>CANTUQ010000158.1:0-2400000 GCA_947683425.1 Excoecaria cochinchinensis
GAATACACCAAGGTTAATAGAGGGACCAAACTAGCATAGATCTAAAGCTCTAATGAGATGCAATGCAATTTCGAAAAGGGATGAAATTTTTAATTAAAACTCAATTGTAAATTGATAGGAGCTAAATTGAACTATAATTTATTATTTATTTTGTGTGAGTTTGTGTAATTAATTATGTAATTGTGTGTATAATTGGATGTGATATATTAGTTTATGTTTATTTTTATCAGTTGAGTGTTTTATGCTGTTTACTGTTGTTTTTAGGTGTAAATTGAAGAGAAAATCAGATATAGAGTGGGCGGGCCCAGATGGCAAGGGTTGCAACTTTCCTTCCTTGATGAGACGGGTGAAGTGCCAAGATAATGGTCTACCCGAGATAGTGAGATGTTTGGAGCCGTCCCTATAATAGAAACTTCTGCCACCTTATCATTGCCCCCGTTATCGCTGCTGCTTCCCTTATTTTTGCCTGAAGCCACATCTGCAGATCTAGCCACTTTATCTAAATGCTCAGCCTCAACTTCAATGGCTATGTCCTTAAGTGACTCCCAATCTTTGAGTCCCTTCATTTTTAACCCAGCCCTTAAATATGGAGTAGCATTTCGGATAAATAACCTGATCTGATCTGAGGTATCAGGCTTTCTCTTTATCTCCATCACTCGATTCCTCCATCGGGTCAAGTACTCATAGAATGATTCCCCTGACTTCTGCTTCAGCACTTCTAAATCTTTCAATGTGACCTCAATCTTGGTACTGCAATCATACTGGCCACGGAATTCTTCTGTTAACAGATTCCAGTCTTCTCTCGTTCTTTGATCCAGCCCATGATACCAATCCATTGCTGGGCCAGCTAAGCTGAGACAGAAATAGTCCACTTTTGCCTCTTAGTCAACCCTGTACCCTTCATGATCAGGGTGTATTGCTTAACATGTGCAGAAGGGTCCGATGTACCGTCAAATTTTGGCAGGTCTGGCATCTTAAACCTCTGGGGCAACAGCTCTCCATCATCCAAATCCACATCTTCAGGGCTCACTCCCTTGCCAGCTGTCAACATGCGGGTGATTGCCTCAATTTGCTGTCTCATACCCCTCATAGCCTCGTCTTCTACCCTGGGTGCTCCACCCCTCACAGCTTGATGGGTTGCTATCTCCTCAACCTCTTCTTCCATTGTGAAATCCTCATCAGGGCTTGGGATCCTTGCTCTTCCGAGTTCAACTGGCACAACCGTAGCTTTAGGCTCATTTAGAGATTGATGGGCAATGACTCCAACGAGGGGAACCTCCCCACCAGTAGGCGGTTCGGCTTGCCCCCGAGGAGGGGCAACCGGCAGTTGTGGAGCAACTGGTGCTTGTGGAGCAGGGGGCTGAGCAAATCTTTCGGCCATTGCTCCCATCATGTCCAATATCCTCCGTTCAAAATCCTCCAGTCTCCTGTCGAGGTCTTGGGTGGTTAGGTTTTCGGTCTCTTCTGCCATTGAGGATGATTCACTAGTTGTTGAGAGTGGCTCAAAATCCCAAACAGGCACTAATTCTAGCAATCCAAAGGGCGAGTTTGTCGTCGCTAGTCGATCGTCAGAATCTCTAGTCCACTCAGATGAATCTAGGATGGCTGAAAGATCAAGATTGTTAGAATGATGCATGGATGACATATACAATGCATGATCGTGCCATGCAAATGGTCTTTGATGAGTGCAGGGTCAATGGACTACCACGATACGATGGGATGCATGGAAGGAATTACATACAGGATGGTATGTACATGCGAAAAATGATATGCAGATGAGAGGATATACACGCACACAGCATGAGATAAGATATTATTATTTGTACATGTATTTATTTTATTGACATGCATGAATGACATGCGATGTATGAGCATGCTGTGCAGCATTTACAACCACATGCAGACAGGTAGATCCTTCCAACCTTATCACTCCCACACACGGGGTTGTGCGGTTTCTTTCCTAGGTGGGCTTCATCCAAGGGTTAACAGGGAACCCATTGGACACGTATGGTGCACGGTGAAAAAACCGGCAGCATAACAGTCTTAATCTAATGCGCATTCGTATGGGTTTTGGCTATTACGTATTTGGGCAATTCAATTAACCAAAGTGGGCCCAACGGGGCATGAAAGCCTTTGATAAAAGACCACTTGATTTGCTTAATTTTGTTAATACGTGACGGCCCATATCACAAGCATTGTATTAAGGAACATACCACCTAGGGGAAGTTTCTACTTGCCAGTACATGAGCTTTGGTCAAGGTAATTTTACTTTAGGGCTACCCAAGCATGATCCCTGCCGACGGGTCTAACTCGTCATGAGTATAGCGACCGATCGGGTCGTCATTTTGATATACCAAAAGGTACAAGACTTGGGCTGGTGATTATCCTTAACACTTCCCTACAATGAGTGAAAGTAGGGTCGTGCTTCGGGAACGCACAGGGGTAAGATAGGGACCAACTAGCGTAAGTCTAAGGCTCTAAAATGATATGATGCAATTTTGAAAAGGGATAGAATTTTAAGCTTCAAAAACCCAATTATAAATTTTAACCAAAGCACTTTCGGAGTGAAGTCTCAAACACAAAGTCCCCAGTGGAGTCGCCACTGTGACGCGTGCCGAACCCGGTCAACCATGCAAGGGCCCTCGCTTTGAATCCGCTTTAGGATTCGAGGCATGAAGGTTCGCGTCTTTTGATCATGGGCGCCATGAGACATCATCGGTGTATCCCTCCCAATAGAACATTGGGGAGAACAACCTAGCCTATTGACGCCTAAAGGCACCTTGAGGTATTTGGAGTCGCCACCCAATTTGCGTGAAATTGGGAAAAGGTTTCTCACCTCTATTGGTCTAAACCAGAGATATGGTGTCCGGAACTTCCCTCTTATTTATGCTTTGGTTAATTATAAATGGGTTTTTAACTTCTTAAAATTATATCTCTCATCTCATATGATCAATGCATTTAATTTTAAATTGCGCATTTCAAGCACGTAAAGGAAGTGAATAAAAGCGATAAAGCAATAGATAGAGAAAGCGGTAAACACGCAAGCACGCAATTACAAGAGAAATAGGGGCGGAATACAACCCCCATTGGAAGGAAATGAAGCTATAAATGGGACAGAATACAATCCCCAAAAATAAATAAATTTGCCCCAAAATTATTACAAGGGCCCAAAAAAGAAATGAACTTAAATTTAAAACACTCACCCAAGATTAAAATAAAAGAACATACATAAATCGGGGCATTATTTAAGGAACATTGGTTCCTTCGCACTTGTTCAAAAATTAGGAACATTGGTTCCTTCGTTTTAATTTAAAGAGGGTTCGAAGAGTCATTTTTGATTGCTTGAATTGAAAAATCGGGATGAGTGATCCCATTTTTGTAGAAAGGTTGACTCTCCGTTTTAATTGTGACATTTTATTGTCGGGCTAAAATAAGGGACAATGGTCCCGATTTTATTAGTGAAAATCCCAATTTAATTATAGAAATATTTTTGTGATTTTTTATCGCGCGCGTGCACGAATAAAATATACATTTACAAATGACACGACATAAAGACAGAGAATTAGAGAGATCTCACCAAACCGGAGCGTCAGCCTACGCGTCGCGACCCATCCGGGGAGTCGCGGGGACGCCCAAATAGCCCGACTCAAATTAAAGCTCATACAAAAATTAGCATTAAAAATATATTAGTGATGATGCTAAAAATTAATCAAGCAAGGGGAATATAAATATTGGACACAATGACACAATACTAATAATAGTGATAATGAACATAAACCTAGCAATAATAATAATAATAATAATAATGATAATAATAATAATAATTTTAAGTGGCAGAATAACAATAACACATGTAAACACACCTATAATAATAATAGTAATAATGATAAGGGTGGTAACAGAATATTAACAACAAATAATAATAATGATAATAATAAAAATAATAATAATAATAATAATGAACTACATGGCAGCAATCCACAATAATAATAATAATGATAATAATAATAATAAGAATAACAAAAAAAATCAAATTGAAGCAAACAAATAATATAATAATAATGATATTAACACATTAAAATGCTAAAATTAAATAATAGACATGATAATAGTAACAAAAATAATTTTAACAACAATAAATAATGTACAAGAAAAATAAAAGAGAACAAGTCCAAGAATGTTTACCCTCAGAATTTTTAGATTGGGGAAACGGTGTCCCGATCGATTTTCCTTGTCGGATTTGTGGTGATAAACACTTGAAGAAAATGTAGAAATTAATATTTTGAAATAAAATCAAGAAAATATTTTGGTAAAAATATTTTTGGTGGATGATTTGAGCAAAAGAGATTAATTTTTCCAAGCCCAAATCACTCAAGAAAATAGATTATATATTTTTGAAGAACAATTAAAGATTAAAATTTGAGAAAAAGAAAAAGAAATTAAGAGTTGAAGAACCAGTTGCTGGAGAGGAAGAGTTGAAAGGAAAAGAAAACCTTGAAAAATAATTGCCGTCCTCTCCCAAAAATGAGGGCAAAATTCTATTTAATCTTGCCTTGGCCAAAAATAGGAAGGGACAAAATAGCTTTTATTTTTGTTTCACCAAAAAAGCATGAAATGGTGAAAGACTGAAGAAAATCAGACTGAAAAAAAAGCGGAAAAAGGGAACAGGCGACAGGTCGCGCGGAGAAGGGCGAGGGCGCGCGGCAGGCAGCCTGCAGTGCGCGTGGTGCCCCCGCACCGCGCGCGGCAGGCAGCTGCCTCGCGCGCAGGGGGGAGAGCGCGCGGCGCCCCCCGCCTCGCGCGCAGGGGCTGCGCACGAGGTCCCCTGCTTCGCGCGCAGGGGGGGCGCGCGGCGCCCCACGCCTCGCGCGCAGGGGCTGCGCGCGAGGCCCCCTTCCTCGCGCGCAGGGGGCCTGCGCGCGAGGCGCCTACCTTGCGCGCAGGCGCCCCTGCGCTCTGGGGCGGCCTGCTGCGCAGGCGCCCCTGCGCGCTGGGGCAGCCTGCCGCGCAGGCAGCCCCGCGCTGCCGCAGGCGGCCTTCGCAACTTTTTTTTTTTTTTTAAATTTTGACACAAAATTAATATATTTTTTACTCCATTTTAATTTTAATTTCCCCAAAAATATATATTTTTAATTATTTTCCGAAAACACATCTTTTGACAAGGAACGATCGATTCTCACCTTCTCGCCGAAAATAGGTCTTCTATTTCATCATCGGGTAATCCTGATCTTGGACCGCCTCGGGACCCGGTGTCTACTCTCGGTTTGAAGCTTCATTTTCCAGGTATGGGAGCTGTGTTCTTGAGTGTTGATTTTGGAAATGGGTTTAAATGCATGCAAGTGATTGGGAGCTATGTTGTGGATTTTGTGTTTTTCCTCTAATTTCCTCCTTGGATCGACTCTATGTGGTGTTTGCATGTCATTTGCAATCTTGAGTGTTTTATGAATGCATGTTTAATTTAAGTAGTGATTTATAGTAAAGTGTTAGTGATATAGTGAAATTACTATGTGTTTTTGAGAACATGATTATGCCATGTTAAGGATTTTGAGTTGGGTTGTGAGTGAATCTTTGATAATTGATGATGGATTATTGTCTAAAATGTGTTTTTGTGACCTTGAGAATGATGCGGTGATGTGCAGGAGATTTGAGGTAAGCGTTTATGTCTCTTGTTTGCTTGTATGGAGTATTGTACGTAAAAAGGGTAGGAAAAGTGCAGAATTGGGCGAATCTGGGTTCTGTCGCAATCGCGACAGAAGGCGGACTTGGCCCCTTGTTCTTGAAGAGCCCTCTATCACGATCGCGACGTTGCCGTGAGCGCGACAGAGAGCTCGATAGCGGAAACCTCCGTGCGGGCGTGCTGCTGAGCGTGCGCGCGAGGAGGAAGGAACTGGTCACTGTCGCGATCGCGACGCTTATCGCGAGCGCGACAGAGTTCGGCTCCGTGAAATTCTGCCGCGAGTAGGCCCCCTGGCGCGACCTCGCGAGGAAGTACCCCGTGCTCTGTCGCGAGCGCGACACTTGTTGCGATCGCGACAGAGGCCCTTCCTGTTTGCCTTATTTTCTGAATGTGTTTCTTTTGTTCCACTTTGCACGGTTTCTCACTATTGCATGAGTTGTGTTGTGATTATGACCTGTGATAGCAATGTAGAGTGTTTTAGTTATGATTTTTATTTGATGATTAGAGTCTTGAATTGAATCTTGTTATTGATTGTGTAATGTTGTGTGAGTCAATGTGTTGTCGAGCCTGAAGTGTCAAGGTACAGGATAATTAAGCATGCTTAAGAAGGGTTAGTGTACAGCTGTTCGGTCCGCCCCGTTTGGGCGAAGCGGTCGACCTCCGAGATGGTCATCTTCCATGTAGTGATAAAATGTTTTGAGACTCCAGTCTCCCGCCCTACCTTCGGGTATTAAAGTGTTTTTGAGGCTTTGGTCTCCTGTGCCGTGTTCCCGTATCCTCCACCATTGATTTCAGGCTATTGTGTGAACTGTTTGGTATTGATTTAGTGAAGTGTTCTGATTATTGTGTGACTCTGAATAGTGAAATGATTTAGTGTTTTGTATTATTTAATCCTGAATATATTTATATCTCTGTACTCTGATTCATAATGCATTATGTATGTTAGTGCATGTTTATTATATAGTGTTCTGTTGTGCTTGTTTCTCCCCACTAAGCGTTATCGCTTAGCACGGGCTTTTATCCCGTGCAGGTAGCGTGAAGGATTTTTTGGAGTTGCTCGTGTCGTGCATCTGCAGGCTGGCCACATAGGAGTCGAGTTATTTAGTTTGTCTCCTCCTGTAATTCTTTTTGTATATGTATTATTTTTGTAAAGGACTTTAAGTTGTAATCTTTTGAGATATTGTATATAAATTTATATTTTTAATTATATGATAAAGTATATTTTTATTATTTGGTTATTGAATGCTTTCGCTTTGCGCATGTATGCTTTCGTTGTATGTTCTGTCGCGTCGTGAGTGAGCGTTGTGTAGCGCGCCCGATGGTGCCCTTCCAACGGGGGCGGCAGCGGGGGTGTTACAGGTTGTGGTATCAGAGCGCAGGTTTAGGCGGTTCTGGATGCCTCTGTTTGTTATGTGTTGAGTCTTTGCATGTTAGTTGGTTTTGTGCGTGGCCTAATGCAGATGTGTCTTGTCTTGTGTAGTGTCTAGATGGTGTCTGATCCAAGTGAGCATGTGGGTGAGACGGTTGGTAGTGCAAGTGTAGCAAGAGGTGGACAACCTGCTCCGCAGCGTCAGCAAGAAGAGATTCCTGGTATGGGTTTTGGTCAAGAGAATCCGGTCTTATTGCAAGGTTTGCTTCAGTTGGTAGAGAGGCTGACTGCTCCTAAGGCTCCGACTGAGTTGTTAAGAAAGAGAGGAGCCGAGGATTTTCATGGGACTGCTTTGGACCAATCTGATGTGGCCGAGTTTTGGCTTAAGAGGGTAGGTCAGATTTTGTAAGAGATTAGATGTCTTGCAGAACAGAGGGTGCTTTGTGCAGTGTCGTTGCTTCAAGGATCAGCGTACGATTGGTGGGAATTGGTGATGCGAAATCCTCAGCGACCAGCCGAGTTGACTTGGGATTTCTTTAAGCAAGAATTTGAGCAGAAATATGTGACGAAGGCGTATCAGGAAGCTAAGTGGAGAGAGTTTATCAGTCTCAAGCAGCGAGGTATGACCGTGAGTGAGTATGATAAGGAATTTAGCCGGTTGAGTAAGTATGTGCCTGAGGCTTTATTGACGGATGAGTTTAGAAGTCGGCATTTCCTAGAGGGACTACGGGAGGTGTTCAGAGGTCCGTTGTCGGCATTGTCAGTTTTGCAACCCGTGGGGTATTATCAGCTTGTGGCAGCGGCGATGAAGTTAGAGGAATCTGAGGTGATCAAGCAGAGGATCGAGAGCAAGAGGAAAGCACCGGAAGGTGGGAATGGTAGTGGCAAGAAGTCGAGAGGAGTTCCGAGTGGTTAGGGTGGGAAGAGTTCGGTTCCGGTACGTTCGGAAGTTGGGAGTGTAGTGCCACCCTCGAGCAAGGGAAGTGCGATCCCGGAGTGTGAGCATTGTTATAAACGCCACTGGGGCAAGTGCAGAAGGATCTCTGGAGCGTGCTTCAGGTGTGGAAGTCAAGAGCACATGGTGGCGAATTGTCCAAATTGAAGAGAGCTTCAGGATAGACCTGAGAGTAGAGCCAGTGGTCATAGAGCGAGAGGGAATCAGAGTGGAAGAGCCAGTGGACGTCCTTCACAAGCGCCATCAGAGACAGTGCAGAAGTCGCCAACCGAAGAAGTGATTATGACCTGTGATAGCAATGTAGAGTGTTTTAGTTGTGATTTTTATTTCATGATTAGAGTCTTGAATTGAATCTTGTTGTTGATTGTGTAATGTTGTGTGAGTCAATGTGTTGTTGAGCCTGAAGTGTCAAGGTACAGGATAATTAAGCATGCTTAAGAAGGGTTAGTGTACAGCTGTTTGGTCCGCCCCGTTTGGGCGAAGCGGTGGACCTCCGAGATGGTCATCTTCCGTGTAGTGATAAAATGTTTTGAGACTCCAGTCTCCCGCGCTACCTTCGGGTATTAAAGTGTTTTTGAGGCTTCGGTCTCTCGTACCGTGTTCCCGTATCCTCCACCATTGATTTCAGGCTATTGTGTGAACTGTTTGGTATTGATTTAGTGAAGTGTTCTGATTATTGTGTGACTCTGAATAGTGAAATGATTTAGTGTTTTGTATTATTTATCCTGAATATATTTATATCTCTGTACTCTGATTCATAATGAATTATGTATGTTAGTGCATGTTTATTATATAGTGTTCTGTTGTGCTTGTTTCTCCCCACTAAGCGTTATCGCTTAGCACGGGCTTTTATCCCGTGCAGGTAGCGTGAAGGATTTTTGGGAGTTGCTCGTGTCGTGCATCTGCAGGCTGGCCACATAGGAGTCGAGTTATTTAGTTTGTCTCCTCCTGTAATTCTTTTTGTATATGTATTATTTTTGTAAAGGACTTTAAGTTGTAATCTTTTGAGATATTGTATATAAATTTATATTTTTAATTATATGATGAAGTATATTTTTATTATTTGGTTATTGAATGCTTCCGCTTTGCGCATGTATGCTTCCGCTGTATGTTCTATCGCGTCGTGAGTGAGCGTTGTGTAGCGCGCCCCCCGGTGCCCTTCCAACGGGGGCGGCGGCGGCGGCGGGGGTGTTACAATATGCAAGTATAATATTATATGTGTTATGAATGTCCGCATATACCATTTGCATGTGTTATGCCTTGGCGACCATTATTAATGGCCGCCCATATTTCTTGTGTGTTTCCCCACTAAGTGTTATCGCTTAGCACGAGTTCTTTTCCCGTGCAGGTGGCAGGTTTTGTTCGGTTCGAGTCGCGCATCTGCAAGGGTCGGCCACATAGGAGCTAGAATTTTTGTACTTTGTTCAGCCTCCATACTTGGGATTTTGTATTTCTGTATAATATGTATATGTAATAATAAGTAAAGATACTGATGTAATATTTTGGGCTGCATAAATATTTTTATATTTATGTCTTAAGTATTTTCTCTGTCCTATCTTTCGTCTGAGGCTTCTGGTGTATGGTTGTAAGTTTGTATAGGTGTATGCTTTCGCTTAATGTATGCGTATTTATGAATTACGTATGTTCAGTTTTTGCTCCTTAAAGTTTTAAAGTCTTTCCTACTTATATTGTGCTTTGTATCGCTTCTGTCCGGTAGCACACCTGCTCGTACGGCTGCCTACTCCCTTGTGGATGGGTTCGCCTACATACGGGTCGGGGGTGTTACACGGATGGTGATGCGTCGAGTCTGCTCCAGACTTACAAAACACGAGGGTTGCTCTCCTGAGTTGCACCGAGTCTGCTCCAGACTTACAAAGTGCGGATCCAATCTATCGCGTTTACCCCGTTGTCCTCGTCTCGGCATGCACGGTGTTTAATCTGTCCCGCTAGCCTCGTCTCGGCCTGCGCGATGTGAGGTGCAGTGTCTCTAACTCCAACCTCTGTTACGATCCGTTCTATCGCGTGTGCCCTGCTTCCCTTGTTCGCGGTGACTAATCTGACCTGCTAGCCTCATCTATGCCTGCGTGTTGTCTGATTTATATCGCTAGTCCCATTTAGGCTTGCGAACATTCCTTGCTAACCCTCATTCAATCTGCAAGGTACGATTCTGATATGTTGATTCTCATCTATTATTGAATGTGATCTTGAAGGACATAGTGTTTGATCTGTTTATCCTTCCTTTTGACTGTCGGTCATTTTCGAATTGGTGTAAAACCATGTTCCTGTATTGTAAGAGATTCTTGTTAATTCTCGCGCCAATTAACTTGATTGGTAGATTTATGAACATTTTTATGTTGCCCTTTATTATTTATCATCTTTTTTACCATATGATAAATTATCTTTTTTCCTCTTTTTTTTTTAAGAAAGTTAAATCATGAAGAAATAACATGCACATTTAACAGGTTAACCATGAATGTTTTTCCACTAAGAGGTTAAATTTTGTACAATATACAGATGTGATTACATCAAAAGAATAACTACAAAGCTAGAAGAACTCCCTGAACAGTCTATAATGGCATATAATCTGAGGGCTCCTCTGGATCATCATCATCATGTGATAGATGAACCGACTGTGGCTGACTGGGAGGGGCTGATGTTCCGGCCTCCTGAGCAGCCGAGGCTCTGGCCTGCCGCTGGTATCTGGGAGGTACAGCCACCGGTACTGATAACGGCTGCGCTTTCGCTGGGTCCTGCTGCTGGAATTGGACCTGAGCATACCCATCAAGAAAAGGCTGTGCACATACCATCATGAACTGTAGCGTATCAGTGATGAGCCCCCCTAACTCTCTGAAAGCGTCGGCGAGGCAGAGGGTCTGATCTATGGAGGTAGTCCCCATACTCCTCAGCCTATCCTCTGTCTGCTCTCTAAACTCCCACATGGACTGGGCGATGGGAGGTATGGCACCCTCTAGGACCTGGATCCTGAACCTGAGAACCTCAACTGACTCATCCACTATCTGTACAGATGCATCTATCCGCTGGGTCACCTCATCCTGGGAGGCCCTCATCTCCTGCCTCAGCTGACCCACGAGTCTCTCCTGCTCCCGTCTTAAATAGTCAATAAGCCTCCCCTGCTCCTGGATGATACCATGCTGCTGATCCAACCGCTCTAAAATGTCTCTATCTTGCTCCTCGAGCTACCCGAGAAGGGCCCTGTCTCTCTCCTCCTATCTGTGCTCAAAGGATGCGAACATAGAGGTCAAAATCGCAGTAAAATCTAGCTGTGTCGGGTGAGTCGATGGTGTGGATGGAGGGGGAGCTGACTCTGGTGCCTGCTCTGGAGGTGGAGCTGTAGAAGTAGATGCCCCCGGGTCCCCTGCTCTAGCATATGGACTGAATCTCTCAGGTGCCCGATGAACTGTCCGCTATACTCTCGATGGTGGAGGAGGAGTAGGACTCTGTACCCTTTGCACCGGATGAGTACCAAACAAGTCATCCAGGGTGAACTCAATCCCCATGTCAGAAGGTGTACCCGGATGCTCCTCCTCGTGCTGTGGCTACGAGGGCTGACAATCCTGGTGCTCTGGATGTCGTGGAGGTTGGTCCTCCTGGTACTGCTGGGGCTCGAGAGGCTGGTGCTCCATCTGAGGCTGCTCCTCTACTGGCTCTAGTGAGGGCAGGCTAAATGCACGTCTGGTCTCATGAATAGTGCGGAGTTTATATGCCTCGGCCTGACCCGGTATCAGTAATATCATGGCCATCGTAATAGCTGCCGGAGCATCTACATAAATGCGCTCCTCTAAGGCACGCCCAAGGATATCTGGACGGACACCCAATCTCAAAAGCAGTCTAGTAATAACCTCACCAACATATACTACAGGGGCTGTCCCCTTAGATACTCTCACCAGGTTAACCAAAATCTCATGGCTGATGTTGAGCCGCTGGCCTGCCACCATGGCCCACAAACTCCAAATCTCTGCGGCATTGAGAGACCCCGGGTTACTAGTTCGTCCCAGATAAGAGCTGGATAAAGCCCTGTGAACATAACGAAAGGCCTGTGACGAGAGTACCGTGCTCTTTGCCGTATTATGGTCATATGGCACTCCCGGTAAGGCAATGGCCGCCCAGTGGTGGCGTCTAACTGCTCTCTGGGGCACTATAACATCCTGCCCAAGTGGAAGCCCCATAGCCTGTGCAAATCGCAGATGCGTAATGCTATACTGGTGGCCCTCTATCCAAAACTATATGACACCCTCCTCTGTGTCGGACCTCTGGTACCCCCCGTACTGTAATGTAGCAAGGAACTGCCGAACTATCTCTGGATGAGTCTGAAAAGCAGGCATCAAAAACTCAGTCCATCTCGCACCCGCCATCAGAGCATCAACCTCGTCTGCCATCCCTAGAGCCTTGAGGAATGGCCTAGAGATAAAGCCACTAGCTCGGAACTGCACCTCAGCCAACGCTGTAAACCTCTGTCTGGCCTCGGTACTCATCCAATCTGGGGCCTGAGGCTCAGGCTGATTGTGCGGAGCATATCATCGCGGTGGCATCCTGAAAATAAAGTAAATAGTTAGTTTGACATCATAATCATAAACGAAAAAAATTAGGCAGCATTCCGACAGGGATGAGCCTAAACTGAAAGGATTAAAAAAAAATATTTGGGCAGCACCCCGGCAAAGGTGTGCCCAACCTCCTGCATGAGAAAATAGATAAAGAAAAAGGGACAGGCCTCAGGCCCTAAGCAACAGTTCAACATTAAATCGAAAGGATTAAAAATATTTGGGCAGCACCCCGGCATGGGTGTGCCCAACCTCCTGCATGAGAAAACAGAAAAAGAAAAAGGGACAGGCCTCAGGCCCCAAGCAACAGTGCAACATTTTCAGATTTGCTTCATTTTTCTAATTCTTAGTACTGGTTCCAATGTGCATGCATTCTTAAGGCGAGGTTTGTACATCTAACTAAAAAAAAAACTCGAAAAATAAACATGCGTCCATCATCAATTGTTCTCCAAAACAGCATATATCCATGCATTTTATCTCAGCAGCATATTATTCATTCTATGTGTTAATTCATGCGCTTAAAGCACTTAAAAAAACATAACATTAACTAAACAATGGCATTCCCACTTAAGCAACAACTAAAATCAATTAGCAAGGCTCCTAATTACACTAATCCAAAAAAAATGAAAATTACATTACTCTTAATAAGATAAATAAAAAAATAAATAATAAGAAAAATAGAAGAATTTTACTAACCTGGAAATTGAGACTCAATGAAGGAGAAAGGACAAGACACTGGTGCAAAGAAAACCAACCGAAAAGGCAAAAATGAAAAAAAATGCAATTGAAAAGGAAGGGAAGAACATCGGTGTGAAGAAGAGAGAAAAGAAAGTGACAGTCCGTCGGTACTAGCGTCTTTATATAGATTTTAAGTACCGACGGGCTTTATGTCTCTATAGCGACAGACAGGCATGTCGTCGGTCTTTTCGGATTCCGCTTTTTACCCTTCATTAATTACCTAGTTAATGCGCGTAATGACGCAAAGATCCGCCAGGTGGACAATTACAGAAGGGATAACCATCTGAGTGAGGGACGGGCTAGCTGTCGGTATATCAATCCTATAAAGCTCACCATTTTCTTGGATTCTGTGCCTCTTCTCTCATTTTAGCTTCATAATAGGTTCTTTTCTCCAGTTTTTTCCTCTTTTCCTTCCTTATTTCCTTTGGTGACTTTGGTTTTAGCCACTGAGGAATGAATTCTCCTCTTCTTCCCAAAATGCACCGTATCTTAGACGATATTCAAACTTGGGAAAACAACACCCTTGCCCCCCTTTCTGGGATGAGATTTTTACGAAGAGTCCGGATAGACCACAACCTTCTTTTAGCTGCGACCCATTTCTGGGATCCTCGCTTTCATGTTTTCAGGTTCACCTATCAGGAAATATGCCCCCTGCCTGAAGAACTTGCTGCTATTGTCGGGAGCTGGTATCCTCCTAGTGCTTTGCCCTGTGTTCCTCACTGTGGTTTGGTTCAACCTCGGGATATTGCCCTGTCCTTAAGTATAGCTCCTTCTGACGCTGCTCGTCTAGTTCGTCAGGGCCCTGTATTTGCCTTAGAACCTCTGATTGAAGCACTGGATGAATTCTCTAACCTTCCTTCATACGGCATAAGTGTCATCTTTCTTTTCTGTCTGATGAAGTATCTGATTGTGACTTCAGAGGAGCTGCTTGGAGACCCTCGTCTGTTTGGAATTTTGGATGATTTTCATCACGGGCTGACCCCTTTTCCACTTATTCTGGCTGAGACTATCTTGGGTTTGGACTCTGTCTGTGCCGGGCCTACCACTTCATTCTCTGGGAGCCCCTTATTACTCCAGGTATGTCATTGTTTTAAAAGGTAGTGCGTCCCTTGTGGATTTTCACACTAGCTTTTCTTAGCGGGAACTGCGTCCTTTCGGATTTTCACACAACATTATGCCTAATTTTTGCCTGAAGTAAATCCAACTTACTCCAGCGGCTTTTCTTTGCCTTTTATCTTATTTTCTTTTGGCTTTTATTTTTCCTTGCTTCTTCTTTCAGATTTGGTTGCAAGAGAAATTGAAGCTGCTGTCAGAGCCACCTCCTAGGGTCATTAGTCAGTACTCAGCGAAGCATTTTCTTCCTCGTCGGCGTCTGTACCTACCTGGGACCCCTAATGAAGGCATTACCAGATTTAGTGAGATATCAGATGAGGATATTAGCTTCATGCACGCTTGGCTTCCCTTATCCAGTGCAGTTATTGATGGGTCTTCAGGATGCGTTCCCCTATGCGGGCTTCATGAGGCAACCTTCTACATCACGGCCCGCTGCTTCGTAAACTTGGAATGACTCAAGATGTGGTGAGACTCCCTCTATCCTTTCGAGGTGGAGTCCTTTCTGCGGCTTTTGCCTCCCGCTATCATGAGCTCTGGAGCCAACTTCCATTGAAGACTATCATACCTCCCTTCAGGAACCACTCTGTCACCTCTACAAGCGCGTACAAGAGGTGGATACTTAGCCCGTCATCTGATAACCGAACACGGCGACTGAGGCATTTGGCTAGCGAGAGTAGTAGTAGGGCATAGTTTAGGTTTGCATGAATTTTGAACAATATGTTTCTTTTTAAAGCAGAATTGGACAACAATGTAAATGAATAAATCAAGTCTTATTTTATTTCACATCATTGTGTATATTTCAGTACGATTTCAGCATACATGATCATTTTTGACACTAATTCAATTATGCAAGACTAAATTCATTCATGGAACCAAATCTTGATAGCATCAACTCCCGTTACCAATTGGCCCTCTCGGGTTTTCACGATCGGATATTTTCTCTCAGGCCTCTAATTTTTGCCCAGGATGCCTTTTTTCGGTTTTCACCCTGACGAGGCGCCCAATTTTAGCAAGGCCGCCTTTTTTTCGGTTTTCGACCCGCGGGGCTTTTATTCTCTTCTTTCAATTTTATTGTCTTTAGCCATGGAACCTTTTGAGTCTATCAATATTGATCGGTTCTTTGAATTCATTGCCATTGCTATCCGATAGAATCATAGCCCCTTTTGACAGGAGCTTCTTGAGGATGAACGGTCCTTCCCACGTTAGTCTAAACTTTCCTCTAATATCCGGTGCACCTGGTATCATCTGTTTAAATACCAGATCCCCCTCCTTCAATGGATGTTTCTTGACTTTCTTTTCAAAAGACCTAGCAAGCCTCTTTTGGTAGATCTGGTTCTGATAGTAGGCTTTTAACCTATTCTCATCCAACATGTTCAAGCATTGCAGCCGCTGCCACACCCATTCGGCCTCTGGAATCTCTGCTTCCATTATCACCCTCAATGACTTAAGTTCGACCTCGACCGGCAATACTGCCTCCGTCCCATATACCAAAGAATATGGAGTGGCTCCTATTAAAGTTCTAATGGTTGTTCTGTAACCCCACAATGCAAAAGGCAACTTTTTGCCCAATCTTTATAATTCTGGACCATCTTAGCCAGGATCCTCTTGACATTCTTGTTGGCAGCTTCAACTGCCCCGTTGGCTTGAGGACGATACGGAGAAGACTTGTGGTGCTCGATACCATACTTCTGGAGTAACTTCTTCGTTTCGGCCATGAACTGGACCACGTTGTCAGATACCACATGGTGTGGAAGGCCATACCTACATATCAAGTTCTTCTCGATGAATTTCGCCATATCCTGAGCATCAACTTTCTTGAAGGACTCAGCTTCTACCCATTTGGTAAAGTAGTCGATGGTGACAATGATGTATCTATGCCCATTGGAGGCCGTGGGACGTATTTTCCCAATAATATCAATCCCCCAAGCTACGAATGGCCAAGGTGACATTAGATTATGTAATTCCAAAATAGGCAAATGCCTTAAATCTGAATACTGCTGGCATAACTAACACTGCTTTACATACTTCGAGCAATCGTTATCCATGGTGAGCCAAAAGAATCCTTGTCTCACAATCTTTTGGCCAATGTCAACCCGTTTATATGGGCCCCGCATACTTCGGCGTGTGTTTCTTCCATCACCCTCTTAGCCTCTTTCTCATCCAAACACCTCAACTGGATACCATCAGCCTGTCGTTTGTACAATGCTCCATTTATGCAGATGAACTGAGTAGATAGCTTGTGAATCATTCTCTGATCTTTCTCGGTAGCTTCCTCTGGAAACGTCACTGTGACGCGTGCCGGATCCCGTGCGCTGCCCTTTCGGACCGCCCGCACGTGGGTGATCGGGGCATTTGCGGGTCCGTTGGCAGCTTGCGAATGAATCGCAAGTGCGTCTATGTTGGGCAACAAGGAGGTATCATGGAGTCGCCACCCAATAGAACATTGGGAAAGTTACTCTGACCTCGGAGAGCCTAAGACTGCGCTTGGTATCCATTTTGGGCCAGCCAGAGGGATCATGGAAGGTGAACTCCTCACCCTAAGGAGCCTAGGATTAGCGCTAAAGCCTCGTGACTCAAGAAGTATCTTGAAGGATGACCTCTAACCTCTTGAGCCCAAAGACCAGAGCTGGGTCCGGGATTTCTCATCTATTTCTACCTCAATTATTTTATGATCAAATTTTAATATCATTAATTCGCTCTCTCTCCACACTATGCAATTGATTAAAAGGCGCACTTATTCACATCTTGAAAGCGATAAATGATCAAATAGATAATGAGAGCAATAGATTACAATAATACAAGGAGCGGAATACAACTCCCTTTCGTAAATATGCGAAGCATGCATAAATCGGGGCATTGCTCATTTTGAGGACTTTGGTCCTCGCATGCATCATTATTAAAATTGGGGATCTTTATTTGTGATGATCTTTATTGGATGAAAATAGGGCATTGGACCCTTGCTTTTGTGTAAACCTCATTTTATTGAATATAAAACGTTGAGTCATTCTTATACATTAACGGGATATGAAAGGAGTATATTCGTATACATAAAATAATCAATGAATAATAAATGAAGAAAATAATTAGGAGGATTAGGAAACTAAACCCGATGAAGTCCTCCAAACATTGTGGGCAGCCGCTCAAGCTCGAGATCATCCAAGAGGATCAATACACTCATAGGAAGTTAAGAGATGTTAATATACATAAAATTAACATATAAGAGGTCAAAAAACTTGGAAGAGATGAAAAACGATTTAAGAAGATGGAGACAGAACCCACCGACGGCCTTCCTTGGTTGACAGACGGGCGTCGGTTAGGGTATCCGATATGCCCGTTTGTGACTCAAAGAGGGGCGTCTGTAGGTGGGTGACCGACGGGCGTCGGTGATAAAGATGACCCGTCGGTCACCACTGTCTCCGAAAAAGACAGAATGGAGAGAAACCTTTTCAAAGTCAAGAAAAGTGGGTTTTATCCCAAAAGGAGATGAGAGAGTCAAAAAACAAAAGAAAATAAAGACAGATACCCAAAAATTCCACAAAATGAGAATAAATATGAGGTGAAATGGAGAAAGGATCCGGAATATTTACCCTCAAATAATAGCTTCGGGTGAGATTCTTGTGCTGGTTAGAGCCCCGCGCGTTCCACGAGAAGCAAAGATGAAAGATTAAAGAAAGAAAATGAGATATTTCTTCTTCAACCCCTCAGAAAATCGATTTTGGAGTCAAAATCTAAAGAAAACTAATTAGCTTTTAGTTCCTTTTGACTGATTTGATCCTTGGTTAAATAGATTTCCTTTAAAAATGTGTTTTGTTGGAAGAGAGAGAAAATTTGCTTGAAATTGGGCAGAGTTTCCTCCTTTGAAAATTTTTCCAACCCTTTTCAAATGAAAATTCGGAGCTTTTATAGCCAGACACGACCGACAGGCGTCGGTGTATGGGGGCGGGCGTCGAAATAATCCTTCTGACACAAGGATTCGTCCGACGGCCCTGCCATATCCACCGACGGGCGTCGGAAGGGTTGCTTGCTCCGGGAAACCAGGCGGCGTTCTGACAGGGGCGGTGATTTTTCGACGGGCGTCCGAAAATACCACAAGCCGTCGGTGACTCGAAGCGACGGGCTGACTTCACAGACGGGCTGGCTGTTTATGGAGGACAAAAAGCTTTTTAACTCGAAAAAAACCTCTGTTTTCTCCCCCTCTGCCCAGGAATGGTAAAAAGCCTCATTTCTCGTGGAACGTGGGACTAAAACCTCCAAATCCATCCCTTTTATACAGGCTCGGACGCTGATCTCATCATAGGGTAACCTCTGATCCGGACCGCTCCGGGACACGGTGCTTACAGTTGCCCCCAGTTTTGGAGCAACTAGTGCACAAGCGCCTAGATAAGCCAAAACTCAGAGAAAGGTAAGAAAATAAGCGTACCTGCGATGGCTTTTCACCCTTCGTGCCTTCGGCCGGGTGGACCTCATCCCGATCCGCTCGGCGATGCGAAGATACTTCCATCGGTCTTGTCTCGACCTGTAGGTACCTGGCGGGATGCAGCATGCTCTGACTATAACCTCGATCTGGTGAGATGCAGCATACTTTGGCTACGATCTCAATCTGGTGAGATGCAGCATGCTTTGGCTATAGTCTCGATCTGGTGAAGTGCGGTATGCTTTGACCACAGCTTCGATCTGGTGAGATGCAGCATGCTTTGGCTACAGTCTCGATCTGGTGAGATGCAGCATGCTCTGGCTACAACCTCGATCTGGTTAGATGCAGCATGCTTTGGCTACAGTCTCGATCTAGTGAGATGCAGCATGCTCTGGCTACAACTTCGATCTGGTGAGATGCAGCATACTTTGGCTACAGTCTCGATCTGGTGAGATGCAACATGCTTTGGCTACAGTCTCGATCTGGTGTGGGACCTCCGCTGGGTTCCTTGTTCCAAAAGAGATCTTTTTAATCGATGTCTATGTTCGGATCGGTATTTCTCTGTACCTGTGTGATGAAAGATTTTATTAGTTCATGTTTGAGCGGTTATCTTTTAACCTGTCTATTGATGGCGTGATCTTGCTTTATTTGCTATGCCATGTTTCATTTTTTTTTCTGAGCTACCATTGATCATCATTTTTGTTTTTGTTATATTGTCATTTTTATTGACATATAAGTAAATATGAGAACATACACTTTCTGTGATGTGATTAAACAATTAACAATCGAATGATCATGCAATAATGAAATAAACGTTTCACTAGAAATGTCATTTTTGTACAGTGTATATACAAAATAAAAGATGCAAAAGATAACAAAAATAACTCCCTGAAGATCAGAGAGGTGTGTAGTCTGAGGGCTCATCGGGATCCTCGTCATCCGATATATGCACGGTCCCTGACGGAGGTGGAGGTGGAGCTGGCTGAGCCGTGGAGGGTCCTGCCTCGTGATCATGGGCCCGCCTGAAACGGATCTGAGCGTAGCCATCCAAGAAGGGCTGGGTACAGGTGCTCATAAACCCTAAGGTCTCAGAAACCTTGTCTCCCAACTTCTTGAAGGCTTAGCTCAACTGAATGGTCTGCTCGCTGGCGGCCTTTCTCCTCTGCTCCAGGCTCTGCTCCGTCTGCTCTCTAAACTCCCTCATGGTCTGAGAAAGAGGTGGGAGAATCCCCTCCATCGCCTGGACGCGGGATCTCAGAGAGTCAAGTGACTCATCAATCATCTGTAGGGTCATATCGACCCTCTGAGACGCCTGGTCCTGTGACGTCCTCAAATCATGAGCGAGCTGCTGTCTCAACTCCCTCTGCCCCTGAGCAATTTGCTCGAACATCCTCATCTGCTCCCCGCTGAAAGCCTCCAGGACCCGAGCCTGCTCCTCCCTGAAAACCTCCAAGGCCTGAGCCTGCTCCCGAGTCGTATGCTCCATGTAGCCGGCCTGCTCTCAGGCTAAGCGCTCCACCGACTGGGATTGCTCCTGAATGGCAGCCTACTGGCGATCCAACCTCTCATGGATAACCCTGTCCCTCTCGTCCTGTCGCCGCTCCAAGGCTGTAAACATGGAGGTGAGGAGCTGAGAGAAGTCCGGCTGCATAGGCTGCTGCAGTGCTGGCTCTGGTGGTGGTGCCGAGGAGGTGGATGCCCCTGGGTCACCTCAAGAGTACGGGTGGTACCTCTCGGAGGGCCCGTGGATAGACCTCTGTACCCTGGCGCTCGGTGATGGGACTGGAGTCGGTGCTCTGGATGTCGGTGAAGCGGCGAAGAGGTCGTCCATCGTGATCTCGAAGTCGAAGTCCGAGGGGGTCCTAGGTGGCTCCTGCTGCTGTGGTGGAGGCACAGTCTGTGGCTGAGGAGGCTGATGCTCTAGCTGAGACTGGGGCTCTAGCTGCGGCTGGGGCTCGGGCTGTGGCTATAGAGGCTTGGGCTGTGGCTGTGGAGGCTGCTCCTCTGGGTGCTCCGGGTGGTCTGGATCTGCACCCAAGGGTGGGAGCGAGAACATCTGCCGGGTCTCATGGATGGTCAACACCCTGTAAGCCTCTGCTTGGCCCGAAATCGGGGAGATCATCCCCATCTGTACTTCCGCCGCGGCATCTACATGGATCCCCTCCAGCAAGGGTCCTCTCAACCTCTCGGGGTTAACCCCCAATCTCAAAAGTAACCGGGTGATGACTCCTCCTACCATCACCACCGGTGTCAACCCTCTGCTGACTCTGGTCAGGTTGGCCAAGATCTCGTGGCTAATGTTGAGATACTGGCCTGCCACCATAGCCCAGAGGCTCCAGATCTCGGCCGCGTTAAGCACCCTGGATTACCAGCTCGACCGAGGTACGAACTAGAAAGCACTCTGTGCAAATATCGGAGTGCCTGAGATACCAGTACGGTGCTCTTCGCTGTATCGTGATCGTATAGCACTCCTGGTATGGCAATGGCCGCCCAATGGGCGCGTCTCACCGCTCACCGCGGGATCTCGAGCCCCTCCTCTCTAGGGAGCCCCATGGCCTGAGCAAACCTCTGCCTGGTGATGCTGAAATGGTCACCGTCGAACCAAAACTCAATCACCCCTAGGTCGGTATCTGCACTCTGAAAGCCGGCATAACGGAGAGTGGCCAAGACCTGACGGGTAGCCTCTGGAAATGTCTGGAAGGAGGGCTCAAGGAACTCCGTCCACCCAGCACCCTCGGCAAGTAGATCGAACTCTGGGGCCAACCCTAGGGCCTCTAGAAATGGGCGGGACACAAAACGACTGGCCCGAAACTCTACCTGAGCCAACGCTCTATACCTCTGAGCCGACTCATCATCCATCCAATCCGGAGCTACAAGCTCGGGCTGTGCCTGCGGTGCTCTACGTCTAGGAGGCATCCTGCAAAAGGGAAGAGATTAAACATCGAAAATTTGGCAAAACAAATATTTTAAACTTATTTCCAAGGTGAAGGCCGATTCAGGCCTCACCGGGGCAATATGCGGCCCAAAACAAGATAGAGAATTGATAAACAAACGAAAAGAGAAAACATCCTATCTAAGGAAGTATCTTAATGTGGCTCGCACGCATCATGGCAAAGGCAACATGCAATCGGCATGGAAATAATTAAAGTGAATAAGAATGGGCTTTCTAGGTCCCAGGGCATGCATTGTACATGAAAATATTCGATTCTTGAATAAATAATAAAAATTTGGGCAGCACCCCGGCAGGGCTATGCCCAACCTCCTGCATGAGAAGGCAAAAACATAGGCCTCAGGCCTCAACAATAATACACGCATGTAAATGGGACGCACCCCGTCAAGAGTGTGCCCCCAACAACACAAAATAATGGCCTCAGGCTGCAAAAGCAATATGTGCACAGAATGGTGCGCTAAAAATGTAGTTCTAAAGCACCTAAAATTATAGAAAAATTATATTTCTATGTGATCATGCAAAAAAATCAGGTTTAATTGCACTAAAATAAAAAAGGCAGCATTCCCCCTAAATCCCTAAAGCATTCGAAATTTTATAAACATTTCCAAAGTTGAAAGGAGAAGAAATGAATTAATAAATTAAATAAAACTCAAAAGAAAGTAATTATTTACTTACTTGTAGTCGCGAGAAGTGTAGAAACTGAAGAAAATATAAATATCAAAGCACCCGGTGAGTAGAAAATGCGAAAATATGAAGAAATCGCGAAAAAAGATGAAGAAATGCTTGAAAAAACGCCAAAAAACGCAAAGAAAAACGGTTTGGGAGAAGAAATGAAAGGGACAGCAGCGTTTGCACCGTTTGTCACTCGCCCTTATATAGAATTTCTTGACCGACGGGCAGGGCGTCTGTACAAGCGACCGACGGGCTGGCCGTCTGTCATGCAATAAATGCGAGTTAATGCGCATGATGAATGCAATGCTGACGTATGCGTGTGCCAGGTGGACTTCCTTCCAACGGGCATGCCGTCCCTGTGGAGAGGCGGGCAGGCCGTCTCTTTAGAGAGGCGGGCAGACCGTCTCTGTAGAGGGAAGGGTAGGCCGTCGGTGACACTTTCCTATAAAATCTTACAAAATTTTTGCTCTTCTTGTCTCTTCATTTTCCAACATCTCGAGCCTTTCATCTTCCTCAAAATGTCTTCTCCTCTTACCCAAAGGATGTACCGTATCTTAGACGACAAACATACTTGGGGAGAAGGCGCCCTCTCTTCTCTGTCTGGGCTAAAATATCTGTGCCGGGTGAAAATTGACCAGAACCTCCTCCTGGCGGCGACCCACTTCTGGAACCCCCGGTTTCACGTCTTCCAGTTCACCTATCAGGAACTGTGCCCTTTGCCTGAAGAGTTAGCTTCCATTCTGGGAGCTCGGTTCCCTCCTAGCGCTCTGCCTTGCGTCCCCCGCTGCGGCTTATTCCAGACCCGGGATGTAGCCATGGCTCTGGGCATACCTTCTTCCGAGGCCATCCGGCTGATTCCTCCGGGCTCTTCCTTTTCTTTGGGGCCACTGATCGAGGCTCTGGATCAGTTCCCTGACATCCCCACATATCGGGTAAGCGTCACATTCTTATTCTGTATGGTGAACTTCCTTACTGTTGTTCCAGGAGGTTTGACAGGTGACTCTCGTCTGTTCGGAATCTTGGGCGACTTTCATCTGGGATTGTCACCCCTACCACTTATCCTGGCTGAAACCATTCTGGGCTTGGACACTGTGAGCTCTGGATCCACTACAACCTTCACCGGCAGCCCCTTATTGCTCCAGGTATGTCATTATTTTAAAGGTAGCGCGTCCCTTATGGATTTTCACACTAGCTTTTCTTAGCGGGAGGTGCGTCCTTTCGGATTTTCACACAACCCTGTGCCTTATTTTTGCCTGAAGTAAATCCTACTAACTCCAGCGGCTTTTTCTCTTTCTTTCTTTTTCTTCTCTTCTTTCTTTTTCTCTTTTATTTTTTTTTTTTATTTTTATTTTCATTTTTTTTTATTTTCAGATCTGGCTGCAAGAAAAACTGAAGATGCTGTCTGAACCACCCTCTCGCGTTACTCCACAGTACTCGCCGAGCCATTTCCTGCCTCGTCGACGACTGTATGGGTGTGTCACCGCTGATGAAGGCATTACCAGGTTTGGCGAGCTGTCAGATGACGATATTAACTTTACGTCTGCCTAGCTCCCACTGTCTCATGTGGTCATCGATGGGCCATCGGGCTGTGTTCCCCTCTGCGGCCTCCGTCAGGCCACCTTCTGCATCACCTCTCGATGTACACGACAGCTCGGGACGACCCAGGATGTAGTGAGGGTTCCCCTGTCTTTCCGAGGAGGAGCTCTCTCGGCTGCGTTTGCTTCTCGGTATCATGAGCTGTGGGGCAGACTACCCGTGAAGACTGTTATCCCGAGGTTCGGCAATCATTCTGCGTCTTCGACTAGCCAGTACAAGAAGTGGATCCTTAGTCCAGCGTCTGATAACAGGACTCGAGGGCTCAAACATCTGGTCGGCGAGAGCAGCAGCAAGACTTAGCTTAGCGTACATATGTATTTCTTTTGGTGCTACATTTCTTTTTAATGCAGAACTAGGGAATGACAAAAATGAAAAAAAATAATATTCATTCTATTTCACGAATTTGCGTACATTTTCATATAATTTCAGCATACATGATCAGTTTTGGCATTTACTCAGCTGCTTACGCGCTGTCAATACATGAAACCAAATTTTAACAGCATCAACTCCTGTTACCAATCGGCCCTCTCGGGTTTTCACGATCGGACATTTTCTCTCATGCCTCTAATTTTTGCACAGGATGCCTTTTTTCAGTTTTCACCCTGTCGAGGCGCCCAATTTTAGCATAGCCGCCTTTTTTCAGTTTTCGACTTGCAGGGCATTTTATTCTCTTCTTTTTATTTTGGTCTTTAGCCGTGGAACCTTTTGAGTCTGTTGACATTGATCGGTTCTTTGAATTCGTTCCCATCACTATCTGACAAGATTGCAGCTCCTTTGGACAGCAGCTTCTTAAGGATATACGGCCCTTCTCAGGTAGGTCTGAATTTCCCCCTGATGTCTGGTATCCCTGGCCTCATTTGCTTGAACACCAAGTCCCCTTCTTTCAGCGGATGCTTCCTCACCTTCTTCCCGAAAGTTCTTGCCAATCTCTTCTGGTAAATCTGATTATGATAATAAGCTCTCAGCCTACTCTCATCCAGTAAATTCAAGTGCTGTAATCTCTGCTGCGCTCATTCGGCTTCCGGGATTTGGGCCTCCATGACCACCCTTAGTGATTTAAGCTCTATCTCTACTGGCAATACTGCTTCTGTTCCGTATACTAGGGAAAATGGTGTAGCGCCTGTAGACATCCTTACCATCGTTCTGTATCCCCACAGGGCAAAGGGTAACTTTTCAGCCCAGTCCTTGTAGGTTTGGACCATCTTGGACAGTATCTTCTTCATATTCTTATTTGCGGCCTCTACTGCTCCATTCGCTTGCGGTCGGTAGGGAGAGGATTTATGATGCTTGACACCATACTTCTCGAGAAGCTTTATGGTTTCTCCCATGAACTGCACCCCATTATCAGACACTATGTGATGAGGGAGGCCATATCTGCAGATGAAATTCCTCTCTATGAACTTGGCCATGTCCCTTGCGTCAATTTTCTTGAAGGATTCCGCCTCTACCCATTTGGTGAAATAGTCGATTGCGACTATGATGTATCTGTGCCCATTGGACGCCGTAGGGCGAATCTCTCCAATGATATCTATCCCCCAAGCAGCAAACGGCCAAGGTGATGTCAGGTTATGTAGTTCTGATACCGGCAGGTGTCTCAGGTCTGCGTACTGTTGGCACAACTGGCATTGTTTGACATACTTTGAGCAATCGTTGTCTATCGTAAGCCAATAAAAGCCTTGTCTCATGATCTTCTTGGCCAAGGTCAAACCATTCATGTGGGCCCCACAGACACCTGCATGGGTTTCCTCCATTACCTTGCGGGCTTCTCCTTCATTCAAGCACCTGAGCTGAATCCCATCCGACTGTCTTTTGTACAACACCCCTTTTAAGGATATGAACTGAGTAGATAGCTTACGTATCATCCTCTGGTCTTTTTCAGTGGCTTCTTCTGGAAATTTATTGTTTTCCAAGTAATTCATGATATCGAAGTACCATGGCTTCCCATCTAACGCCTCTACTTCCATTACAGGCTCGGTTTCAAAGCTAGGCTTATCAGAGCTCGAAATCAGCACCGGCTTCATAGCCACTCCTTCAGGGTTATCCCACATTGACACTAAGGTTGCCAACGCATCAGCCAGACGGTTCTCATCTCTGGGCACAAAGTGGAAAGTGCAAGTCTCAAACTGCCCACACATCCCTTTCAAATATTGAACATAGGGGACCAGTCGTTCTTCTTTTACAGCCCACTCACCTCGAATCTGGTTGATTACCAAGGACGAGTCACCAAAGACCTCTATGTTCCTTACCCCCAATGCAGCTAACGCCTCTAGCCCGAAAGCGCAAGCTTCATATTCAGCTTCATTGTTGGTTGCTTTGTATCTCAGCTTCTTAGCAAGGGGAAGTTTTTCATTATCTGGGGTTGTCAAGATGATTCCAACTCCGGCTCCCCTGTTATTTACTGCCCCGTCAAAGTGCAACTGCCATCCCTGAACATAAATCACGCCTATGCTTTCATTAGGAAAGGTAAACTCGGGGGTGTCTCCTTGGATAGGATGTTCAGCAAGAAATTCGGCTACAGCTCGCCCCTTAATAGTCTTGCGGGTGATGTATTGCACATCAAAATCTTGTAGCAAGAGCAGCCACCTCCCCATCTTTCCAAGCAAAGACGGTGCCTCCTGCAAATATCTTAACGGATTCTGCTTGGCCACTGCCTGAACTTTGTATGAGTGGAAGTAATGTCTCAGCTTCTTTGATGCCCAAATCACTGCGAGGCAGATCTTCTCTACTTCAACATATTTTATTTCATAAGCCAGGAACTTCTTGCTGAGGTAATAAATTGCAAACTCCACCCCAAATTCATCCTCTTGAGCCATCATGGCGCCCACTGAACTGTCCTCTACTGCCAGATACAGAATAAGCGGTTTGACCGGTTGCGGAGGCCTTAGCACTGGCGAATTCAATAGATATTCCCTGATATTGTCAAAGGCTCTTTGGCAGTCTTCGTTCCAGACCATAGGCTGATTCTTTCTAAGCAGCTTAAAAATAGGCTCGCATATCGAAGTGAGCTTGGCAATGAATTGGCTGACATACTGCAGCTTACCCAGGAAACTCCTAACATCCTTCTCTTTTTGCGGCACAGGCATCTCTCTGATGGCTTTCACCTTGTCCGGGTCAACTTCTATTCCCCTCTGGCTAACGACATGTCCCAATAGCTTTCCTGAAGTCACTTCGAAAATGCACTTCTTGGGGTTAAGTCGCAGATTATACTTGTCAATCCTGGTGAAGAACTTCTCTAGAGCTTCAAAGTGTCCCTCTCGGGTGGCTGATTTGACCATCATGTCATCGACATACACTTCCACTTCTTTATGAATCAGGTCGCTTAAGATCTTGGTCGCCATTCTCTGATATGTGGCCCCTGCGTTCTTCAGGCCGAAGGGCATGACCCGATAGGCATAGGTCCCCCACTCCGTGATAAAGGCAGTTTTAACCCGATCAGCTATCTTGTTCAGGATCTGGTTGTAGCCCACATAACCATCTCCAAAACCGTACATCGTGCAATTGCCGGCGCTGTCTATCAACACGTCGATATGGGGTAATGGAAAATCATCTTTAGGGCAAGCTTTGTTCAGATCTCGATAATCCACACACACCCTGACCTTTCCGTTCTTCTTTGCTACAGGGACCACATTTGCCAGCCATGTAGGATACTGCACTTCCACGAGGAACTTGGCTTCAATCTGCTGTCGAATTTCCTCCTTAACCTTGTCAGCCCATTCCGGCCTTAGCCTTCTCAACTTCTGCTTCACAGGCTTGCAATCTGGGTAAGTTGGGATGGCATGTTCCGCCACGTCTCGGTCAATTCCCGGCATGTCCTCGTAGGTCCAAGCAAAGACTTTTTCATGTTTTCTTATTATTCTCTCAAAATTTTTTCTCTCCTCAGGAGTTATGCTTGATGCTATCAGAATTTCTCTCGGATTTTCCGAGGTTCCAAGATTAAAAGGCATTGTACCAGTGGAGTCAATGTCAAAAATTGATGGAATATGATCATGTTCATGCATGTTGAAATCATTAGAAACATCGCACAAATAAGAGAAATTGTTTGTCTTATTAATAATATTATAGTTATCATTTACATCATAAAAGAGTTCTGGAATAAAAAGACAGTCTAAACTAGAGTCTTCTTCTGCCACTCCCGAGGTTGATGCTGTTACGGCTTGCTCACTGGCTTCCTGACTTAGCAGAGGCCCCTCAGGCTCGTCGGAGGAAAACTTCAAATTCTCCATTTTCAGCTCTAATTCTGCTATCTTCTCCTTCCCTTTCAACCTGGCAGCTACCATCTTTTCAGTAACGACCTCCTCAAGCTCGCATTTGTCCCAAGTGATACCCTGGGTCATAACTTCTTCATC
This sequence comes from Excoecaria cochinchinensis, assembly GCA_947683425.1. Classification (NCBI taxonomy): domain Eukaryota; kingdom Viridiplantae; phylum Streptophyta; class Magnoliopsida; order Malpighiales; family Euphorbiaceae; genus Excoecaria; species Excoecaria cochinchinensis. The sequence goes on from CANTUQ010000158.1 coordinate 28,390, forward strand.
CCAAAAGTCTTTGACAGTCTTGAGAAACCCGACATGCCAGTCATACACATCGTTAAAGATTTCGAAGCCAGGGACGATCCTCCCCAATACCCAGTGCAGCTCATCTTCGCCCCGTATATGCACAAACTGAGGATGCCGGTACGAAGCTCTCTGTTATGTGGGGGATTTTACCCGTTACCTTCCTCTTGCCAAAGCCACCTCTATACCCCAGACCTTTTTGGCTCCTTTGCCCTTGAGTAGTGATCACGGTTTGCAGTCCTTTGGAGTTTCTGCCTAGACCAGCCCCAGGAAGATAATGCATCTTCTTCATCATATTAACCACAGCTGGGCTACCCACTGACCCACACTCTTCTCGTATCATGGATACATTGAAGCCGCTAAATGGCTGATTGGCTATTTCCAGTGCTGAGACCTGGTTTTCCCTGGCCGCTTTGATAGTTACCACCTCCCCTTCGTGTGGGAACTTTATCATCTGATGCAGTGTGGATGGCACTCCCCCTAATTTATGAAACTAGGGTCTCCCAAGTAAAGCTGAGAAGTTAGCGGGTATGGGCAGAACTACAAATTCAACCTCCACTTCAATAGTTCCTGTCTTGACCAATGTCTTAAAGGTTCCTGAGGCTTGCCTCCTCGAGTTATCGTAGGCTGTGATAGTCAGATCAGATCCACTAAGCATATCTTCGTTTAAACCAAAAGCTTGCAAAGCTATCAAAGGGCACACATTGATAGAAGACCCGTCGTCCACCATAACGCAAGCAGTGTGCTTATCGTTAATCTGCGCTTTAATGTACAAGGATCGGTTGTGGTTGTGGCCTTCAACAGGTAGGTCGGCGTCAGAAAAGACCAATCTCTCCTCGGATCCTCCCTTAATTAAACCCAAAAGTTCTGACGGGGAAATAGTGGTGGCGACTGTGGCCTCAACCAAAGCTTCTACTACCTTCTGCCTATGAGAGGGGGATTGCCTCAATAGATCCCATATGGATATTTGAGCTGCAGTTTTCTTCAACTGTCTGACAATCTGATTCTCCTCTGGCTCTTTCTCTGCTGATGGTTGTACCGGCTCAGGTAGCTTCGTAATCTCGGGGATCACCCTTCCACTCCTCGTCACAGCCCCTATCTCTCCTTTGTCTCCATCGGAGCCCCACAAATCAAGGTTCATTCCTTCTTCATCCTCGGCTTCCCCACCGCTTTCACTGCTAGACCGACAATCAAGGGTCGCCACAACTGCCTTCTCCTCTCTATCCCCGAGATAACCAGTAGCAAACTTCTCACTCCCATATAGATCTTGTAGCACGTAGCACTCTGGCAGGCTAGATTGGATCATAAACACGGGTGGTGGTACGGCATTATAACCGGGCTTCTTCTCGGTTTCTCTCTTCTCAGGGTCAGAGATTTGCTTGCTATCAATCAAGTCTTGGATAGAGTGCCGGAGCGCTTTGCATTTATCTGTGATATGGCCTGAGTGCTGGTGGAATGCACAGAATTCGTTATCTTTGTGTCCAGGTTTCCCTTGTGTCAAAGCTGGCCTAGGAGCCAGAGGGTGCAATTTTCCCTCCTTCATTAACCTCTTCAAGACCCAGGATAATGGTCTCCCCAAGTTTGAAAACTTCCTCTGGGTGGTTACCTCAGTAGCAGACACTTCACCCATTATTCTAGTGCTGTTACTGGGACCTGCCGGCCTGCTGGTTCCTTGACCGGGGTTAGCCCTTTTGGCGAAATTGTCATTGTTAGCTTTCCGAGCCAAGAATTCTCCCTCTGCTTTGATGGCTATATCTTTGAGAGATTCCCAGTCCTTCAACCCCTTCATCCTCAACCCCTCTTTGAAGTACGGGCTTGCATTCTTAATGAATAGACGAATCTGATCCTGGGTGTCCGGCTTTCGGCGCATCTCCATTACTCGGTTCCGCCATCGGGTGAGATAATCATGGAAAGATTCCCCGGTCTTCTGCTGGAGTAGCTCAAGATCTTTCAGAGTCACCTCCATTCTGGTGTTACAGTCATACTGCTTCAAAAACTCTTCAGTGAGCAGATCCTAACCTTCTTTAGTGCGGCGGTCAAGGCCATGGTACCAGTCAATGGCATGAGAGGTCAGACTCAGGCAAAAGTATTCCACTTTCTGCTTCTTGGACAACGTGGTCCCCTTCATGACCAGAGAATATTGCTTCACATGTGCGGTGGGGTCAGAAGTACCATCAAACTTCGGCACATCCGGCATTTTGAAGTTATAAGGGATCGGGTCTTCTCCGTCCAACTCCTTATGCTCCGGATTCATCCCATGAGCTCTGCCTATCATACGGGCCATAGCTTCGAACCTTTCTTCCATTTTCTTTAAAATGAAGTCATCAGTTTGAGGCGCCTTCCCCTTCTCAGATGCGAGGCTCATCCTATCATCTTCGATATCATCATCAATTCTCAGCACAGGCCTTCTTCTCTGCTCTCCTGAGGCCACTGACCTTAACTCTACTGGAGGCGGCCGAATAGGTTCTTCTCGTCTTTTAACCCTTTCTTCCTCAGGCTCATTCTGTCTCACTGGAGGAGGAGGAGGATTCTGCGGAGCATTCTGCTGTGCCAAGGCGGTCAACATATTCATCATCCTACCCTCGAATTCCTCAAAACGGCGGCCCACTTCTTCCGCGATCATGGCCCTGGTGGCGTCATCCCCCCTAGGCGAGTTTGCCATCTGAGATACTGTACCACTGATTTCTGATAAGATTTCTGGTAGACCCTCTCTATCTGACAGCTCGAGAGTAGGAACTCGGATCAGTCGCCAGGTTGGTGATCTAGTCCACCTGGGCAGATCTATGATGGCTGCAGGGACAAAAGTTAGGATGATGCATGGAATGCAGGTATAATGCATGATCATGATATGCAACACTTACAGAGCATAAGCAAGCAAGTAGGTCCTTCCACCCTTATTTCTCCCACACACGTGGTCGTGCAGTCTCTTTCCTAGGTGGGATTAGCCCAAGGGTCAACGAGGGACCCGATGGACGCGTATGGTGCGCGGCGAAAAACCGGCAGCATGACACTCCTATGCTAATGTACAAGCGGATGGACAATGATCGTCACGTATTTGGACGTTCCATAAATTTCGACATGGCCCTACCGGGGCATGATAGCCTTTGGCTAGGTTACCAAGCGAGACATTTGGACTCACCCAATACATGAGGATCCATACAGCAAGCATGGAATTAGGGTTCATTTCACCTGTGGAAAGTAACTACAGCCATTACATGAGCTTTGGTCAAGGGAGATGTTTCTTCAAGGCTACCCAAGCATGATCCCTGCCGACGGGTCTAGCTCATCATGAGCGTAGCGACCGATCGGGTCATCATTTTGATATACCATTAAGGTACGTGGCTTGGGCTGGTGATTATCCTTAACACTTCCCCAAATTGAGTGAAAATGAGGAGGTGCTTCAGGAACGCACCGGGGCTAAAAGAGGGACCAAACTAGCGTATTCTAAGGCTCTAATGATATGCGAATGCAATTTTGAGAGAAAGTGAATTTATGAATTAAATTTTAATCATAAATGTTAAAAGAGGTATTTTCGAATCGAAACCTCGAACCATAAACGTCCCCAGTGGAGTCGCCACTGTGACGCGCGCCGGATCCCGTGCGCCGCCCTTTCGAACCGCCCGCACGTGGGTGATCGGGGCATTTGCGGGTCCGTTGGCAGCTTGCGAATGAATCGCAAGTGCGTCTATGTTGGGCAACAAGGAGGTATCATGGAGTCGCCACCCAATAGAACATGGGGAAAGTTACTCTCGCTTCGGAGAGCCTAAGACTGCGCTTGGTATCCATTTTGGGCCAGCCAGAGGGATCATGGAAGGTGAACTCCTCACCCTAAGGAGCCTAGGATTAGCGCTAAAGCCTCGTGACTCAAGAAGTATCTTGAAGGATGACCTCTAACCTCTTGAGCCCAAAGACCAGAGCTGGGTCCGGGATTTCTCATCTATTTCTACCTCAATTATTTTATGATCAAATTTTAATATCATTAATTCGCTCTCTCTCCACACTATGCAATTGATTAAAAGGCGCACTTATTCACATCTTGAAAGCGATAAATGATCAAATAGATAATGAGAGCAATAGATTACAATAATACAAGGACCGGAATGCAACTCCCTTTCGTAAATGTGCGAAGCATGCATAAATCGGGGCATTGCTCATTTTGAGGACTTTGGTCCTCGCATGCATCATTTTTAAAATTGGGGATCTTTATTTGTGATGATCTTTATTGGATGAAAATAGGGCATTGGACCCTTGCATTTGTGTAAACCTCATTTTATTGGATATAAAACGTTGAGTCATTCTTATACATTAACGGGATATGAAAGGAGTATATTCGTATACATAAAATAATCAATGAATAATAAATGAAGAAAATAATTAGAAGGATTAGGAAACTAAACCCGATGAAGTCCTCCAAACATTGTGGGCAGCCGCTCAAGCTCGAGATCATCCAAGAGGATCAATACACTCATAGGAAGTTAAGAGATGTTAATATACATAAAATTAACATATAAGAGGTCAAAAAACTTGGAAGAGATGAAAAACGATTTAAGAAGATGGAGACAGAACCCACCGACGGCCTTCCTCGGTTGACAGATGGGCGTAGGTTAGGGTATCCGATATGCCCGTTTGTCACTCAAAGAGGGGCGTCTGTAGGTGGGTGACCGACGGGCGTCGGTGATAAAGATGACCCGTTGGTCACCACTGTCTCCGAAAAAGACAGAATGGAGAGAAACCTTTTCAAAGTCAAGAAAAGTGGGTTTTATCCCAAAAGGAGATGAGAGAGTCAAAAAACAAAAGAAAATAAAGACAGATACCCAAAAATTCCACAAAATGAGAATAAATATGAGGTGAAATGGAGAAAGGATCTAGAATATTTACCCTCAGATAATAGCTTCGGGTGAGATTCTTGTGCTGGTTAGAGCCCCGCGCGTTCCACGAGAAGCAAAGATGAAAGATTAGAGAAAGAAAATGAGATATTTCTTCTTCAACCCCTCAGAAAATCGATTTTGGAGTCAAAATCTAAAGAAAACTAATTAGCTTTTAGTTCCTTTTGACTGATTTGATCCTTGGTTAAATAGATTTCCTTAAAAAATGTGTTTTGTTGGAAGAGAGAGAAAATTTGCTTGAAATTGGGCAGAGTTTCCTCCTTTGAAAATTTTTCCAACCCTTTTCAAATGAAAATTCGGAGCTTTTATAGCCAGACACGACCGACGGGCGTCGGTGTATGGGGGCGGGCGTCGGAATAATCCTTCTGACACAAGGATTCGTCCGACGGCCCTGCCATATCCACCGACAGGCGTCGGAAGGGTTGCTTGCTCCGGGAAACCAGGCGGCGTTCTGACAGGGGCGGTGATTTTCCGACAGGCGTCGGAAAATACCACAAGCCGTCGGTGACTCGAAGCGACGGGCTGACTTCACAGACGGGTTGGCTGTCTGTGGAGGACAAAAAGCTTTTTAACTCGAAAAAAACCTCTGTTTTCTCCCCCTCTGCCCAGGAATGGTAAAAAGCCTCATTTCTCGTGGAAGGTGGGACTAAAACCTCCAAATCCAGCCCTTTTATACAGGCTCGGACGCTGATCTCATCATAGGGTAACCTCTGATCCGGACCGCTCCGGGACACGGTGCTTACAGTCACATTCTATAGATAGTTCTTAATATCATAATACCACGGCTTCCCATCTGCTACTTCTATCTCCATGACTGATTTAGATTCGAAGCTAGGTCTCTCAGAGCTAGAAATCAAAACTGGCCTCATAACCACCCCTTCGGGGTTGTCCCATATTGAGACTAAAGTGGCAAGTGCATCGGCTAACTGGTTTTCGTCCCTTGGAACAAAACGGAATGAACACACTTCAAATTGACTGCTCAGGTCTCTCAAGTGCTTGACGTATGGCATTATCCTATCTTCTTTAACGGTCCATTCACCTCGGATTTGATTGATCACCAGGGAGGAATCACCAAACACTTCCACGTTTTTTGCTCCTAAGGCTATCAACGCCTCCAACCCAAAGGCACACGCTTCATACTCGGCTTTATTATTGGTAGCCTTGAACCTCAATTTCTTGGCCAAAGGGAGCTTCTCATCATCCGGGGTTGTTAAAATGATCCCTACTCCTACCCCCTTGTTGTTCACGGCTCCGTCAAAGTGCAATTGCCAACCTTGAACTCCGATAGCTGTCACATCCTCATCTGGAAAGTTAAACTCGTACGAGTCTCCTTGAATTAGGTGTCCTGCCAGGAATTCAGCCACTGCACGCCCTTTGATAGTTTTCTGAGTAATATACTCTACATCGAATTCTTGTAGCAACAACAACCACCTACCCGTTTTCCTGAGTAAAGAGGGGGCTTCCTGTAAGTACCTTAAAGGATTCTGCTTAGCTACTGCCTGTACCTTGTAGGCATGAAAGTAATGCCGTAATTTCTTAGAAGCCCATATTACGGCAAGGCAAATCTTTTCTACTTCTGTATACTTAACCTCATAGGCCAGGAACTTCTTGCTAAGGTAGTAAACAGCAAATTCCACTCCAAATTCATCCTCCTGGGCCATCATGGCGCCTACAGAACTGTCTTCTATAGCCAAATACAAAATCAATGGCCTGACTGGCTGCGGCGGCCTCAACACCGATGGATTCAACAGATACTCTCTGACAGTATCAAAAGCCTTCTGACAACTCTCGTTCCATACTACTGATTGGTCTTTTTTGAGTAGTTTGAAGATCGGTTCGTAGATTGAAGTAAGCTTAGCAATAAACCTACCGATGTATTGCAACCTACCTAGAAAGCTTCTCACATCCTTTTCCTTCTGCGGTATTGGCATTTCTCTGATGGCCTTAACCTTATCCGGGTCAATCTCAATACCTCTCTGGCTAACCACGTGTCCTAGGAGCTTCCCTGAGGTAACACCAAAGATACATTTATTAGGATTTAACCGCAGATTATACTTATTTATCCTTAGGAAGAAATTTTCCAAGGCTTCAAAATGACCTTCTCTAGTGGTTGACTTGATCATCATGTCGTCCACATATACCTCCACTTCTTTATGGATCAAGTCATTCAAGATTTTTGTCGCCATCCTCTGATAAGTGCCTCCTGTATTTTTCGGGCCAAAAGGCATTACTCGATAAGCATAGGTCCCCCATTCTGTGATGAACGCCGTCTTAATTCGGTCAATTATTTTATTGAGAATTTGATTGTAGCTCGCATAACCATCTCCAAAGCTATACATCTCGCAAGCAGCGGCGCTGTCTATCAACACATCTATATGGGCCAATGGAAAGTCATCTTTTGGACAGGCCTTATTCAAGTCCCGATAATCTACGCATACCCTTACCTTGCCATTCTTTTTGGCTACGGGGACAACATTGGCCAACCAAGTTGGATACTGCACCTCAACAAGAAATTTGGCTTTAATTTGCTGGTGAATCTCCTCCTTCACTTTATCTGCCCATTCTGGCCTAAGCCTTCTCAGCTTCTGTTTAACGGGTTTGTGGTCTGGATATGTAGGAATAGCATGCTCTGCGACTTCCCGATCGATTCCTGGTATATCTTCATAGGTCCAGGTAAAGACTTTTTCATATTTTTTTAAGATTCTCTCAAAATTTTCTCGCTCTTCAGGAGTTATATTTGATGCTATCAAAATTTCTTTTGGGTTTTCTATGGTTCCAAGATTAAATGGAGTAGCATCAGTTGAATCAATATCAAATATGGATGGATGATGATCATGATCATGCATAGTGAAATCATCGAAAACATCACACAAGTAAGCAATATAATTCAATTTATTAATAAGATTGAAATTGTCATTAACATCATTGAAAAGTTCTGGAGCAAAAAGAAAATCTAAACTATTTTCCTCTTCCTCCTCTGCTGGCACATCCGCCGCGGTTGATGGTCCTGCGTCACTTCGGCTCTTTAGAAGCTCCTCAGTCAACTCCTGTATGGCTTCCTCTACCTTTGCCTTCCCCTTCAGCTGGGTGACTACCATCTTCTCAGTGATCACTTCTTCAGGCATCTCACGGTCCCAAATTGTCCTACTGGTCATGATTTCCTCGTCCCAAAAGCCCTTTACTGGCTTGATCAATCCAATGTCCCAGTCATAGACATCATTAAAAACCTCGAACCCTGGCACAATTCTTCCATCCAGCCATTACGGTTTAACTTCCCCTGCATAGGCACACGCAGCGGTTGCTGGCACAAAAGTCTTTCAGATATGAGGAATTTCCATTTCTGGCTTCTCACCCCTTCCTACCACACCTGTGTATCCTAGACCCCTTCTGTCTTTTTGGCCCTTGGTAGCAATAGCTGTTGGCATCCCCTGAGAATTCTTACCCAGTCCTGCGCCAGGGAGGAATGACATCCTCTTGATCATATTTAGCAACTAGGGGCTTTCTTCCTTCTACTCTTCCTCACCTATCATGGCAACATGAAATCCATTAAACGGCTGCCTAGCGATCTCCAGTATTGAAACTTGATTCTCCCATGCAGCCCTTATAGTCACAATCTGTCCTTCATGAGGTATTTTACCATTTAGTGAAGCGTAGAGGGGACTCCTCCCAACTTATGAAACCATGGTCTACCTAGAAGAGCTGAGAAATTGGCGGGTATAGGCAGTACTACAAACTCCACTTCCGACTCTACTTGTCCCGTCTTCACTGTCGCCAGGAACGTCCCCGAAGCATGTCTACGAGAGTTATCATATGCTGTGATGGTAAGATCAGATTTGGCTAACATATCCTCTGTTACCCCAAAAGCTGCCATTGCCACCTGTGGGTACACATTTATCGAAGAGCCATCATCTACCATTACACAGGCTGTGTGCTTTTGGTTAATCTATGCCCTTATGTACAAAGGGTGATTATGGTTGCGGCCTTCTGCCGGCAAATCAGCACTGGTGAAAACAACATTTTCTCCCGATCCTCCTTTCACTACGTCCAGAAGTTCCGTAGGCAAAATGGTTGTGGCCACAGTTGCCTCACACAAAGACTTTACTACCTTCTGTCTATACGACAACGACTGTCTTAAGAGATCCCATATTAAAATCTGAGCCGGCGTCTTTTTCAGCTGTTTGACGATCAGATCTTCTTCCAGCTCTTTTCGTTTTTTGCCCTCAACCGGCCCTTGGGGTTTCTCGACTTCTAGAGCTACCCTTTCGCTCCGGGTCACAGCTCCTACTTTATTCTTCTTTGCTTCTTCATCCTCCTCCGAATCCCACGGGTCAAAAAATATTTCAGAATCATTGTTTTCAATTCCTCTATCATCAGTGGACCAGTAATCGATCACTGCAGCGGGAAGCCCTTCTTCACTCCCCTCATAGAGGTTTGTGACAGGAGTGTGAACATCATTGCCGTACAATTCCTTTAACATAAACTTTCCGGGTAAACTGAACCCGATCATATTCATTGGCGAGGGCATACTGTTGTACCCAGTTTTCTTTTGACCCCCTCTCTTCTCTGGGTCTGTGATCTGCTTTGAGTCAACACTACAAGAAATCAGGGGAATAGAGATTAAAACTAGAGACGGAATTCCATCTCTAATTGAAAATAGAGACGGAAAAATTCCATCTCTATTTTGGCGGTCTCTAAATTTAGAGACCGAAATTTTCCGTCTCTATTTTTAGAGACGGAAATTATTTTTCTGTCTCTAAAGATAGAGACGAAAGACATTTTCGTCTCTATTTTTAGAGACGGAAAAATAATTTCCGTCTCTAAAAATAGAGACGAAAACGAGTTTTTCGTCTCTATTTTAAAGACGGAAAAATCATTTCCGTCTCTAAAAATAGAGACGGATTGACTTTTCCGTCTCTAAAAATAGAGACGAAAAACTCGTTTCCGTCTCTATTTTTAGAGAGGGAAATAATTTTTCCGTCTCTAAATTAAATACATATTTTTTTAATATATTATTAACTATATCTTTTAATTATATTTAAATATATTTTCCGTCTTGAAATCTATTTTTAATACATAATTTTTTTTAATAATAAAACTATAATTGGCAAAATTTATATAATAATATTAATGAAACAAGTATTAAATAAAAATTAAGTAAAATAAATAAAAGTATAAATAGTAATGTATTAATATATATATATGTAATAGGACTACAAGCAAAAGTACTTGAAAAGTGTATTAAACAGTAACAAAGATGGAGGTAACTGTGGACGATCAGCCGACGGTACATGAACATTTTGGGTAATGAATTCCTCTAGCCTAGTAATGCGGTCCATTAAAGTGTCGACTGTGCTGCGAAGCTCAATGACCTCATTTGTAGTCGCAGCAAGTCTACTCGCCGTTGCCGTAGAGGATGAAGCAGCATGCGAATAATAAGTATTTGCATAAGAGCCCAAGCCGAAGACCCGTCCACGACAGTCCCTACCGTCAGCTGCATCGTAATATACTCTTGCATGATCAACATTACCACCATCTGCCTACTGACTCTGAAGACCCTCTAGTACCCGTTCCTATAATGAAAATTATTCAAATGTTATTTAAGAGTAATCTAAAACTAAAAACATATAGAAAAATAACAGTAACAATTTTAAAAATCATACATGAACTTGTCTAGCTCGATCGCTGACGAATGTGACACCGTCATGATTTCGCGTATGTGTATGCATAAATAACTCATGAGGATACGGTGCTCTGCCCATACTAGACTCCTATAAATAAATTATAGGTCAACAATATTTGAACTTAACGTTCCTTAAAATTGTATCAAAAGTAATATGAAAAAACCACAACAATACTCATATATGTTAATATTTTAATACTAAGCGAAAACAATTCTAACTCAAAAAACAATAACACTTGGCCATAAATTTAAAAAATTTCGGCAGAGTTTCCCCTTAATTTGTAATAAACTCCCTGCTTAAAAAGCATGAAAATATATTTAGAATTGTATTATCCATAATCAAAATCCTTTTCAAACTCCTTACACAACATTTTTCCCATCCTCCTTCATGCAATGAAATATTTAGCCTATTATCAAGATATGATGTATTGTAATAAAAAGTAGCTTGTATAAATTAAGATGTATGAATACTTACGAGTCTGTCAGCATGCTCCCGATGGGACAACGTTCCTCCAGTGTGTATAGAAATGCTAACTCCCTCTGTCCCGCCCATCCTATTAGTAGAATTCCGATCGGCAATTGTGAGGGCCTCCGGTGATGACCAGTACTGCATCCAATGTGCCCAAATTTCTTCATTTATGTACCGTGGTCGTCGACCCTTTTTGTGCAGCTTGTTAAGCCTGTCCTTGTAACGTACACGAGCACGTTTCTCCCAAACAGTGTAGACTAGGTGATCAACCGAGGAATTCCAATAAAAAGCTTTCTGAGAAATATAAAACAAAAAGAAAAAAGTTAAGCATAATGTATGTATTTGTACAATACGTATAAAATTTAAATAATACATGAATTAAGGTGCAATAATTAGAAATAAATAATTTAATTTAATTACCCAAAATTCTTGAAAATAAAATATTTTTGTCTCGTGAGATATATTCTTCCATAAAAAACCATTGAGTTCTATTCTCTCCTTAAATGTTCGAGCCATGGAGCTGGAGCAAACACCAGATGGCAAAAAGCTAATAGACAACATAAATATAACAAATTGTAAGAAATGCAGCATATCATATATAGTAAATAGAAATACGAATGTTAATAACTCACTATTCTCCTTCAATGACAATATAAATCCGTCCGTCCACACCAATTGATCCGGGCAAAGGGCCTTCAACTGTATCAGGATATCTCCGAGATGCCTCAGACGGAATCTCTGTAGGAGGCGCTCCAGCAGATGATGTACCAGCAGGATAAGATGGGCCTGGATACGTTGGGGGTGTAGATTCTGCAGCCGTACGCGGAGGTGCAGAAGCATGAGATGATCCATCACCTTGACTAACTGGTGTGGATAATGACGAACGCACCCTAGGTGGTTGGATAGTACCAGTCCTTCTCTTGTGATGCATTTTTTTCCTTGAATATATTATTGAACAAGATTATACATCAGGTTATTATTACATAATCATAATTATATGTGGCAATAATACATATATGTGTCATTTGTAAATTAAACTAAACAGAAAGTATTAAATGATATGCGGATCATATGGATCATACTCACGTGGTCAAAAAATTATTCGCTATCATCACTTAAATGTAATTCATTATCACTATCGTCTCCATTTTCTGAATAATTAGAATCAAATTCGCTTTCCAATTCAGATGTAGACCTGGATTCCTCGTCCGATGCAATATCAACCAATTCATTGTCAACATTGTTCAAAGGCTCATTATCTTCATATGGCATGCTTTCATTTATTTCATGACTCGCCACTTCATCTTCCTGAAAGGCTTCACTTTCAATTCATTTATTTTGTCGATTAGCTTTCATTTCAAATAAGCCTCTCGGTTTTACTTTGCAAACTGCCAACCAATCTTTCTTATCTCGCCTTAGGCTAGGAAACGAAAGATAATACACCTGAATCGCTTGCATGGCCAACACAAAAGGTTCAAAATTAGGCTTTGATTTATCTCAACCAAATTGTAGCTGTTTTGCACTTTTGTTCCAATATTAAGCGTTGGATCAAACCATTCGCACTTAAATAGCACACATCGTTTTATTGGCAAGGCGGGGTATTCAATTTCCAATATCTCTATAATTTTGCCGTAATAATTCATCAATTCACCTTGAATGCAAACTCCACTATTTGTAGTAGCCTTGTTATGACCATGAGATTGCGTATGATATTTGTAGCCGTTCACAAAATAAACCGGATAAGATTTAACAGTACGCAATGGTCCCTTCGCAACATCAGATATGAAATTATTTTCAATTGTATGCGTCGATGTCTACATAATGTAATTGCATTTAGTCATTTAATCAATTCACGAAATACAATATATGTCTTAAATATATTTGAAGTAAACACTTACATATGTCTTGAACCATAAATGAAAGTGCTTTTCGACTTCCTTGTTTATGTCATTTTGTGTTATATGTGGCATAAGCTCCTTTAACCATTCCTCATATAAACTGCATCGGACAACATAACTTACATATGATATTGATGGTATTAAATAAATATTCGCCTAGTCAAACAAGTAACACTTACTGCACAAATGGTTGAATTTCTTGGCAATTAAGTAAGATATAACCATGTGCAGCCTCCAATTCCTCATCTGTCAGCATTCTTCTGGTAGAACGTCCGTGTAATCGACCAGGATATGTGAAAATAGCTAAATTTCCATCATGCGTACTTGTTTGGCATCCGTCGTCATTACGAGGAACCTTGCGGCGTCTTGTGCTGACGTGAGGCTCAAAGTAATGAGAACAAAACGTACTAGCTTCTTCAACCAAGTACGCATTGCATATTGAGCCTTCTACTCGTGCTTTATTTTTGACATTTTTTTTTCAAGTGATACAGATACCTACATGACAAATTGTGGCTAATTAATAATAAATTACAAAATTAATCGACCGTATGTATATCAAAGATTTAGGTTTACCTTTCGAAGGGATACATCCATCTATATTGAACGGGTCCTGCCAGTTTGGCCTCATGTGCTAAATGTATCGGTAAATGCTCTATAATGTCAAAGAAGCTCGGAGGAAAAAATCCCTCTAATTTGCAAAGTATGACTGCAATTTCATTCTCGAGTTTTTCCATGTCAGCCATCTTTATCTCAGATGATGTCAAGTTTTTGAAAAATATACTTAACTCAGTTATAGCTTCCCAAACTCTCTGTGGCAATAACTCGCGAAAAGGAACCGGCATCAACCTTTGCACGAATATATGACAATCATGGCTTTTTATTCCGAACAATTTATACTTTCTCATGTCAACACACCTTGCTAAATTTGAAACATAGCCGTCTGGGAACTTTATGATTCGCAACCATTCGCACAAAACTTCCTTTTGCCTTTTGTCCAAAGTGTAACATGCTTTTGGATACTTGCCCGTTCGGGAATCTTTGTCTAATTCACTTCTTTTGCAATACAATTTTAAGTCAGCACGCGATTTTGCATTATCTTTGGTCCTTCCTTCAATATTTATTATCGTGTTGAATACATTTTCGAAAATATTTTTTTCGATATGCATCACGTCCAAATTATGCCGTATCAAATTTTATTTCCAATAAGGCAAATCCCAAAATATAGAGCGTTTTCTCTAACCAAAGTTTTGGAAATGCTACTGTTGAGTTCTTCAGCTTCAAGTTCTGTTACTTTCAGCAAACCCAATTCATCAATCTCTTGTAGGATTTCTTCACCCGATCTATTAGGTGGAGGGGGAGCATGGACAACTTTATTCTTAATGAATTTGTGTTTATTTCGTCTAAATGGGTGATTTAGAGGAAGAAATTTCCTGTGACTGTCAAACCACGAAATTTTACACCAATTAGTCAAATAAAAAGCATCCGAGTCGTTGCCACAGTAGGGACAAGCTAACTTTCCCGCTGTGCTCCAACCTGATAGCATAGCATATGCAGGGAAATTGCTAACTGTCCACATTAAAGCTGCACTCATCATAAAATTCTGTTTGCGTGACACATCATATGTTAGCACACCAAATTCCCATAATTGCCGCAATTCAGAAATCAATGGTTGTATGTATACATCAATTTTCTGCTTTGGATTCTTCGGGCCCGACATGTAAGCCTCATTCACACACATCCATGGAGGCAAATTATAAGGAACTATTATTATTGGCCATGATGAATATTGTTGTCCTGATTGCCCAAAAGGCTGAAAACCATCAGTGCTTAGACCCAATCTAACATTTCGACTATCAGCAGCGAAATTGGGATGAATGTTATTAAAATGCTTCCATGCAATTGCATCTGATGGATGGCTCATTACTCCATCTGCCTGTTCATGTTCATCATGCCATCGCATGTGATATGCAGTAACATCGGATGAATATAGCCGCTGAAGTCTTGGAGTAATAGGAAAGTAATACATCCGTTTCCATGGTACTAATTTTTGCTTCCTATTACCACTAATCGGCTTGAACCTTGGTTGATTGCAAAATTTGCAATCCATTAAATCCACATCATCTCCCCAATAGATCATACATCTGAGTCAACAGCAATCAATTTTTTCTATAGGCAAACCCAGACCCCTAAGCAACTTCTTCATATCATAAAAACTTTCAACCATTTGATTGTCCAATGGCAACGATTCATTGTTCCAAGCTAGTATTTCATTTAAACTCCGATCAAAAATATGACCTTCAGATTTAATGTTCAATATTTGAGCCACGGAGCTTAACTGTGTCATACTATCACATCCTTGCCATAATTCCTGGTCAGCAGCATTAAGTAAGTCGAAAAACTTTTTGGCTGTTGGGTTCGGTTCCTCTTCTTTATTCCCACGAAAATTGGGTTGAAATGTATTTCCCGCTGCATCATAAACCATTTGGGCATAAGGATTTTCAGGTGCAAAAACATTGTTTGCCATCAAATTTCCTCCCCCCCCCCCCATGCAACTCAGATTCAACCATCTCTGGTGCAAATTCCGAATGCACTTCAGCTTCAACTATATTCGGCCCAAATTCCGAACTTCTGGACGTGGTACATATTATTGGTTCTCCATGCCTTGTCCATTCAAAATAATTGGGCACAAATCCCTTCTTCAGCAAATGTAGATGCACCTCCTCCGTAGGTAGATAACACCTATGTTTACACTTTTTGCATGGACATCTAATTTTCAAACCGTCCATATATGCAGGCTGAGAGCTTGCATACTCAATGAAATATTGAACGCCTTCGACAAACTCAAGATTAATGAAACCATCAGGCGTTAGTCTTCTATACATCCAACTTCTGTCTAAATTATTCATTATTGTTAAACTATAGTGCAACAATCAAAAATACATAATTAGTACTAAAGCATTCCAATTCTCATAATTAAATTCAATTCTATTATATAATCTATTTCTTCAATCAAATTAATGCATAATTAGTTATGCAATAAGTTCTCACATCTAATCCACTGTAAATATTTATTATTATCAAATTCAGTTTGATATCGAAAAACTGACCTTTCGTCAATATACCAGTCGGTCAGGGAGGGGGCAGGGGATCGAAAAAACGCGTGATGTGAAACTGATCAGCGGTCGATACCGATAATGGCGGGGTACATGAAACAAGATATATAATTTCATTTAAAAAAATTACATTTACGCTGATAACTATATATAATTGAATTCATACATGACAAATTAAATTGCTTACGTATATTACAATGCGTGAAATTCTGTGAAAAAACGGGCAGAGTTCCCCTTATATGGGTCCTTATCCCCCTGTTAAACAATAGCAAATTTTACACTTTTATAAAATATCAACACATCTCAACTCTATAAATAAACCAATACAATATCACATTAACCCTTCCACCTAAAACTTTCAAGAAAAAAGGATAAATTCACCAACAGCTGTGAACCGAGTACATTAATATGCATCGACTGACGGTGTGCATGATAAATATCTCGTACTACATTAACAATCAATTGTTATAAATACAAGAGTATATTGTTAAAAAAAGGAAGCACTAAAAGTATATATAAATATAATTGAAAATTCCTTATTTAAGTTTAATTCGTGTATTATTCATATATAATAGACGATGTAGCATAAAAATATATAGTGATAAAAATGTAAAGTGAAGTTTTAGAATGAATGATGATGATAGAGATGTGTATGGTGGAGCGGTGAATGATGATGAGAGTTGGCACTCCCTCTGCTCAACTGGAAAGCTATTTTAAAATCCCCACTTCAAAAATATTATTGCTATTTGATTTTTCCCTTTTTGGATGATGCCCGTGTATGTTTAATGGATCTTTTGCTTTTCAAAACCTTTCTATGTATATATGCTTTTGGATTTTTCTTCCCTTAATTACTTTCCTTTTTTAATTTTTCTAATAAAGATGAAGAGGAGAAAAATCAATAAATCAATAAAAGGTGTAAAATTCGAAAAAGAAAAGTAATATATAAATTATTACTTTTGCAATGCAATTTGAGAAAAAATAATTTCTTTTTTCCTTCGGGGAAACGAGAAAATGTAAACTGAAAAGGATATATCACATCTGCATTTTATTGATAAAATTAACCTTTTCCAATGCAAATTAAAATCTTAGAAATGGTAATTAGTAGTGCAAAGACTAGATGGACACTAATTAGAGTTAATTTTATCTATTAGCAGTGAATTTATTTGTACAATTAATAAAGTCAATAAAATTATTGTATAAAAATAATTCAATTTCCAAATGATAATTACTATTTGTAGCTCATGCGCAGTAATGGTCAACCCTACTTTGGATACAACAATAATATATCTTATTAATTCAAATATCATAAAAGTAATTTCAAAATCATTGTGCTATTTTTTCATGCTTTAATTTAGTGTTTGTGACCAATCTATATTATTCTAAACCAAATAAATTTTATAAAACAATTTAAATACAAGAAAAATATAACTACATCAAAAACTCCCACAGCAACAGATAATTACTTTACATTTTACATATAATAATTCAAAAAATAAAAAAAATTATTGCCTGATGCAGATCTCGCCGAGGAGGAACGCCGGAGCACACGAAGGGCCGGAGAACAACGCCGGCGTCGACTGGTCGGTGGCAAGGGGATCGGACGGCGATGGGCAACGTACAGGGGGGCAGCGGAATAGGAGGAGAAAGGGAAAAGAAAAAAGAGGGGTAAAAAAGAAAGAGGGGGGAAAAAGATAACCGCACCGGCGTCTACTCGACGGCGGCGGTGGGACCAAACGCCGGATGGCTCGGGCAACCGAGGGAAGGGGCAGCGAATACAGGGAGGAGAAAGGAGAGGGGAAAAGAAAGAGGGGAAAAAAGAAAGAAAGGGTATTAGGTTTAAAACCTGAAATTTAGAGACGGAAATAGTCTTCCGTCTCTAAAAATAGAGACGGAATAACGTTTCCGTCTCTATTTAGAGATGGAAAATAATTTCCGTCTCTATTTAGAGATGGAAAATTCATACCGTATCTAAATAGACACGAAAATATTATTCTGTCTCTATTTTTAGAGACAGTATGAATTTTTCGTCTCTATTTAGAGACGGAAACGTTATTCCGTCTCTATTTAGAGACGGAACAACTATTTCGTCTCTAAATACCGTCTCCAATACTGGCAGGAAAAAATCCCGCCATATTTAGCGACCACATTTAGAGATGGAATGAATTCCGTCTCTAAATAGAGACGGAAAGCAATTTTCGTCTCTATTTAGAGACGAAAATTTTTTTCCGTCTCTATTTAGAGACGGAATTCATTCCGTCTCTATTTTGGATTTTTCTTATAGTGCAATTAGGTCTTGAATTGCATGCCTCAACGTCTTACAGTTATCAGTTATATGCCCAGTGTGCTAATGATATGCACAATACTCATCATCCTTATGTCCTGGCGTGCCTTGAGTTCTAGCAGGTTTGGGTGGCATGGGCTGTAGCTTACCCTCTTTCATCAGTCTTCTCAGCACCCATGATAAAGACCTTCCAAGATTGGAAAAATGTCTCGGGGTCGCATTAGCAGTTGATACCTCAGCAGTTTTCCTCGCTCCACTAGCGGAACCCGTTAGTCTACTTGCTCCCTAGCTACTGCTACCACTTTTGGGATAGTTCTCATTAGCTGCTCTCTTAACAAGGTACTCTCCCTCGGCCTCAATGGCGATGTCCTTCAGAGACTCCCAGTCCTTCAGTCCTTTCATCCTTAATCCTTCTCTCAAATACGTGCTCGCATTTTTAATGAATAGCTGTATTTGATCCTGAGTGTCCGGTTTTCTCTTCATTTCCATCACCCGATTCCTCCATCGGGTTAGATACTCATGGAAGGACTCGCCTCCCTTCTGCTGTAACAGCTCTAGGTCCTTCAGGGTCACCTCCATCCTTGTACTGCAGTCGTATTGCCTCAAAAACTCTTCCGTCAATAAATCCCAGTCCTCCTTGGTTCGGCGATCGAGCCCATAGTACCAATCTACTGCTAGGCCAGTCAAACTCAAGCAAAAGTACTCAATCTTCTGCTTTTTTTATCAAAGTGGTGCCCTTCATTACCAGCGAGTACTGCTTTATGTGTGCTATGGGGTCAGAAGTGCCGTCAAACTTCGGAACATCCGGCATTTTAAAGTTCATTGGGACTAAATCCTCCCCTTCTAACTCCTTGTCTTCCGGGTTTATTCCTCGGCCCTTTGTTAGCGTTCTTGTCATTGCTTCAAATTTCTCCTCCATCTTCTTCCAGATGGCTTCTTCAGTTTTAGGGGCTTTCCCTTTCTCAGACATACGCTCCTCATATTCTTCATCTTCCCAATCATCATCTAACCTTGGGGCTGGTCTTCCGCTTTGTGCCCATGAGGTAGTAGCTCTTAGGTTTACCGGTGGTATGCGAATTTCCTCTTAGGGGTCTTCTCTGACCTCCCCCCTTTCATTATTTCTCATAGGAGGAGGTGGTGGGTTCTGCGGGGCCGCTTGCTTACCCATTGTGGCCATCATTTCCATCATACGGTTCTCAAACTCTTCAAGCCTTCGGCCCACTCCCTCTGCTATCATTGCCCTGGTGGCATCTGCCCCTCTTGGCGAGTTTTCCATTTCTTCGGGTAAAGAAAACTGAGCTGAAGTAGCGTAGCTGGTTTCAGAAGAAGTGTCTGGATACTCCACCCTTTCTGGTAACTCAAAGAATGGATTTCTGCATAACTGCCCCTGAGACCCTCTTGTCCACCTAGGCGAATCTATGATGGCTGTAAAACATAAAGGGTCAGGATGATGCATGAATGTGCTAAGATGCATGATCGTGCTATGCAACATTTACAAACCACATGCAAGCACATAGGTCCTTCCAACCTTGTTACTCCCGCACACGAGGTCATAGTCTCTTTCCTAGGTGGGATTGGCCCATGAATCATCTGGGAACCCGATGGACACGTATGGTGCATGGTGAAAATCCGGCAGCATAACATCTCCTAACTAATGCACAGACGCATGGGTCATGATCATTATGTATTTAGGCAGCCCGAATAAGTTGATGTGGGCCTATCGGGGCATGAAAGCCTTTGATTAGGTGACCAGTCAGGTTATCTGGGTTTGTCCAATACATAATGATCCATACAGTAAGCATAGTATTATGGTTCATACCACCTAGGGAGAGTATCTATTGCCATTACATGAGCTTTGGTCAAAGGTGGTGTTGCTTTAGGGCTACCCAAGCATGGTCCCTGCCAACGGGTCTAGCTCATCACGAGCGTAACAACCGATTGGGTCACCATTTAATATACCATGATGGTACGAGACTTGGGCTGGTGATTATCCTTAACACTTCCCTACATTGAGTGAACGTAAGGTCCCGCTTCGGGGAACGCACCGGGGCTGAAAAAGGGACCAAACTAGCATAGATCTAAGGCTCTAATGCAATGCAATGCAGTTTTGAAAGAAGGTGAATATTTTTAAACTAAAACTCAACTATAATTTTTAATCAAGGTACTTTCGAATCGAAGTCTCGACTGCATTCCCCAGTGGACTCGCCACTGTGATGCGCGTCGAACCCCGTGGCCTCCCGGAAGCCCACTTTAGGGCGATCGGGATGGGATTCATTAAAACTTGTAAGGTATTTACAAGTGCGTCTATTTTGGGCAACAAAGAGGTTTCTTGGAGTCGCCACCCAATAGAACATTGGGAAGGGTAGTCTAGCCTCAACGAGCCTAAGACGGCGCATACATATCCATCTTGGGCAAGCCAGAGAGATTTTGGAGGTCTTAGCCTCTACCCCCTGGAGCCTAGGATTATGTAAATTAAGCTTTTTGAAGGGAAACAAGAGATATTTTGGAGGTCCTAGACCTCTAACCTCATTCAGCCTAAGACCAGAGTGAGTTCGGGACTTCTCATTTATTTGTACCTTGATTAATATTATAATTAAGTTTTGAATTTATTGTTTCATCAACTTTCCACACGATGCATTTAATTAAGGTGCAATCATTTTCGTCAAAAGCAATAAGTAAAGCATTATTAAAATAAACATTCTCAAAATAAATTAAAATAAAATTAGGGGCAGAATACAACCCCAATTAAAAAAATAATATATAAATCATACAAAAATCGAGATATTCATTTGGAGAGAGGACATTGGTCCTGCCATGCATATTTATTATAAAACAATTTTTGATGTGATGGTTTTATTTTGGATGGAGAAAATTGAGACATTGGTTCCATTTTTCTTTAGGAAAATTTTTAAATTAATTAATAAAAATGGTTTAGTGACTTTTTCCTAGCGATATTACAATAATCTTCATAATAAAATGAATAAAGTCAAGGGTAAAGAAAGAACCCGGATAGGAAGCCTCAGGTTAGCGCAACCACCCTTATTAACCACTCCAATTCCAACATGGTCAAAAAAATAACTCATAGAAATAAACATGTTAGTGTCAAAATCATGAATAAAATAAAGAAAAATGACATAACCAGAAACTTTAAAAGAAACGTGTTAAAAGATAAAAGAGGTAGAAAATAAATTAAAAAAAACCTTTCAATTCTTTGTATAAAAAATTTATTTAAAAAAAAAACAATTAATATGAGTCAAGTTAAATTAAACAAATATCAATCCAGAATGTTTACCCTCGGATTTTTCCTTTTTGGGTGAATGTCGAATGATTTCGGTCCCCTCACGCTCCACAAGGATCAAGTAAAAATGGATCAAAGAAAGAAAATTTATGTTTTTCTTTCTTTGAAAATTTGACAGCGATCAAGTATTTGAATTAGCTGGATTGACGGAAACGAATGAATTTTGTTACCTCAAATTGGCATAATTCACAAAAAGAATTTGAAAAACAATCAATTAACTGAAAGGATCTTTATCCAATAAAATTCTGAAAATAGTAGAGATTTTAGATTTTATTAATTTCCTCACAAAAGATTTTTTTTTTTTTAAATTTCCCACACTCTCAAAATTTGCTAATTTTCCTTCCAAAAAAATTGTTAACTTTTCCAAACCCAAACAATGAATTTTACTTTCCAATTTATAGAATTTTTGGAGATAAATAGGATAAGATCAGTTTAAAGTTTGAATTTTAAAAGGAGTTTAAAATTCAATTTTTAACCAAATATCCTATCCTAATTTCAAAAACAAAAGCTTATCCTACTTAAATTTTAACAAATCTGGTGCTATCTGATCAGATCCACTACCGACGGCCATCCCTTTAAATACTGACGGGCTTTACGCCCCTAATGAGGGTACGCGTGGAAATCTGGACACAGACGGGCCAAGACGCGGGACTAGGGATGGACGTCTCTGTGCCGACACGTGTCCGCCGCTACAGACGGGGCCGTCCCTACATCGCATAGAGACGGCATGTCTGTCCAAACGACAGCCCGTCCCTATATGCTAGAGACGGCCTATCTGTCCAAACGACGGACCGTCCCTATATGCTAGAGACGGAGCACACCAACTAGGGACAGGCATCCCTACTCCGACGGTAATCCCGTTTGAACAGCAAAATCACAATTTTAAGCTAAATTTCCTAAATTCTTTCAAAACCTCGCGCCATAGAGAAAAAGATTTTAATCCTTGTGAAACAGAAAGACGAAAACCTCCGAATTCCATCCATTTACCCAAAAATTGACATTGATCTCTTCATCGGGTAACTCTGACCTGGACTGCCTCAGGACCCGGTCTCTACAAACACCCTCACTACTCTGTCTGGATTGAAATATTTACGTAGAGCCAAAATATACCACAACCTTCTCTTAGCTGCAACCCATTTCTGGAATCCACGCTTTCACGTTTTCAAGTTCACTTATCATGAACTGTGCCTCATGCCCGAGGAGTTTGCTGCCATCGCTGGAGCATGGTATCCTCCTAATGCTCTGCCTTGCATCCCACGCTGTGGTCTGATTAAGACTCGGGATATCGCCCTATCCCTGGGTCTAGCTCCTTCCGAAGCTGCTCGGTTGGTCCCATAGGGTCTCACATTTTCCTTGGAGCCACTGATCGAGGCACTAGATAGATTTTCTGATGTCCCTACATATCAAGTAAGCATTGTCTTCTTATTTTGCATGATGAACCTCTTGACTGTAACTTCTGGAGACTTGGTTGGCGACCATCGCCTGTTCGGGGTCCTAGATGACTTTCATCGCGGGCTGTCTCCCTTTCCCCTTATTCTGGCTGAAACCATTCTGGGCTTGGATTCTGTTCGCTCGGGATCCACCACTTCGTTAACTGGAAGCCCCTTATTACTCCAGGTACGTCATTATTTTAAAGGTAGTGCGTCACTTGTGGATTTTTGCACTAGCTTCTCTTAGCGGGAAGCGGATTTTCACACAACCCTGTGCCTTATTTTTGCCTGAAGTAAACCCAACTTACCCCAGTGGCTTCTTCTTTTTTATTTTAGATATGGTTGCAGGAGAAACTGAAGATGCTATCAGAGTCACCTCCCCGAGTCATCGCAGAATATTCACCGAGGCACTTCCTCCCGCGGAAACGACTATATTCATTCGCAACTCTTAACGAGGGTATTGCTAGATTCAGTGAGATATCTGATGAAGGCATTAGCTTTATGACTGCCTGGCTTCCTCTGACTCATGCAGTCACTGACGGATTGACGGGATGCGTTCCTCTATACGGGCTTCGTCAAGCCACCTTCTGCATTACAACCCGATGTGCTCGTCAATACGGGATGACCCAGGATGTGGTACAAGTCCCACTATCTTTTCGAAGAGGAGCTTTTTTTTGTTGCTTTTGCTTCTCGCTATCATGAATTATGGAGCCAACTTCCAGTGAAGACCATCATACCTCCATTCGGCACTCATTATGTGGCCTCTACCAGCGAGTACAAAAGATGGGTCCTCAGTCCAGCGTTTGACAACAGGACACGAGGACTTAAGCGTCTAGCCGGCGAGAGTAGCAGTAGAGCCTAGTTTAGATTATTTATGTATGCCTTTCGAGCATGATATTCCTTTTCAAAACAGAACTCAAAAAAATGATGAAAATGAAAATAGTAATTCTTATTTCATTTCACGAAATTGTGTACATTTTCATAGAATTTCAACATACATGATCAGTATTTGACGCTAACTCGACTGTGTAGACCACATTAATTCATGAAACCAAATTTCGATAGCATCAACTCCTGTTACCAATCGGCCCTCTCGGGTTTTCTCGATTGGACATTTTCTCTCATGCCTCTAATTTTTGCACAGGATGCCTTTTTTCGGTTTTCACCCTATCGAGGCGCCTAATTTTAGCAAGGCCGCCTTTTTTCGGTTTTTGACCTACGGGCCATTTTATTCTCTTCTTTTTATTTTATAGTCTTTAGCCATGGAACCTTTTGAGTCTGTCTATGTTGATCGGTTCCTTAAATTCATTGCCATTGCTATCCGACAGGATTGCAGCTCCTTTCTACAATAGCTTCTTGAGGATGAACGACCCTTCCCAAGTAGGTCTGAACTTTCCTCGGATATCCGGTGCACCAGGCCTCATTTGCTTAAACACTAAGTCCCCCTCCTTTAATGGATTCTTCTTAACCTTCTTTCCAAAGGACCGCGCAAGTCTTTTCTGATAGACCTGGTTGTGGTAGTAGGCTCTGAATCTGCTCTCGTCCAGCAGGTTCAGATGTTGTAACCTTTGCTATGCCCATTCAACTTTAGGAATCTGTGCTTCTATGACTACCCTTAATGATTCGAGCTCTACCTCAACTGGCAGAACTGCTTCCATCCCATATACTAGAGAGTATGGCATAGCACCCGTAGATGTCCTAACCGTCGTCCTGTAGCCCCAAAGCGCGAAAGGTAACTTCTACGCTGTGACGCGCGCCGAACCTCGTGGCCTCCTGAAAGCCCTCTTTTAGGGCGATCGAGATGGGATTCATTTAAACTTGTAAGGTATTTACAAGTGCGTCTATTTTGGGCAACAATGAGGTTTCTTGGAGTCGCCACCCAATAGAACATTGGGAAGGATCGTCTAGCCTTCTCGACCCTAAGACGGCGCATACATATCCATCTTGGGCTAGCCAGAAAGATCTTGGAGGTCTCAACCTCTACCCCCTAGAGCCGAGGATTTGTATATTTAAGTCTTTTGGTGAGACTCAAGAGGTGTCTTGGAAGTCCTAGACCTCTCGCCTCATTGAGCCCCAAAGACCAGAGTGAGTTCGGGACTTCTCATTTATTTATACCTTGATCAATATTATAATTAAGTTTTGAATTCATTATTTCACCAACTTTCCACACGATGCATTTAATTAAAGCGCAATCATTCACGTCAAAAGCAATAAGTAAAGAATTATTAAAACATTTTCAAAATAAATTACAGTAAAACTAGGGGCGGAATACAACCCCCATTGTAAATAAAATACAAATCATGCATAAATCGAGATATTCATTAATGGTGAGGACATTGGTCCTCGCATGCATATTATTATGAAACAATTTTTATGTGATGATTTTGGATGGACAAAATTGAGACATTGGTCCCATTTTTATTTAGAAAAAATACCAAGTTAATTAATAAAAATGGTTTAGTGACTTTCTTTCTAGCGGGCCTAAATAAACAATTTTAACAGAAAATTATATGGCAAAAATAAATAGGAAAAAGCCAAATATAACAAAATATTACAAATAAAGAAAAATAAATATTCTGAGCGATCTTTTTGGACCTCCCCATGTGCCCACGAAAATGCCCAATCAAAAAAATGAGTTTAGACATAAAAAAACAAAATACAAATAAAATAATGTTAGTAATTAAATCAATTAAATCAACTAAACATACAAAATAATGAATAACAAATTAAAATAAAATAAGATGACATGAAAAGAATGATAATTGAATCAAAATGTTAACAAACCAAAATAAATGAGAAACATGCATTATATATGATAAATGATTAAATGATGTGATGAAAATAAAATATAACATGCTAATTAATTAGTACATGAAAATATACACATGATGAAAATAATGATGAAAAGTGAAAAATAATAAATAAATAAATAATAATAAATAAATCATGTAACAATGATAAAAAGAATAATAAAAATTAGTAAACAAAAGAATGATAAAAATAATTAAAACAATGACATGATTAATTGATGTGTTCATAATTAAAACAAACTATTTACATGGCAAAAATGATTAACAAAAATTAATTAATTATTTGCGTGTTAAAAATAATGAGGAATCAAAATAAAATAAATTATTTACATGTTAGGAATTAAAAGAAAACAACATTCACATGAATAAAAATCAAACCATATATAAACAATTAAATAGAACAAATATAAAATCAATACAACAAATGAATAGATGAAAACAATAAATAAATCAATAAAAACAATAAAATATACATGAATAAATTAAATAAAAATAAAAAATAAAATAGAAATTGAGCCTAGAATATTTACCCTCAGAGTATTGGATTTGATGAAAGAAAAGTGATGATTTTCCGGAAAATTGATTAAAAAATAATGTAGCAATAAAATTAATTCTCTTTGTCTATGGAGAAAGCAAAGGAATTGATTTGTATGCTTAAAATTGAAAAGAAATTGATTTCAAAGTGATGATTAATTTCTTGTGTTTATGGAGGAAAAACAAAAAAATTAATTAGAATAATTAAGAGTTGAAAATTGATTTTCAATTCCAATTAAACCTTATTAATTAAAAGAGAAATCTGAAATTTTTTGAAGAGAAAATAGAAGAAAAAGAATTCTGAAAATTTTAGGTTTAAAAAATGTGGAGGCTCCCTTTTGATTTTTCATCATAAAGTATTTATACGATAAAAAAGGTTGCTCTAATTTAATTAAGGAAAACAAATTTATTTAACACAAAATTCTTTTATTTTTAATGATAAAATCAAGTTTTATTAATTAATTATCTAAAAAAATATTTTAGAATTTAATTTGTACTTAAAAACCCAAAAAAAAGGGATAAAAAATGGATTTTTTGGTGAAAAAATCGGAAAAGAGGGTATCAGACCCTATAGCGACGGCCAGGGGAGGAGGGAAGCCCGTCGCTATAGAGGGACGGGCTTCCCGCAGCAGCTCCGCGTGGAAACTGCCGCGCCCGACACTCGTGATTCGAATTTTTTTTTATTTTAATTTTTTTAATTTTATTTTTAAATTGACTAAAAACACTATAATTTTAAGCCCCCATTTTTCAAAATTATTTTTTTAAATATTTTTTATTATTTTCTAATTTTTCACTCTCAAATGCAAATTTGATAAGGAAATCATCACTTTTAACCTTTTAAGCCTGTGAAGGCAATTATCATCATTGGGTAACTTCGATCTAGGCTGACTCAGGACCCAGTGTCTACATCCGCCCAATCTTTATAAGTCTGGACCATCTTGGCTAGGATCTTTTTGATGTTCTTGTTAGCGGCCTCTACTGCTTTGTTGGCCTGCGGTCGGTATGGAGAAGACTTGTGATGCTCAATGCCGTATTTCTCGAGTAATTTCCTTGTTTCTCCCATGAACTGTACCCCGTTGTCAGATACTACATGATGCGGAAGGCCGTATCTGCAAATCAAATTCTTCTCAATGAACTTCGCCATATCCCGTGAATCAATCTTCTTAAAAGACTCCGCCTCTACCCATTTGGTGAAGTAGTCGATGGCGACTATAATGTATCTATGTCCATTGGATGCTGTAGGACGGACCTCCCCAATAATATCTATCCCCTAGGCCGCAAACGGCCAAGGCGACGTTAAGCTATGTAGTTCTGACACGGTTAGGTGCCTCAAGTCTGCATACTGCTGGCACTGCTTCACATACTTTGAACAATCATTATCCATGATGAGCCAGTAAAACCCTTGCCTCATGATTTTCTTGGCCAGCGTCAACCCATTCATATGAGCTCCACACACACCTGCATGAGTTTCTTCTATCACCTTCCGGGCTTCCTTTTCGTCCAGGCATCTCAGTTGAATGCCATCGGCCTGCCTCTTGTATAACACCCCATTAATACAAATGAATTGAGTAGACAGCTTGAGAATCATCCTTTGGTCTTTTTTAGTAGCCTCCTCCGAAAATGTCGCGCTTTCCAAGTACTTCATGATATCGAAAAACCACGGCTTTCCATCCGCTACCTCTACTTCCATTATTGGCTTGATCTCAAAGCTAGGCCTTTCAGAACTGGAAATCAGAATTGGTTTCATAGCTACCCCTTCCGGATTGTCCCATATCGATACCAAGGTCGCAAGTGCATCAGCTAACCAATTCTCATCCCTCGGCACAAAGTGAAATGTACATGATTCGAATTGGATACTCAACTCTCGCAGGTATTCGACATATGTCATAAGTCATTCTTCTTTGACAGCCTATTCCCCTTGAATTTGGTTGACCACCAAGGACGAATCTCCAAACACTTCCACATCTTTTGCCCCCAAGGCGATCAACGCTTCTAGCCCGAAAGCGCATGCTTCATATTCAGCCTCGTTGTTAGTGGCCCTGTACCTCAACTTCTTGGCCAACGGGAGTTTCTCGCCGTCCGGGGTTGTCAAAATGACTCCTACACCTGCCCCTTATTATTAATAGCCCCGTCAAAGTGTAATTGCCAACTTTGAATAGAGATTGCCGCTATATCTTCATCGGGAAAATTGAATTCGTACGAATCCCCTTGGATGGGATGATCAGCCAAGAACTCAGCTACTGCACGTCATTTGATGGTTTTCCGAGTAATGTACTCCACATCAAATTCTTGTAACAATAATAGCCATCTACCCATCTTTCCTAATAGAGACGGCGCTTCTTGTAAGTACCTTAAAGGGTTTTGCTTTGCCACTGCCTGTACCTTATAAGAATGGAAGTAGTGCCTTAGTTTCTTGGATGCCCAGATAACGTCGAGACAGATCTTTTCCAATTCAGCATACTTGATCTTATACTCCAAGAATTTCTTACTAAGGTAATAGATAGCAAATTCCACTCCAAAATCGTCCTCCTGAGCCATCATGGCACCTACAGAACTGCCCTCTATGGTTAGGTACAGAATCAACGGCTTACTTGGTTGCGGTGGCCTTAGTACGGGTGGATTTAACAGGTACTCCTTGATAGTATCAAAGGCCTTCTGACAATCCTCATTCCATACTACAGGTTGGTTTTTCCTGAGGAGCTTGAAAAATGGCTTGCATATTGAGGTGAGCTTTGTGATGAACCGACTAACATACTGTAACTTGCCCAGAAAACTTCTCACATCCTTTTCTTTTTGTGGTACTGGCATTTCTTTGATGGCCTTAACCTTGTCTGGGTCGATCTCAATTCCTTTCTGGCTAACCACATGCCCCAACAACTTTCCTGACGTAACCCCAAAGATGCACTTCTTGGGGTTTAACCGCAGGTTATACTTGCTTATCCTTTGGAAGAACTTTTCCAACGCTTCAAAATGGCCTTCTCCAGTGTCTGATTTGATCATCATATCATCCACATATACCTCTACTTCCTTATGAATCAAATCACTTAGGATCTTGGTGGCCATCCTCTGATAGGTAGCTCCTGCGTTCTTTAGACCAAAAGGCATTACTTTGTAGGCATATGTCCCCCATTCTATGATGAAAGCCATTTTGATCATGTCAATTATCCTGTTGAGAATTTGATTATAGCCCGCATATCCGTCAACGAAGCTATACATTACACAGATAGCGGCGCTATCTATCAGCACATCTATATGAGGCAGCGGGAAATCATCCTTCGGACAAGCCTTGTTCAGATCCCGATAGTCCACGCACACCCTCACTTTTCCCTTCTTTTTAGCCACAGGGACTACATTGGCTAGCCACGTAGGATACTGCACCTCCACCAGAAACTTAGCTTCAATCTGCTGTCGGATCTCTTCTTTCACCTTATCTACCCATTCCGGCCTAAGCCTTCTCAGCTTCTGTTTCACAGGTTTATGATCTGGATATGTCGGAATAGCGTGTTCTGCGATGTCCCGATCAATTCCCGGCATGTCCTTGTAGGTCCAGGCAAAGACTTTTTCGTATTTTTTTAATATTCTCTCAAATTTTTCTCTTTCCTCAGGAGTTATATTTGATGCTATCAAAATTTCTTTCGAATTTTTCGAGGTTCCAAGATTAAATGGAGTAGCATCAGTAGAATCAATATCAAATATGGATGGAAAATGATCATGATCATGCATATTGAAATTATCAGAAATATTGCACAAGTAAGCAAAATCGTTCATTTCATTAATAAAATTAAAATTATCATTTACATCATTAAAAAGTTCGGGAATGAAAAGACAATCTAAACTGGCTTCTTCCCCTTCCTCTGCTGCCAGCGAATCTGCTATCGTCGACGGGCCCGTATCATCTTGACTTGTTGGGCGCTCCTCAACTATCTCCTGAATGGCTTCTTCGATCTTCGCTTTCCCTTTGAACTGAGCGGCCACCATTTTCTCAGTCACAACCTCTTCAGGCTCTTCATTGTCCTAAATAACTCTGTTGGTCAAGACTTCTTCATCCCAAAAGTCTTCAGCTGGCTTGATCATCCCAATACCCCAATCATAGATGTGATTGAACATCTCAAAACCTGGCACAATCTTTCCCTTGACCCACTAAGGTTCGGCTTCTCCGGTGTATGCACATACTGCCGCTGCTGGCACAATACTCTCCCCAATGTGAGGGATCCCTTTTGTTGGCTTTACTTTTCTCTTCATTTCGTCCTTGTAGCCCAGGCCCTTCCTGTCATTGTGGCCCTTGGTAGTGATGATCTCTGGTAATCCCTGGGAATTCTTACCCAATCCGGCACCCGGAATAAACGACGTCCTTTTCATTATAGCTAGCACTTGAGGGCTTCCTTCTATCTTTTCTTCATTAATCATGGTCACGTGGAACCCACTGAAAGGCTGCCTCGCTATCTCGAGTACTGACCACTGATTCTCTCTTGCAGCCTTGATGGTCACCACTTGCCCTTCATGTGGTATTTTGACCATCTGGTGAAGTGTAGAGGGAACACCTCCCAACTTGTGGAACCACGGTCTCCCCAATAATGCCGAAAAATTGGCAGGGATAGGTAAGACTACAAATTCTACCTCGGTCTCCACTGGCCCCATTTTGACCACCATCTTGAAAGTCCCTGTAGCATGTCGGCGAGAATTATCATAGGCTATGATCGTCAAATCCGACTAAGCTAGCATATCTTCTGTTACTCCAAAGGCCGCCATCGCCACTTGTGGGCACACATTAATTGATGAACCATCGTCCACCATCACACAAGCCGTGTGCTTCTAGTTGATCTGGGCCCGGATATACAAAGGGTGGTTGTGGTTACGGCCTTCTGCCAGTAAATCGGTGTTTGTGAATACCACATTCTGCCCAGCTCCTCCTTTTACCACTTCCAGCAGCTCAGTGGGCGAAATCGTTATGGCCACAGTCGTCTCACATAAAGCTTCTACCAATCTCTACCTATGGGAGGGGGATTGCCTCAATAGATCCTAAATGGAAATTTGAGCCGGTGTCTTCTGCAGCTGCTTCACTATCTGGTCTCCTTTCGGCTCCTTTTCTTTCTCTTTCTGACCTCCCATTGGCTCCTGAGGCCTGGTTATTTCCAGTGCTATCCTTCCACTGCGGGTCACTGCTCCTACCTCCATTTTTCTTCTTTGATCTTTCGCTTCCTCCTCTTCTGAACCCCACGGGTAAGGGAACTCAAGACCTTCATCATCATTATCACTTCCACTCTCATCAGTGGACCAGCAATCGATCACTGCAGTGGGCATCCCTTTTTCACTCACCTCATGGAGGCTCGTGACAACATTGTTTACATCGTTGTTGTACAATTCTCTTAAAATAACCTCCTCGGACAGGCTGGATCCAATCATGAACATAGGCGGGGGCACCTTGTTATACCCGGCTTTCTTCTGGCCTTCCCTCTTCTCGGGGTCCATGATTTTCTTTGAGTAGATTAGGTCTGGGATTGCGTGTCTCAAAGCCTTGCAGTCATCAATCACATGCCCTGTGTGCTGGTGGTAAGCACAGTACTCATTATCTCTGTGACCTGGCATCCCCTGAGTCATGCCAGGTCTAGGTGATAACAGCCACAACTTTCCTTCCTTTATTAACCTTCTCAAGACCCATGATAAAGACCTTCTAAAATTCGAGAAACGTCTCGGGGTTACGTCGGTAGCGGATACCTCACCTGTCCTTCTTGCGCCACTGCTAGAACCTGCCGGCCTACTTGCCCCCTGACTAACGTTCCCTCTCTTAGCATAATTATCATTATTTTCTTTTCGGGCCAGGTACTCTGCCTCTGCTTCGATGGCTATATCCTTCAAGGACTCCCAATCTCTTAATACTTTCATCTTTAACCCCTCTCTCAGATACGGGCTTGCATCCTTGATGAACAATATAATCTGGTCCTGAGTCTCCGGTTTCTTTCTCATTTCTATCACCCTGTTCCTCCATCGGATTAAGTACTCATGAAAAGATTCGCCATCCTTTTGTTGTAACAATTCTAGATCTTTGAGAGTCACTTCCATCCTCGTGTTACAATCATACTGCCTCAAAAACTCCTCTATCAGCAAATCCCAGTCTTCCTTGGTTCTGCGGTCAAGGCCGTGATACCAGTCTATGGCCGGGCCAGCCAAGCTTTAATAAAAGTACTCCACCTTTTGTCTCTTTATCAAGGTGGTCCCCTTCATAATCAATGAATACTGCTTCACATGGGCAGTTGGGTCGGTAGTGCCATCGAACTTAGGAACGTCTGGCATCTTAAAATTGTATGGGATCGGATCCTCTCCTTCCAGCTCTTTATCTTCAGGATTCATTCCTTGACCCCTACTGAACATTCGGGCCATCGCCTCAAATTTCTCTTCCATCTTCTTCCAAATGATTTCTTCTGACTGGGGCGCTTTTCCCCTTTCTGACATAATGCTATCCTCATAATCTTCATCCCCACGGTCATCCTCTAACCTTTGAACCGGTCTTCTCCTCTGAACCCCCGATGCTACAGACCTTAAATCCACAGGCCGTGGTCGGATCTCTTCTTGCCTCTCTTCTCTGTCCTCCCCCCATTCATTTTATCTCATAGGAGGAGGAGGCAGGTGTGACGCGTGCCGGACCAGCAAGGCCCTTATTGAGCCCGCCTTTTGGGGCTCGAGGGATTGGTTCGCATCTTTTTGATCTTGGGTTACACGAGACATTTTGGAATCCCCTACCCAATAGAACATTGGGAGGTTCATTTAATCCCATGAAACCTTTAGTCACCTTTGAGGCATTTTGGAGTCGCCACCCAATTTACAAGAAATTGGGAAAGGTCATCTAACCTCAGGGTCTTAAACCACAGAAGGTGTTCGGGACTTCCCATTTATTCATACCTTGGTTAAGTTTATAATTGAGCTTTGAATTTAGAGTTTGATCCTATTTCTTATTCATTTTAATGCAGTTTATTAAAGCGCAAGTTATCCACTTAAGGAAAGCAATAAATAAAATAGAATACATGAAAGTAAATACAACAAAACTAGGGGCGGAATACAACCCCCATTGTAAGTAAAATACAGATCATGCATAAATCGGGATATTCATTAATGGTGAGGACATTGGTCCTCGCATGCATATTATTATGAAACAATTTTTATGTGATGATTTTGGATGGAGAAAATTGAGACATTGGTCCCATTTTTATTTAGGAAAAATACCAATTTAATTAATAAAAAACGTTTGTGATTTTCTTTCTAGCGGATCTAAATAAACACTTTTACAAGAAAATATACATGGCAAAAATAAATGGAAAAAAACCAAATAAGCAAAATATTACAAATAAAAAAATAAATAATCCGAACGAGCCTTTTGGATCTCCCCGTGTGCTCGCAAAAATGCCCAAGCAAAAAAAAAGTTTAGACATAAAAACAAAATACAAATAAAATAATGGTAGTAATTAAATCAATTAAATATACAAAATAATGAATAACAAATTAGAATAAAATAAGATGATATGAAAAAAAAATGATAATTGAATCAAAATGTTAACAAACCAAAATAAATGAGAAACATGCATTATATATGACAAATGATTAAATGATGTAATGAAAATAAAATAAAACATGTTAATTAATTAATATATGAAAATATACACATGATGAAAATAATGAAAATAAACAAATAAATAAACAATAAATATAACATGTAACAATGATAAAATAATGATAAAAATTAGTAGATAAAAGAATGATGAAAATAATAATAATATATGACAAGGTTAATTGATGTGTTCATAATTGATATAAACTATTTACATGGCAAAAATGATTAACAAAAATTAATTAATTATTTACATGCTGAAAAATAATGATGAATTAAAATAGAATAAATTATTTACATGTTAAGAATCAAAAGAAATCAATATTCACATGAATAAAAATAAAATCATACATAAACAAATTAAAGAAATCAATATAACAATAATAAATCAAGTAAATAAATGAAAACAATAAAATATATCAATTAAAACAATAAAATACATATGAATAAATTAAATATAAACAAAATAAAAGAAAATAGAAATCAAGCCCGAATATTTACCCTCAGAGTTGGATTCGATTAAAGTGAAGTGATGATTTCTCGGAAAAGTTGCTTGAAAATATAATGATTTAGTAAGAAAATTAATTACCTTTGTTTATGGAGAAAACAAAGAAATTAATTTGAATGCATAAAATTGAAAAGAAATTGATTTGGAAGTGAATGATTAATTTCTTTTTTGGAGCCAAAAGGATTAATTGGAGTAATTAAGACTTGAAAATTGATTTTTCAATTTGAATTAAACCTTATTAATTAAAAGAGAAATTCTGAAATTTTTGTTGAAGAGAACAAAATCAAAGAAGAAGAGAGGAAACCCTTGAAAAATCTGATGAAAAAAATTATGGAGGCTCCCTAGGTTTCCATCCTAAAGTATTTAAAAGATAAAAAAGTTGCCCTAATTTAATTAAGGAAAAGAAATTTATTTTAACACAAATTCCTTTATTTTTAATGATTGAATCAAGTTTTATTAATTAATTATCTAAGAAAGTATTTTAGAATTTAATTTGGACTTAAAAACCCTAAAAAAATGGGATAAAAAACGGATTTTTGGGTGAAAAAATGGGAAAAAATGGTGAAAATTTGGAAAAGAGCACATCAGACCCTATAGCGACGGCCAGGAAAGGAGGGAAGCCCGTCGCTATAGAGGGACAGGCTTCACGCAGCGATTCCACGCGCAGAGGCGCGAAAATCGCGCGCTCCAGCGTGTGGTGCGGCGTGCAGTGCGCGCGCTTTTAGCGACGCGCAGCATTGGTTCGCGCCCGGACGCCGGCGAGCTGGGCGCCAGCGCGCTGCCACGCCCGACACTCGCGATCCGAAATCTTTTTTTTTTTAATTTTTAATTTACAAAAATACTATAAATCTAAGCCCCATTTTTCAAATTTAATTTTTAAAATATTTTTTATTATTTTTCAATTTTTCACTCTAAAATGTAAATTTAAACAGGAAATCACCACTTTCAACCTTTTTGCCTATGACAAGGCACTTTATCATCATTGGGTAACTTTGATCTAGGCTAACTCAGGACCCGGTGTTTACAGCGGGTTCTGTGGAGCAGTGTGCTGGGCCATCGCGGCCATCATTCGGCCCTCAAACTCCTCAAACCTTCGGCCCACTTCTTCTGCAATCAAAGCCTTGGTGGCATCATTCTCTCTTGGTGTGTTAGCCATCTCTGAAATAGCGCAGCTGGTCTCTGGATGAGTCTCTGAGAAATTCTTCCTTTCTGGCAGCTCAGACGTAGGATTTTGGATCAATCGTTCCGCAGGTCCCCTCGTCCACCTGGGCAGATCTATGATGGCAGCAGAAACAATGAGTCAGAATGATGCATGAATGTAATGAAATGCATGATCGTGATATGCAACACCCACAAATCACATGCAAGCAGATAGGTCCTTCCACCCTTATTACTCCCACACACGTGGTCATAGTCTTTTTCCTAGGTAGGATTAGCCCATGGCTCAATAGGGAACCCGATGGACACGCATGGTGCGCGGTGAAAAACCGGTAGCATAACACTCCTATACTAATGCACAAGCGCATGGATAATGATCATTACATATTTAGGTAATCCAAATATATTGACATGGCCCTATCGGGGCATGAAAGCCTTTGGCTGGGTAACCAAACAAGACATTTGGACTCATCCAATACATAAGGATCCATATAGCAGGCACGGTATTATGGTTCATATCATCTAGGGGAAGTATCTATGGCCATTACATGAGCTTTGGTCAAGGGTGGTGTTACTTTAGGTCTACCTAAGCATGGTTCCTGCCAACGGGTCTAGCTCGTCGTGAGCATAACGACCGATCGGGTCTCTATTTTATATACCAAATGGTATGAGGCTTGGGCTGGTGATTATCCTTAACACTTCCCTACATTGAGTGAACGTAGGGTTGTGCTTTAGGAATGCACCGAGGTTTAGAAAGGACCAATCTAGCATAATCTAAGGCTCTAATGGGATGTAATGCAAATTTTGAGAGAAAGCGAATTTTATAATCAAAACTTAATGGTAAATTTTAATCATGGTATTTTCAAATCAAAGTCTAGAACAAGTCCCCAGTGGAGTCGCCACTGTGACGCACGCCGAACCCCGTTGAGGCGCCACACAATAGAACATTGGGAAAGTTCGTCTAGCCTCAATGAGCCTAAGACGGCGCATATTTCCATTTTGGGCCAGCTGAAGGGGTCTTGGAGGTAATCACCCCAATAGAACATTGGGAATGACCCTCTAACCCTACGGATCCTAGGATTTATTTAAGTCGTTTAGACACAAGAGGTGTCTTGGAGGTCACGTTCCAATGAGTGATCGGATAGACCTCTCGCCTCATTGAGCCTAAAGACCAGAGTTGGGTTCGGGACTTATCATCTATTTCTACCTTGATTAATTTTACAATTAAGTTTTGAGCTTATTAATTCATTCTCTCTCCACACGATACAATTTAATTAAAGGCACAATTATTCAGGTCAAAAGCATTAATGAATAAATAAAATAAAATGAACATTCCAAAATAAATTACAATAATACTAGGAGCGGAATACAACTCCCATTTATAAAAGTTCGATGTACACATAAAACGGGGAATTCATTTATTTTGAGGACTTTGGTCCTCGCATGCATTTATTATGAAAACGATTTTTTATGTGACATTTTTATTGGCTAAAATAGGACTTTGGTCCTTTATTTGCAAAAATCACCAAATTGATTAATATAAAACATTTATCCATTTTATTTAACGCGAAATAAGAAAATTTACACAAACATAAAGATAAATAAATAAATAAACGCGAAATTAAATAAATAAATGGCAAAAGGGGTAAAGGATTAAACAAACAGGAGTCCTCCACATTTGCTCATGACAATCCCCTCTCAAGCTCAAACCATCTCAGTGACCAAATATTAGAATCTCACAAAGTAATCAAACAATATTAGTATTTATAAACAAGCTAAAATAAATGTAAAAGAAGATTAAAAATCAAAAATAAATAAAAACTATTAATATTCTACTTTTTTACATAAAAGAAAAGATTTTGAAATTAGAAAAAAAGGGAAAAAAATAATGAAAAGGAGTAAATAGCAAAAGGAAATAAAACAACTTAAAAAAAATGAAGACAAAACACAGGGACGGCCATAAAAATGTTACCGACGGGCGTCTGTTGGGGTGATTAGCGGGTAATAAGGTCCGTTTACGCACCGTCGCTCAACAGAGAGACAGGCGTAGGTGACCTTATTGCCCGTCGGTCACCTCTGTTCCTCAAATTACAGCAAAAACACAATTTTTCACAACCAAACAATTTTCCTCAAAACAAGAACCGAAAATAAATGAAAATAATTAAAATGAATCAAACAGAACATGTGTCCAGAATATTTACCCTCGGATTTTACCTTCTGGGATGGATTTTCAGATGATTCGAATCCCGCACGCTTCACGAGAAAATGAACGAAAATCAAGAAAAGAAAACTTGGATTTTTTCTTTCTTGATAACCGTAAAAATATTCAGATATAAGAATTTAAAAATATTGATGGAAAACCAATTGATTTTAGCTCTGTGACGCGCGCCGGATCCCCGCGGCCGCCCGCACGTGGGCGGCCGGGGCATTTGTGGGTCCGTTAACAGCTTACAAAAAATCGCAAGCTGCGTCTATGTTGGGCAACAAGGAGGTTTCATGGAGTCGCCACCCAATAGAACATTGGGAAAGTTACTCTCGCCTCGGAGAGCCTAAGACTGCGCTTGGTATCCATTTTGGGCCAACCAGAGGGGTCCTTGAAGGTAAACTTCTCGCCATAAGGAGCCTAGGATTAGCGCTAAAGTCTCGTGGCACAAAAAGGTGTCTTGGAGGGTAGACCTCTAGCTTTTTTGAGCCCAAAGACCAGAGCTGGGTCCGGGATTTCTCATCTATTTCTACCTCAATTACTTTATGATCAAATTTTAAATTATCATTGATTTGCTCTCCCTCCACACGATGCAATTTATTAAAGGCACATTTATTAATGTTTGGAAAGCCATAAATGAGCAAGTAAATATCAAAAGACGATAAATTACAATAATACAAGGAGCAGAATACAACTCCCTTTATAAATGTGCGATACATACATAAATCGGGGCATTGTTTATTTTTGAGGACTTTGGTCCTCGCATGCATCATTATCAAAAGTGGATATTTTTATTTGTGATGATCTTTATTGGATAAAAATAGGGTATTGGACCCTTGCTTTTGTGTAAACCTCATTTTATTGAATATAAAACATTGAGTCATTTTTATACATTAACGGGACATGAAAGAAGTACATCCATATACATAAAATAATCAATGAATAACGAATGAAGAAAATATTCAAGAGGATTAGGAAACTAAACCGGACGAAATCCTCCAAATATGGTAGGTAGCCGCTCCAACTTGGGATAGTCCAAGAGAATCAATATACACTCATAGAAAGTTAAAAGATGTCAATATACATACAATCAATATATGGGAATCCAAAGGGACTTCAAAAAGATCGAAAATCATTTAAAAGGGAAGAGACAGAACCCACCGACGGCCTCTTTTAGGTGACCGATGGGCGTCAGTCAAGATAACCGACACGTCCGTCTGTCACTCAAAAAGTGGGCGTCTGTAGATGAGGTGACCGACGGGCGTCGATGATACAGATGACCCGTCGGTCACCACTGTCTCCGAAAAAACAGAAAGAGAAAAAATCCTTTTAAGGCCAAAAGGAGATTTTACAATAAAATCAAGTAATGAGAGTCAAAATAAAGAAAAATAATGACAAAATTGGAAGAATTAACAAATAAAGAATAAATATGAAATGATATGGAGAAGGAATCCGGAATATTTACCCTCAGATAATCGCTTTGGGTGAAATTCTTGTGTTGATTAGAGCCCCGCGTGTTCCACGAAAAGCAAGATGAAGGATTGAAAAGGGGAAATCAGATTACTTCCTTCTCAAACCTTCAAAGTATTGTCTTTGGAATCAAGATCTAAAGGAAAACTAATTGGTTTTTAATCCCTTTTGATGGATTTGATCCTCTTTTGAAATAAATTTCCTTATGAAATGTGTTTGCTGGAAGAGAGAGAAAATATGCTTGAATTTGGGCAGAGTTTCCCCTCTTCAAAAATTTTGGACCCCTTTTCTATTGAAAATCCGGAGCTTTTATAAGCCAGACACGACCGACGGGCATTGGTGTATAGAGGCGGGCGTCGGAAGAATCCTTCTGACACAAGGATTCATCCGACGGCCCTGCCATATCCACCGACGGGCGTCGAAAAGGTTGCGTGCTCCGGGAAACCAGGCGGCGTTCTGACAGGGGCGGTGACTTTCCGACGGGCGTCGGAAAATACCAGAAGCCGTCGGTGACCCCAAGCGACGGGCTGACTTCATAGACGGGCTGGCCGTCTGTGGAGGAAAAACAGCTTTTTGACTCGAAAAAACCCCCGTTTTCTCCCCCCTCTACCTACGAAAGGTAAAAAGACTCATTTTTCGTGGAACGCGGGACTAAAATCCCCAAATCCAAACCATTTATACAGGCTAGGATACTGATTTCATCACAGGGTAACCTCTGATCCGGACCGCTCCGGGACACGGTGCTTACAAGCTCCCTTCAATTAGTTAAATTCTCCAAATTCAAAAATGAAAAATGAAAACAAAGGAAA
Source organism: Excoecaria cochinchinensis (assembly GCA_947683425.1). Classification (NCBI taxonomy): domain Eukaryota; kingdom Viridiplantae; phylum Streptophyta; class Magnoliopsida; order Malpighiales; family Euphorbiaceae; genus Excoecaria; species Excoecaria cochinchinensis. Next base: position 68,555 of record CANTUQ010000158.1, read on the forward strand.
TTTTTATAAGATGAAAAGGTTGAAGTTCAATAATCAGAAATGGGTTTTAGGGGTATACTGTAGCTAAAATCGTCCAACCCCCAAAATGGTTCAGAAAAGCCTTTTTATATTATTTTTTTTCAAAAACCCTAATACCGATGGCCGTCGAAAATCTAAAGACGGGCTTCGGCTAAATCCTTTTTATTTTAGAAATGGGATTCAACCGACGGGCGTCGAAAACCTACAGACGTGCGTCTGTGTGAGGACACGTGTCCGTCTGTCGTCTCACCGACGCCCCGTCCCTCATGGCGAGAGATAGGACTCCGAAGCGAGCGACGAGTTACCCATGACAGATGGTCTGGCCACCGATGGAGGAAGAAACTTCTTTTCAAGCCCAAAAACCCCCAATTTTCTTTTTCTCATCACTGCAAATAAAAAAAACCCACATTTCTCGTGAATCTAGAGGACCAAAGTCTCCGAATCTCATCCGCTCATTCGGAAATGGACATCGATCTCTTCATCGGGTAATCTCCGATCTAGACTGCTTCAGGACACGGTGCTTACAGCGAGGCAGGGGCATAGCCTACCATACATCAGCTAGACCTCCTCCACCACCATGCCAGGTCAGGGAAGAGCTATCGGCCTTGCATATGCTGTGAGGGCCCGTGATCAGGAGGATGCACCCGATGTGATAGTAGGTAAATTTTCGTTATTTTCTCATTCAGTGTATGCACTTATCGATCCCGGGTCCACACACTCTTATATTAGTACTGATATTGCTTGGGGTAAAGGGTCAGATGAGTCATACCTTGATCAAGACATCTTAGTGAGCAATCCTTTGGGCCATAGTGTGATAGTGAATAAAGTGTATAGAGATTGTCCTATTAGTGTTCAGAATTGTGTCTTCCCAGCCAATTTGATTGAACTTCCTTTCAAAGAATTTGATGTTATGTTGGGAATGGATTGGTTGGCTACTTACCATGTGATGGTTGACTGTAAAAGAAAGAGGGTGATCATTAGAACTTCAGATGATCAAGAGATTATAATAGTGGGTCAAAGACCAGACTATCTTTCTGATGTGATTTTAGCAATAGTAGCAAAACGGTTGATTAGAAAAGGTTATGTGGCTTACCTATGCTATGCTATTGATGCAAAGAAGGAAACTTCTAAGGTGTCAGATGTGCCAATAGTGTGTGAGTTCCCAGATGTATTTTCAAAAGATCTTTCAGGCTTGCCACCTGACAGGGAGATCGAGTTCTCTATTGAAGTGGCCCCCGGCACCGCACCAGTTTCCATTGCTCCGTATAGGATGGCACCAGTAGAACTGAAAGAATTGAAGATTCATCTACAGGAATTGCTCGAAAAAGGCTTCATTAGACCGATTATTTTGCCATGGGGAGCTCCAGTGTTATTTGTAAAAAAGAAAGACGGGTCGCTCAGGCTATGTATTGATTATCGGCAGCTGAACAAACTGACGATCAAGAACAAGTATCCATTGCCACGCATTGAGGATTTATTTGGTCAGTTGAAAGGTGCAGGCGTATTTACAAAGATTGATTTGAGATCGGGCTACCATCATCTGAAGATAAAAGAAGCAGATGTGCCCAAAACAGCTTTCCGTACCAGATATGGCCATTATCATTATGAATTCTTGGTGATGCCTTTTGGACTCACAAATGCACCAGCTGATTTCATGGACCTTATGAACCGGATCTTTCATCCTTATTTGGATCAGTTCATAGTGGTCTTTATTGACGATATCTTGGTGTATTCAAAGACTCCTGAAGAGCATGATAAGCACTTGAGAATTGTTTTGCAGACTCTAAGAGATAAGAAGTTGTATGCCAAATTCAGTAAGTGTGATTTCTAGTTGAATGAAGTGTCATTTTTGGGCGATATAGTGTCAGCAAAAGGTATCAAAGTGGATCCAAAGAAGATTGAAGTAGTGTTGCAGTGGAGAACACCCAAGAATATCACAGAAATCAGAAGTTTCTTGGGTTTAGCGGGCTATTACAGAAGGTTTGTTAAAGGCTTCTCCATTATTGCAACACCTTTAACACGCCTATTGCAGAAAAAGGTGAAATTTGAATGGACTGACAAGTGTCAAGCCAGCTTTGATAAGCTTAAGAAGATGTTAACGGAGGCCCCAGTGTTAACGCTCCACCCAAGTCAGGTAAAGAATTTACCATATATAGTGATGCATCCTTGAATGGATTGGGTTGTGTACTTATGCAAGATGGAAAAGTGGTTGCCTACACCTCCCGCCAGCTTAAGAATCATGAAAAGAATTACCCCATACATGATCTTGAATTAGTAGTTATAGTATTTGCATTGAAGATTTGGAGGCAATACCTTTATGGTGAGAAGTGCTACATCTTCACAGATCATAAAAGCCTAAAATATCTGCTTACTTAGAAAGAACTCAACCTCAGACAACGAAGGCGGCTCGAATTGATAAAAGATTATGAATGTTTCATTGACTACCATCCAGGAAAGGCTAATATTGTAGCTGATGCACTCAGTAGAAAATTTATGGCAGCATTGAAGGCTATGAATGTAAGACTTGATGTAGCTGATAGTGGAGCATTGATAGAAGAGTTACAAATCAAGCCTGACTTTATGCAGCAAATTAAAGCTGCCCAGAAGCAAGATGACAAACTGACTGTAGTGATAGATTGGGTGAAGAGTAGTGACAGTAATGACTATTTAATAGCAGCAGATGGCAGCCTATACTATAAATAGAGGTTATGTGTGCCTGACCAACCAGAGTTAAAGAAGAGTATTCTGACTGAAGCACACTATAGTAGTTATTCCATGCACCCAGGGGGTAATAAGATGTATCAAGACTTAAAGATGCATTATTGGTGGCCAGGGATGAAGCAGGATGTGTCAAATTTTGTGGGAAAGTGTTTAATATGTCAGCAGGTCAAGGCAGAACACCAAGTGTCATCCGGGTTACTCCAGCCTATTGCTATAACCGAATGGAAGTGGGATTGAGTGACAATGGATTTCGTGATAGGGTTGCCTCTCACCCCGAAAGAAACACAATGCAATTTGGGTGATCATTGACAGACTCACCAAGTCAGCCCACTTTCTACCAGTGAGGATGGGTACCCATTGACAAAACTGGCTGAGTTGTACATCAGTGAAATAGTGAGACTACATGGTGTGCCTTCCTCCATCATTTCTGATAGAGATCCTCGCTTCACTTCCCAGCTTTGGAAGAAGCTGCAGGAAGCTTTGGGTACTAGATTGCACTACAATACAACTTTTCAGCCACAAACAGATGGGCAATCTAAGAGAGTTATCCAGATACTTAAAGATATGTTAAGATGTTGTGTGCTTGAGTTCAAAAAGAGTTGGGAAAGGTATTTACCTTTTGCAGAGTACGCATACAACAACAGTTACCAGTCAAGCATTAAGATGGCTCCATATGAAGCATTGTATTGCAGAAAGTGTAGGACTCCTCTGTGTTGGATAGAGTTGAGTGAAAGCAAGCTAGTGGGCACGGATTTGATCAGAGGAACAGAAGAGAAGGTTCGTGTGATCTAGCAGCGGTTAAAGGAAGCCAGTGATCGATAGAAGTCATATGCTGATCTGAAGAGAAAACATATAGAATTCCAAGTAGGTGACAAGGTATTTCTGAAGGTTTCCCCATGGAAGCGGGTTCTCAGGTTTGGAAAGAAGGGTAAGTTGTCTTCTAGATTCATTAGACCATATGAAGTGATTGAGCGAGTGGGTCTAGTGGCATACAGGTTGAAGCTCCCACAGGCTTTGGAAAAGATTCATGATGTGTTCCATGTATCGATGCTTCTAAGATACCGATCTAGCCATGTGAGCAAACTAGAAAAAGTGCAAGCGCAGCCTGACTTGACCTATGAAGAGTACCTAGTGAAGATTTTAGCTAGAAAACTGAGGCAACTCAGAAATAAGCAAATTCCACTGGTGAAGGTGCTCTGGAACCATCACAATGTGGAAGAAGCGACGTGGAAACCTGAGGTGACTATGCAATAGCAGTACCCACAGCTTTTCAGCTTAGGTAAATTTCGAGTACGAAATTTTCTTTTTAGTGGGGTAGAATTGTAGCAGCCCAAATATCGGTCTAGAAGTGTCAGTACATATTTTCAGTGTCTTTATGATAATCGCAGCATCGAATAGTGTTAACGTTTAGTGTTAAGTGTGCTAGCAGTATAGCAATTTCGGGATGGATAACCCCGGGGCAGCTATACAGCAAACCAGATTGTCATTTTTAAAAAAAAAAATTATTTCGTAAAAATGATCTGTGGGCTGTCAGGAGTCTAGTGGTAAAATTTGAGCCGAAAATGGAGTTAAATAGGCCTCCGAAAGTCATTCTGAAGTTTGCCTCTAATTCGGTTCGAATTGAACTGGGGTTTGACTAAACATTTAAAAATGGTTATTTTTCTCAAAAAGGTATAGTGTAAGAAAAATAATGGCTTAGAATAATTTTCTGTAAATTTTGACAGTTTTAGAGTTGAATTTTTACACTAGAAATGAAAATGGTTGAATCGAACCGGTTTAAGTGAACTGGGGCTCAAATGGACTCCGATTGAGCTAAAAATTTGCGGTTAGACTATTTTTGATGTTTTAAGAACAATGAAATTTGTTAGAAGTGGAAATAATGTAAGTAACATGGAGATGCTTTGAAAAACTTTAATTAAACCGCGAAACCGAAAATTTGGTTCAAATCGGTCGGACTTCATTTAAGACATATATAAGGGGTTAAATGGTTGGATTTCTCTAGAGAAATCAGCCACTCTACTTCCTCTCTCTCCCTTAGTGTGGCCGAACCCATTTCTTCATCTTCTCCTCTATGTTTCTTCACTTCTCAAGCCATCTCTCCCCAAAATCCTATCCCATAGACAAATTTTAGCTCCTCTATAATCTTATAGAAGTGATTGGAGTCCATTTTGAGCTTTGGAAGTTGGAAAAATCGAGTGTACAAGGTTTAGGGTAAGTTTTAGGGTTTATGTTTTAGGTGTTTTTAATTTGGTTTATTGGTCCCTGTGGGGGTTTTCAAGGGTGTAGAGTTCATTTATGATGATATTTTGCATAAGGAAAGCTTGATTTTGATGTTATGAGCTTGTTTGTATTCGGCTATGGTAGGAACTCAAGGTGAGGAAGGAGTTTCACCAAGTAAAGGAAAGGAAAAGCAAGCCTAGAGAGGTCTAGAGCAAGGATTTGAGGTTTGTGGTTACTAAATCCATGTTTTTTCTTTGATTTATGTTGAATTTTAGGTTATATTTAAGTGTAGGTATGAGATAATGATTTGATTAATTAAATCTAACTTGATATTCATGATTAATGGACTTAATGTAGTGTACAAATATGATTAGATTAAATTAAATCAATTTGGTATGAAAATCCTAATAGTGGCCGAATGGTATTCTAAGGAAATCATGATGTTTTAATGAGTTTTAAGGTTTATAAATAATGTTTATAATGTGTTTAACATATGTAACGTATGATAGAATGGTTAAAATATATAAAAGAAAACATAATGAATTTGTAATAGTTTGGTCGAATGGTTTATTATGGATTTAAATGAGATATATGATGAATTATGGCATGTAAATGGCATTTATGGCATGCTTAACATGTAAAGAGTATGATTGAATGGTTAAAGGAAATTAAAGTGCATGATATGAAAATTTGATACCTTGGCCGAATGGTGTTCATGGTGATTTAAGTGTATATTTTGATTGTTTAAGTTATATAATGACATAATATGGCTAATAATGGATAAATAAGTGTGTATGCAAAACTATAAGTGAAGATAATGTGTATGTCGAAATATGTATGTTGACATAATGTGAATTTTATATGAATGGTGATGAAATATTGCCTTTAATAGTTGTTTGGTAGTGAAATCTAGTCCAGGATATAATTGGCTAGCCATAGGGACTCCACACCGCGATTTATAATGACTCACTATAAATAGGCCAATGACGACTTATCTCAGTGTATAGTGTATATCAGTAAACAGTGTATTGCAGTGCAGTGATAAATGGTCCTATTAGGATCATTTTATAGTGTGGTGGGTCTATGGGGCCCACGTCCTGCATATCTGGTCAGTAGATTTTCTGGGGGCATAACAGTAAATAAGTGATAAAATGGGTTAAACTAGTAATAATTATGAAAATGAATAAAACGGGACTAAAATGGAATAAATAGGAAGTTTTGGGGTCAAATGGTAATTTTACATAAAGTTGGTAAAAAATGTAAAAGTTGGGTAAAAAGTGTAAAGGTAAGGGTAATATGGTAATATTGGTAAAATATGAGGCTAAAATGGTAATTTGGTGAAAAAGTGATAAAATAAGGACCTAATTGAAATTTTGACAAATTATATGGGTAAAAGTGGAAATTTGAAGTAAAAGGGTATTTTAGTAATTAAAGAAGTTATTAAGGGGTAAAAGTGAAAAATAAGTTTAGGTAAGGTTAAAAATGTAAATATTGAATAATTTAGGGTATAATGGTAATTATGTGAAAAATGAGGACATAAGTGGAATTTACATAAAAGATGGGACATAAATGGTATTTATATAAAAGTGAGGACATGGATGTAATTAATGAAAAATATAAGGGTAAAATTAGAAACCAAGGAAAAATATTAAGGGTAAAAATGTAATAAAGGAAATAAGAGTTAGAATAAAAGAATTAAAACGTAATTAGTGTGTAATACGTTTTAATGTTTAATTATGTAACTAATTGATGAGTTAATTGAGTAATTAAGTTAGAGATAATAAATATAATATATTAATATAGTTAATTGAATAATTAATTTAGGTAGAAAATTTATGGATTGGTAACCACCACTGAGCATTCTAATGCTCAGCATGTAGTTTGTTTGACTTCGTGTAGGTATGCCGTAGGTTGGAGCAGCATACCTCAGTCCGTTGGAGCAAGCTAAAGAAGGAGAAAATCCAATTTATATTTTGTAGTAGTTTTGGAAATTTAATGGCATGTATATATAATTTTACCTTGTTATGACAATTTAAGTTTGGTGTTGTAATGGCATTATGTAGCTATCTGTGTGGATATTATGTATGCCGTGACAGTTGTTTGAGTTTGGAAATGGTTTGGGTTGATTATTATTATTATTGTGCCCTTGCCGGGGCAATGGTTTTTGAAAAGTGAAGGTTTGGGTAGTAAGAAAAACAAGTTGTTATACTGCCGAAATTTATACCAAATGAATAGTAATATTAGACAGTGATAGGTCAATCGGCAACTAAGTTAAGTAAAATTGTTAAGTGAACTTGATAAGTGAAATGAATGGTTAAGTGAATAAAAGTTTAAGTGTAGAAAAAAAAAATTAGGCGCAATCTGAGAACAAGTGTAGGTCAACCTTAGTACAATCATGGTTATCGCACAGTGTTTCTAAGTCAGTAGTGTATGTATAGGGTATAAGGGTGTTACATTTATTTTGGTATCAGAGCATGGTTAGGCGATTCTAAGATCGGAGTGGGGATTGTTAAGTGATTGTACATACGTGCCAATGAAAGTGAATATTATATTATGGTACTGATGTATGCTTGCTCCTTGTTATGGTGAATAAATGGCGTCCGATCAAAGCTACAGCGTAGGTGATGGTGAGAGTGGGGGTTTCGGCCAGTGTTGGTCGAGCCGAGGCTCCATGCCAGCAGGCGACACTTTTAGCAATGTCACCACCACCTCCTCCGCCACAACCGGACTTCTTAAATACAATGGCGGATTATATTCAACACCATATCCGGATGGAGATGGCTCAGCAACCTCAGTGCCACCAGTAGCTCCGGCTTAGATAAAGCCGATCCTTGAGCAGCTTAAAAAGATGGGAGCTGAGGATTTCTTTGGAAGGGTTCCGATAACTCCTGAACAGGTGGAAGGATGGCTATTCCGAATCAAGAGATTATTTGAAATCCTGCACAATTCACCCAAAGAAATGTTTGAGGGAACAGTTGCCTTACTCCAGGCTCCAGCATATTTTTTGTGGGACTCAGTCAGAAAACACACCCCAGATGACTAGTTGAATTGGGAGTTCTTCATCGATCAGTTTGAGAAGAAGTACATTGGCACTGAGTATAAAGCCTCAATGCAGGATGTGTTTTGGAGGCTTAGACAGGGCAACAAGACGGTAGCTGAGTATGAAAGAAACTTTGAAAGATTAAGTACTTATCTTGATGATGTGTTGAGAACTGAAGCCAGACTGATGGAGAGATCTGAACGGGGCCTCCATAACCGTATCAACCAGATTGTGAGTGGTCAGAGGCATCTAGATTTTAGATCTTAATTAATCCTGCATGTTAATTAATAAATTTATCTCTAGGTTTACTGACATAAATAAACTCATACCTTTAAAGAGGCTTAACACACACACACACACACACACACACACACATATATTCACATATAAAAATACAATGTAACCTCTTATCATTTTAAAACTCATTTACCATTCAAATAATAAAATCCAACCTCTTTTATCACAATTATAACTCATGAATTTAACACTTCAATATTTTTAAAATATTTCTACCAAATTAGTCATTTCAATAAACTAAATTATGTCCATTTATTTTAGAAGTTTAACTAATTTTTATCAAAAATTCATATCATGTTACAATTCATATCTCAAACATAATATTAAAATGAAGAAAAATAAAAAAGAAAAAAAAATGAATTTTGTGATTGCAAACCTTAATTCACAGCAAAATATCTCAATTTCCCCAACTTGAACCTCACCGAAATTAACTCAAGCTTCTACATCCTTCCCTTTCTCCTTCTTCTTAAAATTTTACTCTTCTTCTATGTAGTTCAAGAACCAATTTCATCATTAACCCTCAAAGTACAGAAATAATGAAATTCAAATGTTTAATCATTAGCCTAAAATTGTGATTTTAGTTTACCTAATCTCTTAGCCTAAGAAAATTAACCATAATCCTAAATCTCTAATTTTCCAAATTTGTCGCCCTCTTAAAATTTCCTTAAATTTCAGATTAATACTCACCCTTTTCTTACTCTATGGTCACCATTCAAAGAGGGAGGATTTGATAGGGCGGAGGTGACAGAAAAGATGATGGAATAGGGCTACAATCCGGAGAAAAATATAGAGAATTAGGAGGAGGAACGTGTAGACACCGGGTCCCGAGGCGGTCCAAGATCAAGATTGCCCGATGATGAAAATAATACTTGTCAGTAAAGGTGTCGAAAATGATGTTCTTCTTGTCGAAAAAACAAAATCCATTTGTTCTTCCAAAATTTTTAGTGCGAAAATTTGTTTCTTTTGCTGGCTTTTATTCCTTTTTACTATTTATATTTATTTTCTTATTTTATTTTATTTTATTTTATTTTATTTATTATTTTTCATTTCGCGTGCCACGCATACGGGCCATGCCCGTCGCAGAGGCTGCGCGCGCTTGTAGGTGCGTGCGTAGCAGAGGCTGTGCGCGGCAGCACTTGCTGTGCGCGCGGTAGCAGGCTGTGCGCGCCCCACAGGGGCGCGCCTCGTCGAGGCGCGCGCGAAGCCTGCCAGGAGCGTGGGGCGCACCTCACCCAGGCAGCGCGCACGCCCCCCCACGCGGCCAGTTTTGGCCGCGGTCGCTGTTTTCTAACGATTTCTAATTTTCTTCTGACTTTTTCCATTATTTCACGTTTTTTTTGCAATTTTTGATAAACTAAAAATAAAAACACTTTTGTTCTCTTCCTATTTTTGGCCAAAGCAGAAAATTAAAACGGTGATTAGTCTTCATTTCAAGAGGAGGCTGCAATTTTGATTAAATAAAAACAATACTTGGTTTTCTCTCAACCAAGAAGAAGAACAACAGCCAAGCAAAAAATCATCGAAAATTCATAATTTTAATTCTTCTTTTTTTTCTTTTTATTTTCTTTAAGAACATTTAATTTTCGGATGATTTTGAGTTTGGAAAATTAATTTCCTTTGCTCAAAACTCCCACCAAAAATATTTTCATGACTTAAATTTGTTCAAAAACATCAATTTTTACATTTTCTTCAAAAATTCATCACCACAAATTCGACAAGGAGAACGGATCAAGACACCGCCTTTCTCCAATCTATAAAATTCTGAGGGTAAACACTTGGACCATTTTCACTTATTTTTTTTCTCTTGTATATTATTTATTGTTGTTAATTTTTTCTTCTGCCGTTAATACCATGCCTATTGCTTGATATTAGTATGGCCATTGTTGATGTTTTATTTGGCTATTTACTTGATTTTTTATGGGTTGTAGTTTGTTTTTTATGTCTCTAACCTTCCTTATTAATTGCTGGCGCCATCTTCTTCTCTTTATTATTATTATGATTATTATTATTATTATTATTTTTATTATTATTATTATTATTATTTGTTACCATTGTTCTGTCACTATTATTATTATTATTACCATTATTTTTATTGCTGTTTTATTTTATCATAACTTCATGTTTGGTTATTTTATTGTTACTATTATTATCACCATATGGTTTTATTTATCTTTTTGCCATCACTGTTAACATTATTTAGTCGAAGTTTTGCTTCATTATTATTATTATCATTATTACTATTTGGCTTATTTTTTATTATTATTATTATTATGGTATTTGTTCATCATTATCTATTATTCTGTTTTGGCATATTATTATTATTATTATTATTATTATTATTATTATTGCTATTATGTTTATTATTATTATTATTATCATTATTTATTATTGTGCCCAATATTCATTTTATCTTCATTTGATTGATTTTTAGAATTATTACTAATATTTCAATATTATTTTTCTGTCTGAGATTTGTTGTGACTTGCATTATGTGAGTGTCCCCCGTGGCTCCCCGGATGGGTCATGACGCATAGAGGATCATGTCGGCTTGGTGAGACCTTCCTTGCTTTTGTTGTGTTTACTTGTAAAATAATTATTTTATTTGCGCACGCGTGGGATTAAAAATCACAAAAATATTTCTATAATTATATTGGAATTTTTACTAATAAAATTGGGACTAATGTCCCTTGTTTAGCCAAAGAAACGAAAGATATCACAGTAAAATGAAGAGTTAGTTTTCTCCAAAAATGGGATTACTCATCCCGGTTTTCCAATTCAACAATCAAAATGAATCTTCGAACCCTCTTTAAATAAATGCTAAGGAACCAATGTTCTTAAACCCTTAAACAAGTATGAAGGAACTAATGTTCCAACCCTAAATGAATATCCCGATTTATGTATGTTTCCTTTGCACTTGATTTTGTTTGATTGTTTTAAGGTTTAAGTTCATTTCTTTTAGGCCCTTGTAATTAATTTTGGGGAAATATTATTTAATTTTGGGGGATTGTATTCCGTCCCCATTTATATTCTTAATCTTCTTTTAATAGGATTGTATATCGCCCCAACTTCTCTTGTAATTGTGTGCTTGTGTGTTTACTGCTTTCCTTTATCGCTTTATTTACTATTTTTCTTTATAGCTTTTATTTACTACTTTGAATGCTTGAAATGCGCTTTCAATTAAATGCATTGATCGTGTGAGATAAGAGGTACAATTTTAGGAAATTAAAGATTCATTTATAATTAACCAAAACATAAATAAGAGTGAAGTTTCGAACACCAATCTCTAGTTTAGACCAATAAGAGGTTAGAGACCTTTCCCAATTTCTTGTAAATTGGGTGGCGACTCCAAAATACCTCAAAGGTGTCTAAAGGTGTCGTGAGGCTAGATGATCCTTCCCAATATTCTATTGGGAAGGAGGCATCCAAGATGTCTCATGATGCCCAAGATTAAAAAGACATGAACTAATCCCTCGAATCCTAAAAGCGGGTTCACGGAGGGCCCTTGCTGGGTTCGGCGCACGTCACAGTGGCGACTTCGCTGGGGGCTATTTGTGACTTCGCTCCGTAAGTGTTTTGGTTAAGATGTATAATTGAGTTTTTAAAACTTAAAATCCTATCTCTTTTCGAAAATTTGCATTGCATTTTAGAGCCTTAGAATTATGTTAGTTGGTCCCCTATCTACCTCGGTGCGTTCCCGTAGCGCGACCCTACTTTCACTCATTGTAGGGAAGTGTTAAGGATAATCACCAGCCCAAGCCTCATACCACTAATGGTATATCAAATGGAGACCCGATCGTTCGTCATGCTCATGATGAGCTAGACCCATTGGCAGCGACCATGCTTAGGTAGCCCTAAAGTATTACCACATTGACCAAAGCCCATATAATGACAAATAGAAACTTGCACTAGGTGATATGCTCCTCAATACGATGTTTGTGATGTGGGCCATCACGTATTAAACAAAATCAAGCAAATTAAGTGGTCCTCTATCAAAGGCTTTCAAGCCCCGGTAAGCCCACCTTAACTTGATTGAATTGTCCAAATACGTAATGGCCAAAATCCACACGAATGTGCATTAGATTAAGACTGTTATGCTGCCGATTTTCCACCGTGCACCATAGGTGTCCGACGGGTTCCCTGTTAACCCTCGGATGAAGCCCACCTAGGAAAGGGACTATATTTACCTCATGTGTGGGAGAAATAAGGTCGGAAGGATCTATCTGCTTACATGCGTTTGTCTATGTTTGCATCAGCACAACCATACATTGCACTTCAATCATGCAACATCCTAATAAAAGTGTTTTGCAGCCATCATAGACTCGTCCAGGTGGTCTAGGGGTCCCGACGGTCGACTAAGAAAAGTTTCCCTAGAGCTAGTGTCAGATCAGAGTTTGGAGTCATCGATAGGGACGAGAATGTCGGATCCATCAAGTGGTTCAGATGCGACTAGGGCAATGATCGTTGAGGAAGTGGGGAGAAGGTTGGAGGAATTTGAGGCCAGAACGATGATGGGCAACCTTGCCACTACATTAGCCCCACCTGCCGGGCAACAGACTGCTGCTCCGCTTAGGGAGCAAAAGGATCAAGGGGCGGTTAGAGAGGACCTCCCGGCAGTAGCTGATCTGCCTGTAATTGAGCCAAGGGTACCAGCACCTGTTGAACGCAGGGAAGGCCCTAAGTCAAAAGTTGATGTGTGGGAGGAGCCAGAAGAGCTAGTGTGTAACACCCCGAAATAGCCCTAGAAGAATTATAGAATTTTGGTTCAAGAAAGATTAGTGTTGTGGGTTTGAGTTCTATCGCGAGCGCGACAAGCGTCGTGGGCGCGACAGAACCACTCCGGTGATAGGGTATTTAAATTAGCCTTTTTAATTTGTAGCTTTGTAGGAGAATGACACATGGCTTTGTAGGGAAGTGACAAGTGGCAATAGATTAACTTATGTTAAGAGAGATTAAGAGTTAAAAAGAGGATGAGGATGTAATTATTTGGGTAGATGGCATTTATTACTATAGTTAATTGTTGGATTGACTTGGACTATCTGCTTCTTTCTTCTTCTTTCACGTGAGTTTCTTTCTTTTCCTTTGCCCTGCTCTTTCTTTCGTTCCTTCTTCTTCTTCTTTACACTATTTTGAGTGATTCATTTGGGTTGGCTTTGAGAGGGACTAGTAGAGCTTGATTAGGTCTCCTAAGAAGGTAAGTAATGCTCTTTAGTTAGTATTGGTCTTCTTCTTGTATTTTTATTTCTGTTTTTGATTTAAAGTAAGAGAGAAGAGTAACTTCGGTATTTTGAATGGTTTGTGTATGGAAGCTGTGGACAAGAGGCCCAATAAAGGCAAAGAGAAGGTCGGAGCCGAGTAGAGAGCGCGGTTCAACGACCTAGAGGTAGGGATCGTGTGCGGTTTTCCTACTTTGCATGTGTTGTGATCTTGAATGTGTTAATAGAGATTTAGTTGTATAAGGAAATGTACTTGGAGCTTTAATTAGCTCAATTGCTTTTTAAGTGTGTGAAATCATTTTTGATTGCTTGTAGTGTTTCAATGTCTAAAGTGATTGTGTGATTTGAGTGAAAACTTAGTTATGAGCAAGATTTATAGGGCAATTACATGTTAAAAGAGGAGTGGTTGCATGTGAAAATAAAAGAGTTGGTTTGGGTTTTGTTTGAGTTTAACTGTATGTGGTTTTTGCCCTTGGAATTGGGGAACACGCTTCTGTCGCGAGCGCGACACAAGTAGCGATCGTGACAGAATCGCGTCTTTCATTTCCGTAGGAAGCGAGTTGGAAAATTTGATTTTCAGAGTTGTGAGGAGAGAGTCACGAGACGTGAGGGTAGGTAACGACTCGTGACCCTTGGGCGAGCCTCGTCGCGAGGCGTGAGATGGCATCACGTCTCGCAACGCCTCTCTCTCTCTTTTTGCTGTGAGAGTTCCGTCACGAGACGTGACGAGCACTAACGCCTCGTGACCTTCCTCCGGCGAAGCGTGAGATGGCATCACGAGCCGTGATGCCCTCTCTCTGTTATGAGGATCCTGTCACGAGTCGTGATGGGCAGTCACGACTCGTGACCCCTTCCTTCCTGGCGGGCGTGAAGCGAAGCAGATCGTCACGAGCCGCAATCGCGTGTGCGCCTCGTGACAGCCCTGTTTCCTTAGGCTACTGTCGCGAGCACGACACTAGTCGCGATCGCGATAGTGAGTTGTTTTCTGCTTGTTTTTGTCTTTTGCTCCTGTTTTGAGTGATTAAAGGTCTAAAGAGTCTTGCATGTTATCATTTAGTCTGTGTTTGGTTTGAATCATCTTTTAAATCTCCTATATGATTAGTAACCTTAAATGTGCTTGATTATTAAAAGTTATACAGAAATTAAATGTATTTGAATTATAGTAAATCAGTTGATATCAGTGTAAAGTATATGAGTTGTTAGAGCCTGATTACCGTTATAGTGGATAGATAAGCATGCTTATAAAGGGCTAGAGTGCAGCTGCTAGAGTTGGCCTTAATTGTGCCCAGAATTCGGAATACCTCGTGTATTCCATAGAGTTTTGAGTTAATTCTCCACATGTAAGATACTGTAAACAGTATCCAGAGTTACCCGTATCCACCGTGAAAGGAATTCAGGCTTATTGTTTTACCCTCGTTATTGCTAGTGTATAGTGAACATGAAATGATCATATGTAGTGTTATAAGTAAATGTTTAAAGTATATGAGATGAATGCTACAGGATAGTTATATGTACCAGCACATGTTTATATGAATTAGAATCCATGATTTACATGAGTGTGAAAATATATGCATGTGTGCTTTGGCTAATATATGTGACGTATATATAATTTATTTTGAGACTTCGAAAGAAGTCCCTTGCATTGTTTTCATCCCCACTAAGCGTTATCGCTTAGCACGGATGTTTGTTTCCGTGTAGGTTGGCAGGTGTGGACCAGTGAAAGCGTTCATCTGCAAGTGAGGGCCACTAGGAGCTTTTTGATATACCTTTTTGTATAAATTAGGGGTAGAATTGGTGATGTTTTGAGTAACATCATTATGTAATAAAAAGTATAGTTGTTCTATGTAATCTTTAACAGTATATGTATATGAATCGAAAAAAAATGAACAAGTATAAGTATAAAGCTTTTGGTAATATGTACAGTTTACATGTATAGTAAAAGTAATTTTGTTTGGGCCCAACTTATTTCTAATTTATTGTTACCGCTTCCGCTAATGCATGTACATGTATATGTAAGTGTCCGCGTAGCGCCCCGATATTCCTTACCGGGGGTATGGGGGTGTTACATAGTGGTGGTAAAAGGGAAGTCGCCAAAGCTAGAGGATGCAATGTGGAGGAAGATGGAAGAAAGACTCGAAGCCATGTCAAAGATGTTGAAGATAGGGGGAGGAATGAGCCCCGAGGATAGGGAGCTAGACAGTGATGATTTGGTTCCTCAAAATTTCAAAATGCCCGACGTTCCTAAGTTCGACGGTACCTCCGATCCCACTGCACACATAAAGTCGTACTCACTAGTGATGAAGGGTAATACCCTAACAAAGAGACAGAAGGTCGAGTAGTTTTGTCTGAGTTTAACTGGCCCAGCAATGGACTGGTACCGAAGAACGAAAGAAGATTGGGATTTATTGATAGAAGAATTTCTCAGACAGTATGACTGTAGTACAAGGATGGAGGTAACTTTGAAGGATATGGAATTATTGCAGCAAAAGGCAGGGGAGTCTTTCCACGAGTATCTAACTCGATGGAGGAACCGAGTTATGGAAATGAAGCGTAAACCTGATACTCAAGACCAGATACTGCTGTTCATAAAAAATGCAAGCCCGTATCTGAGAGATGGACTAAAGATGAAGGGGTTGAGAGACCGGGAGTTTTTGAAAGACATCGCTATTAAGGCTGAGGGAGAGTACCTTGCGAGGAAGGCAAACAGTGAAGCGTATGCTAAGAGGGGTTCTACTAATCAGGGGGCAAACAAGTCGGCAAGTTCTAGCTGTGGTAATAAAAGTGGGAAGACGGCTGAAGTATTGGCAACAGGTGTGAGTCAGAGGCACTTTTCGAATTTGGGTCGGCCTTTATCATGGGTATTAAAAAGATTGATGAAAGAGGAGAAGCTACAACCCCTACCACCCAGGCCAGCAAGAAACCAGGGACAACCGGGGCATAAAGAGAATGAATATTGTGCCTTTCACCAACATACTGGGTATTTGACAGATAATTGCATGAGGCTAAGGCACCAGATTCAGGATCTGATCAATAGTAAGCAGATCACTGATCCCGAACGGAGAGAGAGCAAGAAGAAATCCAACTATAATGCTGTGCCACCACCTGTCTTAATGATTGGGTCAAGTCTACCTGAATGGTATGTCTTGAAGAACTGATACGGTAATGATTATATCGCTATCACTTGCCCTGGGACAAATGGCGGAGAGATTTCTGTAGCCGTGATAGATCATCGGTCCACTAGCGAGAGTGGGGAGGAAGAGGAGGAAGGAAAACAAGAGGGGTCTAGTCAAGCATTGAAAGTGGCCAATTCTTCACAACTGACTGAAGAAACTCGAGCCCTAATTGCCTGGGAGATAGATGGGAGATTCGAAGAGCTTGAAAAGAAGTTATTATCCATGATTAAAGGGAGAATGGATGCCATGGCACTTGTTTTTCAAGCCCAGCTTATGGGGATTGCTCCTAACCGAGTTGAGCCGACCATTGACTGGAGGACTCGTACAATGACGACTGCAGTTCTTCCATTCCCTTTCGAGGCCACTTGATTCAACAGTTGGACAAGGGAATGTTAAGAGGATGGAAGCGCCAGCCATGAAAATGAATCAAAGGCATTTTTCTGATTTGGGCAGATCCTTATCTTGGGTTCTTAAGAGGTTGATGAAGGAAGGTAAATTACAGCCACTACCTGCTAAGCTCGCCATAAACTAGGGACAGTTCAACCATAAGGCAGATCAATATTGTGCCTTCCATCAGCACATCGAACATACCACAGACGATTGCAAGACCTTGAGACATGCTATTCAAGATATGATTGATTCCAAACAGATCTCCGACCTAGAAAGGCGAAAGATGAAGAACGAGATAAATTAAGAGCCTGAGTAAGAAAAGAAGATGATTCCCGAAGAAGACAATGAACCATTGGCCACAACATCCATGTCGGTGGGAGCAGAAAGAAAATTGCTATTTAGATGTTCTCTTTTTATTTTTGAACTATTTGACAATGACATTTTTAATCCTAGTTTTTATTAAATGAAATGAATGGTTCCCGTTTATCTGTGAGATACTTTCTTGTGATTTCATTATGCATGATCATGACACATTTATATTTAATAATGATTCAAATGATGCCATTTCATTTAATCTCGAAACTTTGGGGAACCCAAAGAAACTCTTGATAGCATCTGTTATGGCTCCTGAAGAGAGATGAAAGAGAGAGAAAATAAAAAAAAAAGAAAAAGAAAAAAATGATGAAATAAAAAGTCTTTGCCTTGACCCACGAAGACATGCCAGAGGATGATCTTAAAGCCGCCGAGCATGCCATGCCAAACATATCCTAATCATGGATATGTGACACAGAAGCTTAGAAGACTCAAGCTGAAGTGGGTAGAAATGGTGACGGGACCAAAATTCTTACTGAGATGTAATGCCTGACTAGATTGAACAACAATGGTCCCAATGATTGAGAAGAAAAGTGCGCGTATGTGTAAACTTCAGGATTTGAGCGAAGCTTGTTAAAAAAAAACAAAAAAAAAACAAAAAAAAAAAATTATTAGGGGGCAACGGAATGCTATTTGGGGGCAAGCTTTGTTCAAATCACGTTGGTCTACACATGCCTGTATTTCGCCATTCTTCTTAGATACTGAAAAGGACCTAAAGACTAATTCACAAGCTATCCACCCAATTCATCAGTATAGAGGGTGTGTAGTATGAGAGGAAAGCATGATAACATGCAGCTGAGATGCCTGACAAGGAGAAGGCCAAGAAGGTTATGGAGGAAACCCATGCTGGGGTCTGCGGTCGGAACCCTTACAAGAGTCACGCTTTACTCATTGATGCATGAGGCAAGAGCACCATTGCCCGTTGAAGCATGTCAAATCTTTGAGGGGCAGTCATGGAAGCAACGGCTACAGCAGTCAAGCAAGTTAAATGGAAACATTTCTTGGAATTACTATCGCGATCAGGATCTATCAGAAAACACCTTATTCAATCATTTGGGAAGAAAGTCAGAAAGCACCCGCCGAAAGAATAAGATTTGATCTTCGAGCAAATAGGTCCGGGTATTCCAGACGGATGAGGTAAATTCAGACCAACGTAGGAAGACCCATTCGTTCTTGAAAAGTTGTTATCCAAGAAAGCAACATCCCGACAGACTGCAAGGGAAGCAAATTCAATCAACACTGACGAAATGAAGGAGGGTCCATGGCAGAGGCTAAAAAAAAAGGAGAGAGAAAATATTCGATCAAGAAAACCCGCGAGGGCTGATTGGAAACAGGAGTCTGATGCTTACAAGATCCACTCCGTGATTGGACGAAATTTTGCATTCCGAATCCATGTTAAATGATGATCATGTATGGAGAAATCATGCTGAAATGCACACAGTCGTTGCAAATACATAAAATAAAAGCAGCTTAACTCATCATTTCCTAGTTCTTTTATAAAAAGAGAAACGCCATTCGGTACTGAATGTGTAAAATCTGAATGGCTACTCTACTCCGGCTCTCACCAACCAAATGCCTAAGCCGATGGGTCCTATTATCTACTGCGGGGCTAAGTACCCCCCTCGTACATGCACTTATGGAGGCGAGGGTGTAGTCAGTGACCAGAGCAGTTCATTTTGCACACTCAAAGTTGTTTGGTTCAAGCATAAAATCAGCACATCGGTACTATCGATCCTCTGCCACTCTCGCCACTCAGGCACTTCAGTCAACTCATCTTGCTGCCCACTATGAACCCAATCCTACAACACCTTCCCGATAAAGAACCAAGCTCCTACAACTATAATCTGAGACATAAGCACATGCCAATCATACTCGAAAGATCTTTCGTAACAACCCCAATCTCTCTCTCAAAAAAAAGGAGCCGTTAAAGATGAAAACTGTGACTGGCGCTCTAAGCAAAAGTTAGGCCCAAAGGGCAGGGTGAAAACCTAGGAACAGGCAGTCTATCCTACAAAAAATGAAATAAACAAAAGCCACTGGATTGGTTTGGGTTCATTCCAGGCAAAAAATAAGGCACAGGGTTATGTGAAAATCCGGAAAGGATGCATTTCCCGCTAAGAAAAGCTAGTGTGAAAATCCACAAGGGACGCATTACCTTTAATTAATGACTTCCGAAGCCTGGAGTGATAAGGCTGTATTACTTTGAATAACTTTCCTTTAGGCGTATGGTGCAGGACACGAGTTAAAGTTTTGGGGGCAGAATACTCATTGACCGGGGGGCAAAGATATGCACGGGTCAGTTCTCTTTGAAAAGATTATGGGTCAGAATCCCTAAAGCCAAGATGATGCTTTTCTAGATCCTTGGGGGCATCAGACAATGTGAGCAGCCGAGCAGTACCCTCAACAAATCTCTTGATCACCCAGGATGTGGTCTATCCACTTTTGCAACTCACATGCACCTCACATACATAGATCTTTTGCTTCACGTGGATTCAATCCTTCACGTGTATAGTTGTGTACACATAGTTTTTGTACATTAATCATTTGTTTATGTTTCATGCATATAGCTTTATGTATACATTTCGCACACATTATGCACACACAATTTCTTGTATATACCTCTGTGCATATAATTTTGCAGGAAATATCTAAATGAGTACCCAGCTCAGAAGAGTAGTCTAAAAGGACATCCGGCACTTCTTGTAGCCTTGTCAGCAGCTCGGTGCAGTTCTCTGCAGAGGATATCTCCTGCACTTTTTGTAGCCTTGTCAGCGGCTCGGTGCAGCCCTTTGCGGAGGATATCTCCTGCACTTTTTGTAGCCTTGTCAGCGGCTCGGTGTAGTCCTCTGCGGAGGATATCTCCTGCACTTTTTGTAGCCTTGTCAGCGGCTCGGTGCAGTCCTCTGCGAAGGATATCGCCTGCACTTTTTGTAGCCTTGTCAGTGGCTCAGTGCAGTCCTCTGCGGAGGATATATTTCACTTTCTGTAAGTCTAGAGCAGACTCGGCCCACCACCACCCTCGCACTTTGTAAGTCTGGCGCGGACTCGGTGCAGCTCAGAAGAGCAACTCTCGCGTTTGGGGAGTCTAGAGCAGACTCGACGCATGACTCAGAAGGATGAAAATCGTTCCTCAGTCTATACGGCAACCTAAGGAGACGACTTCATTAGCATGACCGGGAAGACAACCGCCTCAGGTATGCATTTCTTTCCTTTCTTTTTTGAATTTTAGCTCACTTAGGCACCTAGGTTCTAAGTTCCCCAAAATTGGGGGCAACTATAGACACCGGGTCCCGAGGCAGTCCAAGATCAGGATTGCCCGATGATGAAAATGATACTTGTCAGTAAAGGTGTCGAAAATGATGTTCTCCATGTTGAAAAAAAAATCCATATGTTCTTCCAAAATTTTCAGTGGGGAAATTTGTTTCTTTTGCTCTCTTTTATTCCTTTTTACTATTTATATTTATTTTCTTTTTATTTTATTTTATTTATTATTTTTCGTTTCACATGCCATGCGTACAGGCCATGCCCGTCGCGGAGGCACGTGCGTAGTGGAGGCTGTGTGCGGCAGGAGCAGCGCACGCGGCAGCATGTTGTGCACTCCCCACAGGGGTGCGCGTCGCCAGGGGAGAGTGCACCCCCTGGGGCGCGCGTCGCCGAGGGCACGCCTCGTCCAGGCAAGGGGCGCGAGCCTGCCCCCCTATGCGGCCAGTTTTTGCCGCGGTCGCTGTTTTCCTGCGATTTCTAATTTTCTTTTGACTTTTTCCAGTCTGATTTTTTCCGTTGTTTCACCTTGTTGTGCAATTTTTGATGAACTAAAAATAAAAACACTTTTGTTCTCTTCCTATTTTTGGACAAAGAAGAAAATTAAAAGGGAGATTAGTCTTTATTTCAAGAGGAGGCTGCAATTTTGATTAAAGAAAAAAAATAGTTGGTTTTTTTCTTAACCAAGAAGAAGAACAGCAACCAAGCAAAAAATCATCGAAAATTCATAATTTTAATTCTTCTTTTTTTCCTTTTTATTTTCTTCAAGAACATTTAATTTTCGGAACATTTAATTTTCGGATGATTTTGAGTTTGGAAAATTAATTTCCTTTGCTCAAAACTCCCACCAAAAATATTTTCATGACTTAAATTTGTTCAAAAGCATCAATTTTTACATTTTCTTCAAATATTCATCACCACAAATTCGACAAGGAGAATGGATCAAGACACTGCCTTTCTCCAATCTATAAAATTCTGAGGGTAAACACTTGGACCATTTTCACTTTTTTTTTTTTCTGTTGTATATTATTTATTGTTGTTAATTTTTTCTTCTGCCGTTAATACCATGCCTATTGCTTGATATTTTTATGGCTATTAGTATGGCCACTGTTGATGTTTTATTTGGCTATTTACTTGATTTTTTATGGGTTGTAGTTTGTTTTTTATGGCTCTAACCTTCCTTATTAATTGCTGGTGCCATCCTCTTCTCTTTATTATTATTATTATTATTATTATTATTATTATTATTATTATTATTATTATTATCATGCTCCTGTTTGTGTTCATATTTGTTACCATTGTTCTGTCACTATTATTATTATTATGGTTATCATATTAGTATTATTACCATTATTATTATTGCTGTTTTATTTTATCATAACTTCATGTTTGGTTATTTTGTATTTACTATTATTATCACCATATTATTTTATTTAACTTCATGCCATCACTGTTAACATTATTTAGTCTAAGTTTTGCTTCATTATTATTATTATCATTATTATTATTTGGCTTATTTATTATTATTATTATTATCATGGTATTTGTTCATCATTATCTATTATTCTGTTTTGGCATATTATTATTATTATTATTATTATTATTATTATTATTATTATTATTATTATTATTATGTTTATTATTATTATTATCATTATTTATTATTGTACCCAATATTCATTTTATCTTCATTTGATTAATTTTTAGAATTATTACTAATATTTCAATATTATTTTTCTGTCTGAGATTTGTTGTGACTTGCATTATGTGAGTGTCCCCCGTGGCTCCCCGGATGGGTCACGAAGCGTAGAGGATCACGTCGGCTTGGTGAGACCTTCCTTATTTCCCCGCTTTTGTTGTGTTTACTTGTAAAATAATTATTTTATTTACGTATGCGTGGGATAAAAAATCACAAAAATATTTCTATAATTAAATTGGAATTTTTACTAATAAAATTGGGACCAATGTCCCTTGTTTAGCCAAAGAAATGAAAGATATCACAGTAAAACGAAGAGTTAGTTTTCTCTAAAAATGGGATCACTCATCCCGGTTTTCCAATTCAACAATCAAAATTACTCTTCGAACCCTCTTTAAATAAACGCTAAGGAACCAATGTTCCGAACCCCTTAAACAAGTATGAAGGAACCAATATTCCAACCCCAAATGAATATCCCGATTTATGTATGTTTCCTTTGTACTTGATTTTGTTTGATTGTTTTAAGGTTTAAGTTAATTTCTTTTGGGCCCTTGTAATTAATTTTAGGGCAATATTATTTAATTTTGGGGGATTGTATTCCGTCCCCATTTATATTCTTAATCTTCTTTCAATGGGGTTGTATTCTGCCCCAACTTCTCTTGTAATTGTGTGCTTGCGTGTTTACTGCTTTCCTTTATCGCTTTATTTACCTTTTTTCTTTATAACTTTTATTTACTACTTTGAATGCTTGAAATGCGCTTTCAATTAAATGCATTGATTGTGTGAGATAAGAGGTACAATTTTAGGAAATTAGATACTCATTTATAATTAACCAAAACATAAATAAGAGTGAAGTTCCGAACACTAATCTCTGGTCTAGACCAATAAGAGATTAGAGACCTTTCCCAATTTCTTGTAAATTGGGTGGCAACTCCAAAATACCTCAAAGGTTTCTAAAGGTGTCATGAGGCTAGATGATCCTTCCCAATATTCTATTGGGAAAGAGGCATCCAAGATGTCTCATGATGCCCAAAATCAAAAAGACGCGAACTAATCTCTCGAATCCTAAAAGCGGGTTCATCGAGGGCCCTTGTTGGGTTCGGTGCGCGTTACAGAACGACAGCTGCAATCGTGCGCCAAGAAAGAGGAAAAAGAAAGGGAGGATTGGCGACTAATAGCAATGGACGGAGGGGAAAATAGAGTCAAATGGTGAAGAGGAGTAGTTGGAATCGATGAGGCACAAATCGGGGTCTTTAGGGGATGGAAAACGGGGAAGAAAGAAAAGAGATAAGAAAAAAAAAAGGAAAAGAAAGAGAGAAAGAAGAGCCAAAATGACATAGTTATGGGCTAAGTTGGGGCAGATTTTTGTTAAATTTTCTTTTAGTCACTCATTAATTCACCTTAACCCCCAATTAGCTTATTTCGCCTCTCTTTTATTTTTATATACCCATTTCAAATTAAATTCTTATGTAATTATACACTATTTTTAAGACATTATTTCTTTTTTGTTCTTTAATTAATAAATTTTTATTTACACGCCCAATTTATTACGTTATTATTCACATTGTTCTGGTTATTAATGTTTTAGGGCATTACTATTCCTCCTCTCTAAAAAGAATTTCGTCCTTGAAATTTACCTGGCTTAAATAGTTATGGATAAGTCTTTCTCATTATTTCTTCTGGTTCCTATATAGCCTCTTCTGTGTTGTGATTCCTCCAAAGCACTTTCACTAGTGGAACTGTTATATTTCTTAGTCGCTTTGTTTCCTGTGCTAAGATTTATATTGGCTCTTCTTCATGTGTCAAGTCCGGTTGGATCTCCACCATCCTAGGGTTAATAATATGATATGGGTCCGATCGATACCTTCTAAGCATGGATACTGTAACAACCCGATTTAGACCCTAAAAGGAATTTATAGTATATTGTACATAAAAGAGTATAAGTGTAATTGGACAAGTATGAAATTGGGTTGAGAAAGGGGTATAATTGAAAGAGAATTAAAGTTATGAAGGAAAGAATTTATTTTAGTGAGCTATTGGATTTTGTCTAAGGATTTAATAGATATTTGCCAAGGATTTATTTTGTTTGGCTAATGAGGGAGTGACACCTATAGAAGGTTAGTAGAGAGCATTAAATGAAAAGAAGGAAAGGAAGAGAGAGGAAAGAGGAACTCAAATTTTTCTTTTGTTTCCCCGTTCCCTCTCTTCTTCCTACGTGACTTTTTCTTTCTCCCTTCTTTTTGATTTGCTGTTTCTTGCTTCTTCTTCTTGGGTGTTTCTCTAAGAGCTATGGTTTAGATTTGAAGGGTAAGTGGTTGGTTTCCAGGTCTCAAGTCTTTATCTCCTTCTTCCTCTTTTCTGTTTTGATATGGTAGCTAAGTATGTTGGGTTAAGTGTGTTTGTTTTGGATGTTTCTTGCTTGAAGCTGCCGACAAGAGAAAGGACAAGGAAAAAAAGAAGGCGTGATCTTAAAAAGAACGGTTCAAGCTATGTTTTGAGGTTTGGGAGTTGTGTAATTGTTTGAGTTTGCTTTGAGCTTTAGGCATATTTGACGTGCGTCGAACCCCGAGGGGCCCCGAATGACCTGCTCTTAGGGTATTTGAGAGAGGTTCATGGGACTTGCAAGAGATTGCAAGGGCATCTATTTTGGAAAATAAGGAGGTATTTTGGAGTCACCACCCAATAAAATATTGGAAAAGGTCATCTAGCCTCACTGAGCCTAAGACAGCACATGTGTTCTATTTTAGGCAATTAGAGATATTTTGGAATCCTCTTTCCAATAGAACATTGGAAAGATCATCTAATCTCGTGAAGCCTAAAACGATGCATATACGTCTATTCTGGGCAATCTAGAGATATTTTGGAGTCCCCACCACAATAGAACATTGGGATGGTTCGTTTAACGTCATGGAGCCTAAGACAATGCAACTTGGGCTTATTTTGAGCAGCAAGAGATATTTTGGAATTTCCTTTCCAATAGAACATTGAAAAGGTTCATCTAACCTCGTTGAGCCTAAAACCAGAGATGGTTCGGGACTTCCCATTTATTCATACCTTGATTAAATTATGATTGAGTTTTAGAGATAAAATTTCATTCATTTTCTCATACAATTTTAATGCAATAATTAGAGTGCATGTCGATCACGTAATGAAAGCAGTAAATAAAGTATTGTTAAAATAAAGTAAATAAGATATTTTGGAATTCACTTTCCAATAGAACATTGAAAAGGTTTATCTAACCTCGTTGAGGCTAAGACCAGAGATGGTTCGGGATTTTTCATTTATTTATACCTTGATTAAATTATGATTGAGTTTTAGAGATAAAATTTCATTCATTTTCTCATACAATTTTAATGAAATAATTAGAGGGCATGTCGATCACGTAATGAAAGCAGTAAATAAAGCGTTGTTAAAATAAAGTAAATAAGAGTACATTAAATTACAATAAAACTAGAGGCATAATACAACTAAAATAAAATGATAGTTATTAAATCAAGAAAGTTAATCAATTAAACAAATAAAATGATAAATAATAAACTAAAATAAAATAAAATAAGATGATGTCAAAAATGACAAATGAATTAAAATGTTAATAAATTAAAATAAATGAAAAAATACATTATGAATGACAAAGTGAATTAAATGATATGATTGAAATAAATAAAATAACATGTTAATGAATTAATAATAATAATAATAATAATAATAATAATAATAATAATAATAATAATAATAACAATAAAAAATGATAATAAAATATTAATAATGATAAAAATGAAAGAAATAATAATAATAATAATAATAATAATAATAATAATAATAATAATAATAATAATAACAACAATAATAATAAACATATTAAATAAAATAAATATATAAACAATTGAATAAATAAATAAATGAAAACAATAAAAAATTACATGTTAATCAATTAATTGTAAACAAGAGATAAAAATAAAAAAAAAATAAAACAAATTAAATTATGAGATCGGCCCCATAATGTTTATACTCAGAATTCAGATTCGATGAAAGGAAAAAATGCGATTTATTTCCTTATTTTGCTTTGCAAAATTAG
The DNA here is from genome assembly GCA_947683425.1 of Excoecaria cochinchinensis. NCBI lineage: Eukaryota > Viridiplantae > Streptophyta > Magnoliopsida > Malpighiales > Euphorbiaceae > Excoecaria > Excoecaria cochinchinensis. The sequence goes on from CANTUQ010000158.1 coordinate 95,031, forward strand.
AATTGTAGATAACAAAAATTGGAATTTTATTCCCAGAAAATAAATTTCTTAAAAAATTATGAAATAAAATAAAAATTGTCAAGAACAAAAAACAAATTTCTTTGTCTATAGAATGATTATTGATTAAAAAAATTGATTTTTATTTGAAGAAAAAATAAAAACAATAATGAAAGAAAAATGAAAACTTTCAAGAACAAAAAATGATTTTCTTTGTTTCAAAAAAAAAAGAACTGATTAAAAAAATAAATAAAAATCTCAAGAACAAAAAATTATTTTTCTTTGTCTCAAGAAAAATTATTAATAAAGAATTGAACTTTATAACTTTAAAAAAATTTATTTTGAGGAGAAAAACCTAAAAAAAGATGTCGAGGGAATTTTATTGAAGAAGACAAGAGAAAATATTTTTTTTAACCTAAAATGAATTCTCCTCCCATTCTCTTTTTATAATTTTCTATTTATAAGATAAAATATGGAAAATCTAATTAATTTTGGAAAAAACTATTAATTAATTCAAATATTATTTATCTATATTTTAAAAAAGGAAAAAAATCATGAAAATCCTTAAAAATGGGAGAAAAAATCAATTTTGTGGCAAAAATCCTGATAGAAGGCCAGAAATCATATTATTGGTGGATTTTGGCTGATTCGGGGACCGACGGGTGTTGGCGGGCGCGCGACGCCCGTCTATGGGCATGCAGAGCGCCCGCTGGGTAGGCCTGAACGTTGGGCGCGCAAGGATGCGCGCTGCTCCCGCGAGTAAGCGCAGGCGAGGCGCGCCTGCGTGCTGCGCGCTACGCCCCCATGCACTCGCAGGCGAGGCGCACTGTACACTGCACCCGCGCGTACTTGCAGGCGAGGTGCGCCGCCGATGCGGTCGATGGCCGAATTTTTTTTTAAAATCTCAAATTTTACTAAAACATTATAATTTTCAACCTCATTTTTTATTTTAATTTTAATTTTAATTTTTAATTTTTTAGAAATTTTATATTTTTTAGTTCTAAAAAGCAAACTTCACAAGGAAATCATTACTTACAACTTTTTTACCTGTCAACAGGCATCTAATCATCATTGGGTAATCCTGATCTAGGCTGACTCAGGACCCGGTGTCTACAGTTGCCCCCAATTTTTGGAAAACTAGTGCATGGGTACATAGGTGAGTAAAAATTCAAAGAAAAGAAAAGGAGCGCGTGCCTGAGGCAGTCCTTACCTTTTTGTTGTGTTGAAGTTTGAGGCTTATCGCCACTAAGCTGTAGCGTACTCTACTATGACCCTTTATCGATTTGTTCTACCACTTTTATCCCGCTGGCCTCTGCTCGGCCTGTACGGTATCTGACTTATCCTTCTAGCCTTCGTTCTGCCCGCATGGTATCTGATTTAGCCCGCTAGCCTTCGTTAAGCTTGCACGGCATCGTATTTGTCCTGCTACCCTCCGTTCGGCTTGTACGGCGTCTGATTTGCATTTGTCCTGCTAGCCTCCATTTGGCTTGCACGATGTCTGATTTGTCTTTTTGGCCTCCATTTAGCTTCCACGGTGTCGGATTTGTCCCGCTGGCCTCTGTTCGGCTTAAACGGTGTCTGATTTTGTCCCGTTGGCCTCCGTTCGGCTTGGACGGTGTCTGATTTGTCCTGCTAGCCTCCATTCGGCTTGCACGGTGTCTGATTTTTCGATGAGCTGTAGCGTACTCTGCTGTGACTTATTGCTTGCTTGACGTAGAATTGTTGATGAGCTGTAGCGTACTCTGCTATGATTCATTTGATACACTGCATTCATCTTACTGACCACCTCCGGGCCCGTACGGCATACAATCGTTGATGAGCTATGGCGCACTCTACTGTGGCTCATTTGATACACCGCATTCATCTTACCGACCACCTCCGGGCCTGCACGGTGTATCCCTGCCAACCACTATCAGATCGACATGGTGACTCGTTCATCGTTGTCTTTGCTGGCGCTTATCCTGAACCTTTTTTTCTATAAAAAAGGGCAAAACAAATGTGCAGGGTATATAAAAGAGATGCGTACCTGTGGTAGTACATACCTATTGGGGTCGATGTCAGATGGGTCCCCCATTAAGGACAGTTGGCTGTTCACTGAGAAGGATTTGTGGAATGTGAATATCATCCTCTTGATTGCACCGAGTCATTTTCTAGACTTTCAAAGTGCGGATATCAAAGTTCAGATATCGTCCTCTTAGAGATTCCTTACCGACTGTGATGTACCAGATACCGGTCCCTCTATCATCTCCAACCGGAGCCTCCTTGTTGAAAAGACCTGTGTGCTTCTTAAGAGGGCTTTGTGCTCATAGGGAGACATTGAAAGTCTATGCTCACTGAGAGGCTTAAATGCTCACTGAGAGGCTTAGATGCTCACTGAGAGGCTTTGATGCTGACTGAGAGGCTTTGCTTATTGAGAGACTTTGATGCTTATTGAGAGACTTTGACGCTCACTAAGAGATTTAGATTGCTCACTGAGAGACTTTAATTTTGAGCGTCCTAAGAGGAAATGGGATTTGAGCCTCCTGAGAGAAAATTAGATTTGAGTCTCCTCAGAGAAAATTATATTTGATGTTTTGATACTTGCCTGCAGGAAAATGGGTTTCAATGTCTTTGGTGTCACTTAGAATGATTTTTTTTTTTGTAAATTTTTGGGATTTTCACATTTTGGATGTATTTGAATTTTTATAGTATGTTGGATTTTCAAAGTTTTGAAAATGTCTTCTTCTTTTTGTTTTGTTTTTTTGTTTAAGAATTTGTATTCTTTGTACATTTGAATTTGGATTTTTGTACACTTATTGTGTTGTGTGTGTAAGCATACATCTTATGATAGAGAAACTTACTTGATTGCCCCCGGTATGGTGTGCATGAATAGGCTTGCTCTTTTAAATGTCCTCTTTGGCGTGGGTTTGTGGGATTTCTTTTCCATGAGGACTTCATCTTTATCTGATTGTCCAGCATGGATGAGCGTTGATTTTGAGCTGAAATTATACCTCGGCCCGCTTTTGCGCCTGATTACCTCCAACTAAAGTACATGTGGGTAGTTCAGCTTCCCACAGGATCTTCTTTTCTGTAGATTTGTGTGATTCTGGATTGCCCTTAGCATGGTGTGCCCGGGTAGGCTTGTTTTTCTTGATGTTCCCTCTCTGTACAGGCCCATATGATTTTATGCAGAACACTGTGATCGATAATGTTGACCTAAATCCATCTCTCGGATCACCTTTGTGCACGAGGTCTATATGGATCATTCCCTCAGAGTTATATTCACAGCAATGTACACAAAAGATTGTGTGTGCGTATGGAAATATGTGTGTGAAATATATACACAAAACTAATATACAGGAACACATGCAAAGGATTAATGTACAGAAATTATATGTACACAACTATACGTCAAAAGGATTAAATGCATGTGATATGTGCTTGTGATATACATGCTAAACATGTGCAAAGAATTATGTGTTACATATATAAAAACATTATGTACATGGGATGTGAGCGTAGAATTGCATATGCAAAATATGTATAGAGTTCATGCATGTGTGAATGCATTCTGGGCATCATGAAAGGCTATGCACGTGTAAAGTTATGCAAAGAGATATGTAAAATAGTGTACACGCAGGATGCACGTGATATGCAAAAATGGATAGACCACATCCTAGGTGGTTAAGGGATTCGTTGAGGGTACTGCTTATTCTGTCTAATGTCCCCGGTGATCTAGAAAAGTATTATCTTGGATTAGGAATTCTGATCCATAATCCTTTTAGAGAAAACTGTCCCGTGTGCATCTTTGTCCCTCGATCAACGAGCATACGCCTTTTGCCATGAGTTGTACAGCGTTTTGCCCCCACGACTTTGACACATGTCTTAAATTATGCACTATCTACCTAAAGGGAATTTATTCAAACCATCTTATCGCTCTAGGCATTGAAAGTCATTTATTGACGGTAGTGCGTCCCTTATGGATTTTCACACTAGCTTTTCTTTGCGAGAAATGCGTCACTTTGGGGATTTTCACATAACCCTGTGCCTAATTTTTACCTGGAATGGACCCAACCCACTCCAGTGACTTTTATTCATTTATTTTTTATAGGACAAACTGCCTGTTTCCAGGTTTTCACCTGCTCTTTGGCCTAACTTTTGCTTAGAGAGCCAATTACGATTTTCATCTCTAACGGCCCTTTTTTTTCAGGGTGTGGCTACGAAAAAAGTTGAAGCTACTATCAGAGTTCCCTCCTAGGGTAATCGGTAATTATTCATTGGGGCACTTTCTTCCCAGACAGCGGTTGTATTCCTTTGCCTTTCTTGATGAAAGTGTTGCTAAATTGGGCGAGGTGGCAGATAAGGACATCAGCTTCATGTGCTCTTGGCTCTCCCTTTCTGCTATGACTGGACGGTTCTTCGAGATATGTCCCGTTATGTGGGCTTTGCGAGGCTACCTTTAATATTACTGCCCATTGTGCTCAAAAGTTTAAGGAGTCAAGATGTAGTGAGGCATCCTCTATCTTTCCAAGGTGGCACCTTATCCTCGGCCTTCACCACTAGGTACCATCGCCTCAAGACATAGCTTTCCGTAAAGATTGTTACACCATAAATTAGAGATCGCACCTTCGCTCCTTACGAGGGCCCACAAGAGGTGTTTTCTTAGTCTGTAGTTGATAACAGGACCCATCGACTTAGACATCTGGCCGGTGAGAGCAGTAGCAGAGTGTAACAACCCAAAAAGGGTCTAGTTGGAATCTGCGTGGTAAGTTAGAATATTTAGAGTATTTCAATAATTTTAGCAAGAGAATATTTGGATAATAAGGACTTTAGTGCAAAGAAATTAATTAAGTATGTTAAGAGGAGAAATTATATGGTGTGCATGTGGGGTATGGAAGTAGGGAATTGTTGGGAATTAATCTAGTGTGGTTTGTGTGTATGGTGCCTTGTATGTAAAGTATTTTTTTGAGAAGTGATCAAGTGGATTATGTGTATGGTGTTTAGTGGGGAAGTTACTTGAGTTTTGGACATATGGGATCTTTAGATGGTGACACGTGGTAAGGTTGGTGAGCAATTAATGAAGAAAAGAAGTGAGGTGAGAGGAGGAGAGAGAAAAGGCAGCTAATGGGATAACTTCCCGTGGAAGCTGCCCATTCCCTCTCTTGTTCACTCTTCCCCATCCTCTCTTCTCTTTCCTTTCTTCACTTGGCTACTCTCCACTTTCCTTTGTGTGCTTTTTGAGCTTTGAGACTTGGATTTCTTTAGTTAAGGGCTGATTGTTAGAGGTAAGTTCTTGGATTTGTGTTGGGTTTCTTCATCTCCTTCTTGTTCTTTAATTTCTGGTTTTGGATGTGTTTTTCATTGCTTAAATTGAGTGTGTTTTGATTGGGTTTGTGCAAGAACCAAGTGGCAAGAAGAAGAGTAAAGGTAAGGAGAAGGTTCAAGAGTGAAGATCAGCTGGGTTTAGGACTACAAGAGGTTTGGGAGCTTTGTTGTTGTGTTCTAAGTTTGGAAGTGTTTTTCCCTAATTTTTCCTTGGATAAGATGTAATGTGTGATTGCATGTATGTGATTAATAGGAGTGTGGGTTTAGCATGATTTGAATTGTAGTGATTGGCATGTTAATTAGAGTGAAGTAGTTGTGTTGGGTAAAGTGTGCTTTGTGTGTATTCTTGATGATTAATTGTGAATTCTTGTCTGAGTTGATGTAAAGTTAAGTGTATTTTGATCATGAGCATGTTTTGTATGCTTGGGAGCATTGAGGTAAGTGTTTGCGCATGTTTGAATAAGTGTTTTGGCGGTTGTGTGTGAGAGCAAGAAAAAAATGCAAATTCTGGGAAATCTGGGTTCTGTCGCGATCGCAACAACGCGCGACAAAGTGCGGATTTGGTCCCTTATTCTTGGAGAGCCCTCTGTCGCGATCGTGAATTGTCGCGAGCGCGATAGAGAGCTCGGTAGGCCGAGTCCTCAACGCGATTGTGACAGAAGCCCTTCCTGTCTGCCCAGTTTTCTGAATGCAATTATTTTGCTCCACGTTGCACTGTTTCTCACTATTGCATGGTACATGATTGAGTTTATGTCTTGTTGATTTTATTATGCTAGTGTCATTATAGTGAATTATTATTTGATATGGGAGTTTGATTCGAGACTTGTGTAGTAAGTGTTGTGATTGAGAGTGAGTTGTTGAGCCTGAAGTGTCAAGGTAGTGGATAATTAAGCATGCTTAAGAAGGGTTAGTGAGTGCAGCTGCCCGTGTCCGCCCCGTTTGGGCGAAGCGGTCGACCTCCGAGATGGTCATTTTCCATGTAGTGATAAAATGTTTTGAGACTCCGGTCTCCCGCGCTACCTTTGGGCATTAAAAATTATTTTTGAGGCTTCGGTCTCCCGTGCCGTGTTCTCGTATCTGCCACCAATGAAATTCAGGCTATTGTGTGAAGTGTCTGGTATTGGTTTAGTAAAGTGTTTTGATTATTGCGTGATCTTGATGATGGTAATTGCTTCGTGCTTTCTGTTTTCAATTCTGATTTCATATAGTGACTCTTGGTCCATACTTATATACTTTTGTCCTCTGGTTCGTAGTGAACTCTGTATGTTAATGCTTGATATCTTGTATAGTGTTCTATTGTGTTTTGTTCCTCCCCACTAAGCGTTATCGCTTAGCAGGGGTTCTTGTCCCGCGTAGGTGACAGGATTTTGGGAGCTTGCTGGGGTGCACGTCTGCAGGTCGGCCACATAGGAGTAGAGTTGTTTTTGTTATCTCCTCCTGTATTTCTTTTTTTGTAAATGTGTTATTGATGTAATATTTTTGGATATTGTATATAACTTTATATTTTGATTATATGAGATTTATGATTTTCCATTATTATTGTTTTAGTATGCTTCCGCTTAGCGCATGTTTATGATGTTAGTGAATGTTTCCGCTTTGTGCATGTATGTTCCTTTTGTAGTGAGTGAACGTCGGGTAGCGCGCCTGCTGTCGCCCTTCCAATGGGGGTGGCAGAGGGGGGCGGGAGTGTTATAGTTTGTTGTATCAGAGCACCGGTTTAGGCAGTTCTGGTTGTCTTTGTTTGTTGTGTGTTGAGTCTTTGGATGTTAGTCGGTTTTATGTCGTGTCCTAATGCAAATGTGTATTGTTTTATGTAGTGTCTAGATGGAGTCTGATCCAAGTGAGAACGTGGGTGAGACGGCTGGCAGTGCGAGTGTAGTGAGAGGCGAGCAACCTGCTCCACAGCGTCAGAAAGAAGAGGTTCCTGGTATGGGTTTTTGTCATGAGAATCCGGTCTTAGTGCAAGGTTTGCTTCAATTAGTAGAGAGGTTGACTGCTCCTAAGGCTCCAACCAAGTTATTAAGAAAGAGAGGAGCAGAAGACTTTCATGGGACTGCTTTGGACCAATCTGATGTGGCCGAGTTTTGGCTTAAGAGGGTTGGCCGAATTTTGCAAGAGATTAGATGTCCTGCAGATCAGAGGGTGCTTTGTGCAGTGTCGTTACTTCAAGGGTCAGCGTACGATTGGTGGGAACTCGTGATGCAAAATCCTCAGCGACCAGCCGAGTTGACATGGGAATTCTTCAAGCAAGAATTTGAGCAGAAGTATGTGATGAAGGCATATCGGGAAGCCAAGTGGAGAGAGTTCATTAGTCTGAAGCAGCGGGGTATGACCATAAGTGATTACGAGAAGGAATTCAGCCGGTTGAGTAAGTATGTGCCCGAGACATTGCTGACGAATGAGTTTAGATGTAGGCACTTTCAAGAGGGATTGCGTGAGGTGATCAGAGGTCCTTTATCTACAATGTCAGTCATGCAACCAGTGGGGTACTATCAGTTAGTGGCAGTGGCGATCAAGTTAGAGGAATCTGAGTTGATCAAACAGAGGATCGAGAATAAGAGGAAAGCACCGGATAGTGGTCATGGAAGTGGTAGGAAATTGAGGGGAGCTCCGAGTGGTCAAGGTGAGAAGAATTCGGTTCTGGTCCGTTCGAAAGTTGGGAGTGTAGCGCCACCCTCTAGCAAGGGAAGTGTGATCCTGGAGTGCGAGCATTGCCATAAACGCCATAGGGGCAGTGTAGAAGGATCTCTGGAGCGTGCTTCAGATGTGGCAGTCAAGAGCATTTGGTAGCAAATTGTTCGGATCGATGAGAGCTTCAGGATAGAACTGAGAGTAGAACTAGTGGTCAGAGAGCGAGAGGAAATCAAAGTGGAAGAGGCAGTAGACGTCTTTCCCAAGCGCCGTCGGAGACAGTGCAAAAACCGCCAGCTGAAGAAGTGTATGAGCGTCCGCGAGCATATGCAATACTAGGAGAGGATGTAACAGACCAAGCAGGACCTTCCGGTCAGTTGTGTTATTAGCTTTTGGTTAAGCTTCTTTTGACTTTTGGGTTGTTTGGATATAAGTGGTTAGCAGGAAAATTTCGAGGATGAAATTTCTTTAAGGGGGAGTGATTGTAACAACCCAAAAAGGGCCTATTCGGAATCTGCATGGTAAGTCGGAATATTTAGAGTATTTCAGTAATTTTAGCAAGAGAATATTTGGATAATAAGGACTTTAGTGAAAAGAAATTAATTAAGTATGTTAAGAGGAGAAATTATATAGTGTGCATGTGGTGTATGGAAGTAGGGAATTGTTGGGAATTAATCTAGTGTGGTTTATGTGTATGGTGCCTTGTATGTAAAGTATTTTTTTTGAGAAGTGATCAAGTGGATTATGTGTATGGTGTTTAGTGGGGAAGTTACTTGAGTTTTGGACACATGGGATCTTTAGATGGTGACACATGGCAAGGTTGGTGAGCAATTAATGAAGAAAAGAAGTGAGGTGAGAGGAGGAGAGAGAAAAGGCAGCTAATGGGATAGCTTCCCGTGGAAGCTGCCCATTCCCTCTCTTGTTCACTCTTCCCCATCCTCTCTTCTCTTTCCTTTCTTCACTTGGCTACTCTCCACTTTCCTTTGTGTGCTTTTTGAGCTTTGAGACTTGGATTTCTTTAGTTAAGGGCTGATTGTTGGAGGTAAGTTCTTGGATTTGTGTTGGGTTTCTTCATCTCCTTCTTGTTCTTTAATTTCTAGTTTTGGATGTGTTTTGCATTGCTTAAATTGAGTGTGTTTTGAATGGGTTTGTGCAAGAACCAAGTGGCAAGAAGAAGAGTAAAGGTAAGGAGAAGGTTCAAGAGTGAAGATCAGCTGGGTTTAGGACTACAAGAGGTTTCGGAGCTTTGTTGTTGTGTTCTAAGTTTGGAAGTGTTTTTCCCTAATTTTTCCTTGGATAAGATGTAATGTGTGATTGCATGTATGTGATTAATGGGAGTGTGGGTTTAGCATGATTTGAATTGTAGTGATTGGCATGTTAATTAGAGTGAAATAGTTGTGTTGGGTAAAGTGTGCTTTGTGTGTATTCTTAATGATTAATTGTGAATTCTTGTCCGAGTTGATGTAAAGTTAAGTGTATTTTGATCATGAGCATGTTTTGTATGCTTGGGAGCATTGAGGTAAGTGTTTGCGCATGTTTGAATAAGTGTTTTGGCGGTTGAGTGTGAGAGCAGGAAAAAAATGCAGATTCTGGGCAAATCTGGGTTCTGTCGCGATCGCGACGTTGTCGCGAACGCGATAGAGTGCAGATTTGGTCCCTTGTTCTTGGTGAGCCGTCTGTCGCGAGTGCGACGGAGAGCTCGGTAGGCCGAGTCTTTAACGCGAGGATGCGGCCGAGCATACGCGCGAGGAGGAAGCAGCCGGTCTCTATCGCGACTGCGACGTTGTCGCGAACGCGACAGAGCTCAGTTTGTGTGAGTCTGTCAAGCGTACTTCATCGCGAGCGCGCCTCCTGGCGTGAACCCGCGATGAAGTACCCTTTGTTCTGTCGTGAGCGCGACACTTGTCGCGATCGCGACAGAAGCCCTTCCTGTCTGCCCTATTTTCTGAATGCGATTCTTTTATTCCACGTTGCACTGTTTCTCACTATTGCATGGTACATGATTGAGTTTATGTCTTGTTGATTTTATTATGCTAGTGTCGTTGTAGTGAATTATTATTTGATATGGGAGTTTTATTCGAGACTTGTGTAGTAAGTGTTGTGATTGAGAGTGAGTTGTTGAGCCTGAAGTGTCAAGGTAGTGGATAATTAAGCATGCTTAAGAAGGGTTAGTGAGTGCAGCTGCCCGTGTCCACCCAGTTGGGGCGAAGCGGTTGACCTCCGAGATGGTCATTTTCCGTGTAGTGATAAAATGTTTTGAGACTCCGGTCTCCCGCGCTACATTCGGGTGTTAAAAATTGTTTTTGAGGCTTCGGTCTCCCGTGCCGTGTTCCTGTATCCGCCACTAGTGAAATTCAGGCTATTGTGTGAAGTGTCTGGTATTGGTTTAGTGAAGTGTTTTGATTATTACGTGATCTTGATGATGGTAATTGCTTCGTGCTTTTTGTTTTCAATTCTGATTTCATATAGTGACTCTTGATCCATACTTATATACTTCTGTCCTCTGGTTCGTAGTGAACTCTATATGTTAATGCTTGATATCTTGTATAGTGTTCTATTGTGTTTTGTTCCTCCCCACTAAGCGTTATCGCTTACACGGGTTCTTGTCCCGTGTAGGTGACAGGATTTTGGGAGCTTGCTGGGGTGCATGTCTGCAGGTCGGCCACATAGGAGTAGAGTTGTTTTTGTTATCTCCTCCTGTATTTCTTTTTTTGTAAATGTGTTATTGATGTAATATTTTTGGATATTGTATATAACACTATATTTTGATTATATGAGATTTATGATTTGCCATTATTATTGTTTTAGTATGCTTCTGCTTAGCGCATGTTTATGATGTTAGTGAATGTTTCCGCTTAGTGCATGTATGTTCGTTTGTAGTGAGTGAGCATCGGGTAGCGCGCCCGCCATCGCCCTTCCAACGCAGGCGGCAGAGGGGGGGGGGGGGGGGAGGGGTGTTACACAGAGTGTAGTCATTTAGATTTTATACATTCAATAATGAACGATGTTTCTCTTTTTATAAAAGAATTAGAAAATAATGAACACATGAGTTGAATTTATTTTGCAAAGATTGTGTACATTTCGCTATGATTTCTCAATACATGATTATTATCTCACATCGATTCAAAATGCAAAACTACATCTAATCTCAGAGTAGATCTTATAAGCATAAAACTCCTGTCTCCAATTAGCTCTCTTAGGTTTTCATAATTAGACATTTTCTCTCGAGCCTCTAATTTTTGCCCAGGGTACCTTTTTTCGATTTTAACCCTGACGAGCTGCCCATTTTTAGCAAGGCCGCCTTTTTTCGATTTTTGACCTGCCGGGCTTTTATTCTCTTCTTTTGATTCTTAGTCTTTAGCCATGGAACTTCTTGAGACTGACGATGTTGACCGGTTCTTCAAAGTCATCTCTGTCGCTGTTTGTTGCTGCTCCCTTAGATAACAATCTCTTTAGAACAAAAGGACCTTTCCATGTTGGCTTGAATTTACTCCGTATGTCTGGATTACCTAGTCTCATTTGCTTGAAGACTGAATCTCCCTCTTTCAGTGGATGTTTTCTAACCTTCTTTCCAAATGATCGAGCAAGTCTTTTCTGGTAGATCTGGTTGTGAAAATAGGCTTGCAATATGTTTTCATCTAGCATGTTCAGCTACAGGAATCATAAGGTGTGGCTCCTATAGAGGTTCTGACGGTGGTTCTCTATCCCCAAAGTGCATAAAGCAACTTCTCTGCCCAATCCTTGTAGCTCTGCACCATTTTAGCTAGGATCTTATTATTGTTTTTTTTTTTATTTTTTTTATAGCCGCTTTAATTGCTCCATCAGCTTGTGGGCGATATGAAGAAGACTTATGATGCTCAAAGCCATACTTCTACAGTAGCTTCTTGGTTTCAGCCATAAATTGCACCCCGTTATCAGACACAATATGATGTGGGAGACCATATCATATTCTTCTAAGTGAACTTGGCCATATCAACATATCAATTTCTTCCTTTTCTCTTTTTTTTTTTGATTTTTTTTTGTGGACAAGCTTTGTTCAAATCCTGATAGCTTACACATACACGTACTTTTTTGCTCTTCTTGATTATTGGGACGACGCTGACCAACCGAGTCGAGTGCTGTATTTAGATAAGAAATATTTCTTTGTTTCTGCTTGTGGATCCCTTCTTTACCTTTCCTGCCCACTCTGGCCTGAGTCTTTTGAGCTTCTGCTTGACTAATTCATGATCGAGGTATATCGGGATAGCGTGCTTGGCAATTTCATGATCAATTCCTGGCAAGTATTCATAGGTCCAAGCATAGACTTTTTCATTTTTTCTTAAATTTCTCTCAAATTTTGATCTCTCTTCAGGAGTTACATTAGATGCTATCAAGATTTCCTTTAGGTTTTCCAAAGTTCTGAGATTAAATGGAGTAGCATCAATTAAATCAATGTCAAATATGAATGAATCATGATCATGATTATGCATAGTGAAATCATAAGAAATATCACACAAGTAAGCAAAAACATTTATCTTATTAATGAAACCAGAATTAAAAATATCATTCTTAAATAGTTCAAAAATAAAAAGAACATCTAAATAGCTAATCCCTTTATGTTCCCACCAACACATATGTTATGGTCGATGGTTCATTATCATCCTCAGGAACCATCCTCCCCACCTATCAGCTCCTTATCAATGAGATCTTGAACTTGTCTCCTCAGAGTTGGGCACCAATTAGTCTCATGCCTAGTATGCCAATGGTAGGCACAATACTGATTTGATCGATGACTGGGATGCCCCTAGCTTCTGGCGACTTTTATAGGCTTTGGCTGTAACTTTCACTCGTTAATAAAATGAAAGAGGTGATCAGATAAAGACTTATCCAAGATGGTATAACAGCTTTGAGTAGTTCCAATGGTTGAAACCTTGGTGGCTCCAATATCTCTCACACTGTTACTACCGAGACTCGAGCTCCCATGATTACCCCTTCTCATAACATTGTCCTCTCCTTCAAGGATTACAAGCTGCTTGTTATTAATAGGATCATGGACTTGACTTTTTAGGGTTTGGCACCCGTCCATTGAATATCTGGCATGCTGATGATGATTCAGTTGCCCCTGATCTCTAGCTGGCTTGGCTGACCATGGTCGCGAGTTCTCCTCCAACGCTTGAGGCAAAGATCTATTTAAGCTGAAAGAATACCTCTGGGCTGTTCTAGTCACTGATGTGGCACCAATAGCGGCTTTCTTGCGAGCAGCTAGGGTAGTTGCAAGTTTGGACCTTAAAATTTATTCTTCAAGGATGTCTATCCTTCTTTCCTTGCCGTGTGTCGTTGCCAGGAATCCATCTTTTGAAACTTGTCCCTTGCCGTTTCGTTCAGATGATGGAGCAAAAGGTGTCTCTCCTCTACACTCGGTTGGTTGTGGGCACACTTCTTTAGTTGGATCATGCTTTCTTTGCAACATAGTAGGAGCAGTAGGCTGTTGTCTGGCGGGAGGTGTTACGGTGCCAGTTAACTTCTCCATTATAGCCATCATCTAGGATTCTATGTTTTCGAGCCTCCTTTCTATTTCTTGTGACCTTCTACTCATCTCATCAATAATAAGTGCACAGGTTACGTCAGACTCTCTTGGTGGGTCGGTCATTTTTGAAAATTGGTCTAAATACTTATTAGTTGCACTTGATTTTGATTTTGGTTACTCAATCAGAACCCTCTGATAAGGCAGCCGACAGAACCCCCAAACCAACTAGGCAGATGGTCTACGATGGCTGAAAAATCAAGGAGTTAGAATGATGCATGAATAACATGTATACAAATGGTCCTCGATGACTGAAAGATTAAGAGATTACAATGATACATGGGATGCTTGGAAAAAATTATGCATAGGATAATATGTACATGTGAAAAATAATATGCACACAAGAGGACATACAAACACATGAAGGAAACTAATTAATTTTTTTTATTTTATTTTAATTTTTAATATTTTTATGTGTATGAATGGCACGCAATACATGAATATGATGTGCAATATTCATAACCACATGCAAGCAAGTAGATACTTCCAACCTTATCATTCCCACACATGAGGTCGTGCGGTCTCTTTCCTAGGTGGGCTTGATCCATGGGTTAACAGGGGATCCAATGGACGTGTATGATGCATGGTGAGAAACCGGCAATATAACCTCTTTTATCTAATATACACACGCATGGGTTGTGATTATTGTGTATTTAGGCAGTCCAAATAAATTGACATGGGCCTATTGGGGCATGAAAGCCTTTGATTAGGTGACCAAACGACTTATCTGGGTTTGTCCAATACATAATAGTGCATATAGCAAGCATAGTATTATGGTTCATACCACCTAGGGGGAGTATCTACTTTCATTATATGAGCTTTAGTCAGGGTGATGATACTTTAGGGTTACCCAAGCATGGTCCCTGCTGTGACGCGCGCCGAACCCAGCAAGGGCCCTCGCTGAATCCGCTTTTAGGATTCGAGGGATTGGTTCGCGTCTTTTGATCATAGGCACCATGAGACATTTTGGATGCTTCTTTCCCAATAGAACATTGGAAAGGAACATCTAGGCCCATGGCACATTTGGGCATCTTTGAGATATCATGGAGTCGCCACCCAATTCACGAGGAATTGGAAAAGATCTCTAACCTCTTATTGGTTAAGACCAGAGATTGGTGTTCGGAACTTCACTCTTATTTACGCTTTGGTTAATTATAAATAAGTTTTTAACTCCCTAAAATTTTACCAGTTATCTCATACGATCAATGCATTTATATTAAAGGCGCATTAAAAGTACGTAAAGAAAATAAAGGAAAGCGATAAAGAAAGTGGTAAATGAAGTAATTAAGGAAAGCGATAAATACACAAGCACACAATTACATGAGAGATAGGGGCGGAATACAACCCCTAATGAAAGGAGGCTAAAGATATAGGTTGGAATGGAATACAATCCCAAAAGTAAATGATATTGCCCCAAAATTAATTACATGGGCCCAAAAGAAATGAACCTAAACCTTAAAATAATCAAACAAAATCAAATACAAGGGTAATATATATAAATCGGGATATTCATTTTGGGTTGGAACATTGGTTCCTTCATATTTGAAGAGGGTTCGAAGAGTCATTTGATTGTTGAGTTGAAAAACCGGGATGAGTGATCCCATTTTTGGAGAAAACTAACTCTTCGTTTTGTTTGTGATATTTTTCATTCCTTGGTTAAAACAAGGGACATTGGTCCCAATTTTATTAGTGAAAATCTCAATTTAATTATAGAAATATTTTTGTGATTTTTTATCGCACGCGTGCATAAATAGAGTAAATATTTACAAATAAACATAAAACACATAGAAAGGGGTCGGAAAGATCACACCAAACCGCAATGTTCATCCATGTGTCGCGACCCATCCGGGGAGTCACGGGGATGTTCACATAATGCGACTCAAAATAAAATCTCAGACAGGAAAATAACATTAAGAACATCAGTAACAATTCTAAACAAAATCAATCGAATAAAAAATGAAGTGAATGTTGAACACAAATATATAATGCTAATAATGATGATAATAATATAAGACAATAATGACAATAATAATAATAATGGCAACAACAACAACAACAACATAATAATAATAATAACAATAATAATAATAATAATAATAATAATAATAATAATAATAATAATAATAATACTACTACAACAATAGTAATAATGCAGCCAACATATTAATAATAATAAATAACATTAATAATAATAATGACAATGATCAATAATAATAATAATAATAATAATAATAATAATAATAATAATAATAATAATAATAATAATAATAACAATAGCAATAGCAAGCAACAGGGCAATAATAATAGAAAGAAAGAGGTGACGACACCAGGGAATAAAAAGGCTAAAAATCATTAAAAACTAGCTAAAAGGCACAACGGGAACTAATAAGAATGAACCAAGCAAGAAAACCAGCTGGAGCAAATCAAGTCAAAAATTATCAGGGAGTGAGCATGATGTAACAGCACAAACGAAAATATTAATAACAGTGAACAATGTAAAGGAAAATAAATGAAGGCCGTTCCAAGTGTTTAGCCTCAGAAATTATAGATCCGAAATAATGTGTTGATCCGCTCCCCTTTACCGAGAATCCAGTAGAAAAACACAAAATATTTAAACAAGAAAATAAGACAAAGAACAGATGAAATTTGTTCTTAATTTAGGCGGGGATAGTAAAAAGCAAAAGGGTATTGATCTTCCTTTGCTTAAGAGAAAGCCCCGACTGAAAAATTCTTTGAAGAAAAATCAAGAAGACGAACCAAAAATCTCAGCTTGAAAGAAAACTTAAAACCCCTTTTTTGCTTTGCTGTTCTTCTTTTTTGAGAGAGAAGCAGTTTTTTTTTTCAAAAACAATTGCCAATCCCTTGATAAAATCAAAGTCCCCCTTTTGATTATCTGGGTTGTCCCAAAATAAAGAAAAATAAATCAGTCTTTCAATTTTTCCTTCCCAAAATTTGCACAAAAACGAAAAAATCAACGGTAAAAACGGCGGTAAAGTGGACTGCAGGTGCACTGGAAAACACAGCAAGAAGTGCACAAAAAGGCCAAAGATGGCCGCGGGTGAAGGCGGCTGACAAGCGCATGAGCCAGTGCATGACGTGCCCCTGAGGGGCTTGCGAAGCCTTCGCTGCACGCACGTGCAGTTCCTTCTGCGCGCACGCTGCCTCTGCAGCGGGCATAGCCCACATGCGTGGCGCGCAAAAAAGAAAAAAACAAAAATCTAAAACAAAAATAAAAAAATAAAATGAAAAATAGAAGTAAAAATAAAAATAAAATAAAAAGCAAATTTTCACAATGAAACTCTTGGAGGAACAAAGGGAATTTTCGACAAGGAGAACACCATTTTTAACACTTTTACTGGTAAGTATCGCTTTCATCATCGAGTAATTCTGATCTCGACCCGCCTCAGGACCTGGTCTACAGTTGTCCAAATTTTGGGGAACTCTAGAACATAAGTGCCTAAGTGAGCCAAAATTCAGAAAGGAAGAAGAGAAACGCGTACCTGTGGTGGCCACTTTCCCGAACTTGGTCTTGCCAGCTTGTCGGCGTTATGGAACTATTGTTGGTCATGGGATTGATGAACGTCAGCTTGTCGATGTGTGAAACCACAGCTGAGCGACTGATAAACACCAGCTTGTTGGTGTGTGAAGGTGCCAGACTTTGAGGGACGTGATTGATGAAACACTAGCTTGTCGGTGTGTGAAACTACGGCTGAGCGACTGATAAACACCAGCTTGTCAGTGTGTGAAGGCGCCAGACTTTGAGAGACGTGATTGATGAAACACCAGCTTGTCGGTGTGTGAAACTACGGCTAAGCGACTGATAAACACCAGCTTATCGGTGTGTGAAACTACGGCTGAGCGACTGATAAACACCAGCTTGTCGGTGTGTGAAGGTGCCAGACTTTGAGGGATATGATTGATGAAACACCAGCTTGTCGGTGTGTGAAACCACAGCTGAGCGACTGATAAACACCAGCTTATCGGTGTGTGAAGGCGCTAGACTTTGAGGGATGTGATTGAAGAAACACCAGCTTATCGGTGTGTGAAATCATAGCTGAGCGACTGATAAACACTAGCTTGTCGGTGTGTGAAGGCGCCAGACTTTGAGTGACGTGATTGATGAAACCCCAGCTTGTCGGTGTGTCAAACCACGGCTGAGCGACTGATAAACACCGGCTTGTTGGTGTGTGAAGGCACCAGACTTTGAGGGACGTGATTGATGAAACACTAGCTTATCGGTGTGTGAAACCACGGCTGAGCGACTGATAAATACCAGCTTGTCGGTGTGTGAAGGCACCAGACTTTAAGGGACGTGATTGATAAAACACCATCTTATCAGTGTGTGAAACCATGACTAAGAGACTGATAAACACCAGCTTGTCAGTGTGTGAAGGCGCCAGACTTTGAGGGACGTGATTGATGAAACACCAGCTTGTCGGTGTGTGAAACCACGACTGAGCGAGTGATAAAAACCAGCTTGTCGGTGTGTGAAGGCGCCAGAGTTTGAGGGACGTGATTGATGAAACACCAGCTTGTCGGTGTGTGAATCCACGGCTGAGGACTGATAAACACCATCTTGTCAGTGTGTGAAGGCGCCAGACTTTCCTATTAGATCAAAAGAGATTTGTATGCAAGGGTGAGTTATGCGTATGCATGTGCATATGTCATGCAAAATGCAAGCGACATCATTCATCTAAGTGGCCCACCGATCGAGGTGCGATGACTTCGGCTGAGACGACTCATCGTTTTGTTTGGTCGACTATGCCCCCAAGGGTCTGAAGGCATCATCCTGGTTTAGGGACTCTGACTCATGACATTTCAGGGAGAACTGCCCAATGTGCATCTTTGCTTGAAAGAAGTTGCTCAAGGTAACGCCGCCTTATCGCTCCCAGCGTCGAACATCATCGTTTTAAGGGTAGTGCGCCCCTTGTGGGCTTTCACACTAGCCTTTTTTAGCGGGAAATGCGTCCTTTTCAGATTTTCACATAACGCTGTGCCTTATTTTTTGCCTGGAATGGACCCAACCCAATCCAGCGGCTTTTATTAGACTTCCTGTTCTCGAGTTTTCACCCTACCCTTTGGCCTAATTTTTGCTTAGAGCGCCAATTACGGTTTTCATCTCTAGCAGCCTTTTTTTTTTAGGGATAAAGTTTTTATTGGTCGCAACAACATCGGATAAATTGCACATTCAAATGGGAAGCGACATATTACTTATTCAAAAGGAACCATGAACATTTATTGGATAAGACAATTACTCTGAGTGCATAATTGCATACATGTACATGTTTTTTTGTGTGATTTCATTACACATGATCATTATTTAAGATTAGGCCCAAGATACCAGACCACATCTAATCTCGAGATAGATCTCGAAAGCATCACAACTCCTGTTATCAATCATCCCTCTCGGGTTTTCTTGATTGAACATTTTCTCTCTTTCTTTTATTTTGTTTTATTTTACATTTTTATACATCATTTTTTTTAGTCCTTAGCCATGGAACCTCTTCAATCTGTCGACGTTGACTGGCTCCCTAAATTCATTTCCATCGCTATCTGTCAAAATTGTAGCCCCTTTAGACAAAAGCTTCTTCAGAATGAAGGGCCCTTCCCAAGTTGGCCTGAAGTTGCCTCGAAATTCCGGAACCCCTGGCCTCATCTGCTTGGAGACTAAGTCCCCTTCCTTCAGCGGGTGCTTCCTCACTTTCTTTTCGAATGAACGAGCCAGTCTCTTCTGGTAGACCTGATTGTGGTAGTATGCCCGCATCCTATCTTCATACAATAGGTTCAACTGTAACAGCCACTGCTGGGCCCATTCAGCTTCTAGCAGCTGAGCCTCCGTTACCATCCTCATTGACTAAAGTTCTATTTCTACCGATAGGACTGCTGTTGTCCCGTAAACCAAGGAAAAAGGGGTAGCCCCTGTAGAAGTTCTGGCAGTGGTCCTGTAGCCCCATAGTGCAAATGGCAATTTCTCGGCCCAGTCCTTATAGGTTTGCACCATCTTAGCCAGTATTCTCTTGATGTTCTTATTAGCTGCCTCGACTGCTTTGTTAGCCTGTGGTGGGCATGGAGAGGACTTATGGTGTTAAATGGCATACTTCTTGAGCATTTTCTTGGTCTCAGCTTGGAATTGTACCCCGTTTTCCGACACAATGTGATGCGGGAGCCCGTACCTACAAATCAGATGTCATTCAATGAATCTGGCCATCTCCGGGGCACCCAGCTTCTTGAAAGATTCAGCCTCCACCCACTTGGTGAAATAATCGATAGCGACTACAATGAATCTATGTCCGTTGGAGGCTGTCGGGTGTATTTCTCCTATGATGTCGATTCCCCATGCTGCAAATGGCCATGGAGACGTCAGGTTGCACAACTCTGAAACTGGCAAGTGTCTCAGATTAGCATACTGTTGGCATAGTTGGCACTGTTTCACATATTTAGAGCAATCCGTATCCATTGTCAGCCAGAAGAACCCCTGTCGCATGATTTTCTTAGCTAGAGCCAGACCATACATGTGGGCTCTACAGACCCCTGCATGGGTCTCCTCCATAACCCTTCTAGCCTCTTTCGCATCTAAGCACCTTAGCTGTATGCCATCAGCTTGTCTCTTGTACAACACCCTGTCTGCACTAATGAATTGAGTGGACAGTTTGTGAATCATCTTTGGTCCTTTTCAGTGGCCTCTTCTGGGAATACTGACTTTTCCAAATAATTCTGGACATCGGAGTACCATGGCTTTCCATCAGTAGCCTCGACATCCCCGACTTGCTCAGTCTCAAAGTATGGCTTGTCTGAACTAGAAATGAGCATGTGCCTCATGGTTATTCCTTATGGGTTATCCCACATAGACACTAGTATGGCTAAGGCATCTGCCAATTGGTTCTCATCCCAAGGCACATAGTTAAAAGTACAGATCTCAAACTGACTACTTAGCTCTTTTAAGCACTTTACGTATGGTAATAATCGCTCTTCTTTGATGGTCCATTCACCCCTGACCTGGTGGATTACTAAAGATGAGTCCCCGAAGACCTCTACTACTTTTGCCCCCACAGCTGAGAGTGCTTTCAACCCGAAGATGCAGGCTTCATATTCAGCTTCATTATTGGTGGCCTTGTACCTTAATTTCTTGGCTAAGGGGAGCTTCTCAACGTCTAGGGTTACTAGAATCACTCCCATCCCAGCTCCCTTGTTATTTACTGCTCCATCAAAATACATCTGCCATTTCTGCACGGTGATGGCTACCACATTTTCATCGAGGAATTCATACTCTAGTTGGTCTCCTTCAATTGGATGGTCGGCAAGAAACTCTGCAACTGCTCGACCTTTAATGGTGTTTCTAGTAATGTATTCCACATCAAATTCTTGCAGCAATATCAGCCATCTTCCCATCTTTCCTAGCAAAGAGGGTGCCTTTTGAAGGTATCGAACGGGATTTTGCTTGGCAACAGCTTGCACTTTATAGGAATGAAAGTAATGCCTCAGTTTCTTTGAAGCCCAGATTACTGCTAGACAAATCTTTTCCACTTCGACATACTTATCTTCATAAGGAAGGAACTTCTTACTAAGATAGTAAACCGCAAATTCAACCCCGAATTCATCCTCTTGGGCCATTATGGCACCTACAGAATTCTCCTCTATTGCTAGGTAAGGGATCAGTGGCTTGACAGGCCGTGGCGGTCGTAGTACTGGGGGGTGCTGAAGGTAATCCTTAATGTCATCAAAAGCCCTCTGACAGTCATCATTCCACCTGACTAGCTGATTATTTCTGAGGAGCTTAAAAATTGGTTCGCACACTGAAGTGAGCTTGGAAATGAACCTACTGATGTACTGCAATTTACCCAGAAAACTCCAGACTTCCTTTTCCTTTCGAGGCGTTGGTATCTCTCTGATTGCCATGACTTTATCAGGGTCCACTTCTATTCCCCTTTGGCTTACTACATGGCCTAGAAGCTTACCCAAGGTAACTCCGAAAATGCACTTCTTGGGATTGAGATGCAAATTATACTTATCAATCCTTTGAAAGAACTTTTCCAAAGCCTCGAAGTGACCTTCCCTAGTAGCTGACTTAATCATCATGTCATTAACATACACCTCTACCTCTTTGTGAATCAGGTCATTGAGAATCTTCGTTGGCATCCTCTTATAGGTTGCTCCGGCATTCTTCAATCCGAAAGGCATAACCCGGTAGGCAAATGTACCCCACTCTATAATGAAGGCTGTAGACACCGGGTCCTGAGTCAGCCTGAATCGAAGTTACCCAATGATGATAATTGCCTTCACAGGCTAAAAAGGTTAAAAGTGATGATTTCCTCGTCAAATTTACATTTTAGAGTGAGAAATTAAAAAATATTTTAAAAAATTAAATTTGAAAAATGGGGCTTAGATTTATAGTATTTTTTTAAATTAAAATAAAATAATAAAAAAAAATTCGGATCACGAGTGTTGGGCGGGGTGGCACGCCCAGCTCGCGGGCGCCCAGTTCGCGGGCGCCCATCGCGCTGGGTGCGAAGAGGCGACGCGCAGCGTCGCCAATACTGCGCGTCGCACTGCGCGTTGGAGCGCGCGGTTTTCGCGTAGAGCTAGCTGCGGGAAGCCCGTCCATCTATAGAGACGGGCTTCCATCCTGTGCTGGCCGTCGCTATAGGGTCTGATACCCTCTTTTCCGATTTTTCACCCTTTTTTCCGATTTTTTCACCCAAAAATCCGTTTTTTATCCCATTTTTTTTGGGTTTTTGAGTCCAAATTAAATTCTAAAATATTTTCTTAGATAATTAATTAATAAAACTTGATTTTATCATTAAAAATAAAAGAATTTTGTGTTAAAATAAATTTGTTTTCCTAAATTAAATTAGGGCAACTTTTTTATCTTATAAATACTTTATGATGAAAAATTAAAAGGAGCATCCACATTTATTCTTTTAGACTTGAAATTTCAAGAATTCTTCTTCTATTTTCTCTTCAAAAAATTTTAGATTTCTCTTTTAATTAATAAGGTTTAATTGGAATTGAAAATCAATTTTCAATTCTTAATTATTCCAATTAATTTCTTTATTTTTCCTCCATAAACACAAGAAATTAATCATCACTTTGAAATCAATTTCTTTTCAATTTTAAGCATACAAATTAATTTCTTTGTTTTTTCCATAAACAAAGAGAATTAATTTTATTGCTAAATTATTCTTTCAAGCAATTTTCCGGAAAATCATCACTTTTCCTTCATCAAATCCAATACTCTGAGGGTAAATATTCTAGGCTTAATTTCTATTTTCTTTTATCTTATTTATATTTAATTTATTCATGTGTATTTTATTATTTTTTATTAATTAATTTATTATTTTCATTTATTCATTTGTTTTGTTGATTTTATATTTGTTCTATTTAATTGTTTTCTTTTAATTCCTAACATGTAAATAATTTATTTTATTTTGATTCCTCATTATTTTTAACATGCAAATAATTAATTAATTTTTGTTAATCATTTTTGCCATATAAATAGTTTATATTAATTATGAACACATCAATTAACCTTGTCATATATCATTATTATTTTCATCATTTCTTTGTTTACTAACTTTTATTATTCTTTTTATCATTGTTACATGATTTATTTATTATTATTTGTCTATTTATTCATTTATTATTTTTCACTTTTCATCATTATTTTCATCGTGTGTATATTTTCATGTATTAATTAATTAACATGTTTTATTTTATTTTCATCACATCATTTAATCATTTATCATATATAATGCATGTTTCTCATTTATTTTCGTTTGTTAATATTTTGATTCAATTATCATTCTTTTCATGTCATCTTATTTTATTTTAATTTGTTATTCATTATTTTGTATGTTTAATTGATTTAATTGATTTAATTACTAACATTATTTTATTTGTATTTTGTTTTTTTTTTATGTCTAAACTCATTTTTTGATTGGGCGTTTTTGCGAGTCCTACGGGGAAGTCCTATGGGGAGGTCCAAAAGGCTCGCTCGGAATATTTATTTTTCTTTATTTGTAATATTTTGTTTATTTGGCTTTTTTTTATTTATTTTTGCCATATAATTTTCTTGTAAAATTGTTTATTTAGACCCGCTAGAAAGAAAGTCACTAAACCATTTTTATTAATTAACTTGGTATTATTCCTAAATAAAAATGGGACAAATGTCTCAATTTTCTCCATCCAAAATCATCACATAAAAATTGTTTCATAATAATATGCATGCGAGGACCAATGTCCTCACCATTAATGAATATCTCGATTTATGCATGATATGTATTTTATTTACAATGGGGGTTGTATTCTGCCCCTAGTTTTATTGTAATATTTTTAGATGTGCTTTATTTTACTTATGCTTTTACAGCTTTTCTTAAATGTATGTTGTGCGCTTTAATTAATTGCATTAAATGTATGTGAAATGGGATGAAATAATAAATTCAAAACTCGATTATAAACTTAACCAAGGTATGAATAAATGAGAAGTCCCGAACTCACTCTGGTCTTTGGGGCTTAATGAGGCGAGAGGTCTAGGACTTCGAAGACACCTCTTGAGTCTCACCAAAAGACTTAAATTTACAATCCTAGGCTCTAGGGGGTAGAGGCTGAGGCCTCCAAGATCTCTCTGGCTAGCCCAAGATGGATATGTATGCGCCGTCTTAGGCTCGTTGAGGCTAGACGACCCTTCCCAATATTCTATTGGGTGGCGACTCCAAGAAACCTCATTATTATCCAAAATAGACACACTTGTAAATACCTCACAAGTTTTATGAACCTTTCCTGATCGCCCTAAAGCGAACTTTCGGGAGGCCACGAGGTTCGGCGCGCGTCACAGTGGCGACTCCACTGGGGACATACTAAAGACTTCGATTCGAAAGTACCTTGATTAAAAAATTATAATTGAGTTTTAGTTTAAAAATTTCCCCTTTTTTTAAAACTGCATTGCATTTCATTAGAGCCTTAGATCTACACTAGTTTGGTCCCTTTTTTAGCCCCGGTGCGTTCCCGAAGCACAACCCTACGTTCACTCAATGTAGGGAAGTGTTAAGGATAATCACCAGCCTAAGCCCCGTACCATTAAGGTATATCAAATGGTGACCCGATCAGTCGTTACGCTCGTGATGAGCTAGACCCGTCTGCAGGGACCATGCTTGGGTAACCCCAAAATATCATCACCCATGACCAAAGCTCATGTAATGGCAATAGATACTTCCCTTAGGTTACATGTACCTTAATACAATGCTTGCTATGTGGGCTATTATATACTGAACAAATTCAACCCAATTAAATGGGCTTTTATTAAATGCTTTCATGCCCCGGTGGGCCCATCCTAATTTAGTTGAAATGTTTAAATACATAAAGGCCAAAATCCATATGTATGCGCATTAGATAAGAGATGTTATGATGCCGGTTTTCCACCGAGCACCATACGCATCCATTGGGTTCCCCGCTAACCCATGGATCAAGCCCACCTAGGAAAGAGACCGCATTACCTTGTGTGTGGGAGTAAAAGGTTAGAAGGATTTACTTGCTTGCATGTGATTGTAAATGTTGCATAACTCACTATCATGCATTATATATGTCATTCATGCATCATCCTAACAATCTAATTTTTTTCAGCCATCATAGATTCATCTAAGTAGACTAGAGGTTCCCACGGTCGGCTAGTAAGGATAAATCTGCTCTTTGAGTTGCCGAAACTAGTGTCTAACTGGGATTCTGAGTCATTCCCATCAATCAGTGAATCCTCTCTTGAATCATCAATGGCAGAAGAAGCTGGAGCTTTGACCACTCAGGACCTAGCTAGGAGGCTAAAGGATTTTGAACAGAGAATGATAGATATGATGGGTGCCATGGCTGAAAGGATGGCCCATCCACCTGCTGCTCCATAGTCGCCTGCTGCTCTACAGCAACAGGCAGCCCCTCCTCGGGGGCAAGCCGAACCACCTGCTGGTGGGGAGGCTCCCTTTATTGGAGTTGCTACTCTCCAACCCAACAATGAACATAAGGCTACCGCACCCATCGAGCCAAGAGGGGAAAGGATTCATAATCCCAACGATGATTTCCTGATGGAGGAGGAAGAAGAAGAGGTGCCGATAGTCCACCAAGCTGCGAGGCCCAGAGCACCCAGAGTAGAGGATGAAGCTTTAAGAGGAATGAGACAGCAGATCGAAGCTATCACCCGCATACTCTCAGCTGGAAAGGTGGTCAACCCATAAGACAGAGATCTGGGGGATGAATAGCTGCTGCCCCAAAGATTCAAGATGCCCGAGCTGCCGAAATTTGATGGCACCTCTGACCCATCCGCCCACATCAAGCAGTACACCCTGGTCATAAAAGGCACAGGGCTGAGCAAGAAGCAGAAGGTGGAATATTTCTGCCTTAGTCTGGTGGGCCCGACAGTTGACTGGTACTACGGGTTGGATAGGAGGTTCAAGGAGGACTGGGACCTTTTGACCGAAGAATTCATGAAGCAGTACGACTGCAGCACCAGGATGGAGGTCACCCTAAAAGACCTTGAGCTCTTACAGTAAAGGAGCGATGAGTCATTTCATGAGTACCTCACGAAATGGAGGAACAGAGTCATGGAGATGAAGAGGAAGCCTGACACTGCAGATCTGATTAGGCTATTTATCAGAAACTCATGCCCTTACTTGAGGGACTTACTCAGTTTTAAGGGGCTCAAGGATTGGGAGTCGCTCAAGGATATCGCTATAGAGGCTGAGGCGGCTTACCTAGCAAAGAAGGCAAGTCAAAGTAACTTTGCTGGGAAAGGCTATGGGAACCAGTCTGGGCTTAGATCTGGAGGTGCCGGGGGCAGTAACAGCAGAAACGGTAGGACGACAGAGGTCTCAGCTACTGGAGTTGGGCAGGGTCAGAGATACTACTCCAACTTAGGCCGCTCTCTATCCTGGCTGCTGGAGAAGCTAATAAAAGAAGGCAAGTTGCAGCCATTGCCACCCGGACCAGCCTTGAGTCAGGGACAGCCGGGACATAGAGGTGATCAGTACTGCGCTTACCACCAGCACACCGGCCATTTGACTGACCATTGCCGTATTCTGAGAAACAAGATCCAGGATCTCATTGACACCAATCAGATCACAGATCCTGAGAAGAGAGAGAAAAAGAAGAAAGCAGGTTATAATACAGTCCCTCCACCGCGAACATGATCGTGTCTTGTAGTCCACTAGTGATATTGCTTTTAGATGCTGGAATCTTTTTATTTCTGGAACTTTTTATGTTACAATTTTCGGTTTGTAATAAAGAGAACAACTTTTGCTTATTTGTATGATATTTCTATTGATTTCATTTCGCATGATCATAACACATTTATTTTGACATTAATTCAAATAATATGGCTGCATTTAATCTCAAAACTTTGGGAAATCCCAAAAAAAATCTTGATAGCATCTAATATAACTCCTGAAAAGAGGAAATTCTTGAGAGAGAAATAATGAAAAATAAAAAAGGAGGGGGGCCTTTGCCTGGACTTGAAATGACATGACACTTGACCAAGATATTTTGGGGGCGATGCTGCTTCAATATGCCAACATAATAACGAACGAAGCTTACAAAAGCCAATCTTTTCTCCTCAACATTCAAGATGAATGCAGTGCAGCCAAACACAATCCAATCCCTCATTGGAGTCAAACCATAGAAATTTCTTTCTTTCCAAACCTTTTGAGATATGCACCCCAGAGCCAATCAAGACCAATATTTAATCATATAAGACCAGCAGTGACCCTTGTGACTTAGGAGGACAGCTCGTTCCCAAAAGAAAAAAAAAACAAAAAGAAAAAATAAAATAAAACCATAGTCCTATCCTAAGCCATAGTTTGGTCTTAAACCATCTGAGGCCAATTCCATTCAAACCATTAAAGGTTACTTCAGAAATTGAGCCACCGAAAGCCAACAAAAGGAAGATACAGACTTTCACATCTAAAATCCAAGCAAAGAAATTCACTATTTCAGCTGGCTTGCACAATGCCCAATAATAAAACTTTGGTGCTAAAAAGAATCATCGTCAGAAAGGGCAGCTTCCCCAATTAATGAAGATGAATACAAGTTCAATCAATACCGACGGACTGAAGAAGGTTCATGAAAAAAAAGTTGAGAGAAAATCTTCAATCATGAAAACCCGAGAGGGCTGATTGATAACAGGAGTTTGATGCTTTCAGGATCTATCCCGAGGTTAGCTGAGGTCTTGTATTTTTTGAAACTAATGACAAATAATGATCATGCTTAATGAAATCAAATTGAAACACATGCATTTCTGCAATGATGTGATAAGAGCAGTTCACTTTGTGCGACCAAAGTCGCCTATTGTCCACTACTTAAGCGCTTCAGCCGATTCATCCTGCTATCAAATGTGAAGAATCAAGCTCATGCAACCATGTCCTAAGACTCCCGAAAGATTCATGCGAACAACTTCAGCAATCTTCAAAAAAAAAAAAAGAGAGCCGTTAGAGTGAAAACCGTAACTGGCGCTCTAAGCAAAAATTAGGCAAAAGGATAGGGTGAAAACCTGAAAACAGGCAGTTTGTTCTTCAAAAAAAAAAGAAAGAGAAAAGCCGCTAGTTTGGGTTGGGTCCATTCCAGGCAAAAAATAAGGCACAGGGTTATGTGAAAATCCATAAAGGACGCATCTCGCGCTAAGAAAAGCTAGTGTGAAAATTCACAAGGGACGCACTACCTTCAAATAATGACAACAGGTGTCAGATGAGAATCTCGCAATCCCAAAGGGCATGAAATTCAGGAGCACCTTAAAAGGCATAGATCCTAACACAAATTACAGCTAGCTCGGCTATCACCAAGTCCACAGAGATGAATTCCTATCCTGCATTCCCGCATAACTCATACATTTCACTTGCATGCTCACTTTTTTTCTTGCATATTTTAGGTTTCCCTGTTTTGCAGAAAGAGAGATTTGATGCGGACACCAACGAAAGCCGAATGCAGACATCGATCAAAACATCAATCCAAGCCTCAAGTCAATCATCAATCCAAACATTAGTCAAATCATCAATCCATATACCAGCTTAATCATCAATCCAAACACCATCAAAAGACCTCTTAGGCGGCAATCAACCAAAGACTTCTCAGGTAGCAGCAAATCGAAGACCTCTCAGGGGGCAATCAACCAAAGACTTCTCAGGGAGCAGCAAATCGAAGACCTCTCAGGGGGCAATCAACCAAAGACCTCTCAGGAGGCAATGAACCGAAGACCTCTCAGGGGGCAATGAACCGAAGACCTCTCAGGGGGCAAACGATCGATGAACCGAAGACGTCATAGGGGGCAATGAACCGAAGACGTCTCAGGGGACAATGAACCGAAGACCTCTCAGGGGGCGATGAACCGAAGACCTCTCAAGTGGCGATGAACCGAAGACCTCTCAGGGGGCGATGAACCGCAAACCTCTCAGGGGGCAATGAACTGAAGACCTCTCAGGGGGCAAACGATCGATGAACCGCAGACCTCTCAGGGGGCGATGAACCGAAGACCTCTTAGGGGGCGATGAACCGAAGACCTCTCTGGGGGCAATGAACCGAAGACCTCTCAGGGGGCAAACGATCGATGAACCGCAGACCTCTCAGGGGGCAATGAACCGAAGACCTCTCAGGGGGCGATTAACCGAAGACCTCTCAGGGGGCAAATCAACCGAAGGGCTCACAGATAGCACCGCTTCAACAAACGAAAACACACCATGGTAATAACCACCATCTCAGAATTCTCCAGTTCGGAAAGACGGCTGACTCAGGTACTTGTCTGTTTCCTTTTCTTCTATGAGTTTAGGCTCACCTAGACACTAGTGTACTAGAGTCCCCTAAACTGGGGGCAACTGTAGATACCGGGTCCTGAGTTAGCCTGAATCGAAGTTACCCAATGATGATAATTGCCTTCACAGGTTAAAAAGGTTAAAAGTGATGATTTCCTCATCAAATTTACATTTTAGAGTGAGAAATTAAAAAATATTTTAAAAAATTAAATTTGAAAAATGGGGCTTAGATTTATAGTATTTTTGTAAATTAAAATAAAATAAAAAAAAATCGGATTGCAAGTATCGTGCGCGGCGGCTCGCCTGCGGTAGCGCGCAGGCACGGTGGAGCCCAGCTCGCGGGCGCCCAGGCGACGCGCAGCGTCGCCAATGCTGCGCATCGCTAAAAGCGACTTGCCGCACAGAGCTGGCTGCGGGAAGCCCGTCCCTCTATAGCGTCGGGTTTCCCTCCTGTGCTGGCCGTCGCTATAGGGTCTGATACCCACTTTTCCAATTTTTCACCCTTTTTTTCTATTTTTTCACCCAAAAATCCGTTTTTATCCCATTTTTTTGGGTTTTTGAGTTCAAATTAAATTCTAAAATATTTTCTTAGATAATTAATTAATAAAACTTGATTTTATCATTAAAAATAAAAGAATTTTGTGTTAAAATAAATTTGTTTTCCTTAAATAAATTATGGCAACTTTTTTATCTTATAAATACTTTATGATGAAAAACTAAAATGAGACTCCACATTTATTTTTTTAGACCTGGAATTTCCAGAATTCTTCTTCTTCTATTTTCTCTTCAAAAAATTTCAGATTTCTCTTTTAATTAATAAGGTTTAATTGGAATTGAAAATCAATTTTTAATTCTTAATTATTCCAATTAATTTTTTTTTCCTCCATAAACACAAGAAATTAATCATCACTTTGAAATCAATTTCTTTTCAATTTTAAGCATACAAATTAATTCATTTGTTTTCTCCATAAACAAAGAGAATTAATTTTATTGCTAAATTATTTTTTCAAGCAATTTTCCGGAAAATCATCACTTTTCCTTCATCAAATCCAATACTCTGAGGGTAAATATTCTAGGCATAATTTCTATTTTCTTTTATCTTATTTATATTTAATTTATTCATGTGTATTTTATTGTTTTTTATTGATTTATTTATTGTTTTCATTTATTCATTTGTTTTGTTGATTTTATATTTGTTCTATTTAATTGTTTATATATGATTTTATTTTTATTCATGTGAATATTGTTTTCTTTTAATTCCTAACATGTAAATAATTTATTTTATCTTGATTCCTCATTATTTTTAACATGCAAATAATTAATTAATTTTTGTTAATCATTTTTGCCATTTAAATAGTTTATATTAATTATGAACACATCAATTAATCTTGTCATATATCATTATTATTTTCATCATTCTTTTGTTTACTAACTTTTATTATTCTTTTTATCATTGTTACATGATTTATTTATTATTATTTGTCTATTTATTCATTTATTATTTTTCACTTTTCATCATTATTTTCATCATGTGTATATTTTCATGTATTAATTAATTAACATGTTTTATTTTATTTTCATCACATCATTTAATCATTTATCATATATAATGCATGTTTCTTATTTATGTTGGTTTGTTAACATTTTGATTCAATTATCATTCTTTTCATGTCATCTTATTTTATTTTAATTTGTTATTCATTATTTTGTATGTTTAATTGATTTAATTGATTTAATTACTAACATTATTTTATTTGTATTTTGTTTTTTTTATGTCTAAACTCATTTTTGATTGGGAGTTTTTGCGAGTCCTACGGGGAGGTCCAAAAGGCTCGCTCGGAATATTTATTTTTCATTATTTGTAATATTTTGTTTATTTGGCTTTTTTTATTTATTTTTGCCATATATTTTTCTTGTAAAATTGTTTATTTAGGCCCGCTAGAAAGAAAGTCACTAAACCATTTTTATTAATTAACTTGATATTTTTCCTAAATAAAAATGGGACCAATGTCTCAATTTTCTCAATCCAAAATCATCACATAAAAATTGTTTCATAATAATATGCATGCGAGGACCAATGTCCTCACCATTAATGAATATCTCGATTTATGCATGATCTATATTTTATTTACAATGGGGGTTGTATTCCGCCCCTAGTTTTATTGTAATATTTTTACATGTGCTTTATTTTACTTATGCTTTTACTGCTTTTCTTAAATGTATGTTGTGCGCTTTAATTAATTGCATTAAATGTATGTGAAATGGGATGAAATAATAAATTCAAAACTCGATTATAAACTTAACCAAGGTGTGAATAAATGAGAAGTCCCAAACTCACTCTGGTTTTTGGGGCTCAATGAGGTGAGAGGTCTAGGACTTCCAAGACACCTCTTGAGTCTCACCAAAAGACTTAAATTTACAATCCTAGGCTCTAGGGGGTAGAGGCTGAGGCCTCCAAGATCTCTATGGCTAGCCCAAGATGGATATGTATGCGCCGTCTTAGGCTCGCTGAGGCTAGACGACCCTTCCCAATGTTCTATTGGGTGGCGACTCCAAGAAACCTCATTGTTGCCCAAAATAGACGCACTTATAAATACCTTACAAGTTTTATGAACCTTTCCTGATCGCCCTAAAGCGGACTTTCGGGTGGCCATAGGGTTTGGCGCGCGTCACAAAGGCTGTCTTGATTCGATCCACAATCTTGTTAAGGATTTGGTTGTACCCCGCGTACCCATCCACAAAGCTGTACATCATACAAGCGGCCGCGCTATCCACTACTGCATCAATATGGGGTAAAGGGAAGTCATCTTTCGGGTAGGCTTTATTCAGGTCTCGGTAGTCAACACACACTCGGACTCTCCCATCCTTCTTGGCTACGGGGAAAATGTTAGCTAACCATGTTGGGTACTGGACCTCTACCAGGAACTTGGCTTCAATCTGTTTGTGTGCCACTTCCTTTACCTTTTCTGCCCATTTTGGTCTCAGCCTTCTGAGCTTCTGCTTGACTGGCTTGCACTCTGAATAGGTCAGAATGGCGTGTTCGCTAACTGCCTAATTAATTCCTGGCATATCTTCATAGGTCCAGGCAAAGACTTTTTTTATATTTTTTCAAAATTCTCTCAAATTTTATTCTCTCCTCAGGAGTTACATCGGATGCTATCAAAATGTCCTTTGGGTTTTCCAAAGTCCCGAGATTAAATGAGGTAGTATTGGTTGAGTTAATATCAAATATGAATGATTCATGTTCGTGATCATGCATAATGAAATCATGAGAAACATCGCACAAGTAAGCAAAGTCATTCATATTATTAAAGTACTCAAAATTACAGACAGAACTATCAAATAGTTCGGGAATAAAAAGTACATCAGAAAAACTATAATTAATGTCCTCCGCTGGTGCCGATGCTGAGGTCGATGGCCCATCATCTTGACGATCGGTTATCTTCAGGCTCTTTAATTTTGGCACCGCCGCCTCATCTTCCATCTTTTCCTTGCCTTTTACCTGGGTAGCCAGCAGACTTTTTGTGATAACCTCCTCAGGAACTTCTCAATCCCATACCAGACTCTGACTGAGGATCTCATCATCCCAAAAATCTTCCACTGCCCTAACCATCCCATCGGACCAGTCAAACACATCGTTGAAGATTTCAAAGCCCGGAGTGATCTTGCCATCAACCCATTGCAGTTTGGCCACTCCACAATATACGCATGTTGATACAGCTGGTACGAAACTTTCCAAAATGTGCGGGACCTCCCTAGGCTTCTTCACAGGCTTACCATTCTTGGCCTTAGCAGTATAGCCTAAACCCCTTCTATCCTTCTGCCCCCTTGTGGCGATCGGTGCCTGGATCCCTTATGAGCTCTTCCCCAAACCAGCGCCGGGGAGGAAGTTCATCTTTTTCATCATATTGATAACCTGGGGGCTTACCACCGAGTCATCTTCTTCATTCATCATAGCCACATAGAACCCGCTAAAGGGTTGATTAGAGATCCTGAGCACTGACAATTGATTGTCACTAGCCGCTTTAATGGTCACAATCTGGCCTTAATGGGGAATCTTAATCATCTGATGGAGTGCGAACGGAACCCCTCCCAATTTGTGAAACCATGGCCTTCCCAGTAGCACTGCGAAGTTAGCCAGTATTGGCAGAACAACAAACTCAGCTTCAATCTCAACTAGCCCGATTTTAACTTGTGCCTTAAAGGTCCCAGCAGCTTGCCTACTTGAGTTTTCATAAGCGGTGATGGTCAAGTTTGATTCACTTAACATGCCTTCATTCAATCCAAATGCAGATAGTGCCACGAACGGACACACATTAATAGAGGACCCATCATCCACCATGACACAGGCCATGTGCTTACCATTGATTTAAGCTCTGATGTACAAAGGGCGATTGTGGTTATGACCCTCAACTAGCTGGTCGGCCTCGGTGTAAACTATACTCTCCCCATATCTCCCTTTCACCATGTTCAATAACTCGGTAGGCGAGATAGTGGTAGCGACTGTCGATTCACATAAGGCTTCGACCAGCTTTTCGCTATGGCTTGGAGATTGCCTCAATAGGTCCCACACCGATATCTGAGCCAGCATCTTCTTTAGCTGGCTTAGGATCTGTCACAACCCAAATCGGGCCTAGTCAGAATCGGCAAGCTAAGTAAGATAAGTGAAGGGTATTTCGATAATTTGTGCATGAGTGAATTTGATGATAAGGATTTAATTGCAAAGTAATTAATTAAATAAGTTAAGTGAGGAAAATTATTTGGTGTGCATGTGGTGTATAGATGTAGGGTATTTGTTGTGGTTTAATCTAGTGGTTTGTGAGTATGGTACTCAGGATGTTAAGTTTTTATAAGGGATTATTAGGTGTGAGTGGGGTTTGGTGCTATGGAATTTAAGTCATTGATTTGAGGGAGCCACTATGGTGTATGTGTTGTATGGTGTGTTAGTGCATAAAGTCAATGTGGGTTTGTTGGGTCCAATGTATGGTTGCCAAGTGGATTTGGTGGGTGAGAGTATTAATGGGTTTTGGAAGGGGATTGGGGAGAGAAAAGACAGAATTTTTGACTTCTTGTAGAAGCCATCAGATTTGCCCTCTTCCTTACTCTTTCTCTCTCATGTTCTCTCCTCTCTTTCTTATGTCCATTTTTTGCCCTCTTCATTTGCATGTGCTATTCTTCAATCTAAGAGCTAGGGTTGAGATTTGAGTTGCTACAAAGAGGTAAGTTTGTTTGGGTTTCTTCCTCTTCTCCTTCTCACGGGTTTGATGGGTTTTGTAGGTATTTTGCATGGGTTAATAGAGTTATTTTTTTGATTGTTTGCAAGTGATTGAAGTGAGAAAAAAGGACAAAGGAAAGATTGAGGATTAAAGCTTGAAAAGGATAGTGGGTTGTGCTTCATAGAGGTTTGGGAAACTCTCTATTATATGTATATGAATTTTAGTATATTCATGTGTGATATAAGTTTCTTGAATGTGTTGTTGATGATATATGATGATGGTAGTGAGTGTTGGTTTAAATTGTCCATTTGTGCATGTGTATAGGATTTTGGGTGAAAAACTAGGTTAGAATGCACTTGACCTTTCTTCGGTTATTAAGCTGTATTGGGAGTTGTAGAACTCAAAATGCTATAAAAATAGTACCGTTGGAAAGATAAGATATAATTCTACAAATGTGTTAGAAATAAGGTTGAGCTAAGTTTAGCTCTAAGTGTCCCAAAAGTCGTCATGAAGGAGAGCTATCTTCTCTGGCCGGGTTCAGGGGAGCAGTATAGGGTGTTTTGATCATATCTGGAGATTTATGTGTCCAAATGACCTGAATTTTTTTCTATATGAAATCCAACATCCTAAGGGTAATTTGTTAAGAAGGACATTTTTCCTGAAAATGAGGTTTAGAGGTCGGTTTAAGCGGTTAAATGTGGAAGTGGAAAGAAGACCTGACTTTTTGCTTCTGTTTTGCTATTTTTGGGTATGTCACGGTGGCAACCAAAATGGTTACCATCGTGACCAATGCCCAGAGAAGGCAGAATGCTTAGTTTTGGACCTCACGGTCACAACAAACTCATTACAACCGTGAGCCCTTCTGTTTTGACCATTTTATGTGTTTTTCTTCTCGAATTGAACCGTATTGCACCGAAACTTTTTAGGAACTATCCGATGCATGTTTAGGACTATTAAATGAGTATAAGAATAGTTATCACTTGGAAAATAAATATGAATAGCATTAAGATTAATAGTAAACTAATGAAGTAATGATGTGTAGTTGTATGTAATAGAATCAAGTCAAGTTTAGTGTCATTATTGAGGATTATAACACCTTAATCTATATGAGCCTGTATAGTATGAGCAATGTGTACATAATTATGAATTGAGATTTAAGTTATATACACTTGAAAGACATCAAATGAAATGAGTTTGATTAATGAAATATATATATATATATATGGGATATGAGCAGTGAATGTGTGATTGAAGTAATTGCCTAACAATATCACATGATGTATGCATTGATAATAAATGTTATTAGAATGTATTAGTATGCAAGATATCTATGATGCTATTATGGTTCATGTGGATATTTGAGTGATTGTATAATATGATAATGGTAAATGTGATTTAATGCTTTTAGCTTATGAATTCCTCTTTTTAATGGAGACCCATAATGTGGCAGACCGGATAAGTAAGTATTTATATAAATGTACAAATTGTTGGTATATGATAAAGTGTGAGGAATAGCATTCTGTTCTGGGCAGTGGGTGACACACCCCGTTTGCCCCCTAGTAGAATGAGCCGTATGTGTGTGCATGCATATATGTATTTTAGCATGTGTTTTAAGGGTATTTTAATAAAAATGAATGTTTTTAGGATTTTATTAGCATATGGTTATATGTTTGGCATTAGAGTGTGAATTAATTTGGAAATGATTGTGTGCATGTGTTCATACCATTGTAGGGAGTGCATTAGTTGGGAGTGCATTGGGTGTGTGTAGTGCATGCTTGTTGGGTGTGAATGATTGATTCCCACACATAGGGAGATGACATGTGTCTAGGGTTTTGGAAAAGAAAAAGAAAAAGGAAAGAAAGAAGGGGAAGAGCAGAATTTACGTTTCCCTTCTTCCCCTCACTCTTCTTCTTCTTCTTCTTCTTCATTTTTCTTCACTCTAAGAGCTCTTGTGTGGATTCAAATCTTTATTGGTGGAATTAATCATCTCTTTACATCCTTTTTGGTAAGTGAATGTATTCTTTTCATTTTGTTTTCATGTTCTTCTTCTTCCTTGGGTTTAGATTTAACTTAGGGTTTATGTTTTGGTTGTTCTTGGTGTGTTGATTGTTAGTTGAGCCTCCCCGAGATCCTAAGGCAAGGAAATTGCTGGGACTAGCGGAGCTAAGTGATTTGAAGCTTAGAATTTTAGGTTTGGGACTTGTCTCTATTTTGGTGTTTTGAGTTGGCTTTTGTCTTTTTGGAAAAATTGCATGATGTGGTACAATAAGGTGTGTGTGTGTGTGTGTTGATGGTTGAGATTTACCGTTTTTAAGTGTTGGAAATTGTGAATTAGAGAGTATGATGATTTAGTTATGCATGGGTAGGTTTTGTTAATTTTAATTTATGAATATTGGATTATTGGATGATTAATTGTGTTATTGATGAGGGTGTTTGTGGTTTGAGCTGGAAAGGTAAGTTCTTGGGTCGAATTTATGATTTGGAGTGTGTATTTTGTGATGTGTGTGATTTTGGGTTCGGATTTTGGAGTGACTTCTGCGATTTCTGGAATTTCCAGAAGTCACACGGCGGTAAGGAAATAGCTCACCGCCGTGTGGATCGAGGAAATTCCTCAGAAATTGCAAGGCTGAGATTTTACACGGCTGTGAGGATACACCCATACCACCGTGTAAAACTCTACTGCCCAGTTATGTTTGAGCTGTGAGTTTCACACGGCGGTGTGGATTTCCCTTACAGCCGTGTGAAACACCTCTGTTGGAGCAGTGTTTATGCCTTCGTCCAGCTGTGTTGGGCATGTTAAACGGCAGTATGGGATACCCCATACTCCCGTGTAAACTGTCTTACACGGCGGTATGGATTTACCATACCGCCGTATAAAACGCTTCTGTCCTAGTATGCAGATTTTGGACTTCTTTTCTTTTCACTCCTTTTCCTCTTGTGTTTGGTTTTATTTATTGTTTAGTGTTATTTTATCTTTTTAGCATCAATTAATTGTGTATTTTTGCCATGCTAATGTAGTATGTGTTTTATGTATTATATATTGAATTATGCTCAAGTATGAATTCCTTGTGATGAGTATTTGGATTTAACTTATGTTACGCATGACCTGCTAGAGTCTAGTAAGTGGATAGTTAGGCATGCCTAATAGAGTCTTTTAGCTGCAGCCCTCAGTTCAGTTCGGACCCCGATCAGGTCCCCGTTAGGTTCCTCGTGAACCCCTCAGTATTTGGGTCTTGTTTAAGGTCCCCTCAGTAAAAATATTGTGTTAATGATAAAAATGAAATGACTTTTGATTTGTACCTGTGAGGTACCCTCAGTAATCGATTCATACCCGTAAGGTACCCTCATTTCACCCATTATCCACTACCTCGAGTCAGCAGGTGTTCGATTGGTTTGCTCTGCTCTGATTTGACTATATAAATGTGATATCTGAATGAGTATAATGTTGAGATGTATGTTTGATTATGGGAATGGATATGAATTTGAGATGCGGAATGTATGGCTTTAATATGTGAGCATGCTTATATGGATTATGTTATAAACTATTGCATTTGCCATTGTGAATGTGTTATGCCTTGACGACCATTGTGAATAGCCGTCCATATTTTATGTGTGTTTCCCCACTAAGCGTTTATCACTTAGCACGGTGTTTTTACCCGTGCAGGTGCGGAAGGAGTTTTGTTTTGTGAGAGTCGCCGCCGTCAAGCCAACACATAAGGTTTTAGTGTAGGGCTTAGCTTTTGTAATCGTTGATGATTCTTTTTGTATAGAACTCTCTAGTATCATTTTGTTATATCATCCGCTTTTGTACTTATATTTTGGTTATGTAATAACTTTTGTATCAGCTGGTTTGATCAGAATATTATTGTAATGATTTATTATATTACTGTATGATCAGCTGTTGTTTTCTTTTCCCTTAAAGTTTTTAATTATCCCGTATTTCGGTATGTATGTTATGAATGATTGTATGGTTTGCTTTGTATCCGTTTGGTGGCACCCTGACTCATACGGCATCTCACTCCTTATCGGATGGGATCGCCTACGTATGGGTAGGGGGTGTTACAGTTTTTGGTATCAGAGCCCGGTTTAGGCGTTTCTGGGTGTTGTTTTGTTGATGTGTGGAGGTGTATAGATGTGTATGTGTCTAGATCTATGTTGGCTGATGTGGTTGTCCTTTTGTTTGTTAGATGGATTCTGATTCTGCTCGTGGTGCGCTTAAGGAATCCGCTGAAA
Organism: Excoecaria cochinchinensis; assembly: GCA_947683425.1. Classification (NCBI taxonomy): domain Eukaryota; kingdom Viridiplantae; phylum Streptophyta; class Magnoliopsida; order Malpighiales; family Euphorbiaceae; genus Excoecaria; species Excoecaria cochinchinensis. The sequence goes on from CANTUQ010000158.1 coordinate 133,748, forward strand.
GTGTGAATCCTCCAGCGGTAGGTCAAGATCCGTCTGTTTTTGTTTCTGTATCGGCTCAACGTGCTAGGGTCCAGCCCGAGGCCGCAGCCATGCCTTTTGAGGCTATGTTCAGATTATCACAGGACATGGCTAGGGTCTTGGAGAGAGTGACTGCTCCTAGAGCCCCTATGGAGAACTTGAGAAGGGCAGGTGTTGAAGACTTCTATGGCACAGGTTTGGATGAGTCTGAGATGGCTGAGAAATGGGTAGACAAAGTGAAGCGTGCTTTGAGAGAAGTCCGGTGTCCTTCCGACCAGCAGGCAGAGTGTGCACTGGCTTTACTGCAAGGGTCCGCTTATGAATGGTAGGAATTACTTTGCAGGCATCCTCAGCTACCGGATCCGATTACTTGGGATTTCTTTGAGGGAGAGTTCACGAAGAAGTACATAACTCAGACTTATAGGGATGCTAGATGGGCGCATTTTTAGAGTTTGAGGCAGAGAGCCATGTCAGTTTCAGATTATGAGAAAGAGTTTAATCGGTTGTCTCGCTATGCTCCGCGTGGGATTATGACAGATGATTTCAGATGCAAGCATTTTGAAGCGGGGTTGAACGAGTCTTTGAAGATTGCTTTGATTTCTCTGATGTGTATGCCTGGGGTAAGTTACTACCAGATAGTAGAAGCTGCTATGAGGGCTGAGAGGTCAGAAACTGTGTTGAGAGAGAGGGCTCAGAGGAGGAACCCTTCTCGCGGAGGATCTTCTTCTTCATCCTCGGGCAAGAGATCAAGGAACCCGCAGGATGAGTCATCATCTGGCCTGGCTGCTAGAGGTAGAAGACAGGGTTCTGCACTGTGTTAAGTTTTGGTAGAGGTGGTAGACCTGAGACTACATCGGTATGTCCTCATTATAGTAAGACTCACCGGGGTGAGTGTAGGTGACTCTCTGGTGCATGCTTCAGGTGTGGGAGCACTGAACATCTTTTCGCTAGTTGTCCGAGATTGTATGAGGATTCAGGTTCCTAGAGAGAGGCCAGCAGGGTTGGTTCGAATGCTACACAGGCTACCCGTGGTAGAGGTCGAGGTGGTCGACCTAAAGAGAGTGCTGCATCAGAGGCAGTGGAGCGTCAGTTGCCAGTTGCAGCTAGAGCATATGCTGTGAGAGCCAGAGAGGAGCAGGATGCGCCTGATGTTATTACTGGTAAGTTCCTACTCCTTGACACTGAATTGTATGCTCTAATTGACCCTGATTCCACACACTCATACTTGTGCACAGATAAAATTGTTGATAAGTTGCATGTGGTTGATCAGTTAGATTATGAGATATGTGTGACCAGTCCATTAGGGCATAGTGTCAGTGTGAGTAGAGTCTTTAGGAGTTGTCCTCTGATGGTTGAGGGAGTTGTGCTTCCAGCGGATTTGATTGAGTTGCCTTTCAGAGACTTTGATCTGATTCTGGGTATGGACTGGTTAGGTAAGCATCGGGCTGTAGTTGATTGCCATAGGAAGACAGTTGTGCTTCGGGATAGAGGTCAGTCTCCTGTGTTTATGAAATGTTTGGGTGCTAGTTCTTTGAATAATGTGATTTCTGCGATGCAAGCCAAGAGGTTTATCAGGAAAGGCTGTGAGGCTTTTCTAGCGGTCGTGTTGGATTCCAAGAGAGATCAAGTTCAGATTGAGGATATTCCTGTAGTGCGGGAGTTTAGTGATGTGTTCTCGAGCGAGTTGCCTGGTTTGCCTCCTGAGAGAGAGGTTGAGTTGTCCATTGAGATTATGCCGGGTATCACACCTATATCGAAAGCACCTTATCGGATGGCTCCTGTAGAGTTGAGAGAACTTAAGACTCAACTACAAAAGCTATTGGATAAGGGGTTTATTCGACCTAGCATATCTCCTTGGGGAGCTCCAGTTCTATTTGTCAAGAAGAAAGATGGATCTTTGCGGATGTGTATCGACTACAGGCAGATCAATAAAGTCACAGTGAAGAATAAGTATCCGTTGCCTAGGATTGAGGATTTGTTTGATCAGCTTCGTGGTGCGGGTGTTTTCTCCAAGATAGATCTTCGATCAGGGTACTATCAGCTTCGAGTTCAGGATGCGGATGTGGTTAAGACTGCATTTCGGACTAGGTATGGCCACTATGAGTTTCTTGTGATGCCGTTTGGTTTGACCAATGCTCCAGCGGCTTTTATGGATTTGATGAATCGAGTGTTTAGGCCATACTTAGACCCGTTTGTAGTAGTGTTCATTGATGACATCTTGGTGTATTCCAAGGATGAGAGTGAGCATGAGGAGCATCTCCGATTGGTTTTGCAGATGTTGAGAGAGCATCGGTTGTTTGCCAAGCTTAGCAAGTGTGATTTTTGGCTTCGGGAAGTGTCGTTTTTGGGCCACATTATTTCAGCTAGGGGTATTCAGGTGGATCCGGCCAAGATTGAGGTGATAGTTGATTGGAAAGCACCTAGAAATGTTCAGGAAGTGAGGAGTTTCCTTGGTTTGGCAGGTTACTACTGTCGGTTTGTTAAGGGTTTTTCTGTGATTGCCGCTCCGATGACTAGATTGTTGAGGAAAGGGGTCAGATTTGAGTGGTCAGATAGATGCCAGGCTTGTTTTGTTAGTGTTAGCCCTAGCCCCAATACATTGTAATAAAACACTTTAGCTAATAAATGAGGCATTTGTTTTATCCATTGTATTCCTGTGCATGTCAATTGATAGAACTATCCAAGAATGTTGTTTCAGTTTAAGTTATCATGTGTGAGGCACATGGTTGTAAGACCTTGAAACAAATGAGACTTCATTCTAAATATCCCTAGTCAGTCATTGTTATGGGAATAACAAATGAATTAAGACTAGTATGCTCTCTCTGATAAATTGAGTTCTGTCTTACGGATCATAAGGACAAGAGTGTCAATCAGAGATCATAGATAGATGTTTACAATATGGTATCTGGATTCGATCCATTAATGAGAACACTACATGGTACAAGTCATAAGTGTTTCTCATATGCAAGTTTTGTATCGGAGTTCTTAGACCTGAAATCTCTATGAAACTCTTTATGAATTACTGTGTACTTTGACATACACCTAACGTGCTCAAGTATGGGTATGCTTGGGTATACATTGATTCATGTCAGAGAGCATGAGAGAAGTGAAGGGATTACCCCTCTCTATAAGAGAGAAAATATCATCGGCCACTTGATCAGTGAACTGAGAAGTGTATGGCCATACCGAGATGAAATAATGAGTAACCATTATTTATCTGAGAGTTCAGTGTTACTGGAATATCAAGAAAGAATTAACTTACATATAAGGATGACTAGTTCCATGCCTTATATTAATTCTGATATTTATGGGTAAGGGACAATGCAAAATTGCATTAGGTCACTAAATGCCATTTGCATTTTCATTTAATTTGGAATGCTATAATATCTTGCTAGAGAATATATATAGCCTTTGAATTAATTCATTAATTCATTGCCAACATTAAATGGACCTATAGGATCGCACACAAAGTATTGGGCTTAAAATATTTAAATAATGTATTGGGCATTAATTTGGGCTTTTAATTAAAGTCAAATTAATGTATGTAATGGGTATTAAAATTGCTATTGGACCTTGGCCCATGAGAGAGGAGAAATTCGGCCCACATGATTTAATTTCAATTAATTAATTATGTGATTAAGTTAATTGAGTATTAAATCCTAATTTGAATTTTAAATTCAAAAGGGTTTAAACTAATATTTGTTACTTATCTCTAGGAAGTGTTTAAGATTGAATAAACTATCTTAAGGTAGTAAAATTCATATTAAAGACTTGCCATAAGATAAGGATAGAGATTAGAAAAGAAAAAACGCAAGGAGAGGTGGTGGAGAGAAAAAGACTTCTCTCTCTCACTCTCAATTTTTCTTGTGGCCGATTTTCACAAGGGGGATTTTTCTTTTCTTGTTTTCTTAGGTTATTAGGCATGGATAGCACCTAAAGGAAAGAAAAGAAAAAAAGTCTTGTAGCTTTAACCCTTGCCATTACACAATACTTATATTGAGAGCTAGCATTCTCGGTTTTAAGCCTTGCTTGAAAGTGTGTGTGTGAGCATAGAGAGGATTGGCGCAAAGGCTATTCCTTGGCATTGGTGGTGAAGATCAAAGGTGGACAATATCATCTTAGTTGCTGGTCATCATCAAATTCATTTCGGAATAGGCATCTAAAGTTGTAAGTTTTTAAAAACCCTAAAAGTGCATGTTTCGATTCTTGTCGTGGATTTGTTTGATGTGTATGATCGTTTTTCGATATTTTTCCGCTGCGTTATCTACATACACATACCATGACATATTCCATCAGTGGTATCAGAGCCTAAACATATTTTTTTAGTGCTTTAGATGCATGAAATAATTAATTAAAAATCGTTACTTTATATACATGCAATGCTGAAATTTTCTGTTTTGAGTTTTTTGCATTGTTTTGGTGTAAAAACGAATTTAATTGATTAGATAGGTATTATAATTAATATGACATGTTAATATACTGTCCTAAGATGTTCTATGAGCTGTTATTGGTCAGATTTAATTGGTAATACCTGATGGTATATGTTAATATTAAAACTAGGTGCTTTTTGGCATGTTAATTGTTAGTTTAACAACTAGTTTTGAATATTAAATGTAAAAACGTTTTTTGGCATGTTTGTAAGTGGTTTTTAATGATTAAATATCAGTTCTGGACATTTATAAATTTTGGTTTTAATTCTGGTCCATGACAATTTAATTGATTAATTTTAATATCACTTAAAACAATGACTAGTTTGTGTTTGTTACATGTTTAATCAACATTGTTTGTTTGGGTTTGATTAAAATGGTAAAAACACATTTAGATCAGATTGGTACAATATATTAAATCATTTTTATGACCTTATTTGAATTATTAAATGACTCATAAAATTGATTTAAGTATTTGTGCATTTTTGTGGCATCACATAAGAATTAAACAACTAGTTTTGTTGTTTGTTTGTTTTTATATGTATGCCGTGTATCATATATATGTTCTTCATGATTTTTATTTTTTTAATTCATGTCGGTACATATTATATGTATTTTTAATGTTTATGGGCAGTATGACATAATATTAAAAATGGCAAAATTGGAAATTATACTAGAGTTGATTTATAGCACAAATCTAACTAGTTTGTGTTTTGGGCTTTTAAGAGAACTTATTCAATAAGAGGATTTAGTCCATTGGGCCTCGGCCCAGGCCCATCATGGGGTCATCTCTTAAAGGTTCAAGTACACAATTTCCATTAATGGGCTTGGCTAAATTAATTAAAATTGGACTTTGTTTAATCCATGAATGTTATGTATATTTATTTGCTTGTTTGGTATGATGAATGGATATGCATGGTGCATTCATGGGCCCTGGGTTTTTGTAATTAATTATGGCATGCGAGCCATTATGTATTATTGTAAAAGTTTCATTTATTTCTTAGAATAGAATTTACTTGAAGACTTTGTAAATCAATATGAAGCCCACCGGAGTGGTGAAGCCCAACTCGAAGATTCTTGTGTAATAGTATAGAATCTTAGTTGTAGGTTTTATGGGCCCATGTTTGTCACGCTTTACTTTATGCAATTATTTATATATGCATGCTATGAATGGATGACAAAGCGTATGCCATGTAAGCCGTAATAAAATGAATCCCTAAAATAGTAAGTCACAAAGTTGCCTTCCTAATTCGAAACATGTCAAGGCATCGATCATCGGTAACGTAGACTAGGAGTCCTAGATGCGCCCGATTATCTTTGTGAGGCATGAGTTGTGAATGTAGGTTGGACTTAACATGGAAAGGGATGCCCGGACCTAGGCAACTAATAAATGGGTTTGTGCTATAACATCTTAAGATGTTAGCCCATTTGATCCAAGAGTCATGTACGAGTCATGATTGGAGTTATCCTACCTAAGTAACTTAACTTGTTAGGTGTACAAGCTCAGCTTGACTAATAAGGTTGTTGTGAAAAGTGGATCTTGGCCCACATTAAATCACTAACGCGAATTATTTAAAGGGATATTAATTCGGTTTGTGGGATTATTAATAAGACCTCATTTAATCTTGCTAAATTTTATTGTAGATTGAAAAATGGCATCTTCAAACAACAATTTCTCATTGCGATCGGTCCTTGAAAAGGACAAATTGAATGGCACCAATTTCATAGACTGGTCTCGAAACTTAAGGATAGTTCTTAAGCAAGAGAAAAAGTCGTATGTTTTGGATGCACCCTTGCCTCAAGAACCTGGTAGGAACGCCTCTGCGGTTCAAAGGGAAACTTTTGAGACCAAGAAGAGCGACTCCAATGATGTGACCTGTTTGATGCTAGCCACTATGGTGCCTGACTTGCAAAAGCAATTTATGGACCAAGAGGCTTATGCGATCATGGTGCACCTTAAGGAGATGTTCCAAGAGCAAGCTCATCACGAGAGATTTGTGACAACAAAGGCCTTGATTTCCTGTAAGATGGCTGCGGGTACTCCTGTTAGTACACATGTACTCAAGATGAAAGGGTATCTTGATACTCTAGAAAAGCTTGAGGTACAAGTGCCAAAGGAATTGGCCACTGACTTGATATTAGGATCATTGACTGATGATTATGATCCATTTGTAATGAATTATAACATGCATGCAATGAACAAGTCAGTCACTGAGATTCATGGGATGCTTAAGAATGCTGAAGAGAACATTCGAAAGACCAATCCCATACTGATGGTTCAAGGGGGCATTAAGAAGGGACCGGCTAAGGGAAAAGGAAAGGGAAAGGCAAAACCCAAGATTGACCTGGCTCGGTTCAAGTCAAAAGGGAGTGCACCTCAGGCCCAATCCAAGCCCAAGGCGCAAAAGCCCAAGGAGAGCGAGAGCACTTGCTTCCACTGCAACAAAATAGGGCATTGGAAGAAGAATTGCGCTCTCTTCAAGGAAGAACAAAAAAGGAATGGAGCCAATGCGTCCAGTTCAGGTATTTTTGTTATTGAAATTAACCTTTCTATTTCTACCACTTGGGTACTTGATACCGGTTGTGGTTCTCACATTTGTTCTAATGTGCAGGGGCTAAGAAATAGGAGGTTACTTGGGAAGAATGAAGTGGACCTCCGTGTGGGGAATGGAGCACGAGTTGCTGCCATGGAGATAGGCGACTATCAACTCACTTTACCTTCCGGACTTTGTTTAATTTTAAAAAATTGTTATTATGTACCTGCTATGAGCAGAAACATTATTTCAGTTTCATTATTGGATTTGGATGAATTTGATTTTGTTATTAAAAATGGCAATGCTCATATTCGTCGCCAAGGCATTTCATATGGCAATGCCATGTTGCAAAATGGCCTTTATATCCTTGATCTATCAAACAAAGAGTCCATATACAACATTAATACAAAGAGGGTTAAATCAAACGAGTTAAACCCTACTTACTTCTGGGATTGTCGTTTAGGACATGCAAACGAAAAACGCATTTCAAGACTCCACAAAACTGGAGTGCTTGGGTCATTCGACTTAGAATCTTATGATACATGCGAGCCATGTTTGCATGGAAAAATGACAAAGAGTCCTTTTAACAAGAAAGGTGAGAGGACTAATGGCTTATTGGAGCTAATACATACCGATGTATGTGGACAATTAAGTACACAAGCCAGAGGTGGTTTTAGCTACTTCGTGACATTCACAGATGACTTCAGTAGATATGGATATGTCTATCTGATGAAGCATAAATCTGAAACTTTTGAGAAATTCAAAGTGTTTAAAAACGAAGTAGAAAACCAACTTGGCAAAAGTATAAAAGCCATTCGGTCAGATCGAGGTGGCGAATACTTAAGCCAAGAGTTTGACTGTCATCTAAAGGAGTGTGGTATTATTTCACAGCTCACTCCTCCTGGAACACCACAATGGAATGGTGTGTCCGAAAGGAGAAATCGAACTCTATTGGACATGGTTCGATCTATGATGAGTCAAGCAGATCTTCCTATCTCTTTTTGGGGATATGCATTAGAAACTGCTGCGTTTCTACTAAACCGTACTCCAACTAAAGCAGTTGAGAAGACACCATACGAGGTATGGACTGGGAAAGAACCCAATATGTCGTTTCTTAGGATTTGGGGTTGTGAAGCACATGTTAAGAAATTAACATCTGACAAACTAGAGTCCAAATCCACTGTCTGCTTATTTGTGGGTTATCCCAAAGAAACAAAGGGATACTACTTTTACTCACAAGCCGAGAACAAAGTATTTGTTGCTCGCAAGGCTGTCTTCTTGGAAAAGGAGTTCCTTCTCAAGAAAGATAGTGGGAGTAAAGTAGAACTTGGAGAAATTCAAGCGCCACAAATTCCTATAGAGGATGAGTTGGAAATGGGATCAAGTTCACAACCACTTGTGGAACAAGAACCCATTACACAAGTACCTAGAAGGTCCGGTAGGGTACGTCAGGAGATTCAGAGATATGGATTTCTAATCACTGACAGTGACACTATTGAGTTAGTAGATCGTGAGGATCCTACTACCTACCGAGAAGCTATTGAAAGCCCAGACTCGAAAAATTGGCTTGAAGCCATGAAATCCGAGATGCAATCAATGTACGATAACCAGGTTTGGACCTTGGTTGATCCACCAGAAGGTGCTAAAGTAATTGAATGCAAGTGGCTATTTAAACTCAAAGCTGATAAGACCTACAAAGGTAGACTAGTAGCGAAAGGTTTTCGACAAACACATGGTGTAGACTATGATGAAACCTTTTCGCCTGTAGTCATGCTCAAGTCCATTAGGATCTTGCTTGCCATAGCTGCATATCATGATTATGAGATATGGTAAATGGATGTCAAAACTGCTTTCCTTAACGGAAATTTACTTGAGGATGTGTATATGACACAACCTGAAGGTTTTGTCAATCCCAAGCATCCTAAGAAGGTTTGCAAGCTTCAGAAATCCATTTATGGATTAAAGCAAGCATCCCGAAGTTGGAATCTTCGTTTTGATGAGGCAGTCAAAGATTTTGACTTCGTCAAGAACGAAGATGAGCCTTGTGTGTACAAGAAGGTTAGTGGGAGCATAATAGTATTTTTGGTCCTATATGTGGATGACATCCTTCTCATTGGGAATGACATTCCAACATTGCAAATGGTTAAGCAATGGTTGGGGAAATGTTTCTCGATGAAAGACTTAGGAGAAGCTGAGACAATACTTGGTATTCGGATCTATAGAGACAGATCGAATCGGCTTTTGGGACTAAGTCAAGAAAAGTACATAGACAAAGTACTAAAGCGTTTTAGTATGGGAGACTCAAAGAAAGGGTACATACCTTTGGCTTTGGGAGTTCCTTTGACTAAAGAACAGTGCCCTAAAACCAAAGAGGAAAGGGACAACATGAGTAGAATCCCATATGCATCTGCTATTGGATCTATAATGTACGCTATGTTATGTACTAGGATGGATGTTGCTCATGCACTGAGTATAACTAGTAGGTTTCAGCAAGACCCTGGTGAAAAGCACTGGTCTGCTGTAAAAGGGATTCTAAAGTACCTACGAAGGACTAAGGATCACTTCTTAGTGTATGGTGGTCAGGAAGAGCTCGTCATACAAGGCTATGCCGATGCTGCTTTTCAAACCAGCACTCAGGACTCAAGATCGCAATCTGGATTTGTTTTTATTTTAAACGGTGGTGCTGTCAGCTGGAGAAGCTCAAAGCAAGAGACCGTCGCCGACTCAACTACAGAATCTGAGTATATTGCAGCGAGTGAGGCTGCAAAAGAGGCTGTTTGGATTAGAAATTTCATTTCTGGATTAGGAGTGGTCCCAAGCATCCTAGATCCATTAGAAATTTTTTGTGACAACAACGGGGCCATTGCACAGGCCAAGGAGCCCCGGTCACACCAGAAATCCAAACACATACTCAGGAGGTACCACCTGATCAGAGAGATCATTGATCGTGGGGACGTCAAGGTTAGCAAAATAGCAAGTGAAAATAATGTAGCAGATCCTTTGACGAAACAGTTGCGTCCAAATCTGCACGAAGCTCATTTGAGAGCATTTTGTCTTAGGGCTATGCCCAATTGGGACTAGTGCTAGTGGGAGATTGTTAGTGTTAGCCCTAGCCCCAATACATTGTAATAAAACACTTTAGCTAATAAATGAGGCATTTGTTTTATCCATTGTATTCCTGTGCATGTCAATTGATAGAACTATCCAAGAATGTTGTTTCAGTTTAAGTTATCATGTGTGAGGAACATGGTTGTAAGACCTTGAAACAAATGAGACTTCATTCTAAATATCCCTAGTCAGTCATTGTTATGGGAATAACAAATGAATTAAGACTAGTATGCTCTCTCTGATAAATTGAGTTCTGTCTTACGGATCATAAGGACAAGAGTGTCAATCAGAGATCATAGATAGATGTTTACAATATGGTATCTGGATTCGATCCATTAATGAGAACACTACATGGTACAAGTCATAAGTGTTTCTCATATGCAAGTTTTGTATCGGAGTTCTTAGACCTGAAATCTCTATGAAACTCTTTATGAATTACTGTGTACTTTGACATACACCTAACGTGCTCGTAATGGAGTGACAAGTATGGGTATGCTTGGGTATACATTGATTCATGTCAGAGAGCATGAGAGAAGTGAAGGGATTACCCCTCTCTATAAGAGAGAAAATATCATCGGCCACTTGATCAGTGAACTGAGAAGTGTATGGCCATACCGAGATGAAATAATGAGTAACCATTATTTATCTGAGAGTTCAGTGTTACTGGAATATCAAGAAAGGAATTAACTTACATATAAGGATGACTAGTTCCATGCCTTATATTAATTCTGATATTTATGGGTAAGGGACAATGCAAAATTGCATTTGGTCACTAAATGCCATTTGCATTTTCATTTAATTTGGAATGCTATAATATCTTGCTAGAGAATATATATAGCCTTTGAATTAATTCATTAATTCATTGCCAACATTAAATGGACCTATAGGATCGCACACAAAGTATTGGGCTTAAAATATTTAAATAATGTATTGGGCATTAATTTGGGCTTTTAATTAAAGTCAAATTAATGTATGTAATGGGTATTAAAATTGCTATTGGACCTTGGCCCATGAGAGAGGAGAAATTCGGCCCACATGATTTAATTTCAATTAATTAATTATATGATTAAGTTAATTGAGTATTAAATCCTAATTTGAATTTTAAATTCAAAAGGGTTTAAACTAATATTTGTTACTTATCTCTAGGAAGTGTTTAAGATTGAATAAACTATCTTAAGGTAGTAAAATTCATATTAAAGACTTGCCATAAGATAAGGATAGAGATTAGAAAAGAAAAAACGCAAGGAGAGGTGGTGGAGAGAAAAAGACTTCTCTCTCTCACTCTCAATTTTTCTTGTGGCCGATTTTCACAAGGGGGATTTTTCTTTTCTTGTTTTCTTAGGTTATTAGGCATGGATAGCACCTAAAGGAAAGAAAAGAAAAAAAATCTTGTAGCTTTAACCCTTGCCATTACACAATACTTATATTGAGAGCTAGCATTCTCGGTTTTAAGCCTTGCTTGAAAGTGTGTGTGTGAGCATAGAGAGGATTGGCGCAAAGGCTATTCCTTGGCATTGGTGGTGAAGATCAAAGGTGGACAATATCATCTTAGTTGCTGGTCATCATCAAATTCATTTCGGAATAGGCATCTAAAGTTGTAAGTTTTTAAAAACCCTAAAAGTGCATGTTTCGATTCTTGTCGTGGATTTGTTTGATGTGTATGATCGTTTTTCGATATTTTTCCGCTGCGTTATCTACATACACATACCATGACATATTCCATCATGTTTTGATCAGTTAAAGCAGTTGCTTGTTGAGGCTCCTATTCTTACTCAACCCATCTCGGGTAAAGAGTTTGTCATTTATAGTGATGCTTCGGGTGTTGGTCTTGGATGTGTTTTGATGCAAGAAGGTAAGGTCGTGGCTTATGCTTCTCGACAGTTAAAGCCACATGAGAAGAACTATCCGACGCATGATCTAGAGTTGGCGACTGTGATCTTTGCCTTGAAGATTTGGCGTCATTATCTGTATGGGGAAAAGTGTAGGATCTTTACGGACCATAAGAGCTTGAAGTACTTCCTCACACAAAAAGAGTTGAACATGAGACAGCGCCGTTGGCTTGAGTTGTTTAAGGACTACGACTGCATTGTGGATTACCATCCTGATAAGGCTAATGTAGTCGCTGATGCTTTGAGTCGGAAGTCAGTTTCAGCTTTGTTCCTGAGACGGTTTAGATGGAGGTTTGGTTCAGATGGGGCTTTGATTGCTCAGTTGCGTGTGAAGCCTACCTTGAGACAGAGGATTGTGGATGCTCAGAGAGATGATGAGAGCTTGTGCTTTGGATTTTTCGGGTAGTTGGGACAGATATGTGTCGCTTATGGAGTTTGCCTACAATAATAGTTTTCAGTCGAGCATCGGTATGGCACCATATGAGGCTTTATATGGTCGACAGTGTAGGACTCCGGTTTGTTGGACCGAGCTATCCTAGAGATTAGTGATTGGGCCAGAGTTGGTTAGAGATACCGAAGAAAAGATCAGAGTTGCGCAGCGGAATTTGAAGGCGGCCAAGGATTGACAAAAGTCTTATGCCAACTTAAAGAGGAAAGACGTGCAATTTGAGATCGGGGACAAGGTTTTCCTTAAAGTTTCGCCTTGGAGGAAAGTGCTTCGGTTTGGAAAGAAAGGTAAACTTAGTCCTCGCTTCATTGGTCCTTATGAGATTTTGGCTAAGGTTGGACCGGTAGCCTATAGATTGGCGTTACTGATAGAGTTGGCAAAGTTGCATGATGTGTTCCATGTTTCGATGCTTCGTCGGTACAGATCAGATCCTTCGCATGTTCTTTCAGTTCAGGATGTGCAGGTTCAGCCAGATTTTTCCTACGACGAGGAACCGAGAGCCATTCTAGCCCAAGAGGTGAGACAGTTGAGAAGTAAGCAGATCCCATTAGTAAAAGTGTTATAGAACCATCATGGAGTCGAAGAAGCGACATGGGAACCGGAAGAGTCAATGAGAGCTCAGTATCCGCAGTTGTTCAGTTCAGGTGAGAATTTCGAGGGCAAAATTCTTGTTAGTAGGGGAGAGTTGTCACACCCCGTTTGCCCCCTAGTAGAATGAGCCATATGTGTGTGCATGTATATATGTATTTTAGCATGTGTTTTAAGGGTATTTTAATAAAAATGCATGTTTTTAGGGTTTTATTAGCATATGGTTATATGTTTGGCATTAGAGTGTGATTTAATTTGGAAATGATTGTGTGCATGTGTTCATACCATTGTAGGGAGTGCATTAGTTGGGAGTGCATTGGGTGTGTGTAGTGCATGCTTGTTGGGTGTGAATGATTGATTCCCACCAATAGGGAGATGACATGTGTCTAGGGCTTTGGAAAAGAAAAAGAAAAAGGAAAGAAAGAAGGGGAAGAGCAGAATTTACGTTTCCCTTCTTCCCCTCACTCTTTTTCTTCTTCTTCTTCATTTTTCTTCACTCTAAGAGCTCTTGTGTGGATTCAAATCTTTATTGGTGGAATTAATCATCTCTTTACATCTTTTTTGGTAAGTGAATGTATTATTTTCATTTTATTTTCATGTTCTTCTTCTTCCTTGGGTGTCACACCCCGTTTGCCCCCTAGTTGAATGAGCGATATATGTATGTGTGTGCATTTGCATGAATTTTGTATAATAAGGGCATTTTAGTAATTTTGCATGTTTTAAGAGTTTTGCTAGCATGTGGGTGCATGCATGGTGTTATGGTGTGGATTAGTTGGGACAGAATTGTGTGTGCATGAGCGCACCGTTGTAGTGTGTGTTCATGAGAGTTGCATCATGTGTGGTTGAGCATACCATAGTAGGATGTGCACTAGTGGATCAATATTGTGTGTGAGCATTTGCACTTTTGAGAGAGCATCGGTTATTTGCTAAGTTGAGTAAGTGTGATTTTTGGCTTCGGGAAGTGTCGTTTTTGGGCCATATAGTTTTGGCTAAGGGTATCCAAGTGGATCCAGCTAAGATTCAAGCGATAGTGGATTGGAAAGCGCCTAGAAATGTTCAGGAAGTGAGGAGTTTTCTCGGTCTGGCGGGTTACTACCATCGGTTTGTGAAAGGTTTCTCAGTGATTGCTGCTCCGATGACCCGGTTATTGAGGAAAGGGGTTAAGTTCGAATGGTCGGATAAGTGTCAAGCCTGTTTTGAGAGGTTGAAGCAGTTGTTAGTTGAAGCTCCTATACTGACTCAACCCACCTCGGGTAAGGAGTTTGTTATGTATAGTGACGCTTTAGGTGTTGGTTTGGGATGTGTTCTGATGCAGGAAGGTAAAGTTGTGGCTTATGCTTCTCGACAGTTGAAGCCACATGAGAGGAACTATCCGACGCATGATCTTGAGTTAGCAGCGGTTGTCTTTTCTTTGAAGATTTGGCGTCATTATCTCTACGGGGACAAATGCAGGATCTTTATGGACGACAAGAGTTTGAAGTATTTTCTGACTCAGAAGGAACTGAATATGTGGCAACGTCGTTGGCTTGAGCTGTTTAAGGATTACGATTGCATTGTGGATTACCATCCGGGTAAGGCCAATGTAGTTGCAGATGCTTTGAGTAGGAAGTCAGTTTTTACCTTGTTTTTGAGACGGTTTAGATGGAGGTTTGGTTCGGATGGGGCTTTGATAGCTCAGTTGAAGGTCAAGCCTACTTTGAGACAGCGGATAGTTGATGCTCAGAAGGTTGATGGGAAGCTTCAGCGGATTGTGCAAGAAGTCAGTTTGGGCAAACAGTCAGAGTTTTCGGTTCAGGATGGGGTTCTTCTGTTTAGAAACCGTTTGTGTGTACCGGATAGTGAAGAGTTAAGAAGACAGATTTTGGATGAGGCACATAGTTCAGTTTTCACCATGCATCCAGGCAGTGTGGAGATGTATCGGGATTTGAAGCAGTTCTTTTGGTGGTCTGGTATGAAGAGGGACATAGTGGACTTTGTATCCAAGTGCCTGACTTGTCAGCAGGTCAAGGCTGAGCACCAGGTTCCTTTTGGATTGCTTACGCCTTTGTCCGTTCCTGAGTGGAAATGGGATGACATCGCTATGGATTTTGTCTCCGGATTGCCATTGACTCAGAGAAAGCATGATTCGGTTTGGGTCATGGTGGATCGACTCACGAAGTCCGCTCACTTTTTGCCTGTTAGGATGGATTATCCGATGCATAAATTGGCCAGTATTTATGTGGACGAGATAGTTCGGTTGCATGGAGTGCCTTTGTCTATAGTTTCAGATAGGGACCCAAGGTTCACATCTAAGTTCTGAAAAGAATTGCAGCGAGCTTTGGGTACCAAGCTGAAGTTCAGTACAGTGTTTCATCCTCAGACAGATGGTCAGTCCGAGCGTGTGATTCAGATCTTAGAGGATATGATGAGGGCTTGTGTTTTGGACTTTTCGGGTAGTTGGGATAAGTATGTATCATTGATGGAGTTTTCCTACAACAACAGTTTTCAGTCGAGCATCGGTATGTCACCGTATGAGGCTCTGTACGGACGTCAGTGTAGGACTCCGGTTTATTGGACAGAGTTATCCGAGAGGTCAGTGATTGGGCCAGATTTTGTTAGAGATACAGAAGAGAAGATCAGAGTTGTGCAGTGGAATTTGAAAGTGGCCAAGGATCGGCAAAAGTCTTATGCCAACCTGAAGAGGAAAGATGTGCAGTTTGAAGTTGGGGACAAGGTTTTTCTTAAAGTGTCACCTTGGAGAAAAGTGCTTAGGTTTGGAAAGAAAGGAAAGCTTAGTCCTCGCTTTATTGGTCCGTATGAGGTGTTGGCAAGAGTTGGTCCAGTGGCTTACAGGTTAGCTTTACCGATGGAATTATCGAAGATTCATGATGTGTTTCACGTTTCAATGCTCCGTCGGTATAGCTCGGATCCTTCCCATGTGTTGTCGGTTCAAGAAGTTCAAGTGCAGTCGGACTTTTCTTACGATGAGGAACCTAGAGCTATCCTAGCTTGGGAAGTAAGACAGTTGAGGAATAAGCAGATTCCTTTGGTCAAGGTTTTGTGGAATCACCATGGGGTTGAGGAAGCAACTTGGGAACCGGAGGAGTTGATGAGATTGCAGTACCCGTAGTTGTTCAGTTCAGGTGAGAATTTCGAGGACGAAATTCTTGTTAGTAGGGGAGAGTTGTCACACCCCGTTTGCCCCCTAGTTAAATGAGCCATATATGTATGTGTGTGCATTTGCATGACTTTTGTATAATAAGGGCATTTTGGCAATTTTGCATGTTTTAAGAGTTTTGCTAGCATGTGGGTGCATGCATGGTGTTATGGTGTGGATTAGTTGGGACAGAATTGTGTGTGCATGAGCGCACCGTTTTAGTGTGTGTTCATGAGAGTTGCATCATGTGTGGTTGAGCATACCATAGTAGGATGTGCACTAGTGGATCAATATTGTGTGTGAGCATTTGCACTTTTGTAGGGTATGCATTATTTGGGAGAATCTTGTGTGTGTTGCTCACACATGAGTGGGATGCATTATTAGGGTGTCTCATTGTGTGCATGTGATGCACTTAGTTAGGGTGTGAGTGAGTAATCTCCTCCATTAGATGATTGACATGTGTAAAGTGGGAAAGAGGAAAAGATGAAAAAGGGAAAATCAGATTTTTGAAAACCCATTCCTGTTTTTCCTTCTTCTCCTTCTTCTTCTTCCTCCTTTGCACTCTCCTAAGTGCCCTAACTTAGATTCAACCCTCTAGTGGTGGAGATTGATCATTGCATAGCATTTTAGAGGTAAATCTACTGCATTATTCTCCTTTTCTTCATTTGGCTCTCCATCTTCTTCTCTTTTTCTTATTTTTGGATTTGGGGTTTGAAGTTGGATTTTGTGTTTGTGTGTGGTGTTGTTTTGTTGATTAGTTGAGCCTCCTCGTGAACCGAAGGGTAAGGAGAAGGTTGGGCCAAGTGGAACTAAGCAATAGGAGTAAAGGATTTTTGAAGGTTTGGGAATTTCTTGCTTTTGCATGTGAATATGTTCATGTATGTGTTTTGATGGTTTCTTGAAATTAGGTTATTATATGTCCTTTATTTTGATGTATATGCTATGGGTCTTTGTTTTGGAATATGGAATTTGCAAGATTATGAGTTAATTATGATGATTTTGGAATTGATGTGGTTTGATGCATAAATTGGGTTTTTGATTGATTCTTGAAATTGAATGTTTAAATCATTGGATTGTATGAAGTTGTTGTTAATAAATGTTGTCTTATGGTTGTTGATGTCAATGGATGGTTGGATTGGAGGTAAGTGACCTTTGATTGAGATTTTTGTGATGGGAGGAGGAATTGGAAGAGGAAAATCTGCAGAATTTCTGCAGATTTTCGAAATCCCGACGCTGTCACTGTCGCTATCGCGACAGAGAGCGGTGTTGGGAGCTTCGCTGTCGCGAGCACAAGACGCCGTCGCGAGCCCGCGACAGCCGAAGTGTTGTATACCCTCTGTCGCGAGCGCGATGCTAGCTTAGTGCTATCGCGAGCACGCGATTCGTCGCGAGCCCGCGACAGCACCAATGGTTCTCTGTCGCGATCGCGATATACGTCGCGAGCGTGATAGAGCCTGGTCCTTCCGTCCTCCTCGCGATCGCAAAATCTGTCGCGAGCACGCAGCGAAGAGACTTGGGTCTCTGTCGCGAGCGCGACAGTCCCCTGTATGCTGAATGAGTTTTCTTTCATTGCATGTGACTTGAACTTCAGTTTTCTTTAGCAATTATGAGATTTATGCTGAGTATTCTATGAATAATATGCAAGCGTAACCATGAGATGACTATGTGCATATATGATGATGATTTTGGAAGTTATGAAATGGATTGAATGGCTTATGCATAACCTGCTAGAGTCTAGTAAGTGGATAGTTAGGCATGCCTAATAGAGTCTTTGCTGCAGCTTCTGTTTCTGTTTGGACCCCGATCAGGTCCCCGATTGGTTCCTCGCGAACACTTATGTGAAAGGATCTTGTTTAAGATCCCCTTTGAAATGTTTTGTGAAAGTTAAAAATGCAAAATTAGTTTTCTCGGCTCGTACCCGTAAAGTACTGTCCGTATCGGCTCGTACCCTTAAAGTACTGTCCGTATACTCGTTATCCACTCCCTCGGGTCAGCAGGTGCTTTGTATGAATTGATATTGTCACATCCCGTTTGCCCCCTAGTCGAATGAGCCATTTGTGTGTGTGCACATTTGCATGAGTTTGGCATCATGTAAGGGTATTCTGGTAAATAAGCATGTTTTGTGGGTTGTTCATGCGTGGGAATGCATATAGAAATATTGTGTGCATATTTGGAATTATAATCATTTGCATGTGAGTACACCATAGTAGGATATATTATTTAGGTGTCTCATTGTGTGTGTTGTGCATACAATTGTAGGGTATGTTTTAGTTAAGAGAGTCTAGTGTGTGTGTGACATAAGCATCTGTGGTGTGAGTGACCAAATCCCTCCACTAGTAGATTGACATTTGTCTTAGGTTAAGAAAAGAAAAAGGAAAAGAAAGGAAAGGGGAAATCAGATTTTTCTTCACTTATTTCCCGTTCATCACCGTCCCCTCCCTCTTCTCTTCTCCTTTTTCTTCTCTTTTGAGCCTTAGTGGAGATTCAAGGGTTGCTAGTGGGGTTTTGATCATCTCTTAGTGTTTATTGGTAAGTCTTATGCATTCATTTTGCTTTTGTACAATTCTTCATCTTTTTCCCTTGCATTTTTCTGTTTTGGGTTTTAAGTTAGGGTTTTGAGTTGGTGTATCTTTGTGCTTTATTGCTTAGTTGATCCTCCAAGAGATCCTAAAGGCAAGGAAGTCGCTGGATCTAGTGGAACTAAACACTAGGAGCTAAGGATTTGAGGTTTGGGAATTTCTAATTTGAATGTGTGTATGATTATCTATTCTTGAGAAATTCTGGAAATTTGTGATGGATATTATGTTTATTGTGGTTTATATGCTATGGGATTAGTATTGGTTGAATGATTGAGCTTAGATTGTGGAGTTTTGAACTCATATTGTGTTTTTGGGTAAAATGATGATGAATAGTGAGGTATGTTAACTTGAGGAATTTGATTATATAAATGATGATGTTCTTTGAATTCTTATGTATGATTTGTTAGGGCATGACTCAATGATGTTGTATTTGGGCTTTTACCATTATTGGTGTGTGAATTTGATGATTGAAGTGAAGTTTTGGGATTGTTGGCTGGAAAAGACTTGGGAAAATCGCACTGAGGAATTGCATCTGGGCATGGGTCACAGTGGCAACCAATTTGGTCACCACCGTGAGCCACGAACCAGATGCATTCTGCCGTGAAGTTTGGTATGTCACGGTGGCAACCAATCTGGTTACCACCGTGAGGTATCCAAACTTTGGTTTCTGTCTGGGCAGTGGGTATGTCACGGTGGCAACCCATTTCGTTACCACCGTGAGATACCCAAGCTTTCGATTCTGTCTGGCTTCTTTGGTACGTCACGGTGACAACCATTTTGGTTGTGACCGTGAGGTACCTAAAAGCTTGCTTCTGTTTGGTTGCCTTGGTATGTCACGGTGACAACCATTTTGGTTGTGACCGTGAGGTACCCCAAACATGCATTCTGCCAAGGATCCCTGGTATGTCACGGTGGCAACCAATCTGATTACCACCGTGACCTACCCTGTTTTTGCAATAAAACCCTTTTATTTCCGCATGTTTTAGGAATGTTAACTTATGGATTTTAGCATGCAATACTATGTATTTTGAACTATAATTATGTGTGTTCTGATTATCATAGAATGTGAATTCTTCGCTGGTCATAATTTTAACTATGGCCATCTCTGTGTCATTCTCCGCCTGCCAGAGTCAGTCTAGTGGATAGTTAGGCATGCCTAATAGATTCTTTGCTGCAGCTTCTGTTTGGTTTCCGTTTGGACCCCGATCAGGTCCCTGTTTGGTTCCTCGTGAACTTCTGTATTGTGTTTGGATCTTGTTTAAGGTACTTCTGAAAATGTTTGTGAATGAATATTTAAATGGTTTTCGAATCGTAATCGGTTGGTACCCGTAAAGTACTTTCTGTTCACTCGTTATCCACTACCTTGAGTCAGCAGGTGTTTCAATGTTAAAGTGCTCCATGTGAACTATTATATGAGAAAATAGATGTTTTATCCTTATGAATTCAGTGATAAAAAGTATAAACTGTTATGAGAATATGATTATTGTTAAGAATCTCCTGATGAATGGCAATGTGTATGCGAGCAGGAGTTTATGCTATTGTTATGCCATGATTATCGTATGTGCATGAAGTACGCATGTGAATTGCCTTGACGACCGTTGTGAATGGTTGTCCTTATGCTATATGTATGTTTCCCCACTAAGCGTTTTCGCTTAGCACGGTGTGTTCACCCGTGCAGGTGCGGAAGGAGTTACTTTTGGGAGAGTTGCCGCCGTCGAAGCCAATACAGCAGGGTCTTAGTGTAGGGCTTATTTTTGTAGCTTTATGATTCTTTTTGTATAGAACTCTCATAGTTTGATTATGTATCAGCTTCCGCTTTTGTATATGAATTCTGGATATTGTAATTACCTGTTGCATCTTTCAGTTGATCAGAACAGTAATGTAATGCTTCAATTATATTAATACATGATCAGCTTTCATGAATGGTGTTATAAAGTTTTAAATTACCCTGTATATTGCTATGAATGTTTATGTATGAATGTATGTTAGCCTGTATCTGTGTGTTGCCACCTTTATTCATACGGCATCTCACTCCTTATCGGATGGGATCGCCTACATATGGGTAAGGGGTGTTACAAGTTGTGGTATCAGAGCCAGGTTTAGGCGTTTCTGGGTGATTGTTTATGTGATGCTATGTGTGCATATGTCTATGTCTAGGGCTGTGTTGGCTGATGTGGTTGTCCTCTTATTTGTTAGATGAATTCTGATTCTGCTCACGGTGCGCTCGAGGAGTCCGCTGAAAGTGTGAACCCTCCAGCGGTAGACCCGTCTGTCTCTATTTCGGTGTCGGCTCAACGTGCTAGGGTCCAACCCGAGGCTGCTGCCATGCCTTTTGAGGCGATGCTCAGATTGCATCAGGACATGGCTCGGGTTCTGGAAAGAGTGACTGCCCCGAAAGCTCCGATAGTGAGTCTGAGAAGAGCTGGTGTCGAGGATTTTTATGGGACCGGACTTGATGAATCTGAGTTGGCTGAGAAGTGGCTAGATAAAGTTAAGAGAGCTTTGAGAGAAGTTAGGTGTCCTCCCGATCAACAAGCTGAGTGTGCCGTGGCTTTGCTTCAAGGTCCAGCATACGAATGGTGGGAGTTGGTGAGTAGGCAACCTCAGATGCCTGACCCTCTGACATGGGATTTCTTTGATGAGCAGTTTACTAAGAAGTATGTGACTCAAGCTTATAAAGACGCGAGATGGGCGCAGTTTCTGAGTTTGAGGCAAAGGGCCTTGTCGGTTGCGGATTATGAGAAGGAGTTTAACCGGTTGTCTCGTTATGCTCCGCGTGGGGTTATGACAGATGACTTTAGATGTAAGCATTTTGAGGCCGGGTTGAACGACTCTTTGAAAATTGCTTTAGTTTCTTTGATGTGTATGCCGGGGGTACAGTATTATCAGATTGCTGAGGCTGCTTTGAGGGCAGAGAAGGCGGAAACTTTGATTAGAGAGAGAGCTCAGCGCAGGAGTTCTGCTAGAGGTGGTGTTTCCTCATCTTCGGGTAAGAGGTCTAGGAACCCGTAAGATGATCCTGCAGCTGGTTTGGCTACCAGAGGGAGAAGGCAAGGGTCAACTACAGTTTCTGGTTCTGGTAGAGGTGGCCGGTCTGATGCTGCACCCGTTTGTTCAAACTGTAGTAAAGCTCACTGGGGTGAGTGTAGGTGGCTTACTGGTGGGTGTTTTAGGTTTGGGAGCACCGAGCACCGTGTGGCTAATTGTCCTCAGATGGGTGAAGACTCGGGTCCTCAGGGAGGAGCTAGCAGAGTTGGATCAAATACTTCTCAGGCTATGAGAGGTAGAGGTCGAGGCGGTCGACCTAGAGATGGAGCTGGTTCTGAGACAGTTGAGCGTCCTTCCCCAATGGCCGCTAGAGCTTATGCAGTTAGAGCCAGAGAGGAGCAGGATGCCCCTGATGTGATTGCTGGTAAGTTCCTACTCCATGACACTGAATTATATGCTCTAATAGATCCTGGTTCCACACACTCATATTTGTGCACGCATAAGTTTGTTGATAAGTTGCATGTGGTAGAACAGTTAGACTATAAGATATTTGTGACCAATCCATTAGGGCATAGTGTCAGTGTGAGTAGAGTTTATAGGAATTGTCCGTTGATGGTTGAAAGTGTTGAGTTCCCTGTGGATTTGATAGAGTTACCCTTCAGAGAGTATGATTTGATTTTGGGTATGGATTGGTTGGGCAAGCATCGAGCCGTGGTTGATTGTCATAGGAAGACTTTCGTGCTTCGGGATAGGAACCGAGCTCCTGTGTTTGTTAGAGGTTTGGGTGCGAGTTCCGTGCACAATGTGATTTCTGCAATCCAAGCTAAGAGGTTTTTGAGAAAAGGTTGTGAGGCTTTTCTGGCGGTGGTTTTGGATTCCAAGAGGGATCAAGTTAGGATTGAGGACATCCCTGTTGTCCGAGAGTTCAGTGATGTTTTTTCCGAGTGACTTTCCGGGTTTGCCTCCGGAGAGGGAAGTTGAGCTAGCCATAGAGATTATGTCGGGTACCACACCGGTATCGAAAGCACCTTATCGGATGGCTCCTGTGGAGTTGAGAGAACTTAAAACTCAACTACAAGAGCTATTGGATAAGGGGTTCATTCGACCCAGCATATCTCCTTGGGGAGCTCCAGTTCTGTTTGTTAAGAAAAAGGATGGATCCTTGAGGATGTGTATCGACTACAGACAGATTAACAAGGTCACAGTGAAGAATAAGTATCCGTTGCCCAGAGTTGAAGATTTGTTTGATCAGCTTCGAGGTGCAGGTGTGTTTTCCAAGATTGATCTTCGGTCTGGGTATTATCAGCTTCGTGTTAAGGATCAGGACGTGGTTAAGACTGCATTTCGGACTCGGTATGGCCACTACGAGTTCCTTGTTATGCCGTTTGGGTTGACTAATGCACCAGCGGCATTCATGGATTTGATGAATAGAGTGTTTAGGCCATACTTAGACCGGTTTGTAGTGGTGTTTATAGATGATATTTTGGTGTTTTCCAAGGATGAGACCGAGCATGAAGAGCATCTTCGGATGGTTTTGCAAGTTTTGAGAGAGCATCGACTGTTTGCCAAGTTAAGTAAGTGTGATTTTTGGCTTCGGGAAGTGTCATTTTTGGGCCATATAGTTTCAGCCAAGGGTATCCAAGTGGATCCAGCTAAGATTGAGGCGATAGTGGATTGGAAAGCGCCTAGGAATGTCCAAGATGTGAGGATTTTCCTTGGTTTGGCGGGTTATTATCGTCGGTTTGTGAAAGGTTTCTCTGTGATTGCAGCTCCGATGACCAAGTTATTGAGGAAAGGAGTTAAGTTTGAATGGTCGGATAAGTGTCAAGCTTGTTTTGAGAGACTGAAGCAGTTGTTAGTTGAAGCTCCTATACTAACTCCACCCACCTCGGGTAAGGAGTTTATTATGTATAGTGACGCTTCAGGTGTTGGTTTGGGATGCGTTCTGATGCAGGAAGGCAAGGTTGTGGCTTATGCTTCTCGACAGTTGAAGCCGCATGAGATGAATTATCCGACGCATGATCTTGAGTTAGCAGCAGTTGTCTTCGCTTTGAAGATTTGGCGTCATTATCTCTACGGAGAGAAGTGCAGGATCTTTACGGACCACAAGAGTTTGAAGTACTTTCTGACTCAAAAGGAACTGAATATGAGGCAACGTCGTTGGCTTGAGCTGTTTAAGGATTACGATTGCGTTGTGGATTACCATCCTGGTAAGGCCAATGTAGTCGCAGATGCGTTGAGCAGAAAGTCGATCGCTGTCTTGTTTTTGAGGCGGTTTAGATGGAGGTTTGGTTCTGATGGGGCGTTGATAGCTCAGTTGAGGGTCAAGCCTACTTTGAGACAGCGGTTAGTTGATGCTCAGAAGGTGGATGAGAGGCTTCAGCGGATTGTGCAAGAAGTTAGTTCGGGTAAGCAGTCAGAGTTTTCGGTTCAGGATGGGGTTCTTCTGTTTGGAAACCGTTTGTGTGTGCCGGATAGTGAAGAGTTGAGAAGACAGATTTTGGATGAGGCACATAGTTCAGTTTTCACCATGCATCCTGGCAGTGTAAAGATGTATCGGGATTTGAAGCAGTTCTTTTGGTGGTCTGGTATGAAGAGGGACATAGTGGACTTTGTATCCAAGTGCCTGACTTGTCAGCAGGTCAAGGCTGAGCACCAGGTTCCTTCTGGATTGCTCACACCTTTGTCCGTTCCCGAGTGGAAATGGGACGATATCGCCATGGATTTTGTCTCCGGTTTACCTTTGACTCAGAGAAAGCATGATTCTGTTTGGGTTGTTGTCGATCGACTCACGAAGTCTGCTCACTTTTTGCCGGTTAGGATGGATTATCCAATGCATAAATTGGCCAGTATTTATGGGGATGAGATAGTTCGGTTGCATGGAGTACCTTTGTCCATAGTTTCTGATAGAGACCCAAGGTTCACATCTAAGTTCTGGAAAGAGTTGCAGCGAGCTTTGGGTACCAATCTAAAGTTCAGTACAACGTTTCATCCTCAGACAGATGGTCAGTCCGAGCGAGTGATTCAGATCTTAGAGGATATGATGAGGGCTTGTGTTTTGGACTTTCCGGGTAGCTGGGACAAGTATGTATCGTTGATGGAGTTTTCCTACAACAACAGTTTTCAGTCAAGCATTGGTATGTCACCGTATGAGGCTCTGTATGGACGTCAGTGTAGGACTCCTATTTCTTGGACAGAGTTGTCTGAGAGGTCAGTGATTGGGCCAGATCTGGTGAGAGATACAGAGGAGAAGATCAGAGTTGTGCAGCGAAATTTGAAAGTGGCCAAGGATCGTCAGAAGTCTTATGCCAACCTGAAGAGAAAGGATGTGCAGTTCGAAGTTGGGGACAAAGTTTTTCTTAAAGTGTCTCCTTGGAGAAAAGTACTTCGGTTTGGGAAGAAAGGAAAGCTTAGTCCTCGCTTCATCGGTCCGTATGAAGTGTTAGCAAGGGTTGGTCCGGTGGCATACAGACTAGCATTGCCGATGGAATTATCGAAGCTTCATGATGTGTTTCACGTTTCTATGCTCCGTCGGTATAGATCGGATCCTTCCCATGTGCTGTCGGTTCAAGAAGTTCAGGTTCAATCAGATTTTACCTATGACGAGGAGCCTAGAGCTATCCTAGCTCAGGAAGTTAGACAGCTGAGGAATAAGCAGATTCCTTTGGTCAAGGTTTTGTGGAATCACCATGGGGTTGAGGAAGCAACTTGGGAACCGGAGGAGTCATTGAGATTGCAGTACCCGCAGTTATTCAGTTCAGGTGAGAATTTCGAGGACGAAATTCTTGTTAGTAGGGGAGAGTTGTCACATCCCGTTTGCCCCCTAGTCGAATGAGCCATTTGTGTGTGTGCACATTTGCATGAGTTTGGCATCATGTAAGGGTATTCTGGTAAATAAGCATGTTTTGTGGGTTGTTCATGCGTGGGAATGCATATAGAAATATTGTGTGCATATTTGGAATTATAATCATTTGCATGTGAGTACACCATAGTAGGATATATTATTTAGGTGTCTCATTATGTGTGTTGTGCATACAATTGTAGGGTATGTTTTAGTTGAGAGAGTCTAGTGTGTGTGTGACATAAGCATCTGTGGTGTGAGTGACCAAATCCCTCCACTAGTAGATTGACATTTGTCTTAGGTTAAGAAAAGAAAAAGGAAAAGAAAGGAAAGGGGAAATCAGATTTTTCTTCACTTGTTTCCCGTTCATCACCGTCCCCTCCCTCTTCTCTTCTCCCTCTTCTTGTCTTTTGAGCCTTAGTGGAGATTCAAGGGTTGCTAGTGGGGTTTTGATCATCTCTTAGTGTTTATTGGTAAGTCTTATGCATTCATTTTGCTTTTGTACAATTCTTCATCTTTTTCCCTTGCATTTTTCTGTTTTGGGTTTTAAGTTAGGGTTTTGAGTTGGTGTATCTTTGTGCTTTATTGCTTAGTTGATCCTCCAAGAGATCCTAAAGGCAAGGAAGTCGCTGGATCTAGTGGAACTAAACACTAGGAGCTAAGGATTTGAGGTTTGGGAATTTCTAATTTGAATGTGTGTATGATTATCTATTCTTGAGAAATTCTGGAAATTTGTGATGGATATTATGTTTATTGTGGTTTATATGCTATGAGATTAGTATTGGTTGAATGATTGAGCTTAGATTGTGGAGTTTTGAACTCATATTGTGTTTTTGGGTAAAATGATGATGAATAGTGAGGTATGTTAACTTGAGGAATTTGATTATATAAATGATGATGTTCTTTGAATTCTTATGTACGATTTGTTAGGGCATGACTCAATGATGTTGTATTTGGGCTTTTACCATTATTGGTGTGTGAATTTGATGATTGAAGTGAAGTTTTGGGATTGTTGGCTGGAAAAGACCTGGGAAAATCGCACTGAGGAATTGCATCTGGGCATGGGCCACGGTGGCAACCAATTTGGTCACCACCGTGAGCCACGAACCAGATGCATTCTGCCGTGAAGTTTGGTATGTCACGGTGGCAACCAATCTGGTTACCACCGTGAGGTATCCAAACTTTGGTTTCTGTCTGGGCAGTGGGTATGTCACGGTGGCAACCCATTTCGTTACCACCGTGAGATACCCAAGCTTTCGATTCTGTCTGGCTTCTTTGGTACGTCACGGTGACAACCATTTTGGTTGTGACCGTGAGGTACCTAAAAGCTTGCTTCTGTTTGGTTGCCTTGGTATGTCACGGTGACAACCATTTTGGTTGTGACCGTGAGGTACCCCAAACATGCATTCTGCCAAGGATCCCTGGTATGTCACGGTGGCAACTAATCTGATTACCACCGTGACCTACCCTGTTTTTGCAATAAAACCCTTTTATTTCCGCATCTTTTAGGAATGTTAACTTATGGATTTTAGCATGCAATACTATGTATTTTGAACTATAATTATGTGTGTTCTGATTATCATAGAATGTGAATTCTTCGCTGGTCATAATTTTAACTATGGCCATCTCTGTGTCATTCTCCGCCTGCCAGAGTCAGTCTAGTGGATAGTTAGGCATGCCTAATAGAGTCTTTGCTGCATCTTCTGTTTCGTTTCCGTTTGGACCCCGATCAGGTCCCTGTTTGGTTCCTCGTGAACTTCTGTATTGTGTTTGGATCTTGTTTAAGGTCCTTCTGAAAACGTTTGTGAATGAATATTTAAATGGTTTTCGAATCGTAATCGGTTGGTACCCGTAAAGTACTTTCTGTTCACTCGTTATCCACTACCTTGAGTCAGCAGGTGTTTCAATGTTAAAGTGCTCCATGTGAACTGTTATATGAGAAATAGATGTTTTATCCTTATGGATTCAGTGATAAAAAGTATAAACTGTTATGAGAATATGATTATTGTTAAGAATCTCCTGATGAATGGCAATGTGTATGCGAGCAGGAGTTTATGCTATTGTTATGCCATGATTATCGTATGTGCATGAAGTACGCATGTGAATTGCCTTGACGACCGTTGTGAATGGTTGTCCTTATGCTATATGTATGTTTCCCCACTAAGCGTTTTCGCTTAGCACGGTGTGTTCACCCGTGCAGGTGCGGAAGGGGTTACTTTTGGGAGAGTTGCCGCCGTCGAAGCCAATACAGCAGGGTCTTAGTGTAGGGCTTATTTTTGTAGCTTTATGATTCTTTTTGTATAGAACTCTCATAGTTTGATTATGTATCAGCTTCCGCTTTTGTATATGAATTCTGGATATTGTAATTACCTGTTTCATCTTTCAGTTGATCAGAACAGTAATGTAATGCTTCAATTATATTAATACATGATCAGCTTTCATGAATGGTGTTATAAAGTTTTAAATTACCCTGTATATTGCTATGAATGTTTATGTATGAATGTATGTTAGCCTATATCTGTGTGTTGGCACCTTTATTCATACGGCATCTAACTCCTTATCGGATGGGATCGCCTACATATGGGTAAGGGTTGTTACAGATATATGGGAAAACATATGTTATATCTTTATGGATTCAGCAGTGGAAAGTATAATCTATTATGAAGATATGATTATTATTATGAACTTTCTGATGAATGGCTTTATGTATGTGAGCATGAGTTTATGCTATCGTTATGCCATGATCATCGTATGTACATGAAGTACGCATGTTATTTGCCTTGACGACCGTTGTGAATGGTTGTCCTTATTCTATATGTATGTTTCCCCACTAAGCGTTTATCGCTTAGCATGGTGTGTTTACCCGTGCAGGTGCGGAAGGAGTTTGTCTTGGGAGAGTCGCCGCCATCGAAGCCAACACTGTGACGCCCATTCCCTAACGACAAACTAGCTTAGCTAATCTTAGTTAGAGAAGGTCGCACACACACAGAGAAACACATGCGGAAACTGAATAATAAAATTTCATCACACACTGTTTTAATTCATGCATCACATGCTACTACTATTAGTCACCCGCCTTAGCCATTCACATGACACTCATACATGTAGGAGGTTACATCCGTGATTACTACATTATTACATGCCTTTACATAATCAAAATACATATTAACTATATAAAACTTATACAAAAGCCCCAAATAACAAACCCCCAAACCTACACTATATACTTCCTATTGTTGACCGTACCAAAATGCGGGGGACGTCCTTCAGTCACCTCTCGTCCGTACCTGCACGGATTAGAGTAAATCCATGCTAAGCGATAACGCTTAGTGGGGAACTCATACATATAGCATATAATTTATCACACATCAGAATCATCATACATAACATGCTAATAGACATGCCAGATCAACCATTACTATATTCAATCATAAGGCATCAATTACTTATTCACACTTCCATACTTTCTTGTATCACAATCACTTCAGTTTATATTTAATTAACTTTTAGCCGATTAACCAATTAGCCTTTTTGCCACTTTGCCTGCAATTCAATGACGCGGATAACGGGTATCGCATCGGTATCTCTCAGATACCAGTAATCTCATCGAGACTACTTTTTTCACATTTAGCACCTTCTGGTGCTTCATATCACATTAGTACCTTCTGGTACTTTTCATCATTCCACATATAACACAATCCAGTAAGGATAATCGCATTGTGATTCCCATGGAATCAGACACATTTAACGCATGGGGCTGCAGCACTTGACCCTATAGGCATGCCTAACTATCCACTACTTGACTCGCAGGCTTAAGTTGTTAAACACATATTCAGTTCACTTTTCACTTTACACATTTGTATTAGCACACAGCCATACATTTCATTTGCATATTCAATATACTTTCAAACTCAGTCTTCACATTTAATATTCACATAACTTATCCCATTCAGAAGTCATCATAGTTGTATGCATTTGTAGATCACTTAACACATATACATTACTTACTCATGCTGTCCTTCATTTCAGCTTAAAGCCATACCATTTGAATGACCAAACACATTAGGATTATATTGCCAAAACAGGGTGGGTCACGGTCACAATGGATTTCATTGTCACCGTGACATATTGAAGTCCAAAACAGAATGCAAATTGGGGACATGTCACGGTCACAACCAATTCCATTGTCACCGTGATGTGTTCCCAACTCTCGGCAGAATGCAACCTGAGGGTATGTCATGGTCACAATGAATCCCATTGCCACCGTGACATATTCTCACTTTGCAAAACAGAATGCTCCCTTGGGTACCTCACGGTCACAATGAAGTTCATTGTCACCGTGACATACCAAAATCCATTAGGCAGAATTGAACTCAAGCATACCTCACGGTCACAATGGATTTCATTGTCACCGTGACCTATGCAAAAACACCATAACATGGTTATGTTTTTCAGTCCATTTCTTCCTTCTCATTAAGACTTCAAATCTCATTCTCATTTTTGGCAATTAACCCAAATACATCAACCACACAATCAATAACACATACCTGATTTTCCCTTCTTGTTTGGCATTCAATAATAGTACAAATCATAATCATATTGCTACTATACTCATACAATTTAGCATCACATAATTCATGCTCAACCTCCAATTTCATATATCATGCAATTCAGTTCAAAACCCTATTTAACCAACACTAATCACATATTCATACAATTAGGGTTTGTTCCCAAACCTCGTCGCCTTAGCTCCTAATTACGACGGACGCTCGGTTCGCCGATTACAGCCTTTCCCTTATCTCTCTTCACTTCTTCAGCTAGCAAAACCAATTCAAATTCCAGAATTGAGCACAATCCATCAATCCTCATTCCAAACTAACTCAAAACCAAGAAGAAGAGTAGAAGATGAGAATATGCACACAAGACCACTTACCTTAAGGTCTTAACACTTAATTCTTGTTCCAATTAGCTACATGCACACATCCACTTAAACCACTCTTATCCTTACTCACGGAAACAAGAAGAAAGCCAAAGCCAAAATACAGAAAATAGCTAGGTTACCAAATGAAACTCTTTCATCTTAACCCACACTTGCATGCAAAGGAAGAGGTGGCAACCTCTCAAGAAGCCACACGGAAACCACTTCCTCAAGTCTGCCTCCACTTCCAATAAATCAAAGTTATTATATTCTTAATTAATCCTTCCATTAACTAATTAACTAGCCTTTAACTCATGCTTAGCACAAATATTCATAATTACCATTTAAATCCCTTAACTAAACTTCTTTCTTTCAATTAAGTCCAATCCTACACACACATGCCAAATTAGGTTAATTCTCTTAGGGTACAAATCCGGCCATGACAAACACAGCAGGGTCTTAGTGTAGGGCTTTATTTTTGTACCTTTGAGGATTCTTTTTGTATAAAACTCCCTTATGGTTTTGTAATAGCTTCCACTTTTGTATATGTATTCTGGGTTTTGTAATTATCCATTGTATCTCTTAGTTGATCAGAACAGTAATGTAATGCTTTCGTTATATTAATGCATGATCAGCTTATTTTTATGAATGGTGTTGTAAAGTTTTAAATTACCCTGTATTTCGGTATGCATGTTTAGGTATGAGTGTATGTTTATTCTGTATCTGTGGGGTGGCACCTTTACTCTTACGGCATCTTACTCCTTATCGGATGGGATCGCCTAAGTACGGGTAAGGGGTGTTACATTGGGTTTAGATTTAACTTAGGGTTTATGTTTTGGTTGTTCTTGGTGTGTTGATTGTTAGTTGAGCCTCCCCGAGATCCTAAGGGCAAGGAAATTGCTGGGACTAGCGGAGCTAAGTGATTTGAAGCTTAGAATTTCAGGTTTGGGACTTGTCTCTATTTTGGTGATTTGAGTTGGCTTTTATCTTTTTGGAAAAATTGCATGATGTGGTACAATAAGGTGTGTGTATGTGTGTGTTGATGGTTGAGATTTACTGTTTTTAAGTGTTGGAAATTATGAATTAGAGAGTATGATGATTTAGTTATGCATGGGTAGGTTTTGTTAATTTTAATTTATGAATATTGGATTATTGGATGATTAATTGTGTTATTGATGAGGGTGTTTGTGGTTTGAGCTGGAAAGGTAAGTTATTGGGTCGAATTTATGGTTTGGAGTGTGTATTTTGTGATGTGTGTGATTTTGGGTTCGGATTTTGGAGTGACTTCTGCGATTTCTGGAATTTCCAGAAGTCACACGGCGGTAAGGAAATAGCTCACCGCCGTGTGGATCGAGGAAATTCCTTAGAAATTGTAAGGCTGAGATTTTACACGGCGGTGAGGACACACCCATACCACCGTGTAAAATGCTACTGCCCAGTTATGTTTGAGCTGTGAGTTTCATACGGCGGTATGGATTTCCCTTACAGCCGTGTGAAACGCCTCTGTTGGAGCAGTGTTTATGCCTTCGTCCAGCTGTGTTGGGCATGTTACACAGCAGTATGGGATACCCCATACTCCCGTGTAAACTGTCTTACATGACGGTATGGATTTACCATACCGCCGTGTAAAACGCTTCTGTCCTAATATGCAGATTTTGGACTTCTTTTCATTTCACTCCTTTTCCTCTTGTGTTTCGTTATATTTATTGTTTAGTGTTATTCTATCTTTTTAGCATCAATTAATTGTGTATTTTTGCCATGCTAATGTAGTATGTGTTTTATGTATTATATATTGAATTATGCTCAAGTATGAATTCCTTGTGATGAGTATTCGGATGTAACTTGTGTTACTCATGACCTACTAGAGTCTAGTAAGTGGATAGTTAGGCATGCCTAATAGAGTCTTTTAGCTGTAGCCCTCAGTTTAGTTCGGACCCCGATCAGGTCCCCGTTAGGTTTCTCGCGAACCCCTCAGTATTTGGATCTTATTTAAGGTCCCCTCAGTAAAAATATTATGTTAATGATAAAAATGAAATGACTTTTGATTTGTACCTGTGAGGTACCCTCAGTAATCGATTCGTACCCGTAAGGTACCCTCAGTTCACTCATTATCCACTACCTCAAGTCAGCAGGTGTTCGATTGGTTTGCTCTGCTCTGATTTGACTATATAAATGTGATATCTGAATGAGTATAATGTTGAGATGTATGTTTGATTATGGGAATGGATATGAATTTGAGATGCGGAATGTATGGCTTTAAATTGTGAGCATGTTTATATGGATTATGTTATAAACTATTGCATTTGCTATTGTGAATGCGTTATGCCTTGACGACCATTGTGAATGGCCATCCATATTTTATGTGTGTTTCCCCACTAAGCGTTTATCGCTTAGTACAGTGTTTTTACCCGTGCAGGTGCGGAAAGAGTTTTGTTTTGTGAGAGTCGACGCCGTCAAGCCAACACAGAAGGTTTTAGTGTAGGGCTTAGCTTTTGCAATCGTTGATGAATCTTTTTGTATAGAACTCTCTAGTATCAGTTTGTTATAGCATCCGCTTTTGTACTTATATTTTGGTTATGTAATAACTTTTGTATCAGCTGGTTTGATCAGAACATTATTGTAATGATTTATTATATTACTGTATGATCAGCTGTTGTTTTCTTTTCCCTTAAATTTTTAATTATCCCGTATTTCGGTATCTATGTTATGAATGATTGTACGGTTTGCTTTGTATCCGTTTGGTGGCACCCTGACTCATACGGCATCTCACTCCTTATCGGATGGGATCGCCTACGTATGGGTAGGGGGTGTTACAGTGGGTATGTCACGGTAACAACCTAATGGGTTACCACCGCGAGGTACCCCAAAAGTGCATTCTGTTTTGGGGTGTGGGTATGTCACGGTGACAACCTTATGGGTTACCACCATGAGGTACCCTAAGTATGCATTCTGCCGAGAGTTTTGGTATTGGTTGTCACCGTGACCTACCCTATTTTTGTAAAGAGTGGTTAGTTGTTAAAAGTAAAGTTTGAAGGTTAAATAAATGATTGGCCTGATTATGTTTCTATATTTGACTCTGATAAATTTTAGAATATTGAATAGTGCTAAAGCATGTTGATGGAATTATATTGTATGCTTTGTAATACGAATAGTATGATGCATGGCTGATATTATGAATTTCTTTATATGTCTACTATACTCTGGATTAAGTATGATGACATTTATATACTGTCTTATTTGACACATGATTTGAATGTTGCACGACCTGCGAGAGTCAGTCTAGTGGATAGTTAGGCATGCCTAATAGAGTCTTTTAGCTGCAACCCTTTGGACGTTTGGACCCTGATCAGGTCCCCCGTTTGGTTCCTCGTGAACCTTTAATGTGTTTGGATCTTGTTTAAGGTCCCTAATGAAAATGTTTTTGAATGTGAAAATGAAATTGATGTTCGATTCACACCCGTAAGGTGATGTCAGTATTCAATTCGCAACCGTAAGGTGATATCAGGACTCGATTCACACCCGTAAGGTGATGTCAGTATTCAATTCGCAACCGTAAGGTGATATCAGGACTCGATTCGCACCCATAAGGTGATGTCCGTATACTCGTTATCCACTATTTTTAGTTAGCAGGTATTTTGTTTGCTTTGTTTGATATGAATACGAGAATATGATATCCGAATGTGTAAGATTTTAGTCATGTGAATCAGTTATGAATTCGAATGTGATTATGAATTTCTGATTGGGTTAAATGTGACTCAAACATGCCTATTGTGTGCGATTATTCATATATATCGTATTGTGACTGCGTTTGAATATAATCGATTGTGGTTATAAGCATGTGAATTAGTATGTATACGAATGTGATTTTATACTGTTAACTATTATGGATTATCACGTGAACTAGTTTGTGTGAAAATGCGACATTGACTATTGAATGATTATATATGAATGTGGTTATGATCCTCTAAACGCAAGGCTTTTATATGCAAGTATAATATCATATGTGTTATGAATGTCCGCATATGCCATTTGCATGTGTTATGCCTTGGAAACCATTGTTAATGGCCGCCCATATTTCTTGTGTGTTTCCCCACTAAGCGTTATCGCTTAGCACGGGTTCTTTTCCCGTGCAGGTGGCAGGTTTGGTTTGGTACGAGTCGCGAATCTGCAAGGGTCGACCATATAGGAGCTAGAAATTTTGTACTTTGTCCAGCCTTTTTAATTGGGATTTTGTATTTCTGTATAATATGTATATGTAATAATAAGTAAAGATACTGATGTAATAATTTGGACTGCATAAATATTTTTATAATTACGTCCTAAGTATTTCCTCTGTCCTATCTTTCGTCTAAGGCTTTTGTTGTATGGTTGTAAGTTTGTATAGGTGTATGCTTTTGCTTAATGTATGCGCATTTATGAATTATGTATGTTCAGTCTTTGCTCCTTAAAGTTTTAAATTCTTTCGTACTTATATATATGCTTTGTATCGCTTCTGTTCGGTAGCACACCTGCTCGTACGGCTGTCTACTCCCTTACAGATGAGTTCGCTTATGTACGAGTAAGGGGTGTTACATTTAGTGGTATCAGAGCGGTGGTTTGGCGGTTCTAGTTGTCTTGTTTGTTAAGTGTCGAGTCTTTACATGCTAGTCGGTTATGTGTCGTATCTTTGCATGCGAGTCAGTTTTGTGTCGTGGCTGAATGCAGATGTGTCTTGTCTGGTGTTGTGTCTAGATGGAGTCTGATTCTAGTGAGAATGTGGGCGAGACAACAGAAAGTGTGAACCCAGTTGTGCTAATCAGAGTGTTTCCGAACATCTTTTGGTTGGAGATTCCGGTCCTATTTCTAATGATAAGACATTAGTGCAAGGATTGATTCAGATTTTGGATAGGCTAACTGCACCTCGGGTTTCTCAAGGCCCTGTTCAGAAGGTACCACGGAAAAGAAAGGTGTCGAATAAAGAGGCGTTAGTGGGAAAGCAAATTCAGTGGGAAAGCAAATTCGAGGACCTCCGATGTGTCAACAATGTCAGAAGCAACATTGGGACAAGTGTAAGAAATGTAAGAAGAATTGGATACCACCGATGTGGCAGCTTGGGACACCAGATTGCCGATTGTCCTAAGAAGATGAATGAAAATCTAGCTCGGCAAGCTAGAAAGGATGTAGAGGAATTGCTTCGAGCCGCCCGTGTACCATCAGGATTTGTTGCGCACCGCAGTGAAGTGACAGCACCTGCAGAGTCTTCCGGTAAGTTTTATTTTCTTTTAGTATTCTGAAGTTGATGAGTATTTGGATCTTGTAAGGTTTTGGTAGTACTTTATATGCCTGTCAGCTATCTCCAGAAAAGTGTTTGAATGAAAGCATATTGAATCATAGGGATGGGACAAAGTGCATCATCATAGCATTAATTGCATTTCTTCAGCATCATTCTGCATACATGTGCCAACACACTCTCATTGCATCATCATCCCTTTGACCATACATGATAAGCATTTGCATATATGTTTTGATTGAGAGAAAGCTGACAGGGTGTATATGTACTATTTGATATTAAGATTAAGGGTAAGAATGACGAGCTCAGCAATTGTTAATGAAAGTGTTCTGTGTTTTGTTAAAGTTGAGCAGAAAGAGTATTTCGGGATTTTATACAAGTGAAGGTAAAAAGGATTTTGGAGTTTGAC
Source organism: Excoecaria cochinchinensis (assembly GCA_947683425.1). Lineage (NCBI taxonomy): Eukaryota > Viridiplantae > Streptophyta > Magnoliopsida > Malpighiales > Euphorbiaceae > Excoecaria > Excoecaria cochinchinensis. The sequence goes on from CANTUQ010000158.1 coordinate 169,900, forward strand.
AGGAGTGTTATTGGTAAGGAGAAATGTAGATATGACGGACATCTTTTAAGTATTGAAGGATTTATGTAGCAATCGGCGAAAGTTAATTGGCTTATGTGTAAAGTGTTTGGGCTTTGATTTCTGACAGGCAGTTAAGTAATGATCATTCTGATAAATGTGTTTGATTCGAATATAAGAAAGTGATTTGAGAGTACAATGATGGCGATAAGTGTAAGCGAGTGAGTAGTTTGAGAGTGAAGTGTATGAGTTTGTTGGTGATATGGAATGTAATGTTGGGAATTCTTTCCGGTGTAAGTGAATTTCGAGGACGAAATTCTGTTAGGAGGGAAGAGTTGTCACACCCCAAATCGGGCCTAGTCGGAATCGGCAAGCTAAGTCGGATAAGTGAAGGGTATTTCGGTAATTTGTGCATGAGTGAATTTGATAATAAGGATTTAATTGCAAAGTAATTAATTAAATAAGTTAAGTGAGGGAAATTATTTGGTGTGCATGTGGTGTGTAGATGTAGGGTATTTGTTGTGGTTTGATCTAGTGGTTTGTGAGTATGGTACTCAGGATGTTAAGTTTTTATAAGGGATTATTAGGTGTGAGTGGGGTTTGGTGCCATGGAATTTAAGTCATTGATTTAAGGGAGCTACTATGGTGCATGTGTTGCATGGTGTGTTAGTGTATAAAGTCAATGTGGGTTTGTTGGGTCCAATGCATGGTTGCGAAGTGGATTTGGTGGGTGAGTGTATTAATGGGTTTTGAAGGGGATTGCGGAGAGAAAAGATAGAATTTTTGACTTCTTGTAGAAGCCATCAGATTTGCCCTCTTCCTTACTCTCTCTCTCTCACGTTCTGTCCTCTCTTTCTTATCTCCATTTTTTGCCTTCTTCATTTGCATGTGCTATTCTTCAATCTAAGAGCTAGGGTTGAGATTTGAGTTGCTAAAAAGAGGTAAGTATATTTGGGCTTCTTCCTCTTCTCCTTCTCACGGGTTTGATGGGTTTTGTGGGCATTTTGCATGGGTTAATAGAGTTATTGTTTTGATTGTTTGCAAGTGATTAAAGTGAGAAAGAAGGACAAAGGAAAAGATTGAGGATTAAAGCTTAAAGAGGATAGTGGGTTGTGCTTCATAGAGGTTTGGGAAACTCTCTATTATATGTATATGAATTTTAGTATATTCATGTGTCATATAAGTTTCTTGAATGTGTTGTTGATGATATATGATGATGGTAGTGAGTGTTGGTATAAATTGTTCATTTGTGCATGTTAATAGGATTTTGGGTGAAAAACTGGGTTAGAATGCACTTGACCTTTCTTCGGTTATTAAGATGTATTGGGAGTTTTAGAACTCCAAATGCTATGAAACTAGTACCTTTGGAAAGATAAGATATAATCCTACAAATTTGTTAGAAATAAGTTTGAGCTAATTTTAACTCTAAGTGTCCCAAAAGTGGTCATGAAGGAGAGCTATTTTCTCTTGCCGGGTTCAGGGGAGCAGTATAGGGTATTTTGATCATATCTAGAGATTTGTATGTCTAAACGACCTGCATTTTGTTCTATATGAAAGCTAACATCCTAAGGGTCATTTGTTAAGAAGGACATTTTGCCTGAAAATGAGGTGTAGAGGTCGGTTTAAGCGGTTAAAGTTGGAAGTGGAAAGCAGACCTGACTTTTTGCTTCTATTTTGCTATTTTTGGGTATGTCACGGCGCCAACCAAAATGGTTACCACCGTGACCAATGCCCAGAGAAGGCAGAATGCTTAGTTTTGGACCTCACAGTCACAACAAACTCATTACTATTTTGACCATTTTATGTGTTTTTCTTCTCGAATTGAACCCTTATTGCACCGAAACTTTTTAGGAACTATCCGATACATGTTTAGTACTATTAAATGAGTATAAGAATAGTTATCACTTGGAAAATAAATATGAATAGCATTAAGATTAATAGTAAACTAATGAAGTAATGATGTGTAGTTGTATGTAATAGAATCAAGTCAAGTTTAGTGTCATTATTGAGGATTATAACACCTTAATCTATATGAGCCTGTATAATATGAGCAATGTGTACATAATTATGAATTGAGATTTAAGTTATATACACATGAAAGACATCAAATGAAATGAGTTTGATTAATAAAATATATATATATGGGATATGAGCCGTGAATGTGTGATTGAAGTAATTGCCTAACAATATCATATGATGCATGCATTGATAATAAATGTTATTAGAATGTATTAGTATGCAAGATATCTATGATGCTATTATGGTTCATGTAGATATTTGAGTGATTGTATAATATGATAATGGTAAATGTGATTTAATGCTTTTAACTTATGAATTCCTTGTTTTAATGGAGACCCATAATGTGGCAGACCTGGTAAGTAAGTATTTATATAAATGTACAAATAGTATGTATGAATGATATGATAAAGTGTGAGGAATAGCATTCTGTTCTGGGCAGTGGGTATGTCACGGTGACAACCTAATGGGTTACCACCTTGAGGTACCCCAAAAGTGCATTCTATTTTGGGGTGTGGGTATGTCATGGTGACAACCTTATGGGTTACCACCGTGAGGTACCCTAGGTATGCATTCTGCTGAGAGTTTTGGTATGTCACGGTGACAACCAATCTGGTTGTGACCGTGACCTACCCTATTTTTGTAAAGAGTGGTTAGTTGTTAAAAGTAAAGTTTGAAGGTTAAATTAATGATTGGCCTGATAATGTTTCCATATTTGACTCTGATAAATTTTAGAATATTGAATAGTGCTAAAGCATGTTGATGGAATTATATTGTATGCTTTGTAATACGAATAGTATGAAGCATGGCTGATATTATGAATTTCTTTATATGTCTACTATACTCTGGATTAAGTATGATGACATTTATATACTGTCTGATTTGATACACGATTTGAATGTTGCACGACCTGCGAGAGTCAGTCTAGTGGATAGTTAGGCATGCCTAATAGAATCTTTTAGCTGCAGCCCTTTGGACGTTTGGACCCTGATTAGGTCCCCCGTTTGGTTCCTCGCGAACCCTTTAATGTGTTTGGATCTTGTTTCAGGTCCCTAATGAAAATGTTTTTGAATGTGAAAATGAAATTGATGTTCGATTCGCACCCATAAGGTGATGTCAGTATTCGATTCGCACCTGTAAGGTGATGTCAGTACTCGATTCGCACCCGTAAGGTGATGTCCGTATACTCGTTATCCACTATTTTGAGTCAGCAGGTATTTTATTTGCTTTGTCTGATATGAATATGAGAATATGATATCCGAATGTGTAAGATTTCAGTCATGTGAATCAGTTATGAATTCGAATGTGATTATGAATTTCTGATTGGGTTAAATGTGACTCAAACATGCCTATTGTGTGCGATTATTCATATATATCGTATTTGTAACACCCCCTACTCATACGTAGGCGATCCCATCCGATAAGGAGTGAGATGCCGTATGGGTAAAGGTGCCACCACACCGCTACAGGGTAAACATATACATACATACGTAAATACAAGGTAATTAAAAACTTTACAAAGCCCATCATGAAAGTAGCTGATCATGCATTAATATAACGGGAAACATTACATTACTGCTTGATCAACCAACAGGTACAAAAGGTAATTACATACCCAAAATATACATATACATATGCGGAAGCCATTACAAAATTATCATAAGAGAGTTCTATACAAAAAGAATCATCAAGCTACAAAATTAAGCCCTACACTAAAACCCAGCTGTGTTGGCCTGGCTGCGACGACTCTCCCAAGGCAACTCCTTCCGCACCTGCACGGGTAAACACACCGTGCTAAGCGATAAACGCTTAGTGGGGAAACACACAATTCAAATGGACGGCCATTCACAATAGTCGTCAAACAAACGCATACAGATGGCATAGTCAGAAATACACATTTTATAAGAATATGAACATACGAACATATAGAGTCATACATTTGATATAACGTAACTGTCTTCATGAAATCACATTAATAAACATATTCGGATAATACATTCTCATAATAATCAAAACAGTTCAAAGTATTTAAGCACCTGCTGACTTGAGGTAGTGGATAACGAGTGAACGGACAGTACTTTACGGGTACGAACCGATTACAGACAGTACCTTATGGGTACGAATTGAAAACCAATTTACTTTATCATTTGCAAAACGTTTAATAAAGGGACCTTAAACAAGATCCAAACACATTAGAGGGTTCGCGAGGAACCAAACGGGACCTGATCGGGGTTCAAACTGAACAGCGGCTGCAACTATAAGACTTTATTAGGCATGCCTAACTATCCACTAAACTGACTCCAGCAGGTTAGGCATAATCCATTCAATTCATTCCATAATATTCCGAATCACATATATGCATATTTACATACATATAGGCACATTCATATCATGGATTCACATTCGTATAATTCATAGGTTAACAGATATAAGGCTTATAGGCACCCAAAAGAAATTGGAGTTCAAAACCATACCCACACACACAAAGGAAAAACTCATTCAGCATAACTAGGCTGTCGCGCTCACGACAGAGACCATAGTCTCTTCACAGCGCGCACGCGACGGACTTCGCGATCGAGGGGAGGAGGGAAAAGCTGGGCTCTGTCGCGATTGCGACAGAGAGTCTAAACATCGCCATCGCATGCTCGGGACAGCACAGGCCAGCATTGCGCTCTATCGCGATCGCGACAGAGAGCACACAACAAAGATCACGACAGAGAGCACACAACAACTTTTGCTATGAGCTCGCGACAGCAAAGGCCAAGATCACCGATCTCTGTCGCGCTCGTGACAGAGTTGGGATTTCCAAAATCTGTAAAATTCTGCAAATTTCTTCCTCTTCCAAAACACACCCACAAACACACAAATCAAATCCAGATGGTCTCTTACCTTGAATCCAGCCACCCATCAACATCAATATCCATAATATAACATTTATCAACAAGTAATTTCACACCAAACATCAATTCAAACTCACAATACCAATAATTATCAATACCCATAAATTTGCAGCAAAAACCACATCAATCCTCAAAATCACTACAATAATCCCATGCTCATGCAAAATTACCTTACCCAAACAAAAACCCATAACATACATGCCATAACAAGAGCATATTACAGCCAAATTTCCAGAAATCACGAAGAACATATACATGAACATATTTACATACAAAAACAAGAAATTTCCCAAACCTTGAAAGCCTTTGCTCCTAATGCTTAAATCCACTAGATCCTGCCTTCTCTTTACCCTTCGGTTCACGAGGAGGCTCAACTAAGCACAACCCAACAAAACCCACAATAAAGCAACTCTAGATTAAAACCCAAATCCAGAAAACATGAAGAAGATGATGAACCAATTGAAGAAAAGAAGAACAAATGCAATAGACTTACCTCTAAAATGCTAAAGGATGATCAATCCCCACCAACTAAGCCTTGATTCCAAGCTAGGGTTCTTAGAGGAAGAGAAAAGGAAGAAGAAGAGAGTGAGGGGAAGGGAAAACGGGAATGAAGGCAGCCACCGCCCATTCCTCTCTTTTCTTTTCTTTTTCTTTTTCTTTTTCCTAACCCTAGACAAGTGTCACTTCCCTATTAGTGGGATTTGATCACTCATACCCAAAACACATGCATCACATACATGCAAGACTTTCCCAACTAATGCATACCCTACAAGTGTGTGAACACACGCACACAAGCACAACCCCAAAACACACTCTACAAACATATGAGTAAACACACCCAAGTGCAACCCAACTAATTCACACCCTAACACCACACATGCACCCACATGCTAACAAAACTCTTAAAACATGCATTTCTACCCAAAATGCCCTTTACACATGCCAAAACTCACACAATGCACATGCATAAACATGGCTCATTCTACTAGGGGGCAAACGAGGTGTGACAACTCTCCCCTACTAACAAGAATTTTGTCCTCGAAATTCTCACCTGATCTGAACAAATGCGGGTACTGAACTCTCATCGACTCTTCCGGTTCCCAAGTTGCTTCCTGAAACCCATGGTGATTCCACAATACTTTTACCAGAGGAATCTGCATGCTTCTCAGCTATCTCACTTCCCGGGCTAGAATAGCTCTTGGTTCTTCATCATATGAAAAATCAGGCTGAACTTGTACCTCTTGCACTGACAAAACATGCGATGGATCCGATCGGTACCAACGAAGCATCGAAACATGAAACACGTCACGCAACTTCGATAACTCCATTGGCAAAGCCAATTTATAAGCCACCGGACTAACTCTAGCCAAAACCTCATACGGACCAATGAAGCGAGGACTAAGCTTCTCTTTCTTCCCAAACCGAAGCACCTTTCTCCAAGGCGACACTTTAAGGAAAACCTTGTCCCCGACTTCAAACCGCACATCTTTCCTCTTCAAATTGGCATAAGACTTTTGTCGATCCTTAGCTACCTTCAAATTCCGCGGCACAACTCTGATCTTTTCCTCTGTATCTCTAACAAATTCTGGCTCAATTACTGATCGCTCGGATAACTCGGTCCAACAAATCGGAGTCCTACACTACCGACCATACAAAGTCTCATACGGTGCCATACCGATGCTCGACTGATAACTATTATTGTCGGCAAACTCTATAAGCGACACATATCTGTCCCAACTACCCAGAAAATCCAAGGCACAAGCCCTCAACATATCCTCCAAAATCTATATAACTCGTTCGGACTGACCATCTGTCTGAGGATGGAATGCTGTACTGCAGTTCAGCTTGGTACCCAAAGCTCTCTGCAACTCTTTCCAAAAATTAGATGTAAACCTTGGATCCCGATCTGAAACTATGGACAATGGCACTCCATGCAACCGAACCAACTCATCCACATAGATACTAGCCAACCTGTCCATCGAATAATCCACTTTCACTAGCAAGAAGTGAGCTGACTTCGTAAGCCGATCGACTATCACCCAAACTGAGTCATGCTTCTTCTGAGTTAAATGCAACCTAAAAACAAAATCCATGGCAATATCATCCCACTTCCACTCGGGAATGGATAGAGGCGTGAACAATCTCAAAGGGACTTGGTGCTCAGCCTTTACCTGCTGACATGTCAGGCACTTGGACACAAAATCCACTATGTCTCTTTTCATACCGGACCACCAATAGAACTGCTTCATATCCCGGTACATCTTCTCACTACCAGGATGCATAATGAAAATTGTACTATGCGCCTCACTCAATAGCTATCTTCTTAATTCTTCATTATCAGGTACACACAAACGGTTTCTAAACAGAAGAACCCCATCCTGAACCGAAAACTCTGACCGCTTGCCCAAACTGACTTCTTGCACAATTCGTTGAAGCCTTTCATCATTCCTCTGAGCATCAACTATCCTCTGTTTCAAGGTAGGCTTCACTCTCAACTGAGCCAACAAAGCTCCATCTAAACCAAACCTCCATCTAAACCGCCTCAGAAATAAAGCAGAAACCGATTTTTCACTCAAAGCATCAGCGACTACATTGGCCTTACCCGGATGGTAATCCACAATGCAGTCGTAATCCTTAAACAACTCAAGCTAACGACGCTGTCTCATATTCAACTCCTTCTGCGTGAGGAGATACTTTAAACTCTTGTGATCTGTAAATATCCTACATCTCTCCCCATACAGATAATGATGCCAAATCTTCAAAGCAAAGATCACGGCCGCCAACTCTAGATCATGCGTCGGATAATTCCTCTCATGCGGCTTCAACTGTCGAGAAGCATAAGCTACCACCTTACCTTCTTGCATCAGAACACAACCCAGACCAACACCCGAAGCATCACTATACATAACAAACTCCTTACCCGAGATGGGTTGAGTCAGTATAGGAGCTTCAACTAGCAACTTCTTCAACTGCTCAAAACAAGCCTGACATTTGTCTTACCATTCAAACCTAACTCCTTTCCTCAACAATCTGGTCATTGGAGCGGCCATCACTGAGAAATCCTTAACAAACCGACGATAATAACCCGCCAAACCGAGGAAACTCTGCACTTCCTGAACATTCCTAGGCACCTTCCAATTAACTATCGCCTCAATCTTGGCTGGATCCACTGGGATACCCTTAGCTGAAACTATATGGCCCAAAAATGACACTTCCCAAAGCCAAAAATCACACTTGCTAAGCTTAGCAAACAGCCGATGATCTCTCAAAACTTGCAAAACTAACCGAAGATGCTCCTCATGCTCGTTCTCATCCTTGGAATACACCAAGATATCATCTATAAACACCACCACAAACCGGTCTAAGTATGGCCTAAACACTCTGTTCATCAAATCCATGAATGCCGCTGGAGCATTAGTCAAACCAAATGGCATCATAAGGAACTCATAGTGGCCATACCGAGTCCGGAATGCAGTCTTAACCACATCCTCATCCTTGACCCGAAGCTGATAATACCCTGACCGAAGATCTATCTTGGAAAACACACCTGCACCCCGAAGATGATCAAACAAATCCTCGACTCTAGGCAACGGATACTTATTCTTCACTGTAACCTTATTGATCTGCCTGCAATCAATGCACATCCGCAAGGATCCATCCTTTTTCTTAACAAACAAAACCAAAGCTCCCCAAGGAGATATGCTGGGTCGGATAAACACCTTATCCAATAGCTCTTGTAGTTGAGTTTTAAGTTCTCTCAACTTTACAGGAGCCATCCGATAAGGTGCTTTCGATACAGGTGCGGTACTCGGCATAATCTCAATGGCTAACTCAACTTCTCTTTTCGGAGGCAACCGAAGCAAATCACTGGGGAAAACATCGCTAAACTCCCGCACCACAGGGATATCCTCAATCCTTACTTGATCCCTCTTGGAATCCAAAACCACAGCTAAGAAGGCCTCACAACCCTTCCTAATAAACCTCTTAGCTTGCATCGCTGAGATCACATTATTCACAGAACTAGCTCCCAAACCTCTTATTGGTCAAGACCAGAGATTGGTGTTCAGAACTTCACTCTTATTTACGCTTTGGTTAATTATAAATAAGTTAATCCCTAAAATTCTACCTCTTATCTCACACAATCAATGCATTTAAATTAAAGGCGCATTAAAAGCATGTAAAGAAAATAAAGGAAACCGATAAAGAAAGCGGTAAATAAAGTAATTAATGAAAGCGGTAAACACACAAGCACATAATTACATGAGAGATAGGGGCGGAATACAACCCCTAATGAAAGGAGGCTAAAAATATAGGTTGGGACGGAATACAATCCCAAAAGTAAATGATATTGCCCCAAAATTAATTACAAGAGCCCAAAAGAAATGAACCTAAACCTTAAAATAATCAAACAAAATCAAATACAAGGGAAACATACATAAATTAGGATATTCATTTTGGGTTGGAACATTGGTTCCTTCATATTTGAAGAGGGTTCGAAGAGTCATTTGATTGTTGAGTTGGAAAACCGGGATGAGTGATCCCATTTTTGGAGAAAACTAACTCTTCATTTTGTTTGTGATATTTTTCATTCCTTGGTTAAAACAAGGGACATTGGTCCCAATTTTATTAGTGAAAATCTCAACTTAATTATAGAAATATTTTTGTGATTTTTTATCGCACACGTGCATAAATAAAGTAAATATTTACAAATAAACATAAAACACATAAAAAGGGGTCGGAAAGATCTCACCAAACCACAGTATTTGTCCATGTGTCGCGACCCATCTGGAGAGTCACAGGGATGTTCACATAATGCGAGTCAAAATAAAATCTCAGATAGGAAAATAACATTAAGAACATCAGTAACAATTCTAAACAAAAATAATCGAATAAAAAGCGAAGTGAATGTTGAACGCAAATATATAATGCTAATAATGATGATAATAATATAAGATAATAATGACAATAATGACAATAATAATAATAATAATAATATTGGCAACAGCATAATAATAATAATAATAATAATAATAACAATAACAATAATAATAATAATAATAATAATAATAATAATAATAATAATAATAATAATAATAATAATAATAATAATAATAATAATAATACAACAATAGTAATAATGCAGCCAACATATTAATAATAATAAATAACATTAATAATAATAATGACAATGATCAATAATAATAATAATAATAATAATAATAATAATAATAATAATAATAATAATAATAATAGTAATAGCAAGCAACAGGGCAATAATAATAGAAAGAAAAAGGTGACGACATTAGGGAATAAAAAGGCTAAAAATCATTAAAAACCAGCTAAAAGGCACAACGGGAACTAATAAGAATGAACCAAGCAAGAAAACCAGCAGGTGCAAATAAAGTCAAAAATTTTCAGGGAGTGAGCATAATGTAACAACACAAACGAAAATATTAATAACAGTGAAAAATGTAAAGGAAAATAAATGAAGGCCGTTCCAAGTGTTTACCCTTAGAAATTATAGATCTGAAATAATGTGTTGATCCGCTCCCCTTTGTCGAGAATCCAGTAGAAAAACACAAAATATTTAAACAAGAAAATAAGGCAAAGAATAGATGAAATTTGTTCTTAATTTAGGCAGGGATAATACAAAGCAAAAGGGTATTGATCTTCCTTTGCTTAAGAGAAAGCCCCCGGCTGAAAAATGCTTTGAAGAAAAACCAAGAAGAAGAACTAAAAATCTCAGCTTGAAAGAAAACTTAAAACCCCTTTTTTCTTTGCTGTTCTTCTTTTTTGAGAGAGAAGCAGTTTTTTTTTTCAAAAACAATTACCGATCCCTTAATAAAATCAAAGTCCCCCTTTTGATTATCTGGGTTGTCCCAAAATAAAGAAATACAAATCGGTCTTTCAATTTTTCCTTCCCGAAATTTGCACAGAAATGGAAAAATCAGCGGTAAAAAAGGCGGTAAAGTGGACTGCAGGTTGACTGAAAAACACAACAAGAAATGCGCAAAAAGGCCAAAGAGGGCTACGGGTGAAGGGGGTTGACGTGCACGCCTATGGGCGTGCACGCCAGCGTGAGATGTGCCTCCAAGGGGCGCGCGGTCTCCCGAGAGACGCGCCCCAAAGGGTTGCGCGGTCTCGCCCGAGATGTGCCCCTGAGGGGGGCACGAAGCCTTCGCTGCGAGCGCGCCGCCTCCGCATGTGTGGCTCGCGAAAAAGAAAAAAAACAAAAATCTAAAATAAAAATAAAAAAATAAAATAAAAAATAAAAGTAAAAATAAAAATAAAATAAAAAGCAAATTTTCACACTAAAACTATTGGAGGAACAAAGGGAATTTTCGACAAGAGGAACATCATTTTTAACACTTTTACTGGTAAGTATCGCTTTCATCATCGGGTAATTCTGATCTCGGACCGCCTCGGGACCCGGTGTCTACACTTGCCAATGGGTGCAGCTCATCATGAGCATAACGATCAATCGGGTCTCCATTTAATATACCATAACAGTACAAGGTTTGGACTGGTGATTATCCTTAACACTTCCCTATATTGAGTGAACATAGAGTCGTGCTTCGAGAACGCACCGGGGCTGAGAGTGGGTGCAAACTAGCATAGTTTTAAGGCTCTAGTGACATGGAATGCAATTTTTAAAAGGGATAAAATTTTAAATTAAAACTCAATTATATGTTTTAACCAAGGTACTTTCAAGGTGAAGTCTCTTTTAAGCCCTAGTGGAGTCACCACTGTGATGCGTGCCAAACCTCGGGGGGCCCCGAATGACTTGCTCTTAGGGTATTCGAGAGAGTTTCATGGGACTTGCAAGAAATTGCAAGGGCATCTATTTTGGACAACTAGGAAGTGTTTCGGAGTCGCCACCCAATAAAACATTGGGAAAGGTCATCTAGCCTCACTGAGCTTAAGATAGAGCATGTGTGTCTATTTTAAGCAATCAGAGATATTTTTGAATCCTACTTCCAATAGAATATTGGAAAGATTCATCTAATCTCGTGAAGCCTAAGACAATGTATATATGTCTATTTTGGACAAGCCAGAGATATTTTGGAGTTCTCACCCCAATAGAACATTGGGATGGTTCGTCTTGTTAAATAGGAACAAATTTAAGAGTAAATTCAGGAGCAAATTAGGGGGCTCCTTTTGACTTACTGTTCATTTCTTTGACTTAGCCTTTTTATTGAATGTTGTATAAATAAATGTTGATTGTTAATACAAAAAATGAAACATCACCTTTGGGTTTTCTTCATGGTATCAGAGCCTTAGGCTCTTTCTTTTGGGCTTCTAGTTTTTTTGTTTCAGGTCTGTGTGGTGGAAGAATCTGTCCACTTTTGGGTCACCAGCTCCGGTGATTTTTTGATCTCACTGCCAACATCATAAGGAGTGCAGGTGGTATTCCGGCCATCACATTTGGCAGGCAAGTGGACCTCACGCACCGATTGAAGATTCGTCGGTTTCATATTTTTGGTTGAAGTTTCTATCAGCCTTGGGTCACCGGATCCGGTGATCGGTTTGCCTCACCACCACCATGGGAAGAACAGCCTCCTCCATTTCGGCCAGTACATGTTTTCCGGCAACCATCCGTCCAGCGAGTGGGCTACACTCAGCACCACAAAGTCTGACCTATTCCTCACGCGTTGGCGCGTGGGAGCGTGTGCAACATCCGTTGTCTTTCTAATTTTTTCTCTAGCATCGCTTGGTCATTTTCGATTAGGTCCCGACTTCTACTTGAGGTGGTTCTCTCTCCTTGTGGTGTTTTGCTCCCAACAGGTTATTTCCTGTCTTTATTTTTGACAGGTTCTCTCCTACCTTTGTTACGATTGAATTTTTAAGGAGTTCTTTTGGCAATGCTGGCTTCTTTTTATGGCTGAGGCGTTGCTGATAGCATCTAGCTCTATTTTTGGAGGGTTGTGTTTCCTTGTTGTGTTTCCTCGTTTCTAGGGTATTTGGTCCTATTTCTTAAGTTTCAGATTTGTTGATTTATTTAAGGAGTTGTGGACAAGTCTTTAGTTGTGATTGTGATACTTGAGTGGCAGTTGCTATTGCCACTAGTTCTTGTATATTGATTTGGTGCTTTAATCCCTTGCAGCCATCTAAAAGTGAATCATACTAGCTGTGGAGATTTCAGGTTCTTTATCTTGCACCCTTTTTTGACTTGTGGATTTGAATTGCATTCTATTAAGAGATTTGGTGTTTTTATTTGACGGTAGTGTTTGAATATTTGTGAGGCGATATTCTTTTTGAGGCTTGGTATTACTCAATATGGGTTGGAATAAGAATACGATGTGCTATTATTGCCATAATTCTAGACATACAAAAAGATTTTGTAGAAAATTGCATAATCAAAAGCCTAATATTGTTACGACCAGTACCTCTGGAAAGCATATTATGATTTCTGCCGATGAGTATGCAAAATTTATCTAGTATCAAAATTCTTTGAAAACTTCATCCACCACAACTATTGCTGGGGTACGGAATCAGAATACATGTCTTTTATCTTCCTCATCTCAGTGGGTTATTGATTCTGGTGCTAAAGATCATATGACGGGCAACCAAAATGTATTTTTTACTTGTCAGTCTCATGCTTCTTCTTCTCCAATTACAATGGCAGATGGATCATTTTCTCATGTAAACGGGTTTGGCACAGTTAACTTAACTCCTTCAATTTCTATGGGTTCAGTTTTACATATAACAAAGCTTGCTTTTAACTTGGTTTCTGTAAGTAAACTCACAAGTGATCTTAATTGCTATATTTCCTTCTTCCCTAATCATTGTGTCTTTCAAGACCTTGTAACGAAATAGATTATTGGTAAAGGTTACGTCTCAGGAGGTCTTTATATCCTTGATAGAAAGATACCGAGGCCTATTGCTTGTTCTAGTATTTTATTTCCTTTTAACGCACACTGTCGGTTGGGGCATCCTTCTTTGCTGACTTTGAAGAAACTTTGTCCTCAATTTTTTGATGTTCCTTCTCTTAATTGTGAGTCATGTTAGTTTGCCAAGCAGAACCGTAGTTCTTTAAGTCCTCAGATTAATAAATGAGCTGATTTTACATTTGAATTGGTCCATTCAGATATTTGGGGACCGTGTCTTGTGATAGCCAAACCTAGTTTCAAGTATTTTGTAACATTTGTGGATGATTAATCTCGTTTGACTCGGACATTTTTTATGAAAATTTAGTTTGAATTATTCGCTCATTTTTGTGCTTTTTGTGCTGAGGTGAAAACTCAATTTAATGTTTCTATTCGCATTTTGAGGAGTGATAATGCAAAAGAATACTTTTCAGATACTTTTCAAACATACATGGCTCAGAATGGTATACTTCATCAATCTTCATGTTAGAATACACTATCCTAAAATGGAGTTGCTGAGAGGAAAAATAGATATTTGCTTGAGATAGTACGTGCTCTTTTATTTCAGACGAAAGTTCCTAAATAATTTTTGGCCGATGCGGTATCTACTGCTTGTTTCCTGATTAATTGCATGCCCTCTTCGGTGCTCGCTAGTGAGAGTCCCTACTCTATTCTTTTTCCATCTAAGCCATTATTTCCTATAGAACCAAGAATATTTGGAAGCACTTGTTTTGTTCGTGATGTTCGGCTTCAGCTCACTAAATTGGATCCACAGTCACTGAAGTGTGTCTTCTTAGGGTATTCTTGATTGCAAAAGGGGTATAGATGTTATTGTCCAGAACTTAACAGGTATTTTGTGTCCATTGATGTTACTTTCTGGGAACATAAACCATTCTTCCCAGTTTCTGATTCAACAGGTCAGGGGGAGGAGGATAACTAGTTTGAATATAATGTTATTACAAGGTCAACAGTGGTTCCCACTCCTACTCTTCCAAGCAAGCAATTTGGATCTTTCGGCATCAAGTAATCCTATTCCTACTGTTGTAGATGATTCAACTCCATTTACTCCAGCAAAGCCACCTATAGTACAAGTTTATTCCATGAGACATGACACTTACAATACAATGTCTGAATCACATTCATCATCAACATAAACAACAAGAAGAATGATTCCAACCTTCGATTGTCTATAGAAAACTGAATGATCATACTGACTTTTCTTTAGTCCAAACTGCTGGACAACCTCACTGAATTTTCCAAACCAAGCACGAGGACTCTGCTTCAATCCATACAGAGATTTTTTCAGCTTACAGACTTTTATATACTCCTCCTGAGCAACAAAACCAGGTGGTTGCTCCAGAAAGACTTCTTCCTGTAGGTCACCATGAAGGAAAGCATTTTTCATGTTTTGGAGTCCTCACCCCAATAGAACATTGGGATGGTTCGTCTAACCTCATGGAACCTAAGATAATGCAACTTGGACCTATTTTGGGTAGCAAGAGATATTTTAGAATTCCCTTTCCAATAGAACATTGGAACGGTTCATCTAACCTCGTTGAGCCTAAGACCAGAGATGGTTCGGGACTTCCCATTTATTCATACCTTGATTAAATTATGATTGAGTTTTAGACATAAAATTTTATTCATTTTCTCATACAATTTTAATGCAATAATTAGAACACATATCGATCACGTAATGAAAGCAGTAAATAAAGCATCGTTAAAATAAATTAAATAAGAGTACATTAAATTACAATAAAACTAGTGGCGGAATACAACCCCAACTGTAGATGAAATGTAAATCATACAGAAAACAGGATATTTATTAAGGATGAGGACTTTGGTCCTCGCAGGCATACTTACAAAAAATAATTTTAAAGTGACAATTTTATTTGGATGGAAAAACTAGGACATTAGTCCCATTTTATTAGAAAAAATCCATTTTAAGTAAGATAAATATTTATTGTGATTTTCTTTTTAATGTGCCTAAAATAAACAATTTTATTAGGAATTACATGGCAAAATAAATAAAAAAGCCAAAAAAATAAAAGAATACAAATAATAAAAATAAATGGTCAAACTAAACGAGCCTCCTAGGATCTCCTCGTTTGCTCACGAGAATGCCTGAAATGGAAAAATAAATATTAGAGTAAAAAACAAATAAAACAATTAATGTTAGTTATTAAATCAAGAAAGTTAATCAATTAAACAAATAAAATGATAAATAATATACTAAAATAAAATAAAAAAAGATGACGTTAAAAATGACAAATGAATTAAAATGTTAATAAATTAAAATAAATGAAAAAATGCATTATGATTGACAAACGGAATTAAATGATATGATTGAAATAAATAAAACAATATGTTAATGTAATAATAACTATAATAATAATAATAATAATAATAATAATAATAATAATAATAATAATAATAATTAAATGAATAATAATAATAATAACAACAACAACAACAATAAAAAATGATCATAAAATAATAATAATAATTATAAGAAAAAAAAGAAAGAATAATAATAATAATAATAATAATAATAATAATAATAATAATAATAATAATAATAAACATATTAAATAAAAGAAATATATAAATAATTGAATAAATAAATAAACGAAGACAATAAAAATTTACATGTTTATCAATTAATTGTAAATAAGAGATAAAAATAATACAAAAAAAATAAAACAAATAAAATTATGAATCGAGTTTAGAATGTTTACGCTCAGAATTCGGATTCGATGGAGGGAAAAAATACAATTGATTTCCTTGCCATGTTTTGCAAAATTAGAATTGTAGATAATAAAAATTGAAATTTTATTCCAATAAATTGCTTAAAAAATGATGAAATAAAATAGAAATTTTCAAGAACAAAGAATGGATTTTTTTGTCTATAGAATGATTATTGATTAAAAAAAATTAATTTTTATTTGAAGAAAAAATAAAAATAATAATGAAAGAAAAATTAAAATTCTCAAGAACAAAAAATGATTTTCTTTGTTTCAAGGAAAATAATTGATCAAAAAAATAAATAAAAATTTCAAGAACAAAAAATCATTTTTCTTTGTCTCAAGAAAAATTATTAATAAAGAATTGAACTTTTTAACTTTAAAAAATTTTTATTTTGAGGAGAAAACCTAAAAAAAGATGTAGAGGGAATTTTATTGAAGAAGACAAGAAGAGAAAATAATTTTTTTATCCTAAAATAAATTCTCCTCCCATTCTCTTTCTATAATTTTCTATTTATACGATAAAATATGGAAAACCTAATTAATTTAGGAAAAAACTCTTAATTTATTCAAATATTATTTATCTATATTTTAAACAAGGAAAATATCATGAAAATTCTTTAAAAATGGGTAAAAAATCAATTTTGGAGCAAAAATCCCGAAATAAGGCCAACAATCAGATTTTCGGCAGAAGTGGGATGATTCAGAGATCGACGGGCGACGGTAGGTGTGTGGAGTGCCCGCTACGCTTGAGTGCCTCGCCTGCGCGCTGCACGTTGCGCTCGCGTGCACTTTCAGGCGAGGCGCTCTGCCAATGCGGTCGACGGCCGATTTTTTTTTAAATCTCAAATTTGACTATAATTTTCAACCTATTTTTTAATTTTTAATTTTTAATTTTTATTTTTAATTTTTTTTTTTTTTTTTTTTTTGTTCTAAAAAGGAAATTGACAAGAAAATCATACTTTTTTGCCTGTGAACAGGCATCTAATCATTATTGGGTAACCTTGATCTAGGCTGACTCAGGACCCGGTGTGTACAGTATAATTTCTGGAAATTTGAGTTGTGAAGTATATTTATATGCATGTTTTGAGTTGGGCTTTGTCATTGATGTGTTTAGTTAGAAGTATTTTGGTATATGAAAGTTAATTATTGGATTTGAGTGATTTTTAGAGCAAATTTCTGGGCTTGATGCTTTATTGCATATACTATGCATTTATGCCATTTTGATTCTTTCTATTAAGCGTAAAGTGTTTGCAATATGATTATTAGCATGTTTGGAGTGCAATTGTTGAGTGGATTGACCCTCCCTTGTTTTTTAAATGTGTTTTATTTGTTGCACTCTGTATGGTTTCTCACTTTGATTGGCATATGATATTTTTATTTAGGCGAGTTATAGTATTGTACTCTAAATATGCCTTATTAGATGTATATGTGTGTTAGATGGTTTGAATATTTGATTAAAGTAAAGTTTGAGTGTTATGGATAGAGTGAATATGTATAATTCTGAATGCTCATAGAAGTGGATAGATAAGCATTCTTATAAAGGGCTAGTGATTGCAACTGCCAGTGTTGACCCCGTTTGGGTCTAGTGTCAGCCCGTTTGGGTCTAGTGTTTGATACCTTTGTGTATTTAAAAGTTTTTTAAATGTTATGGGACTTCAATCTCTCTAGATGTTTGATACTGTTTGTAGTATCTAGTATACCCATATCTACCACAGATTTAATTTCAGGCTATTGTATTGTGATAACTATGAGAAGATGCAAAGATATGTGTTTATGCACTTGAATGTTTGCAAGATGTAGAGATTTGCCTTGGAATTGTTCCTGATAATTGTTAAGATCAAGTGAATAGTATATGTTAGTGCCTATAAGTTATAAGAGAAATTTATGTAATTGATGTTTATAATTTTCGCATGCTTGTATCATATTATTTATAAGTAAATGATTTGTGTGATGAACATGTTGTTATGATATTGTGCGATACTTGTGATTTCGTCCGAAATCTTTTGCTTCTATTTCTCCGCACTGAGCCTTCGCTCAGCACAGATGTTTTTCCCGTGTAGGTTGCATGTTCGATTTCGGGTTGTGCATCTACAGGTCTTGGCTACTCGGAGTCTGGAGCATGTTGATAGTTCTTTTATTTTTGATATGTATATCTGTTTATAGGTAGAAGAATTGTATATGTATCTGATATTTTGTTATGTGTATGTTATATGTAATAGCAAATGTAAAGAGATGCTTTCGTAATATTGATTATATATATATATATATATATATATAAATAATTAAGTTCGTTCGCTTATGTCATGTTTTATTACTTCCGCTTTAGTATGTATGTGTACGCTTTTATGTGTGTTTGTGGCGCTCCGATATCCTCTAAAGGGGTATTAGTGTCTTACAATTTTATTGGTATCAGAGCATAGGTTTAGGCAGTTCTGGACTATAGGATGATAGAGTATAGAATATATACATGTGAGTCTATCTAGTGTCGTGGCCTAATGCAGAAGCTATCTTGTGTAGAGTTTTAATGGAGTCTGATCTGAGTGAAGAGATAGGTGAGATGACGGGTAGTGTTAATCCGGCAAGAGTTAATCAGCCTGCACCAGGGCAACCTCGAGCAGAAGGTCCCGGTCCTGCTTATGATAATCCAGCGTTAATGCAAGGGTTATTGCAGTTGATGGATAGATTGACCACTCCCAAGGCTCCCACGGACCTTTTGAGAAAGAGGTGAGTGGAGGAGTTTAGTGGAACCTCCATGGACCAATCTAAGTTAGCTAAGTTTTTGTTGGAGAGGACGGATAGAATATTACAAGAGATCAACTGTCCCTAGAACTAGCGAGTAGTGTGCGCAATGTCACTATTACAAGGGTCAGCGTATGATTGGTGGAAGCTTGTGCTTTGCAACCCTTAGAGATAAGCTGAGCTATCTTGCGAATTCTATGTCCAAGAGTTTGAGAAAAAGTATGACACCAAGGCCTACCGAGAAACGAAGTGGAAAGAGTTCATAAATTTGAAGTAGAGGAATATGACGGTCAGTGAGTATGAGAAAGAGTTCAGCCGATTAAGTAAGTACATGCTAGATGCTTTGTTAACAAAGGACTTCAAGTGCCGATAGTTCAAAGATGGGTTGAGAGAGGTTGTCAGGGGTCCTTTGTCGTCAATGGCGGTTATGCATCAAGTGGGCTATTATTAGTTGGTTTCAGTGGCCATGAAGTTAGAAGAGTATGAGTTTCTAAAATAGATAAAAGAACAGAAGAGGAAAGTGCCGGATAGTGGTGTAGTTGGTAATAAGAAGGCTCGGGATGTTGCGAGTGGGCAAGTTGCTAGAGGGTCAGCTCAAGTGCCATCAGAGGTGGGAAGTGTTACACCGCCCTCTAGTCGAGGTAGTAGGTCACTTCAGTGTGAACATTATTGAAAACACCATTGGGGTGCATGTCGGAAGCTCACAGGAGCGTGCTTCAAGTGTGGCAGCATGGAGCACATGCTTTCCAATTGTCTTGAATTGAAGGAGAATAGGGATCAGCCAAGAAGTAGAGCTAATGGAGAAAGATCTGGAGCAACGAGGAGTGGCAGAGGAAGAGGTAGAGCCTCTCAAGTTCCGTCTGAGATCGTGGAGAAGCCAGCTACTGCTGGTGGTCTTGCTCGGGTTTATGCCATGAATCGAGAAGATGTAGATGAGCAAGCAGGCCTATTTGGTAAGTTGTTATTCGCTAAGTTTTTGGTATAAGTTATTGATATGGTAGTTTAGTCATATGTTTGCTAGCGTGGAAATTTTGAGGGTGAAATTTCTTAAGGAGGAAAGAATTGTAATAACCCAATTTAGACCCTAGAAGGAATTTGCAGTGTATTGTACAGAAAAGGATATAAGTGTAATTGGACAATTATGAAATTGGGTTGAGAAAGGGGTATAATTGAAAGAGAATTAAAGTTATTTAGGAAAGAATTTATTTTAGTGAGCTCTTGGTTTTTGTCCAAGGATTTAATAGATATTTGCCAAGGATTTATTTAGTTTGGCCAATGAGGGAGTGACACCTAAGGAGGGTTGGTAGAGAGCATTAAATGAAAAGAAGGAAAGGAAGAGAGAGGAAAGAGGAACTCAGATTTTTCTTTTGTTTCCCCGTTCCCTCTCTTCTTCCTGTGTGACTTTCTCCTTCTCCCTTCTTTTTTGTTTGCTGCTTCTTGCTTATTCTTCTTGGGTGTTTCTTTAAGAGCTTTGGTTTTGATTTGAAGGGTAAGTGGTTAGTTTCCAGGTTTCAAGTCTTTATCTCCTTCTTCCTCTTTTATGTTTTGATATGGTAGCTGAGTATATTGGGTTAAGTGTGTTTGTTTTGGATGTTTCTTGCTTAAAGCTACCGACAAGAGAAAGGACAAGGGAAAAGAAAAGGTGTGATCTTGAAAAGAAGGGTTCAAGCTGCGTTTTGAGGTTTTGGAGTTGTTTAATTGGTTGAGTGTGCTTTGAGCTTTGGGTATAATTTCTGGAAATTTGAGTTGTGAAGTATGTTTATATGCATGTTTTGAGTTTGGCTTTGTCATTAATGTGTTTAGTTAGAAGTATTTTGGTATATGAAAGTTAATTATTGGATTTGTGTGATTTTTAGAGCAAATTTTTGGGCTTGATGCTTTATTGCATATGATATGCATTTATGCCATTTTGATTCTTTCTATTAAGTGTAAAGTGTTTGCAATATGATTATGAGCATGTTTGGAATATAATTGTTGAGTGGATAGAAGTTGTTTGCATGATTGTTTGATTTTGGAGAAGTTGGGTTGTGAGAGGAGCTGCAAGAATTCTGTAACAGAGTATGATTTTTGACTCTGTTGTGAGCGCGACAGAGTACGTGTTAGGCGCGCTCCAGCTAAGGCGCTCTCTGTCGCGAGCATTACCTATGTCGTAAGTGCGATAGAGAGCTCGAAAAGCCGAGATTCTGCCGGACTGTTCTTGATCGCGAGTGCGCTTGTGTGTGCGCGCGAAATGTGGACTACCCGCCCTCTGTTGTGAGCACTACTCATGTCACGAGTACGATAGAGGCCTTCCAACTCCCTCTCGCAAGTGTGGTTGAGCGTCACGAATGCGACACTGTGCGCAAGCGTGACCCTCCCTTCTTCTTCAAATGTGTTTTATTTGTTGCACTTTGTATGGTTTCTCACTTTGATTGGCATATGATATTTTTATTTAGGTGACTTATAGTATTGTACTCTAAATATGCCTTATTAGATATATATGTGTCCTAGGTGGTTTGAATATTCGATTAAAGTAAAGTTTGAGTGTTATGGATAGAGTGAATATGTATAAGCTTGAATGGTTATAGTAGTGGATAGATAAGCATGCTTATAAAGGGCTAGTGATTGCAGTTGCTAGTGTTGACCCCATTTGGGTCTAGTGTCGGCCCGTTTGGGTCTAGTGTTTGATACCTTTGAGTATCTAAAAGTTTTCAAATGTTTCGGGACTTCGGTCTCTCTAGATGTTTGATACTATTTGCAGTATCCAGTGTACCAGTATCCACCACAGATGTAATTTCAGGCTATTGTATTGTGATAACTATGAGAAGATGCAAAGATATGTGTTTATGCACTTGAATGTTTTCAAGATGTAGAGTTTTGCCTTGGTATTATTCCTGATAATTGTTAAGATCAAGTGAGTAGTATATGTTAGTGGCTGTAAAGTTATAAAAGAAATTTATGTAATTGATGTTTATAATTTTTGCATGCTTGTATCATAGTATTTATGAGTAAATGATTTGTGTGTTGAGCATGTTGTTATGATATTGTGCGATACTTGTGACTTCGTCCGAAGTCCTTTGCTTCTATTTCTCGCTACTGAGCCTTCGCTTAGCACGGGTGTTTTTCCCATGTAGGTTGCAGGTTCAGTTTTGGGTTGTGCATCTGCAGGTCTTGGCTACTCGAAGTCTGGAGATTGTTGAGAGTTCTTTTGTTTTTGATATGTATATCTATTTTTAGGCGAAAGAATTGTTTATGAATCTGATATTTTGTTATGTATATGTTATATGTAGTAGCAAATGTAAAGAGATGCTTTTGTAATATTGATGATTATATATATATATATATATATAAGTTCATTCGCTTATGTCATGTTTTATTGCTTCCGCTTTAGTATGTATGTGTACGCTTTTATATGTGTTTGTGGCACTCCGATATCCTCCTAAGGGGTATTGGGGTGTTACAGATACGTGAAAGACATTATGAATTTTCTCTAATTCTTGTGGCAAGGCTAGTCTATAGGCCATTGGACCCACACATTCTAAAATCTCGTATGGTCTAATGAACCTAGGACTTAACTTGCCTTTTCTGCCAAATCTTAACACTTCCTTCCATGGTGACACTTGCAAGAAAACTTTATCACCAACCTTGTATTCCATATCTTTTCTTTTCAAATCAGCATATGACTTCTGACAGTCAGATCTAGCTTTTAATCTCTCTTTAATAATCTTCACTTTTTCTTCTATCTCCCTTAACAATTTTGGACCAACTATCTTTTTCTCCTCGAGCGCGGTCTACCATAACGGAGTTCTACATTTTTTCCGTATAATGCTTTATGAGGAGCCATTTGAATACTTGCTTGGTAACTATTATTGTAGGAAAATTCAACCAATGGAAGATATTTGTGCCAACTACCCTCAAAATCAATTACACAACTTCTAAA
This sequence comes from Excoecaria cochinchinensis, assembly GCA_947683425.1. Taxonomy (NCBI): domain Eukaryota; kingdom Viridiplantae; phylum Streptophyta; class Magnoliopsida; order Malpighiales; family Euphorbiaceae; genus Excoecaria; species Excoecaria cochinchinensis. Next base: position 193,085 of record CANTUQ010000158.1, read on the forward strand.
CATATCCTCTAGTACCTATTATACCATAATCACATGATTATTATAATTTATAACATTGTTTATTTTTAAATCAATTATTAATAATTAACTGCATCACTCTTTCAGATTGCCCATCTGTTTGAGGATGAAATGCAGTGCTAAAATTTAATTTTATGCCTAAGGTTTCATGAAGTTTTTTCCAAAACCTCGATTTGAATCTTGGATCTCTATTTGATACAATAGAAGAAGGAACTCCGTGTAACCGTACTATCTCATTAATGTATAATTCTGCCAGTTTAATCAACGGATAGTCGGCTTTGATTAGTAAGAAGTGTGCTGACTTTGTTAATCTATCAACTATGACCTACACAGAATCATGCTTTTCCTAGTCAATGGCAACCTAATAACAAAATCAATGGTGACTTTATCCCATTTCCGTTTGGATATTGTAATAGGTTGTAAGAAACCTGATGGAACTTGAAGTTCTACCTTTACTTGTTGACAAGTTAAGCACATTGTCAAGAACTCTGCTATGTCCTTCTTCATCTCAGACCACCAATAATGAGTTTTTAAATCTTGATACATTATAGTGCTGCCGGGATGCATATCATGAAAGCTGTTATGTGCTTCCTGCATAATTTGTTTCTTTAATCATTCATTATCGGGAACATAGATTCTGTGTTTATTATATAGGCAATCAGCATGAACTCACTATCCTTCCCCTTTTAGACTTGTTTGAAGGCAGTAACAAGCTTTTTATCATGCCTTTGTACCTCCTTAACTAGCTGTAATAAGGTTGGTCTAAGCTTTAGTTCAGCCATAATAGCTCCATCATCTATTAATGCTAGTATAATATTCATAGCTCTTAAAGCTACACATGAAAGACCATAATTAGAATTCACATGCAATCTTTCTATACATAGAAATTTGAGAAAGGTTCACTAGTTATCATAGAAAATTTACCTGCCATATATTTTCTACTAAGCGCATCTGCTACCACATTTGCATTACCTAGATGATAATCAATGATGCAGTCATAATCTTTGATTAACTCTATCCACCTTCTTTGTCTTAAATTCAAATCCTTCTGAGTAGGCAAGTATTTGAGGCTTTTATGGTCAGTGTAGGTGTAGCACCTTTCCCAATTTAAATAATGCCTCCAAAATTTTAGAGCAAAAATAATAACTGCTAGCTATAGATCATGAGTTGGATAATTCTTTTCATGTGGTTCAAGTTGCCTGGATGCATAAGCAATCACCTTCCCTTCTTGCATTAAAATACATCCCAATACATTATGCAAAGCATCACTATAAATTACAAAATCCTTTCACGCTACTAGTTGAGTCAAAATGGGCACCTCTGTTAACATTGCCTTATTCTTTCCAAAACTTTCTTGGAATTTCTCACTCCACATGAATTTGGCATTCTTCTAGAGTAGCTTGGTCAAAGGGGCTGTAATTAATGAAAACCCCTTAACAAATCTTTTGTAATAGCCAGCTAAGCCTAAAAAGCTTCAAATCTCCATGTCATTTCTTAGTGGTTTCCATTTAAGAATGGCTTCAATCTTCTTGGGATTCACTCTAATCCCATAAGCTGACACAATATGACCAAGAAAAGGTATTTCACTTAGCCAACATTCACATTTACTGAATTGGGCATAAAGTAGTTTTTCTCTCAAAGTCTGTAGGATAATTCTAGGGTGTTGATCGTGTTCTTCCCGATTCCTTGAATAGATCAGTATGTCATCATAAAAACTATTACAAACTAATCAAAGTAAGGATGAAAAATGCGATTCATAAGGTCTATAAATGCTACTGGAGCATTTGTGAGCCCAAAGGGCATCACCTAAAACTCCTAATGCCCATATCTTGTTCTAAAAGCTGTCTTAGGTACATCTAACTCCTTCACTTTCAATTGATGATAACCAGACCTTAAATCAATTTTGGAAAATACACCAGCACCTTTAAGTTCATTAAAGAGATCATCAATTCTAGGCAATAGGTATTTATTCTTTACTGCAACTTTATTTAGTTGCCTATAATCAATACAAAGTCTTAGAGTTCCATCTTTCTTCTTGCCAAAATGTACAGGTGCATCCTATAGAGAGACATTGGGGAAAATAAAACCCTTTTCAAGAAGCTCTTGTAGCTAAATTTTCAATTCTTTGAGTTTAGTAGGTGCCATTTTATAAGGTGTAATAGATATTAGTGTTGTACCCGGCATCATATCGATGGAAAAGTCAATCTCTCTCTCTAGTGGTAACCCTAGTAATTCATCCGAAAATACATTCTAGAAGTTACACATTGTATTAGTAATTCATCCGAAAATACATCCTGGAAGTTACACACCGTAGGAATATCCTGGATTTTAGGTTCTTCCATCTCAGCTTCACACATGCTAAGTAGGCTTCATACCCCTTTCTCACCAACCTCTTTGCCCTGTGGCAGATATCACATTGGAAAGAAAATCTGATCTCTCACTTACTACAGTAATCTTTTCATCATTGATAGTTTTTAGTGTAATTCGTTAAGATGGCAATCTACCATCACTTGATGCACATACAACTAATCCATTCAAAGAATTATATCCAACTCATGGAATGGTAAAAAAATCAAATTAGCTGGGAAAATATGATTATGTGCTTGAACTAGACAATTCCTATATACTTTATCTACCAGTACACTGTGCCCTAAAGGATTAGTTACAAGGATTTCGTGTTCTAATTTTTTAACATTCCATGTCACACCCCAAATCGGGCCTAGTCGGATTTCGCAAGTTAAGTCGGATAAGTGATGGATATTTCGGTAATTTGTGCATATGGAATTTGGATGATAAGGACCTAATTGAAAAGATAATTAAAGTTTATAAGGAAAGAATTATGCTAGTGAGCAAAGTGTAAGTTTGTCAAAGGATTAAAAAGTAATAAAGAATGATATTTTGGTTGGAGCCAATAGGAGGCTGCCATGTGTCTTGGCAGGTGGGCAATTAGTGGGAAAAGAAGAAAAAGAAAAAGAATGAGAGGGAGGAGCAGATCACGTTCTGCTCTCTCCTCTCCTCTTCCTTGCTCTTCTTTCTTTTCCTTTCCCGTTTCTTGTTCTCCCTTCCTTGACTGTGTGTGAATTGGTGTCTTGGTAGAGCTTGAAGATTTCTTGAAGAGGTAAGTTGGGTTAGGGTTTCCTGCATGTTCTTCTTCTTCCTCTTCTCCTGGTTTTGCTATTTTGAGTTAGGGTTTAGGAAGAGTAAATTGTGGGTTTTTGTTTGTGCAAGCTTTGGGTTGCAAGAGGACGCTTAGGGGCAGGGAGAGGATGGAGGATTGAAGTTTGAAGTGTGGGTTTGAAGCTAAGGATTTCAGGTTTGGGACTTGTTTTAGAAATCTTGTTTGAGAATTTAAGTTACTGTAATTTTAGGGTTTATGTTCTTGAGAAACTTGAATGTGGTTATGCTTGATTTTGCTTGTTTTGATTTCTGAATTAAGTTGTATTTATGTTGTTTATGCTGTATGGGACATCTTCTGGAAGGTAAGATGAGATTTGCATGGTTTTGATTCAATTTTGGAATTGATTTTTGAGTTCTGGGAATTCTGGAAATGGAAAAATCGCGATCCTGTTGAATTTCCCGTTTCCAGTTTGTGTCTGTCGCGTGACTAGCCAAGAAGAGAGGCCAGTCATGAGTAGTGACTGCCAGTCACGACTCGTGACCAGCCAGAGAGGCCAGTCACGAGTGGTGACTGCCAGTCACAACTTGTGACCAGCCAAGAGGAGGCCAGTCACGACTCGTGACCAGCCAGTGAGGCCAGTCACGAGTGGTGACTGCCAGTCACAACTCGTGATAGCCAAGAGAGGCCAGTCACGAGTCGTGACTTCCAGTCACGACTCGTGACCAGCTTGGTGGAGGAGGCCAGTCACGAGTTGTGATGCCAGTCACGACTCGTGACCGGCCAACCTTATTGGTCGCTCTGTTCGGCCTATTTTCTGAAATTTCCCGGTTTTAACACAAAAATGAATTTCGTACCTCTTCTGAATGGACTTATACTGTTGTATGATACATGTCATACTTCTATATGCTCTTATATGGCTTTTCCTTTACTGTGCGCTATATTACCTGGCTTATATGAATGATTATCTTAGTTTATTTGCGATTAATAATATGTTATCCTTGATAAGTTATATATGGTATTTTGGAATAAGTTTTGGATTATAGGAATCCTGTTAAGCGATTGTTGGATTTAAACTGTATGGTTTGGATTTAGACATGTTAAATGTTGTGATTTATATTGCATGTCGTATTTCGAATGCGAAGGAATTATGAATGCCAAGTCCCCGATTGTTTAGTCCCGAGCATGTTATATTAAAATGTAAAATATGTTATGCATATCTTTAATCAGATCCTTCTCTAGGAATAACATGCTATGGTTAAGTGTATATTGTATCGTTGCATGATTAAGATTATGCGTGGCATAATATGGTTCCACATTTAATTCTGATATGTTTTAGAATATTGAATAATGCTAAAGTGTGTTGATTGAATTATAATGCATGCTTCATAATATAAATTGTATGAGGTAAGATTGATATTACGAACATATGTATTTGTCTTTTAGACTCTGGATTATGCATGATGACATATATATATATATATATATATATATATATATATATATATATATTCTGTGAATCGACACATGATTTGGATGATACTTGTGGATAGTGTAGACTTATTTATATGTCTATTATACTCAGTTTGGTCCATGATGAACTATGTCACGTGACTTGAAACATGCTTTTTCTTATGTGTGACCTGCGAGAGTCAGTCTAGTGGATAGTTAGGCATGCCTAATAGAGTCTTTTAGCTGCAACCCTCAGTTCAGTTTGGACCCTGATCAGGTCCCACGTTTGGTTCCTCACGAACCCCTCAGTATCTGGATCTTGTTTAAGATCCCCTCAGTAAAAATATTGTGTTTTTAATAAAAATGAAATGACTTTTGATTTGTACCTGTAGGTACCCTCAGTATTCGATTCGTATCCGTAAGGTACCCTCAGTACACTCGTTATCCACTATTTTGAGTCATCAGGTATTCTGTTTGTTTTGCCTGATATGAATAAGCGAATGGGATATTTGAATGAGCATAATTCTGGACATGTGAATCAGTTATGTACTCTAATGTGATTATGAACCTCTGAATGGGTTGAAGGTGACTTAAACAGGTGAATTGGACATATTTATCTGTATATATATATATATGTATATCATATTGTGAATGTGTTTATATGCTATCAGTTATGGATATAAGTACTGGAATTAAAACATGCATGGCTGTGACCATAATCTTTCAAATGCCATGAGTATATTTTATTATGTTATTCTTATGAGAATGTGAAGCCGACTAGTTAGGTTATAAGTATATGAAATAATATGTGCATGAATGTGATTCTGTACTGTTAACTATTATGGTAGCATGTGAATTAGTATGCATGATAAGGCGATCTGGACTATTGAATGATCACATATGTATTTTTTGGGGTGCAATGCATGCGGATCGGCTTCGGTAAGTGTTTGTGCTGTATTGCATGGTAATCTTATAACATGTGAATGGGTTTTTAGTTAATGTATGAGTAATCGGTCATGATAATTGCACGTATAACTGTCATGCCACTATGAATGGTAAGGTGCTGACATCCAATACCTTGGTAAGTATATGCAAGTGAGATTGTATGTAGTTCTGCATGATGACACTTGTATTGTGTATGGCATTATGTCTGCTTCGGCTTATTTTCGACATAAGTATATGGATATGATTGTGAGTTTTCAAATGAATGCCTTTCTATGCAAGCCTGATTATATATGTGTTATGAATGTCCGCTTTTGCCATTGTGAATGTGTTACGCCTTGACGACCATTGTGAATGGTTGTCCATATTGCTTGTGTGTTTTCCCCACTAAGCGTTTATCGCTTAGCACGTGTTCTCTTCCCGTGCAGGTGGCAGGTTTGGTTCTGTTCGAGTCGCGCATCTGCAAGGTCGGCCACATAGGAGTTAGAAGTTTTGTATTTTGTTCAGCTTCCGTATTTTGGATCTTGTATTTCTATAACCTTTGGTATATGTAATTATTATGCAATCGTCTTGATGTAATATTTCTGTTGATCTAAGTGTTAAAATGCTTATGTATTAAGTTATTCCTCGATTTTATTATACGCCTTATGCTTCCGCTGATTGAAAGAGTGTATGCGTGTGTGTATGTGCTTATGCTTCCATGTAGTGGTTGCGAGTGTGTGAGTTAATGCATGACCAGCTTGTTGCCCGCAAGGTAAGTTTTTAATTATTCCGCATTTATGCATGTATGTCTATGTATGAATGTATGCTTCCGCATAGTATATGTGTGCATGTTTGTGAGTGAGCGTCGATAGCGCTCTCCGGCGTCCTTCCAAAGGGGACGTAGGGGGTGTTACATTCCAACCCTTCCCATGTGTTACAATAGTGCATATATATGAATGTGTGGAGGTAGGGTCCACTAACACATAAATATCATGATCAAAAAGAGAAAATTTATCGATAGTGATGTCCGATGCATGCTGCTCCTCATGAGCTCTAATAACATAGGTTCATGCTGAGGCCCTGGCATCTGATCCCATAATTTTTTTTGCAAAGTTCTTTTGGGTAGTGGCTCCTAAAGCATCACCTCTACCCCTACCTCTACCTCTGCCTCCCTAAGTAGAAGCAAGTTCTCTAGACTGTGAAGCTATCGGGGTCCGAGGTTTAGGACATTCTCTGATATTATGATCTTTAGAGCTGCATCTAAGAGAAGCTCCTATCTTTTTCCAACATTCATTTGCATGTTGTTTCCCACAATGCTCACATAAAGAAGTTGCCCTACTTGCACCCCCAGGCATGCTGGCTATAGATGTGGTCTAACGGCTTGAACTTGCTGAGCCTTTCTGACCTTGTGATTGTCCCTGATAATAAACTTATGACTGTGCTACCGGCTAGGATCCTTTATGTCTTTGCTAACAAGAGTAATTGAGCTAGACTGCCCCTTACTCCTTTATTTGTTGACTTTTGATCCTTATATTCTTCTCTTCAGCTTCTAATTCTTCTATTTCAAGAGCAGTCTCAACCAACTCTCTAAGATCTAAAAATTTATGTCCCACTAGACCCAATCTAATCTTAGTATGCAACCTATCTTTAAACCTCTGCAGCTTCATTTCCTTGGTTGCCACAAGCTCTGGAGAGTAGTGACTTAATCTATCAAATTCTCTTAAGTATTCAGCCACTGTTTTGGTTCTCTATCTAAGATAAAGAAATGCTCTTTCCTTGGCTCTCTTATACTGAGATTTGATGTATCTGTTCTCAAATTAGTCTAAAAAGAATTTTTAAGTTTGACTAGGTTTTAATACATATCTAGAGATGGCCAACCACCATTCGTAAGCTTGACCTTGAAGTAAAAAGGCTATGCAGTCCAGTTTTTCTTTCGGTGAGATCTTCATATAAAAAAAATCCTTTTTACTTTTTGGAGCCATTCCTCTAGTTTTTATGGGGTGATAGATGCATCACCATAGAAATCTGTAGCACCCAATCTCTTCATTCTTTCGTAGTTACCTTTTTGTAGAGGAGGTGGCGGGTGAGGCTTGTAATGAGGCATAGCCTTCGTCATTCTTCTCATTGCTTCAATCATAACTTAATAAAATTCCATCTGGGCTTGAGGAAATGGTGGTACATTAGGGGTCTCTGATGAGGTTTGTATTCTGTCAGTACCCTCAACAGCAGTAGAATCTCGACTCTCTTCCTCCTCCTGATCAGCATCTCTAGAACCCGACTCTATAACAAATTTGAAAGTAATACAAAAGATGGATCTTTATAAGGTATATCTCAAATCTCCATACTCAATTTATTCACACATAATCAATCCTCAAACATTCATTTACATCATAGAAACATAATTCAAATTGTCACAATATGCTGCATATATGACCTATTAAATCCCTCTTTAAGCGGGGCATTTCTTTTCTCAATAAACATGTAATGAATGTTTATGCACAAATAATGGGATGTATGCTTAATGCTCTTTGTGTGCAATTTATGCAATTATATATGCATCACATGTATGAATATGCAATTTAGCCCACCCCTATGCTCATATTTTTTAAAAAAATTGCCCGCATCATTAAAGGCTACTTAACAGGCACACATAACATATTACCCTTCTTCATTATTCTCCTTTTTTCTGCTCTAAATTTAGGACCGCCTAAATCAAGCTCTAATACCACTAAATGTAACACCATACCCGGTCTAATAATGGCCAGGTATCGAATGTTACCAAACTTGTCCCTTTCCTTGAATTTATTAACATAACTCAAATTTTACTTTATTCCTTCTTACTACTTCTACTAAAATTTTCAAGTTTTAGCGGAAAAATGGACAGAGTTTCTCCTATACGGTTCTCTATCCCTGTTAACAATTACAAAATTTACACTTCAGTAAAACATCCATACATCCCAACTCCATCAAATCTAATGCATTGTAAAAATTCCCATCCTCCTCAAATCATCAATATACAGAAATAAAATTCACCAACGATTGTGAATTTATCTCTCTTAGTTTATACACATCTCATAATGAAGATCTAAAACATCCATCTTCCCCTATGTACTTAGAATTACAATATCCTGCAATATTTACAACTATCAATCAAAACGAATTACAACTCAAAATTCTAATTTGACTATTTGATAAGCAAATCAATAGTTTCAAACATCAAAGCTTTAAAATGACAAAATCATAAATCTATCATCCTCTTAAAATTTCCTTAGATTTCAGATTAATACTCACCTTTTTCTTACTCTATAGTCGCCATTCAAAAAGGGAGGATCCAGTGGCTAGAGGCAACAGAGAAGACGAAAGAATGGGGCTACAACTCGGAGAAAAACACAGAGAAATAGGAGGAGGAACGGTTGTTGCCTTCATGCGCAAAGAGAGAAGAAAAAGAAGGGGAGGATCGGTGACCAATGGTGGCGAACAGAGGGGATAGTAGCATCAAATTGCGGAGAAGAGTGGCTGGAACCGATGGGCAAAAATCAGGCTCTTCAGTGGCAAGAAATTGGGAAAAAAAAGAAAAGAGAGAAGAAAAAGAAAGAAAAGAAAGAGGAAAAGAAGAGCCAAAACAACATAGTTTTGGGCTAAGTTAGGGTAGATTTTTGTTAAATTTTCTTTTAGTCCCTCCTTAATTCACCTTAACCCCTAATTAACTTATTTCACCTCTCTTTTATTTTTCTATACCCATTTCAAATTAAATTCTTATATAATTATACATTTTTTTCCAGACAGTTTTTCCTTTTTATTCTTTAATTAATAAATTTTTATTTACATGCCCAATTTATTGGGTTATTATTCATATTTTTCGATTCATTAATATTTCAGGGTGTTACAGGATACGATTTTCTGACCGCTGTATAATCCTGTTATATACTTACTAAAATAGGGTATAACAGAGCAGATTTTGATATTAAACTTGTTTGGGAATTTTCACTAGAAAAAGGCATTTTTACCAAAGTTACTTCTTCACAAATATTTATCTATATCTTAAGTTTCTATTGACATAAAATTCACTTCATTTGGACTTGTATTTTAGAAATATATTCATGAGAATAGAAACTGCTCTTAAAGTAGGACAAATTTAGATGTCCATTTTTAACCTCCATTTGAGGTGTCTTAAGCTCAAAATTAAGCTAAGGTCTCTCCTAAACATTTAAAGGCCTCTATCTTAAAAAACTTTTCCAACTAGAATCACTCCATTTGGTGTTCTAGAGATCAAAATATACCCAAAATACTCAGACTTGTACTGTAGCACCTAAGAGCAGAATTTTTATTATTAACTTTTTGGGTTCTCCTCATTCAAACTCATGCATAACCATCATAACTAAACTTTATTAAGTCCATTTTATATTATTTTAAGCATTCATCACCTTCATATGCATTTCACATACAAATTTGTAGGGAGGAAAGTTCCCAAACCCGACTTTGGCTCCCTCTTCACTTTATGCTCCTCTATTACTCTTTCTCTTTCCCTTTGTTCTTTTTGTTGAAATCTTCAGCTAAACACCAAAAATTTCACTTCATGAATCATTTCACTTACACAACTCTTCACCTTGTTCACGCTAGAGAGAAAGTAAAGGAGAAGGTGAAGCTAAAAACTTACCAATTTACAAAAGAACTCATGCAAAAACTCATTTAATCTAAAAGTCAACCCATTGGCACTTGGAAGAGCTAAATTTGGCATGGAAAATGGGAGGAAAATTTTTGGAATTCTCTCCTCCTTTTCCTCTGACCTCAGCTCCTCTTATACATGTTGATTTCAAAATTCTGAAAATGTTAGATGTAATAAGATGATTGGCCAAGTTTGACAATCATATAATCAATCCTTCCTTCTATTTTGATTTTCAATTAACCTTATCATTAGATTATGCTTATAATTTGACCCATAATGTTGATCTTTTAATGCACATAAGTCACATTTTTACAAATTACCATATTGCTGCGACTTGTCAAAACTTTTCATTTAAAGACGGTTACGTCCTTCCAGCACAACCTTCACCAAACTAAGCATATTCGGTTACTGGCTAGCCCTAATCATGACTTAGTACGACTAAGGTGTGTTTTGGGGCCTTACATAAAATATATTTAAGGAGCTTATTTGGCATTTGAATAGCTTTTTTTAAGTGATCTAATTAAAATTTTTAATCAACCCCGCTACGTTACAATTTGGAATTACCATAAAATCCTTTTCTATCCACTAACTCTTATCTTATACTCCATGTATTCTATAAATATAGGCATATTTTTCATTTTGGTTTATCCCATCATATATTCTTGTTTCCTTTTCTAGATTATAGTTAAAATATAAATTGTCTACTATACCCTTATTTATTTGTTTTTAAATAAACAATCACCATATTAAATTTTTTATATTTCTCATCGTTATTTTGTAACACCTCAAAAATTTTGATTTTGTAAATAGTATTTTTAGGGCTGTGAATTGTGCTCCTAAGATGAATAGTGCCACCCAAGACCATAAAACAATTTTTCTGAGCATTACAAAATACAATTCATGGAGAGTACGAGAATGTAATTTGAGGTTAAAGCGAGGTTCAATAGGACCTTAAAATTTAAATATAAAAATAAGTAGCGAGTTAGGTATAAATAGTGCACATTTTGACATGAGCTTGATAAAGATTAAAATTCGACTTGAGACCTCTAAAAATTAATTTGACCATCGAAATCCATTATAAATGATAGAATGATAATTTTAAATAGGAATAAAATTAAGACAAAAAAGTGAATTATTGGACCAGTACATTTATTGCCCGACCAAAAAAATCATTAAAATGATGCAGTTTTGACTTGAAAATTTGTGTACACCAAAATAAAATATTTTTTTTTATTTTATGGATATATTTTTATGGGAATTAAATAAAATGAATATGTAATTAATGAGAAAGTGACATTTCACACATTATAGACCCTTGGATTGAATAATACCTAATTAAATATTGGCCCTTGATTCCACCATATAAAAGCATGGAAACTTCGTGAAAAATTGTAGCAATTTCTATTCTCTTGGTTGAACTCCATCTCGCCTATCTTTTCCCTCTCTTGCCTAACTATACTCCTTCGTCCTTCTTCCATTTTTGTTATAATTTCCACCAAATTTTATTTAATTTCTACCCTAATTTAATCCGTACACTCAATCCTAGTCTCCCATCCATCCATATGAAGGTGACAAGTGAAAATATTATTAAGGAATTGGTGAAGAATAAGTGAGGATTAAATCCACCAAGTAAGTAAAATGTTTGGACTTTTAAAGTTTTGTGTAATTTTTAGTATACATGACTAGTATGTAAGTAGATTTTGATGAAACTAAAAGGAAAACTAAGTGGAATTATTGTCCATGAATTTGGTTCTGTGAAGAACAAGAAGAAGGAGGAAGGAAAAAGAAAGAAAAAGAGAAACAAAGACAAGAATATAAAAGGCACTAAGTAAAAAAAAGGTTTGTGAATATATATACTTGCATTTTTCATATATTGTTTGAATATGTATGTTAGTAAGTTTGGAATAAATGTTATGTTTATTTGGAATTGATGTTATGAAAGTTTAATTAGGAACTAAATGAAGATTATAGTATGTTTAATTTGATATATTAGTGCTTAAATTGTTAGTTCATACTAAGCTACATTATGTAAGTGCTTAAAGCTTACAATGTGCATGATTTTATGATCAATTCAAGTTAGATTATTGAAATCAAGATTAAAGAAGTTGTGATTTTGTGCTTGAATATTGGAAATGTAAGTGATATATGTGTGAGGTGTGGTGGCCAAATATGATGACATTATGTGATAATTAATAAAATGAATTAATGGAATTATTTTGCCCTTAGTAACTAGTATTGAAATCAGAAATATAGCATATAATTAGCTAGCCATAGGGACACATACCGTGGTATTGAGTCATGATGACTCACATTTGTAGATTAACGGTGGTCTATATAGTCATACAATTTGCATTATACAGTTGTCGAAGCGTTTGACTCTCAAGTGGTCACTTCGACAGTTTTGGACCTTTGGGGTCTTTGTCCTGCATATCCTGTTCATTGGATTTCCACTGGATATTACTAGAGGCAAAACTATAATTTTGATTCAAAACAATAATAAATATGGTAAAATGGTAATAATGAGTTAAAATAAAGAAATAATGCAAAATGGTAATTAATGATAAGGAAATCTGAAAAAAGAAAAATAAATAGATTAATAATCTCTTAATTGAATTATTTATGTAAAAATAATATATAATGTTAGAATTAAAAATATATGAATAAATATGTTTATTTGGATTTATAATTATTGAATTAAAATTCATATTACTAATTATGTATATTGGATATAATTGTATTTGAGTGATTGTTTGTGTGATTATAAAAAACGTTAGTATAGTATCTACCACTAGACATGAAGTGCTTAGTGCGTAGTTTGTTAGTGCTCTTAGGTACAATATAAGCTGATAGTAGTTCCGGAAGGGATAAGGCACTTGGTGCAATTTGGGAGACTTAATGTTTGAAGAGATGCAATTTGATTTTGAATATGGCATGTATATGTGTATAACCTTACATGTGTAATATAGAATATTATGTATGTATTTATATAGTTATGAAGTTAAAGAAATTCACGTACTATTTTGTAGAAAGATAATGGTTAATAAAGTTTGAATGTTTATTACTTGATGATTTTGTTGCATATGAAAATGTGAAATAGAAATATGTGTATTGAGAAGATGGTCAATTGTTGAATTAATGGAGGTTGAAATGGTTGTGACAATATTGAGAGTGTTTAAATTTGAATGTGTAGGAGGAATAGGAATAGTTACAGCTATTATGCTACCAAAAAATTTACCAAATAAATAGCAAGTAGCAGTCAATTTTTGCACGACAGTGGTAATAAGATAAATATAATAATAAAAAAAAATTCACTACTAAATTCATAAAGAAATATAATGTGGATTCAATGAAGAATAATTAAGGAAGCAGCTTTTGTATTACCAAGTACTCATTTCTAAATAATTGGATATAGGGTGTTACATATTTATTAAAATATCTTAAATAATTTTGACTCATAATGACATATATATATTTTTAATAATTTCCACACAACCATGAATAACAAAGTCCCACAAGTAAGAAAATAAATCTTAAATCTCGCCCACCTTTAAGCTCAGGCATCAAAATCATGTAATTTTACTAATGGATCGGTTCAATTTTCGAAATATTTGAATATTGAAAATAAATCTATATAACCAAATTTTTATTCAAATTCAAGCCAAATATATCAAAATTTCTTGATCCGGTTTGATTTGGTTTTAGAATTGATGTTTTAGTTTTCATTATGACTCGAGATACAATCTAAATCAATCCGAAAAAAGAAATGATCGACACAAAAATGATCATCCAAGAAATCCAAAATCGAAAAAAATTGATCCGAAGTGATCCAAACCTGCCCTACTTTGCCCAATTGCTAGATCTATATGAAAGGTTTCTTTTTTGTGAAAAAAAAGAAAAAAAATTGTTAATGAGGATGTATATGCTTTTGAGGTCCATATTAAGGATGTAGCTGCAGTGTTGTCAATAAGGCTCATTAACCCATTTATGTAAAAATCAAAATTGTCTTTCTAAATATAACTTTAGCTTGAGTTAAATAGATCCCTCAAGTTTGTTAGAATAGTAGATTAATTTCTTTTATATTTTAATCGAATCAATTTTATCCTTAAAAAATTGAAAATAAGCCATTAAAGAATTGAAATTAAGCAAATTAGGTGCTAATTGAAATAAAGTGTTTTGTCTTTATTCTACGTACACATGTTGAAGTCATGATTTCCTTCTGCTAGTTAGCAATTTCATTCAAACACAACTTCAACCGTTGAGTATTCTATCAGTAAACTTGAACAAGCCATTAAATTAGGGTTTATTTGACCCAATATGATATTTAATGGGAATTTGCCTCAGCCGAAATATAAGGGACTTATTTGACTATCAAAATAAATTTAAGGAACTTATTTAGCATTTGAATAACTTTTTCTAAGTGATCTAATTAAAATTTGTAATCAACTTACTACAACACAATTTGGAATTTCCATAAAATCCTTTATCGTGTACTAAATCTTATCTTATACTCATTCCTTTCTATAATTATAGGATTATTTTTCATTTTTGTTTTTGATTTGCAATTTTATCTTTTCAATTCATAGAAGTCCATTTAGAACAACGTAAAAGAAAAATCCATGAATTTAAATTTTCAATTCCTTGAGTTTGTTTTCATTGAATTGTAGATGGCGGGGAATAGAATAAAGTCCTTTTGAGCTTTGCAATTTCATCTTTTTTCTTGGGATAATGATATAATTAATTATTTTAATATATATATTTGTTTTTACAAAAGTAGAGTGTTTGAAAAACTATTTAAGGGTTTGGGGATTGATATGAAACTACAGCTGTCAGCTGTGGTTTTAGACTCCATTTTTTTTCTCTTCTTTTTTTCTGCATCTATAGCTTCCTTTTTTTTGTTGGAAAAGTTACCGGTCCGACAGAATGGCAGCTTTTCCATTTTTTAAAAAAAACTTTTGATTTTATTTTTTTTTCTATTTGTACTACTATTGTAATATATAGCTAAAATTTTTATTAAGAGGCCAAAAAAAATTATAAACTTTTATCCAAAAAGAATTATAAAATTTTAACTTATTAAATAGAAAATGTTTTTATTCATTTTTTTTATAATTATTAGATATTTGAAATTTACTTTTGAACATATTGGAAAGAGAGCAAAATAATTTTTTTTAAGGATTTAAAGAATTAAAAGTAAAATGATAGATTTTGAATTTACTTTCTAATTAAGGAAAAATAGAGCTTGTCATTACATTTTATAAGTTGAAAGTAGAAATTGATTTTATTTATATATCATAAAAGTGAAAAAAAAATAATATATGCATTATGAAATGTGACTAATTTAATAATTCTATATATGACTTGAAAAAATAATGGATAAATGGTAATTTAGGATAACTTTTATACATATTAAACTTAAATAAGATAATTTTTATAAGTAGATACATGAACTATGGTGTTATTTGATTTTCATATATTTATTTAATATGATAATAAAAATAGGGAAGATTAGGGACGAAGGCATGAAAAGTAATTGGCATAGAGATGGGAAACGGAAAGTGAAAATGAGATTTGGAATTTCATAGGATGGGTAGTTGATATAGCCATAGGGGTGTGATGGTGATGTCATTCTCTCTCCCATTTGGGCCTCAATCACGTGCCTTTTGTCATCCTAATATTGATTTACATCCATTTTCTAACACCCCCTCCGCCGCCCCGATTGGAAGGGCGACGGCGGGCGCGCTACCCGACGCTCACTCACTAAAAACGAACATACATGCACTAAACGGAAGCATTCACTCACAATAATAATGGAAACTATATATATATCATAGTTAAAATTCTTTATATACAAAAATCCAAAAGATTACATCTTAAATCCTTTACAAAATTAATACATATACAAAAAGAATTACAGGAGGAGATAACAAAACAACTCTATTCCTACGTGGCCGACCTGCAGATGCGCAACACGAGCAATCTCCCAAAATCCTGTCACCTATACGGGACAAGAACTCGTGCTAAGCAATAACGCTTAGTGGGGAGGAACAATACAATAGAACACTATACTATAAATTCATGCAATGAATCAGAGCACAGAGATATATAATTCGGAGTGAAGCACTGATTCTATGCCGAAAAAAGACAACTTTAAGTGTGCAAGATGAACTGCCCTAGTTACATTAATATGATTGCATAAATGTGTCACACCCCATTTGCCCCCTAGTTGAATGAGCTATTTTGTATGTGTGTGCAATTGCATGAGTTTTGGATTATAAGGGCATTTTGGTAATTTCGCATGTTATAAGAGTTTTTCTTGCATGTGGGTGCATGCATGGTGCCATGGTGTGAGTTAGTTGGGTTGGTTTTGGGTGTGTGTAAATGCACCATTGTAGTGTGTGTTCTTGGGAGTTTCATTGTGTGTGTTGTGCATACAAGTGTAGGGTATGCTTTAGTTGAGAGGATCTTGTGTATGTGTGATATAGCCATGTAGGGTGTGAGTGACCAAATCCCTCCACTAGGATTTTGACATGTGTCTAGGGTTAAGAAAAGAAAAGGAAAAGAAGAAAAAGGGGAAGATCAGATTTTTCATTTTGTGCTTCCCGTTTCCATCCGCCGCCCCTCTTCTTTTCTTCTTCTTGTCTTCTTCTCTTGGACATTGGTTGAGATTCAAGAGTTCTAGTGGGGATTTGATCATCTCTTAGTAGTCTTTGGTAAGTATTATGCATCCATTTTGCCTTTGTTTAAGTTCTCCATCTTCTTCTATTTTCTTATTTTTGAAATGGGTTTGAAGTTTGGATTCTTGTTTTGTTTGCTTGTTTTTGGTTGGGTTCCTAGTTGAGCCTCCCCGGGATCCTAAAGGCAAGGAAGTTGCTGGATCAAGTGGAACTAAACACTAGGAGCTAAGGATTTTGAGGTTTGGAAATTTCTTCCTTTTTATGTGAAAATGTTCATGAGTGTGTTCTTAATGTTTTCTTGGAATTAGGTTGTTAGATGTTCTTTATTTTGATGTTTATGCTATGGGTCTTTGTTTTAGAATGTGGAACTTGCAAGATTATGAATTAATCATGATGAATTCGGATTTGAAGTAATTTGATGCATAAATGGAAGTTTATTGTTAATAAATGTTGTATTATGGTTGTTTATGCTTTTGGATGGCTGGATTTGAGGTAAGTCACCTTTGATTGAGATTTGAGTGGTTGGAGGAGGAAATGGAAGAGGAAAATCTGCAGAATTTCTGCAGATTTTCAAAATCCCGACTCTGTCGCGATCGCGACGACTGTCGCGAGGTCGCGACAGAGAGCGGTAGTGGGAGCTTCACTGTCGCGAGCACGCGACATCCGCCGCGAGCCCGCGACAGCCGAAGTGTCGTATGCCTTCTGTCGCGAGCGCGACAACTGTCGCGATCGCGACAGAGAGTATTGTTGCCAGGTGTTATCGCAACCACGCGATCCGTCGCGAGATCGCGACAGCACCCTTTGCCTTCTGTCGCGATCGCGACATCCGTCGCGAGCGCGACAGAGCCTGGCCCTTCCGTCCTCCCTGCGGTCGCGAGATCTGTCGCGCGCGCGCAGCGAAGAGACTTTGGTCTCTGTCGCGAGCGCGACAGACGTCGCGAGCGCGACAGTCCCTTGTATGCTGAATGAGTTTTCTTCCTTCGCGTGTGCCTTGAACTTCAGTTTACTTTAGCAGTTATGAGATTTATGCTTGATATCCTATAAATGATATGCAAGTGTAATTATGATATGACTATGCTTATTTGATGATGATTAATTTGGAATCACGAAATGGATTGAACGGTTTATGTATGACCTGCTAGAGTCTAGTCAGTGGATAGTTAGGCATGCCTAATAGAGTCTTTGCTGCAGCTTCTGTTATTTCTGTTTGGACCCCGATCAGGTCCCGTTCGTTCCTCGCGAACTTCTGTAATGTGTTTGGATCTTGTTTAAGGTCCTTCTGGAAATGTTTGTGAATGAAAAGTTAAAATGGTTTTTCGTATTCGATTGGTACTCGTAAAGTACTTTCTGTTCACTCGTTATCCACTACCTTGAGTCAGCAGGTGTTTCAATGTTTAAAGTACTTGTATGAAATGTTATATGAACAAATACATGTTTTATCCTTATGGATTCAATGATGGAAAGTACAATCTGTAATGAGAATACGATTATTGATATGAATCTTTATGGTGAATGTCTTTATGTACTTACGCATGTGAATTGCCTTGACGACCGTTGTGAATGGTTGTCTTTATGCTTTGTGTGTTTTCCCCACTAAGCGTTTATCACTTAGCACGGTGTGTTTACCCGTGCAGGTGCGGAAGGAGTTGATTTTGGGAGAGTCGTCGCTATCAAAGCCAACACAGCGGGGTCTTAGTATAGGGCTTATTTTTGTAGCTTATGATTCTTTTTGTATAGAACTCTCATATGATTTTGTATTAGCTTCCGCTTTTGTAATTGTAATTTTGGGATATGTAATTATCTGTTGTTTCTCTAAGTTGATCAGAACAGTAATGTAATGCTTTCATTATATTAATGCATGATCAGCTTCTTTGAATGGTATTGTAAAGTTTTAATTTACCCTGTATTTTGGTATGTATGTTTACGTATGAATGTATGTATATTTCTGTATCTGTGTGGTGGCACCTTTACTCCTATGGCATCTTACTCCATATCGGATGGGATCGCCTACGTATGGGTAAGGGGTGTTACAAGTTGTGGTATCAGAGCACGGTTTAGGCGTTTCTGGGCGATGGTTTATATGATGCTATGTGTGTATATGTCTATGTTTAGGGCTGTGTTGGCTGATGTGGTTGTCCTCTTGTTTGTTAGATGAATTCTGATTCTGCTCACGGTACGCTCGAGGAGTCCGCTGAAAGTGTGAACCCTCCAGCGGTAGATCCGTCTGTCTCTGTTTCGGTGTCGGCTCAACATGCTAGGGTCCAACCTGAGGCCGCTGCCATGCCTTTTGAGGCGATGCTTAGATTGCATCAAGACATGGCTCGGGTTTTGGATAGAGTGATTGCCCCGAAAGCCCCGATTGTGAGTCTGAGAAGAGCGGGTGTTGAGGATTTCTATGGAACTGGGCTTGATGAGTCTGAGTTAGCCGAGAAGTGGCTGGATAAAGTTAAGAGAGCTTTGAGGGAAATCAGGTGCCCTCCGGATCAGCAAGCGGAGTGTGCTGTAGCCTTGCTTCAGGGTTCAGCTTATGAATGGTGGGAATTGGTGTGTAGGCAACCTCAAATGCCTGACCCTTTGACATGGGATTTCTTTGATGAGCAATTTTCTAAGAAGTATGTGACTCAGGCGTATAAGGACGCAAGATGGGCGCAGTTTTTGAGTTTGAGGCAAAGGGCCTTGTCTGTGGCAGATTATGAGAAGGAGTTTAACCGGTTGTCCCGTTATGCTCCGCGTGGGGTCATGACGGATGATTTCAGATGCAAACACTTTGAGGCCGGGTTGAATGATTCTTTGAAGATTGCTTTAGTTTCTTTGATGTGTATGCCGGGGGTACAGTATTATCAGATTGCTGAAGCTGCTTTGAGGGCAGAGAAAGCAGAAACTTTGATTAGAGAGAGAGCTCAGCGCCGGAGTTCTGCTAGAGGTGGTGTTTCCTCATCTTCGGGTAAGAGGTCTAGGAACCCGCAAGATGATCCTGTGGCTGGTTCGGCTTCGAGAGGGAGAAGGCAAGGTTCAGCTGCAGTGTCTGGTTCTGGTAGGGGTGGCCGGTCTGATGCTGCACCCGTTTGTTCGAACTGCAGTAAGGCTCACTGGGGTGAGTGTAGGTGGCTTACTGGTGGGTGTTTCAGGTGTGGAAGCACTGAACACCGTGTGGCTAATTGTCCTCAGATGAGTGAAGACTTAGGTCCTCAGGGAGGAGCTAGCAGAGTTGGATCGAATGCGCCGCAGGCCCCTAGAGGTAGAGGTAGAGGAAGAGGTCGAGGCGGTCGACCCAGAGATGTAGCTGGTTCTGAGACAGTTGAGCGTCCTCCTCAGGGTGCCGTTAGAGCTTATGCAGTGAGAGCTAGAGATGAGCAGGATGCGCCTGATGTGATTGCTGGTAAGTTCCTACTCCATGACACTGAATTATATGCTCTAATAGATCCTGGTTCCACACACTCATATTTGTGCACACATAAGTTTATTGATAAGTTGCATGTGGTAGAACAGTTAGACTATGAGATATGTGTGACCAATCCGTTAGGGCATAGTGTCAGTGTGAGTAGAGTTTACAGGAATTGTCCGTTGATGGTTGAGAATGTTGAGTTTCCTGTGGATTTGATAGAGTTGCCCTTCAGAGAGTATGACTTGATTTTGGGTATGGACTGGTTGAGTAAGTATAGAGCTGTGGTTGATTGTCATAGGAAGACTTTCGTGCTTCGAGATAGGAATCGAGCTCCAGTGTTTGTTAGAGGTTTGGGTGCGAGTTCCGTGCACAATGTGATTTCTGCTATTCAAGCTAAGAGGTTTTTGAGAAAAGGTTGTGAGGCTTTTCTGGCTGTGGTTTTGGATTCCAGGAGGGATCAAGTTAGGATTGAGAACATCCCTGTTGTTCGAGAGTTCAGTGATGTTTTTCCGAGTGACTTGCCTGGTTTGCCTCCAGAGAGGGAAGTTGAGCTAGCCATAGAGATTATGCCGGGTACCACACCGGTGTCGAAGGCACCTTATCGGATGGCTCCTGTAGAGTTGAGAGAACTTAAAACTCAATTGCAAGAGCTGTTGGATAAGGGATACATTCGACCCAGCATATCTCCTTGGGGAGCTCCGGTACTGTTTGTTAAGAAGAAGGATGGATCCTTGAGGATGTGTATAGACTACAGGCAGATCAATAAGGTCACAGTGAAGAATAAGTATCCGTTGCCCAGGGTTGAAGATTTGTTTGATCAGCTGCGAGGTGCGGGTGTGTTTTCTAAGATTGACCTTCGGTCTGGGTATTATCAGCTTCGTGTTAAAGATCAGGATGTGGTTAAGACTGCATTTCGGACTCGGTATGGCCACTATGAGTTCCTGGTTATGCCGTTTGGTTTGACTAATGCTCCAGCGGCATTCATGGATTTGATGAATAGAGTGTTCAGGCCATATTTAGACCGGTTTGTAGTAGTTTTCATAGATGATATTTTGGTATTTTCCAAGGATGAAGCCGAGCATGAAGAGCATCTTCGGTTAGTTTTGCAGATTTTGAGAGAGCATAGGTTGTTTGCTAAGTTGAGTAAGAGTGATTTTTGGCTTAAGGAAGTGTCGTTTTTGGGTCATATAGTTTCAGCGAAGGGTATTCAAGTGGATCCAGCTAAGATTGAGGCGATAGTGGATTGGAAAGCGCCGAGGAATGTCCAGGAAGTGAGGAGTTTCCTTGGTCTGGCAGGTTATTACCGTCGGTTCGTTAAGGGTTTTTCAGTGATTGCTGCTCCGATGACCAGGTTATTGAGGAAGGGAGTTAAGTTCGAATGGTCGGATAAGTGCCAAGTTTGTTTTGAGAGGTTGAAGCAGTTGTTAGTTGAAGCTCCTATATTAACTCAACCCACCTCGGGTAAGGAGTTTGTTATATATAGTGATGCTTCAGGTGTTGGTTTGGGATGTGTTCTGATGCAGGAAGGTAAGGTAGTGGCTTATGCTTCTCGACAGTTGAAGCCGCACGAAAGGAATTATCCGACGCATGATCTTGAGTTAGCTGCAGTTGTCTTCGCTTTGAAGATTTGGCGTCATTATCTCTACGGGGAGAAGTGTAGGATCTTTTCGGACCACAAAAGTTTGAAGTATTTTCTGACTCAGAAGGAATTGAATATGAGGCAACGTCGTTGGCTTGAGCTGTTTAAGGATTACGATTGCATTGTGGATTACCATCCGGGTAAGGCCAATGTAGTCGCGGATGCGTTGAGTAGGAAGTCAGTTTCTGCCTTGTTTTTGAGAAGGTTTAGATGGAGGTTTGGTTCCGATGGAGCTTTGATAGCTCAGTTGAGGGTCAAGCCTACTTTGAGACAGCAGATAGTAGATGCTCAGAAAGTAGATGAGAAACTTCAGCGGATTGTTCAAGAAGTCGGTTCAGGTAAGCAGTCAGAGTTTTCGGTTCAGGATGGGGTTCTTCTGTTTGGAAAACGTTTGTGTGTGCCGGATAGTGCAGAGTTAAGAAGACAGATTTTGGATGAGGCGCATAGTTCAGTTTTCACCATGCATCCTGGCAGTGTGAAGATGTACCGGGATTTGAAGCAGTTCTTTTGGTGGTCTGGTATGAAGAGGGACATAGTGGACTTTGTATCAAAGTGCCTGACTTGTCAGCAAGTCAAGGCTGAGCACCAGGTTCCTTCTGGTTTGCTCACGCCTTTGTCTATTCCCGAATGGAAGTGGGATGACATCGCCATGGATTTTGTCTCCGGTTTACCTTTGTCTCAGAGAAAGCATGATTCTGTTTGGGTTGTTGTCGATCGACTCACGAAGTCTGCTCACTTTTTGCCGGTTAGGATGGATTATTCGATGAGTAGATTGGCCAGTATGTATGTAGATGAGATAGTGCGATTGCATGGGGTACCTCTGTCCATAGTTTCTGATAGGGACCCAAGGTTCACATCTAAGTTCTGGAAAGAGTTGCAGCGAGCTTTGGGTACCAAGTTGAAGTTCAGTACAGCATTTCATCCGCAGACAGATGGTCAGTCCGAGCGTGTGATTCAGATCTTAGAGGATATAATGAGGGCTTATGTTTTGGACTTTCCGGGTAGCTGGGACAAGTACGTATCATTGATGGAATTTGCCTACAACAACAGTTTTCAGTCGAGCATTGGTATGTCACCTTATGAGGCTCTGTATGGACGTCAGTGTAGGACTCCTGTTTGTTGGACAGAGTTGTCTGAGAGGTCAGTGATTGGGCCAGATCTGGTTAGAGACACAGAAGAAAAGATCAGAGTTGTGCAGCGGAATCTGAAAATGGCCAAGGATCGACAGAAGTCTTATGCCAACCTGAAGAGAAAGGATGTACAGTTTGAAGTTGGGGACAAGGTTTTTCTTAAAGTGTCTCCTTGGAGAAGAGTGCTTCGATTTGGAAAGAAAGGGAAGCTTAGTCCTCGCTTTATTGGTCCGTATGAGGTGTTAGCAAGAGTTGGTCCAGTGGCTTACAGACTAGCTTTGCCGATGGAATTGTCGAAGCTTCACAATGTGTTTCACGTTTCTATGCTCCGTTGGTATAGATCGGATCCTTCCCATGTTTTGTCAATTCAAGAGGTTCAAGTGCAGTCAGATTTTTCCTACGACGAGGAGCCTAGAGCTATCTTAGAGCGGGAAGTACGTCAGCTAAGGAATAAGCAGATTCCTTTGGTCAAGGTTTTGTGGAATCACCATGGGGTTGAGGAAGCAACTTGGGAACCGGAGGAATCGATGAGATTGCAGTATCCGCAATTGTTCTGTTCAGGTGAGAATTTCGAGGACGAAATTCTTGTTAGTAGGGGAGAGTTGTCACACCCCGTTTGCCCCCTAGTTGAATGAGCTATTTTGTATGTGTGTGCAATTGCATGAGTTTTGGATTATAAGGGCATTTTGGTAATTTCGCATGTTATAAGAGTTTTTCTTGCATGTGGGTGCATGCATGGTGCCATGGTGTGAGTTAGTTGGGTTGGTTTTGGGTGTGTGTAAATGCACCATTGTAGTGTGTGTTCTTGGGAGTTTCATTGTGTGTGTTGTGCATACAAGTGTAGGGTATGCTTTAGTTGAGAGGATCTTGTGTATGTGTGATATAGCCATGTAGGGTGTGAGTGACCAAATCCCTCCACTAGGATTTTGACATGTGTCTAGGGTTAAGAAAAGAAAAGGAAAAGAAGAAAAAGGGGAAGATCAGATTTTTCATTTAGTGCTTCTCGTTTCCATCCGCCGCCCCTCTTCTTTTCTTCTTCTTGTCTTCTTCTCTTGGACATTGGTTGAGATTCAAGAGTTCTAGTGGGGATTTGATCATCTCTTAGTAGTCTTTGGTAAGTATTATGCATCCATTTTGCCTTTGTTTAAGTTCTCCATCTTCTTCTATTTTCTTATTTTTGAAATGGGTTTGAAGTTTGGATTCTTGTTTTGTTTGCTTGTTTTTGGTTGGGTTCCTAGTTGAGCCTCCCCGGGATCCTAAAGGCAAGGAAGTTGCTGGATCAAGTGGAACTAAACACTAGGAGCTAAGGATTTTGAGGTTTGGGAATTTCTTCCTTTTTATGTGAAAATGTTCATGAGTGTGTTCTTAATGTTTTCTTGGAATTAGGTTGTTAGATGTTCTTTATTTTGATGTTTATGCTATGGGTCTTTGTTTTAGAATGTGGAACTTGCAAGATTATGAATTAATCATGATGAATTCGGATTTGAAGTAATTTGATGCATAAATGGAAGTTTATTGTTAATAAATGTTGTATTATGGTTGTTTATGCTTTTGGATGGCTGGATTTGAGGTAAGTCACCTTTGATTGAGATTTGAGTGGTTGGAGGAGGAAATGGAAGAGGAAAATCTGCAGAATTTCTGCAGATTTTCAAAATCCCGACTCTGTCGCGATCGCGACGACTGTCGCGAGGTCGCGACGACTGTCGCGAGGTCGCGACGACTGTCGCGAGGTCGCGACAGAGAGCGGTAGTGGGAGCTTCACTGTCGCGAGCACGCGACATCCGCCGCGAACCCGCGACAGCCGAAGTGTCGTATGCCTTCTGTCGCGAGCGCGACAACTGTCGCGATCGCGACAGAGAGTATTGTTGCCAGGTGTTATCGCGACCACGCGATCCGTCGCGAGATCGCGACAGCACCCTTTGCCTTCTGTCGCGATCGCGACATCCGTCGCGAGCGCGACAGAGCCTGGCCCTTCCGTCCTCCCTGCGGTCGCGAGATCTGTCGCGCGCGCGCAGCGAAGAGACTTTGGTCTCTGTCGCGAGCGCGACAGTCCCTTGTATGCTGAATGAGTTTTCTTCCTTCGCGTGTGCCTTGAACTTCAGTTTACTTTAGCAGTTATGAGATTTATGCTTGATATCCTATAAATGATATGCAAGTGTAATTATGATATGACTATGCTTATTTGATGATGATTAATTTGGAATCACGAAATGGATTGAACGGTTTATGTATGACCTGCTAGAGTCTAGTCAGTGGATAGTTAGGCATGCCTAATAGAGTCTTTGCTGCAGCTTCTGTTATTTCTGTTTGGACCCCGATCAGGTCCCGTTCGTTCCTCGCGAACTTCTGTAATGTGTTTGGATCTTGTTTAAGGTCCTTCTGGAAATGTTTGTGAATGAAAAGTTAAAATGGTTTTTCGTATTCGATTGGTACTCGTAAAGTACTTTCTGTTCACTCGTTATCCACTACCTTGAGTCAGCAGGTGTTTCAATGTTTAAAGTACTTGTATGAAATGTTATATGAACAAATACATGTTTTATCCTTATGGATTCAATGATGGAAAGTACAATCTGTAATGAGAATACGATTATTGATATGAATCTTTATGGTGAATGTCTTTATGTACTTACGCATGTGAATTGCCTTGACGACCGTTGTGAATGGTTGTCTTTATGCTTTGTGTGTTTTCCCTACTAAGCGTTTATCGCTTAGCACGGTGTGTTTACCCGTGCAGGTGCGGAAGGAGTTGATTTTGGGAGAGTCGTCGCTATCAAAGCCAACACAGCGGGGTCTTAGTATAGGGCTTATTTTTGTAGCTTATGATTCTTTTTGTATAGAACTCTCATATGATTTTGTATTAGCTTCCGCTTTTGTAATTGTAATTTTGGGATATGTAATTATCTGTTGTTTCTCTAAGTTGATCAGAACAGTAATGTAATGCTTTCATTATATTAATGCATGATCAGCTTCTTTGAATGGTATTGTAAAGTTTTAATTTACCCTGTATTTTGGTATGTATGTTTACGTATGAATGTATGTATATTTCTGTATCTGTGTGGTGGCACCTTTACTCCTACGGCATCTTACTCCATATCGGATGGGATCGCCTACGTATGGGTAAGGGGTGTTACAAAATGCATGTATTCTAATTTGATTTCATAACATATGATCACTATGTAACACCCCCTACCCATATGTAGGCGTACCCATCCTCAAAGATTGAGAAGCCGTATGAGCCGGGTGTGTCACCAAGCAGATAAAGATACAAAGCATACATTCATACATAATAACCATCCATCATTACGGGGAAATTAAAACCTTCATAAGCATCAGAATAATCCATCACTACAATAGCAAAATTCATTACAATAATGTACGGATCAAAAGCCAGAATAAAAAAATTACATATCCCAAAAGTATATAAATGCAGAAGCTTTACAAAATAATGGTATAAAGAGAGTTCCGCTACAAAAGAATCAGCATGCTGTCAAAAATAAAGCCCTAACACTAATCCCTCTGTGTTGGCTTGATTGGCGACGACTCTCCCAAAAGAACACCATCCTCCACACCTGCACGAAAAAAACACCGTGCTAAGCGATAAACGCTTAGTGGGGAACACACAACAAAAGAGTGGACGGCTATTCAAAATGGTCGTCAATGCAATACACATATAAAATGACAAATGCAGATAATGATATCAGTTATATAATCATACTTGCATAATAAAGACATGCATTCAGAAATTCACATCCATATTCATTGACACTTTAACTAATTTCTCATACTTATCATTATACGCATCCGAATACCATATTCTTGTAATCATATCAAAGCGGAACAAAACAAAAAGAGCACCTGTTGACTCACAATAGTAGATAACGAGTAAACGCATAGCGTACTTTACGGGCACGAATCGAACGCATAGCTTACCTTACGGGTACGAATCGAAAACCATTTTATTTTTGTCGCATTCAAAACATTTTACAAAGGGGCACCTTAAATAAGATCCAAAACGCATAAGGGGTTCGTGAGGAACCAAACGACCTGATCGGGGTCCAGACAGAACTGAGGGCTGCAGCTAAGAGACTCTATTAGGCATGCCTAACTGTCCACTTACTTGACTCTAGCAGGTCATGCATCATTCAAATCATGTTTCCAAGTGTAATACATCATTATACACACATTCATCTCAATGAATCATAAAAAAGACATGCATAACCCGATAGCATTCAATAAACTATAACATATAATATAGCACACATTACTTATTATTTGGCTAAGTTAAAATACCCTTCATATCATTTGCCAATTAAAACACATAAATGAGGACTAAGGAACCCAAAATAGAAGAAAAAGGATTGAAAAGGACCCAAATACGTTTGATAAAAAACAGAAGGGACAGTGGCCTAGAGGGGCACGAGTCGTGCTTGAGGAGCACGACTCGTGCTCCTGGACACTTAAGGGGCACGAGCCGTGCTGAGGAGCACGACTCGTGCTCCTGCTTCCAGCCAAGGGAACACGAGTTGTGCTCCGAGAGCACGACCCATGCTCGGCTTCCAGCCAGGAGCACGACTCGTGCTGCTGCTCTCTCTTCACGCCTCGAAGAAAATTGTCCCAACCTCGCGATTTCAAACCCTAACATCGTGAAAAAAGCACAGAACCCAGAATTCCCAGAAAAATCATCCCATCTTAAACCCAATTCAATTTTAGCTGAAATTACACTCTTCCAGCACTCAAAATTAACGTAAAAACAATATAGAAACACCCCAACAATAAAGACCATTCAAAATAGAGACTAGCTAAATCAAAAACTCAAAGTTTTTAGAACCCAGATAAATGACAGTAAGCTCATTCCCATCACGTTGCTTTCCATCACCTCAAAATTCAGAAGCATAATTTGAATCAAATCAAACTCATAGTAGTTTTACAACATGCAACACATAACCCATTCCATTATCAACCAAATAAATCAACATTTTACAACATACACAAAGCATCAAAATACAGAGATTCCCAAACCTGAAGATCTGAAGCTCTAATCACTTAGTTCCACTACTCCCTGCCTTCTCTTTTCCCTTGGGATCGCGAGGAGGCTCAGCTAAGCACGACACACCAAAGAACACCCAAAATACAAACCCTAAGTTAAATCTAAACCCAGAAATCAAGAAGAAGAAGAAGAAGAACAAGATGAACAAATGTAGAGAACTTACTAAAATAAATGCAAGATGTGATCAATTTCCACCACCAAAAGCTTGAATCCAAGTTAGGGCATTCAAATGAAGAACAAAAAGGAGAAGATGTGGTGAAGAAGAAGAGAACGCGAAAAAGATGGAGTTACTGCCTTTCCCCTCCTCTTTCTTCTTTTACTCATCCTTTCTTAACCCTAGACACTTGGCATCTCTCTAGTGGTGGAGATTAATCACTCACACCCAAGTGACATGCATGCATCACACACAATAAAATTTCAACTTATAACACCCTACTAATGTGTGGATAAAGCACACAACCACAACTCAACTACTCATACCCTACAACCATGTGAGTACTACACCCAAATGCAACCCAACTAATTCACACCCTATTAACATACATGCACCCATATGCTAACAAAACCCTTAAAACATATATTTCTACCCAAAATGCCCTTATGACATGCCAAACACATACCATGCATGCACACACAAGTAAGCTCATACTACTAGGGGACAAATGGGGTGTGACAACTCTCCCCTACTAACAAGAATTTCATCCTCGAAATTCTCACCTGAACTGAATAATGATCGACTCTTCTTGTTCCCAAGTCGCCTCCTCGACTCCATGATGGTTCCATAACACTTTTACCAATGGAATTTGCTTACTCCTCAACTGCCTCACTTCTCGAACTAGAATGGCTCGCGGTTCCTCATCATAAGAAAAATCTGGCTACACTCGTACGTCTTGAACCGACAAAACATGTGAAGGATCTGATCTGTACTGACGAAGCATCGAAACATGAAACACATAGTGCAACTTCGCCAACTCCATCGGTAAAGCCAATCTATAGGCTACCGGACCAACCTTAGCCAAAATATCATAAGGACCAATGAAGCGAGGACTAAGCTTACCCTTCTTTCTAAACCAAAGCACTCTCCTCCAAGGCAAAACGTTAAGGAAAACCTTGTCCCCGACCTCAAACTGCACATCTTTCCTCTTCAAGTTGGCATAAGACTTTTGTCGGTCCTTAGCCGCTTTCAAATTCTGCTGCACAACTCTAATCTTCTCCTTAGTATCCCTAACCAACTCTGGTCCAATCATTGAACGCTCGGATAGCTCGGTCCAACAAACCACACTGCCGACCATATAAAGCTTCATACGGTGCCATACCGATGCTCGACTGATAGCTATTATTGTAGGCAAACTCCATAAGCGACACATATCTGTCCCAACTACCCGAAAAATCCAAAGCACATGCCCTCAACATATCCTCCAAAATCTAAATGACCCGCTCTGACTGACCATCTGTCTGAGGATGGAATGTCGTACTGAAGTTCAACTTGGTACCCAAAGCTCTTTGCAATTCCTTCGAAAACTTCGAAGTGAACCTCGGATCCCGATCCGATACAATGGATAACGACACTCCATGCAACCGAACTATTTCGTCCACATAGATACTGGCCAATCTATCCATCAGATAGTCCACTCTCACTGGCAAGAAATGAGTTGACTTCGTAAGCCGATCCACTATCACCCAAACTGAGTCATGTTTCTTCTGAGTCAAAGGCAAACCAGATATAAAGTCCATAACAATATCATCCCATTTCCACTCGGGAACGGATAAAGGCGTAAGCAATCCCGAAGGAACTTGATGCTCGGCCTTTACCTGCTAACATGTCAACCACTTGGACACAAAATCCCTCTTTATACTAGACCACCAATAGAACTGCTTCATGTCCCGATACATCTTCTCACTGCTAGGGTGCATAGTAAAGACCGTACTATACGCCTCACTCAACCGCTGTTTCGTCAACTCCTCATCCTCAGGCACACACAAGCAATTTCTATACATCAACACTCATGTAGAATTGAGAAATCTACTCGCTTGCCTGATCCGACCTCTTGCACGATCTGCTGTAGCCTCTCATCATCCCTCTGAGCGTCCACAATCCTCTGTCTTAAGGTAGGCTTCACTCTCAACTGAGCAACCAAAGCTCCATTTGGATCAAACTTCCATCTAAACCGTCTAAAAAACAAGGCTAAAACCGACTTCCGACTCAAAGCATCAGCGACTACATTGGCCTTACCCGGATGGTAATCTAATATGCAGCCTTAGTCCATAAACAACTCAAGCCAATGGCACTGTCTCATGTTCAGCTCTTTCTGCGTGAGGAGATACTTCAAACTCTTATGGTCCATAAAGATCCTACATTTCTCCCCATACAGATGATGGCGCCAAATCTTCTAAGTAAAGATCACAGCCGCCAACTCCAAACGTGCGTCGGGTAATTCCTCTCATGTGGCTTCAACTATCGAGAAGCATAAGCCACAACCTTACCTTCTTGCATCAAAACACAGCCAAGACCCACACCCGAAGCATCACTATACATGACAAACTCTTTATCCGAGATGGGTTGAGTAAGTATAGGAGCTTCGACTAGCAAACTCTTCAACTGCTCGAAACAAGCCTGACACTTATCCAACCACTCAAATTTGACTCCTTTCCTTAACAACCTCGTCATCGGAGCAGCAATAACCGAAAAGCCCTTCACAAACCGACGATAATAGCCTGCTAAACCGAGAAAACTCCTCACTTCCGGAACATTCCTAGGCGCTTTCCAATCAACTATCGCCTCAATCTTAGCCAGATCCACTTGGATACCCTTAGCCGATACAATATGACCCAAAAATGACACTTCCCGTAGCCAAAAGTCGCACTTACTGAGCTTGGCAAACAACTGGTGCTCTCTCAGAACTTGCAGCACTAACTGAAGATGCTCTTCATGCTCACTCTCATTCTTCAAATACACCAAGATATCATCTATGAACACTACTACAAATCGATCTAGATATGGCCTAAACACGTGGTTCATCAAATCCATGAAAGCCGCTGGTGCATTAGTCAAACCAATCAGTATCACCAGAAACTCATAGTGGCCATACCTAGTCCGAAATGCAGTTTTAACCACATCTTCATCTTTAACTCGCAACTGATAATAACCCGACCGAAGATCAATTTTTGAAAAGACACCTGCACCTCAAAGCTGATCAAATAAATCCTCGATCCTAGGCAAAGGATACTTATTCTTCACTGTGACCTTGTTAATTTGCCTATAATCAATACACACCCTCAGAGAACCATCCTTCTTCTTAACAAACAAAACTGGAGCTCCCCATGGAGATATGCTGGGTCTAATAAACCCCTTATCCAATAGCTCTTGTAGTTGAGTTTTGAGTTCTCTCAACTCCACAGGAGCCATCCGATAAGTTACTTTCGATATGGGTGTGGTACCCGGCATAATCTCTATGGATAACTCCACCTCTCTCTCAGGAGGCAAACTAGGCAACTCGCTCGGAAACACATCATTAAATGCCCGCACAATAGGGATATCCTCAATCTTAACTTGATCCCTCTTAGAATCCAACACAACTGCTAGAAAAGCCTCACAACCCTTCCTAATAAACCTCTTAGCTTGCATTGTTGAAATCACATTGTTCGAAGAACCAGCACCCAAACCTTTCACAATACAGAAGACCGATCTCTATCTCGAAGTACAACTGTCTTCCTATGATAATCAACCACTGCCCGATGCTTACCCAACCAATCCATACCCAGAATCAAATCAAACTTTCTGAAAGGCAACTCAATCAAATCTGCAGGAAACACAACTCCCTCAACCAACAAGGGACAATTCCTATACACTTTACTCACATTGACACTATGCCCTAATGGACAAGTCACACAAATCTCATAATCTAACTGATCTACCAGATGCAACTTATCAATTAACTTATCAGTGCACAAATATGAGTGTGTGGAACCTGGGTCAATTAGAGCATATAATTCAGTGTCATGGAGTAGAAACTTACCAGTCATCACATCGGGCGCATCCTACTCCTCTCTGGCTCTCACAGCATAAGCTCTAGCTGGAATAGGCAACGGACGCTCAACTGACTCAGATGCAGCTCCCTCTCTAGGTCGACCGCCTTGACCTCTAGCACAGTTAGCCTGTGTGGCATTCGAACCAACTTTACTGGCCTCCCTCCGATCACCCGAAGCTTCATACGATCTTAGACAGTTGGCCAAAAAGTTCTCGGTGCTCCAATAATGGAAACACCCACCAGTGAGCCACCTACACTCACCCCTGTGCGGCTTGCCACAATGTGCGCACTCAGGTAACACTTATGTCCTAGAACCTAAATCGCCTCTACCAGAACTAGATACCATGCCTGAACCCTGCCTTCTACCTCTCGTAGCTGGGCCTGCAGATGATTCATCCTGCGGGTTCCTTGATCTCTTACCCGAGGATGAAGAACGCAACTTGCACAATCTGGTAATACCCAATACCCGGAGTACTCATCAGAGAGATCAACATAGCCCTCAAGGATTCATTCAACCCTGCCTCAAAATGACGGCATCTGAACTCATCAGTCATAATCCCCTCTGCAGCATACCTAGACAACTGATTGAACTCTTTCTCAAACTCTAAAACCGACATAACTCTCTGTTTCAAGCTCAAGAACTGTGCCCACTTTGCATCCTTGTAGGTCTGAGTCACATATTTGTCCGTGAATTCCCTTTCAAAGAACTCCCAAGAAATCGGATCAGGCAACTGAGGATGCCTACAAACTAATTCCCACCATTCATAACAGACCTTTACAGCAAAGCCAATGCACACTCGACCTTCTGATCAGGAGGACACTGGACCTCTCTCAGAGCATGCTTCACCTTATCAATCCATTTCTCAACAAATTCTGACTCATCCAAACCCGTTCCATAAAAGTCTTCAGCTACAACTCTTCTTATACTCTCGATAGGGGCTCTAGGGGCAGTTACTCTCTCCAAGACTCTAACCACGTCCTGTGAGAGCTTAAACATAGCTTTAAAAGGCATGGTTGCGGCCTCGGGTTGGACCCTAGTAGGTTGAGCCAACATAGAGACAGAAGGATCAACAGCTTGGGGATTCACACTTTCAGCTGATCCCTCAAGAGATCCACGAACCGAATTAGAAGACATGCTAAAAAAATAAAAGAAGACAGTCGCATCAGCCAACAAAGTCCTGAACATATATACACATCTATGCACAACAACACCTAGAAACGCCTAAACCTGGCTCTGATACCAAAAACTGTAACACCCCTACCCATACGTAGGTGTACCCATCCTCAAAGAGTGAGAAGTCATATGAGCCGAGTATGTCACCAAGCAGATAAAGATACAAAGCATACATTCATACATAATAACCATCCATCATTATGGGGAAATTAAAACCTTCATAAGCATCAGAATAATCCATCACTACAATAGCAAAATTCGTTACAATAATGTTCGGATCAAAAGCCAGAATAAAATAATTACATATCCCAAAAGTATATAAATGCGAAAGCTTTACAAAATAATGGTATAAAGAGAGTTCCGCAAAAAAAGAATCAGCATGCTGTCAAAAATAAAGCCCTAACACTAATCCCTCTGTGTTGGCTTGATTGGCGACGACTCTCCCAAAAGAACACCATCTTCCGCACCTGCACAGATAAAACACCGTGCTAAGCGATAAACGCTTAGTGCGGAACACACAACAAAAGAGTGGATGGCCATTCACAATGGTCGTCAATGTAATACACATACAAAATGACAAATGCAGATAATGATATCAGCTATATAATCATACTTGCATAATAAAGACATGCATTCAGAAATTCACATCCACATTCAT
Organism: Excoecaria cochinchinensis; assembly: GCA_947683425.1. Taxonomy (NCBI): domain Eukaryota; kingdom Viridiplantae; phylum Streptophyta; class Magnoliopsida; order Malpighiales; family Euphorbiaceae; genus Excoecaria; species Excoecaria cochinchinensis. The sequence continues at coordinate 226,992 of CANTUQ010000158.1, forward strand.
TAACACTTTAACTAATTTCTAATACGTATCATTATACGCATCCGAATACCATATTCTTGTAATCATATCAAAGCGGAACAAAAAAAAAAGAGCACCTGCTGACTCACAATAGTGGATAACGAGTAAACGCATAGCGTACCTTATGGGCATGAATCGAACGCATAGTGTACCTTACGGGTACGAATCGAAAACCATTTTATTCTTTGTCGCATTTAAAACATTTTACACAGGGGGACCTTAAACAAGATCCAAAACGCATAAGGGGTTCGCGAGGAACCAAATGGGAACCTGATCGGGGTCCAGACAGAACTGAGGGCTGCAGCTAAGAGACTCTATTAGGCATGCCTAACTATCCACTTACTTGACTCTAGCAGTTCATGCATCATTCAAATCATGTTTCCAAGTGTAATACATCATTATACTTACATTCATCTCAATGAATCATAAATAAGACATGCATAACCCGATAGCATTCAATAAACTATAACATACTATATAGCACACATTACTTTTTGTTTGGCTAAGTTAAAATACCCTTCATATCATTTGCCAATTAAAACACATAAATGAGGACTAAGGAACCCAAAACAGAAGAAAAAGGATTGAAAAGGACCCAAATACGTTTGATAAAAAACAGAAGGGACAGGGGCCTAGAGGGGCATGACTCGTGCTCCTGGAGACTTAAGGGGCACGAGTTGTGCTGAGGAGCACGACTCGTGCTCCTGCTCCCAGCCAGGGGAGCGCGAGTTGTGTCCCCAGAGCACGACCCGTGCTCGGCTTCCAAGCAGGAGCACGACTCGTGCTCCTGCTCTCTCTTCACGCCTCGAAGAAAATCGTCCCAACCTCGTGATTTCAAACCCTAACATTGTGAAAATAGTACAGAACCAAAAATTCCCTGAAAAATCACCCCATCTTAAATCAAATTCAATTTTAGCTGAAATTACACTCTTCCAGCACTCAAAATTAACGTAAAAACAGTATAGAAAACCCCTACAATAAAGATCCATTCAAAACAGAGACTAGCTAAATCAAAAACTCAAAGTTTTTAGAACCCAGAAAAATGACAGTAAGCTCATTCCCATCACGTTGCTTTCCATCACCTCAAAATTCAGAAGTATAATTTGAATCAAATCAAACTCATAGTAGTTTTACAACATGCAACACATAACCCATTCCATTATCAACCAAATAAATCAACATTTTACAACATACACAAAGCATCAAAATACAGAGTTCCCAAACCTGAAGATCTGAAGCTCTAATCACTTAATTCCACTACTCCCTGCCTTCTCTTTTCCCTTGGGATCGCGAGGAGGCTCAGCTAAGCACGACACACCAAAGAACACCCAAAATACAAACCCTAAGTTAAATCTAAACCCAGAAATCAAGAAGAAGAAGAAGAAGAACAAGATGAACAAATGTAGAGAACTTACTAACATAAATGCAAGATGTGGTCAATTTCCACCACCAAAAGCTTAAATCCAAGTTAGGGCATTCAAATGAAGAACAAAAAGGAGAACATGAGGTGAAGAAAAAGAGAACGGGAAAAAGATGAAGTTACTGCCTTTCCCCTCCTCTTTCTTCTTTTACTCATCCGTTCTTAACCTTAGACACTTGGCATCTCTCTAGTGGTGGAGATTAATCATTCACACCCAAGTGACATGCATGCATCACACACAATAAAATCCCTGTCACACCCCAACCTATAACATGGATACTTCTGCTCCATGATTAGAGCGAGAAGTACCCCGATAGGAAGGAGTGTCACATCCCACTAGTACAAACATGTAAACATCACATTACAGAATCACATATTCAGTACAAATAAAAACTTTAATAGAAAGAAGAGGATAATAGAACAAAATGAGTACTTTTATTTACATACAAAGAAAATCTTTACATCTTACATCGTTTTACAAAAAAAGAAGGACGAATATACAAAAGTCCCAAGTACACTGTTCAAAAGGCTTACAAATATTACATCCATTACAACGAAAGAAAAGCCTATACTATAACACTTCCGATCCCTAGCTGCGTTGGCCTTCCCGATGCGACACACCCCTACCACGCGTATCAGAACCTTCCACACCTGCACGGATAAACACCCGTGCTAAGCGAAATCGCTTAGTGGGGAACCACACAATACATGACCGCCACTCACAGTGACGGTAACAGAAAACACATGATAACAATGCAATTATGGGCATATAATCATACATAGTTAACTCAGATATTTGCATTCTCATCCAAAGATTCTTATACAAAACACAATGACACCTGCTTAATCATTATGAGTGGATAACGAGTACACATAGATACTTGAGAGTATCGGTATCATATTTCAAACATATAGATACCCGGAGGTATCAAAATATTCCATTTATTTTATTCCAATTTGGTTTCACATGGAATCTTAAGAAAGATTCAGACAAAGGGATCGCGAGGATCCAGTCGGGGGACCTGATCAGGGTCCAAATCGTACACATAGCTGCAGCGGCACATAACTCTATTAGGCATGCCTAACTATCCACTTATCCGATATTAGCAGGTTATGCAAAATCTTATCATGTTTACATGTCTATATATTATTAGGCAAAAGATAGTCAAAACTTATGAAAACTGCATGCAAAAGAATTTAAGTCATTAAGCAAAAAGGAAAAGAAATCAAATTTGGAAGTCCCGTCTGTCGCGCTCGCGACGACTGTCGAGCTCGCGACAGAGGCCAAGCTACACTTCCCCGCCTCGTCTCGCGATCGCGAGAGGTCTCGTGGTCGCGAGAGGACGTAGGTATGGCTCTTCTGTCGCGCTCGCGACAGAAGAGAACCTAGCACGAGCTCGGAGCTCGAGCACTCTGTCGCGCTCGCGACAATTGTCGCGCTCGCGACAGAGAGCTCCCTCGAGTTCTTTGGCGCGACACTTCTAGCGCCGGCGCGAGGGTTGAAACCCCCGCATTCTGTCGCGCTCGCGACAGTGTCGCGATCGCGACAGACACGGGTTTTTCAGCTCTTACGCCCAAAATCTGCAGATTTCACTCAAATTTCACATCCAAACTTCCAAAATTGATTCCAAACCTCAAAATTCAGCAACCCAAGCATCCACAACTCATAACATACATAAAAACCCAACTTTACCACTGTTTATCTCAATTAAATCAAGTCAATTACATGTTCAATTTCAAAGATTTCCAAAACAGCACATTTCACAACTATTATCACTATTCACATACTTTCTCACAATTCCTTCAACAATATTCATTCTCAAGCGTCTCATATCATAATTAATATGATTTAAACTACAATAGCACAACTTATAACCTCAATCAAAACCAAAAACACATTCAATAAACTCAATTCACAAAAATATACAAAAGAATGAACCATCCCAAACCTTCTCTCCTTAGCTCCTAATCGCGAGCTCCGCTTCCGCTAGCGATTCCTTTTCCTTTATCAGGTCTAGGAGCCTCCTCTGAACCATAAACCCATAACAATTAAGATCAATTTTACAACTACCCACAATGAATTTACAATTATTTAAACCTAGAGAAGAGGAAGAAGAAGAACCTAAAATACCCATAACCCCAACTCACCTTTAAGCTTTAAATCCACAAGCCAAGTAACTCTAATTACTTCAAATGAAGAAAAGGGAGCAAGATCGGGCCAAGAAGAAGAAGAAAGAAGAAGAAAGAAGAAATGGCGTGAGGAAGAGAGGATGATCGGGAAAACAAAAGGGAAAGGCTGATTTCTCTCTCTCTCACCAAACCCATAAATGCCCACTTATCCTCTTTGCCACATGTCACACTCTCCTTAAGCCACATGCCATCTAACACATCCTACTCACATATTTGCCTATACACACTAAGCTAACTCCTATTCACACATTTACTTCCATACACTCCCACATATTCTAATCTAATTTCCTCTTCTCACTAATACACACACATGTACAATAAATAAATCCATAAATAATTAAATAATCCAATTTAACATATACATAAAAATACACACATATATACACGGACAGGCTCAAACTACTGGGGTGATTTTGGGGTGTTACAATCCCAACTTATAACATCCTACTAATGTGTGGATAAAGCAAACAACCACAACTCAACTACTCATACCCTACAACCATGTGAGTACTACACCCAAATGCAACCCAACTAATTCACACCCTATTAACATACATGCACCCATATGCTAACAAAACCCATAAAACATACACTTTTACCCAAAATGTCCTTATAACATGCCAAACACATACCATGATGCACACACAAGTAAGCTCATACTACTAGGGGACAAACGGGGTGTGACACACTATTTGGCATTAACTCAAAAAATACGAGACCTCATCTAATCTCGGAATAGATCCTGAAAGTATCAAACTCTTATTATCAATCTGCCCTCTCGTGTTTTCATGGTTGAATATTTTCTCCTCTTTTTATTATTATTATTATTTTTTTTGTAGCCTTTGCCATGAACCCTCCTTCAGTCCGTTGGTGTTGATTAAATTTGCCTTCATCTTCGCTAACAGGGGAGGCTGCTCCTTCTGATAGTGGTTTTTTTTATCATCAAAGTCTTATTCTTGACCCTTGTACGAACTGGCCGAGATGAGGAGTTTCTTATTTGGGACTTGAATGTGAAACCCCACACTTTACTTTTGTCAGCTTTTGAAGTGACCTTTAATGGTTGAGATTGGGTTACAGGTTAAACTTAGATAGCTTGGAGGCAAAATTGTGATTTTTTATTTACTCTCTTTTTTTTTGAAGGGTAAAGGGTCGTCCTTCTAAGTTTGGCTATAAGGGTCCTAGATGGTTAATTGGTTTTGGGGTACACATTTCAAATGTTTAGGAGAAAAGGAACCATACTGTTGAGTTAGATGTTTCTCACGAAGGTTGTGACGCGCGCCGGGTCCCCGCGGCCGCCCCTCTGACCGCCCGCTCGAGGGCGATCGGGCAATTGTGGGTCCGTCAACAGTTTGCGATAAATCGCAAGTGCGTCTATGTTGGGCAACAAAGAGGTTTCATGGAGTCGCCACCCAATAGAACATTGGGAAAGTTTCTCTCGCCTCGGAGAGCCTAAGACTTGCGCATTTTATCCATATTGGGCCATGAGGCCTAGGATTAACGTCTAAGTCTCGTGACACAAGAGGTGTCTTGGAGGATAACCTCTAGCCTCTTGAGCCCAAAGACCAGAGCAGGGTTCGGGACTTCTCATTTATTCGTACCTTGATTAAGTTTACAATTGAGTTTTGAATTTATTAGTTCGCTCTCTCTCCACACAATGCAAGTTTGGTTAAAGCACAATTTATTCATTCAAGAGCATAAAATAAAATAGCATTAAAGCGTAAAATAAATTTACAATAATACTAGGAGCGGAATACCACTCCCATTTATAAATGTACTATACATGCATAAAACGGGTTATTCATTAACAATGAGGACATTGGCCCTCGCATGCATTCATTATGGAAAATCATTTTTATGTGATAATTTTATTGGGTAAAAATAGGACATTGGTCCAATTTTATTTAGCAAACATTCTTTTTAGCGGGAAACATTTGTGTGGTGGTTCTTTTTGGTAGCGGTCGAAAATCATTTTATTATTACAGACCACAAATACATACAATAATATAAAATAGTAATTACATATTTCTAAATAAATAAATAAATGAATACATAAATAAATAACTAAATTCTAACAATAATCAATAATGATAATACATAAAATTAAATAATAATCACAAACCAATAAAATTAAATAACCATAAAACTCAATAATAATAATAATAATAATAATAATAATAATAATAATAATAATAATAATAATAATAATAATAATAATAATAAAAACAGAAATTAGATAAATATATAATAATAATAATAATAATTATAAAAACAGAAATTAGATAATTATATAATAATAATAATAACAATAACAAAAATTAAATAAATATATAATAATAATAATATTAATATTAATAATATTAATAAACAGAAATTAAATAAATAATAATAATAATAATAATAATAATAATAGAATAATAAATATTAAATATTAAATAAAATAATAAAAATAATAAAAAAAGAATTATAAATAAATATTAATAATAATAATAAATAAATAAATAAATAATATTAATTAATATTAATTTATAATATATTAAAATAAATAAATAAATAATGGGCTTACCGGATTTCTCTCGCCGGAGGCTCGTCGGAGCGGCCGTTGGAGACACCGCCAACACCGGACGGTAGATCGGAGCGCCGGGAGTCGAACGCCGGTGGTCACGCGCCGGAAGGTCGCCGGATTAGGTCAGAAACCGCCTCGGAGCGTCACGGGTCTTCTTCTCCGATCTCCCTAACGGAGGCGAGTGGTGGAGGCCGGTGTACGCCGGCTGGATCGCCCTGCTTCCGGGAGCACGCCGGTGGGGCGCGTGTGCCGTTCCGGCACGGTGGGTGGCCGGCGGAGGCCTCGCCTTCTCCCTCCTCTTTTCTCCTTTGCGTCGTCTATGTTCCTCCCCGCCGATCTCCTCCACGCCGGCGCTGATGGCTGATCGGAAACCGTCTTTCGGTGCGCCGGGGTCTGCTCTCCACCGTGGTGGGGCGCGTGCGGCGGTTCGGTGGCCGGAGCTGGCCGGCGGAGGCCTCGCCTCCTCCTCTCTCTTTTCTTCCTCTTTCCCTTGGTTCCGGCGTCTTTTTCCCTTGGCTGGTCCGGTCTGCTCCTCCCTTCTCTCTTTCTTTTCTTTTCCTTTCTTTTTCCTTTCCTTTTCTTTTCTTTTTCTTTCTCTCTTCTCTTGATCTGCCGAGCCCCCTTTTAATTTCCTTCATCTTCTTCTCTTTATACCCTCAAATTAGGGCTAAGGTTATCAATGTAATTTCCCACTCAATTATTTTCCTCCATTTTCATATCTTAATTAATGTAATTTAATTAAAACTAATACACACATACTAATTTAATTAAACAATTACATAATTAATTTAAACATTACATATTAACACATTAATTCATTAATCTACTTAATATATAATTTATCTAATTAATTAAACATTCTACATTTTAACTAATTAATTAACTAATTAATCTTTAATTTTACATGCATTTTAATTAATACCATAATATTAACTAATTAATTAACTAACAACACTAACTAATTAATTACCTAATTTTACACACACACACACCTATTTATATATTTATTATATATATATATTTTTTTGGAGGGAATTATCAAGGATCCAAAATCACAATTTTTATTTTATGCCGGACTCGGGACCCGGTGTCTACAGTTGCCCCCAATTTTGGAGAAGCTAGTGCATAGAGACACCTAGGTGAGCCAAAATTCAAAGAGGAAGAGAGAAGAGATTACATACCTGTGGCGAAGACTTTGGGATTTTGCCTCCTCAGAGGACTTGGAGAATTTTGCCTCCTCAGAGGACTTTGGGGAATTTGCCTCCTCAGAGGACTTTGAGAATTTGCCTCCTCAGAGGACTTTGGGATTTTGCCTCCTCAGAGGACTTGGAGAATTTTGCCTCCTCAGAGGACTTTAGGATTTTGCCTCCTCAGAGGACTTTGGGATTTTGCCTCCTCAGAGGACTTTAGGGAATTTGCCTCCTCAGAGGACTTTGAGAATTTGCCTCCTCAGAGGACTTTGGGGAATTTGCCTCCTCAGAGGATTTTGAGAATTTGCCTCCTCAGAGGACTTTGGGATTTTGCCTCCTCAGAGGATTTTTAGATTTTGCCTCCTCAGAGGACTTTGAGAATTTGCCTCCTCAGAGGACTTTGAGATTTTGCCTCCTCAGAGGACTTTTGGATTTTGCCTCCTCAGAGGACTTTGGGATTTTGCCTCCTCAGAGGACTTTGGGATTTTGCCTCCTCAGAGGACTTTGAGATTTTGCCTCCTCAGAGGACTTTGATGATGTGGTGAATGCGTCGAGTCTGCTCCAGACTTACAAAATGCGGGGGTTTGCTCTCTTGAGCTGCACCGAGTCTGCTCCAGACTTACAAAGTGCTGATGTTGTTCTTCTGAAATGGATGTCCTTCCGGACTGGGTGTCCTCCTGGAATGCCCTTCTGAGCGGTCATTCAGATATTTTCTGCAAAATCAGATGCACAAAATATACACAAGAAGTTGTATGCATGATGTTGTGTGGGACTTGTCTCCTTAGGGAGTTTAGGGAATAGACCTCTTCAGAGGGTTTCGACATTTGCCTCCTCAAAGGACTTCAAGATTTGCCTCCTCAGAGTGCTTTGAGAATTGTCTTGATTGATGCTTGGAATGATGTCGTCACTCGGGTTCTGCCGGTGTCCGCATCGAGTCTCTATTTCTGCGAGACTTAGAAAGGCAAATATGCAGGAAAAAATAGGTGAGCATGCAAGTGAAATGCATGTGTATGCAGCAATGCAGTATAAAAATTCATCAAAGTGGATTTGGAGGCGACAGCCAATCTGGTTGCAATTTGCAGTAAGATCAGTGCCTTCTGGAATTGCCTTTGAATTTCATGCTCTTTGGGGATCATGAGGTTCTCGTCTAAAATCTGTAGTCATTATTTTAAGGTAGTGCGTCCCTTGTGGATTTTCACACTATCTTTTCTTGGTGGGAAATGCATCCTTTCGGATTTTCACATGACCCTGTGCCTTATTTTTGCCTGGAATGAAGCCAATCCAATCCAGCGGCTTTTTCTTCTTCTTTCTTTTTTTTTTCTTCTTCCTTTTTTTTTTTAGGACAGACTGCCTGTTTTCAGGTTTTCACCCTGTCCTTTGGCCTAACTTTTGCTTAGAGCGCCAATTACGATTTTCATCTCTAACGGCCTTTTTTTCTTTTTTTTTTCTTTTTCTTTTTCTTTTTTTTCCTTTTTTTTTGTTTTTTTTTTGTACATCAGATGAACTATTCTGGTTACATCAACACCATTGCATAAATGCACATATTTCAATTTGATTTCATAATATATGATCATTATTTAGCATTAATCTCAAGATACAAAAGCTCATCCAATCTCGGGATGGATCTTGAAAGCATCAAACTCCTGTTATCAATCTGCTCTCTTTTTTATTCTCATGATTGAATATTTTCTCTCTGCTCTTATTTTATTTTTTGAATGCGAATTCTAGAAGCAACGTCGGAGACGAGACTTAACTCGAATGCATGAATGCACTCATGGCTTCTCGCTTGAAGCTCAAGAAACACCATAGGCTTACGTACCAAACCTTATTAAAAGGTCATCTCCGCTAATTGGATAAGACTGAACCCAGAATCAAAAGGTCTTACTTTGGTTGTAATGTCAGGTTTGGGTAGATGGCTGTCAAAGAAAGATCAGGTCGCTAGAGAAAAATGGCCGCGATATTCACTCGGCTGATGGATGAACCGTTCTCAGCTCAGTTGTATATACAAAGGATTTTTTTTTATTTTTTTTTGAATTTGGGCTCGGTAACATTTTAGCTCCTTGAGATCAGAAGGGCAATCATTGAAACTAGTCAATTGGTCACCATTTTGAGCTCTCTTTTTTTTTTTTTATTCTTCTTTTTTTCTTTTCGTTTTCTTTGCTCCTTTTTCTTTCTTTTTTTTTTCATTTATTTTTTCTTTTTGGATTTTTTGCTTTTCGCTTTTCGTTTTCTTTTTCTTCTTTTTGCTTTCGCTTCTCTTTTTTTTTTTTTGAGCTCATGCCTTTCGTCCATGACTAAACCCTCTTTTCAAAGTCTGAACTTGCTCTTATCAAGGCAATTTTTTAATAGTCCAAAGAATTGTTCAAATGTAATCCATCAGTTTTAGAGCGGCCACTCTTCTAAGGGGAAGCCAAAATTATTTTAGGCGATGGGGTAGTTTTAATGTATGTAACAATAAAATTGGTACGCATTCAGCATACCTGCATAAAGGCTCAATGGGCTAGCAAGCGATTGCAGAACAAGGGTAGGAAATAGTCATTTAGAGAGCTATACAAAGAAAAGATTGCCTAAATCATTTTCCAGGTTCTGTCTTATCCAGAGATCGCTTCGACGGGTAATCAGAAAGGTTCTAGTGCTCTTAGTGAGTTTTCATCCAATCTCCTAATTGCAACTAGTTTTTATTTTTCTTATTTTATTTTCTCTGAATCTCTCTCTCTTCAGGAGTTATATCAGATGCCATCAAGATTTTCCTTGGATTTCCCAAAGTTCCAAGATTAAATGCAGTAGTATTAATTGAATTAATGTCAAAATGAATGAATGTATCATGATCATAAGAAATGAAATCATTAAAAATAATATACAAATACACAAAAACATTGTTCATCTGTCATCAGCTTTTATTTCCCCTTCTTCTCTGGGTCAACAATTTCTTTATTGTTGATAAGATCTTGATTTCAGTCCATCAGAATTTAGCATTGATCCGTTAACTGGCCAGCGTTGGTGGGCTGCTATGTCCTCAATCTCATCTTCTTCCACAAAATCCTCCTCGGGATTATGAACTCTTGCCCTTCTTGGCTCAATAAGTGTCGCAGCTCCATGCTCATTGACAGTTTGACAGTAGCATTGCCAATAAAAAGAGCCTCTCCACCAGCAGGTGGTTCGGCCTGCCCCCAGCATGAGCTATTGGTTGTCGTGGATCAGCAAGTGGTTGTGAGATAGTAGGTGCTCGTGAATCATGAGGATAAGGTACTAGATTCTGAGAGTGTCTCAAGATCCCAATCAAGCACTAATTCGAGCAATCCAAAGGGCGAGTCTGGCCTTACTAATCGACCGTCAGGACCTCTAATCCATTTGGATGAATTTATGATGGCTGAAAATTTAAATTGTTAGTATGATGCGTGTATGATAATATACGATGCATGATCGTGAATTGTGCAGATGGAGTGAAAAAATCAATAAATTGCAATTATGCGATGCAATGCATGAAGATAAATATACACGTGATTGTATATGTATGAAAAAAATAATATGTAGGCAAAAGGATATATACACAATATGAAATGTATTTTTTATTTTTTTATATTTTATATATTTTTTATTTTTGATTGATTTTTTTTTTTACATGAATGACATGTGATGTATGTGCATGTTATGCAGCATTCACAGCCACATGCAAGCAGGTAGAACCTTCCGACCTTATTTCTCCCACACACGAGGTCGTGCGATCTCTTTCCTAGGTGGGCTTTATCCAAGGGTTAACAGGGAACCCAATGGAAGCGTATAGTGCACGGTGAAAATCCGACAGCATAATAACTCTTACTTTAAAGCACATGCGCATGGATGGTTGGCCATTATATATTTAAACAATTCGATTAAATCAAGATGAGCCCATCGGGGCATGAAAGCCTTTGATAAAAACCATTTGATTCAATTGATTTTGTTCAATATATGACAGCCCAAATAGCAAGCACGATATTATGGTACATGTCACCTAGTGGAAGTTTCTATTGCCATTATATGGGCTTTGGTCAAAAGGTGGTGTTACTTTAGGGCTACCCAAGCATGATCCCTGTCGATGGGTCTAGCTCATCACGAGCATAACGACCGATCGGGTCACCATTTGATATACCTTGATGGTACGAGACTTGGGCTGGTGATTATCCTTAACACTTCCCCAAATTGAGTGAAAATGAGGTCGTGCTTTAGGAACGCACCGGGGCTGATAGAGGGACCAAACTAGCATAGATCTAAGGCTCTAATGCGATGCAATGCAAATTTTGAGGGAAAGCGAATTTAATAAACTAAAACTTAATTATAAATTTTAATCAAGATACTTTCGAATCGAAGTCTCAAATACGTCCCAAGTGGAGTCGCTACTGTGACGCGCGCCGGGTCCCCGCGGCCGCCCCTCTGACCGCCCGCTCGAGGGCGATCGGGCAATTGTGGGTCCGTCAACAGCTTGCGATAAATCGCAAGTGCGTCTATGTTGGGCAACAAAGAGGTTTCATGGAGTCGCCACCCAATAGAACATTGGGAAAGTTTCTCTCGCCTCGGAGAGCCTAAGACTTGCGCATTTTATACATATTGGGCCATGAGGCCTAGGATTAACATCTAAGTCTCATGACACAAGAGGTGTCTTGGAGGATAACCTCTAGCCTCTTGAGCCCAAAGACCAGAGCAGGGTTCGGGACTTCTCATTTATTCGTACCTTGATTAAGTTTACAATTGAGTTTTGAATTTATTAGTTCGCTCTCTCTCCACACAATGCAAGTTTGGTTAAAGCACAATTTATTCATTCAAGAGCATAAAATAAAATAGCATTAAAGCGTAAAATAAATTTACAATAATACTAGGAGCAGAATACCACTCCCATTTATAAATGTACTATACATGCATAAAACGGGTTATTCATTAACAATGAGGACATTGGCCCTCGCATGCATTCATTATGGAAAATCATTTTTATGTGATAATTTTATTGGGTAAAAATAGGACATTGGTCCAATTTTATTTAGCAAACATTCTTTTTAGCGGGAAACATTTGTGTGGTGGTTCTTTTTAGTAGCGGTCGAAAATCATTTTATTATTACAGACCACAAATACATACAATAATATAAAATAGTAATTACATATTTCTAAATAAATAAATAAATGAATACATAAATAAATAACTAAATTCTAACAATAATCAATAATGATAATACATAAAATTAAATAATAATCACAAACCAATAAAATTAAATAACCATAAAACTCAATAATAATAATAATAATAATAATAATAATAATAATAATAATAATAATAATAATAATAATAATAATAAAAACAGAAATTAGATAAATATATAATAATAATAATAATAATAATAATAATTATAAAAACAGAAATTAGATAATTATATAATAATAATAATAATAATAATAATAACAATAACAAAAATTAAATAAATATATAATAATAATAATAATAATATTAATATTAATAATATTAATAAACAGAAATTAAATAAATAATAATAATAATAATAATAATATTAATAATAATAGAATAATAAATATTAAATAAAATAATAAAAATAATAAAAACAGAATTATAAATAAATATTAATAATAATAATAATAAATAAATAAATAAATAATATTAATTAATAATATATTAAAATAAATAAATAAATAATGGGCTTACCGGATTTCTCTCGCCGGAGGCTCGTCGGAGCGGCCGTTGGAGACACCGCCAACACCGGACGGTAGATCGGAGCGCCGGGAGTCGAACGCCTGTGGTCACGCGCCGGAAGGTCGCCGGATTAGGACGGAAACCGCCTCGGAGCGTCACGGGTCTTCTTCTCCGATCTCCCTAACGGCGGCGAGTGGTGGAGGCCGGTGTACGCCGGCTGGATCGCCCTGCTTCCGGGAGCACGCCGGTGGGGCGCGTGTGCCGTTCCGGCACGGTGGGTGGCCGGCGGAGGCCTCGCCTTCTCCCTCCTCTTTTCTGCTTTGCGTCGTCTATGTTCCTCCCCGCTGATCTCCTCCACGCCGGCGCTGATGGCTGATCGGAAACCTTCTTTCGGTGCGCCGGGGTCTGCTCTCCACCGTGGTGGGGCGCGTGCGGCGGTTCGGTGGCCGGAGCTGGCCGGCGGAGGCCTCGCCTCCTCCTCTCTCTTTTCTTCCTCTTTCCCTTGGTTCCGGCGTCTTTTTCCCTTGGCTGGTCCGGTCTGCTCCTCCCTTCTCTCTTTCTTTTCTTTTCCTTTCTTTTTCCATTCCTTTTCTTTTCTTTTTCTTTCTCTCTTCTCTTGATCTGCCGAGCCCCCTTTTAATTTCCTTCATCTTCTTCTCTTTATACCCTCAAATTAGGGCTAAGGTTATCAATGTAATTTCCCACTCAATTATTTTCCTCCATTTTCATATCTTAATTAATCTAATTTAATTAAAACTAATACACACATACTAATTTAATTAAACAATTACATAATTAATTTAAACATTACATATTAACACATTAATTCATTAATCTACTTAATATATAATTTATCTAATTAATTAAACATTCTACATTTTAACTAATTAATTAACTAATTAATCTTTAATTTTACATGCATTTTAATTAATACCATAATATTAACTAATTAATTAACTAACAACACTAACTAATTAATTACCTAATTTTACACACACACACACCTATTTATATATTTATTATATATATATATTTTTTTGGAGGGAATTATCAAGGATCAAAAATCACAATTTTTATTTTATGCCGGACTCGGGACCCGGTGTCTACAAAGGTCCTGAGTTTTATTTGTCCAACCTCTGATACATCTCTCGGAATTTGATCTTATTTGGCAGCACCATATGCATCCCAGATGTTGTGGATACAACGGAATGGTTTTCAAAATTCTGTTTGTCATCAGGTTGGTACATGTGAAAGCAACGTTGTCTCAACAATGTCCTTGTCAATTTTCAGCATATCATACCTGGTCCAGGCAAAAGCTCCCTTTTTTTATTATCTCTTTTTTTTTATTATCTCTCAAAATTATCCTCTCTTCAGGAGTCATATACCAAATACTATCAATATTTTTTTTGGATTCCCCGAAGTTTCGAGGTTAGATGAAGTCGTATTAATTGGGTTAATGTTAAAATGAATGAGTGCATCGTGATCATCAGAAATGAAATCATTAGAAACACCATACAAATAGAGCAAAAACTGTTCATCATATTAAAATAACCAAATTGTCACAAGGAGTTCTTAAAATAACTTCAAAAAAACATAGTATCTCCATACTGCTCTTACAAAATGTGCCACTCAGGTGTACCGGACCCGATCACATATTTGGTGGAGGGACGACATTATAGCTTGTCTTCTTCTTCTTCTCTCTTTTCTCGGGATCAGTGATCTGTTTGGTGTCAATGAGATCATGGACCTTATTCCTCAGAGTTAGGCAATAATCTGTCAGGTGCCCAGTGTGCTCATGGCAAGCACAGTACTGATCATCTCTATGTCCCGGCTATCCTTGGTTCACGGCTAGCCTAGGTGTCAAGGGTCGTAGCTTGCCCTCCTTCATTAGTCTCTCTAATACTCAGGATAGAGAACGACCCAAGTTAGAGTATTGTCTCTGACCTTGTTGATAACTTCAATTTAGTATTTTGTTTTGATAGTATTTTTGTATGATTTATGGGTGCTTAGTGGTGTTTATTGTCATATCATGCTTACTTTAGATTAATTTTTTCAATCTTAGTGAAATTAGAATTTTTATGCATTTTAGTTAGTATTTTGATTCAGTTTGAATTGTGTTTGTAGCATTTTTCTAGGTACCTCATGGTCACAACAACATTGGTTGTGACCGTGACATTCAAAGGATTCAAAAACAGTAGCTGGGCATACTATAGGTCACGGTGGCAACCAATGTTGTTGTTACCGTGACATATTTCTTCATTGGGTAAAATGCAGGCAAGAAGCACCTCACGGTGGCAACCTATCTGGTTGCCACCGTGACTTAAATTTCACCAAGGCAGAATCATTTGAGAAGGTACCTCACGGTGGCAAAGGAATCCATTGTCACCGTGACATAAGGAATTCCTGGACAGAAGCGAAAGTTGAGCATCTCATGGTGGCAACAAATCTGGTTGCCACCGTGACCCCTATCCTGTGCGTAAGGCAGAATCACATCCTGAACAACCTCACGGTGATAACCATTTGGTTGCCACCGTGACCCCTCGGGATATTTAAAGACAAGTTTTCTGTTTGGCAAGGGGAGTTCGAATTTTCAACCTATTTTCATATTAGGGTTTTAGATCTAAAATTTTTACAAGCTTTTCTATTGTTCTGAATTTAGCTTTTAATTTTTTTTTTAGAACTAAATTACAAATCAAGAGTTTTACATTTGAAACACATAGTTTAATTTCAATACACAGTTTTTACATCTGGATTTTCAGAATTTTTCTCCGTCAAAGATTCAAAGAAGGAGATCGAAGAACGTGGGATTCAACTGGGATTTCCTCCTTAATGAATTTCTGGGTTTATTCTTTCCTTTTTCCTTTTGATTTTTAATGAATCGTGAGTAGTCTTTTAGTTGTTTGGGGGATCTTTGAGTCCCCTACCCATGATGTGAATTCTGAACATCTTTTGAAATTAAATATATGATTGAATGGTTTATTTCACTGATTCTTATCGCTAATTCATGGGATTCATTTTTCTCAAGTTAATTTCCAGTTTTGATGAATTATTTATTTCATGTATCTTTGTTGGTTATTGAGTTGTATGGATTGGATGCCATGATTATTTATATTCAGTTTTTATCATTCTTGATGTATCTTTTGGATGACTCCGATTGGGAATCTAGAAGTGCAGAATTTTATGATTTAAGACTAGAGTGGCGAGTGAAATAATTAAGTTCTGGGTTGTTTGACTTCGTAATGGGAAAATAAACCAAACTTAGGATTTTAGACCCGTGCATATGCTAGTTATATGGTTGGCTCTGGATTGGGATGTCATGTAATTAGAGTGGCTAGCTCTGGGTAGGGAAGTCTGGGTTAAGAGGGTTATCCCGATTTCTTTCATATTTGGTTCTTGGATTAATTTTATTCACATTTGGGCATGGGGTGGATGCGTGAACCCGAGCAACGTTCTTCTATTTTGAATTCTTAGCTTGTTAATTTTTTCCATCATTTTATTTCTATCAATTTTTGACATCAATTTAATTTGATTATTTCTACTTGCTTATTTTAGTTATTTAATTTCTTTATTTTTAATCAATAGATAACTCAATATATTTAAACAATTGGGAATTCTTTAGCATACATTTGATTTTCATTACTTGCACACACAATCCTTTGGGTACGATAATTCGGGGTCCTAAATTTACCCCACTGTATTACTTGCCAATTCAGTACACTTGTTGAGGTCACGTCAAGTTTTTGGCGCCGTTGCCGGGGATTGGCGTTGTTTGTGAGTTTTGATTCTTATTTTATGTGTTTTTCTTTTTCTTATTTTATTTTTGTTTATTCTTTTCAGGTAGTTGTGGTGCATGAGTAGATTGAAACAAGGACAAATTGCACCCTACGACCCTGAAATCGAGAGGACTTTACATCAACGAAAGAGAGCTACTTTGGAAAATAATATGGAAAATAATCCTCGCATTGATGAATTTCCTCCCGAGAATGAACAAGTGCCGAGGGCACAAGAAGAGATGCCAGGTAATTTTAGAGAAGAGGTCCCTAGGCAGAGGATGCTAAGGGACTATGCTGTGCCGAGATGGAATGAGGATCATCGGACGATTATGCTACCTAGGGGAGTGTAGTTTGAGCTTAAACCAGCAGCCATCAATATGGTACAAAGGAACCAATTTTTGGGTTTAGAATCGAAAAATCCTGCACAGCACCTGGATATATTTTTGGAGGTCAGTGACACAGTCCAGATTCCAGGGGTGACATCTGATGTGGTAAGATTAAAATTATTTCCTTTCACTTTGATCGAAAAAGCGAGGGAATGGATGCAAATGTTACCGAGCCAGTCAATCAGATCATGGGATCAGTTGGAAGAGAAGTTTTTAATGAGATTTTTCCCTTCCACAACAGTATTTTGGGTTTTCACCAAATGAATGAGGAGCCTTTTCATGAGGCTTAGGAAAGGTGTAGGAGGTTATTGAGGAGTTGTCCATATTATGAGATAGCGGACTACCATTTGATGACAACATTCTATTCTAGGGTTACACCACAGACAAGGTCCCTTTTGGATGCATCATCGGGAGGTTCATTTTTAAATAGGCTGCCAAAAGAAGCTTTCCATCTGCTGGATGAGATGGCAGCAAATGATGCTCAAGGGGCTGCTCCCAGATCAATTTCGAAAAGGCAAGGGATACATAATGTAGATGAAGTGTCAATGCTGAAGGCATAGATTGAGTCAATGCGAAAAGAGATGAGTGGATTGACAGTTCAAAATGTAGCCTCTGTTTCTCAAGAGAGTGGGTTGTTTAAGGTGGGCAGTATGTACAAGAGGGTGGAACAATGGTAGATGTAAATGCTATGGGAGATTACCGAAGAAATGACCCCTTCAGTAACACGTACAATCCGGGTTGGAGGAATCACCCAAACATCTCTTGGAAGGATGGAAATCAGAATGCATCATCTTCTCAACCACAAGTGAGAGGTCCCTTCAACCAAAATATTCATCACAAACAGTCATACCAACCTCAACCATCCATTCATTACCAAACACCATATCCATTAAACCACAACCAAGGGCAGGGTTCAAATCAATCACCACCTCAATCTTACCACCCACCGGGATATCAACCGAGGCCACTTATTCAAGAGAAAAAGCCAAACCTTGAAGATATGTTAGCTAGATTCATAAACAGTCAACAATAATTTGTGACTAGCCAACAACAGTTCATGGCTAACCAAGAAGCAAGGTGGAAATCTCAAGAACAATGGAACCAGAATAAAGACACTTCGCTGAGGAATTTAGAAACTCAATTGGGACAGCTTGCAAATTCTATGGCTTAAAGGCAACTGGGGACTTTTCCTTCGAATGTGGACCAGAATCCTAAGGAAGAAGCTAAAGCAATCACATTGAGAAGCGGCAAGGAGATAGTGCAGAGAGAGGACCAAGGTAAAATTTCTTCACCATCATCAGAAAAGGGGGAGCCTACACGGAAGGTAAGTAACTCTAACTCTAGTGTAGAAGTTAATGAAAATGCTCCTATGCATGACAAGGGTAAGAGTCTAGTGAATCCTAAAGTAGAGGATCTTGATATTAATAGATTGCCATTTCCTTCTGTGGCTAAAAAAGAAAAGAAAAATGAGCAATTGACTAGGTTTCTTGAGATGTTTAAAAAATTGCATATTAATTTACCATTTGCTAAAGCCTTAGCTCATATGCCCAATTATGTGAAATTCATGAAAGAATTATGTTCTAATAAAAAGAAATTAGAAGGGTATGGGACTGTGCAGCTCATAGAAAATTGCAGTGCTATAATAATGAATAAGATCCCTGAAAAATTGGAGGACCCAGGTAGTTTTACGTTACCCTGTGAAATTGGTGAGAACTTTTATGGGAGTATTTTGTGTGATTTAGGTGCTAGCATAAATTTAATATCGTATTCTATTTGCAGAAAACTTAATCTTGGAGAGCTCAAGGAGACGGGAATGAGACTCCAATTGGCGGATAGGTCGGTAAGGAGACCAAAGGGGATAATCGAGGATTTGCTAGTAAAAGTGGGAAAATTCATTTTTCCAATGGACTTTGTAGTAATGGAAATGGAAGAAGATCGGAAGGTACCACTCATTGTGGGGAGGCCATTTTTTAATACAGCAAAGGCTTTGATCTATGTACATGGTCAAACGGTCACCCTACGGTTCAATGATGAAGAGCAAGTGGTGGACATGAACAAGGCTCAAAAGTATCCATCGAGTGATATGGAGGAGTCTATTTATTTTGTAGATACGGTGGAGGAGTGTGTAGAGGAGGTTTAAGGAAAGGTTTTGGGAGCTGACCTAGTGAATATGTGTTTGATACATTCAGTGGAGGGTGAAGAGTTAGAAGAAGAGATAGGGGGAGAAGTGATAGCAGTTGTGGAGAAAGAAGGGGAAGAAGAGGAATCACAGTAAGAAGAGCTTAATCAGAAAAAGGGGGATTCAATTCCTGAACTTAAACCCCTTCCTTCTTATTTAAAATATGTGTTTTTAGAGAATGAGAAAAAACCAGTAATTATCTCCTCTTTGTTGATAGGTCCAGAGGAGAAAAAGCTGCTTGAGGTGCTGAAAAACCACAAAGATGCAATCGGATGGGAGATGTCGGATTTAATGGGGATTGACCCAAGCTATTGTACTCACCGAATCCCGATGGAGGAAGAAAGTAAGCTGTTAGCTCAGCACCAGAGGAGACTCAATCTGGCAATGCAAGAAGTGGTAAAGAAGGAGGTACTTAAACTCCTTGACTCAGGTATAATCTATCCTATTTCTGATAGTAAATGGGTAGTCCAGTGCAGTGTGTGCCTAAGAAAGGGGGGATGACAATGGTTAAGAATGAGCTAAATGAATTGATTCCAACTCGTACAGTTACGGGTTGGAGAGTTTGTATTGATTTTAGAAGATTAAACAATGCCACAAGAAAAGATCATTTCCCTTTGCCATTTATTGACCAGATGTTAGAGAGGCTAGCACGGAATAGGTTTTACTGTTTTTTAGATGGGTATTTGGGGTATTTACAAATTCCCATAGCCCCTAAAGATCAAGAGAAAATGACATTTACCTGCTCTTATGGCATATTCGCCTATAGGAGAATGCCTTTCGGATTATGTAATGCACCGGCTACGTTTAAGCGGTGTATGATGGTTATTTTTCATGACTTCATAGAGAAATTTATGGAGGTATTCATGGATGATTTCACTGTTTATGGGGCAGATTTTGAGAGCTGTTTAGAGCATCTCGATTTAGTGCTAGGGAGGTGTGAAAAGACCAACCTAGTATTGAATTGGAAAAAATACCACTTTATGGTGAGAGAAGGCATTGTGCTTGGGCACAAAATTTATGAGAAAGGGATAGAGGTCGATAAGGCAAAGATAGAAGTGATAGAAAAATTGCCACCCCTAATCAGTGTCAAAGGCATTAGGAGTTTTTTAGGACATGCAGGGTTTTACTGCCGCTTTATCAAAGATTTTTCAAAAATTGCTAAACCCTTGTCCAATTTGCTCATGAAAGATGCTATTTTTGATTTTGATAGTGAATGAATGCTAGCTTTTGAGACTTTGAAACAAAGGCTCAATTCAGCCCCAGTGATTATATCTCCGGATCAAAATTTGCCTTTTGAATTAATATGTGATGCTAGTGACTTTGTAGTAGGGCCAGTGCTTAGACAAAGGCAGGAGAAGGTATTTTGTGCAGTTTATTATGCAAGTCATACTCTGATAGGGGCACAGGTTAATTACACCACAACTTAGAAGGAGCTTCTTGCAATTGTTTATGCTTCTGAGAAGTTCAGACCATACTTGCTGGGTACAAAAATTATGGTGTGGTCTGATCATGTGGCCTTAAGGCATCTGTTTGCTGAGAAGGAGTCGAAACCAAGACTGATTCGATGGGTTCTTCACTTACAAGAGTTTGATGCGGAAATCAAAGATAAGAAGGGGGCGAAAAATTTTGTGGTGGATCATTTGTCAAGATTGGATAATGATGACATTGAAAAAGGGGAAATTTTAGATTTATTCCCTGATGAACATATTTATGCTTTATTTGCAAGTGAAAATTATGTTCCTTGGTTTGCTAATTTGGCTAATTTTCTTGCAGGAGGATTTATGCCAAAGGAATTCACATGGCAGCAAAGGAAGAAGCTGAAAGCAGATGCCAAACACTACATTTGGGATAACCCTTATTTATTTCGCCTGTGTGCTGATCAAGTACTAAGGAGGTGTATCTCAGATGAGGAGAAGGGTGAGATCATCACGGCTTGTCACAGTGGGGAAGCCGATGGACACCATGGATCAAATAGAATGGTATCGAAAATTCTATCCTCTGGTTTTTATTGGCCTACTATGTTTAAAGATGTGCAATTTTTTGTGAAAACCTGTGATAGATGCCAAAGGGTAGGCAACATTTCTAGGAGAGATGAGATGCCCTTAGCCAATTTGCTTGAGGTAGAACTGTTCGATTTGTGGGGGATAGACTTTATGGGGCCTTTTCCGGTTTCCTATGGGTATGAGTATATTTTAGTGGCAGTGGACTATGTGAGTAAATGGGTAGAAGCCATAGCCACTAGAACATGTGATGCCAAAGTTGTAATAGATTTCTTGAGGAAGAATATATTCACTCGATATGGAGCCCCTAGAGCGATTATTAGTGATGGTGGTAAACATTTAGTTAACCACCAATTCAAGGCTTTATTGAAAAAATTTGGAGTTAGGCATAAGGTCACCACCCCTTATCATGCTCAACCTAATGGGCAGGTTGAAGTGTCCAACTGGGAACTTAAGTCCATCTTAGAGAAGACTGTAAATTCATCTAGAAAGGATTGGTCTTTAAGGTTGGATGAAGCTTTGTTGGCTTACAGAACTGCATTCAAAACATCTATAGGATTATCCCCATTTAAGCTTGTTTATGGTAAATTATGTCATCTCCCTGTCAAACTGGAACACAAAGCTTATTGGGCAACCAAGTTTCTAAATTTTGATATCAAGAGTGCAGGTGAGAAGAGACTTCTCCAAATGAATGAACTGGAAGAGATACGCTATTGGTCGTATCAACAAGCAGAGAAGTATAAGGAAAACACAAAGAAATGGCACGACAAGAAATTGGTAAGGAAAGAATTCATTTCAGGTATGAAAGTTCTTTTATATGATAGTTGGTTGCATTTATTTCCAGGAAAGCTAAAATCGCGGTGGAAGGGACCTTATGAAGTTGGGGGAGCTGATCAATTTGGAGTGGTAACATTGAAACACCTAATGGGTGAAAACGAGTTCAAGGTAAATGGACATCGTGTGAAGCCTTATTTTGAATCAACATATGATGGGGCTTTAGTGATCGTCAACCTTGCGGACTTGTTAAATGCAAAACTTTTTCTCAAACTTTGTTATTTTGTGTTTATTGATATTTTCTTTAGGTAGTTAGTCTTGTTTATTTTTGTCCAATTTGTGTGGTTTGTAGTCATAATGAAATTATGTTGTTAATTGGAGAATTTTCAAAGTTTTAGTAGCTTGAAGTTTAGAGTGATTTATGAATTTTTTGCAAGTTTGCAGGTGGTCACGGTGGCAAGAGCTCTAGTTGTCACTATGACAAGAGGAAAATGCATTTTGGATTCTTGATTGTGCACATGTCATGGTGGCAAGGTATCTGGTTGTCACCGTGACCAGATGAGGATGGCTTTCTAGATTGGTATACCTAGTATGTCACGGTGACAATGATTTTGGTTGTCACCATGACCAGCTGGTAAGTTACATTCTATTTTGTTATGTGAGCATGTCACAGTGGCAAGGAATCTGGTTGTAACTGTGACCCACGGTGGGTTGCATTCTGTTTTCAAATTTGCTTATGTAACGGTGGGAATGAAATTCAATGTGACCGTGACATGTTGATGCTTCGATTATGTTTTAAAATTGTAGTATGTCACGGTGACAATGGATTTGGTTGTCACCGTGAACCCCACGAAGAATTGTTTTAAACTCTTTATCTTCCATGTTTTATTTTTCACCATATCACATCTCTCACTCTCAACTCGCATTATTTACTATTTTCTGCTAGTCTTTCACTTCCATACTCTCTTTTAGGCTACGATCTCTGAAAATCTACAATAAGTAAGTCAATTTTATTTTTTCTTCTTTTGTATTCTTATTTTTATTTGTCATTGTGTTTTTGTTACCTGTTCATGCTCCTTCTCCATTACCATGCTCTTTAAGATTGAATTTTAAGCACATGTAGTTTTGTTTCTCATATTGCTCTAAATCTTGGTGTGGATGTTATCACTTCTTAGTCTCTTTCTCAATTTGTAATGTTATTTTTGAGCTTGAATGATTGGGAAGTAGGAAGTTAGGGTTTAATTTGTGCTTGATTTGAGTTGTTAATTTCACTCAAATTCTTGGGTGAAATTGGGAATTGCTAGGCTTTAACTGCTTGTTTTTCATTTTCATGCATCTACTTTCAAATTTGGGAGTTTATTAGTGCCTAAGGTTTCCAATGACAGTGAGTTGAATTGATGCCTACCAAGTATTTGATAAAATGTCTCTATGAATTTTTTTTTCCAGCTTTGTGAAATTCTTAGCAATCTGGACTGCATAGTTCATTTGCCCTGATGCTTAATTGTTCTTTATGTGGTCATTGAACATTTTTAACTTCTTTGTGAATTGATACCACTCTGTTAAAATCAAATTTTCATGTTAGGATGAGTATGCTTGGTTAGAATGGATTGATAATTGATGACAAAAGTTAGAGCCATTGTCTGTATGCACTTATAATGTTATTGAAATTGGCTATTTGTTTTCGTGCAATGGCCCCTAAGATAAAAAGTTCAGCTCTCGCCTCGAGTTCTACAAGCCAGCGGTCCAACTAACCTCCAGTGGATATTTCCAACGTGCCGACTTGGGTTCCGAGTAATAAGAAGGCTACCTATGCTCTATTCTCCAAAAGCTCGTACATTTCGATGAGTTACTTGGATTTTGACCTGTTGACGAAATTGGAGATTCGGAATGAAGTACAATGCCTAATTTCCAATATTGGGTGGGAGCAACTTTTTGCTATTAATGAGAAGGTTTATCCGGGGTTGACGAGAGATTTTGTGGCAACTGTGACAGGGCGAATCAGCCACGATCCTTCTAGAGATCCTAGAACAGTATCATTTTTTTCTTGAGGGTACGGAATATGAGATGACTTTTGTGAGATTCGCATAACTACTCAGTTTCCCTTCCCTAGTCCCGGATTGCTTTGATGACTATGACAAAGATAATGCCTGGGCGACAATTAGAGATACGGTGACAGCCACGACGTATGTGTTGGGAAAGACGAAGGCGCATCATCTCGATAGTCATGTGTAGACACCGGGTCTTGAGGTAGTCCAGGTCAGAGTTACTCGATGAAGAGATCAACGTCGGTTTTCAGATAAATGGGTGAAATTCGGAGGTTTTTGTCTTTCATGTTTCGCGAGGATTAAAATCTTTTTCTTTAGCATGGAGTTTTAATAGAGTTTGATAAATTTTGGTTGAAATTGAGAGTTTTGCTCCACATACGGGATTCCCGTCTGTGTAGGGGCGCCCGTCCCTACTTGGGGTGATCCCCATCTCTAGGCGTAATGGGGACGGACGCATGGCAATATAGGGATGCCCGTCCCTAGTACCGCGCCCTGTCTGTAGTCTGTTTTTCGCATGTGCCCTTAATAGAGACGCCCGTCGGTATTTGGAGGGATGTCCGTCGGTACGTTAACTGATTGGATAACGCCGGATTGGATTAAATCTAATCTGATCTCTTTCAATCCTTGGATAAAATTTGTTTAAAGTTGAACTTTAAAGTCTTTTTAAAATTCAAATTTTAAACTAATGATTATCCTAATTATCTCCAAAAAGAACTCTATAAATAGTGGATTAAATTCCATTTTTAGGGGTTAGAAGTTTTGAGAATTTTGGTGAGAAAAGTGATTATTTTTTATAAGAAAAAATTCTTTGGAAAAGTTATCATATCTTTTGGGAGATTGGTTTTTTTAGAAAAGATTTTGTGAGCAATTTACTTCAAAATCTCTATTCATCTGCGGAATTTTATTTGATAAAAATTTTTCCAATTAATTGTTTTCCTCAAACTTAATTTTCTTGCGAGTTAGGCCAATTTGAGGTAACGAAATTCATTCGTTCCCATCAATACAGCTAATTCAAACATTCAATTGCTATCAGATTTTCAAAGGAAGGAAAATATAAATTTTCTTTCTTTGATCTTTTTTTTACTCGATCCTTGCGAAGCATACGGGAACCAAAATCATTCGACATTCACCCTAAAAGGTAAAATCCGAGGGTAAACATTCTGGATTAGTATTTGTGTAATTTAGTTTGGTTTATATTAATTGTTTTTAACACATATATTTTTTTTATTCTATTTTATAATCTTTTACAAAGAATTAAAACTTTAAAAAGGCCCTTTAAATTGTTTCCTTCGGTTACACTAGGGACGACTGTCGGTATGGTAGGGGAGGCCGTCCCTAGGCAAATTCTCATTTTTATTTATTATTTTCACTTTTTTATCTTTTAACACATTTCTTTTAAAGTTTTTCATTATTTTATTTTCCATTTTACGCTTTTGACACTAACATATTTATTCCTATGAGTTATTTTCGGACCATTTGGAATTGGAGTTGTAAATAATGGTGGTCACGCCAATCTGAGGATTTTCATCCGGGTTCTTTCTCTACCCTTTCTTTTATATTATGTTATTAACAGGATTATTTTAATGTCGTTAAAGTGAAAAGGACCAAATATTTATAGTAATTAATTTGAGGTTTTCTCGAAAGCTGTGGACCAATGTCCTGTTTTTAACCAACAAATTGACAGTTCTTAAAAATCGTTTTATAATAAGTATGCATGCGAGGACCAATGTCCTCATCATTAACGAATATCCCGTTTTATGCATGTATTTGCACTTTTACAAATGGGAGTTGTATTCCGCTCCTGGTGTTATTGTAATTTGTTTTTGAATGCTTTATTTTGGATTTTGCTTCTATCTATCGCTTTTGACGTGAATAATTGCGCCTTTAATTAAATTGCATTGTGTGGAAAGTTGGTGAAACAATAAATTCAAAACTGAATTATAATATTAATTAAGGTACAAATAAATGAGAAGTCCCGAAGTCACTCTGGTCTTTGGGGCTCAATGAGGCGAGAGGTCCTGGGCTTCCAAGACACCTCTTAAGTCCCGCCAAGAGACTTAAATTTACAATCCGAGGCACCAGGGGGTAGAGGTAGAGACCTCCAAGATCTCTCTGGATTGCCCAAAACGGATATGTATGCGCCGTCTTAGGCTCGATGAGGCTAGACGACCCTCCCCAATGTTCTATTGGGTAGCGACTCCAAGAAACCTCTTTGTTGCCCAAAATAGACGTAACTTGTATTACAAGTTTTATGAACCTCTCCTAATCGCCCTAAAGCGGACCCTCGGGTGGCCGCGAGGTTTTGCGCGCATCACAGTGGCGACTCCGCTGGGGACTGTACTTGAGAATTCGATTCGAAAGTACCTTGATTAAAAATTATAATTGAGTTTTAGTTTAAAAATTTCATCCTTTTGCAAAACTGCATTGCATCTCATTAGAGCCTTAGATCTACTAGTTTGGTCCTTTTTTTAGCCCTGGTGCGTTCCTGAAGCACGACCCTATTTTCACTCAATTTAGGGAAGTGTTAAGGATAATCACTAGCCCGAGCCTCGTACCGTCATGGTATGTTAAATGGAGACCCGATCGGTCGTTACGCTCATGATGAGCTAGACCCGTCGACAGGGACCATGCTTGGGTAGCCCTAAAGTAACACCCCCCTTTGACCAAAGCTCACGTAATGGAAATAGTTACTTCCCCTAAGTGGTATGAACCTTAATACTATGCTTGCTGTATGGATCATTATGTATTGGACAAGCCCAGATATTTTGACTGGTCACCTAATCAAGGGCTTTCATGCCCCGATAGGCCCAAGATGATTTATTCGTGATTGCCTAGATACATAATGATCGTAACCCATCTGCTTGTGCATTAGTTAGGAGAGGTTATGCTGTCGGATTTTCACCATACGTGTTCATCGGGTCCCCAGATGACCCATGGGCCAATCCCACCTAGGAAAGAGACTATGACCTCGTGTGCGGGAGTAATAAGGTTGGAAGGAGCTATGTGCTTGCATGTGGCTTGTGAGTGGTGCATAGCACGATCATGCATTTTTAGCACAGACATGCATCATCCTGACCCCTTGTGTTTAAAAGCCATCATAGATTTGCCTAGGTGGACAAGAAGGTCTCGGGGGTGCCTGCGTAGAAATCCATTCTTTGAGTTACCGGAAAGGGTAGAGTATCCGGACACTTCTTCTGAAACCAGTTACACTACTTCAAGTCAGTTTTTTGTACCCGAAGAAATGGCAAACTCACCGAGAGGGGCAGAGGCCACCAGGGCAATGATAGCAGAGGAAGTGGGCCGAAGGTTGGAAGAATTTGAGAACTGGATGATGGCAATGATAGCCACAATGGGTCAGCAAGCGGCCTCACAGAACCCAGCACCTCCTCCTATGAGAAATAATGAAAGGGGAGAGGTCAGAGAAAATCCACAAGAGGAGGTTCGCGCGCCTGTAGACTTAAGAGCCACTACTTCGGTGGCACAGAGAGGAAGACCTGTCACAAGGCTAGATGATGACTGGGAAGACGAAGAGTATGAGGAGCGTATGTTTGAGAAAGGGAAAGCTCCTCTAATTGAAGAAGCCATCTGGAAGAAGATGGAAGAGAAATTTGAAGCTATGACGAGAATATTGACAAAGGGCCGATGAGTGAACCCAGAGGACAAGGAGTTAGAAGGAGAGGATCTAGTCCCAATGAACTTTAAAATGCCGGATGTGCCGAAGTTTGACGGTACTTCTGACCCCCTGGCACACATAAAGCAATACTCGCTGGTGATGAAGGGCACCACTTTAACGAAAAAATAGAAAATTGAGTACTTTTGCTTGAGCTTGACGGGCCCGGCAGTGGATTGGTACCACGGGCTCGATCGCCGAACTAAAGAAGACTGGGGTTTATTGACGGAGGAGTTTTTGAGGCAATACGACTGCAGTACAAGGATGGAGGTAACCTTGAAGGACCGGGAGCTGTTACAGCAGAAGGGGGGTGAGTTCTTCCACGAGTATCTAACCCGGTGGAGGAATCAGGTGATGGAAATGAAGAGGAAACCAGATACTTAGGATCAAATACGGCTATTCATTAAAAATGCAAGCCCATATTTGAGAGAGGGATTAAGGATGAAATGACTAAAGGATTGGGAGTCGCTAAAGGACATCGCAATTGAGGCCGAGGGAGAGTACCTTGTTAGGAAAGCAGGTAATGAGAACTATCCCAGGAGGGGTAGCACTAACCAGGGGGCCTGTAGACCATCAGGTTTCGCCAGTGGTACAAGGAAGACTGTTGAGGTGTCAGCTGCGAATGCTACCCGAGGCTTTTTTCCAATCTTGGAAGGTCTTTGTCATGGGTATTGAGAAGATTGATGAAAGAGGGTAAGTTACAACCTATGCCACCCAAACCTGCTAGAACTCAAGGCACGCCAGGACACAAGGATGATGAGTATTGTGCATATCATCAGTACACCGGGCATATAACTGATAACTGCAAGACATTGAGGCACACAATTCAAGATTTAATCGACTCAAAGCAGATCACTGACCCCGAGAAGAGAGGGGGTCAAAAGAAAGCTGGGTACAATAGCATGCCTCCGCCAGTGAATATGATCGGGTCCAGTTTGCCCGAGAACTTTGTGTTGAAGAAGTTATACGGCAACGATATCCACACTGCTGTCACAAACCTCTATGAGGGGAGTGAAGAAGGGCTTCCTGCTGCAGTGATCGATTGCTGGGCCACTGATGATAGTGGAACTGAAAATGATGATTCTAAAGTATTTTCTGACCTATGGGGTTCGGAGGAGGAAGAAGAAGAGCAAAAGAGGAGGGAAGTGGGAGCCATGACCCGGAGTGGAAGGGTAGCCCCGAAAGTTGAGAAGTCCCAAGAGCCGGTTGAGGGCAAAAGGGGAAAGGAGCCGGAAGAAGATCCAATTGTTAAACAACTAAAAAAGACGTCAGCTCAGATTTCAATATGGGATCTTCTGAGACAGTCGCCATCACATAGACAGAAGGTGGTAGAAGCTTTGTGCGAGGCAACTATGGCTACAACCATCTCGCCTACGGAACTTCTAGATGTAGTGAAAGGAGGATCGGGGGAAAATGTTATTTTTACCAGTGCTAATTCACCGGCAGAAGGCCGCAATCATAATCGCCCTCTGTATATAAGGGCGCAGATTAACCAAAAGTACACCGTCTGTGTAATGGTAGATGATGGTTCTTCGATAAATGTGTGCCCACAGGTAGCAATGGCAGCTTTCGGGGTAGCAGAGGATATGTTGGCAAAATCTGATCTTACCATCACGGCATATGACAACTCACGTAGGCAGGCTTCGGGGACATTCACAGCAATGGTGAAGACGGGACCGGTAGAGTCAGAAGTGGAGTTTGTGGTGCTGCCTATACCCTCCAATTTCTTAGCTTTGCTAGGTAGACCATGGTTTCATAAGTTGGGAGGAGTCCCCTCTACACTGCACCAGATGGTAAAGATACCTCACGAAGGCCAGATTGTCACTATAAAGGCTGCACGGGAGAATCAGGTTTCAGTGCTGGAGATAGCTAGGCAGCCGTTTAGTGGGTTTCATGTTGCCATGATAGACGAAGAGGAGCAAAAGGAAGAAAGCCCCCAGGTATTGAATATGATGAAAAAGATGTCATTCCGGCGCAGGATTGGGCAAGAATTCTCAGGGGATGCCAACAGCTGTTACCACCAAGGGCCAGAAGGACAGAAGGGGCCTAGGATACACAGGTGTGGTAGGGAGGGGTGAGAAGTCAAAAATCAAAATTCCTCATATCTAGAAGACTTTTGTGCCAGCAAACGCAGCATGTGCCCATACAGGGGAAGAGGAACCACAGTGGCTGGATGGAAGAATTGTGCCAGGGTTTGAGGTTTTCAATGATGTCTATGACTGAGACATTGGATAGATCAAGCCAGCAGAGGGCTTTTGGGATGAAGAAATAATGACCAGTAAGACAATTTGGGACCGTGAGATGCCTGAAGAAGTGATGACTGAGAAAATGGTAGCCGCCCAGCTGAAAGGGAAGGCGAAGGTAGAGGAAACCATGCAGGAGTTGATTGGGGAGCCCCTGAAGAGCCAAAGTGATGCAGGACCGTCAACCGTGGCAGATACGCCAGCAGAGGAGGAAGAGGAAAATAGTTTAGATTTTCTTTTTGCTCCAGAACTTTTTAATGATGTTAATGACAATCTCAATCTTATTAATAAATTGAATGATTTTGCTTACTTGTGTGATGTTTCCGACGATTTCACTATGCATGATCATGATCATCCATCCATATTTGATATTGATTCAACTGATGCTACTCCATTTAATCTTGGAACCATAGAAAACCCAAAAGAAATTTTGATAGCATCAAATATAACTCCTGAAGAGCGAGAAAAATTTGAGAGAATCTTAAAAAAATATGAAAATGTCTTTGCCTGGACCTACGAAGATATGCCAGGAATCGATAGGGAAATTGTAGAGCACGTTATTCCCACCTATCCAGACCATAAACCCATTAAACAAAAATTGAGAAGGCTTAGGCCAGGATGGGCAGAGAAAGTGAAAGAGGAGATTCGCCAGCAAATCAAAGCCAAGTTTCTAGTTGAGGTGCGATATCCAATTTGGTTGGCCAATGTTGTCCCAGTAGCCAAAAAGAATGGCAAAATAAGGGTATGCGTGGATTATCGGGATTTGAATAAGGCCTGTCCAAAGGATGATTTTCCATTTCCTCATATAGACGTGCTGATAGATAGCGCTGCTACTTGCGAGATGTATAGCTTTGGAGATGGTTATGCGGGCTACAATCAGATTCTCAATAAAATAATTAACCGAATTAAGACGGCTTTCATCACAGAATGGGGGACTTATGCTTATCGGGTAATGCCTTTTGGCTTGAAAAATGTAGGAGCCACTTATCAGAGGATGGCAATAAAGATATTGGATGATCTGATCCATAAAGAAGTGGAGGTATACGTGGACGACATGATGATCAAGTCAGCCACTAGAGAAGGTCATTTTGAAGCCTTAGAAAAGTTCTTCCAGAGGATAAGCAAGTACAACCTGCGGTTAAGCCCTAAGAAGTGTATTTTTGGTGTTACCTTAGGGAAACTCCTAGGACACATAGTTAGTCAAAGGGGAATTGAGATTGACCCGGATAAGGTTAAGGCCATCAGAGAAATGCCGATACCGCAGAAGGAGAAGGATGTGAGAAGCTTTCTGGGAAGGTTGCAATATATCAGTAGGTTTATTGCCAAGCTTACTTCGATCTGTGAACCGATCTTCAAACTACTCAGAAAAGACCAACCAGTAGTATGGAACGAGAGTTGTCAGAAGGCTTTTGACACTGTCAAAGAATACTTGCTGAATCCACCGGTACTGAGACCGGCACGGCCTGTCAAACCACTGATCCTATACCTGGCCATAGAGGACAGCTCTGTAGGTGCTATGGTGGCCCAAGAGGACGAATTTGGAGTGGAATTTGCTGTTTACTACCTTAGCAAGAAGTTTTTGGCTTATGAGGTCAAGTACACGGAAGTAGAAAAGATTTGCCTTGCGGTTATCTGGGCTTCTAAGAAATTGCGCATTACTTTCATGCCTACAGGGTGCAGGCAGTAGCGAAATAGAATCCCTTAAGATACTTACAGGAGGCTCCATCTTTACTTGGAAAAATGGGTAGGTGGATATTGTTGCTATAAGAGTTTGATGTAGAGTATATTACCCGAAAGACCATCAAAGGGCGTGCTGTGGCTGAATTTCTAGCAGAACACCCGATCCAAGGGGACTCATACGAGTTTAACTTTCTAGATGAGGATGTGACCGCCATCGGAATTCAGGGTTGGAAATTGCACTTTGATGGAGCTGTAAATAGCAAAGGGGCAGGAGTAGGAGCCATTTTGACAACTCCGGACGATGAGAAGCTTCCTTTGGCGAAGAAGTTGAGATTCAAGGCTACCAATAACGAGGCTGAGTATGAAGCGTGTATTTTTGGATTAGAGGCCTTAATAGCCTTAGGAGCAAAGAATGTGGAAGTGTTCGGTGATTCCTCCCTGGTGGTCAATCAAATTCGAGGTGAATGGGCCGTGAAAGAAGAGAGGCTAATGCCATATATCTAGCGTTTGAGGGGCCTAAGCAGTCGGTTTGAAGTATGTACAATCCATTTCGTTCTAAGGGATGAGAATCAGTTAACCGGTGCGCTCGCCACGTTAGTATCAATGTGGGACAACCCTGAAGGAGTGGTAATGAAGCCAGTTTTGATCTATAGCTCCGAAAGACCTAGCTTCGAGTCCAAATCAGTTATGGAGGTAGAAGTGGCAGATGGGAAGCCGTGGTATCATGATATTATGGAACTATCTA
Organism: Excoecaria cochinchinensis; assembly: GCA_947683425.1. Taxonomy (NCBI): domain Eukaryota; kingdom Viridiplantae; phylum Streptophyta; class Magnoliopsida; order Malpighiales; family Euphorbiaceae; genus Excoecaria; species Excoecaria cochinchinensis. The sequence goes on from CANTUQ010000158.1 coordinate 259,542, forward strand.
GAGAATGCAACATTTGCAGAGGAGGCTACCGAAAAGGATCAGAGAATGATTCGCAAACTGTCCACTCAGTTCATCTGCATAGATGGGATGTTGTACAAACGACAAGCTGATGGTATCCAATTGAGGTGTTTGGATGAGAAAGAGACCAAGAGGGTAATGGAAGAATCACATGCCGGAGTATGCGGGGCCCATATGAACGGGTTGACATTGGCCAAAAAGATCATAAGGCAAGGCTTCTACTGGCTTACGATGGACAACGATTGTTCAAAGTATGTCAAGCAGTGTCAGCTATGCCAGCAGTACGCGGATTTAAGGCACTTGCCAGTGTCAGAGCTACACAGCCTAACGTCACCTTGGCCATTCGCTGCTTGGGGAATAGACATTATGGGGGAAATCCGCCCTACGGCCTCCAATGGGCATAGATACATAATAGTCGCAATTGACTATTTTACAAAATGGGTAGAGGCGGAGTCCTTCAAGAAGATCGACGCGAGAGATATGGCCAGGTTCATTGAAAGGAATCTGATTTGCAGATACGGCCTCCCACATCACATAGTGTCTAATAACGGGGTGCAGTTCATGGGGGAAACCAGGAAGCTTCTTCAGAAGTACGGAATCGAGCACTATAAATCCTCTCCCTATCGACCACAAGCTAACGGGCAGTAGAGGCTACCAATAAGAATGTGAAGAAGATCCTAGCCAAGATGGTCCAAACCTACAAAGACTGGGCGGAGAAGCTACCTTTTGCTCTGTGGGGTTACAGAACGACGGTAAGGACATCTACAGGCGCTATGCCATATTCTCTAGTTTAAGGGACAGAAGTAGTGCTGCCAGTCGAGGTAGAGCTCAAATCATTGAGACTAGTCATGGAAGCTCAGATTCCAGAGACCGAATGGGCACAACAGAGGTTACAGCATTTGAATTTATTGGATGAGAGTAGGCTGAAATCTTACTAACATAATCAGATCTATCAGAAGAGGCTGGCCAGATCATTTGGGAAGAAGGTGAAAAAACATCCGCTGAAGGAGGGAGATTTAGTGTTCAAACAGATGAGACCAGGGGTACCGAATATAAGAGGAAAGTTTAGACCAACCTGGGAAGGACCATTCATCCTCAAGAAGCTATTGTCAAAAGGAGCTGCGATTTTGCCGGATAGTGATGGCAATGAATTCAAAGAACCGATCAATATTGATAGACTCAAAAGGTTCCATGGGTAAAGTCTACAAATCAAAAGAAGAGAATGAAAGCCCCGCGGGTCGAAAATCGAAAAAAAGGTCGCCTTGCTAAAATTGGCCACCTTGTCAGGGTGAAAACCGAAAAAAGGCATCCTGGGCAAAATTTAGAGGCATGAGAGAAAATATCCAATCAGGAAAACCCGAGAGGGCTGATTGGAGACAGGAGTTTGATGCTATCAAGATTTTGGTTCCATGAATGAATGTAGTCATGCATAATTGAATCGGTACCAAAATGATCATGTATTTTGAAATCGTACTGAAATGTACACAATTTTTTGAAATGAAATAAGACTTGATTTATTCATTTATATCATTGTCTAATTCTGCTTTAAAAAGAAACATATTGCTCAAAATGCATGTAAAACTAAACTATGCCCTGCTGCTACCCTCGCTAGCTAAATGCCTTAGTCGCCGAGTTCGGTTATCAGATGATGGGCTAAGTATCCACCTTTTGTACGCGCTGGTGGAAGTGACAGAGTGATTCCCGAAGGGAGGTATGATAGTTTTCAGTGAAGTCGACTCCAGAGCTCATGATAGCGAGAGGCAAAAGCCGCAGAAAGGACTCTACCTCCAAAAGATAGAGGGAGTCTCACCACATCCTGAGTCACTCTAAGTTGATAGGAGCAACGGGCCGTAATGTAGAAAGTTGCCTCGCGAAGCCCGCATAGGGGAACGCATCCTGAAGACCCATCAATAACTGCACTGGACAAGGGAAGCCAAGCGTGCGTGAAGCTAATATACTCATATGATATTTCATTGAATCTAGTAATGCCCTCGTCAGGGGTCCCAGGTAAGTACAGACGCCGGCGAGGAAGAAAACACTTCGCAGAGTACTGATTAATGACTCTAGGAGGTGCTCTGACAAAAGCTTCAATTTTTCCTGTAACCAAATCTGAAAGAAGAAACAAAGAAAAAATAAAAGCCAAAGAGAATAGAATAAAAGGCAAAGAAAAGCCGCTGGAGTAAGTTGGATTTACTTCAGGCAAATATTAGGCATAGGGTTGTGTGAAAATCCAAAAGGACGCACTTCCCGCTAAGAAAAGTTAGTGTGAAAATCCACAAGGGACGCACTACCTTTTAAAATAATGACGTACCTGAAGTAATAAGGGGCTTCCAGAAAATGAAGTGGTAGACCCGGTACGAACAGAGTCAAAACCCAAGATAGTCTCAGCCAGAATGAGAGGGAAAGGGGTCAGCCCGCGGTGAAAGTCATCCAGAATTCCAAACAGACGGGCGTCTCTGAGCAGTTCCTCTGAGGTCACGACTAGATACTTCATCAGGCAGAAAAGGAAGAGGACATTTACACTGTATGAGGGAATGTTGGAGAATTCATCCATTGCTTCAATCAGAGGTTCCAAAGCAAATACTGAGCCCTGAGGAACTAGATGAGCATCGTCAGAAGGAGCTATACTTAAGGACAGAGTAATATCCCGGATTTGGATCAAATCACAGCAACATACGCAGGGCAAAGCACCAGGAGGATACCAACTCCCGACGATAGAAGCAAGTTCTTCAGGCAGGGGGCATATTTCCTGATAGGTGAACCTGAAAATATGAAAACGAGGATCCCAGAAGTGGGTTGCAGCTAAAAAAGGTTGTAGTCTATCTTGACTCTTCGTAAAAACCTCAGTCCAGAAAGGGGGGCAAGAGTGTAGTGTTCCCAAATTTGAGCATCGTCTAAGATATGGTGCATTTTGGAAAGAAAAGGAGAATTCATGGCTCAACAGCTAAAGTCACAGTTGCTAAGGGGAAAAAACTAGAGAAAAGAGCCTATTATGAAGCTAAAATAAGGAAGAAGCACGAAATCCAAGAAAAGGCTAGGTTTTATAGGTTTGGCTTACAGACGGCTAACCCGTCCCTATAATCAGACGGTGAACCCGTCTGTACTTGTCCACCTGGCAGGTTTTGCATCGTGCATATCACGCGCATTAATTAGGTAATTAATGAGGGTTAAAAGCGGAATCTGAATAGATAGACGGAATGCCCGTCTGTCGCTACATGAACGGAAAGCCCGTCGGTACTTAAATTCTATATAAAGGCACAGGTACCGACGGGCTGTCACTTTCTTTCCCTTCTTCTTTACACCGACTCTTTTCCCTTTGTTTCCAGCGGTTTCTTTTCATTTTTTTGCACCAGTTGTGAGTCTTTTACTTCTTCTTTGGGTCTCAACTTCCAGGTTAGTAAAATCCTTCCATCTTTTATTCATTTTATTTTATTTTATCATGAGTAATGTAATTTAATCTTCTTCTTTCTTCTTTTGAATTAGTATACTTAGCAGCCTTGTTAGTTAATTGAAATATCATTGTTTAGTAATAAAATTCATGACTTGATGCATAAAGTAAATAGCATGCAATTTTTTCTTTTTAATGGGCACAAGATGGATTGACCTATATTGTTTAAGAACGATTAGTGATAAATGTATATTTGTTTCCGAGTTTTTTTAGATAAGACATGGCTTTAGAAATGCATGCACATTGGAACCAATACTAGGAAATAGGAAGGAAAGCAGATACGAATATATTGCATTATTGCTTGGGGCCTGAGGCCTGTCCCTTCTTTTTTTTTTTCTGTTCTATGCAGGAGGTTGGGCACACCCTTGCCGGGGTGCTGCCCAAATTTTTTTTAGCAAATATGAATATGTTGCATTATTGCTTGGGGCCTGAGGCCTGTCCTTTCTTTTTTTTCCTGTTTTATGCAGGAGGTTGGGCACACCCTTGTCGGGGTACTGCCCATAATTTACCTTGTCGGAATTCTGCCTTAATTTCTAAGCAAGGTTTCGTTTATGTCTATGATGCAAAATTAATTGTTTAACTTATTCGCAGGATACCACCACGACGATATGCTCCTCACGATGAGCCTGAGCCTCAGGCCCCGGGGTGGATGAGTGACGAGGCTAGACAGAGGTATACTGCGCTGGCTCAGTTGCAGTTCTGAGCTAGCCGCTTCATTTCTCGACCATTCCTTGAGGCTCTGGGGATGGCAGATGAGGTTGACATTCTGATGGCAGGCGCGGGATGGATGGAGTTTTTGACGCCTGCCTTCCAGACTCACAAGGAGATAGTACGGCAGTTTCTTGCCACAATATAGTATGGGGGATATAAGAGATTCGACACAGAGGTGGGTGTCATATAGTTTTTGATCGAGGGCCATCATTATAGTATTACCCGTCAGCGGTTCACAGAGGCTATGGGGCTTCCATTTGGGCAGGATATCATAGCACCTCAGAGGTCAGTTAGACGTCAGCATTGGCCAGTTATCGCCTTGCCGGGAGTGCCGTATGATCATGATACGGCAAAGAGCACGGTACTCTTATCACAGGCCCTGCGATATGTTCACAGAGTCTTATCCAGCTCATATTTAGGACAAGCTGGTAACCCTGGATCTCTCAATGCTGCAGAGATTTGGAGCTTGTGGGCCATGGTGGTAGGTCAGAGACTTAACATCAGCCATGAGATATTGGTCAACCTGGTGAGGGTATCTAGGGGGACAGCCCCTGTAGTGTATGTTGGGGGAGTTATTACCAGATTGCTTCTGAGTTTGGGAGTTCGTCCAGACATCCTGGGGTGTGCTTTGGATGAGAGCATTTATGTGGATGCTTCGGCAGCTATCACTATGGCTATGATAGTATCGATGAGAGGTTCAGTCCATATACTAGAGCAGGGGATCCGGGGGCATCTACTTCTACAGCTCCACCTCTAGAGCCGGCACCAGAGTCAGCTCCCACTCCGTCCTCATCATCGGCTTTCCCAGCGCAGCCAGATTTTGCTGCACTACTGGCTTCTACCTTCGCGTCCTTTGAGCACAGGCAGGAGGAGAGAGATAAGGCCCTTATCGACCACCTCGGGGAGCGGGATAGAGTCATATTAGAGCGGCTAGATCAGTAGTTGAGTATTATTCAGGAGCAGGGGAGGCTCATTGACTTTTTGAGGCAGGAGCAGGAGAGGCTTGTGGCTCAGCTGAGGTAGGAGATGAGGACCTCCCAGGATGGGGTGGCCCAGAGGACAGACGCATCCTTACAGATCGTGGATAAGTCGGTTGAGGCTCTCAGGTTCAGGATTCAGGTTCTGGAGGGTGCCATACCTCCCATTGCCCAGTCTCTTCGGGAGTTCAGGGAGCATACTGAGGATAGGCTGAAGAGTATGGGGACCGCCTCCACAGATCAAACCCTCCGCCTGGTGGACGCTTTTAGAGAGTTAGGGGGTGTCATCACTGATACGCTGCAGTTCATGACAGTATGTGCACAGCCTTTCTTAGATGGGTTTGCTCAGGTCCAGTTCCAGTAGCAGGATCCAGCAAGAGCACAGCCATTATCAGTACCAGTGGCGGTAACTCCTAAATACCAGCGACAAGCCAGAGCCTCGACTGCTCAGCTGGCCGGACCATCAGCCCCTCCCAGTCAGCCATCTGCTCTAGATGCGGGATCCATTGCCTCTTCATCTCGGTCTCAGACAGTTCATATATCAGATGATGATGATGATCGAGAGGAGGAGCTTTCAGACTATCCACCCCTATAGCCCTTCAGGGAGTCATGATATTATTTTTGTAATTTATATTATCATGTTTACATTGCATTGTACAAAATTTAACTTTTTAGTGGAAAAACATTTATGGCTAGCCTGTTAAATTTGCATTTTATTTCTTCGTGATTTAACTCTTTTAAGAAAAAAAAAAAGAAGAAGAAAAAGGGATAATTAATCATGTGGTAGAAAGGAAGATAAATAATAAAAAATGTTCACCGATCTACAGTCAAATTAATTGGCACGAGAATTAACGAGAATCTCTTGTAATACAGGAACGTGGTTTTACACCAATTCAAAATTGGCCAACAGTCAAAAGGGAGAATAAACAGGTCAAACATCATGTCCTTTAAGGTCACATGAAATCAAAAGATCATAATTGTACATTGGGGGCAGGATGAAGCCGCCAAATTGAAACACACAGTTCAGAAGAACACCCCGCTCAGAAGAGCAGTCTCGAATGACACTCAGCCAAGAAGAAGAACAGTCCAGAAGGATGCCCGTGTTGGGAGAGCAATGATTGCACTTTGTAAAGTCTGGAGAAGACTCGGTGCAGCTGAGGAGAGCAATGATCGCACTTTGTAAAGTCTGGAGAAGACTCGGTGCAGCTCAGGAGAGCAATGATCCGCGCTTTGTAAGTCTGGAATAGACTCGGTGCAGCTCAAGAGAGCAATCGTCCGTGCTTTGTAAGTCTAGAGCAGACTCGATGCAGCTCAGGAGAGCCATCATCAGCACTTTGTAAAGTCTAGAGTAGACTCGGTGTAGCACAGGAGGGCAAACTTCGCGTTTTGTAAGTCCGAAATCGACTCAACGCATCGTCGCTTCCCCGAGAAAAGGTAAGGACTGCCTCAGGTATGCGTCTCTTTCCTTTCTTCTCTGAATTTTGGCTCATCTAGGCAATAGTGCGCTAGTTTCCCCAAAATTGGGGACAACTGTAGACACCGGGTCTTGAGGTAGTCCAGGTCAGAGTTACTCGATGAAGAGATCAACGTCGGTTTTCGGATAAATGGGTGAAATTCGGAGGTTTTCGTCTTCCATGTTTCGCGAGGATTAAAATCTTTTTCTTTAGCATGGAGTTTTAATAGAGTTTGATAAATTTTAGTTGAAATTGAGAGTTTTGCTCCAAAGGCGGGATTCCCATCTGTGTAGGGGCGCCCGTCCCTACTTGGGGTGATCCCCGTCTCTAGGCATAGTGGGGACGGACGCGTGGCGATATAGGGATGCCCGTCCCTAGTACCGCGCCCCGTCTGTAGTCGGTTTTCCGCGTGTACCCTTAGTAGAGACGCCCGTCGGTATTTGGAGGGATGCCCGTCGGTACGTTAACTGATTAGATAATGCCGGATTGGATTAAATCTAATCTGATCTCTTTCAATCCTAGGATAAATTGGTTTAAAGTTGAACTTTAAAGTCCTTTAAAATTCAAATTTTAAACTAATGATTATCCTAATTATCTCCAAAAAGAACTCTATAAATAGTGGATTAAATTCCATTTTTAGGGGTTAGAAGTTTTGAGAATTTTTGTGAGAAAAGTGATTATTTTTTGTAAGAAAAAATTCTTTGGAAAAGTTATCAAATCTTTTGAGAGATTGGTTTTTTTAGAAAAGATTTTGTGAGCAATTTACTTCAAAATCTCTGTTCATCTGCGGAATTTTATTTGATAAAAATTTTTCCAATTAATTGCTTTCCTCAAACTTAATTTTCTTGCGAGTTAGGCCAATTTGAGGTAACGAAATTCATTCGTTTCCATCAATACAGCTAATTCAAACATCCAATTGCTATCAGATTTTCAAAGTAAGGAAAATATAAATTTTCTTTCTCTGATCTTTTTTTTACTCGATCCTTGCGAAGCATACGAGAACCAGAATCATTCGACATTCACCCTAAAAGGTAAAATCCGAGGGTAAACATTCTGGATTAGTATTTGTGTAATTTAGTTTGGTTTATATTAATTGTGTTTAACACATATTTTTTTTATTCTATTTTATAATCTTTTACAAAGAATTAAAACTTTAAAAAGGCCCTTTAAATTGTTTCTGTCGGTTACACTAGGGACGGCCGTCGGTATGGTAGGGGAGGCCGTCCCTAGGCAAATTCTCATTTTTATTTATTATTTTCACTTTTTATCTTTTAACACATTTCTTTTAAAGTTTTTCGTTATTTTATTTTCCATTTTACGCTTTTGACACATACATGTTTATTCCTATGAGTTATTTTCGGACCATTTGGAATTGGAGTTATAAATGATGGTGGTCACGCCAATCTGAGGATTTTCATCCGGGTTCTTTCTCTACCCTTTCTTTCATATTATGTTATTAATAGGATTATTTTAATGTCGTTAAAGTGAAAAGGACCAAATATTTATAGTAATTAATTTGAGGTTTTCTCGAAAGCTGTGGACCAATGTCCTGTTTTTAACCAACAAATTGACACTTCTTAAAAATCGTTTTATAATAAGTATGCATACGAGGACCAATGTCCTCATCATTAACGAATATTCCGTTTTATGCATGTATTTGCACTTTTACAAATGGGAGTTGTATTCCGCTCCTGGTGTTATTGTAATTTGTTTTTGAATGCTTTATTTTGGATTTTGCTTCTATCTATCGCTTTTGACGTGAATAATTGCGCCTTTAATTAAATTGCATTGTGTGGAAAGTTGGTGAAACAATAAATTCAAAACTGAATTATAATATTAATCAAGGTATAAATAAATGAGAAGTCCCGAACTCACTCTGGTCTTTGGGGCTCAATGAGGCGAGAGGTCTAGGACTTCCAAGACACCTCTTGAGTCCAGCCAAAAGACTTAAATTTACAATCCCAGGCACCAGGGGGTAGAGGTAGAGACCTCCAAGATCTCTCTGGATTTCCCAAAATGGATATGTATGCGCCGTCTTAGGCTCGATGAGGCTAGACGACCCTCCCTAATGTTCTATTGGGTGGCGACTCCAAGAAACCTCTTTGTTGCCCAAAATAGATGCAACTTGTAAATACCTTACAAGTTTTATGAACCTCTCCTGATCGCCCTAAAGCGGGCCCTCAGGTGGCCGCGAGGTTCGGCGCGCGTCACATCATGCCCTACGGATCATTCATCATTTTTTCTCATTATCTTTTTTGAGTCATGTGAATTCACCTGGGCAGGTAAATCTACCAGAGGCATTGGTTTTAGCATGTATGGTAAGGGGAGTAAGGATTAATGGGGGTCCTCATTTGTGGCATAAACTGGAGGAAATGCAGTGGAACCCAAAGAAGGTTAAGAAGATTGCACTGGGTGGTTTGGTAATGGTAATTGCTAAGGGTGTACATCACCCATTGAGGAAACCCAAACCACTATCCTCCATTGCAAGTATTGATAAGAAGATGCTGAAGAATATGAAGGTCGCAGTGGATGACGCGACAGCTGCACATGGGTATAGACTGACTACTCGAGAGGAATATATGCAGCGGGTGGAGCGTGGCTTGGGAGGCTTACCACGTGAGCAAGATGACGATCCTGAAGCACCAGCCTCTCCAACACCAGTACCTGAACATTTATCCTCGCAGCAGTATAGTGCTCTTATGGAGCGCATGGACACCATCACCGCGTCTATGGCCACCATCATCGCATCTCAAGCCGATCTTCAGTCATAGATAGATCAGATGCTATTGGGACTTTCATCTTTAACTGCGCGATTTGATGTGCATTTCCCACCGCCACCACCTCCAGAGAGTTAAACAGGGAGACATACTATCTTATGTTTTTATTTATTTTTTATTTATTTTTTTTATTGTGTTTTGTAATTATTTGACTTGCTGAGGACAGTAAGGTATTAAGTGTGGGGTAGGAGGAGTAACTCCAACATCTTAATATGTAACTAATTATTTTTTTATTTTATTTGCATGTTTTATGTTTTATTTATTTTTATTCGCATATTTTATTTTGTTTAAGTTGTTTGAATTCTTAATTGTTGTTATCTGAATTTTCCTATTTTAGCTTAGTTCACCTCTAGTTATTCCTGTTGTGAATGTTATGAACTTTAAGTTGTCAATGGATTTTCTTAAAAATTGATCTTAGCAAAAGAGTAGTTGTTAATTTTAGCAGTAAATTAGTCTCAATTAGTCATATATCTTGTAATTTCCTATCTTTTGTGCACTATAGGCTTGCTTGTGAAAAATTCGAAAAATTCCAGTGTGTGAAAGTTCTTTTATCTGATAGCAGGTTGCGTTTATTTCCAGGAAAGCTAAAATCGCGGTGGAAGGGACCTTACGAAGTTGCGGGAGCTGATCAATTTGGAGTGGTAATATTGAAGCACCCAATGGGTGAAAACCAATTCAAGGTAAATGGACATCATGTGAAGCCTTATTTTGAATCAACATATGATGGGGCTTTAGCGATCGTCAACCTTGCGGATCCTTAACGGTATTTAAAAGTCCAGCTGCGGACTTGTTAAATGCAAAATTTTTTCTCAAACTTTGTTATTTTGTGTTTATTGATATTTTCTTTAGGTAGTTAGTCTTGTTTATTTTTGTCCAATTTGTGTAGTTTGTAGTCATAACGAAATTATATTGTTAATTGGAGAATTTTCAAAGTTTTAGTAGCTTGAAGTTTAGAGTGATTTATGAAGTTTTTGCAAGTTTGTAGGTGGTCACGGTGGCAAGAGCTCTGGTTGTCACCGTAACTAGAGGAAAATGCATTATGGATTCTGGATTGTGCACATGTCACGGTGGCAAGGTATCTGGTTGTCACTGTGACCAGATGAGGATGGCATTCTGGATTGGTATACCTAGTATGTCACGGTGACAATGATTTTGGTTGTCACCGTGACCAGCTGGTAAGTTACATTATGTTTTGTTGTGTGAGCATGTCACGGTGGCAAGGACCCAGACAACTTTAAGTGTGCAAGATGAACTGCCCTAGTTACATCAATATGATTGCATAAACGCATGTATTCTAATTTGATTTCATAACATATGATAACTATTTGGCATTAACTCGAAAAATACGAGACCTCATCTAATCTCGGAATAGATCCTGAAATTATCAAACTCCTGTTATCAATCAGCCCTCTCGGGTTTTTATGATTGAATATTTTCTCCTCTTTTTTTATTATTATTTTTTTATAGCCTTTGCCATGAACCCTCCTTCAGTCCATCGGTGCTGATTAAATTTGCCTTCATCTTTGCTAACAGGGGAGGCTGCTCCTTCTGAGAGTGGTTCTTTTTATCATCAAAGTCTTGTTCTTGACCCTTGTGCAAACTGGCCGACATGAGGAGTTTCTTATTTGGGACTTGAATGTGAAACCCCACACTTTACTTTTGTCGGCTTTTGAAGTGACCTTCAATAGTTGAGATTGGGTTACAGGTTAAACTTAGATGGCTTGGAGGTAAAATTGTGATTTTTTGTTTGTTTGTTTCTATTTGCTCTCTTATTTTTTTTTTAAGGGTAAAGGTCCGTCCTTCTAAGTTTGGCTATAAGGGTCCCAGATGGTTAATTGGTTTTGGGGTACACATTTCAAATGGTTGGGAGAAAAGGAGACATACTGTTGAGTTAGATGTTTCTCACGAAGGTCCTGAGTTTTATTTGTCCAACTTCTGATACATCTCTCAGAATTTGATCTTATTTGGCAGTACCATATGCAACCCAGATGTTGTGGATACAACGGAATGGTTTTCAAAATTCTGTTTGTCATCAGGTTGGTACATGTGAAAGCAACGTTGTCTCAACAATGTCCTTGTCAATTTTCAGCATATCATACCTGGTCCAGGCAATAGCTCCCTTTTTTTATTATCTCTCAAAATTATCCTCTCTTCAGGAGTTATATACCAGATACTATCAAGATTTTGTTTGGATTCCCCGAAGTTTCGAGGATAGATGAAGTCATATTAATTGGGTTAATGTCAAAATGAATGAGTGCATCGTGATCATCAGAAATGAAATCATTAGAAACACCATACAAATAGAGCAAAAACTGTTCATCATATTAAAATAACCAAATTTTCACAAGGAGTTCTTAAAATAACTTCAAAAAAACATAACATCTCCATACTGCTCTTACAAAATATGCCACTCAGGTGGACCGGACCCGATCACATATTTGGTGGAGGGATGGCATTATAGCTTGTCTTCTTCTTCTTCTCTCTTTTCTCGGGATCAGTGATCTGTTTGGTGTCAATGAGATCCTGGACCTTATTCCTCAGAGTTAGGCAATAATCTGTCAGGTGTCCAGTGTGCTGATGGTAAGCACAGTACTAATCATCTCTATGTCTCGGCTGTCCTTGGTTCAAGGCTGGCCTAGGTGTCAAGGGTCATAGCTTGCCCTCCTTCATTAGTCTCTCCAATACCCAGGATAGAGAATGGCCCAAGTTAGAGTATTGTCTCTGACCCTGTCTTACCTCTGTAGCTACTACCTCAGCTGCCTTTCCATTTCTATTACTGCTTCTAGCTTCGCCTAATCTGTTCCCTGACTGGTTCCCAAAGTTCTTCCCAGGAAAGTTATTCCGACTTGCTTTCTTTTCCAGGTAGGCCCCCTTAGCTTCTATAGAAATATCTTTAAGTGACTCCCAATCTCTGAGCCCCTTGAAGCTAAGCGAATCCCTCAGGTAAGGGCAGGAGTTTCTGATAAATAACCTGATCTGGTCAGCAGTGTCAAGCTTCCGCTGGTGAGGTATTCGTGGAATGACTCATCGCTCTTCTGCTGTAGAAGTTCAAGGTCCTTTAAGGTTACCTCCATTCTAGTGTTGCAGTCATACTACTTCATGAATTCATAAATCAGAAGGTCCCAGTCCTCTTTGAATTTCTAATCCAGCCCATGATACCAGTCCACTGCCGAACCCACCAAGCTAAGGCAGAAATATTCCACCTTTTGCCTCTTAGTCTACCTTGTGCCCTTCATTACTAGGGTGTATTGCTTAATATGCGCAGATGGGTCCAAAGTACCATCGAACTTCAGCAACTAAGGCATCTTAAATCTTTGGGGCAGCAGCTCTTCATCCCCCAAATCTCTGTCCTCAGGGTTGATTCCCTTTCTAGCTGATAACATTCGGGTGATAGCCTCAATCTGTTGTCTCATTCCTCTTAGGGCCTCATCCTCCACTTTGGGTACCCTACCTCTCACAACTTGGTGGGCTGCTATCTCTTCAACTTCCTCTTCCATCACAAAATCCTCATAAGGATTAGGGACCCTTGCCCTTCTTGGCTCAACAGGCATAGCAGCTTCATTTTCATTAACGGCTGGACGGGCAGCAGCTCCAGTGAGGGGAGCCTCCCCACCAGCAAGCGATTAAACTTGCCCCCGAGGAGGTAATGCCAGCACTTATGGATCGACAGGTGGTTGGGGAGCAATGGGTGCTTGTGGAACAGTGGGATGAGCAATCCTTTCAGCCATTGCACCCATCATATCCAACATTCTCCGTTCAAAGTCCTCTAATCTCCTAGCAAAATCTTGAGTGGTTAGAGCCTTGGTCTCTTCTGCCATTGAAGATGATTCACTAGTTATTGAGAGTGACTCAGAATCCCAACCAAGCACTAATTCTAGCAATCCAAAGAGCGAGTCTATCCTCACTAATCGACCGTCAGGACCTCTAATCCACTTGGATGAATCTATGATGGCTGAAAAGCTCAGATTGTTAGAATGATGCATGATTGAAATCCAATGCATGGTCGTGTTATGCAGATGTTCCTTGATGAGTAAAAGATTACAATGATATAATGTGATGCATGGAAGGAATTATATGCATGATGATATGTGCATGTGAAAAAGGATATACACGCACAAAATGAATGTATCTTCTTTTTATTTTTATTTTTATTAATTTTTTATTTTTATTTTTTTATTAATGTGCATGAATGACATGTGATACATAAGCGTGCTGTGCAACATTCACAACCACATGCAAGCAGATAGACCCTTCCAACCTTATTTCTCCCACACACGAGGTCGTACAGTCTCTGTCCTAGGTGGGCTTTATCCAAGGGTTAAAGGGTAACCCATTGGACACGCATGACGCGCGGTGGAAAATCGGCAGCATGACATCTCTTGCCTAATGTACATACGTATGGGTGTTTGGCTATTATGTATTTAAACAATTCAACTAAATTAAGATGGGCCCATTGGGGCATGAAAGCCTTTGATGAAGGCCATTTAATTTAATTGATTTTGTCGAATATATGATGGCCCAAATAGCAAGCAAGGTATTATGGTACATTTCACCTGATGGAAGTATCTATTGCCATTACATGGGCTTTGGTCAAGGTGGTGATATTTTAGGGCTACCCAAGCATGGTCCCTGCCAATGGGTCTAGCTCATCACGAGCATAGCGACCAATCGGGTCTCTAATTAATATACCATTTCATAGTATGAGGCTTCGGCTGGTGATTATCCCGAGCACTTCCCTACAATGAGTGAAAGTAGGGTCGTGTTTTAGGAACGAACCGGGGTAGATAGCGGACCAACTATCATAATTCTAAGGCTCTAAAAGATGTAATGCAATTTCGATTAGAAATGGAATTTTTGATTCTTAATAACTCAATTATAATTTTAACTTTAGTCACTTTCGGAGAGATGTTTCGATCACCGCCCCCAGTGGAGTCACCACTATGATGCGCGCCGGAACCAGCAAGGCCCTCATCGAACTCGCTTTTAGGATTTGAGGGATTAGTTCGTGTCTTTTTAATCTTGGGCATCATGAGTCATCTTGGATGCCTTCTTTCCAATAGAACATTGGAAGAGAGGATCTAGACCCACAACACCTTTAGGCACCTTTGAGGTATTTTTGAGTCGCCACCCAGTTTACAAGATACTGGGAAAGGTTTCTAACCTATATTGGTCCAAACCAGAGATGGTGTCCGGAACTTCACTCTTATTAATGACTTAAGTTAATAAATGAGTTTTTAAGAAATAAAAATTCCATCTCTCATCTCACACGATAATGCAATAAATTTAATGCGCATTCATTCACATAGGAAAGCGATAAATAAAGAAGTAAATAAAAAAATTACAAAATGGAAATTGGGATAGAACAATTCCCAAAATAAATAATAAATAAAAGAAAATGGGACAGAACAATCCCCCAAAATAAGAAAATATAAACAAACAAATAAATAAATGCATAAAGGGAATTAAAATGCAACATAGATAAATCGGGTTATTCATTAAATTTTAGGAACATTGGTTCCTTTTTTATTAATTAGAAAAATTGGAGAACTATTGTGACGCGCGCCGGACCCCGGGGCATCCCGAAGGCCCGCTTTTATGGCGATCAGGTGGAGGTTCATGGAAACTTGTAATGTATTTACAAGTGCATCTATGTTGGGCAACAAGGAGGTTTCTTGGAGTCGCCACCCAATAGAACATTAGGAAAGGTCGTCTAGCCTTAGTGAGCCTAAGACAGCGTTGCTGTGTCCATCATAGGCAAGCTAGAGGTGTCTTAGACGTATCCACCCTAATGACAGAATGGTTCTCTAGCATCATGCTTAGGCAAACCAGAGGTGTCTTGGAGGTCTCCACCTTAACAGAACATTAAGATGGCCCTCTCGCCTCGTAGCGCCTAGGACTATGTAAATTCGATCCTTTTACGGGACACAAGAGGTGACTTGGAGGTTACCACCCCAACAAAATGCCAAGGTGGCCCTCTCGCCTCATTGAGCCCAAAGACCAGAGTAGGTTCGGAACTTCCCATTTATTTATGCCTTGGTTAGGTTTGTAATCGAGTTTTGAATTTATTGTTTTGTCCAATTCTTCATTCAATTCGGTGCAATTGAAGCGCAAGTTATTCATTAAAAAGAAGAGATAAATAAAGCATAATTAAAGTAAAGTGCATGAAAATAGATTACAATAAAACTAGGGGCGGAATATAACCCCCATTGTAAATAAAATACAAAGCATGCATAAAATGGGACATATATTAAAGATGAGGACATTGGTCCTCGCATACATATTTATTATAAAATGGTTTTGAGGCGTCGATTTTTATTTATTAGAAAAGATAGGACATTGGTCCTTAATTTATGAGAAAAATGCCAATTTAATTAATAAAAAATACTATTTAGTCATTTTTACATCAGCGAGGAAATATAAATAACATTATTCACAATAATAATATAATGAAAAATGATAAAGTCGAGAGAATGAACCAGAGATGAGACCCTTAAGTCTTTGCAACAGCTTCTACGCCAAATGGCTCCAAATTTGCCCAACAAATCAAAATAATAACTCACAAAATAAAATAACATTAATGTAATTTAAAAGAGAAAAAAAACGTGAAATTAAATAATAAGGAAGGAAGTAGAAGAAATTGAATAATGAAACCATTTTTAAATGAAAGAAGAAAAGAAAAGAGGTTAAATGGAAAAAGAGGCTCAGGGACGGCCAAAAACGTATGACCGACAGGCGTCTCTGGGAGCGACAGACGGGCGTAAGGGCAAACCGCGACATCCCGTCGCTAGATTGAGAGACGACCGTCGTCGGTCCTTATGTCTGTCGATCGAGTCTGTTTCCGAACTGCAAACCCAAAAAAGTCAAATTATAGTTTTGATTTGAATGAAAAGGATTCTTATACAAGAAATTAACGAAAATAAGTCGAATTTAAAATAATAATTCGAGAATGTTTACCTTCAAATTTTTTTTTTTACCTCGCAAAGGTGAACATTGTAAGATATTGACTCCTCAAGTTCTACAAGGATCGAATCGTGACCGCGCGAACGAAAGAGATTTTCGGTTGCAAAAAATTGCTTTAAAAAATAATCCAAGAGAAGGAGATTGTTTTCTCTTTCTTGGAATTTGGACAGCAGTAAATATCTTAATTAGCTACTTGGATGAAAACGAATGGATCTCATTTTCCCATATTAGCGTAATTCAAAAATAAAAAAGATTTTTAAAGGAAATTTGTTTTATTTAGAAACTGAAAAGAAAATCTTTTGTGAAAAAATTTAATCTTCTAATAAAAGGTTTTCTAAACAAAAATTTCTCAGTTAGATCTTTTTCTCACCCCTAAATCGAATTCCCCTTCCCCTATTTATAGATTTTAGGAGGGAATTCAAATAAATTTTAATTTTAAATTTAGATTTGAAGAGGATTTTTCTAAATCAAATCAAAACTGAAAGATATTCGGGATATCCTCAAAATCAAATCTAATATTCAAAAATATTTGAAAAGATTTGAGAGATTTTTAAAATATTTTGTGAAAATCCCTTAAATCTTATAGAATCTGGCGGTTGAACAACCTGATCACCGACCGACGGTCTTCCCTGGGGACCTACACGTGGCACAAAGGCGAGCCGTCGGGCACCCGCTCAAGCGAGAGATGGGGCGCCGCTCAACCGGGAGACGGGACGTCTCTCAACCGGGAAACGAGGCGTCTCTCAACCACGGACGGGCTTCACATCTCTAGACCAAAATCTATAGTTTCAAAGTTTTAACCCCTCTCGACTCTCCGAGACCTCCCGTTTTCCTTAAAAAGCTTCCGATCGTCGTAAGACTGGAGAATGAATGCTCACGAACTTCATCTTTATCCGAAAATGGACTTCATTTTCTTCATCGGGTAACTCCGATCTGGACTGCCTTAAGACCCGGTGTGTACAACTATTTTTAGGATATTAATTGAGAAAACCGAGATGAGTGATCCCCTTTTATGAAAACTAGTTCTACATTTGAAAGTGTAATTTTATTGGTTAAAATAGGACATTGGTTCATTTTATTAATAAATAATCTCAAATTATTAATTATCTAAAAAAAGTGATTTTCTATAATGCAGATAATTAAAATATATTTTACATACGAAATAAATAAAGAATAAGACAATATACAGAAAATATAATGAAAATGCAAAACCCCAAATTTGGATGATCTTTAATCTCCCGGTCCGAGCACGCGTGTAACTTGCACAATCATACAAGCATTTAAGCCATAAAACAAATAAATGAAGTAAAATGTTAGTAAAGTAAATTAAATAATTGATATAATATAAATAAATTAATTAATTAACTAAAATTAGCTTAATAAAATAACTAATTAAAGTGATTAATAAATTAATCAAATAAAAATAAGAAAGATGTCAACAATACTAAGAGATTAATAAATTAATAATAATAATAATAACCTTTAAAACCTATTAATATGAAATGTTAATAATAAATAGGCTAGATAAATAATAATAGTAAAGTAAAATAGAATAAAGAATGAAAATAGTAAAGTAAAAGAGGACAAGATAACATGAAGAATGAAAAGTTAAAATCAATAAGTTAAAGAATAACGTTAAAAACAAAATGACCATAAAGAATAGAACTAAAGTGAATAAAATAGCAAATCACGTGAATGGCTAATGGCTAAGGACAAAAGATGGCCCAAAGTTGATGAAATACAGTTCAAAGAAAGAAAAATACAAATGGAATCGGGAAAAGGGAGCATCAACAACATTCACGACTCATGAATGCCATTCACGAATCGTGAAGGACATTCACGACTTGTGAATGCCATTCAAGAATCGTGAAAGGCATTCTGGCTCGTACAATCCGAATGGGAAAAACGGAGGTTCTGACATGTCCGATCGAGAGAAGGGATTCAACGGTTCAAATCCGATCGGGAAACACAAAATCCGACCGGAGAAACACGATTCAAGCAAGAATGAAGGCAAAATCTGATCGGCGACCAAAAACAAGGCAAAACAAAATCACTGACTCAAAGAAATGAAAAAAATAGAGATGAACAGAGGAGGAAGAACAGGCTATCAGATATGCCAAAATAAGATATGCAAGATACTATAACTAACATGCTAATATATTCATGATAACCACAAACACACAATCAACGTGTTAAAAAGATCAAGCAATAATAGATACAATATATACAACAAATAGAGCTTACCAGCTCAACAAAACAAAGAAAAGAAATAAAAAAGAAGAGAAATAAATGAACAGGAGAGGCAATTATTAAGTATTTACCCTAAGATTTTTGATCTTTGATCGGGAAATGATGAAGTTCTGGCTTCTTGGATTCAAGAACGAACTCTGATTGTTTTTGGAAAAGTCCAAAATCTTTTTTTTTTCTCAAAATGCTTTTCTTTCTCTCTTTTCTCTTTCCTCTCTGTGTTTTTTTTTTTTTCATTTTTTTCTCTTAGTTGTTCAACCTCTCTTTTTAATCTCCAGACCCGATTAGATGGTTTCCACCCCAAATCCCACATAGACCCATACTTTCAAAACCAACTCTCCATGAAAAATGGAAGAAAGCGGGAACGTGCGAGGCAGAGAGGCATGTGAACTCCCTCACTAACGTGAGGTTGTGCCTCAAGTAATTGAGATGGGCCTCACTAACGTGAGGGCCCCCCATCTCAAGTTAGTGAGATGGGTCTCACTACCCAAGCCCAAAAACATTTTTTTTTTAAAGTGAAAAACATTTTTTTTCGAGGAAGCCATCACTTCTATTTGCTTCTTGCCCACAAACAGGCATCATTTTCATTATTGGGTAACTTTGGTCTGGGCTGTCTCAGGACTCGGTGTCTACAATACCCCTTCTGCCCGAAAAGAGATTATCTGAAGAACCACCACCTTATTGCTCCAGGCGCCGAACATTTATACCTCATCCATCCGAAGGGAGATTGTCTTAAGTGTCACCGCCTTATCGCTCCAAGAATTTGAAGTCATTGATTAAAGGTAGTGCGTCCTTCGCGGATTTTCACACTAGCTTTTCTTAGCAGGAAATGTGTCCTTTCTGGATTTTCACACAACCCTGAGCCTAACTTTTTCCTGGAATGGACCCAACCCAATCTAGTGGCTTTTATTCATTTCATTTTTTATAGAGCAAACTGCCTGTTTTCAAGTTTTCACGCTGCCCTTTGGCCTAACTTTTGCTTAGAGAGTCAGTTACGGTTTCATTTCTAACGGCCTTTTTTTTTCACCTCTGAGTACCATGATCTCTGGCCCCGGCTGCTTGTAAAGGCCTCTATACCACTGATCGGAGATTGCCCTTTTGATTAAGGTGCTTAGCCCGGTGGTCAATAATGGGACCCATCGGCTTAGGCATCTAGCCGGTGAGAGCAGAAGCGGAGTATAGCCATTTAGATTTCACATGCTCAATAATGAACGGTGTTTCTCTTTTTATAAAAGAACTAGGAAATGATGAGTACATGAGTTGAACTGCTTTTGTTTTATGTATTTGCAAAGATTGTGTGCATTTCAGCATGATTTCTCCATACATGATCACCATTTAACATAGATTCAGAATGCAAAATTACATTTAATCTCAAAATGGATCTTAAAACTATAAAAACTTTTGTTTTCAATCAGCCCTCTCGGGTTTTCTTGATTGGAAATTTTCTCTCAAGCCTCTAATTTTTGCCCAGAGTCCCGTTTTTGGTTTTCACCCTGACAAGGCATCCAATTTTAGCAAGGCAACCTTTTTTTCGATTTTCAACCTGCAGGGCATTTGTTCTCTTCTTTTGATTTTTAGTCTTTAGCCATGGAATTTCTTGAGTCTGTTGATGTTGATTGGTTATCCTAGCTCAACTCCATCACTGTTTGTTAGAATCGCTGCTTTCTTGGGTAATAGTTTCTTGAGAGCAAATGGGCTTTCTTGTGTTGGCTAGGACTTATCCCGTATGCCCAGAACATCTGGTCTCATTTTCTTGGAGACTAAATCTCCCTCTTCCAGCGAGTGCTTCCTGACCTTTCTTATAAATGATCGAGCGAGTCTTTTCTGATAGATTCAGTTGTAATAACAAGCCTGCAACATGTTTTCGCCCGACATGCTTAGCTGCTGCTTCCATGACTGCACTTTAAAGATTTAACGTATTTCAATAGGCAGTAGTTCTTTCGCCCCATGTATTGAGGAACAGAACGTGACTCTTGTAGGGGTTCAGATTGTAGTCCTCGGTATAGGTCTCCTCCATAACCTTCTTGGCCTTCTTCTCGTCTAAGCACCTCAGCCATGTCTTATCAGCTTACCTCTTGTACTGCACACCCTCTATACTGATGAACTGGGTGGATAGCTTGTGAATCAGTCTTTTGGTCCTTTTCGGTAGCTAAGAAGAATGGAAAAGTGCGAGTATGTGTAGATCAATGGGATTTGAACAAAGCTTACACCTAGGTAACTTCCCCTTGCCCCATGTCGATGATCAATTCCTCTTTTTTTTTAATTATTTTATTATTATTATTATTATTTTTATTTTTTTTTGTTTTTTTTTGGGCTATGTTCAAATCCTGATAGTTCACACATACAGGCACTTCCTTTCTTAACTATTGGGATAGCATTGATCAACCAAGTCGGGTGTTACTCTTTAATAAGAAATTTGGCCTCGTTTCTACTTGTGGATCTTTTCTTTTAACCTTTTAAGGCCATTTTAGCCTAAGCCTTCTGAGCTTCTGCTTGACTTATCAATGATTGGGATATGTTGGTATAGTATGTTCGGCAACTTTATGATCATCTCCCGGCATGTCTTCATAGGTCCAGGCAAAGACTTTTTCATATTTTTTCTTTTTTTTTTCTCTCTTTTAATCTCTCTTCAAGAGGCACGTTAGATACTATCAAGATTTTCTTTAGGTTCCCAAAGTCCCGAGATTAAATAGAATGGTATCAGTTGAATCAATGTTAAATATGAACGTGTCATGATTATACATAGTGAAATCACGAGAAAATATCACGCACATAAGCGAAACCATTCATTTCATTTAATAGAAAACTAGAACTAAAAACATCATCATTAAATAGTTCAAAAATAAAAAGAACATCTAAATAGCTAACACCCTTCTGTTTCCACTAGCGTAGATATTTTGGCCGATGGCTCATTGTCATCCTCAATGACCATCTTCCCCATATCTCAGCTCCTCATCAATGAGGTATTGAACAAGCTTCTTTAGAGTTTGACATTCATCAGTCTTATGCCCAGTATGATGATGGTATGCGCAGTACTGATCTGCCCGGTGATTGGGTCATCCTTGGCTTTTGGTAGGTTTGGCCGGCACCGCCTGCAATTTCCCCTTGTTAACAAAATGAGTGAGGTGCTTGGACAAAGGCTTTTCTAGTATGGCATAGCAACTTTGAGTCATTCCAAAGGTTGGAGCCCTCGTGGCTCTAAAGTTTTTCCCATTGCTACCCATGAGACTTAAGCTCCCATGACTACCCCGTCGGCATTCAGGATCAGTGATCTGGTTATTATCGATCAGATCCCGAATCTCATGCCTCAGCCTAGCACAATTATCCGTCATATGGTCAGTGTGATGGTGGTATGCGCAGTACTCATTTTTCTTATGCCCAAGCTTCCCCTGGGTCTTAGCCGGCTTGGGAGGCATTAGCTGTAACATCCCCTTTTTCATCAACCTTTTCAGGACCTAAGACAAAGGTCTGCCAAAATTAGAGTAGCGCCGCTGAGCTGTCTTAGCCATTGGTACTTTCCCTGTCCTTCTTGTACTACTGCTATTATCATAGTAACCAACTCTTAGACTTGCAGGGCCATTAATAGTCTTATTGAGAGGTGCCCGGGTAGTTGCAAGGTTGGACTTCACAATTTCTTCTTCAAGATTAGCTAGTTTCCTTTCGGTGTTTGAGGAATTGAGGAGGCCTATTTACTGTAAAGGCTCTAGTCCTTTTACTTTTCCCACTTGCCTGATTGGTGCATTGAGTGGCACCTTACCCCTAGGCTTGGGGGTGGATGGAAACATTACGGTCATCATTGTATAATCCTTTTTGATCGTGGCTAGCTCAACCTAGTTAAGGGTTGTTGCCATAAGTTGATCTTGAAGAACTAGCGCCATGGCATCCATCCTTCCCTTCATTGTGGCCAACAACCTCTTTTCAAGCTCCTCGAACCTTCTATCCATCTCCTAGGTCATTAAGGCACGAGTCTCTTCAATCTGCCGTGAAGGATCAGCCATTTCTAATGCCTGTGGATATTCTAATAAAGACACTAGATCTCGGCCAACCAATTTGAATTTCGTTTGCTCCTCGAGCAACTACGGGGACCCAAAAACCTCTCAGGTAAATGGTCTATAGTGGCTGAAAAATCCAATTGATGCATGAATGGCATGCAGTGTATGATCGTGCCATGCAAATGGTCCTTCATGAGTGCAAGATCAATAGATTACCATAATATGATGGGATGCATTGAAGAAATTATACGTAGGATGATATGTACATGTGAAAAATAATATATGTAGACAAAAGGATATACACACACAATATAAGAGAAAATATTGAGATGCACGTTCGTACTGTGCAGTATCTACAACCACATACAAGCAGACAGATCCTTCTAACCTTATCACTCTCACACACGAGGTCGTGCAGTCTCTTCCCTACGTGGGCTTTATCCAAGCGTTAATAGGAAACCCATTGGACACGTATGTTGCACGGTGGAAAACTAGCAGCATAACACTCTTAATTTAAAGCACATGTGTATGGGTTTTGGCCGCTACATATTTGAACACTTCAATCAAATTAAGATGAACCTACCGGGGCATGGAAGCCTATGATAGAAGACCACTTAATTTGTTCGATTTTATTTAATATATAATGACCCACATCACAAGCATCATATTACGGTTCATTTTGCCTAGGGGAAGTATCTATTGCCATTTACATGAGCTTTGGTCAAGGGTGGTGCTACCCAAGCATGGACCCTGCAAAAGGGTCTAGCTCAGCACGAGCATAACGACCAATTGGGTCTCTATTTGACATACCAAAAGGTACTAAGCTTGGGTTGATGATTATCCTTAACACTTCCCTCTAATGAGTGAAAGTAGGGTCGTGCTTCGGGAATGCACCGGGGTAATAACTAGCGTAATTCTAAGGCTCTAAAGAGATGCAATGCAATTTTTTGAAAAGAGGTAGAATTTAAAGTTTTAAAAACCCAATTATACATTTTAACCAAGACATTTTCAAAGCAAAGTCACGAAGTCCCCAGTGGAGTCGCCACTGTGACACACGCCGAACCTAGCAAAGGCCCTCGTAAGGCGAGACCCACTTTTAGGGCTCGAGGGATCGTCTTTTTGATCTTGGGTGCCATGAGACATCTTGGAATCCCTGCTTAATAGAACATTGGGGAGTTCATCTAGCCTCATGATACCTTTAGGCACCTTTGAAGTATTTTGGAGTCGCCACCCAATTTATAAGAAATTGGGAAAGGTCATCTAACCTCTATGGTCTAAACTAGAGATGGTGTTCAAAACTTCACTCTTATTTATATCATTGGTTAATTACAAATGAGTTTTTGGATTCATAAAATTCTATCTCTCCTCTCACGCGAATAATGCATTTTGTTTAAGAGCGCATTGTAAGCATCAAGAAAGCAATAAACGAAAGCTGTAAAAAAAGCGATAAAATAAAGCAATAAACAAAAGTAGTAAACACACCAAACACACAATTACAAGAGAAATTGGGACAGAATACAATCCCAAATGAACGAAAGCCAATTGAAATTAAAGTGAAAATTAGGATAGAATACAATCCCAAATTAAATCTAAATAAAATTGCCCCAAAAATAATTAATTATAAGGGTCCACAAGATATATATGAACATAAATTTAAAATAAACAAATAAAGTCAAGTATATAAAAAATAACATATATAAATCGGGATATTTATTTGGGCTAGGAATATTGGTTCCTTCACGCTCACTTAAAGAGGGATCGTAGAATTGTTCGATTGTTGGTTTGAAAACCGGGATGAGTGATCCCCTTTTTGGAAAACTTAACTCTTCGTTTTAATTTGTGACATTTTACATTCCTTTGCTAAAATGAGGGACATTGGTCCCAATTTATTACTAAAATCCCAATTTGGTTATAAAAATATTTTTGTGATTTTTTATCTTACATGTGCATGAAATATAATATTTTATTTACATGCAAACACATTCACACAAGTAGGGATAGGAAAGGTCTCACCCAAACGATGTGATCTTCTACGAGCCGTGACCCCTCTGTGTAGTCACGGAAGTGCTCATGCGAGGCAAAATACATTTAAACCCCCAAACAAGGAAAAACAACAATAAAAATATTAGTAATAATTTTAAAAATTAACCAAATAAATATAAAGTCAAAATAAGTATGAGACATGTTAATTCAATATACAAATGATTCATGTGCGAAGGAAATTAAAAATAAGTTGTCACACCCCCTTCCATACGTAGGCAATGCCATCCGATAAGGAGTGAGATGCCGTATGAGTCAAGGTGTCACCAAGCAAAAACACACAGATACAACACAAATCATACATTCATTCGTAAACATATATACATAAATGGAAGGTAATTAAAAACTTTGCAAAGCAATAAAGAAAATGGCTGATCATGCATTAATATAACAATATCCGTTACATTACTGTTCTAATCAACAGGCAAAAACAAAAGATGATTACATATCCAAAGTATACAAATGCGGAAGCTAAACAAAATTACTGATACAGAGAGTTCTATTACAAAAGAATCATCAAAGACCACAAAAGCTAAGCCCTACACTAATCTCTTTTGTGTTGGCTTGACTAGCGGTGACTCTCCCAAAGCAAAACATCTTCCGCACCTGCACGGGTAAAAACACCGTGCTAAGCGATAAACGCTTAGTGGGGAAACACAACAATTATGGACGGCCATTCACAATGGTCATTAAGGCATAGCACATTCGATATGACAAATGCGGATAACCATGTCAGATATATATATATATATATATATATTCATGAATACATAATAGAAGCATACATTCAGAAGCTCATATACCCATTCATGTACTTGTTAACTGATAGCCCATAAGAATCATCAAACTCATTCAGATATCATAATCTCGTAACCATTTCAAAGCAGAACAAAACAAACAGAGCACCTGCTGACTCACAATAGTGGATAACGAGTATACGGATAGTACCTTACGGGTACGAATCGAATACTGACAGTACCTTATGGGTACGAATCGTAAAACCATTTATCTTTTCACATTCAAACAATTTTCGGAGGGGACCTTAAACAAGATCCAAATACTGAGGGTTTGCGAGGAACCAAACGGGGACCGGATCGGGGTCCAAACGAAACTGAGGCTGCAGCTAAAAGACTCTATTTGGCATGCTTAACTATCCACTTACTTGACTCTAGTAGGTCATACAAAAACCAATTCATGTTTCTGAGCACAACATATAATTCATCAAGTATAATTCGCAATATAATAGACATATAAGCACATTCATAGAGCATACGGTAAGGATGAATCATAGTCAAGACATTTGAAATTCATTATTGCAGAAAAAGCAAAATCAGAAAGCAAGGCAAGCAAAAGGCACTGTCATGATCGCGACAGCGGCAGTCTTGCCCAGGTCGCAACCTCGACATTCGTCGCGATCTCGCGAGGGAACAAGGGTATCTCACTGTCGCGCTCGCGACAATGAGCTACTAGCCCAGAACATAACGGCAGTCGAACTCTCTGTCGCGCTCGTGACAGAGGCTTTATTACACAGCTCGGCGGAGAGCTCGGACGCGTGCGAGGGCTGCTTTCACCGGGCTCTGTCGTGACCTCGCGACAATGTCGCGCTCGCGATAGGGTCATGAATTTCAGCCCTTGCCCATAAAATCTGCAGAAAATTCCCTCAACACAACACTCAAACACACACATTCAACTCAAACCTCTTCTTACCTCAATTCCAGCAACCCAAATACAATTAGCAACATAAAAATACAACATATATATCAAGAATTCCAATTAAATCATGCCAATAACCACATCAATTTACACAAATTGGAATATCAGCACTATTCATCATCATCTCACTCAAGAACACAATTAAGTTCATTAACCCACAATTAAACCTTTTTAACACATCTCAATCATAACCCATAACATTTAAACCCACAATGAACATCAAGAACCCACAAATTTCCAGAAATTCATGCATATCCAAAAACCCATATATGAACATCACTTAAAAGAAAGTTCCCAAACCTTAACTCCTTAGCTCCAAATTTAATGAGCTCTACTAGAACCAGCCTTCTCCTTGGCTTTCAGGTCACGGGGAGGCTCAACTAAGCACAACACATCAAAGAACACCCAAAATACAAACCCTATATCAAAAACCCAAACCTTGAAGAAGAAGAAGAAGATGGTGAACAAAGAAGAACCAGATGAAGAAATGCAAGGAAACTTACCCTACAAGTGTGTGAGCACACCCACTCAAACACAACCTCTCAAACACACCCTAGTATGATATGTTCAAGCACACCTAAACATAACCCAACTAATTCACACCCAAAACACCATACATGCACTCTCATACTAACAAAACCCTCAAACATGCATTTTTACCCAAAAAGCCCTTATCAAAAGCCAAAACACACCCAATACATGCACACATAGATGACTCATTCTACTAGGGGGCAAACGGGGTGTGACATAAGTCATATAAAAACCTAAGAATAATAATAAGAACAGTGACAAAGTAATAACAATAACAACAATAAAATACTAATACTAATAATAATAATAATAATAATAATAATAATAATAATAATAATAATAATAATAAAATAACAATGATGATAAAGAGAAAAAGACAAAAGTAAAACACAATAGTAATAATAATAATAATAATAATAATAATGATGATGATGATGATGATGATGATGGCAACGAGATGATAATAATTATAATAATAATAATAATAATAATAATAATAATAATAATAATAATAATAATAATAATAATAATAATAATGCATGATAATGGCAACAAGAATAACGTGATAGTAGGTTTATAATAATAATAATAATAATAATAATAATAATAATAATAATAATAATAATAGTAGTAGTAGTAGTAGTAGTAGTAGTAGTAGTAGTAGCAGTAGTAGTAGCAGCAGCAGCATAATAATAGTAATGATAAAAATGGTAGTAACAATAGGAACAACGAGACAAGCAAAATATTGACAATAATAATAATAATAATAATAATAGCAAAAGATGACATTAACAGTATCAACAATAATGATAATAACAAAGATAATAATACCAAAAAAACAACAATAATAATAATAAATAAAATGAAATGAGAATGGATACAAAAATATTTACCCTCAAAGTTTATAGATCAGAAATAGGATGTCCCAATCCGTCTCCTTGTCGAGTTTACGGTGGCAAAATACCGAAAATATTTAAGAAAATCTAAATTTTTAATAAAAAAACTCAAAAAAATGATTTTAATGGAGTAATCAAGGCAAGGAAATTAATTTTCCGTACTAAAACCAAACCAAAAATAAAAATATTTAGAAGGAAAAAAAATTAAATTCCTAAGAATTTTTGAAAATAATTTTGCTCTTCCCGTCTGCCTCTTTTCTAAGGATGAAGAACACTTTTTTCTTTGTTGTGGAAGTAGCCCTCCTGAAAATGAAGACAAAATCCTCTTTTATTTTCTTTATCTCCCGGAATGGAAAAAACAAAAGTCACTTTTCTAATTTTATTTTTCCAAAATAACACTAAAACATGAAAGAACTTGATTTTTATAGTCTAAGTACTATGTTTTTTGCAGGTTAGGAAAGGGATAGCACGTGAGGTGCGGCCTCGTGTGAGGCCGTAACTCACAAATGTGAGTTACCGCCTCAAAGTGTGAGGCCGCAACTCACATTTGTGAGATGCGGCCTCAAGTGAGGCCGTAACTCAAAACTCATTATATTATTATTTTATTTTTTTACAAATAAAACTTCCAACGTTATTTTTTTTAATTGAATAATTTAATTCTTTTTTTTCCCAATGTTTTCTTTCTTCTTTTTTTCTTCTTTCTAATTAATTAATTTAATTCCCTTTTAAATATATATCTCTTTTTTTTAATCAATTTTTTTATATATAAAAATAACACTTCCTACCCTTTTTATATTTCTAATTTTTTATAATTTTATTATATATATTTGTTTGTTTATTTTTTATTTAAAAAAATGAGGGTCTTGACAAGGAAAACATCATCTTCGATATTTTTGCCTGTGAATAGGTGACGCTTTCATCATCGGGTAATCCTAATCTATAACCACCTCAGGACTCAGTGTCTATACCCTCTCAACTTATGAAATCGGCCTCCTTAGCAACATAGCAAAGTTGGCCGGAATAGGCAGGACAATAAATTTGGCTTCGGTCTCCACCGGCCCAGTCTTTACTTGCGTCTTAAAGGTCCCAATGGCTTGCCTTCTCGAATTATCATAGGCAGTAATGGTCAAATCAGATCTACTCAATATGATCTCATTCATCTCGAAGGCAGGTAGTGCCACTAGCGGGCATACATTGATGGAAGATCCGTCATCCACCATGATGCAGTCTATATGCTTGCCATTAACTTGAGCTCTGAGGTACAGGGGGCAGTTATGGTTACAACCCTCAATTGGCAAGTTAACATCGTTGTAGACTACATTCTCCCTAGATCCCCCTTTTACTATATCCAACAACTCGATGGGTGAAATGGTGGTGGCGACTATTGATTCACACAAGGCATCTACTAACTTTTGCCTGTGACTCGAAAACTGCCTCAGTAGGTCCCAAACCGATATCTGAGCTGGCATCTTCCTTAACTACTTTAAGATCTGGTTCTCTTCTAGAATTTTCTCCATAGTTGGGGGTACTGGGTCCTGTTGTTTCTCAAATGTCGATACCACTCTCCCACTTCGAGTGACAGCCTGCACTTTCTGCACCTTCTCTTCACCCTTAGAGTTCCACAAGTCTTTCGGCTCATCAACTTTCTCAGCTTTGCTCTCACTAGTCGAATCCTAATAATCTATTGCAGCCATGGGGATCCCTTCTTCACTTGCCTCAGAGCGAGTGATAGCGACGTACTCATTAGCATATAAGTATCACATTATATACCACTCAGGTAAGTTTGACCCAATCATAAAGATTGGTGGTGGCACAACATTGTAACCGATCTTCTTCTTACTTTCCCTCTGTTTAGGATTAGTGATCTGCTTACTGTCGATTAAGTCCTAAATTCGATGCCTTAGTCTCGCACAGTGATCTGTCATATGCCCAGTGTGCTGGTGGAATGCGCAATACTCATCATCTTTATGCCCTGGCTGCACTTGAGTTCTGGCCGAGTTAGGTGGTAGGGGTTGTAGTTTTCCCTCTTTTATTAGTCTCTTCAACACCCACGATAAAGGTTGGCCCAAATTCAAAAAGTGCCTTTGGTTCACCCCCGTAGCCAACACTTCGGTTGTCTTCCCAGTCCTACTCCTATTGTTGGAGCCTACCAACTTATTCACCGCCAGATTGCTATAGCCCTTCTTGGCAAAAGCTTCACCATTCACCTTCCTAGCCATGTACTCTCTTTCTACTTCTATGGCGATGTCCTTCAGAGACTCCCAATCCTTCAGTTTCATTTTAAGATCTTCTCTCAAGTATGGGCTCATGTTCCAAATGAATAGCCTGATCTAATCTGACATATCAGGCTTCCTTTTCATCTCTATAACTTGATTTCTCCAATGAGTAAGGTAGTCGTGGAAGGAATCACCATGCTTCTGCTGTAAAAGCTCAAGGTCTTTTAATGTTATCTCTATCCTGGTGCTACAATCATATTATTTCATGAACTCCTCTGTCAGTAGATCCCAATCTTCCTTAGACCTCCTATCTAACCCATGGTACAAATCAACTATCGGACCTATCAGACTAAGGCAAATATACTCTACCTTCTATTTCTTTGTTAGCCTCGTACCTTTCATGATCAGGGTATATTGCTTAATGTGTGCAAAAGGGACCAAAGTACCATCAAATTTTGGTAAGTCTGGCATCTTAAACCTCTGGGGCAACAAGTTTTCATCACCCAACTCCACATCTTCAGGGGAGATCCCTTTTTTCGCTGATAGGAGATGTGTAATCGCTTTAATCTTTTCTTCCATCTTCTTCACTACATCATCCTCAACTTTGGGAACTTATTTCTCATAGCCTAAGGAATTACCAGTTCATCCTCCTCCTCCACTATGAAGTCCTCTCTTAGATCAGGGATCCCCACTCTTCTCTGCTCAGCTGTTGTCGATGCTCTGAGCTCAACGACTGGTATTGTACTATAGTGGTTGCTATAGGAGTCTCCCCTACAACAGGCAATACTCGTTCCACAGCAGGGCCTATAGGTGGTTGCCCGGCATTTGGTGCCATTTGAGCAATAATATTTCCCATCATGGCCAGTATCCTCCTTTCAAAATCCTCAAGTCTTTTGTCTAGGTCTTGTACGGTCAAAGTACTAGTTTCTTTGGGTAAATTTGCCATTGCGGACCCTGAAGATTGTTCCGAAGAGGATTCTGGACTTTTATCTTCTAAGACCAAATCTGGATCCGATGCAGGCACTAACTCTAGCGATAGATTCCCAATAAGTCATCCGTCGGATCCCCTAAAGTTGTAAAAACTCGAAGGGTTAGGATGAAGCATAAATGAAGTGCAATACATGGTTGTGAGTCATGCAGTATTTCACAATCACATGCAAGTAAGTAGATTCTTCCAGCCTTGTTACTCCCACACTAGAGGTCACGCGGTCTCTTTTCTAGGAGGGCTTAATCCATAGGTCAACAGGGGACCCGATGAATGCACATAGTACACGACCAAAATTTGACAGCATAATGTCTCTCAAAATGCTCATACATATGAGTTTCGGTCATTATATATTCAAACATTTCAATCAAATTAGGGTGACCCTACCAGGCATGAAAGCCTTTGGTGGAAGACCACTCAATTCGTTTGATTCTGTTCAATACATGATGGCCCACGTGAAAATTATTATATTACGGTTCATCTCACCTAGGAAAGTATCTATTGCCATTACATGAGCTTTAGTCAAGGTGATGTTACTTTAGGGCTACCTAAGTACGGTCCCTGCCGACGGGTCTAGCACATTATAAGCACAATGACCAATCGGGTCTCCATTTGATAAACCATTGATGGTAAAAGGCTTGGACTGGTGGTTATCCTTAGCACTTTCCTACAATGAGTGAAACTACGGTTATGTTTTAGGAATGCACAGGGGTAAAATAAGGGACCAACTAGCATAATTCTAAGGCTCTAAAATGATGCAATGCGATTCTCGAAAAGAGATGGAATTTTAAGTTTTAAAAACCCAATTATACATTTTATTTTAACCAGGACACTTTCAGAGCAAAGTCACAAAGTCCCCAGCAGAGTCACCACTGTGACGCGCGCCGAACTGGAAAGGCCCTCAAAAGGCCTGCTTTTAGGGCTCGAGAGATTGGTTCAGGACATTTGATCTTGGGTAACATGAGACATTTTGGAATTCACACCCAATAGAACATTGGGGAAGTTCATCTAGCCCCATGAAACCTTTAGGCACATTTGAGGTATTTTAGAGTCGCCACCCAATTTACAAGAAATTTGGAAAGGTCATCTAACTTCTGTGGTTTAAACTAGAGAGTGGTTCAGAACTCCACTCTTATTTATACATCGGTTAAATATAAATGAGTTTTCTAGATTTAAAAATTCTATCTCTCTTCTCACACGATTAATGAAATTTATTAAAGGCACACTTCAAGCACTAAGAAAGTGATAAATGAAATCTGTAAATAAAGAAGTAAATAAAGTGGTAAACACACAAAGCCACGCCATTTACAAAGGAGAAATTAGGGCAAATACAATCCCACAAATGAAAAAAAAAAGCTAAAAAGAATTAAGATGGAAATTGGAACAGAATACAATCCCCAAATGAAAGAAAACTTTATAAAATTGCCCCAAAAATAATTAATTACAAGGGCCCACAAGATATATAATATAAATCTAAACATTTAAGCAAAATTAATCAATAGAGGAGACATGTATAAATCGAGATATTTATTTGGTTTAGAAATATTGGTTCTTTCATGCTCACTTAAAGAGTGATCGAAAAGTTATTTCAGCTATTGGCTTGAAAACCGGGATGAGTGATCCCATTTTTAAGAAAATTTAAGTCTTCGTTTTAATTCCTAAAATTTTGCATTCTTTGGCTAAAATCGAGGACATTGATCCCACTTTATTAGTAAAAATCCCAATTTAGTTATAAAAATATTTTTGCGACTTTTTATCGTACACACGCATAAAATAAAAATACTTTATTTATAAGCGAACACAATCATGCAAATAAAGGGTTGGTAAGGTCTCACCCAAGCGATGTAGTCTTCTACACGTCGTGACCTTTGGACTTGGTCATGAAAGTGCTCATGCAAACAAGGTCACATTTGAAACCCCAAACAAGAAAAACAATAATAAAAAGGTTAGTAACAATTCTAAAATCAGCCACATAAAGATATAGGCAAGAGAAATGTAAAGCATGGTTAACATGCATGTAGGAAATGAAAATGGTTAAATTGAGTACACTAATTTAATACACAAACAACTCACAAGCAAAAGGGATTAGAAATTAGACATGCAAAAATATAATAATAATGACAATAATAATAATAATAATAATAATAATAATAACAGTAATAAAAGCAATAATAATACTATTAGCAATAATGATACTAATACTAATAATAATAATAACAATGATAATAATAATAATAGCACTAACAATAAAACATTAATAATAATAACGATAATAATAATATTAGCAATAATAATGAGAATATCAATGATAGTGACAAGAACAACGAATAATAATAATAATAATAATAATAATAATAATAATAATAATTATTATTATTATAATAACAATAATAATGTCAACAGTAGTGGTAATGATATTAGCAATGATAATGAGAACGAATGAAATTAAATAAACCAACATGAAATGAACCAACATGAACATGCAATAAAAATAATAGTATTTAGGTGCATAAAAGAAAACAAAATCATCACAAAAACCATATAAAAGTAACAAATTTTAAACTCAGAAAAAATGTGCGAGCATTCATAAAGATATGTTTCAAGCAGTAATCATTATCGTGAAAAACAAAATGAGATGGACTGAAATAAAATGAGATAATGGGAAAATGAGGCCAAGAATCTTTACCCTCATATTTGATGATATAGAAGTGAGATGTTTGAATCCAACTCCACTCGTCAAGGTTTAAAATAGATTCGAAAACTCAAAAAAAAATCAAACGAAAACAAATGATTTTTTGTTGATTTTTTTGATAATAAAGCCAAGGTAAGGGAATGCATTTCCCTATCTCAAGCTAAGCTCAAACTAAAAATATTTTTCTGGGTTCAAGAAAATTAAAGGAAGAGATTTTAAAAACTAAAATATTTTTCTTTTCTTTACAGAGCACTCTCTTTTCTTCCTCTTAGCCAGCCTCCAATTTCCAGTCTCCTCTTCTCTTCTCAAACGTTTTTCTTTTTTATTTTTATTTTCCTCCCTCTTCCCAAACGGGGAAAGGACAAAAGCCCCTTTCTATTTTTCTGCCCCCAAAAAACACTCGAAACCTGAAAGAAATGGCTCCTAAAACCTATAAAAAATTAGACATCGAAGGTGGGAAAGGGATAGGAGGGAGCCTTCCTGCAAGCGAGTAGCCGCATGTCGCGTGCCTACATGCAGGTGCACGCCACCTGTATAAGGTGTGGCCTCGCACTGGAGGCTATGAAGCACGGCCTCATGCACGCTCGCACTTAGGCGTTGCGCCGCGCGGGCCGCTTCGGCGGCGTGCCATCGAAAACCCTAGAAAATAAAATAAAAATAAATAAAAAAATAAGAGAAAATAGATAATAAAAATAACGAACACAACAAAAACAAAAGTAAACATAAGTAAATAAAATTTAAAAGTGTTTTGGTACAGATATACGAACTTGACAAAGGGGGATGATCGATTCTCACTTTATTGCCGACCAGTCGATTTTTATTTTTGTCATTGGGTAATCCTAATTTTGGACTGTCTTAGGACCCGGTGTATACAATTAATAAATAATATTTATTTCCTTAACGAATTAGAACACCTAACCTTCTTCATAATTTAAATTAAACATATTAATCATGAACTATACTTTAATTACTTCTATTAAAGTCATAAATACCGTAGGTTCATAATGCATATATAGAAAATAACACTCTTATTTAGATAACCATTAATATTACATGCATATTGTTGTCGGTTTTCGCAAGTATATGAAATCGATTCTAGTAATAAAGAGTGAATGAGTTATCATTCCCACAAGGACTGATAATCAAGTACCAAAAC
This sequence comes from Excoecaria cochinchinensis, assembly GCA_947683425.1. Taxonomy (NCBI): domain Eukaryota; kingdom Viridiplantae; phylum Streptophyta; class Magnoliopsida; order Malpighiales; family Euphorbiaceae; genus Excoecaria; species Excoecaria cochinchinensis. The sequence continues at coordinate 294,355 of CANTUQ010000158.1, forward strand.
TATGATAATTTCCTATTATTTAGATAAGCAAAACTTAATTGATTAAAATAAATAGTAATTGTGAAAATAAAACCACACAAACAATCGAGAGATTAAAAGAAATCAATAGATGAGAGGCAAGCGTATCTTTGAGTTCACTTGAATTTACTCTTTCAATTATAACTATTAACAATCAAATTTAATTACTTTAACAAGGAAAATTAATCCTAAGATATTTAACATTCTTTCCCAAGCTAAGCTAAACTTATTCACTAATGCCTATTAATCTTTTTTAACGGATATTAATGAATAAATTTACGAATATGATTATTCTCAATAAATTCCCACAAGTCAAGTTATATTATTTCCATTCAAACTATATTCTTGTGTTGTTTACAATTCAAATTCAATCTTAAAATTTTCCTTCGGTACTAATATTAAGAAAATAGATCAATCAATCAATGGCCAGTTAGCTGATGGCATTAAGCATAATTCTAAACAATTGCAAAAGTAAAGAAAGCTAATTCAAATAATTAAAAAGAGTAAAAATTCAAGCTACATCAAAGATAACCCTTAAGAAAATTTAGCTCATATTAATCATGTTCAAGAATCCAAAATAACAATTCAAATTCAATAACATAGTTAAAGCAAACTTGAAATTGAGTAGAGATGAAAATCTTGGTGCTTGAAGCTTTGATTCCAAATCTTGAGTTTCTTCAATTCTTCTTCTTGTTTTCGTCTTCGTATTTGAGATAGAATGACCTCTTTTTATGAAAAAGGTGTCCCAATTGGAATAGGAGAGCTCTAGGGCTTGTTTTGGAAGAAACATAATAGAGTTAGAATCCGAAAACAATTGAAATACTTGTTTCACATTTTTATCCCCTTCACCACATCCTCAGGTGGTGATTTTTGTCCAGTGTCACCACCTGAGGTGGTAAAACAGTCTGTCCATCTAACCCTCACTAGCTCTAAATGCCCCTTGAAAGGACAAGGGAGCGCTAAACAACACTAAGCATGCAATTATCTTATCATCTCACTTGTGCCTTTAACATTCACTAACACTTATGATTCATGCATTCCACTACACTATGCTTTTTCACTAGCTCTTCACTATTCACTATTACAAGTTACATGCTTCACTACAAAAAGTTACATATAACACTATACATATACAAAAGAATAGCTATTACAAAAATGGAACTCTACTATACAAAACTTTACAAAATATTACACGAAGAGGACACTTCCTGCTCCTATGGTGTCCTGCAGAACTCCTTCAAAAACTCGGCTCCAATCCACAACCTACACGGGAGACAAGCACCCGTGCTAAGCGATAACGCTTAGTGGGGATGTATACACAAGCACTAACTCAATAATCACAAAGCACTATGCAATAGAGAGCATGCTTAACACATATGGCATATCATGTACACTCACTAGATCAATATTACACTAGCATGCCAATATACTGTAGTTCATGTAAATCACAAAATCATACACTGTCTATAACATACTTTAAATCACTATTCACTTACCATGTTCAATATTCACTTCACTATGTCAATGAAGAACAATAAGTCACTATCAATCATTAACCATATACACTGCTCATTAGTCACTACAGTAAGCCAATTGTAGGCTCAATGCACTATCACTAATTCAATAGCATGGCATAAATATCACACTATCGTTAAGAACAATAATACCAATACATATATCACTAGTATGCCATTAATGGAACACAATCATATATAATATTATCGTTAATCTCTGATATCATACCATGCTCAATTATCACTACACTACGCCAATAGATGGCTCACTATAAGATCACTAGATCCCTGACATGGCATGATATTACACTTATATTAAATACAATATAGTCAATACACTGATCATATAGTCATATTCGATAGCATCTTTAATCATTATCAGCCTGTAAGTTTTAGTAGTGGATACGGGTACACTAATCAATAACACTAGAGACCGAAGTCTCAAACACTATATCACTAGAGACAGAAGTCTCGATCACTATATCACTGGATACCCGTCGGTATCAATCACTAGACACCCGTCGGTGCCAATCACTAGCAGCCGCAAATCACTAGCCCTTCATAAGCATGCTTATTTATCCACGACCCGACTACAGGCTTATAGGTTCATTTGTTTATTCACTACACATACATATTCACATCACTATTCATCCACATTTTATAATTATTCGCGTAGCAGAATTCATTCGTATGACATAGTTCATTTCCATGATAATGCTCATTCTCATGTTAAAATCCAAGCTCATAAGTTATTTATCGCATATGTACTTGTTTCGCTTTATGATGCAATCAAGCTTAGTTAGGCTAATCATGCATCTCTAATTCGCATAGTCACATGTTTACATACTGATATGTTCATATTTTCATCTTACTTGTATGCTTATAAACCTCATTTAACACTTATGTAATGCTCATACAATAAGGTTCTCAATCATAGATCAAATTGCACAACTTACACATTCATATACAATAGGGTTACATTGCCAAGATAGAGGGGTCATGGTCTCAATCAATCTGGTTGTCACCGTGACATACTGAATTCCCAAAACAGAATATAGTTTGTGATAGGTCACAGTCACAACCACTTTGGTTGCCACCGTGACTTATCACCAACTCACGTGCAGAATGCATTTCTGGGGTAGGTCACGGTCACAACCAATCTGGTTGCCACCGTGACATACTGCACTTCAAAACAGAATGATCATTTTGACACCTCACGGTCACAAGCTCTTTGGTTGTCACCGGGACCCATGCCAAATCTCCATTGCACAGCTGTGTTTTACCAAGACACAGCTGCGCTTTTTCTCATATCTTGCATTCTTGCATTCTCATAGCTTGGCAACCCTTCCACTATTCAAGCATACCTTACCTCTTTATTTACATGCCATGATACACAATCAAATCTTGCATACTTCATTCCATATTCACTATTCACTTTAGTCACACAAACATTCAAGACACTATAATCACACTAACTAACTAAGCATGCCAATAGATTCCACTAGTCACTATATGCCATTAACACTAATTTCACTTCAATAATCACTTTACACTAGTTCACTATCCAATTCAATAGCAATAGCAAAATCAATATCACATATCATTTACAAGAACTTCAAACGCACTAACACATCAAAACACAACAAATCCCTAACCTCTTGAAGCACTCCTTCTTATTCTTCTATCTCACTTTCTCCTTTCCCTTGGCTGATCTACTTGGCTCTTCAACTCATAACACATACAATACATACAAGTCCATTAGACTATACTCATAATCTTAACAATCAAAACAAGACTTAGAAGAAGATGAAGGAGATACACTACATGTTTATATACCTTTTGAATCACTAATCCTCTTCTAACTCATCTCCACCTAACTCTTAAGACTTCATGATCAAAGAGCAAAATGAAAGAGGAACAAGAAGGAGAGTAAACTTTTTGATAGAGAGAGAGAGTGGCCGGCTCAAAGTATCAAAATACAGATTCATTCCACTAAACCACCTTATGCTTGCATGCATGAATGAGGTGTCAACCTCTCATTCCCCTCATGCTAGGTGGCTCCCCTAACACAATCCACTTGGACTCCATTAATATACAGCTGATCCCACTAACTTTTGATTAACTTAATTAATCTCCACTACACTAATTAATCTTCACTTGTTAATTAATCATGCAAAGTGCAATTCAGCCACTACAATACTTTATTTCTTTTCAATTAAGTCCCTCATTTCACTTTTTCAATTAGGTCCAATGCTGTAAATCATGCACACTATTACACTAATGACACTCAATCCTTCTAGGGTGATTTTCGGGGTGTTACAGATACTCTCTGGTTGCTTTCTTTCACCATTTTGCACTCTTTTTAAACCTCTAAAGCTTCCAATGCAAACTTTATGTCTTCAAATGAACGCCAAACCCATTAATCATTGAAGATTAACAAGATTAGACCTAAAACCACCAAGATTAACACAATTAAGCCAACTTAGCAATCAAAAGAAAAGAAATGAATAATGTAACTGAAATATAATGGAAATTAGCTACTAAATTACTATTCCAACGTAAAATTTACTTAAAAATAACCCATAAAACCTATGTAAAACCTACTAACAAAATACCCCCAAACTTAAACTTTGCTCGTCCTCGAGTAAAGAAAAATAAACCACATTTTTAAACAATTCACACTCAGATTTTTTTAGATGATGGCAACCAATTTTTAACCAAGATAAGTAAAAGCAATATTTACTAATTATCACAAGCACATTTTCCCTTTTTTCTTTTTATTCACTTACAACCCAAATCTAACGAAGTACAGCTTCCTATAAACCATGACTTTCAAAGTTAAATTGACGTATCAAAAGCAGCTAGCATTTCACAATAAATTCTCATCAATCCACATTAAACATAACAAATGTCAACCAAGTTCTCAAGAATGAGATATAGAGAATTTAGAATCATGACCACACAATTAAGTTTCGATAAGAGTTAAGTAAATACATAGGAAAACATGTACTCAACCTGCTAAGATAAATAAAATTTACAAATTCGTGCAAAAAAACTTAGAGAATACAGGAGCCAAATTTTTTTTTTCTTTTTATTCACTTTTCCTATTTGAGGCATTTTTAATGGCTTTTGTTCGAGCTTATATTGGCCCCTATGGGGGTACACTCTCCCAACACTGATTTTTTCCATACACAAAGCTCATTACCGAGACTTCGCTTAAGGGAAACATGTCCGAACCACCTGAATAAACCAGCGATGGTGAACCACTTATTTTATTTTATTTTTTTTTACGTGGAAAATTTTGAGCTATGAACGGCCCCTACGGGGTAAAGCACTCCCAGCATTGATCTTTTCCAATCACAAGGATCATTACCGAAACCTTACTTAAGGGGAACAAGTGCCGTACCACTTGAACCGACCAATATTGGTAAACCACTTCTCAAAAAGGAAAAGATAAGCATTTATTATTTTTAATTATTTTTCTTTTTGGTTTCTGGACATCCCATATTTCTAAGTTCATTGCTCAAAAATTAAAAGTCTATGCATATCAAGGCAAGGTTGAAATAAATTTTTGAAATGCATTAACAGTGTCTCTTGTAAGCAAGTTTAATTTCTTAGAATTCATACATCCTGTTCTTGAGAAACATAGTTAAAATTAATCATGCTTGATGTAAAAAGATGAGAAAAAAAATCATTTGTGCTAGCTTATTAAAATAAATCAATCTAGATATGAAAATCATAATTTAGAAAGTTCATTCATCGACAAATTGAAACTTAAGCACAAAATGATCAACCTAACTTAACCACTGTCAACTATATTATAGTTTAACTTAGTCTTTAATTAGATGCCATCATCCGAAATTGAGCTCAAATATATTCAGATTCAAATGCCAAACAAGGTCAAAGCAAAATTTAAGCTAAAAGTAATTCAAATTTTTTTTTCAAAGGCAAAATAAACCATAAACCAAATTGCAGCCACCCCCAAACTTAAAATATGCATTGTCCTCAAAGTATGAAAATGATAGGCAGGGAAAGAAACGAAAAAGAAATAAAATTATTAGTAAGAAAAATTAGAAAACTTCACTGAAATTTTGAGGATGACATAGCATGAGAGATTACGGAGGTGGACAAAAATATGGTACGAGAGATGCAATTAAGAACTCCACGCGATCCCGCAGGGTGGAAATTTATGCTTGCACATCATCAATTTGAGCATCAATATGATCTTTCAATTGCTCAATAGTGAAGGTGGTGTTGGAGGAGCTTGGTTCAGTGAGTAGGAAAATCGGGCTCTCTTTATGCTCGGTCGACTCTTCCGGGTTGTCATGTACATCCTGGACCTGGTATTTCTCAATAGGAATAGAATTGCCATTTCTATCTAACAACAACCATTTGTTAGCATCCCATTTATAGAATTCCATAGATTGAAGAGTTTCAAAATCCACATAACTGGTTCGTATTGAAAACGGACCCAAGTTTCCTATTCCGAAATGTTTTGCTATGGCTGTAACAAAGCCTCCTATGACAAATTTTCCTTTCTCTTGCTCACTTACCTTTTTGAGGTGGTCTAAAAGCCAAACACCACCATTAACCAGGATACCTTAATGCATGCAATACAAAAAGAATAATTCAGATTTTGTGACAGACCCTTTGCTATTACCCCTACTACAAAAAGTATGGGATAGCACCCTATGTATATAACGAAATGCATGCATCAAGTTAGACGATTTACTCACAGCAGGGTGAAACTCTTCACTACTATTAGTAAGGATGTGCCAAGCACCAGACATACTAAAATCCTTAGGATATGAACGATAACCTTGGTTGGACAACTTAAAAATAGAATTCAGAGTTGGTAAATTGAGCTTGTAGTTCTTATTTCTAGGTCTAAATGTGAATATATCGGCATCATTCATATGGTGTGGGCTTATATCACATTTAAAAGAGCTTAGAAATTCTAAGGTACGATCATGATAACTATGATTTTCGAAATTCATGAACGATTCCCAACCAATTCCTTTCATTAACGCATACACATCATTAAACAAACACAAAATCTGAAGCATATTCTTATCAAAAAATTTCATAGCACTATGATGTCTATTTCAAATTTGTTCATACCTGGTTTGCTGGAATGGTGTACCAAACTGAAAATTAGGCTCACCTAATCTTTGAGGTTCCACAACTTCCTGCTCTTCGATGGTGGCCGGCATCGGTCTCAATTTCTTCTTGGATGGTTTCACTTGTTTTTGCTGCCTTTCAGTCGTTTTTATGCCTTTTGTAGTTGAAGTATCTGCACTCTTCCTTTTCACACCTTCTCTACCCATAGAATACCCCAAAAATCACAATTCAAAAAGAAACACACTCGAGTTTATCAGCTAGTAATTGACCAAACTACTCACAAGTCTAACAGAGAAGATGTAAAAGTTCAATAATACTAATTAGCTATAAAAACTCAAATTTAACAGCAATTTTAGTTTCAAAGTAGCCGCAACAAAGCAAAACCACAAAATTAAATTATCACAAATGCAAAACACAAACCACTAATTACGCAATTCTAACTGCAACAATACGTTTAAATAGAACAAAATAACAAAACAAAAAAAAATATATATATATATATATATATATATATAATAAATAAAAAAAAATAAGAAAATAAAATAAAGTCTCAAAAAGACAGCCCTGTTCTTGTTATGTGTTGCTAAGGTGGGCAGATATGGGGCGGCGCTGGTTGGGGCAGGGGACAGGTACGACACGTCTAAAGCTGGACTGGAGGCTAGGCAACGGTGATGGTAGCAGATCTCCCTCATCGTGGTCAGTGACATTGCGCCATTTGGTGGGTAATGGTGGAGTTGCATCGTGAAATAAGGAACAAATGTTGAGAGAGGGGGGGGGGGTCTGATTTTTAAAATCCCCAATTAGAAAAGCTAGGGATTTAAGAACACAAACTAAAATGGGTAGAATCTCTGCTTAGATGAAGACTAATGAGTAGAAGAAGAAAGGAATGATCAAGACAAAGAAAACTTGTTTCTAATTTCAATCCACAACAAAACAAAATCGGGACTGCAAAGCAAAGTAATTTGGGTTCTTTGAAAAAAAAATTTACAGGTCACGATGTAACCTGGTGAGGTTTTATTTTGCCTGAATTAAACGAAAAGAAATTACTTCATGGGCTAGGCATGTGAAAGGGTCTGCTGAAAAATGAAAGAAAATTGAAATAAGAAGAACCCAAGTGATGTCGTTAAAGATCTCACGGTGTGGAATCGTGAAAGCCACTGCCATTTTGCAATTATGTAGTTTACTTTTCCTTTTTTCAATTTCCCATTTCACACTTTACTCTCATGGAAGCCACTGGCCACATGGTTGCAATTTGTTTGATTTTGGCAATTTCCCTTTTCATTTCACGCTAATGCCATGTGAAAGCCACTGTTCCCATTTTATTATTTTGTCTTCTTTAGCCTTGGTTACTCACTTCTTCACGTTTGAACTTTTGCTTTTTTTTTTTATTCATTCACTTGCCAATTTAAATCTGCAAAAGAAAAAAATAATTTTAAATTTAAAAAAAAAATCACTAATTAATAATAAAAAATATATATATATAAATAAATATTAAGCTACTAAAAATCTACTTAAATTTAAAATAAATAAATTAATTAATTAAACTAATTATTTTTTTTTTGAATGATTGGGTTGCCTCCCAATTAGCGCTTTATTTAATGTCTATAGCTAGACGAAGTTACTCCCTTTTACTCTAGTCGGAGGACTTCGATGGATGAGATGCTATCACCCTCGAAATAAGGTTTCAGTCGGTGCCCGTTTACTTTAAAAGTACGATCTTCACTTTGAACTTCAATAGCTCCATGAGGAAAAATCCTTAAAATTGTGAATGGACTAGACCAACGAGATCGAAGCTTACCTAGAAAAAGCTTAAGACGAGAGTTAAATAGCAGAACCTTTTGTCCAATATAAAACTCGTGTCTTACAATATGTTTGTCATGCCACTTCTTGGTCCGTTCTTTATAAATTTTGGCATTCACATAAGCTTGAAGGCAAAATTCATCCATTTCATTGAGTTCTAACACTCTTTTTTATCCTGCAGCTCCTTCATCAAAATTTAACAGCCTCATTGCCCAATATGCTTGATGTTCCAATTCCACTGGCAAGTGGCATGATTTTCCATATACCAACCGATACAGGGACATCCCAATTAGAGTCTTGAATGCTGTTCTATATGCCGATAATGCATCATTGAGTTTCCGTGCCCAATCTTTCCTAGAAGAACACACCGTTTTCTCAAGAATCTTTTTGATTTCCCTGTTAGATATTTCAACTTGTTCGCTAGTTTGAGGATGATACGGTGTTCCTACACGATGAGTCACACCATATTTCATTAGTAAGGAATCTAAAAAACGATTGCAAAAATGTTTACCTCCATCGCTCATAATAGCTCGTGGTGTTCCAAAACGGGCAAAAATATTCTTCCTTAAGAACTTCATAACGCTTTTAGCATCATTATTTGGCAACGCCACTGCTTCCACCCATTTAGACACATAATCCACTGCCATCAAGATGTTCTGGTTTGAGCAAGATTTAGAAATGGACCCATAAAGTCGATTCCCCATACGTCAAATAACTCAACTTCTAAGATGTTTTGTAGTGGCATCTCATTTCTCTTAGAAAGGTTACCTGTTCTTTGACATCTATCACAAGTAGAAACAAAATGAAAAGCATCTTTGAACAGATTAGGCCAATAAAAACCGCATTGTAATACCTTAGCTACCGTTTTAGAGTGTCCAAAACTACCACCACATTCAAGAGTATGACAATGTCTTTGAATATCATTCATTTCATGCTCAGGAACACATCGGCTAATAATCTGATCAGCACATAATCTAAACAAGTATGGGTCTTCCCAATAATAATATTTAACATCAGAAAAGAATTTCTTCTTTTGCTGATATGTGAAATTTGAGGGAATTATTTCACAAGCTAGATAGTTGGCTATATCATCATACCATGGCATTTGAGTTGCAAATACCGCCTATAATTGTTCATTAGGAAATGATTCATTGATTGAGCACTCATTATCAGTAGTTCTCTCTAATTCCAGTCTAGAGAGATGGTCAGCTACCAAATTCTCAGCACCTTTCTTATCTCGAATTTCAAAATCAAATTCCTGCAAAAGTAACACCCATCTAATTAGCCTTGGTTTGGCGTTTTTCTTTTAAAGGAGATACTTAATAGCTGAATGGTCAGTGAAGACTATTGTTTTATTTCTTATCAAATAAGAACGAAATTTATCAAAAGAAAAAACAATAGCTAAAAGCTCCTTTTCAGTGGTTGCATAATTAAGCTGCGCATCATTTAAAGTCCGACTAGCATAATAGATAACATGCAACTTTTTGTCCTTTCTTTGTCCAAGAACCGCTCTCATTGTGATGTCACTCGCATCACACATCAATTCAAATGGTAACTCCCAATTTGGTGATGCCATAATAGGTGCCGTTGTCAGCTCCTTTTTCAATCTGTTGAAAGCAATCAAACACTCTTCGTTAAAATCAAAAGGCATATCTTTGACTAACAAATTACAAAGAGGTTTGGTGATTTTAGAAAAATCTTTGATGAGCCGGTGATAAAATCCCGCATGCCCAAGAAAGCTTTGTACTCCCTTAACCGAGGTTGGAGGTGGTAGTTTTTCAATCACTTCAATTTTCGCCTTATCCACCTTAATGCCGTGCTCTGAAATCTTGTGACCTAGAATAATTCCTTCCTGCACCATAAAATGACACTTTTCCCAATTCAAGACTAAGTTAGTCTCTTCACATCTTAGTAAGACTCAGGAAAGGTTAGTTAGATAATGATCAAAAGAGGAACCAAAAACAGAAAAATCATCCATAAAAACTTCAATAAAATCTTCAATCATATCAGAAAAGATAGCCATCATACACCTTTGAAAAGTCGCTGGTGCATTACACAAGCCGAATGGCATCCTTCTATAAGCAAACGTACCATATGGACATGTAAATGTAGTTTTCTCTTGGAATTTCGGTGCAATTAGAATCTGTAAATAACCTGAATATCCATCTAGAAAGCAATAATATTTATATCCTGCAAGTCGTTCAATCATTTGATTCACAAAAGGTAAGGGAAAATGGTCTTTTCGTGTTGCATTGTTAAGTTTCCTGAAATAAATACATACACGCCAACCTGTTACTGTACTAGTTGCTTTTAGTTCATTATTTTCATTGGCTACAACAGTAATTCCCCCCTTCTTATGCATAACTTGTGTAGGACTAACCCAATTGCTATCTGAGATAGGATATATAATTCCTGCATCTAAAAGTTTGATGACTTCCTTCTTCACAACTTCCTTTATACTAGGATTTAATCTTCGTTGAGGTTCAATTGAAGGTTTGTGATTTTCTTCCATTAAAATTTTATGCATTCACAAAGAAGGGCTAATCCCCTTAATGTCAGCTATTGTCCAACCTATAACTCTAATATGTGATCTTAGAACATGCAATAATTTTTTCTCTTGTTCCTTAGTCAAATCAGCAGCTATAATTACAAGAAGAGTAGAAAATTCTCCTAAAAAGGCATACCTGAGATGAGCTGGAAGTTGCTTAAGCTCTAATGTAGGAGCTCTAACAATGGAAGGTACTGCAGGGGTTGATTCCTTCTCAAGTTTCTCAAACACTTGCTTCATTTCAGCATAAGTCTTATGAAGACCTTTCTTTGATCCACTTTTCCAAGATCCTACCACCTGTACCTCATCAATCTCCACCAACTCATTAGAACAAAAAAAATTTGGGTTGATTTAAAGTTTCTTCCACACATTCATCGATAATATCAACCCGATTACAATTAGAAAAATCAGAGGGGTATTTAGAAGCATTAAAAACATTAAAAGTTACCTCTTCTTGTCCCACTCTCAATGTCAACTTACCTTGTTCTACATCAATTAAGGCACATCCAGTGCGGAGAAAAGGTCTTCCTAAAATCAGTGGTACTTCTCCTTCCACTTCCATGTCAAGAATTATAAAATCAGCAGGAAAGATGAATTTTTCGATTTTGACAAGAATGTCTTCAATTACAACCAAAGGATGTCTGATCGATCTATCCGCTAGTTGCAATGACACGGTGGTTGGCTTGACCTCCCCCAATCCTAATTTTTTAAACAAAGAAAAGGGCATTAGATTTATGCTAGCACCAAGATCACATAAAGCTTTACTACTCTCGTTATTTCCTATTTTGCAATCAATAATAAAACTCCCTGGATCTTTTAGTTTTTGAGGTATTTTTCTCTGAATAATGGTACTACATTCAGCTGTTAACTTTACCGTTTTATATTCTTCTAGCCTTCTCTTTTTGGTAAGAATTTCCTTCAAAAATTTAGCATATGATGGCATTTCTGCTAAAGCTTCTGCAAAAGGAATGTTAATATGCAGCTTTTTAAAGATATCTAAAAATTTAAGGAAATTCTTATCTTCTTTATGCTTTTGAAGTCGTTGAGGAAAAGGAACCGGTGGAACATAAGGCTTGACTTGCTCGGATTCCTTTTTTTTCATATCATCTTCTTTCTTGTCATTGCTGTCTGTTTTTTCCTTTCTTGATACATCAGCTTCCTTATTCTTTTGCTCTTTTAGCTCTCTACCATTCCTCAATGTAACTGCCTTCAATTATTCCTTTGGATTTGTCTTTGTATTGCTCGGTAAATTACCTTGAGTTCTATTTGTCATGGCTTGTGCCAATTGACCAATTTGAAGCTCTAAATTCTTGATAGAGGCTTGTTGATTTTGAAATGTAGTCTTGGTATCGACCATGAAATCTGTGGTTGCTTTAGTGAGGTTAGTAACTAAATCTTCCAATGAAGTTTTCTTCTCTTGCTGCTAAAATCCAGGTGGAGGTCTTTGCACATTCTGCTGGTTAGTCCATGAGAAATTAGGGTGATTTGCCATCCAGGGTTGTACGTGTTAGAATATGGGTTGTGCTGTTGGCGGCCCTGATTAGCTACATAATGAGCTTGCTCTGAATTTGGCTGATTAAAAGATATCACCTCTTGGCACTCATTGGTTCCATGTTGTCCACCACACGTTTCACATACCTGCACATAAGAATGAACAACATTTAGTCCTAATTTATCAACTTTGCTTACTAAAGCATCTATTTTAAGAGCAGAAATAGCATCAATTTCTAGAACTCCATTCGGTTTCTTGAGGGTGCTTCTGTCGGAAGAGTTGTACATATAGTTGTTCATTGCGATTTCCTCAAGAAGCTTCATTGCATCATGCATTTCTAGCCCCATAACAGCTCCTCCTACTGCTGCATCCACCAAGATTCGAGTATTGGGATGGAGACTAGTGTAAAAATTCTGCACTAACATCCAATCTGCTATTCCATGATGTGGACAGTTCCTCAAAAGATCTTGAAATCTCTCCCAAGTATCATATAAAGCTTCAGACTCTCGTTGTACAAAGTTGTTAATTTTAGACCTTAACTTTGCTGTCTTTGCTGGCAAAAAGAATTTTGTTAAGAATCTCTTAGCTAGATCATTCCAATTACTAATTGTCCTTGCTGGCAGAGATTCAACCAGCTCTGAGCCTTGTCTCTAAGTGTGAAAGGAAAGAGTCTTAGTCTAACTGCCTCATCAGAAGCTCCGTTAGTCTTAAATGTGCCACAAATAGCCAAAAATCTTGAAATATGCAAATTTGGATCTTCAGTGGTCAACCCTCCAAATTGACATGAATTTTGAAGCATAGACAATACAGATGACTTAATCTCAAAGTTGTTAGCTTCAATGGGAGGTTTCACAATGCTTGATGTTGCTCCTTCAACAGTTGGGGTCGAATAATCGCGCAATGTGCGTCTGGCTGGTTCCCCCATTACTATATCCTTTTTCGGTTCCTTCTTTTCTCTTTGTTCCCTTAATCTAGCTTTGAAGGTGCGCTCAATTTCAGGATCAAATGGAAATAGTTCAAAACTTTTTGATCTTCTCATACACCAGCAAAACAAAATCAAGAGAGAAATTAAAAATAAAATAAAATAAAATCTAAAGTAATAGCAAATTATTTTGTATTGATGTTAATCTTTTCAGTCCCCAACAACGGCGCCAAAAACTTGGTGTCGGTTTTCGCAAGTATACGAAATCGATTCTAGTAATAAAGAGTGAATGAGTTATTGTTCCCACAAGGACTGATGATCAAGTACCAAAACTATGATAATTTCCTATTATTTAGATATGCAAAACTTAATTGATTAAAACAAATAGTAATTGTGAAAATAAAACCACACAAACAATCGAGAGATTAAAAGAAATCAATAGATGGGAGGCAAGGGTATCTTTGAGATCACTTGAATTTACTCTATCAATTATAACTATTAACAATCAAATTTAATTACTTTAACGAGGAAAAATAATCCTAAGATATTTAACATGCTTTCCCAAGCTAAGCTAAACTTATTCACTAATGCGTATTATTCTTTTTTAACAGATATTAATGAATAAATTTACGAATATGATTATTCTCAATAAATTCCCACAAGTCAGGTTATATTATTTCCATCCAAACTATATTCTTGTGTTGTTTACAATTCAAATTCAATCTTAAAATTTTCCTTCCGTACTAATATTAAGAAAATAGATCAATCAATTAATGGCCAGTTAACTGATGGTATTAAGCATAATTGTAAACAATTGCAAAAGTAAAGAAATCTAATTCAAATAATTAAAAAGAGTAAAAATTCAAGCTACATCAAAGATAGCCCTTAAGAAAATATAGCTCATATTAATCATGTTCAAGAATCCAAAATAACAATTCAAATTCAATAACATAGTTAAAGCAAACTTGAAATTGAGTAGAGATGAAAATCTTGGTGCTTGAAGCTTTGATTCCAAATCTTGAGTTTTTTCAATTCTTCTTCTTGTTTTTGTCTTCCTATTTGGGATAGAATGACCTCTTTTTATGGAAAAAGTGTCCCAATTGGAATAGGAGAGCTCTAGGGCTTGTTTTGGAAGAAACATAATAGAGTCGGAATCCGAAAACAATTGAAATACTTCTTTCACGTTTTTATCCCCGTCACCACATCCTCAGGTGGTGATTTTTGCCCAGTGTCACCACCTAAGGTGGTGAAACAGTCTGTCCATCTAACCCTCACAGCTTTGGGTGGTGAAACTCTCTGGTTGCTTTCTTTCACCATTTTGCACTCTTTTTAAAACTCTAAAGCTTCCAATTCAAACTTTATGTCTTCAAATGAACTCCAAACCCATTAATCATTGAAGATTAATAAGATTAAACCTAAAACCACCAAGATTAACACAATTAAGCCAACTTAGCAATCAAAAGAAAAGAAATAAAGAATGTAACTGAAATATAATGGAAATTAGCTACTAAATTACTATTCCAACCTAAAATTTACTTAAAAATAACCCATAAAACCTATGTAAAACCTACTAACACATATGAAATGCTTACTTTCACATTTTCTTTTCAAAATGCCATCCGTTATGTTCACAAAAGAGTCACTCAGGATTAACCAATTATTTAGATACTTATCGTAAGTGTATTAGCGATTCATACATTTAAGTACATTCATTTACCGATTTACATTTCGTATTATACATTTATCATTATTTTGCACACTTGATGCTTGGATTTTCCAAGGTGGTGGATAATGGGAATAAAACACATAGGTACCTGAGGTAGTAATATCACATTACACATAGAGATTCAAACTGGATCTAAAACACATAGGGACCCAACCGGGATCCAAGAATGCATAAGGATCCTCGGGATCCAAAACACATAGGCTACAGCAACGAAGGTCCCTATAGGCATGGCTATCTATCCATGACTAGGTTAATGCAGGCTAATACTCATAACCATGTCATATTCTTATAGGTTTTGAATCATTGTTATATTTATTACAGTTTCAAACACATAGTATGATCATCTAATGGTCTCTACATTTCCGAACACATATTACAATCATATAATTATTATCACATTTCCAATTTAGCACATATAAGTTTGCCTGTAACATTTCCAATATTCTATAATAACCACATTCTTATAATATAGAGCATAAATTTAAGCAATATCATTTGTCACCGATAGTAGTACTTAGAGTTATTGCAATCATATACATACACGATAATGTCAAAAGGTTCATTTAGCAGTTACATAATCATTTATTATCCACATTCATGACTTTATAAGATGCACACAGATTCATACTATTATCTTATACGCCATCATACATCCATATACAATGTATACATATGCATTTACGTATTACATACACAATATATAATGTATTTTCATACACTTTGGCACAATTTATTCATGTTCACCTATACATAACTCTAAACTCTTCTCCCATCTTCTATTATGTTTCGTCCATATTTCATATATGTACTTATGTGAATTCTCCTATGGCGTCGTTATGTTCCCTTTAAAAGTAATTTTATTTTCATTAAAGCACACTTAATAGTTATAAGTCGTATAATCATTTATTTATGTATTAATCCATTCTTCAAGTATTTTCATATCATGCCAACTTGCATATCTAATATTGATATAACATAATATCATGACATTAGTTTACACACAAACATTTTACCTTATCTATAAATAATTCACAAGCGTATTTACTATTCCCAAGTTATTATTAATAATATATCCCTAACTTGTCAATAGTTAATTCCAACATAATTATACTGTTCACAAATAATTAATATGACATGCCAAATCATTTTTAGCATTATTCTATAATTTTCAACTAGTTATACCTTTAAATACCTCACTAATTATTCATATTCATAGCCCTGGTCACTTATGTTTCCAAGTAGTAACCATTCATATACTCATTACATAGGCTTAGACATGTGTCGGATAAGTTTCAGAAAGTTCCAGTGAAGTTCGGGTTCAATTTGGGAAGAAAAATGTACAATGTAAGCTAAAAATTGAGGTCACACGGCGGGTAGACATTCTTGCAGGCTGCGTGGGGTGAAAAAAATGGGTAATGCTTTTACACAGTGGGTAGAAATCCCTGCCAGCCGTACCCATTCTGCCTCACTCTGCGTAAGGCAGAATCCAACTTTCAACTTGTTCTACATTTTTAAGCTTGTAAACTTCATTTTTGGCAAAAATAGTCTTATGAACAAATGATCTCAGGATCTTAGCTTTCTAATGAGACTAATTTCATATCATTTGGACTTATATCCTAGGAGATATGGTCTTGACATTATAGACTACTCCAGAGAAATTTCCATTGACAGAATTGTAACACCACGATTTTCACCCTGGAAATTTTGAGCTTGTGTGTGTGTGTTAGGATTTTATTATATGATTTATTTAATTTGGAGGGTATAATTGCATAACAATTTTTAATTGTGTGGTTTGATTGAGTTTGAGAAGGATTAGAAGGACTAGAAGGGTGAATTGCCAAAGTCCATCCTCGATTTAGTGATAAGTAGAAGAGAGAGAAAGAAAAGATAACCTTGGCTTTAAAAGCCAAGAGAGAGAAACGTGAAGGAGCAGATTTCTGCCTTTCTCTCACATTTTTCCTCTCTTCTTCTTCTTCTTCTTCTTCTTCTTCTTCTTCTTCTTCTTTCCTTGCCCTAAATCATTTCCTTAAGTTGTTCATTGGTTGGTCATGAGCGCGACAGGGTGTCACGAGTGCGACCTCCTCTATTTTCTAATGTTTTTGATTTTATTCTTTTTGCATTGTTTCTCACTTGTGTTTTATAAGTGTTTAAAGCATATGATTTATAGTATGTATCAAGGCATAAATTATTATTGTATGGTCCATTATGTGATACATATTAAAGTAATGCTTAGCCTGTAAGGGTCAAGTAAGTGGATAGATGTAACAACCCAATACCCCTCAAGAGGAATATCGGGTTGCCACAAACACAACACAAACACATACAATGACATTTAAACACATATTGAAGCGAAAGCAATATAAAATGAATAAACCTTCTATAAGCGGAAGCATTAATTAACAAAAACGTACTTGTATTAATGAACACTTTAAAGAGATATTCATATTACAAAATGAATATAACCATTCTTACATTACATGATCAAAATATACATATGCCAATACAAAGCATCCCCTAAGCATATACACTATACAAAAAGAATCTTAACAAAAAGCAAAAGCTTCACTCCAATCCTAGTGGCCAGCAGATGGACGACTCTCATAATCGAACCGAACCTGCATACTTACACGAATAAAGCACCCGTGCTAAGTGATAATGCTTAGTGGGGATATACAGATACAAAGGACTACACACGAGTCACATCATTACATAGGAATTATACAATCAAACACACTTGCAATAATTGGTCATAAATAGAGGCATATACATAATATGAACATAATTATCAATAGCACAGCTAAAACCATTACCTGTACCTTTTATGCCCATAATAATCACGTACATTTTCATAATACATAACACATGCCTCATGCATCACATTATCAAATACACTTGCTAAAGCATGGTCTTATCTCAAATATTAACATGAATGCTCAAGAACAATCATTTAATTACTAAAGCAATATCTTTAAATGTCAAATAGCCAACTAGAAAGCCTGAACTCTCATAAATTGTGGATACGGGTACTAAAGATACTGATTCGACATAGTATCTAAACACACAAAAGACGTAAGTCTCAAATTATACTTATACCCGAAGGTAATAGAAGAGATAGAAATCTCTAAACAAAAGACCCATACGAGTCTACAAAGCAGCTGAGAAAATCCCTTTATAAGCATGCTTATCTATCCACTACCATGACTCTTCAGGCTGAACAAACACTTAATCACAACATCGTAATTTCAACAATTACACAAGTATTCAACCAAGAATGCATAACTATTCCATTCATGTACTAGTCAAGCAAACCATCACATGGTTAATGCATATACATATAAGCTTAATATGCTTGTACATTCATAATCAATGCAATGCTATACACAAATAAAATGAAAAAGGCTTAACTTACAACTTTGCCTAGTTTCGCACTCGCGACAGAATGCCAAGAATAGCTTCTGTCTTGCCCACGACCATGCTTGTGCTCATGACAGAACCTATCACACGCTGATGTCACGCACGCGGGCCTCGTCGCTCTCACGATAAAATGCCAAAGTGGCTTCTATCGCGCTCACGACTAAGCTTGCACTCACGATAAACTCGACACAGCTCGGGCACGCACGAGAAAGCTTGATAGGCTTGATGATGCTTAGCAGGCAGACCACGCCAAGGAGCATTATGTCACGCTCGCAACATCTGTCGTGCTCGCAACATAACAGAACTTTAATGTTCTTCAACTCTTAGCAAAATAAACCATTCAAGTACATACTTCACATTCTAACTTAAGACTCACATGCATAACCTTCAGAATACCAGTAACACTTCTAAACACTATTCTAAGATCAAACTCAATTAATTACTAATATCAATCAAAATGGCAAGCTAGACATAAAGGTCATATCAAATATTATATATGCCAAAATCTATACATTTACCACATACAAAACTAACTAAGACCCTCAATTAAACAATGGGACTACTTCAAGCATACTCATTTACCAATAATTCAAACATGCATCAATAATATAACATATCACAACTCAAAACACACATGCAATTCATTATCAAAGCACACGATCCCAACCTTTAGTATGCAGCTCAAACTCTACTCTTCAAGATCACACCTTCTCCTTGCCCTTCTCTTTCCTTCTATTAATAGCTTGCTACACAATCCAAGAACACATGAACTCTTAGTCCATTAACCCAAACAGCTTAATACACAATAAGAAGAAAGGGGGTAGAAGAAGATCATCATAAATCCATATTGAACTTACCTTGTTAGCTTCACATGGAAATCACTTCAAACCATCCAATACAATTCAAACTCAAAGCAACCAAATGCAGAAAAAGAATAGAAGTTCAAATGTAGAAAATGAAGGAAAGGAAAAGAGAAAATAGAGAGAGAGAGAGGAAGAGAGGTTTAGATTGCATGTGATCCCATTGGGACAGATTTTCCCACTCAAACACTTTATATTGCATGCAACAATCCATGTGGCACACTCTCCTTTTGCCTCCTAAGCCTCTCTTGACAAATTTCCCACTTTAAGCAATTTCCTCAATTGGTCCATGGCAACTCGCTCTTAAGTCCCTCTACTAAAAATCTGTTGTACAAAATCTTTACTTATCCCATTCAATTAAGTCCTTAATAACTCATAAATTCACTCGTAGTCCAATTCTTTTGTACCTTTACAATACAATTATACGATAAATTCTACTAGGGTATAAACCGAGTTGTTACAATAGATATCTCAATGTGTTCTGGACCCTGATCAGGTCATCGTTTGGGTTCTCGTGATCCTTATAAGTTGGACCTTATTTAAGATCCACTAATGCGAAAAATATTTTTGGATGAAAATGAAAGAAGTTGCTCTTGTTTGTACCCACGGTTACCAATGTGTTCACTTGTTATCCGCTACTCTGAGTTTACAGGCATATCTGTGATATTGATATGGATGTGAAATAATGTAAATTGTTATTGTGATGCTATGTGAATGTTTGTACTTTATTAGATTAGTTGTAAGCTTGTTATGCTTATATATATATATGTGTATGTGCCATATGTATGTGAATTTCCTTAATGTCCACTGTGAGTAGCCGTTCATCCTTTGTGTTTTCCCCACTAAGCATTATCGCTTAGCATGGGTTTTTATCCGTGCAAGTGTGGAAGCGGTGGAGGTTTTTGGGAGGTTCGATCTGTAGCAGCCTAAGCCAACACCATAGGAGGGCTTTTGTTTAAGGCTTAGTTGTTTATGTATTTTGTATTTTCGGATGTACAGTTATTGGTTTGTAACCATTTTTGTGTATTATGTAATTTGAGATTATAAAATAGTTTTGTAATGTAAATATTTCTAATATATCAATGAATGAGATTTGACAAGTTCTATTTGGGCCTAATTATGTATTCCTTTGATTGTTTAGTTACTTTGTGAATTTTATTATTCTCGATTTTATTAGCGTGTGAATATTACTCAGTTATGTATGCTTCGTTATTGCAGCAACCCGATTTGGACCCTAGTAGAATTGCAGAGTTTTTGTTTGATAATTTAGGAGTTTATGTGTACGAGAGAATGAATTCGAACAAGTTCCCATATTGAATTAAGGCTAAAGTTTTGTTAGAAGAAGATTGTTTTGAGAAGATGAAGTGAGTGGCTTAGTGTGGGTTCTATCACGAACACGACAGAACGCTTCATAGGAAGCCTATTTGAGTTGGATATTTTTCGTTTATTCGATGGGTTATTGACATGTGGCGGCTTAGAGTGGTGACACTTGGGTTTTGCATGAGTTAATAGAGAGTATGAAATGGATTGAGATGTATTAATTGAAGCGGTTTTGCATTTATGTGATTTGGTGGGCATTTAGTGAGGGTTAATCGGCTGCCTTTGTTTCCCTCTTTCCCATTTTAGTTTGCTTTTAGCTTTTATTCTTCTTTCTTTTCTTTGGTTTTCTGTCGTGTTCCCTTTTGCTTTTCCATTTCCTTTTCCTTTTCTTTTCTTCTCTTTTGATTGCTAGTGGATCACTCGGATTGGTTTGAAGAGAGTGTTGTGAGCGTTGAGTTGGTTCTTGTGAAGAGGTAAGTAATAGATTTCCATGTTTTGGTCTTCTTCTTCTACTCGGTTTGTGTATTTGATTTAAAGTGAAAAGAAAAAGGATTGATTTAAGTGTTGTTTGAATGATTTTGTTGAAGTTCTTGACAAGAGGTTGGACAAAGGCAAGGAGAAGATCGGAATCGAGTAGAGAGCAGTGATTGTGCTACCTAGATTTTGGGATCGAGTGTGATTTCAGTATTTCTGCATGTGTTTAGATGTTATATGCTCATTTTGATTGCTTGCAGTGTTTAAATGAGTAAGTATGTTAAGATTGTAGTCGGATAGTAAAAATTGAGTGTTTGATGATGATTGACATTTTGAGAGCATTGGAGGTATGATTTTACATGTTTTTGCATGTTTGAGTTGTTGTGTGTAAGTTTGGTTTGGTTTTGGAAAGCTCAGTTGTGCTGTGATTTCGTGAGAAATTGGAAATCACGTTCTATCATGAGCACGATAGAATAAGGTCTTCCTCTAGTCTTGCACGACACGTGAAGCTCTTCATGAGTCGTGAAGCTCTTCATGAGTCGTGAAGATTGGTCGGCACAAATCGGAGAAGAGATGAGTGCTGTGTACGAGTCATGCATCTTCCTTTTCCTGCAGAGTGAACTTGGTTTCTGTCGCGATCGCGACAGTGAGCCTCCTTCTTGTCCTGCTCTGCTTCCGAAAATGATTTTCATGGTTCTTTATACATGGGTTTTATTGCTACATGGCACATGATTTGATTTAGGCTTGTCTTATACTATGATTTAAATGTATGTGATTCATATGTATATGGGTTATTTAATTTTGAGTTATATGTTCATGATAAGATTTGTATATGATTTAACTGTCTCCGAAATTGAACAATGTATATGTGTACTTGAATTGTGTGATTATACTTACGTTATACTCTATTGTATGGTAATATTGTTAGAGTATAGATGAGTGGTTATTTTGAGCCTGAAGTGTCATAGAAGTGAATAGATAAGCATGCTTAAAAAGGGATAGAGTGCGGCTGCTACAATGGCCTTAATTGGTTTAATGACGAATACTGAGAGTATTCAATTTTGAGTTAGGTCTCTACCTTTTGATACTGTTTATGTAATAGCCCCAATATCGGGTTAGTCATAAATAGTATTTTTCCAGAGTGAATAGTGTCTTCAGGGTGAATAGTACTTCTCGAAATTGAAAAATATTTTATTGGACCATTGGATAGAGCTCATCAATACGAGTTCGTAGGTGCAAATTTCGTGTCAATCGAAGGTCAAACGAGTCCAGAATAGCTGAAACAGTAAACAAAAAGATTTATTTCGGTGAAAAGTGGGCCCAGGTGGTACCCACTGCAAAGTAAAAAGTGGGCCCAAGTGGGACCCACTAAATATTAAAAGTGGGACCAGGTGGGGCCCACTAAATAGTAATTGTGGGACCATAATGATATCGGCAATGTCATGATGATGAATAGTAACTGTGTCCCCTAAAGTGTAACATCATCATTGACTGGGTCCCATTGAATAGTGATAGCATCTTTGACTTGTTTGTGAATAGTAACTGTGGGTCCGTGAATAGTAACTGTGGGGCCCACAAAATAGTTACTCTGGGGTGAATAGTACTCGAAAATATTTTATTTCACTATAAGAGAGAGGATGAAAAATGTAGTAAAATGATGTAATCTAGTGTAAAAACGAGGTCAAATGGGCTTTCGAAAGTTAGCCTGAAGTTTCTCTGTTTTGGTTCAATTGAAACAAGGTTTGACTGAACTTTGATCGAATTTTTATAAATAGTTAGAGTGGATAAAATAGTCTACTATAAAAGGATGAAAGGTTTAGAATAATTTTTAGAAATTTTTTACAGGATTAAAATTATATTTTACGGTAAAATCGAACTGAACCGAATTGAACCAATTTAAGTGAATCGGACCCCAAACTGATTCCGATTGAGCTAAAATTTTGTAGCGAGACTAATTTTAATATTCTAAGAATGATGTAATTTTTTGGTAGTGAAAATGAATTCAGGAACATTAAATTTCATCAAAATAGTGGAAAATGACCCGAAAACTGAAAATCGGACCAAATCGGCTCAACCACCTTTGTTGGACCTGGTTGGATCCAATTGGACCCATATAAATACACCTAAGAATATGGAAATCCCCTTGGATTCCATTTTTTTGAGCCTCCCTCTTCTTCCTCTCTTGGCCGAATTCTTCCTCCTCTCTTCTTCACCATTTTTCTTTTATTTTTTCTTCATCTTATCTCAACATCAAATCTCCTTAACATAATTCAGCTCATCTAGAATCCATTAGTTGTCTCAGAATTTTATTTGGAGAAGTAAAAGTGGGTGAAATCTAGACTTGAAGTTTAGATGTAAAATTGAGGTAAGAGATTTAAGTATTTTTACTTTGGTTTTAAGGTTCCTAAAGGTAATATAGGATGTAAATAAGAGGTTTATTAAGTTTATTTGATGAAAGAAAATTTAGTTTTGATTAAATCTTAATTTTTATTTTTGGACATAATTATGTCTAATAGGTGAGGGAACCTCCAATCAAGCTAAGGGCAAGGAAAAGGATAATTGAGGAGTATATTTCAAGGATATAAGGTTTGTGATTGCAAATTCCATTTAATTCCATGGTAAAAGCATGAATTTAGGTTATATTTGTGAATAAAGTATGTGATTTATGCATGTTTAATTAAAATTAACATGACATTCATATTTATGGATGTTAAAAATGATGGTATGGATGATTAAATTGAAGAAATGAATTTTTTGTGAAAAGTTCCTTCTTTGGCTGAATGGTATTCATGTGTTTTCATGATATTTTATGTCTATTTATGATGGATCTATGGTATTTGGCATGTAAACTAATGTATGGTATGTGTTAGAGCATGTGAAACATCATGAGGCATGTGATGTATGTATGGCTGAATGTATGTCATGTGTAAGGTCATGATGTTGAAGTGTTTTCATGGAAATTGATGGTATGGTGATGTTCTACATTATGAAATTGGCCTAATTAAATGGCTGCATACATGTATGTATGTATGCATGTGTACCATGATGAAATAATAAATTTACATGACATATGATGATGTAATGATGATAATCACATGTGAAATTATGAAATAGTATGAAAAAGAATAAAACATTATGATGGTTTACCATGAAAAATAAGTATATTATATTAATAATTTGAAAAATAAAATAATATTGTCCTATGTAGTGATCTAGTAGTCAAATCTAGTTCCGGATATGTTGGCATGCCATAGGAACATAAAACCACGGGTGTGAGCATGGCATCTCACTTTTTAGTAGGCCAATGATGGTCCTACTTCTGTATTTGAATATTTGAATATCTGAATTGTACTGTTCCGTATTAAAGACAGTGGTGGTCCCACAGGACTCCGCTGGTATTTCTGTGAACTTCTGGAGTTTACATCTCGTTTATCCTGTATATAGAGTCTGCCAATGTGTTACAGGGGCATAATTGTAAAAATAAGATTAAAATGGTTAAAATATGATTAAAATAATATTTATGTGAAAAAAGGACATAAATATTATTATATAAAAAGTTTGAGGGCAAAATTGTAATTTTGTGCATATGTGTGTTAAGGACGATTAATAAGGGTAAAAATGTAAATAAATGGTTAAATATGAAAATTGGCCACTTTTTATGGGTAAAAATGTAATTTGGAATGGAAATAATAATTGGAGGGTAAAACTGTAATTTGGCATGTAAATTAATGATAAAATAAAAATATTGTTGAATTAAAAATAAATTAGTGGCATAATTGTAATATAATGAAATTAAAATGAACTAATAGCATAAATGTAATTTTGGTGAAGTATAATTGAACTAATGTCATTTTTGTCATTTTGAAAAAGTTTAAGGGTATAAATGAATTATTACCATAAGTTAAGGGTAAAATGGTAATAAGATTATTTATGTGAATTAATTGTGTAATTGCCCCAATTATGTAATTTAAAAATAATTACATGTAATATTGCATGCCTAGTTGGTAATTAAATTAAATATGTTTATTTATGAATATTAAATGATAGTATTTGTGAATATTATTATGCATGAAAAATTAAATTAAGTGGAAATTTATGGAATTGCAATCACCGCTGAGCATATTTAATGCTCAGCACGTAGTTTTGTTTGACTGCGTGTAGGTACTCCGTAAGAGTTTTGAAGCAGTGCATACCTCACATTTTGGAAGTGGTATAGAAGGAACTATTTAAAATATTAAGTATGTTAGGATTTTGGCATGTATATGTCTTATAATATTGTTTTTGGGTTTTGATCTGTAATAGAATATTTATTACTGTCACTAGGTTATGTGGGCAATAGTTTTATTGCATGTGACTGAATATCTTTGAATGGGTGTTGGCCATGCCTAATAATTGGTAGAAACTAAGTTAATATTATTGGTAAAGTAAAATATAGATTTTCAAGTTAAAGGAAAATTGACCAAATGAATAGTAACTAAGACAGTTATAGGTCAATCAGCATAGTTATTAGTGAATTACGGTAAAAATATTAAGTTTGATGATTAATTAATAAGTATTAATAAACTTAAGTAAATTGTCTTTGCCATATGGTACTATTCACGTATGTGCCACTATTCATGTATACGGTACTATTCAAAAAAATTTACCGGTTTTAATTAATGGTCTATTTAATAACATGAATAGTTTAATTAGGTTAACCGGATTAAAATGAACAGTTATTTAATCGGATAATAAAGTATTAGAGTGTATGTTAGTTCAGTGAGGTGGCACCCGGTATCTGTATCACATACGGGTATAGGGCGCTACAAGTTTTGGTATCAGAGCTCCGGTTTAGGTGGTTCTAAGATCGGAGTGGGTCAATGGGATTAGTATAAGTACATGTACATGCCAACTAATTTTTTGACAGTATAGTTATGTGAGGCTAATGTATGCTTGCTCCTTGTGTTAGATCGCGAGTATGGCTTCACATGAAGGTCATCGTGATAGCGATGTGGAGAGTGCCACATCAGTTAGTATTAGTCGATCGAGGTCGTTTTGTCATCAGGCTACTCCGTCGATTGTTCCTCCACCTCAGCAGCAGCCTGAGTTTATGAACATGATGGCAAATTTCTATCGATTTATACAATCTCAGCGGCAACCTCAGGGTCCTGAACAGCAGTTAGCTCCACCTAGATGGAGACCGATTTTGGGGCAGATTAAGAGACTAGGAGCGGAGGATTTTTATGGTCGCGATCCTTTGACTCCAATTCAGGCGGAGGAGTGGTTGTTTAAGTTAAAAAGGATGTTTGAGACCACTCAGAGTCAACCAAATGAGATGCTTCAGGGAGCAGTAGCCTTGCTTTAGGGTCCTACTTACACTTGGTGGAGTTCAGTCCGTAAACACACTCCAGTAAATCCGGTTAATTTGGGGTTTTTCTAGACTCAGTTTGAGAAGAAATATGTCAGTTTTGAGTATAGATCTGCCATGCAAGATGCATTCTGGAGGCTCAGACAGGGAAGTAAGTCAGTTGCCAAGTACGAGAGAGAGTTTGAGCGGCTCAGTGCTTATCAAGATGATGAGTCCATGACCGGGCAGAAGTTGTGCCACAGATTTGAAAGAGGTATGCATAATGATATCAGATTGGCTTTAGGTTCTCAGAGGCATTTAGATATGAGGTCCTTGGTTGAAGCAGCTCTCAGAGCAGAGACAATTATGTCAGAAGAGGCTGATAGACAGTCCCGTTTCAAACAAAAGAGGAAACTGGGTTAGTTTTCTGGTGTAGCTGGACAGAGTAAAAAGCTTAGAGGGCCTCCTCATTCACAGAGCCGTGCATCAGTAGCATCTATTACTATTCGGAGGAACCCAGTGGGCAGCAGTGCCCCAGTCACATTAGTAGCTAGTGCACCTGTAAACACCGTGCCCTGAGACAGTCCAGGTCAGAGTTACCCGATGAAGAGATCATCATCTGTTTTCGGATAAATGGATGGAATTCGGAGGTTTTCGTCTTTCGATTTCGCAAGGATTAAAATCTTTCTCTCTATAGCGTAAGGTTTTGAAAGAGTTTGGGAAATTTAGCTTGAAAATTGAGATTTTGCTCCGCAGACGGGAATCCCGTCGGAGTTGGGACGCCTATCTCTATTTGGTGTTACCCGTCTCTAGCATTGAGAGACGGGCCGTCTCTTGTGTTGTAGAGACGGCCGTCTGTAGTATGAGTGACGGACATGTGTCCGCATAGAGATGCTCGTCCCTAGTCCTGTGCCTCAGTCCGTTTGTCGTCCAGATTACCATGCGTACCCTTCTTACAGACGCCCGTTTGTAGTTCTTGGGATGCCCGTCAGTAGTGGATCAGATCAGATAACGCCGGATTTTGTGAATTTTATCTCATAAGTTTAAAAACTTTTCAAATTTGAATTGGATTGGGATAGTTATTGGATTAAAATAGAATTTCAATTTCCTTTTCAAATTCAAATTCTAAAATTGATATTTATCCCAATTATCTTATAAACTCTATAAATAGTGGGTTAAATCTCATTATTAGGGGTTAGCAAATTTTTGAGGTGTTATCAAATTTTTAAGGGAAAAATCTTTTTGTGAGCAATTTACCAAAATCCAAATTTAATAGTTTTTCTCAAGATCTCATATTTTGAGTTATTTTATTCCATAAAAACTCTTTCAATTTTTCTACTTTTTTTCAATTTTTATCCGCGAATTGAGCTAATTTGAGGTAACGAAATTCATTCGTTTCCCTCAATCCAGCTAATTCCAATATTTGAATCGCTGTCAAATTCTCAAGAAAGAAAAATATAAATTTTCACTACAAGAATTTAAGGCTTTCCCGACGGAAATTGCCGACCGAAAGCCAAGATTTTCCATCGTGAAATGTAATTGCCGACGGAATGCAATTCCGTCGGCAATATGATCGTAGGCAAAAATTACCGACGGAATTTAATATTCTGTCAGCAATTTTTTCGACGGAATTTAATATTCCGTTGGGAAATTTCCGACGGAATTTATTATTCCGTCGGGAAAATTGCCGACGAAATATTAAATTCCGTCGGTAATTTTTTTAAAAAAAAAAATTCAGAATTTCCCTACAGAATTTAATATTCCGTCGGGAAATTACCGACGGAATATTAAATTCCGTCGGGAAATTTAAAAAAAATAAAAAAAATTTCATAATTTCCCGACGGAATATTAAATTCCGTCAGGAATTTTTAAAAAAAAATAAAAAAATTCAGAATTTCCCGAAGGAATTTAATATTCCGTTGGTAATTTCCCGACGGAATATTAAATTTCGTCGGGAATTTTTAAAAAAAAATAAAAAAAATTCTGAATTTCCCGACGGAATTTAATATTCCGTCGGGTCGGTAATTTAAAAAGCACTAAAAAAAATTAAATAAAACAATAATAACAACAATACAAATTAATAATAATAATTAAGGCCACTCCATCTTATGTAATATCAAAGCCATAGCTCACCAAATTGTCCTTCAAGAAATATTAGCAACTTTGAGCATTGCCCAGTGCTCAGGGTCTTTGGAAAAATACATAGATGGAGTCATTAACTTCATCAATTTTACATGAATTTGTTGCTTACAAGAGTTTGGCCTCTTTAAAGACACTCATCAGGTGCATTTAGCTCTAACTAAACCATCAAGCTATCTCATTATGTATAAAACTAGATTTTGCAAGTTCTTCAATAAATAATCACCAAATCCAAGAAACTAATATTAACCATTTCATAACTTTAGCAAATAAAATCACTTTATATATTCCTAGTTCTGAGTGAATAGATCTTTTATCTAAATCTACGCTCTTGGGGTAAATTTATATTTATCTCATATTTCTGCAAATTGCAACGTAAATGGCATACCAGTTAAACTGAATCCTTTTGTGTTCTGTCCACTTATTGCAATTGAATCTGTTTCTCGAATATCACATTTGCCAACAATAACGCAGGAACCCCATATAACAGTGAGCAGCATGATAGTTGAGCCAGCCAGCAACCCCATTCCAATAGAGACCTGGCTTTGAGCTGTTGTTGTACTTCCAGAAAGTCCAGATACTACAACAAAAGGGGAGTGTAAACATAGAGAGTTCAAGAGGAGGAAAAAAAATAATAAGAAAAATGTAGGATGCAAGTGATTGGATCCCATTACGCATCATATTTATCAAGTATTTGTAAACACTTGAAAAATGATAAAGAATATATAAGTCCAATTCTTACACTGTATTATTCACAAGAAGCATGACCCGCTGTTGGTAAGAACGGCACTGATCTACAAGGTCAACAATCACTTCTTCTTTGACACCCTGCCGTTGCATACATAAGAATTCAATAACCAGTGATGTATCAAATAGAACACTTCTTTTAGACAAAGATACTCCTGAGTTTCTTAGAGTCTCAATTAAGACAAAGAGGATAACTAATTATAAGCAAACCAAGAAGTGATTCACATAGTTCTGCTTTTTTATTATCTTCAATCGAAACTCACTCCATCAGCAAAGTAACTTCACAAACACAAATGACAGAGCCATTGGCTAACTCCATTTAAGAACTTTCATCAAATTTTCCAGCATTTAGTTCAAAAGAAATCACTTGGCATATAATATTTTGTTTAATGGTTTAAGATAATATCAATTTTTTTTATCCAATCATCAGCACAATCATGGGCAGTAATTATATATCCATAGCACCATCTCCGCCACAGCAATAATCAACTAATAATCCACAATCACCAAAATGCCTCAGCTATAAACAATAACTCTAAGAGGTGATACTACTTCTATTACGTAGGTACATAATCAGATTTCTGTTAGGGAAAAAGAAACTTCAGAGTTCAAACATGCAGTTTAAACTTAGATTTCACATTTATTTTCACTTATACATGTTACCTATGGTTCAATAATGCAACCATACATATAGGATCTTACCACCAAAACCACATAATGAATCAACCACAACCATCTTCTACCATTATTATAGTGTTCTCATTTACAGCAGCAAGAAATCAGAAATCTGACAGATAGGCTGACTCTCCAAAAGCCATAGGCTGAGTCTGCAAATGCCAGCTATTATAATAGTTTATCTAATGTGCATAAACCTAATGATCAATGAGATGAAAAAGAAACTAACTTGTAGGCCAGTGGAGGAGGAGGGCCAGCGCGCACAGAAGGAGCCAGGTGAGCGGATCTGAGCGGGGGAAAGGGGCGGCGCGCGCGGAGGAGGAGGGGGGTACGAGCGGAGGGGCTGGCTTGCGAGGGGAGATGAGGGCAGCTGGGGAGAGGGGGCGAGGGAGAGGGCGGCTAGGGAGAGAAGCCGACAGCAGCTAGCGGGAAAGAGGGAGGAGGGGGAGGGGAGAGAGGCCGGCCGGATCGGAGCCGGAGGGGAGAGGCGGGGCAAGATCGGCGGGGAGGGAGTGCGGCCGGAGGAGGGCAGCGGGTGGGGAGGGCAGAAACCAGGGGAAATCAGGGAGAGAGAGGGGAGAGGGGAGAGAGGAGAGAGGGGTGTGTTTTAATAAATTTAAAACTTTTAGCGATGGAATTTATTTCCGTCGCTAATAAAGGGAATTAATTTTTTTATAATTTTAGCGACGGAATTTAATATCCGTCGCTAATTTTAGCGACGGATATTAAATTCCGTCGCTAATAAAAGAAATTAATTTTGTTTATAATTTTAGCGACGGATATTTAAAATACGTCGCTAAAATTAGCCACGGAATTTAAATTCCGTCGCTAATAAAAGAAATTAATTTTTTTTATTTTAGCGACGAAAATTTAAATTCCGTCACTAATTTTAGCGACGGATTTTAATAACCGTCGTAATTTTGGTCGTTAAAAATGGAGGGAAATTATTCCCGCTATTTTTAGCGACATAAGGAATTTCCGTCGGGAATTAGTGACGAAATTTTTCATCCGTCGCTAATTAGCGACGGAATGTCCTTTCCGTCGCTAATTAGCGGCGAAAATTGTTCCGTCGCTAAATTTCCGTCGCGAAATATGTTATTTTTTGTAGTGTTTCTTTTCTTGATCCATTTTTTCGATCCTTGTGAAACGAGCGGGACCGAAGTCATTCGATATCCACCTAAAAGGTAAAATTCGAGAGTAAACATTCTAGATTAATATTTGTGTAATTTAATTGACTTATATTAATTGTTTTAATTTTTTAATAATAAGATCTTTTTATTTAATAAAGAATTTCAATCGAAATTTTGAGGTTTTTTCCATTTTTCTGGAATCAGGGGTGACTAACGGGCAGAGTGGTAACCGATGCCCATCCCTAGTTTGAGAGACGGGACATAGGTAACGCACCACTCTATCCGCCGGTCACACCAGGGACGCCCGTCAGTAATGTGCAGAAGGCCGTCCTTAGGCAAATTCCCATGTTTTTAACTTATTTCTTTGCCCTTTTCTATTTCTTTTATCTTTTAACTCATTTCGTTTAAAATTTCTTATTATTTTACTTTTCTTTACTTTACTTTATTCTTGATTTTGACACTGACATGTTTATTTTTATGAGTTATTTTCTGACCATTTTGGAGTTAGAGTTGTTAATGATGGTGGTCGCGCCAATTTGAGGATTTCCATCCGAGTTCTTTCTTTACCCTTGTTTTTTATTCATTTTATTATGAAGATTGATTTAATGTCGTTAAAGTAAAAATGGCCGAATGTTTTATAGTAATTAATTTGGGATTTTTCGAAAGTTGGGGGCCAAAGTCCCGTTTTTAGCCAATAAAACCGACACTTCTCAAAAATTATCTTGTAATAAATATTCATGGCAGGACCAATGTCCTCACTTAAATGAATATCCCGATTTCTGTATGATTTACATATCGTTTTATAATGGGGGTTGTATTCCGCCCCTAGTGTTATTGTAATTTATTTTCGCGTATTTTATTTTGTGTCAATTTTCTGCTTTATCTACGTGAATGGATTGCGCTTTAATTAACTGCATTGTATGGAAAGTTGATGAAACAATGAATTCAAAACTTAATTATAATATTAATCAAGGTACAAATAAATGAGAAGTCCCGAACCCACTCTGGTATTGGGCTCAATGAGGTTAGAGGTACGGAACCTCCAAAATATCTCTTGTTCCCCTCCAAAAGGCCTAATTTACATAATCCTAGGCTCCAGGGGATTAGAGGATCATCCTAATGTTCTATTGGGCTGAGACCTCCAAGATCCCTCTGGTTTGCCCAAAATGGATATTTATGCGCTGTGTAATCCTAGGTTCCACGAGGTTAGAGGGTCATCCAAATGTTCTATGGGCTGGCACCTCCAAGATCCTCTTAGCTTACCCAAAATGGATATGTATGCACCGTCTTAGGCTCGCTAAGGCTAGATGACCCTTCCCAATGTTCTATTGGGTGGCGACTCCAAGAAACCTCCTTGTTGCCCAATATAGATGCACTTGTAATTCGTTACAAGTTTTAATGAACCTCAACCCAATAGCCCTAAAGGTGGGTCTTCGGGGTGCCCCGGGGTTCGGCGCACGTTACAACACCCAGGAGTAGAGTACGAGATCCAGTTCCACAGTGCCCTCATTATAAGAAGTTTCATTCGGGCGAGTGCAGATATATGAATAGGACTTGTTTTAGATGTGGGTCTCGGGAACACCAGATCAGAGATTGTCCTGAGGCCCAGCCGTCCACTGCAACATCACCAGCTTTGGGTGGAAGGTCAGACCCTCTGAGAGGATGTGGTAGGGGAGCATCTCCTCCACAGGCAGTTTTAGACCCTTCAGTACAGCCACCTCAGGGTCATACCACTGGACGTCATTATGTTGTTAGAGCCCGTGAACAGGATGATGCTGCTGATGTCATTATTGGTAAATTCTCACTGCTCTCTCATTCAGTTTATGCTTTGATTGATCCTAGTTCTATGCATTCCTATACTAGTACTGCTATTGCTTAGGATAAAGGGTTGCATGACAGCCAGTTAGACCAGGATATTTTAGTGAGTAATCCTTTGGGGTATAGTGTAGTGGTGAACAAAGTTTATAGAGATTGTCCGGTTAGTGCTCAAAGTTTTGTGTTTTCTGCCAATTTAATTGATCTCCCATTCTGAGAGTTGATGTGATTTTGGGTATGGATTGGTTATCCACTCACCAGGCCACTGTTGACTGTAAGAGGAAGCGAGTAACTTTAAGAACTGCAGATGATCAGGAGATTATCATTGTGGGTGAGAGATCAGATTTTCTTTCTGATGTGATTTCAGCTACTGCAGCTAAGAGACTTATTAGAAAAAGGTGTGTAGCCTACTTGTGCTATGCAATGGAGACTAAAAAGGATGAACTTAAGGCTTCAGATGTGCCTACTGTTCGAGAGTTTTAGGATGTTTTTCCTAAAAAACTTCCAGGTCTGCCACCTGATAGAGAGTTAGAGTTTACTATCGACTTAGTACCTGGTACTGCACCTATCTCTATTGCTCCTTATAGAATGGTACCTTCAGAACTCAGACAATTGAAGATTCAGTTGCAAGAATTATTTGATAAAGGCTTCATCAGATTGAGTGTTTTACCTTGGGGAGCACCAGTCCTCTTTGTGAAACAGAAGGATGGGTCACTTCGGTTATGTATTGATTATAGACAGTTGAATAAAGTCACCATAAAGAACAAGTATCCACTGCCTCGAATTGATGATTTGTTTGATCAGTTGAAAGGTGCGGGGTTTTCCAAGATTGACTTAAGATTGGGCTACCATTAGTTAAAGATTGAAGAGTCAGATGTGCCTAAGACAGCTTTTCGCACCAGATATGGTCATTACGAGTTCATGGTCATGCCTTTTGGTTTGACAAATCCTCCTGCAGCTTTTATGGATCTGATGAATAGGGTTTTCCACCCTTACTTGGACCAGTTTGTGGTTGTTTTTATTGACGATATTCTGGTGTATTCGAAGACTCCAGAGGAGCATGATGAGCATTTGAGGATTGTTCGAGAGATAAGCAACTTTATGCCAAGTTTAGTAAATGTGAATTCTGGCTGGATGAGGTATCATTTTTGGGTCACGTGGTATCAACAAATGGTATAAAAGTTGATCCTAAAAAGATTGAAGCGATCCTTCAGTAGAAGACACCCAGGAGTGTTACGGAGATTAGGAGTTTTCTTGGCTTGGTCGGTTATTACAGAAGATTCATCAAGGGTTTCTCTTCGATTGTAGCTCCTTTAACCAAGTTATTGCAAAAGAATGTCAAGTTTGAATGGCTAGATAAATGTCAGGAGAATTTTGAGAAACTTAAGAGTATGTTGACTAAAGATCCAGTATTAGTGCAACCTGAATCTGATAAGGATTTTGTGGTCTTCAGTGATGCTTCCAAAAATGGATTGGGTTGTGTATTGATGTAGGAAGGCAAGGTGATTTCTTATGCCTCCCGATAGCTAAAGACTCATGAGAAGAATTACCCTACTCATGATCTTGAGTTGGCAGCAATTGTATTTGCATTGAAAATCTAGAGACATTATCTCTATGGTGAGAAATGCTACATCTACACCGATCACAAGAG
This sequence comes from Excoecaria cochinchinensis, assembly GCA_947683425.1. Lineage (NCBI taxonomy): Eukaryota > Viridiplantae > Streptophyta > Magnoliopsida > Malpighiales > Euphorbiaceae > Excoecaria > Excoecaria cochinchinensis. The sequence goes on from CANTUQ010000158.1 coordinate 329,047, forward strand.
TCTGAAGTATTTGCTTACTCAGAAGGAGCTTAACTTGAGGCAGAGACGTTGGCTTGAATTGATCAAAGAATATGAGTGCTTCATTAACTATCATCCTGGTAAAGCTAACATTGTAGCTAATGCTCTCAGTAGGAAGTTCATGGCTTCTCTACGGGCTATGAATGTTAGCTTGGACTTATCAGATGATGGAGCTTTAATTGCAAAAATGCAAGTTAAGCCAGATTTTCTCCAGCAAGTGAAAGATGCTTAGAAGCAAGATGAACGGTTGTTTACCATTATGTCTCAGGTGAAAGATGGCCATGTCAGTGATTATTCACTGGGTTTAGATGGTGGGCTATATTATAAACAAAGATTGTGCGTTCCTCATCAAGTTGATTTGAGAAAGGATATTCTATCAGAAGCTCATCATAGTAGCTTTGCCATGCATCCTGGTTGTAACAAGATGTATTAGGATTTGAAATTGCTCTATTGGCGGCCATGCATGAAACGTGATGTGACAAAATTAATGGGTAAGTGTCAGATTTATCAGCAAGTCAAGGCAGAACATCAAGTTCCTTCAGGTTTGCTTCAACCTATTGTCATTCCTAAATGGAAATGGGACAGAGTAACCATGGATTTTGTGTCAGGATTTCCTCTTTCGAGAAAGAAACATGATACAGTTTGGGTAATTATTGATCGACTCACTAAATCAGCTCATTTCCTGCCTATTAGAATGGATTATTCATTATCCAAGCAGGCAGGGTTGTACATTAGCGAGATTATAAGACTGCATGGAGTTCCGTCCTCCATCATTTCTGATCATGATCCGAGATTTACTTCTCAGTTTTGGAAGAGGCTTCAGGAAGCTTTGGGAACCAAATTACATTTCAACACAGCTTTTTACCCTCAGAGTGATGGACAATCTGAGAGTGTGATTAAGATTCTGGAAGATATGTTGAGATGTTGCATCCTTGAGTTTGGTAACCGTTGGGAGCAGTACTTGCCTTTAACAGAATTCGCCTACAACAACAGTTATCAGACTAGTATCAAGATGGCTCCTTATGAAGCTTTGTACGGTAGAAAGTGCAGAACTCCTCTTTGTTGTACAGAGCTCAGTGAGAGCAAGATTGTGGTGTCAGATCTGATTAGAGAAATGGAAGAAAAGGTTCGAGTGATTAAAGACAGACTGAAAGAAGCCATGGATCGATAGAAGTCCTATGCAGATCTGAAGAGGAAAGATATAGAGTTTCAAGTGAGAGATAAAGTATTTCTAAAAGTTTCTCCATGGAACAAGATCCTGAGATTTGGAAAGAAAGGCAAGCTGAGTCCGAGATTCATTGGCCCTTATGAAATTACTCGGCGGGTTGGACCAGCAGCTTACAGATTAAAGCTTCCACAAGAGTTAGAGAAGATTCTTGATGTCTTCCATATCTCTATGCTTCGAAGATACCGTTCAGACCCCAGTCATGTCATCAAGCTTGAAGAAGTTCAAGTTCAGCCAGACATGACTTATGAGGAGTATCCAGTAAAGATCCTGGCTAAAAAAATGAAGCAACTCAGGAACAAACAGATTTCACTGGTGGAGATTCTCTGGAATCACCACAATATTGAGGAAGCAACGTGGGAACCAGAAGATACTATGAGACAACAGTATCCCTAGCTCTGCAGTTCAGGTAAATTTCGAGGATAAAATTTTTAATTGGTAGGGGAGATTGTAATAGCCCTAATACCGGGTTAGTCATAAATAATATTTTTTTAGAGTGAATAGTGTAATGGCCTGCATATCACCCTAAAATTATTCTGCATTGTCTGTTGTTAGATTCGCAGCATTTGATTATGTTTTTGCTATTTTATATTCAGAGAAGTTTAAAAGTTGAATGTGCCAGAGTCATACTAGTTCTGGGATGGGTGACCTACAGGGAAGCAGGCAGCTCCAGTAAGTCAAAAAAACATTATTGCATAAAAATGATCAGTAGAGCGAATAGAGTCGGGTGGTACAGTTTGGTAAGAAAACGAGGTCATATGGGTCCCCAAATAATTGTCTGAAGTTCAGTTCGGTTGAACCGGAGTTTGACCAAACTTTGACCAAATTTTTCGGAAGTGCTAGAGTGGATAATAAGGCTCAGTGTGGGATGTGTACAAGCTCAGAATAATTTTTAGAATTTTTTAACAGCCTTAGATTTGAGTTTTACGGTAGAAACCGATAGAATCGAACCGGACCGGTTTAAATGAACCGGGCCTCAAATGGACTCCGATTGAGCTCAAATTTTGTGTGGAGGATACTTTTCATATTTTAAACATGATGGAATTAGTTGGGAGTTAAAAAGAGGTCAAGAACATTCATAATACCAAAAACAGTGCCTGCCAATCGAGTCATGTCCTTGTTTTATTGAAATTGTGACCTCCCAATCGGATCATACCATTGGTTTTCCAATCGGATTGTCCCTTTGTTTTTTGTTCTATCTTTCATGCTAGATTGTCCCTTTGTTTCCCGATCGGACTGCACGACCCATACAGTGAGCGCACGAGTCGTGTGCTCATTGAATGACTCGTGCATATATTGCATGACTCATGCAATGTATGCACGAGTTATGCATGCATTGCACGGCTTGTCCGATCCCTCACCCCTTTAGCTTTTTGTTTTTCTTGTCCTACCCAACCATCCGAACGTAAATGCATGTAATTTGGCCAAGTTACTCTCCTCCTATTGTGTTTTGGTTGATTTAATCCATTGGTTGCTGCTGTCAACTTTGTAGTTTATTGCCTTCTGTTTATTGTTCTTTGATTGTTGTAATTGGTATGAATTTAATTTAAGTTGTTTTATCATTAGTAATGCATGCCATGTGGTTTGGATTTGTGGATTTTAGCTTTTTAAAATTAGAACCAGTGTTTTCTTCCTATGAGTGGTGTTTTTTTTTTGCGTGACAAAGTAGAAACACAGCTGTATTTTCTGTACTGCTCCGTTCTTTTTCTTTTCTTCATTTTCTTGCATGCAATTGTTTTATATTTAATTATTTCTATTTAATTAAATGTTTATATTTGATTAGTTTAATTGATTATTATTTGATTGATCTATTAATCATTTTAATTATATTATTCAATTGATTTATTTGTTCATATTACATTAATTATTTAATTTACTTTACTAACATTTTATTCATTTTTGTTTTGGTATCTCAAAAATTGTTTATCTTCGCGAGTTACACTCATGCTTGGGTTGGAGGATCGGACAATTAGAGGCCATCCAATTTAGGATTTGCTTTTTTTAATTATTGTATTTTTGTTTATTATTATTATTATTTTTTATGTGTTATATGTAAAATTTATTTTAGATTCATTCGCATTATAGAAAACCACGTAATTCTTTACAATAATTAGTAACTTGGATTTATTCTTATTAAAATGGACCAATGTCCTATTTTAACCAATAAAATCCCACTTTCAAATGAAAAATTGATTTTCATAAAATGGGATCACTCATCCCAGTTTTCTCAATCAATATCCAAAAAATAGTTCTCTAATTTTTTAAGTTAACAAAAAGGAACCAATGTTCCTAAAATATAATAAATGACTCGATTTATGTATGATGCATTTTAATCATTTTGTATGTGTTATTTGTTCATTTCGGGGCCCTTGTAATTAATTTTGGGGCGAATTTTATTTATTTATGCTTTCTTATTTTATTTTATTTTGGGGGATTGTTCTGTCCCATTTCTTTGTTTTGTAATTTATTTTTGGGGGATTGTTCTGTCCCAATTTTTGTTCGTAATTTATGTATTTACTTACTACTTTATTTATCGCTTTCAATATGCTTCTAAATGCACTTTAAATTCAATGCGCAATCGCGTGAGATGAGAGTTGGAATTTTGATTTCTTAAAAACTCATTTGTAGATTTAAGTCATTAATAAGAGTGAAGTTCCGAACACCTTCTCTAGTTTAGACCAACAGAGGTTAGAGACCTTTCCCAATTTCTTGTAAATTGGGTGGTAACTCAAAAATTCCTCAAAGGTGCCTAAAGGCGTTGTGAGGCTAGATGATCCTTTCCAATGTTCTATTGGGAAGAAGGCATCCAAAATGACTCATGATGCCCAAGATTAAAAAGATGCCAACTAATCCCTCGAGCCCTAAAATTGGGTTCAATGAGGGCCTTTGCTAGGTTCAGCACGTGTCACGGTGGCGACTCCACTGAGGACTGATCGAAACTTCGCTTCGAAAGTGACTTAAGTTAAAATTATAATTGAGTTATTAAGAATCAAAAATTCCATTTCTAATCGAAATTGCATTACATACATTAGAGCCTTAGAATTATATTAGTTGGTCCCCTATCTACCCCGGTGCATTCCTAAAACACGACCCTACTTTCACTCATTGTAGGGAAGTTCTCGGGATAATCACCAGCCCAAGCCTCGTACCATCAAATGGTATATCAAATGGAGACCCGATTGGTCGCTATGCTCGTGATGAGTTAGACCCGCTGGCAGGGACCATGCTTTGGTAGACCTAAAGTTACACCACCTTTGACCGAAGCCCATGTAATGGCAATAGATACTCCCACTAGGTGAAATGTACCATAATATCATGCTTGATGTTTGGGCCGTCATATATTGAACAAAATCAATTAAATTAAATAGTCCTCATCAAAGGCTTTCATGCCTTGGTGGGCCCATCTTAATTTAGTTGAATTGTTCAAATACATAATGGCCAAACACCCATACGTATGTACATTAAGCAAGAATTATCATGCTGCCAGTTTTTCACCGTGCACTGTACGTGTCCAATTGGTTCCCTTTTAACATTTAGATAAAGCCCACCTAGGAAAGAGACCGAACTACCTCATGTGTGGGAGAAATAAGGTCAGAAGGATCTATTTGCTTGCATGTGTTTGTCTTTGCTGCATCAGCACGACCATGCTTTGCACTTTAAATCATGCATCATCCTAATAGAGGTATTTTCTGCAGCCATCATAGATTTGTGCAGGTGGGTTAGAGGTCCTGACGGTCGGTTAAGGAAGATTTCACTTTTTGGATTGCAAGAGCTAATGTCAGATCAGAGTTCGAATTCTCTTTCAGAAGGTAGCGAGATATTATCTTCTGAATCATCAGTAGAAACAAATATGTCTACTCCAGCAAGTGGTTCTGATGCAACTAGTGCAATGATTGCCAAGGAAGTGGGGAAAAGAATGGAAGAGTTTGAGGCCAGGATGATGGCAATGATGGGCAACCTTATTACTACCCTAGCCCCAATTGCGGGGCAATAGGCTGCTGCTCCGGTTAGAGACCAAGAAGAATAAAGGTTGCTAGAGAGGATCCCCCAGCAGCAGTTGATCCACCTGTGGTTGAGCCAAGAGCTCCAGCGCCTGTCGAGCATAGGGGAGGCCCTAATTCTGTGATTAACTTATCGGAGGAGCAAGAGGAGCCAACTATAGTAAAGGGAAAGTCACCCAAGTTGGAGGATGCAATGTGGAGAAAAATGGAAGAAAGGTTTGAAGCTATGACTAGGATGTTGAAGGTAGGAAGAGTAATGAATCCTGAGGATCGGCAGCTAAATAGTAATGATTTGATCCCTCATAACTTCAAGATGCCTGATATTCCCAAATTTGACGGCACCTCTGATCCCACCGCACACATAAAGCTGTACTCACTGGTAATGAAGGGTACTACTATAATAAATAGATAGAAGATTGAGTATTTTTGTCTGAGCTTAATCGGCCCGGCGGTGGATTAGTATCATGGGTTAGACCGAAGGACGAAGGAATATTGGGATTTACTGAAAGAGGAATTTCTTAGATAGTATGATTGTAGTACAAGAATGGAAGTAACTTTGAAGGATTTAGAGCTGCTGTAGCAGAAAGCAGGCGAGTCTTCCATGAGTATTTGACCCGATGGAGAAACCGGGTAATGAAAATGAAAAGGAAGCCATATACTCAAGATCAGATAAGGCTGTTGATCAAAAATGCGAGCTCGTATCTAAGAGATGGACGAAAGATGAAGGGATTGAGAGATTAGGAGTCTTTGAAAGACATCGCTATTGAGGCTGAGGGAGAGTACCTTTCGAGAAGGGCCAACAGTGAGGCTTATACCAAGAAGGGCTATACTAATCAGGGGGCGACCAAGCCAGCAAGCTCCAGTAGTGGCAATCAAAGTGGGAAGATAGCTGAGGTATCAGCAGCTGGGGTGAGTCAGAGGTACTTCTCGAATTTGGGTCGGCCTTTGTCATGCGTATTGAAAAGATTGATGAAGGAGGGGAAGCTACAGCCCCTACCACCCAGGCCAGCTAGGAACCAGGGACAGCCGAGGCATAAAGAGAATGAATACTGTGCCTATCACCAGCATACTAGGCATTTGATAGATAATAGTGTAACACTGAGGCACCAGATTCAGGATCTGATCGATAGTAAGCAGATCGCTGATCCTGAATGAAGAGAGAGCAAGAAGAAGTCCAATTATAATGTTGTGCCACCACCTATTTTCATTATTAGGTCAAGTTTACCCGAGTGGTATGTCTTATAGGATTTGTATGGGAATGAATATATTGCTGTCACTCGCCCTGAGGTGGTTGAAGAAGGGATTTCCGTGTGGGTGATAAATTGTTAGTCCACCAGTGAGAGTGGCGAAGAAGACGAAGATAAAGAGAAGGAAGAAGAGTCTGTGGATCTATGGGAGTTAGATGGAGAAGGAAAAGAAGTAAGGGCTGTGACAAGAAGTGGAAGAGTGGTCCAAGAGGTGGAGAAGTTGCAGGAACCAGAGCAAGCAACAGCAGAAAGGGAGCTGGAAGAGAATCAAATAGTAAAGCAGTTCAACAAGACCACGGCTCAGATATCTATATGGGACCTTTTAAGATAGTCGTCTTCCCACAGACAAAGGTTGGTTGAGACTTTGAGTGAGTCTACCATGGCTACCATAATTTCTCCATCCGAATTGCTAGATCTTGTCAAAGGGGGATCAGGAGAGAGATTGGTTTATTCTGATGCTGACCTACCAGTTGAGGGCCGCAATCACAACCGGCTGCTGTACATCAAGGCAAAAATTAATGGCAAGCACACCGCTTGTGTCATGGCTGATGATGGCTCATCTATAAATGTCTGCCCTTTGGTTGCACTTCAGGCTCTTGGGTTAGATGAAAGCAAGCTTAGCAAGTCTGATTTGACCATCACAACCTATGATAATTCTAGAAGACAAGCCTTGGGAACATTTAGAGCTCTGGTTAAGACTGGATCTATTAAGACAGAAGCAGAATTTGTGGTTTTGCCTATCCCAGCCAATTTCTCAATTCTATTTGGAAGGCCGTGGTTCCATAAAATAGGAGGAGTGCCATCTACCCTACACTAGATGATCAAGATACAACATGAAGGAGAGGTGGTGACTATTAAGGCAGCGAGAGAAAACCAAGTGTCTGCTGTGGGGATTTCTAACTAGCCGTTTAGTGGTTCTCACGTATCTTTGATAGGAAAAGAGTAGGGTTCAGTGGATAGCCCTCAGGTGGTAAGTATGATGAAAAAGATGTTCTTTCTCCCTAAAGCTGGCCTAGGTAAAAACTCTTAAGGGCTGCAGTCTGCTATCGCTACTCAAGGCCAGATAGATCGAAAGGGTTTGGGATGTAAAGGTGAACGTGGTGAGAAGAAGATGTCAGAAAAGATGCCCCATATTTTAGAAACTTTTGTTCCCACATCCTCAGTATGTGCTTACACCAAAGAAGAAGAGCCTCAGTGGGTGAATGAAAAGATTATTCTAGGGTTTGAAATCTTTAATGATGTCTTCGACTGGGATGTTGGAGTAATCAAGTCTGCAGAAGACTTATGGGATGAGGAGATTATGACGCAGTGCAGTGTCTGGGACAAAATGGGCCTGAGGAGATTGTCACTAAGAAGCTGTTAGCCACCCGGTTATAGGGGAAAGAGAAGATGGCAGAGCCAGATTTTAAGATTGAAGATCTGAGGATTTCACTAGAGGTAGTTGAAAAGCCTTCACCAAGCCAAGAGGCCAAATCACAGTCTGCTGCAGCATCAGCATCAGCATCGACAGAAGATGAAGACAACAGTCATCTAGATAGTCTTTTTTATGCTAGAACTTTTTAATGATGACAATATTAATGTTTCTAAATATATTAATGAGATGAACAACTTTGATTATTTGTGTGATGTTTTTGATGATTTCTTTCTCATCATCATAAACATGATGCATTCATTTTTGACATTAATTCAACTAGCACAACTGCATTTAATCTCGGAACTTTGGAAAACCCAAAGGAAATTTTGATAGCATCAGACATAACTCCTAAAGAGAGAATAAAATTTGAGAGAACTTTAAGAAAATATGAAAAATTCTTTGCCTGGACTTATAAAGACATGCCGAGAATTAATCGAGAGGTTGCAGAGAACACCCACCCGACTTACCCATAGTCTAAACCTGTCAGGCAGAAGCTCAGGAGGCTTAGGCCAGAATGGGCACAAAAGATGAAAGAAGAGATCCATAAGTAGATTGAGGCTAAGTTTTTAGTGGAAGTTCAATACCCGACCTGGTTAGCTAATGTAGTTCCTGTGGCTAAGAAGGATGGAAAAGTTCGGGTATGTGTGGACTATCGGGACCTGAGCAAAGCCTGTCCGAAGGATGATTTTCCTTTTCCGCACATTGATGTGCTGGTAGATAGTGTAGCTACCTGTATTATGTACAGCTTTGTAGATGGTTATGCTGGGAACAATTAAATCCTCAATAGGATTGTGGATGGAATCAAGATAGCTTTCATCACTTAATGGGGCACTTTTGCTTACCGGGTCATGCCTTTCGGATTAAAAAATGCGGGACCATCCTATCAGAGAATGGCAACAAGAATCCTAGATGGCTTGACACACAAAGAAGTAGAGGTATATGTAGATGACATGATGATTAAGTCAGCCACCAGAGAAGGCCACTTTGAAGCTCTGGAAAAGTTCTTTCAAAGGACCAGTAAGTACAACTTGCGCCTTAACCCCAAGAAGTGCATTTTTGGAGTTATCTTAGTAAGCTATTGGGCCATGTGGTAAGTCAAAGAGGAATAAAAGTAGATCCTGATATGGTCTGGGCCATTAGAGAGATGCTAGTACACCAGAGAGAAAAGGAAGTTTGGAGTTTCCTGGGAAAACTTTAGTACATTAGTTGGTTTATCGCCAAACTAGCTTCAGTACGTGAACCCATCTTCAACCTTCTCAGGAAGAATCAATCGGTGTTGTGGAATGATGATTGCCAACTGGCTTTTGATACAAATAAGAACTATCTCCTAAATCCACCAAGCCACTAATCCTATATTTAGCGATAGAAGACAGCTCAGTAGGTCATGATGGCATAGGAGGATGAGTTTAGGGTGGAGTTTGCTGTTTATTACCTTAGCAAGAAATTCCTGCCATATGAAGCCAAATATGTTGAAGTGGAAAAAATTTTCTTAGCCGTAATTTGGGCTTCTAAAAAGTTGCGACACTACTTTCACTCTTTCAGCGTGCAGGTGATTGCTAAGCATAACCTACTCAAGTACCTTCAACAGGCACCCTCTCTACTAGGAAAGATGGGAAGATGGTTATTACTGTTGCAGGAGTTTGATATTGAATACATTACTAGGAAAACCATTAAGGGAAGAGCTGTAGCAGAATTCTTGGCTGAACACCCTATTGAGGGAGACCAGTTCGAATACAATTTCCCAGATGAAGATGTTGCGACCATAACAGTACAAGGGTGGCAGATGTTTTTTGATGGGGCAGTTAATAGAAAGAGGGCAGGAGCAGGGATTATTCATACAACCCCGGATGGTGAAAAGCTGCCATTAGCCAAGAAGTTGAGGTACAAGGCGACCAATATTGAAGCGAAATATGAAGCTTGCATCTTCAGGTTGGAAGCATTGCTTGCTCTAGGGGCAAAGACCGTAGAAGTCTTCGGAGATTCGTCCTTAGTGATCCATCAAATTAGAAGAGAATGGTCAGTTAAGGAAGAAAGACTGTTGCCTTATGTGAAGCACTTAAAATTGCTAAGTAGCCAATTTGAGACCTGCACTTTTCACTTCATTCCCAGGGATGAAGATTAGTTGGCTGATGCTCTCGCGACATTAGTTCCCATGTGGGATAATCCAATGGGGGTTGCTATGAGACCCATGCTGATCTCTAGTGCGAAAAAGCCTTTTTCGAAACTGAGCAAGTAATGGATGTTGAGGTCATCGATGGAAAACCTTTGTATTATGATATTCAAAACTACTTAGAACGGTCAGTTTTTCCAGAGGATGCCTCTGAGAAAGACCAAAGAATGATTAGAAAGTTATCCTCTCAATTCATCAGTGTAGATTGAACTTTGTATAAGAGGAAAGTGGATGGTATCCAATTAAGATGTTTGGCGGAGAATGAAGCTGAAAGCATTATAGAAGAGACTCATGCCGGTGTTTGTGGAACTCACATTAATAGTTTGGCCTTAGCAAAGAACATAATGCACCAGGGATTTTATTGGCTCACAATGGACACAGATTATTCAAGGTATGTGAAGCAATGCCAGTTATGCTAGTAGTACACGAATTTGAGGCATGTGCCAGTTTCAGAGTTGCATAATTTAACATCTCCATGGCCATTTGCAGCTTGGGGGATAGATATCATAGGCGATATATGTCCTACAGGTTCCAACGGGCACAGGTTCATCATAGTCGCCATTGATTACTTCATTAAATGGGTTGAAGCTGAGTCTTTCAAAAAGGTTGATGCTAGGGACATGGCTAAGTTCATCGAGCAGAATTTGATATGCAGATATGGCCTCTCGCACCACATTGTGTCAGATAATGGGGTACAATTTTTAGCAGAAACTAAACAGATCCTCCAAAAATATAAAATCCAGCATCACAAGTCTTCTTCTTACCGACCTCAATCAAATGGCGACATTGAAGTGACGAACAAGAATGTTAAAAGAATATTAGCCAAGATGGTTCAGAGCTATAAAGACTGGGCAGAAAAGCTACCTTTTGCACTCTGGGGTTACAGAACCACAGTCAGGACCTCTACGGGAGCGACGCCGTTCTCTCTGGTATATGGAACTAAAGCAGTTCTGCCAGTTGAAATTGAGCTGAAATCTTTAAGGGTAGTCATGGAGGCTGAGATTCCGGAGACAGAATGGGCACAACAGCGACTATTGCAGTTAAATCTGTTGGACGAAGACAGGTTGTGGACATATTATCACAATCAGGTCTATCAGAAGAGGCTAACTCGGTCCTTTGGCAAGAAGTTATGAAAGCACCTATTGAAGGAAGGGGAATTGGTTTTTAAGATGATGAGGCCAGGAGTGCTAGACATACGTGGAAAATTCAGGCCAACCTGGGAAGGTCCATTTGTGCTGAAGAAGTTACTGACAAAGGGTGCAGCAATTTTTGCAGACAGCGATGGGAATGAGTTTAAAGAACCGATCAATGTCACACCCCATTTGCCCTCTAGTAGTATGAGCCATCTGTGTGATCCTTTGTGTGTGTATGCATTGGGTGTATTTTGGCAAGTCATAAGGGTATTTTCGGTAAATTTTATGCTTTGTCGGTTTATTATAGTGTGGGCGCTCATATTGTATTTGAATGTGCTTGAGCATACCATAGTAGGATGGGTTTGTGGGGTTGTGCTTGTGTGTGTGTGTGTGCGCGCGCGCTCACACATTTTTAGGGTGTTATAAGTGGGGATTGCATTGTGTGTGTGTGCAATGCATGTGGTTTGGGTGTGAGTGGTTAATTTTCACCACTAGAGAGATGCCATGTGTTTAGGGTTAAGTAAGAGTAAGTAAAAGGAGGAAAGGAAAAAGGAAATCAGATTTTTCCTATCTCTTTTCCCGTTCCTCTCCTCCCTCTACTACTCTTCTCACTATAAGAAAATTGACTTTTAACGACCAAAATTTAATGAAGAGATAAAAATCCGGTCGTTAAAATATACAAATAACGAAGGGAAATTAATCCGGTTATTAGTTCTTAAATTTTATTGTTATATAACGAGGGGATTAAATCCGGTCGTTAAAGCAATAAAAATCCGGTCGTTAAAATATATAAATAACGAAGGGAAATTAATCCGGTCGTTAGTTCTTAAATTTTATTATTATATAGCAAAGGGATTAAATCCGGTCGTTAAAACAATAAAAATCCGGTGGTTAATGGTGTGAATTAGTGGGAATTATGAGAAGTAGAAAAAGAAAAGAGAGGGAAAGTCATGGAAGGGAGGCAGAACGGGAAAGAGTCCGAGGAAGAGAGAGAGAGAGAGAGAGGGGGAGAGAGAGAGACGGCGGAGAACGACAGAAGGGGCGAGGAGGCTGGCGACGGTCGACGGCGAGCAACCGGCTCCTCGTAACGCCAATCTCGGTGTCTTATTCCCCATCGCGACGTCGCCGTTCCAGGAGAGCGGGAGGAAAATGGCGAACTTCTTTTGCGCTTTTTGGCCAGCTCTGGCGGCGAACGACGACACAAATTGCACGACGGGACTCCTGGAGGGCAGACGAATCTTCTGGTACTCATGGGTGGTCCTCAATCACCGGCGACGAGCAGATCGGCGTTGGGAATAACCAAGATCTCCGACGTCGATTCCGGCGAAATGAAGGGCAGTCATGGCGCGTGACCACCGAAAAAGCAACCCTGACGCCTTGAGTTTCCTAATTATGTGATCCAAGATAGAGTCCCTGCTTTCTCGCCACAAAAAGCAAGAACCCTCATTAAGAGTGAACTTGGAGCTCTTATTGATATGCTATTCAAGGAGTTTGAGGACTAACCAATTGCTGCAGCTAGTCTTGGTCAGGTGTTTGATTTATTTTTAGTGCTACACTTTTAGTAGAAAAATTTGAATCCACCGTCAAAAGTTTCCTAATGTTATTTCTACCCTTGAGCTTGAAAAAGAATAAGATAATACTATGATATTCGGGTTCCTCTATCAAAAACCTGCTAAGAAGAATTTTCTTGAAAGAAAATCTAAGAAGTTAGAAGTTGGAAATAGAAGTGTCTGTAGTTAAATTAAAAGCAGACAATAGAGACCCTAATGGTTCCTTGTACTAAATTTAGACTGTCGATGCTTTTCTTCTTTTACTGATTTTCTTTATTAAATGTAAGTCACTTCTATTGAATGAATCCATATTCTGTCCTTAGGTGCATCGGGCTGTCTGCATAATGGAGAGAAAGTAGTTGTGAAAGTTCAGAGGCCTGGTCTCAAGAGGCTACTTGACATTGATTTGCGTGAGTATTATATGATTTTTAACATTTTGACTTTGCTGATCCAGTACTTGCTGATACGCAACATATCAAATTTCATTTTTTTCCCCTCCTTTTTCTGTCTTTTATTATTGCTGTCTCAATGCTACAATTAGTGTCCACTCACTATTTCCAGGAATTGCAAACTTCTGGTTAATGGTTTTAGTTGCATTAGTGATTCTGTTGCCCGTATCATTTTTCTTCTAATATGTGGATGTGGTGTCAATCTAATTACATACTTCAAAATTTATGCATTGTCAAGCAAAATATGATATCTATGAGGCACTCTATGTTTTAACTCTTATTCATTATTGAGCTAATTTTGATATCTTATAAAGCACTATATGCCATACTTTTTTTTTTGTACATGCTCAATCACCCACATTTAATTGAACTTTTTTTTTCATGGAGTGTAAGCTTTCTTGTCAAAATTGCAGGCAATTTGAAGCTAATTGCAGAATATTTTCAGAGCAGTGAAACCTTTGGTGGTCAATCTAGAGATTGGATTGTATATGTGAAGAATGTGCCAAGTAAGTCACAAGCAGCTGTTTTTTGTTATATTAGATTTTGGGGATCATAATTATGGAACATTTACCATAAAGCAACTGGTGGCAGCCACCTATGCCCCCTTGCAATTGTGCCTGATATTTTTCATGTTTATGTTAAAACCTGACATTTATGTTGGTCTCCATTTTATATAGATCTGTGCCATTACATACTAAGTTTTAAAGTTAATTCAATACATTATGGTGAAGCAGCATTTTTTACTCTATTCATTTTGGTATTTGAACTTGTATCTTACTCTATTCATTTTGGTCTTCGTCTTGGTTTTAGGATTTTGTATCAAGAGATTGATTACATAAACGAAGGAAAAAATGCTGACAGATTCCGCCGAGATTTTCGGAATATAAAGTGGGTTCGAGTAACTGTATGTTTCTTGCTTCTAGCTTTTCTAGCTTTTTCTCATTAAATTTTTTTCCCTAGCACCTCCTTTTGTGCAATCATGAAATTTAATTGATTAGAATTTGTACTGCGCATGTTCTTACTCTAAAATCAATTTTGTCCCTTGAAGCTGGTATTTTAGGATTATACTGCCACAAAAGTGCTGACACTGGAGTATGTACCAGGTTTCTGCCTAAACTAATGTCTTTGTTTAACTTGTACATGCTTCTCCTTATAATATACATTAGAGTAAAGTTTGTATCTGCTTTATTTTAAGAGATGCAGCAGCATTTTGGCGATCACAACATTTGGCATTACATTGTTAACTTGTATGCAGGTGTTAAGATAAATCAGTTAAATGTCCTAGATTCGCAAGGATATAACCGTTCTCAAATTTCATCACGAGCAATTGAGGCATACTTGATTCAGGTATACAGCAAATATGCAAGCTACTTTGTAAACAGTGATTTTCAATGTCTGTTGCTTTCTTTGGATCACCATTTAATTGCTAAAACCTCACTTTCTATTATTGTTTGGCTGGGTTGAATTTTGAAAAAAACCTCGCTTTATTTATATTTGTTGGAAAAAAGTCCAAATTGGGTGAAGCTGAATACTTTTTATCAGTCGGTAAAATCTAATTTTCGTTTATTTTTATATAGGAATTGTATTAGAAATTCATGTCGTATAAATCAAGAAAATTTCAATTTTTACCCGAAACACATTAGTCTTTAATCGACAACCAATGGCTTAGATTGGTTTTGACTTTAAAGTATGCTTCAACTGAATTGAATTATAGTTTCTTCAATTTGCTTACATCTTTAATAGTTTTCAATCCTCATTATTAGTTAATTCCATGACCAAAGAATTCTATCCTCAAGCAGGTGCTTGCACCCAATGAAAATATTAGCAAAACTAGAATTTGTTCTTGAATGATTTTCCCATGTTTACAATCTATCAGCATTCTGCATAGAATTCTGTACGAAAGAATTTGAAGTCCTATATCATAGTATTATCAAGCTACTATAAACCATTGAATCTATAGTTGTCATGCAACTTTAATTTCAATACTGTATTCAGTTGAGGACATTAACAGAGATATGAATAAGATTGAGGAGCTAGTATCTGATCAAGTATATATGAATATGATTGCCATGCCAAATATATGTAATTTCGCTTTTTGTTCATATAAAGTTCAATTTAGACATCCTTAGATTGCATCCACTCACAGCTGCTGCGATTTTATTCTCTGAAATGCAAATTCTCTGTTATGAAATTAAGAATTTAGTGAAAAGTAGATTAGTGTTCACAAAAATAGATTTAACCTTATTCTCTAATTTGATGCTAGACTACAAAGAATGAAATAATACTAAACGCCATTTTGAACTCAAGATAACGCACCAATCCACTTTTCTCATCTCATTATGCTATACGCTAGCTAAAAATTAGTTTTTCCCTTGCTAAACTCACCACTATATTACAAGACAATATATGTCAAGTTGTCAGCAAGTTAAAGCACATATACCTTCATAAGCAAAAATCTCTTACTAATTATTTTCCATGCTATTTATCTTACCATTTAAATTGGTCCTCTTTATTATTGACTTTGATATCCAATCCTATGTTGTAATACAAATCATAATGATTAATAAACAACACAAATTTTCCAAATTTGCTGACTGCATATTTAGAGTTCCCATTTTAAAGTAATTTGGCAATGAGATGAAGGCCCGATATGAGTTAATTTTTTTTATTTGTTCTTGTTCCCCATTTAAGAGCCATTTGAAGCTCATGTGGACAATTTATAGGTTTTCATCAATTTCAGTTGTGCTAATATAGGGTGGCTAGGATTGTTTGAGTGGTACCTCATAGCATGGTGAGGGGTGAGACATTTAAAGCATTCGAAAATTTCTTTACCAAATTTCAGGTATGGTTTTCAACTTATTCTTTTTAAGGATGAGCTATTAGTTATATCGGTGAAAGCATACTCTTTTGAATTTTGATATCAAGTTTCAGCTCCTCAACAGAAGCACAACTCTGTACCGAACAGCAAGAATTTTCAATGAAAAATCTTCTTATGAGTTTGAAATCAACATATCTGGTATATATGTAGTATGTATTAACTGTTATGGTTTCCATTCCTCCAATTTTTCTCAGCTCTTCTCAATGTTTCAGATTTTTCATTGTGGAGTAATTTTACCATGAATAAAAGCATCCATTTCCATTAGATGAATTTTCAATGTAAATATTAAACTTTCTCTATTAGAAGAGTTGTCTGACGTCTTTAGATTTGATAAACATTAACCTCATGCCATCTTTATATTTGTGTGCTGCATGTAGATGTGGATATGCTAGATTTAAGAAGAGAATTTTATTGACATACTGTCATTATGATTTCACTTATCACTAAAATGTAACATTCACCTCACTTTACCTCTTTGAGAGTTGGTGCAATGTTGCCCATTAATCATCATGCCCAAGAGATGAAGTTGTTACCGGTTGCACTTTTTGGCTCTCAATTTCCTCAATTTTAAAGCTCACTTGCTTTTAAGTTGTGATGGCTCTAGCACAGATGGTCTTGCAGCCATTGCCACTATTTGCAAGTAAGGGTCTTTTATGTTATTAATTTGTTAGTTATTTGCTAGCTTTTCGATTTTGGTTTAGGATTTTTATATTGGATTATATAAAATTTTAAACTGATGTAAATATAATTAAAATAGGCTTTCATATTGGATTGTTATTGGTTGCTTTGCCTACTGCATTCATAGTGCAGGATTTCAAATTTCCTTGGAAGTGCTTTGCCTACTACATTCATAGTACAGGATTTCAAAAATATTAAATTATTTGGCCTTTTGATTTATTGGTTTTGTGCATGAATTTTAATTATAAATTTATGTTTTAAATTCTACAGGTTTTACAAAATAATGGACAATGAAGATATAAGGTTCATTATGTATTCTTCTAGAATTTTCCAGGTGAATAGAGAATGATATAGATAGGGGCAATTTTTTTATTTTATACTTGCATATGATACAATGTCAACCAATTTCGAAATATCGATATATTTTGTATCTGATATTTTGCAATCTATGAAAAAACTATTTATTATAATTTTGGATATGTATATGTGCGTGAATGATGTGTACAGGTAATAGTCAAATAAAATATTTTATTTATAGTGAATACAGCGAAAGAAAAAACTTGTCGATAAAAACTATCTTGAACTACCAAAAATTCCTTGGTTGAAAGCGAATAACATTAGCAAAGGGAAAATTCGATTGGTAAAACAGTATTTTTAATGACAGGAAAGGTTGAAAAGTGAATATAATTAACGAAAAAAAATTCAGTCGCTACAAAGTATCAATAACGACCGGAAATTTTTTCGTTGAAAGTGAATATAATTAACAAAGGGAAAATTGGTCGCTAAAAGGTATCTTTCATGACCAAAAATCCCTTCGTTAAAAGTAAATATAATTAGCGAAGGGAAAATTCGGTCGCTAAAAGGTATCTTTAACGACTGGAAATCCCTTCGTTGAAATTGAATACAATTAACGAAAGGAAAATTTGGTCACTAAAAGGTATCATTAACGACCGAAAATCCCTTCATTAAAAGTGAATATAATTAGCGAAGGGAAAATTCGGTCGCTAAAAATCACTTTTCAATGACCGAAAATATTTCGGTCGTTAAAGATATTAACGACCGGATGCAATATCCGGTCGTCTATACCTTTAACGAAGGGGCTTTTACCGACCGGATTTTTTGGTCGTTAAAAGTTTTTAACGACTAGATTTCCCTTCATTAAAGAGCATTTTTCTTGTAGTGTCTTCCTCTTCTTCACTATGTAGTGTGACCTAGCTTGGATTCAAGCTCTTAGTGGTGGGAATTAATCACATCTTGGACATATTTAGTAAGTTTTCTGCATTTTCCATCTTGTTCTTCCTCTTCTTCATCTTTTCTTCTTCTAGCTGGTTTGGGTTTTTAATCTAGGGTTTGTATTTTGTGTGTTATTGTTGGGTTGTTGTTAGTTGAGCCTCCTCGTGAGCCTAAAGGCAAGGAGAAGGCATCAGGAAGTGGTGCTCATTAGCTAGGAGGTAAGGAAATTCAGGTTTGGGAATTTTGTGATTTTTTACATTTTTTGTGGTTGTTGCCCCTTTGATGAAATTTCTAGAAACATTTGGTGATCTTGATGTGCATTGTTGTTTAAATGTTTGAGGTTTTGATTTAGATTTGTTAAAAAGGCTTGAATGTGGTTTAATGAACTTAATTGTGTTCTTGAGTGAGATGATGATGAATAGTGCTGATATTTCAATATGTGCGAATTGATGTTGTTATTGGCATGATTTAATTGGAATTCTTGGTATAGATGTTGTAGTTTATGTTGTTAATGATGTGTGGGTGGCTGGAGATGAGGTAATGTCATGGCCGGACATGTACCCTAAAAGAATTAATCTAAATTGGCATGTGTGTGAATTCAATGTGTGGCTTGGACTAAATTGGAATCAAGGCTGGACTTGACTGAAAGTTGAGTGGATAGTTTAGTGGCCAATTGGGTATATATATGAGATTAAGTTAGGAATGGTCTAAGGGCTGATTAGGTTATCTAATGATGGATTAATTAAGTGTAAAATAAGGTAAGAAATCAGTTGGTGAAGGCAGGTTTTGTGAGTGGAATCCGTGTGGCTCCTTGTGAGTATGCCACCTCCACCTTTTGCATGCAAGTGTCCCTTTGAGGAAGAGAAATGACCCATTTGTGAGGATGGAGTTATTTTCTGTGTTTCTACCTCCTCTTGTTGTGAGAGTAGTCTTTAGGTTTCTAAATCAAATTGCATGCTTGTAAAGAAGGTCAAGTTGTTAAGTTGCTCAAGAATTAAGCTGTTGAACTTTAGAGGTAAGTGATTATGAATGCTTATTCTCATCTTCTACTCTTCTTCTTGGTTTTGAATTGGTATTGGAATGTGAATTGATGGATTATGTTCAATTCTGGAATTGAATTGGTTTTGTTAGCTGAAGAAGTGAAGAAGGATAAAGGAAAAGCCGTAATCGGAGAGCCGAGCATTCGTCGAGATTAGGAGCTAAGGCGACAAGGTTTGGGAACAAACCCTAGTTGTATAACTGTGAAAATTGTGTTGCTTGAATAGGAATTTGGTATGAATTATGTGTGTATGAGAAGTAATGGCCTTGAGCATGAAATTGAATGGCTAGGTTAAATATTGGTTGTGGAGATATGCTTTGTGAAAATGTTGTTTGAGAATATGTATGCCATGTGTATAATAGGAATGATTGTGATTTGTGTTATAAATGAATGCCAATGTCAAGATGGGAAATCAGGTGTGTGCCAATTGGGTATGTGCCAATTGGGTATTTGCTAAAAAGGAAAATGGGTTGGAAGCCCTTGAAAGGAAATGAGAATTGTATGTGGAAATGGAGAAATCTTACATGGGTCACGGTGACAACCAAATTGGTGTGACCGTGAGGTATGCTTGAGTTCTATTCTACCTAGATGAAATTGGGTATGTCACGGTGGCAACCAAAATGGTTGTGACCGTGAGGTACCCAAGGAAGCATTCTGTTTTGCAAAGCATGATATTTCACGGTGGCAACCAAATTGGTTGTGACCGTGACCTGCCCTCAATTTGCATTCTGTTTTGGACTTCAACATGTCACGGTGGCAACCAAATTGGTTGTGACCGTGACCTACCCTATTTGGCAATATAACCCTAATGTGTTTGGACTTCCAAATGGCAAGGCTTTAAGCTGAAATGAAGGACATTATGAGTAAGTATTATGTGTTTATTAAGCAATGTACATTTGCATACTACATGATGATTGTTGAATGCAATCAAATATGTGATTATTAACTATGAAAGAATGAGTTTGGAAACACATTGAGTATGCAAGTGAAGTGAATAGCTATGTGCTAATGCGATTGTGTAAAGTGAATGTGATGTTGGTCAATGGTATATGTGATCAATGTGAAATGGATAAAATGTTTAACAACTTAAGCCTGTGAGTTAAGTAGTGGATAGTTAGGCATGCCTATAGGGTCAAGTGCTGCAGCCCCATGCGTTAAATGTGTCTGATTCCATGGGAATCACAATGCGAAAATAATGCAAATAATCCTTACTGGATTTTATTACAAGTGGATTGATATTATGTACCTGAGGGTACCAATGCGTAAATGAGATCTCAATGCGATTCTAGTACTTGAGTGGTACCAATACGATACCCGTTATTCGCGTCTTTGAATTGCAGGCTAACCAACTAATTAATAAGTGGAAATGATTGTGATACAATATAGTATGTGATGTGAATATGTGAATAAGTGATTGGTGCTTTATGATTGAACATAGTAACGAACAATGTTATGCTTGGAACAGTATTGGATGAAGTAATATTTATTTAAGCATGATTACTAGCATGCAGTGTATGATATCCTTGTTTGTGTGATAAATTACTTGTTATATATGTGTTCCCCACTAAGAGTTATCGCTTAGCACGAGTTTATTCTAATCCGTGCAGGTACGAACAAGAGGTGACTGAAGGACGCACCCGCATATCAACGGTCAACAATAGGAAGTAGTTAGTGTAGGTTTTGGAATCTGTTATCTTGGGTGTTTTGTATAAGCTCTTTGTATAATTAATATGTGTATCGGATATGTAAAGGCATGTAATAAGAAGATAACTAAGAATGTTAACCCAAGAGTTACAAAAGTATGCATGACGAGTATTGTGGTTATAGTGAATGAACTGTAAGTAGTTGGCATGAGATGCATGATGTATGATCGTATGTGATGAAATCTTTTTATTTAGGTTTTCATATGGTTATGCATGTGTTCTGTTGTGTGTGTACGGCCTTCTCTAACTAAGATTAGCTAAGCTAGTCTGACGTTTGGGAAAAGGGCATCACAAGTTGTGGTATTAGAGCCTAGGTTCAGTCTTTTCTAGGAGTGGGTAGTTAGATTGTGTTTAGTATTGTTGACCTAATGCGGACGTCCTTGTTTGATCTGTGTAGTAGCGATGGATCCTGATTGCAATACAAGAGAAGAGACCCCCGAAAGTGTGAATCCTCGAGAAGTAGAAGTAACGGGGTCTGGTCAGTCTCGGCCAGCTAGCTTTGGGAATGATATTCTGGAGGGTCCTATGGAAGCCTTATTGAAAATGTCGCAAGATATGGCAAGGGTTATGGAACGCATAACTGCACCACAGGCACCATTGGAATCTCTGAGGAAACATGGGGCTGAAGAATTCCATGGTACCAGTTTGTATGAGTCTGAAAAGGCAGAATACTGGCTGGAAAAGGTACAGAGGATTTTGGGTGAGATCAAGTGTCCTTTGGGGCAACAAGTAGAATGTGTGGTGACGCTGCTTCAGGGTGCAGCATACGACTGGTGGAAGCTAGTCCTGCAGAATCCGATGCTTCCTGATCCTATCACTTGGGAGTTCTTCAAAAAGGAGTTCAGAAATAAGTTTGTGACAAAAGCTCACAGAGAGGCCAACTAGAAGCAGTTCTTGAACTTAAGACAGAGAGCTATGACAGTGGCGGATTATGAGAAGGAATTATGTCGTTTGAGCAAGTATGCGCCGAAAGATGTTCTGGTGCCAGCAGTTTGAAGAAGGATTGAATGAGGAAATTAAGGCATTGTTGCTTTCATTGACTACTGAGCAAAATGTGAGTTATTACCGTATAGTTCAGGCGGCAGTGAGAGCTGAGAGATCTGTGGTAACTCAACGAGACAGGTTACAGAGAAGAAATGCACATAAAGGTGGGTCTCATGTGGGTAAAAGATCAAGAGAGTCTTCTATGGCACCACCTGCGGAATCAGTGTTCAGTTTTGCAGCGAGAGGTAAGAAGAGTGGGGCTCCTTCAGCATCTGGCTCTGGGAGAGGAGCATTTAGTAACATAAGTGAGGTACATGAGTGTTCTCACTGTGGTAAGAGGCATAGAGGAGAATTCTGGAGAGTGACGGGTGCTTGTTTTAGATGTGGAAGCATTGAGCATTTCCTTGCTAACTGCGCCAACGCTTATGAGACGACAGGAAATCAGCAAGAGCAGAGTAGGGGTGGTTCAAATATACCTTCTGTTAATAGAGGAAGAGGAAGAGGACGTGGCAGAGGTAGCCAGTCTAGAGGTGCAGCAGATTCTGAGATTGTGGATAGGCCTAATGCGGCACCAGTGCGGGCTTATGCAATGAAGACACGAGAGGATCAAGATGCGCTTAAGGTGATAGCAGGTACTTTTCTACTTTATGATGTGGAAATGTTTGCACTTATAGACCCTGGCTCAACTCATTCGTATGTGTGTGCTAAAAAGATATGTAAAAAGATGCCTAAAGCGGAATGTTTAAAATATGATATATGTGCATCTAGTCCTTTTGGAAATAGTGTGAATGTGAATAAGGTGTATAGGAATTGTGCACTAGAAGTTCAGGGTAGTGTGTTCCTAGTGGATTTAATTGAGTTGCCTTTTAATGAATTTGATGTAATACTGGGAATGGATTGGCTGACTAAGTACAATGCAGTGGTTAAGTGTAAAAGAAAGATTGTGGTACTCAGTAATGGTAAGGGTAATAAAGTAATAGTATGGGGAGTCAGTGCGAATCCCCTTGTGGATGTGGTTTCAGCAATGCAAGCATATCGATGCATGAGGAAGGGGTGTGAAGCATACCTGGCTTTGGTGTTGGACAGCAAGAGGGAACATGTGAAAATACAGGATATACCTGTTGTAAGAGAGTTTCCTGATGTGTTTCCTGAGGAATTGAGTGGTGTACCACCAGTAAGAGAGGTGGAACTGTCCATCGATGTAGTATCTGGATCAGTGCCGGTGTCTAAAGCGCCCTACAGGATGGCTCCGACTGAATTGAAGGAGTTGAAGTCACAGTTGCAGGAATTATTAGACAAAGGGTTCATTAGGCCTAGTATCTCTCCATAGGGAGCACCGGTCTTATTTGTAAAGAAGAAGGATGGTACCATGCGAATGTGTATAGACTATCGGCAACTGAACAAAGTGATAGTAAAGAACCGGTATCCTCTACCGTGAATTGAGGACTTATTTGATCAGTTAAGAGGAGCAGGTGTGTTCTCAAAGATTGATTTGCGTTCTGGGTATTATCAGTTGCAAGTAAAGAAAGAAGATATATCCAAAACTGCATTTAGAACCCGATATGGGCATTATGAGTTTCTGGTGATGCCTTTTGGGTTGACTAATGCGCCTGCTGCATTTATGGATTTGATGAATCGGGTGTTTAGACCATATTAGATCAATTTGTGGTAGTGTTTATAGATGATATTCTGGTTTACTCAAGGAATGAGACGGAGCATGAGCAGCATTTGAGAATTGTGCTTCAGACGTTGCAGGAACATCAACTATATGCCAAACTGAGTAAATGCGACTTTTGGTTGCGAGAGGTATCTTTTCTGGGTCATGTGATATCTTTCGAAGGTATTAAGGTGGATCCGGCTAAAATAGAAGCGATTGTGAATTGGAAGCCACCTAAGAATGTGCTTGAAATTCGTAGTTTCTTGGGGTTGGCTGGATACTATAGGAGGTTTGTGAAAGGGTTTTCGGTGATAGCTTCTCCACTGACAAGGTTACTGTGAAAGGGAGTTAAGTATGAGTGGTCAGAAAAGTGTCAGCAGAGTTTTGACCAGTTAAAGAGAATGCTAGTCGAAGCACCGATTCTTACACAGCCTATGACTGGTAAAGAGTATGTTTTATACACTGATGCTTCAGGTTTAGGGCTGGGTTGTGTATTGATGCAAGATGGAAAGGTGATAGCATATGCATCAAGGCAATTGAAACCGCTTGAGCAGAATTATCCAACTCATGACTTGGAATTAGCGGCAGTAGTGTTCGCTTTAAAGATTTGGCGACATTACTTGTATAGTGAGAAGTGTAGAATTTACACCGATCACAAGAATTTGAAATATTTGCTTACTCAGAAAGAATTGAATCTGAGACAGCAAAGATGGCTCGAGCTATTTAAAGATTATGATTGTATTGTGGATTATCACCCGGGAAAAGCTAATGTAGTGGCGGATGCATTGAGCAAGAAATCTGTTTCAGCATTACAGTTAAAGTAGATTAAGTGGAGATTCTTTGTAGATGGAGCTTTGCTAGCACAGTTGAAAGCGAGACCAATCTTGAGAGATGAATTAATAGCTGCACAGAGGAATGATGCAAGGTTACAACAGATTTTGCAGTCAGTAGGTACTGATGACAAGACTGATTATTCAGTGAATGAGCATGGAGTGTTGTTACATAAGAACAGGATATGTGTGGCAGATGATAAAGGATTGAAGAAACGATTGATGCATGAAGCCCATAATACAGTTTTCACTATGCATCCAGGTGGAAACAAGATGTACCAGGATCTGAAACAGTTGTATTGGTGGCCCGGTATGAAGAAAGATATAGTGGAATATGTATCCAAGTGCTTGGTATGCCAGCAAGTTATGGCGAAACATCAAGTCCCACAAGGAATGTTGAATCCGCTCCCTATTCCACAATGGAAATGGGATAACATCACAATGGATTTTGTTTATGGATTTCCTCTGACCTCAAGATAGCTAGATGCAGTATGGGTTATTGTGGATAGGTTCTCGAAATCAGCTCATTTTATACTAGTTCGGATGAATTACTCTATGGAAAGGTTGGCATAATTGTATGTGAGAGAGATTGTTCGGTTGCACGGAGTACCCTTATCTATTGTCTCTGATAGGGATCCTAGATTTACTTTTAAGTTTTGGAAGAGTCTGCAAGTTGCCTTGGGTACGAAATTGAACTTCAGTACTGCTTTCCACCCGCAAACCGATGGACAATCGGAAAGAATTATCTAGGTTCTAGAAGATTTAATGCGAGCGTGTGTATTGGATTTCTCTAAGAATTGGGATAAGTATCTTCCACTTATGGAATTTGCTCATAACAACAGTTATCAGACTAGTATTGGCATGGCACCGTATGAAGTCTTGTACGGAAGGAAATGTCGCACACCGCTTTGCTGGATGGAATTGAATGAACACAGAGTCATTAGGCCAGATTTGGTTCGCAATATAGAAGAGAAGGCAAGACTTATTCAGCAAAGATTAAAGGCAGCTAGTGATAGACATAAGTCCTATATGGATTTAAAGCGAAGAGATATTGAATTTGAAGTGGGTCACAAAGTGTTTCTGAAAGTATCTCCTTGGAGGAAGGTACTGAGGTTTGGCAAGAAAGGAAAATTGAGTCCGAGATTTATTGGACCATATGAAGTTCTGGAAAGGGTGTGCTCCGTAGCATATTGATTGGCATTGCCTCCGGTGTTAACCAAGCTTCATGATGTGTTTCATGTGTCCATGTTGAGAAGATATAGTCAGATGAATCTCATGTGTTACCTGTGTAAGAGGTGGAAGTTCAGTCGGACTTCACTTAGGATGAGAAGCCAAAAGCGATAACAGCAAGGGAAGTGAGACAGCTTCGGAATAAGCAGATACCGCTTGTGAAAGTGCTCTGGCAGCATCATGGTATAGAAGTGGCAACCTGGGAACCAGAAGCTGCTATGCAAGAGCAACACCGGCAGTTGTTTATCACAAGTATGAATTTCGAGGACGAAATTCTTTAAGGAGGAGAGAGTTGTCATGGCCGGACATGTACCCTAAAAGAATTAATCTGAATTGGCATGTGTGTGAATTGAATGTGTGGCTTGGACTAAATTGGAATGAAGGCTGGACTTGATTGAAAGTTGAGTGGATAGTTTAGTGGCCAATTGGTATATATATGAGATTAAGTTAGGAATGGTCTAAGGGCTTATTAGGTTATCTAATGATGGATTAATTAAGAATAAAATAAGGTAAGAAATCAGTTGGTGGAGGCAGGTTTTGTGAGTGGAATCCGTGTGGCTCCTTGTGAGTATGCCACCTCCACCTTTTGCATGCAAGTGTCCCTTTCAGGAAGAGATATGACCCATTTGTGAGGATGGAGTTATTTTATGTGTTTCTATCTCCTCTTGTTGTGAGAGTAGTCTTTAGGTTTCTAAATCAAATTGCATACTTGTAAAGAAGGTCAAGTTGTTAAGTTGCTCAAGAATTAAGTTGTTGAACTTTAGAGGTAAGTGATTATGAATGCTTATTATCATCTTCTACTCTTCTTCTTGGTTTTGAATTGGTATTGGAATGTGAATTGATGGATTATGTTCAATTCTAGAATTGAACTAGTTTTGTTGGCTAAAGAAGTGAAGAAGGATAAAGGAAAAGCCGTAATCGGAGAGCCGAGCGTTCGTCGAGATTAGGAGCTAAGGCGACGAGGTTTGGGAACAAACCCTAGTTGTATAACTTTGAAAATTGTGTTGCTTGAATAGGAATTCGGTATTAATTATGTGTGTATGAGAAGTAATGGCCTTAAGCATGAAATTGTATGGCTAGGTTAAATATTGGTTGTGGAGATATGCTTTGTGAAAATGTTGTTTGAGAATATGTATGCCATGTGTACAATGGGAATGATTGTGATTTGTGCTATAAATGAATGCCAATGTCAAGATGGGAAATTAGGTATGTGCCAATTGGGTATGTGGTTGATGAATTGGTTTATTTGCGAAAAAGGAAAATGGGTTGGAAGTCCTTGAAAGGAAATGAGAATTGAATGTGGAAATGGAGAAATCTTGCATGGGTCACGGTGACAACCAAAATGGTGTGACCGTGAGGTATGCTTGAATTCAATTCTGCCTAGATGAAATTGGGTATGTCACGGTGGCAACCAAAATGGTTGTGACCGTGAGGTACCCAAGGAAGCATTCTGTTTTGCAAAGCATGATATGTCACGGTGGAAACAAAATTGGTTGTGACCGTAACATACCCTCAAGTTGCATTCTGCCGAGAATTGGGAACATGTCGCGGTAGCAACCAAATTGGTTGTGACCGTGACCTGCCCTCAATTTGCATTCTGTTTTGGACTTCAACATGTCACAGTGGCAACCAAATTGGTTGTGACCGTGACCTACCCTGTTTGGCAATATAACCCTAATGTGTTTGGTCTTCCAAATGGGAAGGCTTTAAGCTGAAATGAAGGACATTATGAGTAAGTATTATGTGTGTATTAAGCAATGTACATTTACATACTACATGATGATTGTTGAATGCAATCAACTATGTGATTATTAACTATGAAAGAATGAGTTTGGAAACACATTGAGTATGATTCCATGCGTTAAATGTGTCTGATTCAATGGGAATCACAATGCAAAAACAATGCGAATAATCCTTGCTGGATTTTATTACAAGTGGATTGATATTATGTACCTGAGGGTACCAATGCGATTCTAGTACCTGAGTGGTACCAATGCGATACCCGTTATCCGCGTCTTTGAATTACAGGCTAACCAACTAATTAATAAGTGGAAATGATTGTGATACAATATAGTATGTGATGTGAATATGTGAATAAGTGATTGGTGCTTTATGATTAAACATAGTAACGAACAATGTTATGCTTGGAACGGTATTGGATTAAGTAATATTTTATTAAGCATGATTACTAGCATGCAGTGTATGGTATCCTTATTTGTGTGATAAATTACTTGTTATATATGTTTTCCCCACTAAGTGTTATCGCTTAGCACGGGTTTATTCTAATCCGTGCAGGTACGGACAAGAGGTGACTGAAGGACGCACCCGCATATCAACGATCAACAATAAGAAGTAGTTAGTGTAGGTTTTGGAATCTATTATCTTGGGAGTTTTGTATAAGCTTTTTGTATAATTAATATGTGTATCGGATATGTAAAGGCATGTGATAATGAGATAACTAAGAATGTTAACCCAAGAGTTACAAAAGTATGCATGACGAGTATTGTGGTTATGGTGAATGAATTGTAAGTAGTTGGCATGAGATGCATGATGTATGATCGTATGTGATGAAATCTTTTTGTTTAGGATTTCATAAGGTTATGCATGTGTTATGTTGTGTGTGTACGGCCTTCTCTAACTAAGATTAGCTAAGCTAGTCTGACGTTTAGGAAAAGGCCATCACAGGTAAGTTGATGTTTCGATGTTTTGGTTGAGATTGGGCGTTGTGAAGTTGGATTTTCTGCAGATTTCTCGTGTAAGGGCTGGAATTCATGACTCTGTCATGAGCACGACATTGTTACGAGGTCGCGACAGAGCCCGGTGAAAGCAGCGCTCACACGCATCCGAGTTCTCTGCCGAGCCGTGCAGCAGAGCCTCTGTCGCGAGCGCGACAGAGAGCTCGACTGTCGATTTGCTAGGCAATCTGTTCCAGGCTGGCCGCTCACTGTCGCAAGGGTGACAGCGAGGTGTCCTTGCTCCCTCGCGAGATCGCGACGAGTGTCGTGGTCACGCCTGGGGGCAAGCCCGCCTCTGTCGCGAGATCGACACTGACCCCAATTCTGCCCCGATTTTCTGATTTTGCCGTCTCTTCTAAAATGAATTTCAAATGGTTTCTTTATGAGTTTTACCCCCTATATGCTATATACAATGCTTATTTATATGTGCAATATTATGAATCCTTCTTGATATGCTACGATTTGGAACCCTAAATTGTATTATGCATGACCTGCGAGAGTCAGTCTAGTGGATAGTTAGGCATGCCTAATAGAGTCTCTTAGCTACAGCCCTTTGTTCCATTTGGACACCGATCAGGTCCCTATCTAGTTCCTCGCGAACCCCTTATGCGTTTTGGATCTTGTTTAAGCTCCCCTTTGTACAAATGTTTTGAATGCGATAAGATAAAATGATTTTCAATTGATACCAGTAAGGTACGCTATGCGTTCACTCGTTATCCACTATTTTGAGTCAGCAGGTGTTTGCTCTGAATTATGTTGATATGACTGCAAGAGTGTGATATTCAAATGAGCTTAATAATAAGTATGAGAAATCAGTTTATATGTATATGAATGAGGATATGAGATTCTGAATGTATGTCTTTATTTTACAAGCATGATTATATATCTGACATGATTATCCACATTTGTCATATCGTATGTGCTATGCTTTAACGACCATTGTGAATGGCCGTCCACTCTTTTGTTGTGTGTTTCCCCACTAAGCGTTTATCGCTTAGCATGGTGCTTTTACCCGTGTACGTGCAGAATGTGTGTTGCTTTGGGAGAGTCACCGCCAATCAAGCCAACACAGGAAAGTTTAGTGTAGGGCTTAGCTTTTGTAATCCTTAATGATTCTTTTGTATAGAACTCTCATGTATTAGTTTCTGTAGTAGCTTCCGCATTTGTATATTTTTTGTATGTAATTATCTTTTGTATCAGCCAGTTTGATCAAAACATTAATGTAATGATTTTTGTTATATTAATGTATGATCAGCTGTTGCTCCTATTGTTTCGCAAAGTTTTCAATTACCCGTATTTATGTATGTATGTTATGAATGTATGATTTGTATTATATCTACGTGGTGGCACCTTGACTTATACGGCATCTCATTCCTTATCGGATGGGATCGCCTACGTATGGGTAAGGGGTGTTACAGTTTTTGGTATCAGAGCATTGGTTTAGGCCTTTCTGGGTGCTTTGTTGTCGTTGTGTATATATGTCTAGGACTGTGTTGGCTGATGTGGTTATCTTTGTTCGTTTAGATTTATTCTAATTCTATTCGAGGGTCACTAGAGGAGTCCATCGAGAGCGTGAATCCTCAAGCTGCTGATCCTTCGATTTTTGGGTCGGCTCAACCTGCTAGGGTCTAGCCTGAGGCCGCAGCCATGCCTTTTGAATCTATGTTTAAGCTATCACAGGACATGGCTAGGGTCTTGGAGAGAGTGACTGCTCCTAAGGCCCCTATAGAGAGTTTGAGAAGGGCTGGTACTGAAGATTTCTATGGAACGGGTTTAGATGAGTCTGAATTGGCTGAGAAATGGTTAGACAAGGTGAAGCGTGCTTTGAGGGAAATCCGGTGTCCTCCTGATCAGCAGGCAGAGTGTGCAGTGGCTTTGCTGCAAGGGTCCGCTTATGAATGGTGGGAGTTAGTTTGCAGACATCCTCATTTACCAGATCCAGTCACATGGGATTTCTTCGCAAGGGAGTTTACTAACAAGTATGTGACTCAGACCTATAAGAATGCCAGGTGGGCACAAGTTTTAAGCTTGAAGTAGAGGGTTATGTCGGTCTCAGAGTTTGAGAAGGAGTTCAACCGGTTGTCTAGGTATGCTCCTGAAGGTATTATGACAAATGAGTTTCAAATTAGGCATTTCGAGGCTGGGTTGAATGAGTCCTTGAGGGCTATGTTGATGTCCTTGATGAGCACTCAGGGAGTGAGTTATTATTAGATTGTGGAAGCTGCTATCAGGGCTGAGAGGTCCAAAACTGTTCTGAGAGAGAGGGCTCAAAGGAGGAATCCATCCCGTGGTGGTTCATCTTGCTCATCCTCGAGTAAGAGGTCCCGGAACCCCCAGGATGAGTCATCATTTGGTCCGGCTATAAGGGGTAGAAGATAGGGTTCTGCAGTGGTATCTGGTTCTGGTAGAGGTAATTCGGGTATTAGGACTGAGATGCTACCGGAATGTCCTCATTGTAGCAAGCGGCACAGAGGTGAGTGTGGATGGCTCACTGGTGGGTGTTTCCGTTGTGGGAGCACCGAGCACTTTTTGGCCAACTATCCGAGATCGTATAAGGCATCAGGTGATCAGAGAGACGCCAGTAGAGTTGGTTCGAATGCCTCACAAGCTACCCGTGGTAGAAGCAGAGGTAGGAGTCGAGGCGGTTGACCTAGAGAGGGAGCTGCATCAGAATCAGTTGAGCGTCAGTTGCCTGTTCTAGCCAGAGCTTATGCTGTGAGAGCCAGAGAGGAGCAGGATGCACCTGATGTGATTGCTGGTAAGTTCCTACTCCATGACACTGAATTGTTTGTTCTAATTGACCCTAGTTCCATACACTCATACTTGTGCAAGGATAAGATTGTTGATAAGTTGCATGCAGTAGATCAGTTAGATTATAAGATATGTGTGACCAGTCCATTAGGGCATAATGTCAATGTGAGTAGAGTCTATAGGAATTGTCCCCTTATGGTTGAGGGAGTTGTATTTCCAGTGGAGTTGATTGAGTTGCCTTTCAGAGAGTTTGATCTGATTCTGGGTATGGACTGGTTGGGTAAGCATCGTACTGTGGTTGATTGTCATAGGAAGACGGTTGTGCTTCGGGATAAGGATTGGTCTTCTGTATTTGTTAAAGGTTTAGATGCTAGTTCTTTGAATAATGTAATTTCTGCAATGCAAGCTAAGAGATTTATAAGGAAGGGTTGTGAGGCTTTTCTTGCAGTAGTGTTGGATTCTAAGAGGGATCAAGTTTGGATTGAGGACATCCCCACTGTGCGGGAGTTTAGTTATGTGTTCCCTAGTGAGTTGCCGGGTTTGCCTCCTGATAGAGAAGTTGAGTTATCCATAGAGATTATGCCGGGTACGACACTGATTTCAAAAGCACCTTATCGGATGGCTCCTATAGAGTTGAGAGAACTCAAAACTCAGCTACAAGAGCTATTGGATAAGGGGTTTATTCGACCCAGCATATCTGCTTGGGGAGCTCCGGTTTTGTTCGTCGAGAAGAAGGATGGGTCCTTGCGGATGTGTATCGACTATAGGCAGATCAATAAGGTCACAGTGAAGAACAAGTATCGCTTGCCTAGAGTCAAGGATTTGTTTGATCAGCTCTGTGGAGCGGGTGTCTTTTCGAAGATTGATCTTCGGTCGGGTTATTATCAGCTGCGAGTTCAGGATGCAGATGTGGTTAAGACTGTATTTCGGACTAGGTATGGCCACTATGAGTTTTTAGTGATACCCTTTGGTTTGACCAATGCACCTGCGGTATTCATGGATTTGATGAATCGAGCGTTCAGGCCATATCTAGATCAATTTGTAGTAGTGTTCATAGATGACATCTTGGTGTATTCCAAGAATGAGAGTGAGCATGAAGAGCAACTCCGGTTAGTTTTACAAGTGTTAAGAGAGCATCGGTTGTTTACCAAGCTCAGTAAGTACAATTTCTGGCTTCGGGAAGTGTCATTCTTGGGTCATATTGTTTCAACCAAGGGTATTCAAGTTGATCCGGCTAAGATTGAGGCAATTGTTGATTGGAAAGCACCTAGGAATGTTCAGAAAGTGAGGAGTTTTCTCGGTTTGGCGGGTTACTACCGTCGGTTTGTTCAGGGTTTCTCCATTATCGTTGCTCCGATGATGAGGTTATTGAGAAAAGGAGTAAGATTTGAGTGGTCGGATAAGTGCCATGCTTGTTTTGAGGAGCTGAAGAAGTTATTAGTTGAAGCTCCTATACTTACTCAACCCATCTCGGGTAAGGAGTTTGTAATGTATAGTGATGCTTTGGGTGTCGGTCTTGGATGTGTTTTGATGCAAGAGGGAAAGGTTGTGGCTTATGCTTCTCGACAGTTAAAACCATATGAGAGGAACTATTCGATGCACGATTTGGAGTTAGCAGCTGTTATCTTTGCTCTGAAGATTTGGCGCCATTATCTGTATGGGGAGAAGTGTAGGATCTTTACGGATCATAAGAGTTTGAAGTATCTCCTCACACAAAAGGAATTGAATATGAGACAGCGCCATTGGCTTGAGTTGTTTAAGGACTACGACTGCATAGTGGATTACCATCCGAGTAAGGCCAATGTAGTCGTGGATGCTTTGAGTCAGAATTCGGTTTCGGCCTTGCTTTTGAGATGGTTTAGATGGAGGATCGATTCAGATGGGGCTTTGGTCGCTCAGCTGTGAGTGAAGCCTACCTTGAGACAGAGGATTTTGGATGCTCAGAGAGATGATGAGAGGCTACAACGGTTTGTTCAAGAGGTCAGTTCGGGTAAGCAATCAGAGTTCTCGATCTTGGATGGGGTGCTTATATATAGAAATCGCTTGTGTGTGCCTGAGCATGAGGAGTTGAGGAGACAGCTTTTGAGTGAGGCACACACCACAGTTTTTACCATGCATCCCGGGAGTGAAAAGATGTACCGGGACATGAAGCAGTTTTATTGGTGGTCCGGCATGAAGAGGAACATTGTGGATTTTGTGTCCAAGTGCTTGACATGTCAGCGGGTAAAGGCCGAGCATCAAGTTCCTTCAGGATTACTTACGCCTTTATCCATTCCCGAGTGGAAATGGGATGATATCGCCATGGACTTTGTATCTGGTTTACCTTTGACTCAGAAGAAACATGACTCAGTTTCGGTGATAGTGGATCGGCTTACGAAGTCAGCTCATTTCTTGCCAGTGAGAGTGGACTATCCGATGGATAGGTTGGCCAGTATCTACGTAGATGATGTGGTCAGGTTGCATGGGGTGCCGTTATCTATAGTGTTAGATCGGGATCCGAGGTTCACTTCGAAGTTTTGGAAGGAATTGCAAGGAGCTTTGGGTACCAAGTTGAACTTCAGTATGACATTCCATCCTCAGACAGATGGTCAGTCAGACCGAGCCATTCAGATCCTAGAGGATATGTTGAGGGCTTATGTTTTGGATTTTCCAGGTAGTTGGGACAGATATGTGTCGCTTATGGAGTTTGCCTACAATAACAGTTAATAGTCGAGCATCGGTATGTCACCGTATGAGGGTTTATATGGTCGGCAGTGTAGGACTCCAGTTTGTTGGACCGAGCTATCCGAGCGTTCAGTTATTGGGCTAGAGTTGGTTAGGGATACTGACGAGAAGTTCAGAGTTGTGCAGCAAAATTTGAAGGCAGCTAAGGATCGACAAAAGTCATATGCTAATCTGAAGAGGAAGGATGTGCAATTTAAAGTCGGGGACAAGGTTTTCCTTAAAGTTTTGCCTTGGAGGAAAGTGCTTCGGTTTGGTAAGAAAGGCATACTTAGTCCTCTCTTCATTGGACCGTACGAGGTTTTGGCTAGAGTTGGACTGGTAGCCTATAGATTAGCTTTACCGATGGAGTTGGCGAAGTTGCACGATGTATTCCATGTTTCGATGCTTCGTTGGTATAGGTCAGATCCTTCGCATGTTTTGTCAGTTCAAGATGTGCAAGTGCAGCCAGTTTTTCTTATGATGAGGAACCGAAAGCTATCCTAGCCCGGGAAGTGAGACAGCAGAGAAGTAAGCATATCCCTTTGGTAAAAGTGTTATGGAATCACCATGGAGTTGAGGAAGCGACTTGGGAACCGGAGGAGTCGATGAGAGCTCAGTATCCGTATTTGTTCGATTCAGGTGAGAATTTCGGGGATGAAATTCTTGTTAGTAGGGAAGAGTTGTCACACCCCATTTGCCCCCTAGTAGTATGAGCCATCTGTGTGATCCTTTGTGTGTGTATGCATTGGGTGTATTTTAGCATGTCATAAGGGTATTTTCGGTAAATTGTATGCTTTGTGGGTTTATTATAGTGTGGGTGCTCATATTGTGTTTGAGTGTGCTTGAGCATACCATAGTAGGATGGGTTTGTGGGGTTGTGCTTGTGTGTGTGTGTGTGCGTGCGCGCGCTCACACATTTGTAGGGTGTTATAAGTGGGGATTGCATTGTGTTTGTGTGCAATGCATGTGGTTTGGTTGTGAGTGGTTAATTTCCACCACTAGAGAGATGCCATGTGTCTAGGGTTAAGTAAGAGTAAGTAAAAGGAGGAAAGGAAAAAGGAAATCAGATTTTTCCTATCTCTTTTCCCATTCCTCTCCTCCCTCTACTACTCTTCTTCCTCTTCTTCACTCTATAGTGTGACCTAGCTTGGATTCAAGCTCTTGGTGGTGGGAATTAATCACATCTTGCATTTATTTAGTAAGTTTTCTGCATTTTCCATCTTGTTCTTCCTCTTCTTCATCTTTTCTTCTTCTAGCTGGTTTGGGTTTTTAATCTAGGGTTTGTATTTTGTGTGTTATAGTTGGGTTGTTGTTAGTTGAGCCTCCTCGTGAGCCTAAAGGCAAGGAGAAGGCATCAGGAAGTGGTGCTCATTGGCTAGGAGCTAAGGAGATTTAGGTTTGGGAATTTTGTGATTTTTTGCATTTTTTGTGGTTGTTGCCCCTTTGATGAAATTTTTGGAAAAATATGGTGATCTTGATGTGCATTGTAGTTTAAATGTTTTGGGTTTTGATTTAGATGTGTTAAAAAGGCTTTAATGTGGTTTAATGAACTTAATTGTGTTCTTGAGTGAGATGATCATGAATAGTGCTGATATTTCAATATGTGCGAATTGATGTTGTTATTGGCATGATTTAATTGGAATTCTTGGTATAGATGTTGTATTTTATGTTGTTAATGATGTGTGGGTGGCTGGAGTTGAGGTAAGTTGATGTTTTGATGTTTGGGTTGAGATTGGGTGTTGTGAAGTTGGATTTTCTGCAGATTTCTCATGTAAGGGCTGGAATTCATGACTCTGTCGCCAGCGCGACATTGTCGCGAGGTCGTGACAGAGCCTGGTGAATGCAGTCCTCGCACGCGTTCGAGCTCTCCGCCGAGCCGTGCAGTGGAGACTCTGTCGCGAGCGCAACAGAGAGCTCGACTACCGATTTGCTGGGCGATCTGTTTTGGGCTGGCCGCTCACTATCTGTCGCGAGCGTGACAGCGAGGTGTCCTTGCTCCCTCGCGAGATCGCGATGAGTGTCGTGGTCGTGCCACAGGGCAAACCCGCCTCTGTCACGAGCTCGACAGTGACCCCAATTCTGCCCTATTTTCTGATTTTGCCTTCTCTTCTGAAATGAATTTCAAATGGTTTCTTCATGAGTTTTACCCCCCTGTATGCTATATAAAATGCTTATTTATATGTGCAATATTATGAATCCTTCTTGATATGCTACGATTTGGAACCCTAATTTGTATTATGCATGACCTGCGAGAGTCAGTCTAGTGGATAGTTAGGCATGCCTAATAGAGTCTCTTAGCTGCAGCCCTTTGTTCCGTTTGGACCTCGATCAGGTCCCCATCTGGTTCCTCGCGAACCCCTTATGCGTTTTGGATCTTGTTTAAGCTCCCCTTTGTACAAATGTTTTGAATGCGATAAGATAAAATGATTTCCGATTCGTACCCGTAAGGTACGCTATGCGTTCACTCGTTATCCACTATTTTGAGTCAGCAGGTGTTTGCTCTGAATTGTGTTGATATGACTGCAAGAGTGTGATATTCGAATGAGCTTAATGATAAGTATGAGAAATAAGTTTATATGTATATGAATGAGGATATGAGCTTTTGAATGTACGTCTTTATTGTACAAGCATGATTATATATCTGACATGATTATCCGCATTTGTGATATCGTATGTGCTATGCATTGATGACCATTGTGAATGGCCGTCCACTCTTTTGCTGTGTGTTTCCCCACTAAGCGTTTATCGCTTAGCATGATGCTTTTACCCGTGCAGGTGCGGAAGGTGTGTTGCTTTGGAAGAGTCACCGCCAATCAAGCTAACACAAGAAGGTTTAGTGTAGGGCTTAGCTTTTGTAATCCTTAATGATTCTTTTGTATAGAACTCTCATGTATCAGTTTCTGTAGTAGCTTCCGTATTTGTATATTTTTGGGTATGTAATTATCTTTTGTATTAGCCAGTTTGATTAAAACATTATTGTAATGATTTTTGTTATATTAATGTATGATCAACTGTTGCTCTTGTTAAAGTTTTTAATTACCCGTATTTATGTATGTATGTTATGAATGTATGATTTGTATTATATCTGTGAGGTGGCACCTTGACTTATACGGCATCTCATTCCTTATCGGATGGGATCACCTACGTATGGGTAGGGGGTGTTACAATCAATGTCGACAAATTAAAAAGGTTCCATGGCTAAAGGCTAAAATAAAATGAAGAGAATAAATGCCCCGCAGGTCAAAAACTGAAAAAAAAAAGCAGCCTTGCTAAAATTGGGCACCCTGTCAGGTTGTAGACACCGGGTCCTGAGGTAGCTCAGACCGAAGTTACCTAGTGATGAAAATGATTCCTGTTCACGGGCAAAAGACGGATCGAAGTGATGGTTTCCTCGAAAAATATGTTTTTCGTTTTTAATTAAAAAAAAAAAGAGAGAGATAAAATAAAAAGATTTTAGTGGGCCGTATCCTGGGGGCCTGTGGGGTGAGGCCCATCTCACCCATGTGAGATGGAGCCTTACTGCATGACGCCCATCTCTCGGGTGAGAGGCAGCCTCACGCGCCCCACTTGGCCCTAATGTCTCTTTTCCCTATTTTCAGGGGATTTGGTTTTGAAAGTATGGGTTTATGGTTGATTGGGTGAGAAACCACCTAATCTGCTCTGGGATAAAAAGAAAAAGTGAAGAAACTGGAAGGGGGTTTTTTTTTTAAATAACGGGAGAACCCAAGAAGAAAAACACAGAGAAGAGTTTTAAGAGCAGGAAAATAATTCTCATTTCTCAAAAAGCATCTGAGATTGTCTCTTAAGACAAGGAAAATCAAATCTTGAGTTGGAGATTCAATCACATTTTGTTTCTTTCTAACGTAAACTTTCACCAAAAAGCTTTTAGACTCTGTTTTAATCTTCTTTTCAAGAAAAGCAAAAAGGAAACCAGAGCTTCATCATCTGCAGATCAAATATCATTCTGAGTGTAAATACTGAATAGCCATCTCTCTTTCTTTTCTTTCTTTCTTCGTTTTCTTTTCTTTTTATTTATCTTCTTCGTTTTACTTTGCTAAGTGTTCTTCATTTGTACATAATTTGTTTATTTTTCATTTGATTTTGTTAATCTATTTATCGTATGTTTGTTGTTGTTTGTTATCAAATATAGATCGTAAGTAGCTATTATGATTAAATGAACATGTTTGTGGCTTTATAATGCATGTTTTGATGGCATATTATAATATTTGTTAATCTGTTAAGGATACTCTGTTCATCCCTGTTTTTACGTTCTTCTGATCATCTCTTCATTTTGTTCGAGTCGTGATTTTCTGTCCGAGTCGTGTCCTTGCTACACGAGTCGCACATTTTTTTTTCACTGTCCGCCATTGCGTTCCTCTGTTATCTGTCCGAGTCGTGAAAGGTATGCATGACTCGTGCACCTCCTTCACGACTCGTGCACTCCTTGCACAACTCGTGCACTGCTTTCTTCCCTTCCCTATTTGTTTCTTCTCTTTTCTTTTCTGTATGTAAATACATGAATATAATTTGCTCTATGTAAATTCTGTCTTAATTATTAATGCTATGTATTATTTGTCAAAATTTAATGATCTTTGCTAACTTATTTAAGTTGTTTTATCGTTAGTAGTGCATGTCATGCGGTTTGGATTTGTGGATTTTAGCGTTTTAAAATTAAAACTAGTGTGTTTTTCTTCACTGTTTCGTTCTTTCGTTTTTCTTTATTTCCCTACATGCTGTTTTTTATCTATATTTATTTAATTGTTTGTATTTAATTAGTTTGACTGATTATTATTTGATTGATCTATTAATTGTTTTAATTAATTATTTTATTCAATTAATTTATTTGTTCATTAATTGCTTAATTTACTTTGTTAACATTTATTTATTTTTATTGTCTCGAAATTATTTTTCCTTTGCGAGTTTCATTCCCACTCGGGCCTTCACGACCCATGCATTCACGCACGAGTCGTGAAGGTGGTGCACGACTCGTGCACTTCTTGCATTAGTCGTGCACCTCTTTTGCATTTCCCATGCTCCTCTTTTCCATCTTTACATTTTCATTTCTTTGCATTGTATTTTCATCACTTTGGGCCACTTTTTGTCCTTTGGCCTAGTTCTACACGTGATTCTTTAGTTTGTTTGTTTTAAGTTTTCAAACTGTATGGCTATTTATTCTCTTTTCATTTATTATCTTATTTTATTTCGTTTTCCTATTATTGTTATCTTTATTTTGCCCAATTATCATCTTTAATTTATATTAATATGTTTTCAAAGATTATTATTATTAATATTTTCTTAATATATTTCTTATTATTATTATTATTATTATTATTATTATTAAATCATATTTATTGCATTGTTAATTGTTTATTTATAATTTGTTTGTTTACTTTTAGTTTTTACTCTATTAATAATTATTAATGCCATTGTTATATTATTTGTCATGGTTTAATATTTTTTTTTATTATTGGCTTATTTAATTAGTTTATTTATTGTTTTTCATTTAATCATCGGTTCATATATTATTCATTTAATTTATTTTACTCACATTTTATTTTATTTTGTTTTGCTGTCTCAAAATTGTTTATCTTTGCGAGTTACGCTCGCGCTCGGGTCAGATGATCGGAGAATTAGAGGTCTTCAATTTAGGGTTTGCAATTTTTTTAATTGTTGTATTTCCTTTTATTATTATTTTTTATGTGTTGTATGTAAAATGTATTTTATATTTATCCATATTATAGATGCTTTTTTATAATAATTAATAACTTGGGACTTTTCTTAATAAATTGGACCAATGTCCTATTTTAGCCAATAAAATCTCACTTTCAAATGGAGAACTAAATTTTTATAAAATGGGATCACTCATCCCAGTTTTCTCAATCAATACCCCAAAAAAATAGTTCTATAATTTTTAAGTTAATAAAAAGGGAACCAATGTTCCTAAAATTCATTAAATGACCCGATTTATGTATGATGCATTTTTATCATTTTGTATGCATTATTCGCTTATTTTGTAGCCCTTATAATTAATTTTGGGGACTAATTTTATTTACTTATGCTTTCTTATTTCATTTTATTTTAGGGGATTGGTCTGTCCCATTCCTTTAATTTATTTTTAGGGGATTGTTCTATCCCATTCCTTTAATTTATTTTTGGGGGATTGTTCTATCCCAATTTTCATTCGTAATTTATTTATTTATTTATCGCTTTATTTTATCGCTTTTAATATGCTTGCAAATGCGCTTTAAATTCAATGCAAAATCGCATGAGATGAGAGATGGAATCTTGATATCTTAAAAACTCATTTATAGACTTAAGTCATTAATAAAAGTGAAGTTCTGAACACCATCTCTGGTTTAGACCAAAGATGTTAGAGACCTTTCCCAATTTCTTATAAATTGGGTGGCGACTCCAAAATACATCAAAGGTGCCTAAAGCGTTGTGAGTCTAGATGATCCTTTCCAATGTTCTATTTGAAAGGAAGCATCCAAGATGACTCATGATGCCCAAGATCAAAAAGATGCGAACCAATCCCTCGAGCCCCAAAAGGGGCGCTCAGCGAGGGCCTTTGCTAGGTTCCGGCGCGCATCACAG
Source organism: Excoecaria cochinchinensis (assembly GCA_947683425.1). Lineage (NCBI taxonomy): Eukaryota > Viridiplantae > Streptophyta > Magnoliopsida > Malpighiales > Euphorbiaceae > Excoecaria > Excoecaria cochinchinensis. Next base: position 369,269 of record CANTUQ010000158.1, read on the forward strand.
TGGCGACTCCACTGGGGATAGTGATCGAAACTTCGCTTCGAAAGTGACTTAAGTTAAAATTATAATTGAGTTGTTAAGAATTAAAAATTCCATTTCTAATCGTAATTGCATTACATACATTAGAGCCTTAGAATTATGTTAGTTGGTCCCCTATCTACCCCGGTGCATTCCTAAAACACGACCCTACTTTCACTCATTATAGGGAAGTGCTCAGGATAATCACTAGCCTAAACCTCGTACCATCAAATGGTATATCAAATGTAGACCAGATTGGTCACTATGCTCGTGATGAGCTAGACCCATTGGCAGGGACCATGCTTGGGTAGACCTAAAGTAACACCACCTTTGACCAAAACCCATGTAATGGTAATAGATACTCCCATTCGGTGAAATGTACCATAATACCGTGCTTGCTATTTGGGTTGTCATATATTGAACAAAATCAATTAAATTAAATGGTCTTCTTCAAAGGCTTTCATGCCTCGGTGGGCCCATCTTAATTTAGTTGAATTGTTTAAATACATAATGGCCGAACACCCATACGAATGTACATTAGGAAAGAGATGTTATGCTACCGATTTTTTCACCGTGCATTATACATGTCCAATGGCTTCTCTGTTAACCCATGGATTAAGCCCACCTAGAAAAGAGACCACACTACCTCGTGTGTGGGAGGAATAAGGTCGAAAGGATCTATATAATTGCATGTGTCTGTCTATGCTGCAACAGCACGACCATGCATTCCACTTCAAGTCATGCATCATCCTAACAAAGTTATATTTTGCAGCCATCATAGATTCATCCAGGTGGTTAAGAGGTCCAAACGGTTGGTTGAAAAAGATTTCACTCTTGGGGTTATCAGAGCTAATGTCAGATCAGAGTTCGGATTCCTTTCCAGAGGATAGTGAGATTTTGTCTTCTGAATCATCAGCTGAGGTAAGCATGTCTAATCTAGCAAGTGGTTCTGATGCAATTAGGGCAATAATTACCGAGGAAGTGGGAAAAAAATGGAAGAAAGGATTGAAGCAATGACGAGGATGTTGACGGTAGGACGAGGAATGGACCTTGAGGATCGGGAGCTGGATAGTGATGATCTGATCCCTCAAAACTTCAAGATGACCAATATTCCTAAGTTTGATGGCACTTCTGACCCTGCTGCACACATCAACCAGTATTCACTGGTCATGAAAGGAACAATTTTGACAAGAAAGCAGAAGATTGAGTGCTTTTGCCTGAGTCTCACAAGGGCTGCCATTGACTGGTATCACGGGTTGGACAGAAGGTCCAAAGAAGATTGGAACTTGTTGACTAAAGAGTTCCTAAAGCAATATGATTATAGTACCAAGATGGATGTCACATTGAAGGATTTAGAGCTGCTGCAGCGGAAGGATGGGGAGTCTTATCACGAGTATCTGACCCGATGGAGGAACCGAGTTATGGAAATGAAAAGTAAACCTGATACTCCTGAACAGATTTGATTATTCATTCAGAATGCTAGCCCTTACCTGAGAGATGGATAAGAATGAAAAGGTTGAAGGACTGGGAATCTTTAAAGGACATCGCTATAGAGGCACAAAGTGAATATATGGCCAGGAGGGCAAGTAATGAAGCTTATGCCAAGAGGGGCTATACCAATCAAGGGGCAAAAGTCGGCAAGTTCCAACAGTGGTAATGGAAGTGGGAAGATAGCTGAGGTATCGGCAACAGGTGTGAGTCAGAGGCACTTTTCGAATTTGGGTCGGCCTTTATCATGGGTATTAAAAAGATTGATAAAGGAGGGGAAGCTACAACCCCTACCACCCTTGCCAGCTAGAAACCAAGGACAGATGGGGCATAAAGAGAATGAATATTGTGCCTTTCACTAACACACTGGCCATTTGACAGATAATTGTGTAAGGCTGAGGCACCAAATTCAGGATCTGATCGATAATAAGCAGATCACTGATCCCGAACGGAAAGAGAGCAAGAAGAAATCAAACTATAATGCTGTGCTACCACCTGTCTTAATGATTGGGTCAAGTCTACCAGAATTGTATGTCTTTCAGGACTTATACGGTAATGATTATATCGCTATCACTCGCCTTGAGACAAATGGAGGAGGGATTTCCGTAGCGGTGATAGATGATCGGTCCACTAGTGAGAGTGGGGAGAAAGAGGAGGAAGGAAAACAAGAGGGATCTAATCAAGCATTAAAAGTGGCCAATTCTTCAAAACTGACTGAAGAGATTCATGCCTTAATTGCCCAGGAGATAGATGGGAGATTTGAAGAGCTTCAAAAAAAGTTATTATCCATAATTAAAGAGAGAATGGATGTCATGGCACTCATTCTTAAAGCCCAGCTTATGGCGATTGCTCCTAACAGAGTTGAGCCGACCACTGACTGGAAGACTCGTACAATGACGACTGCAGTGCTTCCATTCCCTCGTACAATGACGACTGCAGTTCTTCCATTCCCTTTCGAGGCCAGAGGCAAAGAGCCACTTAATTCAACAGTTGGGCAAGGGAGAAATATGAAGCCTACTATAGAATGTAATATTGTACCTGAAGTGGGCACAGATCTAGTGAGGTCGTATGCTCCAAAAAATGGAAGCCCAAGTATCCACAACAGTAAAGGCAATGTTAAGAGGACGAAAGCACCGGCCATGAAAATGAATCAAAGGCATTTTCCTAATTTGGGCAGATCCTTATCTAGGGTTCTTAAAAGGTTGATGAAGGAAGGTAAATTACAGTCACTACCTGCTAAGCTCGCTAGAAACTAGGGACAGTTCAATCACAAGGCAGATCAGTATTGTGCCTTCCATCAGCACACTAGACATACCACAGATGATTGCAAGACCTTGAGACATGCTATTCAAGATTTGATTGATTCCAAACAGATCTTCGACCAAGAAAGGCGAAAGATAAAGAATGAGATAGATTAAGAGCTTGAGTGAGAAAAGAAGATGATTCTCGAGGAAGACAATGAACCATTGGCGACAACATCAGTGTTGGTGGGAGCAAAAAGAAAATAGCTATTTAGATGTTCTCTTTTTATTTTTGAACTATTTGACAACGACATTTTTAATTCTAGTTTTTATTAAATGAAATGAATGGTTTTCGCTTATCTGTGGGATTTTTTCTTGTGATTTCATTATACATGATCATGACACATTCATATTTAATAATGATTCAAATGATGCCATTTCATTTAATCTTGAAACTTTGGAAAACCCAAAGAAAATCTTGATAGCATCCGATATAATTCCTGAAGAGAGGAAAATTTTAAGAGCTAAAAAAAAAGAAGAAAAACTAGTTACAATTAGGGGATTGGATGAAAACTCACTACGAACACTAGAACCTTTCTTATTACCTGTAACACCCCAAAACCGCCTTAGTAGTCTGAGCCTGACTGAGTCTGAATGTGCCTGTCTGTATCTATGTGTGTGTATATTTGTGTGCATTTGATGTTGCATGCATGTTAATTTATTTAAGTGTGTGGGTTTATGTGAGGAGAGGGGTTTGTTAATGTGTGTGCATAGGATAGGGAAGTAGGATGTGAATAAGTGATGTTATTTGTGTGTGAGTGAGAGTATGGGAGTAGGGTATGCTTGTGGGATCATTTCCTATGAGAGAGTGACACATGGCAAGTGGATAGAGTTGAATTTAGTGGGTGATGAGAGAGGGGACAGCTGTAAGCCACTTTAGTTCTTCTTCCTTTTTCCCGTTGCCTTCCTCTCCCTCATGCCATTTTCATTCTCTTTTCCTTTTTCTCCATCTTTCCATCCCCTTCCTTGCATATTTCTGCTCTTCTCTTATTCCTTGGGTGATTGTTTAGCTGGATTGTGTGTCATAAGTTCAAAGGGTGAGTTTAAGTTAGTAATATCTCAGATTCTTGTTTTTTTCTCCTCTCTAGGTTTGATTTTCATTTATGTGTTAATTGTTAGAATTAAATCGGGTTGTGCTTGATTTATGGTTCAGAGGAGATTCCTAGAATATCTAAAGGGAAAGAGAAAGCGAGTGGAAGCGGAGCTCAAGATTAGGAGCGAAGGAAATCAGGTTTGGGAACATTTGTGTATTTTGGGTATTTTGTGTATTTTGGTGAATTATGCTTATTGATGATATGAATTGGGTGTTTTGGCTCCTATAAGTTATGGGTATTGTTTAATTTGAGTTGAGATGCTTGGGTTGTGAAGAATGGAGTTAAATGTGGAAATTTTATATGTTTCTTAGCCAAAAATTGCTAGTTAAGAACTTTTGGAATTTTTTGTTGAGTTTTGCTTGTTTTGATGACATTAATGAGTTTAAAGGACATGTTTTGAGTTGTATTTAATAGTTTGATTGAATGATTTTACTTAGAATTGAGTTTTGGAACGAAATGAGTGAGTGGGTGAAATTGGAGAGTGAAATTCTGCAATTTTGGCGTTGGGAGTGAAAATCCCGACTCTGTGGCGAGCGCGACGATGTCGCGAGGTCGCGACAGAGCTCAGTGATTTCCGTTCCACCGTGTGCGCCGAGATGCGAGCGACTGGGCATGCACAGCAGGAACTCACTGTCGCTACCGCGACGATGTCGCGATTGCGACAGAGAGCTCCGTTTTGGCCAAGCTTCTGTCGCGAGGACACGCCTGGTCATGAGCCCGCGACAACTTTGACGAGTACTCACTGTCGCGAGCGCAACAGTGAGATCTGTTTCATCTCCACGGGAGCGCGAGGTTCGCCGTGAGCGCGACAGGAGGCTAACTTCGCCTCTGTCACGAGCGCGACACCCTCTGGATTTTCTTTTGATTTCTTTTTATTTTTTTTTTCGAATAATTTCAATATTTAACCTTTCAATTTGTATCATTTCTAGAATTATGGATAACATATATAAGTGTGAATGCATTATATGTTTTTATACCATGCATAACACATGATGTAAACTTATGTGGTGGAATGAAATGTGCCTTGGATTATGCATGACCTGCTAGAGTCGAATAAGTGGATAGTTAGGCATGCCTAATAGAGTTATGTGTAGCTGCAGCCATGTGTACGATTTGGACCCTGATCAGGTCCCCCGAATGGATCTTCGTAATCTTTCTGTTGAATCTTACCTAAGATTCTATATGAAAATACTTTGGAACAAGAATAAAAAGGTTGTTTTGATACCCTCGGGTATCTATGTGTTATGAGAATATTTCTGGTACCTCTGGGTATCTATGTGTACTCGTTATCCACTATCTTGGTATAGCAGGTGCAAAAAAGTGTTATTGGATGTTATGCATAAGTTCTGAATTATTGCTTATTGAGAATAACATGATTACAGTACTATTACATGTTAGCTTGATATATAACATCTTATCAAGTAACTGTGCCATTCGCCTGTGATTGTTTGTTAACGCCACTGTGAGTGGCAGTATTTCATTTTGTGTTTTTCCCCACTAAGCGATTTCTCTTAGCATGGGTGTTTTATCCGTGTAGGTGTGGAAGATTTTGGTATTAGCGGTCGAGGAGTGCCGCATCGGGAAGGCCATCAAAGCTAGGGATCAAAGTTTTATAGTATAGGCTTTTCTGTCTTCTTGTACAAGATGTAATATTTTGTGTGCCCTATGGAACAAAATTCTTTGGGCCTTGTATATGAAATCTTTTATAATGTGTACAGACTTCGTTTATGAATATATATAATAGAAGGAAAGAATTTATCCTGTTCAGTAACACTGTGCTTCTCTTTTATAAGCTTTATATTATCTTTGTACTATTTGTTTACTTGCTGTGAAGTTTATGTTTTGGTATGTGTAATGTGACACTCCTATCTATCGGGACCCTTCTTTCCCCTACCGGGGTAGAAGTCTCCATCGTATAGGTTGGGGTGTGACATTACCCGTCAAAGAGATCCCCGGATAAGACGGAACCTAGAAAATGATTTAGGCAGCCTTTCTTTGCACAACTCTCTAAATGACTATTTCCTACCCTTATTTTGCAATCACTTGCTAGCTCGTTGAGCCTTTATGCTAGTATGCTAAATGCGTACCGATTTTGTTGTTACACATGTTGAAACTACCCTTCGTCTAAAATGAGTTTTACCTCCCATCAGAAAAATGGCCGCTCTAGTAAGAACAGATATACATTATTGACAATTCTTTGGGTTATCAAAAATTGCCCTGGTAAGGATAAGTTTACACTTCGAGAAGAGGGTTTTAGTCATGTGCAAAATATATGAGCTCAAAAAAAATACAAAAAAAATAAAAAATAATAATAATATAGAGCTCAAGATAGTAACCACTTGGTGAGTTTTAACGATTATCTTTTCAATTATTATTTTGATCTTGATGAGTTAACATTTTATCAAGCCAAATTCAAGAATAGCTTTGTATATGCAACTGAGCTGAGAACGGTTCACCCATCAATCGAGTAAATATTGCGGCCATTTTTCTCTAGCGACCTGATCTTTCTTTGACAACCATCTACCTAAACCTAATGTTGCAACCAAAGTAAGACCTCTTGATTCTTGGTTTAGTCTTATTCAATTAGCAGAGATGACCTTCTAATAAGGTTCGGTACGTAGGAAGAGGCATATCATGTTTCTTGAGCTTCAAGCAAGAAGCCACGAGTTCATTTACGCATTCGAGTTGAGTCTCGTCCCCAATATTGCATCTAGAATCCGCGTTCAAGGAATAAAATGAGGTCTGAGAGAAAATATTCAATCATGAAGACCCGAGAGGGCTGATAGGAGACAGGAGTTTAATGCTTACGAGATATATTTTGAGATCAGATGTAGTTTTGCATTTCAAATCTATGTTAGATAATGGTCATGTATAGAGAAATCATTCTGAAATGTACACAATCTTTGCAAATACATGTGTCATTATTTTCTAGTTCATTAATAAAACGAGAAACATCATTCATTACTGAATGTGTGAAATCTAAGTGGCTATATTTTGCTTTTGCCCTCACCGACAAGATGCCTAAGCTGATGGGTCCTATTATCTACTGCGGGGGCTAAGTACCTTTCTCTCGCAAGCACTTATGGAAGCGAGGGTGTAGTCTCTGACCTGTAGTATGACAGTTTTGGGAAGCAGTTGTGTCCAGGAGGCTATGGTACTTAGGGGTGGAGGCCGAGGATAAGACGCCACCTTGGAAAGAAGGAGGGAGCCTCACAGCATCTTAAATCCCTCCGAACTGTCAAACATAATGAGAGCCAGGGGTATAGAAAGTTGATCTTATCCACCACCTCACCCGATCAAACAACACCTTCGCTAGAGAAGTCGAGGGGATATAATCGTTGTTTAATAGAAGATGTCTCAGGGAATAATTGCCGATTGCTATGGAAGGAGGCTCTGACAGTAGCTTCATTTTTTCTTGTAGCCATGCCAAAAAAAAAAGGCTGCTGGATTTGGTTGGGTCCATTCCAGGAAAAATTTAGGCACAGGGTTATATGAAAATACCTAAAGGAATGCATTTCCCACAAAGAAAAGCGGGTGTGAAAATCCATAAGGGACGCACTACCTTTAAAATAATGACTTCCTATACTTGGAGCAATAAGGCAACATTACTTCGGATGACCTTCCTTCAGTCAGATAATGTATAATTCATGACATGATTCAAAGTCCAGGACAGATGCTCATTGTCAAGGGGGCAAAGACGCACACCTAATAGTTCTCTCTGAAGAGTTCACAAAGCCAATATGACATTTACTTAGATCCTTAGGAGGCATCAAACAATGCGAGCGGCCAAGCCATATCCTCAATGGATCCTTAACCACTCAGGACATAGTCTATCCATTGCTGCATGCATTTCATGGTATTCTTTAGCAAACATCTGCACATGGCCATTTACACTTGCATGCACAGTCCCTTGCATATTTTCCTATGCACATAGTATTGCAGGAAAGGTCCAAAAAAAGGCTACACACGCGAAAGCCAGTCAACGACAGTTTCAACTCATCATTAACATTCACCCGAATAAAATAAAGTCTACTCTAGTTATTTCTTTCAATTTCTCTTGAGAGGAAAATCACTATCTCCTACACTTTTTGTAGTCTTGTTAGCTGCTCGGTGCAGTCCTCTGCGGAGGATATCTCCTACACTTTGTGTAATCTTGTCAGCAGCTCAGTGTAGTCCTCTGCAGAGGATATCTCCTGCACTTTTTGTAGACTTGTCAGCGGCTTGGTCCAGTCCTCCATGGAGGATATATCCTGCACTTTTTGTAGTCTTGTCAGCGGCTCAATGGAGTCCTCTGCGGAGGATATCTTCTGTACTTTTTGTAGTCTTGTCTGCGGCTCGGTGCAGTCCTCTGCGGAGGATATCTCCTGTAATTTTGGTAGTCTTGTCAGCGGCTCGGTGCAGTCCTCTGGGGAGGATATCTCCTGCACTTTTTGTAGTCTTGTCAGCGGCTCGGTGCAATCCTCTACGGAGGATATCTCCTCCACTTTTTGTAGTCTTCTCAGCGGCTCGGTGCAGTCCTCTGCGGAGGATATCTCCAGCACTTTTTGTAGTCTAGTCAGCGTCTCGGTGCAGTCCTCTGTGGATGATATCTCCTACACTTTTTGTAGTCTTGTCAGCGCCTCGGTGCAGTTCTCTGCGGAGGATATCTCCTGCACTTTTTATAGTCTTGTCAGTGACTCGGTACAGCCCTCTGCAGAGGATATTTCCTGCATTTTGTAAGTCTAGAGCAGACTCAGTGCATCACCATCAAAAGATGAAACCCTTGCACTTTGTAAGTCTGGAGTAGACTCGGTGCAGCTCAGAAGAGCAACCCTCGTATTTTGTAAGTCTGGAGCAGAGTCGGCGCATTCTCGTGACCAGGAAGATAGTTGCCTCAGGTACGCGCTTCTTCTTTCCTTCTTTGAGTTTTGGCTCACTCAGGCACCCGGGCACTACGTTACCAAAAACTGGGGGCAACTGTAGACACCGGGTCCTGAGGCAGCTCAGACCGAAGTTACCCAGTGATGAAAATGATGCCTGTTCACGGGCAAAAGATGAATCGAAGTGATGGTTTCCTCGGAAAATATGTTTTTGGTTTTTAATTAAAAAAAAGAGATAAAATAAAAAAGTTTTTAGTGGGCCATTTCTTGGGGGCCTGTGGGGTGAGGCCCATCTCACCCATGTGAGATGGAGCCTCACTGCGTGAGGCCCATCTCTCGGGTGAGAGGCAGCCTCACGCACCCCACTGTCCCCTAACGTCTCTTTTCCCTATTTTCAGGGGATTTGGTTTTGAAAGTATGGGTTTATGGTTGATTGGGTGAGAAACCACCTAATCTACTCTGGGATAAAAAGAAAAAGTGAAGAAACTGGAAGGGGTTTTTTTTAAAGAACAGAAGAAGAAAAACACAGAGAAGAGTTTTGAGAGCAGGAAAATAATTCTCGTTTCTCAAAAAGCTTCTGAGATTGTCTCTTAAGACCAGGAAAATCAATTCTTGAGTTGGAGATTCAATCACATTTTGTTTCCTTTCTAACGTAAACTTTCACCAAAAAGCTTTTAGACTTTGTTTTTATCTTCTTTTCAAGGAAAGCAAAAAGGAAACCAGAGCTTCATCATTTGCAGATCAAATGTCATTCTAAAGGTAAATGCTGAATAGCCATCTCTGTCACACCCCGTTTGCCCCCTAGTTGAATGAGCCATATCTGTATATGTGTTCAATTGCATAAGTTTTGTATCATAAGGGCATTTTAGTAATTTTTGCATGTTTTAAGAGTTTTGCTAGCATGTGGGTGCATGCATGGTGCCATGGTGTGAATTAATTGGGTTAGAATTGTGTGTGCATGAGTGCACCATAGTAGGATATGCACTAGTGGGGTATTGTTGTGTGTGAGCATTTGCACTTGTGTAGGGTATATTTTAACTAAGAAAATCTTGAGTGTGTGTATCATATGCATCTAAGGTGTGAGTGGCCAAATCCCACTAATAGGAGATGGACACTTGTCTAGGGTTAAGAAAATAAAAGGAAAAGAAAGAAAGAGAGGAATTCAGATTTTCTTTTCCTTGTGTTTTCCGTTCCTCACCGCCGCCTTTCTCCTCTTCCTCTTCTTCTTCTTCTTCTTCTTCTTCTTCTTTTCTTCTTCTCTTGGACTTTAGTGGAGATTCAAGTGTACTAGTGGGGTTTGATCATCTCTTAGTAGTCATTGGTAAGTTTTATGCATTTAATTTTACTTGTGTTTAAGTTTCCATCTTCTTCTCTTTTTCTTACTTGGATTTGGGTTGAAGTTTTGGGTTTTGTTTTGGTTTGTGTGTTTTGGTTGGGTTTCCTAGTTGAGCCTCCTCGTGAGCCAAAGGGCAAAGAGAAGGTTGGATCTAGTGGAGCTAAGGATTTTAAGGTTTGGGACTTTCTCCTTTTTCATTTGAGTTTGTTCATGTGTGTGTTTTGATGGTTTCTGGAAGTTAGGTTGTTAGATGTCCCTCATTTTGATGTATATGATATGGGTAATTACTTTGAAGTGTGAATCTTGCAAATGCATGAATAATAATGGTAAATTTGAGAATTGATGTGTTTTGATGCATAAATGGGGTTTTTGATTGATTCTTGAAAGTGAATGATCAAATTCATGGATTTTATGAAGTTTATTGTTAATAGATGTTGTAATATGGTTGTTGATGTTAATGAACGGCTGGATTTGAGGTAAGTAACCTTTGAGTGTGATTTGTGTGGTAGGAGGAAGAAATGGAAGAGGAAAATCTGCAGAATTTCTGCAGATTTTCGATGTCCCGACGCTGTCGCGATCGCGACGACTGTCGCGACCGCGACAGAGAGCGGTGATGGACACTTCGCTGTCGCGAGCACGCGACGCCGTCGCGAGCCCGCGATAGCCAAAGTGTTGCGTACCCTCTGTCGCGACCGCGACAACTGTCGCGATCGTGACAGAGAGTGATTTTGGCCAATCGCTATCGCGAGCACGCGACCCGTCGCGAGCCCGCGACAACATCAATCATCCTCTATCGCGATCGCGACGCACGTCGCGAGCGCGACAGAGCCTGGCCCTTCCGTCCTCCTCGCGGTCGCGAAACCCGTCGCGCGCGTGCAGCGAAGAGACTTTGGTCTCTGTCGCGAGCGCGACAGACGTCGCGAGCGCGACAGTCCCCTGTTTGCTGAATGATTTTTCCTTCATTCCTTGTAGCTTGAACTTCAGTTTTCTTTAGCAATTGTGAGAGCTATGCTTGGTATTCTCTAAATAATATGCAAGTGTAACTATAGTATGATTATGTTCATTTGATGATGATGATTTTGGAAGTTATGAAATGGATGGTTTAACTTATGTATGACCTGCTAGAGTCTAGTAAGTGGATAGTTAGGCATGCCTAATAGAGTCTTTGCTGCAGCTTCTGTTTCTGTTTGGACCCCGATCAGGTCCCCGAACGGTTCCGCGTGAACCCCTATTTGAAAGGATCTTGTTTAAGATCCCCCTTTGTAATGTTTTGTAAAAGTTAAATGAAAATTTGTTGTATCGGCTCGTACCCGTAAAGTACTGTCTGTATCGGCTCGTACCCGTAAAGTACTGTCCGTATACTCGTTATCCACTCCCTTGAGTCAGCAGGCGTGTTAGTGTTTCAATTATTACAGTGTTTTGTATGAATTGTTATATGAGAATATGATTATTGTTATGAATCTTCTGATGAATGGCTTTATGTATGTGAGCATGAGTTTATTATTATTGTCATGCCATGAATAATGTTTCTTAATGAAGTACGCATGTGAATTGCCTTGACGACCGTTGTGAATGGTTGTCCTTATGTTATATGTGTGTTTTCCCCACTAAGCGTTTATCGCTTAGCACGGTTTGTTACCCGTGCAGGTGCGGAAGGAGTTGCCTTTGGGAGAGTCACCGTCATCGAAGCCAACACAGCAGGGTCTTAGTGCAGGGCTTATTTTTGTAGCTTTATGATTCTTTTTGTATAGAACTCCCTTATGATTTTGTAATAGCTTCCGCTTTTGTATATGTAATTTTGGGATTTGTAATTATATTTTATATCTCTCAGTTGATCAGAACAGTAATGTAATGCTTCTATTATATTAATGCATGATCAACTTTTATGAATGGTCTTTTAAAGTTTTAAATTACCTTGTATTTTGTTATGTATGTTATGGATGAGTGTATGTGTATTCTGTATCTGTGTGGTGGCACCTTTACTCATAAGGCATCTCACTCCTTATCGGATGGGATCGCCTACGTTTGGGTAAGGGGTGTTACAAGTTGTGGTATCAGAGCCCGGTTTAGGCGTTTCTGGGTGATTGTTTATATGATGCTATGTGTGCATATATCTATGTCTAGGGCTGTGTTGGCTAATGTGGTTGTCCTCTTGTTGTTAGATGAATTCTGATTCTGCTCACGGTGCGCTCGAGGAGTCCGCTGAAAGTGTGAACCCTCCAGCGATAGATCCGTCTGTCTCTGTTTCGGTGTCGGCTCAACGTGCTAGGGTCCAGCCCGTGGCCGCTGCCATGCCTTTTGAGGCGATGTTCAGATTGCATCAAGACATGGCTCGGGTTTTGGAGAGGGTGACTGCCCCGAAAGCTCCTATAGTAAGTCTGAGAAGAGCTGGTGTGGAAGATTTTTATGGGACCGGACTTGATAAGTCTGAGTTAGCGGAAAGGTGGCTTGATAAAGTTAAGAGAGCTTTGAGGGAAATCAGGTGTCCTCCTGATCAGCAAGCTGAGTGTGCTGTAGCTTTGCTTCAAGGTTCAGCTTATGAATGGTGGGAGTTGGTGTGTAGGCAACCTCAGATGCCTGACCCTTTGACATGGGATTTCTTTGATGAGCAGTTTTCTAAGAAGTATGTGATGCAGGCATATAAGGACGCTAGATGGGCGCAGTTTCTGAGTTTGAGGCAAAGGGCCTTGTCGGTTGCGAATTATGAGAAGGAGTTTAACCGGTTGTCTCGTTATGCTCCGCGTGGGGTTATGACAGATGATTTCAGATGTAAGCACTTTGAGGCCGGGTTGAATGATTCTTTGAAGATCGCTTTGGTTTCTTTGATGTGTATGCCGGGGGTACAATATTATCAGATTGCTGAGGCTGCTTTGAGGGCAGAGAAGGCGGAGACTTTGATTAGAGAGAGAGCTCAGCGCCGGAGTTCTGCTAGAGGTGGTGTTTCCTCATCTTCGGCTAAGAGGTCTAGGAACCCGCAGGATCAACCCTCTGCTGGTTCGGCTACCAGAGGGAGAAGGCAAGGTTCAGCTGCAGTATCTGGATCTGGTAGAGGTGGTCGGTCTGATGCTATTCCAGTTTGTGAGAATTGTGGTAAGGCTCACCGGGGTGAGTGTAGGTGGCTCACTGGTGGGTGTTTCAGGTGTGGGAGCACCGAGCACCGTGTGGCTAATTGTCCTCAGATGGGTGAAGATTCGGGTCCTCAGGGAGGAGCTAGTAGAGTTGGATCGAATGTTTCGCAGGCTGCGAGAGGTAGAGGTCGAGGTAGGGGTCGAGGCGGTCGACCCAGAGATGGAGCTGGTTCTGAGACAGTTGAGCGTCCCCTACCGGTCGCAGCTAGAGCGTATGCAGTTAGAGCCAGAGAGGAGCAGGATGCCCCTGATGTAATTATTGGTAAGTTCCTACTCCATGACACTGAATTATATGCTCTAATAGATCCTGGTTCCACACACTCATATTTGTGCACGCATAAGTTTGTTGATAAGTTGCATGTGGTAGAGCAGTTAGACCATGAGATATGTGTGACCAATCCATTAGGGCATAGTGTCAGTGTGAGTAGAGTTTTTAGGAATTGTCCGTTGATGGTTGAGGGTGTTGAGTTTCCTGTGGATTTGATAGAGTTGCCCTTCAGAGAATATGACTTGATTTTGGGTATGGATTGGTTGAGCAAGCATAGAGCCGTGGTTGATTGTCATAGGAAGACTTTCGTGCTTCGGGATAGGAACCAAGTTCCAGTGTTTGTTAGAGGTTTGGGTGCGAGTTCCGTGCACAATGTGATTTCTGCTATTCAAGCTAAGAGGTTTTTGAGGAAAGGTTGTGAGGCTTTTCTCGCGGTGGTTTTGGATTCCAAGAGGGATCAAGTTAGGATTGAGGACATCCCTGTTGTCCGAGAGTTTAGTGATGTTTTTCCGAGTGACTTGCCGGGTTTGCCTCCGGAGAGGGAAGTTGAGCTAGCCATAGAGATTATGCCGGGTACCACACCGGTATCGAAAGCACCTTATCGAATGGCTCCTGTGGAGTTGAGAGAACTTAAAACTCAACTGCAAGAGCTATTGGATAAGGGTTCATTCGACCCAGCATATCTCCTTGGGGAGCTCCAGTTCTGTTTGTTAAGAAAAAAGATGGGTCCTTGAGGATGTGTATTGACTACAGGCAGATTAATAAGGTCACAGTGAAGAATAAGTATCCGTTGCCCAGAGTTGAGGATTTGTTTGATCAGCTTCAAGGTGCGGGTGTGTTTTCTAAGATAGATCTTCGATCTGGGTATTATCAGCTTCGTGTTAAGGACGAGGATGTGGTTAAGACTGCATTTCGGACTTGGTATGGCCACTATGAGTTCCTTGTTATACCGTTTGGTTTGACTAATGCTCCCGCGGCATTCATGGATTTGATGAATAGAGTGTTTAGGCCATACTTAGACCGGTTTGTAGTGGTGTTTTTAGACGACATTTTGGTGTTTTCCAAGGATGAGACCGAGCATGAAGAGCATCTTCGGTTAGTTTTGCAGATTTTGAGAGAGCATCAGTTGTTTGCTAAGTTGAGTAAGTGTGACTTTTGGCTTCGGGAAGTGTCATTTTTGGGCCATATAGTTTCAGCTAAGGGTATCCAGGTGGATCCAGCTAAGATTGAGGCGATAGTGTACTGGAAAGCGCCTAGGAATGTTCAGGAAGTGAGGAGTTTCCTCGGTTTGCCGGGTTACTACCGTCGGTTTGTTAAAGGTTTCTCAGTGATTGCTGCTCCGATGACCAGGTTATTGAGGAAAGGAGTTAAGTTCGAATGGTCGGATAAGTGTCAAACCTGCTTTGAGAGGTTGAAGCAGTTGTTAGTTGAAGCTCCTATACTAACTCAACCCACCTCGGGTAAAGAGTTTGTTATGTATAGCAACGCTTCAGGTGTTGGTTTGGGATGTGTTCTGATGCAGGAAGGTAAGGTTGTGGCTTATGCTTCCCGACAGTTGAAGCCGCATGAGAGAAACTATCCGACGCATGATCTTGAGTTAGCAGCGGTTGTTTTCGCTTTGAATATTTGGCGTCATTATCTCTACGGGGAGAAGTGCAGGATCTTCACGGACCACAAGAGTTTGAAGTATTTTCTGACTCAGAAGGAACTGAATATGAGGCAACGTCGTTGGTTAGAGCTGTTTAAGGACTACGATTGCATTGTGGATTACCATCCGGGTAAGGCCAATGCAGTCGCAGATGCGTTGAGTAGAAAGTCAGTTTCTGCCTTGTTTTTAAGACGGTTCAGATGGAGGCTTGGTTCAGATGGGGCATTGATAGCTCAGTTGAGGGTCAAGCCTACTTTGAGACAGCAGATAGTTGATGCTCAGAAGGCTAATGAGAAAATTCAGCGGATTGTGCAAGAAGTCAGTTTGGACAAGCAGTTCGAGTTTTCGGTTCAGGATGGGGTTCTCCTATTTGGAAACCGTTTATGTGTTCCGGATAGTGAAGAGTTAAGAAGACAGATTTTGGATTAGGCACATAGTTCAGTTTTCACCATGCATCCTGGCAGTGTGAAGATGTATAGGGATTTGATGCAGTTCTTTTGGTGGTTTGGTATGAAGAGGGACATAGTGGAATTTGTATCCAAGTGCCTGACTTGTCAGCAGGTCAAGGCTGAGCACCAGGTTCCTTCTGGACTGCTCACGCCTTTGTCCATTCCCGAGTGGAAATGGGATGACATCGCCATGGATTTTGTCTCCGGATTACCTTTGACTCAGAGGAAGCGTGATTCTGTTTGGGTTATCGTGGATCGCCTTACGAAGTCCGCTCACTTTTTGCCGATTAGGATGGACTATCCGATGCATAGATTGGCTAGTATTTATGTGGATGAGATAGTTCGGTTGCATGGAGTGCCTTTATCTATAGTTTCCGATAGGGACCCAAGGTTCACATCTAAGTTCTGGAAAGAGTTGCAGCGAGCTTTGGGTACCAAGATGAAGTTCAGTACAGCTTTTCATCCTCAGACGGATGGTCAGTCCGAGCGGGTGATTCAGATTTTAGAGGATATGATGAGAGCTTGTGTTTTGGACTTTCCGGGTAGCTGGGACAAGTATGTGTCGCTGATGGAGTTTGCCTACAACAACAGTTTTCAGTCGAGCATTGGTATGTCTCCGTATGAGGCTCTGTATGGACGTCAGTATCGGACTCCAGTTTGTTGGATAGAGTTATCCGAGAGGTCAGTGATTGGGCCAGATCTGGTTAGAGATACCGAGGAGAAGATCATAATTGTACAGCGGAATCTGAAAGTAGCCAAGGATCGTCAGAAGTCTTATGCCAACCTGAAGAGAAAGGATGTGCAGTTTGAAGTTGGGGACAAGGTTTTTCTCAAAGTGTCTCCTTGGAGAAAAGTACTTCGATTTGGAAAGAAAGGAAAGCTTAGTCCTCGCTTCATTGGTCCGTATGAAGTATTAGCAAGGGTTGGTCCAGTGGCTTACAGATTAGCTTTGCCGATGGAATTATCGAAGCTTCACGATGTATTTCACATTTCGATGCTCCGTCGGTATAGATCGGATCCTTCCCATGTGCTGCCGATTCAAGAAGTTCAGGTTCAGTCTAATTTTTCCTACGATGAGGAGCCCAGAGCTATCCTAGCACGGGAAGTAAGACAGTTGAGGAATAAGCAGATTCCCTTGGTCAAGGTTTTGTGGAATCACCATGGGGTTGAGGAAGCAACTTGGGAGCCGGAGGAGTCAATGAGATTGCAGTTCCCGCAATTGTTCAGTTCAGGTGAGAATTTCGAGGACGAAATTCTTATTAGTAGGGGAGAGTTGTCACACCCCGTTTGCCCCCTAGTTGAATGAGCCATATCTGTATATGTGTTCAATTGCATAAGTTTTGTATCATAAGGGCATTTTAGTAATTTTTGCATGTTTTAAGAGTTTTGCTAGCATGTGGGTGCATGCATGGTGCCATGGTGTGAATTAATTGGGTTAGAATTGTGTGTGCATGAGTGCACCATAGTAGGATATGCACTAGTGGGGTATTGTTGTGTGTGAGCATTTGCACTTGTGTAGGGTATATTTTAACTAAGAAAATCTTGAGTGTGTGTATCATATGCATCTAAGGTGTGAGTGGCCAAATCCCACTAATAGGAGATGGACACTTGTCTAGGGTTAAGAAAATAAAAGGAAAAGAAAGAAAGAGAGGAATTCAGATTTTCTTTTCCTTGTGTTTTCCGTTCCTCACGGCCGCCCTTCTCCTCTTCCTCTTCTTCTTCTTCTTCTTCTTCTTCTTCTTTTCTTCTTCTCTTGGACTTTAGTGGAGATTCAAGTGTACTAGTGGGGTTTGATCATCTCTTAGTAGTCATTGGTAAGTTTTATGCATTTAATTTTACTTGTGTTTAAGTTTCCATCTTCTTCTCTTTTTCTTACTTGGATTTGGGTTGAAGTTTTGGGTTTTGTTTTGGTTTGTGTGTTTTGGTTGGGTTTCCTAGTTGAGCCTCCTCGTGAGCCAAAGGGCAAAGAGAAGGTTGGATCTAGTGGAGCTCATTGATTTGGAGCTAAGGATTTTAAGGTTTGGGACTTTCTCCTTTTTCATTTGAGTTTGTTCATGTGTGTGTTTTGATGGTTTCTAGAAGTTAGGTTGTTAGATGTCCCTCATTTTGATGTATATGATATGGGTAATTACTTTGAAGTGTGAATCTTGCAAATGCATGAATAATAATGGTAAATTTGAGAATTGATGTGTTTTGATGCATAAATGGGGTTTTTGATTGATTCTTGAAAGTGAATGTTCAAATTCATGGATTTTATGAAGTTTATTGTTAATAGATGTTGTAATATGGTTGTTGATGTTAATGAATGGCTGGATTTGAGGTAAGTAACCTTTGAGTGTGATTTGTGTGGTAGGAGGAAGAATTGGAAGAGGAAAATCTGCAGAATTTCTGCAGATTTTCGATGTCCCGACACTGTCGCGATCGCGACGACTGTCGCGACCGCGACAGAGAGCGGTGATGGACACTTCGCCGTCGCGAGCCCGCGATAGCCAAAGTGTTGCGTACCCTCTGTCGCGACCGCGACAACTGTCGCGATCGTGACAGAGAGTGATTTTGGCCAATCGCTATCGCGAGCACGCGACCCGTCGCGAGCCCGCGACAGCATCAATCATCCTCTGTCGCGATCGCGACGCACGTCGCGAGCGCGACAGAGCCTGGCCCTTCCGTCCTCCTCGCGGTCGCGAAACCCGTCGCGCGCGTGCAGCGAAGAGACTTTGGTCTCTGTCGCGAGCGCGATAGACGTCGCGAGCGCGACAGTCCCCTGTTTGCTGAATGATTTTTCCTTCATTCCTTGTAGCTTGAACTTCAGTTTTCTTTAGCAATTGTGAGAGCTATGCTTGGTATTCTCTAAATAATATGCAAGTGTAACTATAGTATGATTATGTTCATTTGATGATGATGATTTTGGAAGTTATGAAATGGATGTTTTAACTTATGTATGACCTGCTAGAGTCTAGTAAGTGGATAGTTAGGCATGCCTAATAGAGTCTTTGCTGCAGCTTCTGTTTCTGTTTGGACCCCGATCAGGTCCCCGAACGGTTCCGCGTGAACCCCTATTTGAAAGGATCTTGTTTAAGATCACCCTTTGTAATGTTTTGTAAAAGTTAAATGAAAATTTATTGTATCGGCTCGTACCCGTAAAGTACTGTCTGTATCGGCTCGTACCCGTAAAGTACTGTCCGTATACTCGTTATCCACTCCCTTGAGTCAGCAGGCGTGTTAGTGTTTCAATGATTACAGTGTTTTGTATGAATTGTTATATGAGAATATGATTATTGTTATGAATCTTCTGATGAATGGCTTTATGTATGTGAGCATGAGTTTATTATTATTGTCATGCCATGAATAATGTTTCTAAATGAAGTACGCATGTGAATTGCCTTGACGACCGTTGTGAACGGTAGTCCTTATGTTATATGTGTGTTTTCCCCACTAAGCGTTTATCGCTTAGCACGGTGTGTTACCCGTGCAGGTGCGGAAGGAGTTGCCTTTGGGAGAGTCACCGTCATCGAAGCCAACACAGCAGGGTCTTAGTGCAGGGCTTATTTTTGTAGCTTTATGATTCTTTTTGTATAGAACTCCCTTATGATTTTGTAATAGCTTCCGCTTTTGTATATGTAATTTTGGGATTTGTAATTATATTTTATATCTCTCAGTTGATCAGAACAGTAATGTAATGCTTCTATTATATTAATGCATGATCAACTTTTATGAATGGTCTTTTAAAGTTTTAAATTACCTTGTATTTTGTTATGTATGTTATGGATGAGTGTATGTGTATTATGTATCTGTGTGGTGGCACCTTTACTCATAAGGCATCTCACTCCTTATCGGATGGGATCGCCTACGTATGGGTAAGGGGTGTTACAATCTCTCTTTCTTTTCTTTCTTTCTTCATTTTCTTTTCTTTTTATTTATCTTCTTTGTTTTACTTTACTCAATATTCTTCATCTGTACAAACTCTGTTTATTTTTTATTAGATTTTGTTGATCTATTTATCATATGTTTGTTGTTGTTTATTATCAGACATAGATCGTAAGTAGCTATTATGATTAAATGAACATGTTCGTGGCTTTATAATGCATGTTTTGATGGCATATTATCATATTTGTTAATCTGTTAAGGATACTCTGTTCGTCCCTATTTTTACGTTCTTCTGATCGTCTCTTCATTTTGTTCGAGTCATCATTTTTTATCGGAGTTGTGTCCCTGCTGCATGAGTCACACATTTTTTTTTCGCTGTCCGTCGTTGCGTTCCTCTGTTCTCTGTCCGAGTCATGAAAGGTGTGCATGACTCGTGAACGAGTCGTGCACCTTTTTTGCATTTCCCATGCTCCTCTTTTCCATCTTTACATTTCCATTTCTTTGCATTGTATTTTCATCACTTTGGGCCACTTTTTGTCCTTTAAACTAGTTCTTCACGTGATTCTTTAGTTTGTTTGTTTTAAGTTTTCATACTTTATGGTTATTTATTCCCTTTTGATTTTTTATCTTATTTTATTTCATTTTCCTATTATTGTTATCTTTATTTAGCCTAATTATCATCTTTAATTTATATTAATATGTTTTCAAAGATTATTATTATTAATATTGTATTAATATATTTCTTCTTATTATTATTATTATTATTATTATTATTATTATTATTATTATTGCATTGTTAATTGTTTATTTATAATTTGTTTGTTTACTTTTAGTTTTTACTATATTAATAATGATTAATGCCATTGTTATATTATTTGTCAAGGTTTAATATTTTTTTTATTATTGGCTTATTTAATTAGTTTATTTATTGATTTTCATTAAATTATTGGTTCATATATTATTCATTTAATTTGTTTTACTAACATTTTATTTTCTTTTGTTTTGCTGTCTCAAAATTGTTTATCTTTGCGAGTTAAGCTCGCGCTCGAGTCGGAGGATCGGAGAATTAGAGGCCTTCAATTTAGGGTTTGCAATTTTTTTAATTGTTGTATTTCCTTTTATTATTATTTTTTATGTGTTGTATATAAAATGTATTTTATATTTATCCGTATTATAGAAAATCATGCTTTTTTATAATAATTAATAACTTGGAACTTTTCTTAATAAATTGGACCAATGTTCTATTTTAGCCAATAAAATCTCACTTTCAAATGGAGAACTAAATTTTCATAAAATGGGATCACTCGTCCCGGTTTTCTCAATCAATACCCCAAAATAATAGTTCTCTAATTTTTAAGTTAATAAAAAGGGAACCAATGTTCCTAAAGTTCAATAAATAACCCGATTTATGTATGATGCATTTTTATCATTTTGTATGCATTATTCATTTATTTTGTAGCCCTTGTAATTAATTTTGGGGCTAATTTTATTTACTTATACTTTCTTATTTCATTTTATTTTTGGGGATTGTTCTGTCCCATTCCTTTAATTTATTTTTGGGGGATTGTTCTGTCCCAATTTTCATTCATAATTTATTTATTTATTTATCGCTTTATTTTATCGCTTTCAGTATGCTTGCAAATGCGCTTTAAATTCAATGCATAATCGCTTGAGATGAGAGATTGAATCTTAATCTCTTAAAAACTCATTTATAGATTTAAGTCATTAATAAAAGTGAAGTTCCGAACACCATCTCTTGTTTAGACCAAAGAGGTTAGAGACCTTTCCCAATTTCTTGTAAATTGGGAGGCGACTCCAAAATAGCTCAAAGGTCCCTAAAGGCATTGTGAGTCTAGATAATCCTTTCCAATGTTCTATTAGAAAGGAGGCATCCAAGATGACTCATGATGCCCAAGATCAAAAACACGCGAACCAATCCCTGGAGCCCCAAAAGGCGGGCTCAGTGAGGGCCTTTGCTAGGTTCCGGCGCACGTCACACAAGATGAAAATCGAAAAAAGGCATCCCGGGCAAAAATTAAGGGCCAAGAGAAAATGTTAAATCGAGAAAACCCGAGAGGTCCGATTGATAATAGGAGTTTGATGCTTACAAGATCTGTTTTGAGATTAGGTGTAGTCTTGTGCTTTTGAATTCTTGTTAAATGAAGATCATGTATGATGAAATCATATAAAACTGTACACAATTTCGAAATGAATAAAAGAATTTCGTTCGCATTTTCATTTGTTTCTTAATTCTGTCCTCAAAGAAATATATCATTGATCCTTTGGGGTATGATAGAGCAGCCAAGCTGTATCCTTAATCGAACCTTGACCACGTAGGACATAGTCCATTCATTTTTGCAAGCATCCGCATCCCACGTCATACATACAATTTCTTGTGTATACTCTTGTACATGTAATTTTTTAGGAAATATCTAAATGAGAACCATCAGCTCAGAAGAGAAACCTCGCAATTTGTAAGTCTGGAATAGACTCGATGCAGCTCAGAAGAGCAACCCCGCACTTTGTAAGCATGGAGCAGGCTCGGTACAGTTCAGAAGAATAACCTCGCGCTTTGTAAGTCTGGAGCAGACTTGGTGCAGCTCAAAAGAGCAACCCTACACTTTGTAAGTTTGGAGCAGACTCGGTGCAGTTCAGAAGAACAACCCTACACTTTGTAAGCCTAAAGCAGGCTCAGTACAGTTCAGAAGAGCAACCCCGCATTTTGTAAGCCTGGAGCAGGCTCAGTGCCATTCAGAAGAACAACCTCGCACTTTGTAAGTCTAGAGCAGACTCGGTGCAGCTCAGAAGAGCAACCCTCGCATTTTGTAAGTCTAGAGCAGACTCGGCGTACCACCCAGTTCAAGAAGACAACTGCATCAGGTACGCGCTTCATCTTTCCTTCTTTGAGCTTTGGCTCACCCAGGCACTATGTTCCCCAAAACTGGAGGCAACTGTGGACACCAGGTCCTGAGGCAGTTTAGACCGAAGTTACCCAATGACGAAAATGATGCCTATTAACGGGCAAAAGAGAAAAATGGAAGTGATGGTTTACTCGAAAATGTTTTTCGTTTTAAAAAAATAAAATAAAATAAATGTGCAGAATTGAGGGTTTACTGGGGGCCTGTGGGGTGAGGCCCATCTCACGTTGGTGAGATGCAGCCTCACCACGTGAGGCCCATTTCACAGGTGAGCCTCACGCGCCCCATGCTCCAGCACGTCCCTTCTCCATTTTTTCGGGAGGATTTGATTTGATAACATGGGTTTATGTTGGATTTGGTGGGGAAACGAACTAATCCTATCTGAGATATTAAAAGAGGAGTTAAAAAACTAAAGCAAAGGGGATGATTGGAGATAGAAAAAGAGGAACTCAAAAAAAGAAAGAGGATACAGAGAGAAAAGCTTGGAGAGGAAGAAAGGAACGAAGAAGAAGAAAACATTCTGAGATTTGTTTTAAGAAAAAAGAAAAGAGTTCTTAACGTTTGAAAGTCCATCGTTTTGGTTCTTTTTCTTCAACGTAATTTCCATTGAAGGTTTTTTAGTTGTTGTTTTAACTTCCTTTTTGGAAAGCAAAGAGGAAAACTAGAGCTTCTTCATCTTGCAATCTAACGTCTATATCTGAGGGTAAAGACTAGGATCTCTACCTCTTTCTTTCTTTTCCTTTCTTCTTTCCTTTTTCTTTCTTTTTCCTTATTGGCTTTACCTATTATTTCTCCCCATTGTAAATTCTCTGTTTAGTTTGGTGTTTGATTATATTAATCTGTTTGTTATAAGCTTGTTGTTGTTTGTTATTAGATATGAATTTTAAGTATTTATCGACATGATTATTGTTCTAATTATGTATGTTTGTATGTACTATCGTGTTTGTCAGGTTTGTTGAGGTTACTTTATTCATCCCTATTTTTTTGTGTTGTCTGAGTGTGTCTTTGTTTTGTCCGAGTCGTGACCTACCGATCGAGTCATGTCCTTATTTTGTTGAAATTGCGACCTCCCGATCAGATCATACTATTGGTATCCCGATCGAATTGTCCCATTGTTTTTTTGCCTGGTCTTTCGCGTCGGATTGTCCCTCTATTTCCCGATCGGACTGCACGACCCATGCAGTGAGCGCACGAGTCGTGCGCTCATTGCACAGCTCGTGCAATGCATGCACGACTTGTGCACGTCCGATCCCTCACCCCTTCAGGTTTTTGTTTTTCTTGTCCTACCAGATCGTCCGAATGTAAATGCATGTAATCTGGCCTAGTTACTCCCCTCCTATTGTGTTTTGGTTGATTTAATCCATTGGTTGTTGCTGTCAATTTTGTTTTTTATTGACTTCTATTTACTGTTCTTTGATTGTTGCAATTGGTATGAATTTAATTTAAGTTGTTTTATCGTTAGTAATGCATGCCATGTGGTTTGGATTTGTGGATTTTAGCTTTTTAAAATTAAAACCAGTGTTTTCTTCCAGTGAGCGGTTTTTTTTTTTTGCGTGACAGAGCAGAAACACAGCTGTGTTTCGTAAGAAAACACAGCTGTGTTTTCTATACTGTTCCGTTCCTTTGCTTTTCTTCATTTTCTTGCATGCAATTGTTTTATATTTAATTATTTCTATTTGATTAAGTGTTTATATTTTATTAGTTTAATTGATTATTATTTGATTGATCTATTAATCGTTTTAATTATATTATTCAATTAATTTTTTTGTTCATATTACATTAATTATTTGATTTACTTTAGTAACATTTTATTCATTTTTGTTTTGGTGTCTCAAAAATTGTTTATCTTCGCGAGTTACACTCGTGCTCGGGTTGGAGGATCTTAGAATTAGAGGCCATCCAATTTAGGGTTTGCATTTTTTAATTGTTATATTTCTATTTATTGTTATTATTATTTTTTATGTGTTGTATGTAAAATATATTTTAAATTAATTCGCATTATAGAAAACCACGTTCTTTACAATAATTAGTAACTTGCATTTTTTCATAATAAAATGGACCAATGTCCTATTTTAACCAATAAAATCTCACTTTCAAATGGAGAACTGATTTTCATAAAATGGGATCACTCATCCCAGTTTTCTCAATCTATATCAAAAAAATAGTTCTCTAATTTTTTAAGTTAACAAAAAGGAACCAGTGTTCCTAAAATATAATAAATTACCCGATTTATATAGGATGCATTTTAATCATTTTGTATGTGTTATTTGTTCATTTCGGGTCCCTTGTAATTAATTTTGGGGCGAATTTTATTTATTTATGATTTCTTATTTTATTTTATTTTGGGGGATTGTTCTATCCCATTTCTTTGTTTTGTAATTTATTTTTGGGGGATTGTTCTGTCCATTTTTTCGTTCGTAATTTATTTATTTACTTATTGCTTTATTTATCGCTTTCAATATGCTTGCAAATGTGCTTTAAATTCAATGCACAATCGCGTGAGATGAGAGATGGAATTTTGATTTCTTAAAAACTCATTTATAGATTTAAGTCATTAATAAGAGTGAAGTTCCAAACACCTTCTCTGGTTTAGACCAGGTGAGGTTAGAGACCTTTCCCAATTTCTTGTAAATTAGGTGGCAACTCCAAAATACCTCAAAGGTGCCTAAAGGCGTTGTGAGGCTAGATGATCCTTTCCAATGTTCTATTGGGAATGAGGCATCTAAAATGACTAATGATATCCAAGATCAAAATAACGCGAACCAATCCCTCAAGCCCTAAAAGCGGGTTCAATGAGGGCCTTTGCTAGGTTCGGTGAGCGTTACAGATACTGTGTCCTTTCAGTATCAATATATTAGTACCCGTATCTACTAGTTAGTGAATAATCAGGCTATTACATTTATTTCCAGTGATATGTAATGGGTATATGTTACATGTTTATGTACATGAGATATGACAGGATGTGCTGCGATACTTGTAGTTGGATATGAATGGTTAATTACTTCATATTGTGGATATGCATACGTTCAATAAGTAATGTTTACATGTATGCATGTGTATAATTAAATTGCTTATTGTGCAAGTAAAATATTACTTATATGTTTTATTGCTTGATCAGTTTATAACTTGTTATAGCAATTATTTTTTATATGCATATCTATGTTTATTTTATTCCTCCCCATTAAGCGTTATCGCTTAGCACGGGTTATTTTCCCGTGTAGGTGGCAGGATCGGTTTTGGAGTCAGACATCTGTAGGTCAGCCACTTGAAGTCCTTAGATGGAGTCTTTTTTGTAGTTCGCTTATACTTTTGTATTGACATATGTTTTGTTTATGGATTTTTGTCATGGCAATGTAACTTTTTATAAAGGAATGATTTTGTATATGTATATGTTAAAGGTTTACATTTTTGTATATGGCAATGTAAAAAGTTTATAACTCCTTTTATAAAATTTATATATATATATATATATATATATATATATATATATATATATATATATATATATATATATATATATATATATATATGGATTTGTTATCTTTTTGATTAAATGTTTTTGCTTCCATATCATAATTGAGTATATGTATATGTATTTGTGTGCGTAGCACTCCAATATCCTTCCAAAGGGGGTATCGGGGTGTCACAGTTGTGGTATCAGAGCACCGATTTAGGCGGTTCTGGTCTTTTACTTGTTAGAGTGTTGAGTCATTGCATGTGAGTCTGTCTAGTATTGTGGCCTAATGCAGATGTCTTTTTGTTTAGAGTTAGATGGAGTCGGATCCAAATGAGAATGTGGGTGAGACAACAGGTAGTGTGATTCCGGTTAGAGTTGATCAGCTTGTTTTGCAGCATCAGTGAGATGATGGTCCCGGTATAGGGTATGAGAATTCAGAAATTGTGCAAGGGTTGATTCGAATTTTGGACATATTAACTGCTCCTGAAGTTTCTAAGGAATTTGTTAAGAAAAGAGGATAAAAGAGAAAAACATCAGGTATAAAAACAAAAGTAGACAAGAGACCACGGGAGATACCGAAATGTCAACATTGTCAGAGGCAACACTGGGGCAAGTATAGGAAGATCATGGGAGCCTACTTTAGGTGTGGAAGCAAGGATCATTTGCTTGCTAGGTGTCCTAAATCAAGAGAGAATCAAGTACTGCAAGCAAGTAAGTATTTGATGAATATGTCATGAGCGGCCAAGGAGGGAAGAGATAGAGGTAGAATTGGGAATATTTCAGGAGGTCCAGCCAGAGTATTTTTAGCGGTCAAAAAGGATGTGAATGAGCCCACAGGTCCTTCCGGTAAGGTTTTGAATTGTTAAGTTTTCGTATGAGTTCGGTTTTGATGGTTGGGATGTAAATGATTAGCGGGAAAATTTCGAGGATGAAATTTCTTAAGGGGGAGAGAATTGTAACATCCCAAATTAGGGTCTAGTTGGAATTTGCTTAATGATTGGGCAATTAAGGGTATTTTAGTAATTGTACATGTGTGAATTGGTTTTAAATTGGGGACTTAATTAAAGAGTAATTAAAGTTTAAGTGAAAAAAATTTTTGTTAGTTACTATAAGGTAATTGGTAAGGACTTCTTAGTTAATTGTTAAGGAACAAATGGTAAAAATAAAGGTAGTGGAATAAGGGGTCAAGTGAGGAATTGGCATGTGGGATTGTTGGTCAGAGTATTTAAGGGAATTTGAAGGAGAGAGAGGGAAGAGGAAGGAACTTGTTTTTTTTTCCCATTCTTCCTTTCTCTTCTTCTATTCTTTTTCTGCTCTTTAATCTTTGCATGTGTCATTCTACAAAATTGAGTTGGGTTTTTAGATCAAGAACTGGCTTTAGAAAAGTATGTGGTTGGGTTTATATGTGTTGTTTCTTCTTCTTCTTCCATTCGAGTTTATCGGCACCGGGTCCTGAGTCAAGGGTAACATTGAAAAATGGCAATTTTGGCTCTCTAGGCTCTTTAATAATTTCTCCGAAAAATTATATATAAAAACTTAAAAATAAAAATATATATATGTATGTACAATTAAAAATTAATTAGTTAATTTATTAGTTAGTATTGTAGGATAATTAAAATTGAAAAAAGAAAATAAATATAGCGTCTAATTACGTAAAATTTATAATAATTTAAGTAAATTAATTAAATTAAAAAATAAAAAATATGGAGAAAATTAAGGGGTTAGATCTACCCTAATTTGTGGGGTATAAAAAGAAAAAACAGAAGAAGCAAAAAACCAGAAGAAAAAAAAATAGAAGAAGAAGCAAAAAATAAAAATAAAACAGAAGAAGAAGCGAAAAAAAATAGAAGAAGAAGCGAAAAAAATAAAACAGAAGAAAAAGCGAAAAAAAAAGAAGTAGAGCTCATGGTAGTACCCTTTGATGAGTTTCAATAGCTATCTTTTTAGCTTAATTTTTATGCTGAGCTTGATGAGCACAAGTATTACCAAATTCAAATCCAAGAATATCTAGACAGTATACAATTGGGGTTGGGAATGGTCCTTTCATCCGTCGAATGAACATTGCGGCCATTTTTCTCTAGCGACCTGATCCTCCTTTGATAGCCAATTACCTAAGCCTAACGCTACAACCAAAGTAAGACCTCTTGATTCTGGGTTTGGCCTTATCCAATTAGCAGGGATGATCTTCTAATAAGGTTTGGTACGTAGAAAGAGGCATATGGTGTCTCTTGAGCTTCAAGCGGGAAGCCACGAGTGCATTTGCATTCGAGTTGAGTCTCATCTCCAAAGTTGCATCTAGAATTTGCTTTCAAATGATGAAAAATTCTGTTTTGGGCCTTTTGAACATACACACAGAGATTGCATAGTATGCCTTATATTTACATGTTGGTTTAGTAAACCTTGATGTCTACATATTTATCTTCTTGCCCTTCATTGGGAATGACTCCCGAATTCTTTGGCTGAGATTACATCAATTGAGAATGTGATTCATTCAGTGTGTTCAGGAATGATAGAAACTCGAGTTTGGGGTACCTAATAGGTTGCAATCATTTCACAATCTTGGGATACTTCTTATCGCTACTCAAGAAAGCAGTACTTTGCACATTCACCCAATGATATTCTTTGTACATATGATTCCAGCAAGTAGCAAACATTCTTATAAATGGTTTTACATACGCATTTTGTGGGCGTATCCTTTGCATGCATTTCACATGCACATCTTTCGCGTGCATTCTATACAAACACATGATTTTTTCTGCACATGTTTTATACGCATAGTTATCCATGAGCACATCACACACTCAATTTTTCACATAGACTCTTTACCCTTGTCACATGCATGAGCATTTGCATATATAAATCCCTTTGCATATATTTCTCATGCCTGATTCTTTGTATATATTTCTCATTCATGATTATTTGTAAATATTTTACAGAATTTGATTTTTCACACACATTCCATAATCTTTTGCATGTATATAAGCCATGTGTATAACTGTGGCATATATGCCATATGCATAATTCCCTACATGCATTTTATGTTCGTAGTCAATGCAAAGTATGCATAGTACATATTTCGCATACACAAACTTTGTAATGCTTTTCACATGCATATGTAGTGCCCCTAGATAGTATACATCAGCTTCACGTCGACAAGATGATGTTTCTTAAGCCCTCTCAGGGGGCAATCATCCTTAAAACCCTTCAGGATCCTTGGGGGGTATGGTGGAGCAGCCAAGCTGTATAACGGACCCTTGACCACCTAAGACATGGTCATCCATTTTTACAAACATCTACATCTCATATCATGCATACAATTTCTTGTATATACTTCCATGCACATAGCTTTGCAGGAGAGCCGCTCAGAAGAGAACCACGTACTTTATAAGCCTCGGCTCAGTGCAGTCCAGAAGGACACCCAGTTCAGAAGAACAACCCCGCTCAGAAGAGCAACCCCGCACTTTGTAAGCCTCGGCTCGGTGAAGTCCAGAAGGACACCTCGCACTTTGTAAGCCTAGAACGGGCTCTGTGCAGTTCGGAAGAACAACCTCGCACTTTATAAGCCTAGAACGGGCTTAGTGTAGCTTAGAAGAGCAACTCTCGCACTTTGTAAGCCTAGAACGGGCTCGGTGCAGCTCGAAAGAGCAACTCTCGCACTTTATAAGCCTAGAACGGGCTCGGTACAGTTCAAAAGAACAACCATAATGACAATAATAATAATACTAATGATAATAATAATATATGAACGAACATAATGACAAGAATATGAATAATCAAATATAATAATAAATAATGATAATAATAATAATAATAATAACAATAACAATAATAATAACATCAAAGAAGATGAACAATCATATAAACATGCATAATAATAGTATCAATAATAATATGGACAATCATATAAGCACATGTTAATAATAATAATAATAATAATAATAATAATAATAATAATAATAATAATAATAATAATAATAATAATAATAATAATAATAATAATAATAATAATAATAATAATAAAATATGAACAATTCAATTAAATATGGAAGAAAAAGCCAATTGTGCTAAAACATATTAAATGATGATACTAATAATATATGTGAACAAAAATGATGACCATAATATGAACATGAACAATTAAATAAGAAATAAGAACAAGAAATAATAGTATAAACAATTAAAAATAAGAAATAAAAAAATAGATCTAAGAGGATTTACATGATAATTAATTAAATAAAAACAAAAGAATGAAATTAATAAGAAAGTGATAGAACTAAAAGAATTTACATATTAACTAATTAAATAAAAAACAAAAGAATGAAATTAAAATTAAATTTAAGAAATTGAGCCAAGAATAATTACCCTCAAATTTATCTTGAAGAAATGAAGGTAGATGATCCAATTCCTTGTCTTGATTTGAAGAATATGATTAGAAAAATAAAATATCAAAAGATGAATTTTACTAAAGAACAAATAATTAGTTTATTTGTCTTGAAGTAGAAAATTGTTTGATTGAAAATAAGAAAATTCTCAAGAAAAAAAATAGTTATTTTTTTTGCCTTAAGAATTGCTGGAAATTTCTTTAGAAATTGAGAGAATTTTTTCTTGAAAGAAGAAAGAAGAAGAAAAACATTTTCTAAAGAAAAATCCCCCTTAATTCCCCCTAAAAAACTCTTTTTATTCCCCTTAAAATTCAGATTTTTTAATTAAGAAATTAAATTAATTTAATTCCCATAATTACAAAAAACCACTGAATTTATTGGGTTGGAAGATGAAAGGCTTTTTGAATTAAATTTTGCAAAAAAAAAGAGTTAAAAAGCATTTAAAATGAAGAATTTATGGCCAAAAAGGCCAAAATAGGCAAAACGGACGAACAGGGGCACGGAGCGACCGACGGCCTGCCCGTGCGAAGGCGCCACCGATGGCCTGCTCGTGCGAAGCAGCGACCGACGGGCAGCCCGTCCCTTCCGTGGAATTTTTTTTTTCTATAAAATATTATAATTTAAAAACTCACTTTTTTCATCACAAAATAAATTTTAAAATACTTTAAAAATATTTTTGAAATACATTTTTATTTAATTTTAAAACAACAAATCGACAAGGAAATCGTCACTTCCAACTTCATTCTTTTTGCCTATAGATCGGCACACTTAATTTCATCATTGGGTAATCCTGATCAAGGCTACTCGGGACCCGGTGTCTACAGTTGCCCCCAATTTTGGGGAGGCTAGTGTGTGGGTGCCTAGGTGAGCCAAAATTCAGGAAAAGGAAAGAAGCGCGTACCTGAGGCTGCCTCCTTCCCGCTGCTCCCTCGGGAACAGTGCTGTGATTCATCCTCTTGAGTTGCCCTGAGTCGCTGACAAGACTACAAAGTGCCAGGGAACCATCCTAAGACGGTGATGCTCCGGGTCTGCTACGGACTACAAAAAACGCAAGAAGAAGATTGCACCGAGTCTGTTACAGACTACTAAAAGTACAGATGCCATCCATAGATGACGATGCGCCGAGCCTGCTACAGGCTACAAAAAACGCAAAAGGAGGATTGCACCGAGTCTGCTACAGACTACCAAAAGTGCAAAAAGAGGACTGCACCGAGTCTACTACAGACTACCAAAAGTGCAGCTGCCATCCGTAGATGACGATGCGCCGAGCCTGCTACAGGCTACAAAAAAACGTAAAAGGAAGATACTGCACCGAGTCTGCTACAGACTACCAAAAGCGCAAGAGATGCCCTCTTAGAGGACTCCACCGAGTCTGCTACAGACTGCCAAAAGTGCAAGAGATGCCCTCTTAGAGGACTGCACCGAGTCTGCTACAGACTGCCAAAAGTGCAAGAGATGCCCTCTTAGAGGACTGCACCGAGTCTGCTACAGAGTGCTAAAAGTGCAAGGGATGCCCTCTTAGAGGACTGCACCGAGTCTGCTACAGACTGCTAAAAGTTCAAGAAATGCCCGCTTAGAGGACTGCACCGAGTCTGCTACAGACTGCTAAAAGTGCAAGGGATGCCCTCTTAGAGGACTGCACCGAGTCTGGTACAGACTGCTAAAAGTGCAAGGGATGCGCTCTTAGAGGACTGCACCGAGTCTGCTACAGACTGCTAAAAGTAAAGGGATGCCCTCTTAGAGGACTGCACCGAGTCTGCTACAGACTGCTAAAAGTGCAAGAAATGCCCTCTTAAAAAGTCTCAAAGATTTGCTGGCGTAGATTCTATCTTGACCTGATTGCCAAGCAAGGGCAAGTGCTGATGTTGCTGTCCTTGACTAGCTTTATTTGTGTGGCCTTCATTTGGACTTTCCTGCAAAGCTGTGTGCACAGGAATATATACAATAGATTGTGTATGCAAGTGTAAATGGCCATATGCAGATGTTTTTTTTTTTAAAAAAAATAGTATGAAATGCATGCAAAAATGGATAGACCGTGTCCTGAGTGGTTAAGGATCCGTTGAGGATGTGGCTTGGCCGCTCCACCATGCTGAGTGGTTAAAGGTCCGTTGAGGATATGGCTTGGCCGCTCCACCATGCCCCTGAGGAACTAGAAATGGCATCTTTGCTTAGGAACCCTGACCCGTAAACTTTTCAAATAGAACCGTCAGGTGTGCATCTTTGCTCCCCGGTCAATGAGCAAATGCTCGGGATTCTGACTCATGTCCTGAATTATGTCTTATCTGGCTGAAAGGAAGATCATCCGAAGTATGCTGCCTTATTGCTCCAGGCATCGGAAGTCATTGTTTTAAAGGTAGTGCGTCCCTTGTGGATTTTCACACTAGCTTTTCTTTGTGGGTAATGCGTCCCTTGAGGGATTTTCACATAACCCTATGCCTAATTTTTGCCTGGAATGGACCCAACCCAATCCAGCGGCTTTTTCCTTTTTTTTTTTAATTTTTGAAGGACAGACTGCCTGTCTTCAGGTTTTCACCCTGCCCTTTGGCCTAACTTTTGCTTAGAGAGCCAGTTACGGTTTTCATCTCGAACGGCCTCTTTTTTTTTGTGTCCAAAATTCTTTTAGCTTTTTGAATAATGGTCGTGTGGATTTTGGCTGACGAATAGCTCGAAGCCGATGTTGGGGCATGACTTGCTGAAGGATCAAGACGAAAATGGCAATGAGGACCACTTATATTAAATTGCACATATGTGAAGAGAAAACAATGCAGTGCTTTTTATACTGGAACTTAAACCATTTTGAGTATGCAAGATAAAGTGCTTTGCTTACATTAAAATATTATTGTATACATGCATACGTTCCAGTCTGATTTCATCATACATGATCATTATTTGGCATTAATTTCAAAAATAAATAACCTTATCTAATCTCGAGATGGATCTTGAAATCATTAAACTCCTATTATCAACCAGTTCTCTCGGATTTTCATGGTTGAAAATTTTCTCTCTGCCCTTAATTTTTGCCCGAATACTCTTTTTCTTTTTCCTTTCTCTAAGCACGTTGGGGTCGAGACTCAACTCAAATGCATAAATGCATTCGTGGCTCCCCGCTTGAAGCTCAAGAAACACCATATGCCTCTTCCTACATACCAAACCTTATTAAAAGGTCATCTCCGCTAATTGGATAAGACTGAACTAAGAATCAAAAGGTCTTACTTTGGTTGTAACGTTAGGTTTAGGTAGATGGCTATTAAAGGAGGATCAGGTTTCTAGATAAAAATGGCCGCAACGTTCATTTGGATGATCGAATCATTTTCAAACTAATTTCATGCTGTCCAGAAATTTTTGAATTTGGACTCGGTAATACTCTGACTTATCAAGCTCAACGTAACAATTAAGCTAAGAAAGATAACTACTGAACTCATCAAGGGGTATTATCTTGGGCCCTACTATTTTCCTTTTTTCTTTCTTCTTTCTTTTTTCTCTTCTCTTTTTTTTTTCTCTTTTCTTTCTTTCTTTTTTTCTTCACAAATTTATTTCTCTAATTACCCAAAAGATTTATTAGTGATTTAAAACCCCTTTCTTGAAGTGTAGCCCAAAAATTATCGATGATCGCAAATTCATTTTCCAAAGGGTAGACCCATCCTTATCAGGGTGATTTTTGGTAACACAAAATTATCAATGGTTGAAATTCCCTTCTCGAAATGTAGACCCATTTTCATCGGGGCAAATTTTTGATGGCCCAAAGGATTGCCAATGGTTAAGCCTCAAAGATCATCAATGATTAAAAATCTCTTTCAGAAGTGTAAACCCACTTTCCTAGGGCAATTTTTGGATAGCTTAAGCGGATATCGTAATGTACATCTTACCAGAGCGGCCATTCTTCTAAGGGGAAGCCAAAATTATTTTAGGC
The DNA here is from genome assembly GCA_947683425.1 of Excoecaria cochinchinensis. Classification (NCBI taxonomy): domain Eukaryota; kingdom Viridiplantae; phylum Streptophyta; class Magnoliopsida; order Malpighiales; family Euphorbiaceae; genus Excoecaria; species Excoecaria cochinchinensis. Next base: position 403,386 of record CANTUQ010000158.1, read on the forward strand.
GAAAGGTAGTTTTAATGTGTGTAATAATAAAATCGGTACGCATTTAGCATGCCAAAATAAAGGCTCAACGGGCTAGCAAGCGATTTTGAAATGAGGGTAGGAAATGGTCATTTAGAGAGCTATACGAAGAAATAGTGCCTAAATCATTTTCTAGATCCAGCCTTATCCAAGAGTCGCTTTGACGGGTAATCAGAAAGGATCTGGTGCTCTTAGTGAGTTTTGATCCAATCCCCTAATTGCATCTAGTTTTTCTTTTCCACTACATTCTATTTTTATTTTCAACTCTCAGGATTTTCCTCTCTTCAGGAGTTATATCAGATGCTACAAGATCTCGAGATTACATGAAGGAGTATTCATTAAGTTAATATCAAATGTAAATGACTTGTGATTATGATCATGCATAATGAAATCATGAGAACATAAACAAAAAGCCATTAATATAGTTAATGTAAACAATACCGCATACATCAAGATTGAAAAAAAGTTCAAATATGAAAAGCATATCTACTAGAAGGTTTCCTCCCCTATTTCTTGCGGCGCTCTGGATCAGTAATCTGTTTATTATCGATCAAATCTTGAATCTCATGCCTTAGCCTTACACAATTGTCCGTCATATGCCCAGTGTGCGGGTGGAAGGCATAATACTGATCGGTCTTGTGACTGGGTTGTCCCTGGTTTCTGGCGAGCTTAGAAGGTAGTGGCTGTAGCTTACCTTCCTTCATCAATCTGTTGAGTACCCAAGACAAGGATCTGCCTAAATTAGAGTAGTGTCTCTAATCCGCTTTAATTGCTGATACTTTTCTTGCCCTTTGGGTATCACTGCTATTATCATAGTAACCAACTCCTGGACTTGTGAGGCCAGCAATAGTCTTATTGAGAGGTGCCCGAGTAGTTGCAAGCTTGGACTTCACAATCTCTTCTTCAAGATCAGTTAGCTTCCTTTTCGTGTTCGAGGAACTGAAGAGGCCCATTGACTGTAAAGGCTCTAGTCCCTTTGCTCTTCCCAGTAGCTTGATTGGTGAGTCGAATGGGGCCTTGTACCTAGGCTCGGGAGTGGACGGGAACATTACGGCCGTCGTTGCATGAGCCTTCTGAGTCGGGGTTGAGTTAACTTGGCTAATAGAAGTCATCATGAATTGGGCTTGAAGAATAAGTGCCATGGCATCCATCCTCTCCTTAATCACGGCCAACAACTTTTCCTCTAGCTCTTTAAATCTCTCATCTATCTCTTGGGCCATTAGGGCACGGACCTCTTCAATCTGTTGTGATGGATCAGCCATTTCTAATGCCTTCGGACGCCCTAGCAAGGATGCTAAATCTTTGTCAGCCAACTTTAACTCTGATCACTCTTTAGATAACTATCGGGATCCCTAAACCACCTAAGCAAATGGTCTACAATGCTGAAAAGCAAGGACTTAGAATGATGCATGAATTATATGCAATCCATGGTCGTGACTAAAAGAGATTACAATGATACATGTGAAATATTTGAAAAACTATACACAGGACGATATGTACATGTAATAATTATATGCAAAGAAGATGATGTATACATAGGGAAGAAATAAAAATTTTATTTGTGCATGAATGACATGAATATGCAATGCATCATCCACAACAACATGCAAGCAGATAGATCTCTACAACCTTATCACTCCAGCACACGAGGTTGATTGGTCTCTTTCCTAGGTGAGATTGGCCCATGGCTCAACAGGGGACCCAATGGACGTGTATGGTGCACGGTGGAAAACCGGCAGCATAACATCTCTTATCTAATGTACATACATATGGGTGTCTGGCCATTATGTATTTAAACACCTCAATTAAATCAAGATGGGCCTAGCGGGGCATGAAAGTCTTTGATGAAAGACCATTTAATTTAACTGATTTTGTTCAATAAATGATGGCCCACGTAGCAAGCACGGGATTATGGTACATTTCACCTAGTGGAAGTATCTATTGCCAATATATGAGCTTTGGTCAGAAGGTAGTGATACTTTAAGGCTACCCAAGCATGGTCCCTGCCAACGGGTCTAGCTCATCACGAGCATAACGACCGATTGGGTCACCATTTGATATACCATAAGGTACGAGGCTTGGGCTGGTGATTATCCTTAACACTTCCCTAAATTGAGTGAAAATAGGGTCGTGCTTCGGGAACACACCGGGGCTAAAATAGGGACTAAACTAGCATAATCTAAGGCTCTAACATTGATGCAATGCAATTTCGAAAAGAGATGAAATTTTTAAATTAAAACTCAATTGTAAAGTTTAACCAAGGTACTTTCGAAGGGAAGTCTCAAAGTCCCCAGTGGAGTCGCCACTGTGACGCGCGCCGGATATCCACTCGGCCGCCCCTATGACCGCCAGCTTGAGGGCGATCGGGCACTTGAGGGTCCGTTAACAGCTTGCAATAAATCGCAAGTGCATCTATGTTGGGCAACAAGGAGGTTTCATGGAGTCGCCATCCAATAGAACATTGGGAAAGTTTCTCTCACCTCGGAGAGCCTAAGACTGCGCTTAGTATCCATTTTGGGCCAGCCAGAGGGGTCTTGTAAGGTAAACCTCTCGCCCTAAGGAGCCTAGGATTAACGCCAAGTTTCGTGACACAAGAGGTGTCTGGGAGGGTAAACCTCTCGCCTCTTTGAGCCCAAAGACCAGAGAAAGTTCGGGACTCCCCATTTATTCATACCTTGGTTAAGTTTATAATCGAGTTTTGAATTTAGTATTTCATGCCTTTTCTCATTCAATTTTAATGCAATTTAATTAAACGCATATAAATCATATAATAAAAAGCGATAAATAAAGTAAATGAAAGCAAAATAAATTACAATAAAACTAGGGGCGGAATACAACTCCCATTTGTAAATAAAATGCAAATCATACATAAATCGGGCTATTTATTAAAAATGAGAACGTTGGTGTAATGCCCCGTTATCCCTGTTGGAAGCATACCGAAGTGCCCCGCGGATAACCACGTATACGAATCCAAATACACACTAATAAACAAAAACTAATATGAGAAATAAAGAAACTTTTAATCATAATATAGCAAGTCCTTGAACATATATCATATCAATATCGTTTTACAAAAGGGCTCGTAAGCAAATACATTGTAACACCCCCTTCCCATACGTAGGCGATCCCATCCGATAAGGAGTGAGATGCCGTATGAGACAAGGTGTCACCAAACAAAAGCAAAGCAAAATATACATCCATTCATAACATACATTCAGAAATACAGAATAATTAAAAACTTTACATGCAGAAAGCAAAAGCTGATCATGCATTACTATAATTAAACTATTACAATAATGATCTGATCAACTAGCTGAACAAAATAATATTACATATACAAAATATAGATACAAAAGCGGAAGCTGATACAGAGAGTTCTATACAAAAAGAATCAATAACTGATACAAAATTGAGCCCTACACTAATCCCTTCTGTGTTGGCTTGATGACGGCGACTCTCTCAAAGCAAAACGTCTTCCGCACCTGCACGGGTAAACACACCGTGCTAAGCGATAAAACGCTTAGTGGGGAAACACATAACTTATGGACGGCCACTCACAGTGGTCGTCAAGGCATAACACATTCACAATGGCAGAATGCAAAGGTTATAACATATACCATATAAACATGCTCGTATTTAAAAGTCATACATTCAGTATCTCATAATCATATCCATTATAGAATAATCCAGCATGTATTTCATCATTAAACTCATTCAGATATTCCATTCAAAGCCATATCAGATCAGAACAATTCCATTAACATTTAAAGAACACCTGCTGACTCTAGACAGTGGATAACGAGTGTACTGAGGGTACCTTACGGGTACGAATCGAATACTGAGGGTACCTCACAGGTACAAGTCAAATATTATATCATTTATCAAAACATGTTATTTATATACTGAGGGAATCTTAAACAAGATTCTATACTGAAGGGTTCGCGAGGAACCAAACGGGGACCTGATCGGGGTCCAAACTGAACTGAGGGCTGCAGCTAAAGACTCTATTAGGCATGCCTAACTATCCACTTACTCGACTCTAGCAGGTTATGCGTCAAACAGATCACATTTCAGGATACAGAATATAATTCATCAGAAAATCATGCTATCACGCATATCGAAGCATTAAACAGTAAGACATGCATCGTACAATATTAAAGTCCATTCAGAAGAAATACCAAATTCAGTTCTGAGTTAAGAACTAGGAAATTTCGGAAAAATGAGCTGAACGGGGAAACGGGCGAGGAATGGCTGGTCACTGGCGTGACTGGCCTTCTCAACAGGCAGGTCACGGCGTGACCTAGGGTCACGTCTCGTGACCTGCTTGTTTCTCGCCTATCGCGGTGCGTGATCCTCGCGGGTCACGCAATGCTTATGCAGGTCACGGCGTGACCGAGGGTCACGCGACGTGACGCTGCTTCTCCCTCGCAGATCACGCTGCGTGATCTGCCTCTTCCTCGCAGGTCGCACGACGTGACCGAAGATCACGTCGCGTGACTTGCTTCCTCTTCAGCTGGTCACACGACTGGCTTCTCAGCAGGCAGGTCACGCCGTGACCGAGGGTCACGCGACGTGACGTGCCTTCCTTCGTAGCGAGTCACGCGACAAAGAGAGTTTCTACAGTAATTCGTTTTTCCCAGAAGTTCCAGAATTTCCAGAATTCAATCCCAAATTGATTTAAGTCCATACAAACCTGTTCTTACCTTCCAGAAATTATCCCAAACAACATCGGCAATAATTATACAACTCAATTCATCAAATAGTTCATCCAATCAAATCAAGAACATACACATTCAAACTTAGAAGAACATGAACCCTAGAATTACAGTAACTTCAAAATCATACAATTTCACAAGTAAACATTCCCAAACCTGGATTCTAACTTCTATCACTTAGCTCCACTAGGACCAGCAACTTCTTTGCCCTGAGGATCACGTGGAGCTTCAGCTAAACACAATCACAGCAAGAAAATCCACAAAGAAAACCCTAAGTTAAATCTAAACTTAAGGAAGAAGAAAATATAAACTTACAGTAAAACACAAACAAGATATGCACTTACCAAGCTAGGGGATGCAAGGAGAGATTATCTTCACCAATAAGACCTTGAACCCTCAACACAGTATTTGGAATAAAGAAAATTGAAGAAGAAGAAAGTGAGTGAGCAAGAACGTGAATCTTCAAGTCCCTTTTCTCTCATTCCCTTTTCTTTTTCTTTTCTTTATTCTAAATATGTATCTATTTCCTATTGGTGAAAGTAATCACTCATACTAAAATACAATGCATTACACACACCCTAAGTAACCTCATTAAATGTATTCTACAATGGTATAAGCAAATGCACGCAATTGATTCCCAACTAAAAACACCCTAATATGGTATGCTCAAGTGTACACAAGTAATTCCTAATTAATTCACACAGTAATGCCATGTATGTACCCACACAATAATAAAACCCCAAAATCATGCATTTTACTGAAATACCCTTATGAAATACTGTACACATGCGAATGCTTACACATACAGACAGACAGATAGACAGACAGACAGGCTCATTCTACTAGGGGGCAAATGGGGTGTGACAACTCTCCCCTACTAATAAGAATTTCGTCCTCGAAATTCTCACCTGAACTGAACAACTGTGGGTACTGAACTCTCATCAACTCCTCTGGTTCCCAAGTCGCTTCCTCGACTCCATGATGGATCCATAATACTTTAACCAAAGGAATCTGCTTATTTCTCAACTGCCTAACCTCTCGGGCTAAAATAGCTCGCGGTTCCTCATCATAAGAGAAGTCTGGCTGAACCTGGATATCCTGAACTGACAGAACATGCGAAGGATCTAATCTGTACCGACGAAGCATCGAAACGTGGAATACATCATGCAACTTAGCTAACTCCATCGGTAACGCCAATCTGTAGGCTACAGGTCCTACCTTAGCCAAAATCTCATAAGGTCCAATGAAACGAGGACTCAGCTTACCCTTCTTTCCAAATCGAAGCACTCTCCTCCAAGGAGAAACTTTAAGGAAAACTTTGTCCCCGATCTCAAAATGCACATCTTTCCTCTTCAAATTGGCATAAGACTTCTGTCGATCCTTGGCTGCCTTCAAATTCCGCTGCACTACTCTGATTTTCTCTTCAGTATCTCTAACCAAGTCGGGTCCAATCATAGATCTCTCGGATAGCTCGGTCCAACAAATCGGAGTCCTACACTGACGACCATACAAAGCCTCATATGGTGCCATACCGATACTTGACTGGAAACTGTTGTTGTAGGCAAACTCCATCAATGACACATATCTGTCCCAACTACCCGGAAAATCCAATGTACAAGCTCTCATCATATCCTCCAAAATCTGTATAACTCGCTCTGACTGACCATCGGTCTGAGGATGAAACGCTGTACTGAAGTTCAACCTAGTGCCCAAAGCTCTCTGTAACTCCTTCCAAAACTTGGAAGTAAACCTCGGATCTCGATCTGAAACTATGGACAAAGGCACACCATGCAACCGAACTATCTGATCCACATAGATACTGGCTAATCTGTCCATGGAGTAGTCCACTCTAACCGGCAGAAAGTGAGTTGATTTCGTAAGCCGATCCACAATAACCCAAACCGAATCATGCTTCCTCTGAGTCAAAGGCAAACCAGAAACAAAGTCCATGGCGATGTCATTCCATTTCCACTCAGGAATGGATAAAGGCGTAAGCAAACCTGAAGGAACCTGATGCTCTGCCTTTACCTGCTGACAAGTCAAGCACTTGGAAACAAAATCCACTATGTCTCGCTTCATACCGGACCACCAATAGAATTGCTTCATGTCTCTGTACATCTTCTCACTGCCCGGATGCATAGTAAAGACTGAACTATGAGCCTCACTCATGAGCTGTCTCCTCAAGTCCTCAGACTCTGGCACACACAGGCGATCCCTAAACATAAGTACCTCATCCTGAACTGAGAACTCTGACTGCTTACCCGATCTAACCTCAAGCACAATCCGCTGAAGTCTCTGATCATCTCTCTGAGCATCCACTATCCTCTGTCTCAAAGTAGGCTTCACACGCAACTGGGCAAGCAAAGCCCCATCTGAATCAAAACGCCATCTGAATCGCCTCAAAAACAAAGCTGAAACCGATTTCCGACTCAAAGCATCTGCGACTACATTGGCCTTACCAGGATGGTAATCCACAATGCAGTCGTAGTCCTTAAACAACTCAAGCCATCTGCGCTGTCTCATGTTCAACTCTTTCTGTGAAAGGAAGTACTTCAAACTCTTGTGGTCCGAGAAGATCCTACACTTTTCCCCATACAAGTAGTGACGCCAAATCTTCAAAGCAAAGATCACAGCTGCCAACTCTAAATCATGCGTCGGATAGTTCTTCTCATGTGGCTTCAACTGACGAGAAGCATAAGCCACTACTTTACCTTCCTGCATCATCACACATCCAAGACCAACTCCAGAAGCATCACTGTAAATGACAAACTCCTTACCCGAGATGGGTTGAGTAAGGATAGGAGCCTCAACAAGCAACTGCTTTAACCGATCAAAACAAGACTGACACCTGTCTGACCACTGAAATCTAACTCCTTTCCTCAACAATCTAGTCATAGGAGCAGCAATCACAGAAAAACCTTTAACGAACCGACGGTAATAACCTGCTAAACCGAGGAAACTCCTCACTTCCTGAACATTTCGAGGCGCTTTCCAATCAACAATCGCCTCAATCTTAGCTGGATCCACCTGGATACCACTAGCTGAAATAATGTGACCCAAGAATGAAACTTCTCGAAGCCAGAAATCACACTTGCTAAGCTTAGCAAACAAATGATGCTCTCTCAACATCTGCAAAACCAATCTGAGATGCTCCTCATGCTCACTCTCATCCCTGGAATATACTAAAATGTCATCAATGAACACTACCACAAATCGATCTAAATATTGCCTAAACACACGGTTCATCAGATCCATAAAAGCCGTTGGAGCATTAGTCAAACCAAACGGCATCACAAGAAACTCATAGTGGCCATACCTAGTCCGGAATGCAGTCTTAACCACATCTGCATCCTGAACACGAAGCTGGTAGTACCCTGATCGAAGATCTATCTTGGAAAAGACACCCGCACCTCGAAGCTGATCAAATAAATCCTCAATCCTAGGCAAAGGATACTTATTCTTCACTGTAACTTTATTAATCTGGCGGTAGTCAATACACATCCGAAGGGATCCATCTTTCTTCTTGACAAATAGCACTGGAGCTCCCCATGGAGATATGCTAGGTCGAATAAACCCCTTATCCAATAACTCTTGTAGCTGAGATTTAAGTTCCCTCAACTCTACAGGAGCCATCCGATAAGGTGCTCTCGAAATAGGTGCCGTACCTGGCATAATCTCAATGGACAACTCAACCTCTCTCTCAGGAGGCAACCCAGGCAACTCACTCGGGAACACATCACTAAACTCCCGCACAACAGGAATATCCTCAATCTAAACCTGATCCCTCCTGGAATCTAACACAACTGCTAGAAAAGCCTCACAACCTTTCCTGATAAATCTCTTGACTTGCATCGCAGAAATAACATTATTCAACGAACTAGCACCCAAACCTTTCAGAAACACAAGAGACTGACTTCTATCCCGAAGTACAACTGTCTTCCTATGGCAATCAACTACAGCCCGATGCTTACCCAACCAGTCCATACCCAGAATCAAGTCAAACTCTCTGAAGGGTAACTCAATCAGATCCGCTGGAAGCACAGCTCCCTCAACAATCAGAGGACAACTCCTAAACACTCTACTCACACTGACACTATACCCTAATGGACTGGTCACACAAATCTCATAATCTAACTGATCAACTGAATGCAATTTATCAACAGTTTTATCTGTGCACAAGTATGAGTGTGTGGAACCAGGATCAATTAGAGCATACAACTCAGTGTCATGGAGTAGAAACTTACCAGCAATAACATCAGGCGCATCCTGCTCATCTCTGGCTCTCATAGCATAAGCTCTAACGGCACCCTGAGGAGGATGCTCAACAGTCTCAGAAGCAGCTCCATCTCTATGCCGGCCACCTCTACCTCTACCTCGGCCTCTGCCACGGGTAGCCTGAGAAGCATTCGAACCGACCCTACTGCCCTCTCTCTGGGAACCCGAATCCTCCTGCACCCTCGGACAACCAGCCAACTGATGCTCCGAACTCCCACATCTGAAGCATGCACCGGTGAGCCACCTACACTCACCCCGATGTGACTTACTACAATGAGGACAAGCTGGTGTAGTCTCAACTCTACCACCCCTGCCAGAACCTGACACAGCTGCAGGACCCTGTCGTCTACCTCTAGAAGCCGGGCCAGAAGATGACTCATCCTGTGGGTTCCTAGATCTCTTACTCGAAGAAGATCCTCCACGAGAAGAACTCCTCCTCTGAGCTCTCTCTCTCATAACAGTCTCATTCAACTCAGCTCTCACAGCAGCCTCAACAATCTGATAGTAGCTAACTCCAGGTATACACATCAAGGAAATCAAAGCAATCTTCAGAGACTCATTTAACCCTGCCTCGAAATGCTTACATCTGAAATCATCAGTCATAACTCCTCGTGGGGAATAGCGCGATAACCTGTTGAACTCTTTCTCATAATCAGCTACAGACATGGCCCTCTGTCTCAAACCCAAAAACTGCGCCCATCTCGAATCTCTATAGGTCTGAGTGATGTACTTCTTTGTGAACTCACCCTCAAAGAACTCCCAGGTAATCGGATCCGGTAGCTGAGGATGCCTGCAAACCAACTCCCACCACTCAAAAGCAGACCCCTGAAGAAGAGCTAATGCACACTCTGCCTGCTGGTCGGGAGGACACCGAATCTCTCTCAAAGCACGCTTCACTTTATCTAACCATCTCTCTGCAGTCTCAGACTCATTCAAACCGGTACCATAGAAATCCTCAACTCCTGCCCTTCTCAAATTCTCCATAGGTGCTCTAGGAGCAGTCACTCTCTCCAAAACCCTAGCCATGTCCTGATGCAGTCTAAACATAGCCTCTAAGGGCATGGCTGCGGCCTCGGGCTGGACCCTAGCATGCTGAGCCGACACAGTAACAGAAACAGACTGATCTACAACTGGAGGATTCACACTCTCGGCGGATTCCTCACGCGCACCATGAGCAGAATTAGAAGCCATCTAAACAAACAAGAAACAACCGTATCAGCCAACACAGATCTAGACACATACACATCTAAGAAACTCAGATCAATCACATCAACACCCAGAAACGCCTAAACCTATGCTCTGATACCACTAACTGTAACACCCCCTTCCCATACATAGGCGATCCCATCCGATAAGGAGTGAGATGCCGTATGAGACAAGGTGTCACCAAACAAAAGCAAAGCAAAATATACATCCATTCATAACATACATTCAGAAATACAGAATAATTAAAAACTTTACATGCAGAAAGCAAAAGCTGATCATGCATTACTATAATTAAACTATTACAATAATGATCTGATCAACTAGCTGAACAAAATAATATTACATATACAAAATATAGATACAAAAGCGGAAGCTGATACAGAGAGTTCTATACAAAAAGAATCAATAACTGATACAAAATTGAGCCCTACACTAATCCCTTCTGTGTTGGCTTGATGACGGCGACTCTCTCAAAGCAAAACGTCTTCCGCACCTACACGGGTAAACACACCGTGCTAAGCGATAAAACGCTTAGTGGGGAAACACACATAACTTATGGACGGCCACTCACAGTGGTCGTCAAGGCAGAACACATTCACAATGGCAGAATGCAAAGGTTATAACATATACCATATAAACATGCTCGTATTTAAAAGTCATACATTCAGTATCTCATAATCATATCCATTATAGAATAATCCAGCATGTATTTCATCATTAAACTCATTCAGATATTCCATTCAAAGCCATATCAGATCAGAACAATTCCATTAACATTTAAAGAACACCTGCTGACTCTAGACAGTGGATAACGAGTGTACTGAGGGTACCTTACGGGTACGAATCGAATACTGAGGGTACCTCACAGGTACAAGTCAAATATTATATCATTTATCAAAACATGTTATTTATATACTGAGGGAATCTTAAACAAGATTCTATACTGAAGGGTTCGCGAGGAACCAAACGGGGACCTGATCGGGGTCCAAACTGAACTGAGGGCTGCAGCTAAAGACTCTATTAGGCATGCCTAACTATCCACTTACTCGACTCTAGCAGGTTATGCGTCAAACAGATCACATTTTAGGATACAGAATATAATTCATCAGAAAATCATGCTATCACGCATATCGAAGCATTAAACAGTAAGACATGCATCGTACAATATTAAAGTCCATTCAGAAGAAATACCAAATTCAGTTCTGAGTTAAGAACTAGGAAATTTTGGAAAAATGAGCTGAACGGGGAAACGGGCGAGGAATGGCTGGTCACTGGCGTGACTGGCCTTCTCAACAGGCAGGTCACGGCGTGACCTAGGGTCACGTCTCGTGACCTGCTTGTTTCTCGCCTATCACGTTGCGTGATCCTCGCGGGTCACGCAATGCTTATGCAGGTCACGGCATGACCGAGGGTCACGCGACGTGACGCTGCTTCTCCCTCGCAGATCACGCTGCGTGATCTGCCTCTTCCTCGCAGGTCGCACGACGTGACCGAAGATCACGTCGCGTGACTTGCTTCCTCTTTAGCTGGTCACGCGACTGGCTTCTCAGCAGGCAGGTCACGCCGTGACCGAGGGTCACGCGACGTGACGTGCCTTCCTTCGTAGCGAGTCACGCGACAAAGAGAGTTTCTACAGTAATTCGTTTTTCCCAGAAGTTCCAGAATTTCCAGAATTCAATCCCAAATTGATTTAAGTCCATACAAACCTGTTCTTACCTTCCAGAAATTATCCCAAACAACATCGGCAATAATTATACAACTCAATTCATCAAATAGTTCATCCAATCAAATCAATAACATACACATTCAAACTTAGAAGAACATGAACCCTAGAATTACAGTAACTTCAAAATCATACAATTTCACAAGTAAACATTCCCAAACCTGGATTCTAACTTCTATCTCTTAGCTCCACTAGGACCAGCAACTTCTTTGCCCTGAGGATCACGTGGAGCTTCAGCTAAACACAATCACAGCAAGAAAATCCACAAAGAAAACCCTAAGTTAAATCTAAACTTAAGGAAGAAGAAAATATAAACTTACAGTAAAACACAAACAAGATATGCACTTACCAAGCTAGGGGATGCAAGGAGAGATTATCTTCACCAATAAGACCTTGAACCCTCAACACAGTATTTGGAATAAAGAAAATTGAAGAAGAAGAAAGTGAGTGAGCAAGAACGTGAATCTTCAAGTCCCTTTTCTCTCATTCCCTTTTCTTTTTCTTTTCTTTATTCTAAATATGTATCTATTTCCTATTGGTGAAAGTAATCACTCATACTAAAATACAATGCATTACACACACCCTAAGTAACCTCATTAAATGTATTCTACAATGGTATAAGCAAATGCACACAATTGATTCCCAACTAAAAACACCCTAATATGGTATGCTCAAGTGTACACAAGTAATTCCTAATTAATTCACACACTAATGCCATGTATGTACCCACACAATAATAAAACCCCAAAATCATGCATTTTACTGAAATACCCTTATGAAATACTGTACACATGCGAATGCTTACACATACAGACAGACAGATAGACAAACAGACAGGCTCATTCTACTAGGGGGCAAATGGGGTGTGACATACATATACCAAAATAGTTGTTCCTTTACAAAAGATTCATTTTGCTATAAACAAGCCATGTACAAAATAACAGCGGAAGACTCAAAAATAACTTCATCCAAAAAGACATCTAGTGGCCGATCTGCAGATGTCTGACTCCCAAAACGAACTCGCCACCTACACGGGAAAAGAACCCGTGCTAAGCGATAATGCTTAGAGGGGAGGAACAAAACAAACGAAAAATACGCATATACAATATTTACACAATAATATAATCTCAACGCAACATAAACGCGCAATAAAGCTATGATTCAAAATCAAAGGCATTAAAATTACATATAAACATATTTCCAAATTCCTTACTTGACATGCATAAACATACATTACAAGCAATTACTACTCAATTCATACTAGGATTAACATAATTCTCACCATTCTAAGTACACAGATACAAGGTGCATAATATAAAGTTATGCAAGAATTCATGTGCATCATATACTTTTAATCCTGTCAATATGCATCTCAACATATGTAATACAATTTAACATATAGCCTGATTAGTCTGAAAATACTCTTTAGAAGTGGATGCGGTCATTTGGACACTGATAGAACATAGTATCCCAAGCATATAGAGACATGAGTCTCAAACATGTGATTTTCATATAGAGACCGAAGTCTTGCATTATTTCCATATAGACCCAAACGGGGTCGAAACAAGGATCCAAACGGGATCCGCATATAACGTTTTATCATATAGCTGCTGCACACACACCCTGACCTAAGTAAGCGCTTACTTATCCACTACTATGACTATTCAGGCTTAAAAACACATCTCCAAAACTCAAATATCATTATCATATCATGAGAATTAAAGACAACTTATAACTCATATATACATGTATATTGATCAAATTCAGAAACATATAAATATATATCAAATATAGGAGATAATAAGAACATATAACTCACATTGAAATATCCATGTTCATGTAAATTTATTAACATTTAAATTATGTACATTAATTATTAATCATGTAAAAAAATCTCATAATAAAACAATTATTAAATTATAACACAGATTTAAACCGGTTCTTGAGTCAAGTAGTGAAAATCCCATGCAACAGAAGCTTTAAAGAAAAATACTTTGCTTTTTAAAAATAGGGCAGCAGGAAGGAGGCAAGTCACGAGTCACCCAGGCAATGGTGACTCGTGACGCTGGCTTCACGCAAGCGCCACGCCAAAAACAGGGGCAGTCAGGAGTCGTGACTCTCCGTCACGCCTCATGACGCCAGAGAAGAGAGGGGAGGTCACGAGTCACTCGAGCAGTGGTGACTCGTGACACGCAGGGAATGGGAGGGTCACGAGCCGTGACTCTGCATCACGCCTCGTGACTTCCCCAGGGAAGCAGGTCACGGCGTGAAGCTGCATCACGTCTCGTGATCCTCTTCAGGGAAGAGGGTCATGGCGTGATTCTTCATCACGTCACGTGATCTTCTTCTCTCACTTATGCTTCTCCTTCTCAAAACTCTGAATTTCCAGAAAACGTCGAAACCAGAAAATCGTGAAAACAGAGTACATCCAAAAATCAAAACCCCATCTTGCCCAAAACCATTTTTCATGCAATAATTATTCAAACATATACCTTCAAGTCTCCAGAGCACATTTACAGCAATAATCACTCAAATTATTCACATTATCAACCAATCAAATAATATTAACAGAGAGTCACAAACCCAGAATCTTCCCTTTTAACGTACATGTATATGGACTTCCATTTTAACATGCAAAGCAACAGAACTTTAACACTACTAATCATACATATAAATTCTATTACTCATGCATTTTGATAAACAAATACACGTAAATAACATTGACATCCGAACAGTAACCAGGATCCAAAAACGAGAAATGACAGACACTCCCAAACCTGTTAATGAAGTTAAAAAAAATGACCACTGCAACTTCAATCCACAACTTTCCCTTTTCCCTTCTCTTTTCTCTTATCTTCAGATGCTTGCAAACAGACAAAACAATACTCTGTTAACCCAAGAAAATAATCTTTATAAACCCAAAGGTGGAGAAGAAGGAGATTCAACCATAAAAACGTAAAGAACTTCTGCCACTTACCTCTTGAAATCCCTTCAAAGCTCAAAACGGAAGAACACACATGCAAATGGGAAAGAACAGAAAATGGAAAAGGGGAAGGAATGGCTAACGTGAGAGAGAGCAAGAGAGAAAGAGACTGAAATCTGATGGCTTTTTTCTGAAGCTACACAAAATTTCTGAAACCCTCTTTTCTCTCTCCCACATGCACACACTCACCTTTCCATTAGGCACACATGCACTGGTTCACTTAAACCAATTACTAATAGCTCCTTCAAATCTTCTAATAGGTCCTTAACAATTTCTTTTTACTCACTAAAATAAAATCTGCAAATAATACTTTTAATTCCTTGCAATATAATCCTGTTTCCTCTAGAAAATTACCCAATTGCCCTTAATTACACTTGTAACAATTACCAAAATATCCATATTTTCCAATTAAAATTGCCAATTCCAATTAGGCCACTTTTGGGGTGTGACAACTCTCTCCTGCTTAAGAAAATTTCGTCCTCGAAATTTCCTCGCTTATCATATACATCTCGAATATCAAAACCGAAACGAAACAAAACTTAACATATCAACACTTACCAGAAGGACCTGCGGTATCAGTCGCATCAGCTCCAATCAAAGCATATGCTCTATGCCGGTTATGATCTTCCGTAGCACCAGGTCGTTGCACCGTCTCTGATGGTGCTTGCAGAGCTTTACTTCTATCACGGTTGCTTCGGGTGACATTGGATCTTCTACTCTCTTGTTGATTCTGGTCCTCTTGTCGATTAGGGCAATTTGCAAACCGATGCTCCATACTCCCGCATTTAAAGCATGCACCGGTGATCTTGCGACATGTACCCCAATGGTACCTATGACAATGCTCACACTCCGGTGCTCGATTTCCCTTACTAGCATGCGGTGCCACACTTCCTACTTCTGAAGGTACTTGAACAGTCCCTCTATTTCCTTGTTCAACTGGAGCACCCTTAGACTTCTTAGTACTCGCAACTCCCCCATCAGGTGCTCTCCTCTTCTGTGCCATCTTCTGCTTTACCACCTCAGATTCTTCTAACTTCATTGCCGCTGCTACAAGCTGATAATACCCCACTGGTTGTAAGACAATCATAGCAGACAAAGGACCTCTGAACACCTCACGAAGTCCCTCTAGAAAGTGCCTACATCTGAACTCATCCGTCAACAGCTGCTCGGGCACATACTTACTCAACCGGTTGAATTCCTTATCATACTCACTAACGGTCATACCCCGCTGCTTCAAACTAATGAACTCTCTCCACTTGGCTTCTTGGTATTCCTTTGTCACATACTTTTGCTCAAACTCTTGCTTGAAATATTCCCATGTCAATTCGGCTGGTCGCTGAGGATTCCTCATCACAAGCTCCAACCAATCATATGCTGATCCTTGGAGTAACGATACTGCACATGAAGCTCTCTGATCTACAGGACATCTAATCTCTTGCAAAATTCGACTCACCCTCTTAAGCCAAAACTCAGCCACATCTGATTCATCTAAGGCAGTCCCATGAAAATCCTCTGCTCCTCTTTTTCTTAACAACTCAATTGGAGCCTTAGGAGCAGTCAACCTATCAACCATTTGCAGTAAACCTTGCACTAATGTTGGATCCATACCAACGCCCATATTCGGACCTACCGCTGGTGCATGTTCCTGTACAGGCCTATCTTGTCCAACCGGATTACCTCCTCTGATCGAATTATCTCTACGACCCACATTGACACTGTCCATTGTGTCGCCCATATACTCACTTGGATCTGACTCCATACAAACACTACAAAACACAGGACATCTGCATTAGGCCACGACACATAACTGACTCTCATGCATAGACTCGACTCTACACTCAAACAATCACAATATAACCCAGAACCACCAAACCTGGGCTCTGATACCAAGCTGTAACGCCCCGTTATCCCCGTTGGAAGGATACCGAAGTGCCACGCGGACAAACACATATACGAATCCAAATACACACTAATAAACAAAAACTAATATGAGAAATAAAGAAACTTTTAATCATAATATAGCAAGTCCTTGAACATATATCATATCAATATCGTTTTACAAAAGGGCTCGTAAGCAAATACATATACCAAAATAGTTGTTCCTTTACAAAAGATTCATTTTGCTATAAATAAGCCATGTACAAAATAACAGCGGAAGACTAAAAAATAACTTCATCCAAAAAGACTTCTAGTGGCCGACCTGCAGATGTCTGACTCCCAAAACGAACTCGCTACCTACATGGGAAAAGAACCCGTGCTAAGCGATAACGCTTAGTGGGGAGGAACAAAACAAACGAAAAATACGCATATACAATATTTACACAATAATATCATCTCAACGCAACATAAACGTGCAATAAAGCTATGATTCAAAATCAAAGGCATTAAAATTACATATAAACATATTTCCAAATTCCTTACTTGACATGCATAAACATACATTACAAGCAATTACTACTCAATTCATACTAGGATTAACATAATTCTCACCATTCTAAGTACACAGATACAAGGTGCATAATATAAAGTTATGCAAGAATTCATGTGCATCATATACTTTTAATCCTATCAATATGCATCTCAACATATGCAATACAATTTAACATATAGCCTGATTAGTCTGAAAATACTCTTTAGAAGTGGATGCGGTCATTTCGACACTGATAGAACATAGTATCCCAAGCATATAGAGACATGAGTCTCAAACATGTGATTTTCATATAGAGACCGAAGTCTTGCATTATTTCCATATAGACCCAAACGGGGTCGAAACAAGGATCCAAACGGGACCCGCATATAACGTTTTATCATATAGCAGCTGCACACACACCCTGACCTAAGTAAGCGCTTACTTATCCACTACTATGACTATTCAGGCTTAAAAACACATCTCCAAAACTCAAATATCATTATCATAACATGAGAATCAAAGACAACATATAACTCATATATACATGTATATTGATCAAATTCAGAAACATATAAATATATATGAAATATAGGAGATAATAAGAACATATAACTCACATTGAAATATCCATGTTCATGTAAATTTATTAACATTTAAATTATGTACATTAATTATTAATCATGTACACAAATCTCATAATTAAACAATTATTAAATTATAGCACATATTTAAACATGTTCTTAAGTCAAGTAGTGAAAATCCCATGCAACAGAAGCTTTAAAGAAAAATACTTTGCTTTTTAAAAACAGGGCAGCAGGAAGGAGGCCAGTCACGAGTCACCCAGGCAATGGTTACTCGTGACACTGGCTTCACGCAAGCGCCACGCCAAAAACAGGGGCAGTCACAAGTCATGACTCTCCGTCACGCCTCGTGACGCCAGAAAAGAGAGGGGAGGTCACGAGTCACTCGAGCAGTGGTGACTCGTGACACGCAGGGAATGGGAGGGTCACGAGCCGTGACTCTGCATCACGTCTCTTGACTTCCCTAGAGAAGCAGGTCACGGCGTGAAGCTGCATCATGTCTCGTGATCCTCTTCGGGGAAGAGGGTCACGGCGTGATTCTTCATCACGTCACGTGATCTTCTTCTCTCACTTCTGCTTCTCCTTCTCAAAACTCAGAATTTCTAGAAAATGTCGAAACCAGAAAATCGTGAAAACAGAGTACATCCAAAAATCAAAACCACATCTTGCCCAAAACCATTTTTCATGCAATAATTATTCAAACATATACCTTCAAGTCTCCAGAGCACATTTACAGCAATAATCACTCAAATTATTCACATTATCAACCAATCAAATAATATTAACAGAGAGTCACAAACCCAGAATCTTCCCTTTTAACGTACATGTATATGGACTTCCATTTTAACATGCAAAGCAACAGAACTTTAACACTACTAATCATACATATAAATTCTATTACTCATGCATTTTGATAAACAAATACACGTAAATAACATTGACATCCGAACAGTAACCAGGATCCAAAAATGAGAAATGACAGACACTCCCAAACCTGTTAATGAAGTTAAAAAAAATGACCACTGCAACTTCAATCCACAACTTTCCCTTTTCCCTTCTCTTTTCTCTTATCTTCAGATGCTTGCAAACAGACAAAACGATACTCCGTTAACCCAAGAAAATAATCTTTATAAACCCAAAGGAGGAGAAGAAGGAGATTCAACCATAAAAATGTAAAGAACTTCTGCCACTTACCTCTTGAAATCCCTTCAAAGCTCAAAACGGAAGAACACACATGCAAATGGGAAAGAACAGAAAATGGAAAAGGGGAAGGAATGGCTAACGTGAGAGAGAGCAAGAGAGAAAGAGACTGAAATCTGATGGCTTTTTTCTGAAGCTACACAAAATTTCTGAAACCCTCTTTTCTCTCTCCCACATGCACACACTCACCTTTCCATTAGGCACACATGCACTGGTTCACTTAAACCAATTACTAATAGCTCCTTCAAATCTTCTAGTAGGTCCTTAACAATTTCTTTTTACTCACTAAAATAAAATCTGCAAATAATACTTTTAATTCCTTGCAATATAATCCTCTTTCCTCTAGAAAATTACCCAATTGCCCTTAATTACACTTGTAACAATTACCAAAATATCCATATTTTCCAATTAAAATTGCCAATTCCAATTAGGCCACTTTTGGGGTGTGACAGTTGGTCCTCTCATGCACAATTTAAGAAAACAATTTTAAAGTGATAATTTACTTTAGATGAAAAAGCTAGGACATTGGTCCCATTTTTATTAAATAAAATCCAATTTAGTTTAATAGAAATATTTTTGTGATTTTCTTAATTAACGTGTATGAAAATAAATTTATTATTACAAATTACATAATAAACAATTAAACTAAAATAATAAAAGCAACAAAAATAATAAACAACTCCCAAGTGGATCTTCAAATCTTCATGGGCTCCCACTTGACAAAAACTCACATATGAAAAATAAGTATTGAAAAATGACAATAAAAAAACAAATAAAAATGAAGTTAGTATAAAAATAATTAAACATATAACTTGAAAACAAATAAATTAAGGCAATCAAAATTGCATCATATATGACAAGCCAATTAAAATGACATAATAAAAATATGCAATCTAATGAATTAACATGCATAGAAAAAATAACATGATAATAATAAAATTCAACATGCAAAAACAAGCATAAAATAATGATAATAGAATTTAACATGCATAAAGACATAAAACAATAACAATAATATCCAATCATGCATAAAAAGTAAAAGAAATAATAAAAATCAGCATACATAAAACATATTAATAATAGTGATAAAAGCCAACATGCATAAGCAAAAATAATAATTATAAAACTCAACATGCAAAAAACATGAATAGAAAATACAAACATAAAATTCAGCATGTGTAAAAGCATAAAATAATAATGATGATGACAACAATAATAAATTATAAAAATAAACAAAGCTAATAATGATAATAATGATAAATTATAAAAATAAACAAAGCTAATAATGATAGTAATGATGATAGTAATGACAAATAATAATGATAGCACTAATCACAATAATAATAACAAATAATAATAATGATGATAATAATATCAAAGAATATGAACAATCCAATTAAATGTGGAAGTAATAATAATAATAATAATAATAATAATAATAATAATAATAATAAAATAATGATGGTAATAATAATAGTAAATTATAATAATAATGATAATAATAATAATACTAATGATAATAATAATATATAAACAAACATAATGACAAGAATATGAATAATCAAATATAATAATAAATAATGATAATAATAATAATAATAACAATAACAATAATAATAATATCAAAGAAGATGAACAATCATATAAACATGCATGATAATAATATCAATAATAATATGGACAATCATATAAGCACATTGTAATAATAATAATAATAATAATAATAATAATAATAATAATAATAATAATAATAATAATAATAATAATAAAATATGAACAATTCAATTAAATATGGAAGAATAAGCCAATTGTGCTAAAACATATTAAATGATGATACTAATAATATATGTGAACAAAAATGATGACCATAATATGAACATGAACAATTAAATAAGAAATAAGAACAAGAAATAATAGTATAAACAATTAAAAATAAGAAATAAAAAAATAGATCTAAGAGGATTTACATGATAATTAATTAAATAAAAACAAAAGAATGAATTTAATAAGAAAGTGATAGAACTAAAAGAATTTACATATTAACTAATTAAATAAAAAACAAAAGAATGAAATTAAAATTAAATTTAAGAAATTGAGCCAAGAATAATTACCCTCAAATTTATCTTGAAGAAATGAAGGTAGATGGTCAAATTCCTTGTCTTGATTTGAAGAATATGATTAGAAAAATAAAATATCAAAAGATGAATTTTACTCAAGAACAAATAATTAGTTTATTTGTCTTGAAGTAGAAAATTGTTTGATTGAAAATAAGAAAATTCTCAAGAAAAAAAATAGTTATTTTTTTTGCCTTAAGAATTGCTGGAAATTTCTTTAGAAATTGAGAGAATTTTTTCTTAAAAGAAGAAAGAAGAAGAAAAACATTTTCTAAAAAAAAATCCCCCTTAATTCCCCCTAAAAAACTCTTTTTATTCCCCTTAAAATTCAGATTTTTTTAATTAAGAAATTAAATTAATTTAATTCCCATAATTACAAAAAACCACTGAATTTATTGGGTTGGAAGATATAAGGCTTTTTGAATTAAAATTTGCCAAAAAAATGAGTTAAAAAGCATTTAAAATGAAGAATTTATGGCCAAAAAGGCCAAAATAGGCAAAACGGACGAACAGGGCGCGGAGCGACAGACGGCCTACCCGCGCGAAGGCCCGATCGACGGCCTGCCTGTGCGAAGGCGCGACCTACGGGCATCCCGTCCCTCGCGCTGAATTTTTTTTTTCTATAAAATATTATAATTTAAAAACTCACTATTTTCATCACAAAATAAATTTTAAAATACTTTAAAAATATTTTTGAAATACATTTTTATTTAATTTTAAAACAACAAATCGACAAGGAAATCGTCATTTCCAACTTCATTCTTTTTGCCTATGGATCGGCACACTTAATTTCATCATTGGGTAATCCTGATCAAGGCTACTCGGGACCCGGTGTCTACACCAATGTTCTCGCCTAAATAAATATCCTGATTTATGTATGTATTTTCATTCTGTAACTATTATGGGTTTCGTATTTATTTTTGGATAATTATTATTATATTTTATTTATTGCTTTATTTATTGTTTTTTTATGTACTTGTAGTGCGCTTTAATTTACTTGCATAAATCGTGTGAGAAAAAAGATAAAATAATTGATTCTAAAAATTCATTTATATAACGTTAACCAAAATTATGAATAAGAGTGAGGTTCCGAACTCCCTCTGGTTTTAGCCTCATATGGTTAGAATCCATTTCCCAATGTTTTATTGGGTGGCGACTCCGTGATACCTACCTTATGATACCCAATAGACGCTCTCATAAGTTGATTGCCAACAATGGAATGGGGGTGAATCTCTATCCATTGCGAAGTGATAAGCTTTCACGAGTTTTAATGAACCTCCGACCAGTCTCGGGTCCTAAGAGCGGACTACCGAGAGCGACCCGGATGTCGAGTGGGGGGGTTCGAACGCGTCACAGGGTTTGATTTGGGTACATGGTTTGGTTGCTTGTGATAATTGAGTTGTTGTTTCGGTGGAATTTATGCAAGAATCTGAAATGAGAGAAGAAAGAGTAAAGGAAAGGAAAAGATTGGGTCTTGAAGATAGTGATTGAAGCTCCATTTCCAGGTTTGGGAGTTTGTATTTTGTTTGAGAGTATTTTGCCCTTTCTTGTTTCGAATTAGATGTTGAGTTTGATTATACCGGAATTTGTATGTTTTTATACATGTAAATGCATGTGTTTAGTAGATTAGTGTATATGCTTTAAAATGCTAGAGATTTAATGTTTTGCATGTCAATTTTAGAAGTCAATGAACATGAATTTGAGATGAGTTTCTAGGTTTTGTTGAACACATTGTAATTTGCAGATATGTCAAATGGTTGGGCATGATTATTATGTAATTTGAGTTGTTATTGTTATAAGCATGTTTTGAGAGCATTGGAGGTATGCTTTACATGATTCTGGCAGGAGAAATGACTTTGGGTAAGTTTGGATTTGATTTTGAAAAGCTTTGAGATTTCTGCATTTTGGCTGGGATTGGAAAACACGATTCTATCGCAAGTGCGATGTTAACGCGAACGCGACAAAACCACGTATTCCAATTCTCGCAATAGATGATTCCTCTGTGCAAGAATGATCTGTCCAAGTCATGAAGGGCAGCACGACTCGGCGGTAACATCTTGTAACACCCCTATACCCCCGGGAAGGAATATCGGGGCGCCACACAACAAACATAAACTAATGCATATATATACACTCCTACTCGTAAGCGGAAGCAATAACAAAAAAATAACATGAAAAATAACTCTAGGGCCAAACATACATCTCATATAATATATATATATAAATTGTACATGTTATAAAAGTTTTATAATTAATACATAATCATCTTCGGTACATGTACAAAATAGTTAACATTTACACTTCTATATTATACTTTCTATATACACAATGATGTTACTCGAAACATAAGAAAACTCGATCTTATACAAAAGTTCTTCATTCAACCTCCTAGTGGCCATAACCCATAGATGCAAATTCTCTAATTCCACCCTGTAAACCTACACGGGAAAAAAACACCAGTGCTAAGCGATAAGGATTAGTGGGGATAAATAGAAGCAATAGACTTCGTGTGACACCCCGTTACCCCCGTTAGAAGGATGCCGGAGCGCCATACGTACAAATACATTTACATACTCAAGCATGCTAGAAACAATTACATATAACTATAAAGATATCAAATCCTTAAATAAATAATCATATAGTTTTACAAAAAGGGATTTGTAAACATTAAACATATACATGTACAAAGTCATCCTTTACAAAATTTCATTTTCCAAAATCAGTTCCCATATACAAAAATACAGCGGAAGACAAAAAAACTCCAACTAAAGACTTCTAGTGGCCGACCTGCAGATGTCTGACTCCATAAAGAACCTGCCACCTACATGGGAAAAGAGCTTGTGCTAAGCGATAACGCTTAGTGGGAAGGAACAACACATACATGTACATATGATTGCAATAAACATATATATAAGCTTAATAATAACAAAAGCATAAAAACATATACTACTCATGCATATAATAATTGTTCATCATACTCAAGTATATCGGAAAAATAACCATTCATATTCGAATACAAGTATTACATTTCATCATGTCATAACGCATATACATATACATGTGACATATATTCATTCCATATAAATAACGGCTGCATAAATTAAACTCATATAACAACTTCAAGTAATAGCCTGATTACTTGCTAACTAGTGGATACGGGTACTAATCATACTGATAGGACACAGTATCCCAAGCAAATGGAGACATGAGTCTCAAAACATTTTTATAATCATGTATACCCGAAGGTATACCGGAGACCGAGGCCTCATACATCTTATATGACCCAAACGGGGCCCAAATCAAAGACCCAAACGGGGCCCGCGTGAAACAATTAAAATGCAGCAGCTGCACACACACCCTGACCCTTGATAAGCACTTATCTATCCACTAACTATGACTACCAGGCTCAAATAACAACTCAATCATGATCTAAAATAATTATCATATAACTGAGGATAAATCAAGTATAATCATGTTATTTTATGAATACATGTATGTTGGTCAAACTCATGAACATATACATCATATATAAGTCTCAATATGAACATATAACTCACGATTAAATAATGTAGGTACATATAAATTATATGCATTCAAATCATATAAATCTTATTAATCATGTTCACGTATCTCATAATTAAAGCTTCTAACAACCCAAAAAGGGCCTAGTCAGAATCTGCGTGATAAGTCGGAATATTTAGAGTATTTCCGTAATTTGAGTAAGAGAAAATTTTGATTATAAGGATTTTATTGTAGAGTTAATTAATTAAGTGAAGAAGAGGAATTATTAAGTGTGTTTATAGTGTATGGTGTTAGGATGTAAGTGGGTTAAGGGATTTTATTGTGTGGTTTATGTGTGTATGATGCCTTGGATGTAAGTGATTTATTAGAAATTATATGGTGTGAGTCAAGTTTGGTGCCTTGGAGATATTTATGTAAGAGATTATATTGTGTAAGTGGAGTATGGTGCAAAGAATTTTAAGTCAAAGTGGATGGTTTGATTCTCTAGGATTGTGACAAGTGGATTGGGTTGGTGAGCATTAATGGTAAAGTAGGAGAGAGGGAAGGGAGGGGCAGAAAATTGCCTAGCTTCGCTAGTTCTTTCCCTTTTCTCCTTCTTTCCCGTCCTCTCTCTCTCTCTTTCTACCATTTTTTGCTCTCAACTTTTCCCTCTCGTGTTTTCTTGGAGGTTTTAGCTGAGTTTTGAAGGTAAGTGTTTGTGTTTACTTTGGACTTCTTCATCTTCTTTTCGGTGTCTTTGTTTTCTGGTTTGGAAGAATTTCTGGGTATGATTTAAGTGTGTTTTGATTGGGTTTGTGCAAGAATTGAGCGGCAATAAGAAGAGCAAAGGCAAGGAGAAGGTTCAAGAGTGAAGATCAGCTGGGTTTAGATGTTTCATTTCTAGGTTTGGGAGCTTTGATTTGAATGTGTTTTGGGAGTGTATTCCCTATTTCTTCTTGGATCAAATGTATTTTGTGGTTGCATGTTATTAGTGTTCTTCAGTGTTAAGTTATATGTGAATGCATGTGTACATCGTGTAATGAATATGAGTGAGATGTTAGTGATATAGTTAGGATGGCATGTGTTTTTGGAAATCATGAACATGTTATGTAAACTAAATGTTAGATTTAGTTTTGTAGGCATCCATGATAAATCGATGTTTGATTATTGTGAAAAATGCGTTTATGTGGCTTTGAGAATGTTGCGATGATGTATTAGTGGCTTGAGGTAAGTGTTTGTGCATGATTGAATGAGTGGTTGAAGGTTTGTGTTGGAATAAGTGCTGGAAGTGCAGATTTTGGGCAAAATCTGGGTTCTGTCGCAAGCGCGACAGAGTGCGGATTTGGCCCATTGTTCTTGGAGAGCCCTCTGTCGCGATCGCGACGTTATCACCACCGCGATAGAGAGCTCGGTGGCCGAATCCTCCGCGCGAGCATGCTACAAAGCATGCGCACGAGAAGGAAGGAGCTGGTCTCTGTCGCGATCGCGATGCTATCACGAGCGCGACAGAGCTCGATTTTATGTGAATCTACCTAGCGTGCTTCGTCGCGAGCATGCCTTCTGGCGCGAGCTCGCGAGGAGGTACCCCGTGCTCTGTCGCGATCGTGACGGTAGGCCCTTTCTGTCTGCCCTATTTTCTGAATGTGATTCTTTTGTTCCACTTTGCACGGTTTCTCACTATTGCATGGTACATGATCGAGTTTATATCTTGTTGACCTTTTTATACTCGCGTCATTGTAGTGAATTAATGTGATGTTGGGATTTTGATTTGAGTTTTGTGTAGTAAGTGTTGTGATTGATGAGTGAGTTGTTGAGCCTGATGTGTCAGGGTAGTGGATAATTAAGCATGCTTAAGAAGGGTTTGTGACTGCAGCTGCCCGTGTCCGCCTCGTTTGGGCTAAGTGGTCGACCTCCGAGATGGTCATCTTCCGTGTAGTGATAAAATGTTTTGAGACTCCAGTCTCCCGCGCTACCTTTGGGTATTAAAAATGTTTTTGAGGCTTCGATCTCCGTGCCGTGTTCCCGTATCCTCCACCTTTGAAATTCAGGCTATTGTGTAAAGTGTTTGGCTTTGGGTCAGTGAAGTGTTTTGATTATTGCGTGATTGTGTTCATGGTAGTTGCTTCATGCTTTCTGTTTTAAATTTATATCTTGCATAGTGTTTCTCGATATTATATATACTTCTGTCCTCTGGTACTTAATGAATTTTGTATGTTAATGCTTAATATCTTGTATGGTGTTCTGTTGTGTTTTGTTTCCTCCCCACTAAGTTATCGCTTAGCACGGGTTCTTGTCCCGTGTAGGTGATAGGATTTTTTTTTTGGGAGATTGCTCGTGTCGCACATCTGCAGGTCGGCCACATAGGAATAGAGTTGTTTTTGTTATCTCCTCCTGTAATTCTTTTGTATGTAGTATTTTTGTATAGTGGCTCTTGTAACTTTTTGTATAGGATATGATGTAATCTTTTGGATATTGTATATAAGGATATTTTGATTTTATAATATATAGTTTCTGTTATTATTGTTAGTGAATGCTTTCGCTTAGCGCATGTATATGTGTATGTGTGAATGTTGTGAGTGAGCGTCGGGTAGCGCGTCCGCCGGCGTCCTTCCAACTGGAGCAGCGGTGGGGGGTGTTACAGTGTGTGGTATCAGAGCACCGGTTTAGGCGGTTCTGGTTGCCTCTGTTTGTTATGTGTCAAGTCTTTGCATGAGCGTCGATTTTGTGTCGTGGCCTAATGCAGATGTGTCTTGTCTTATGTAGTGTCTAGATGGAGTCTGATCCAGGTGAGAACGTGGGTGAGACGGCTGGTAGTGCGAGTGTAGTGAGAGGTGAGCAACCTGCTCCTCAGTGTCAACAAGAACAGGTTCCTGGTATGGGTTTTGGTCATGAGAATCCGGTCCTAGTGCAAGGTTTTCTTCAATTAGTAGAGAGGTTGACTGCTCCTAAGGCTCCGACTGAGTTGTTAAGAAAGAGAGGAGCAGAAGACCTTCCTGGGACTGCTTTAGACCAATCTGATGTGGCCGAGTTTTGGCTTAAGAGGGTAGGCCGGATTTTGTAAGAGATTAGATGTCCCGCAGATCAGAGGGTGCTTTATGCAGTGTCATTGCTTCAAGGGTCAGCATACGATAGGTGGGAACTTGTGATACAAAATCCACAACGACCAGCCGAGTTGACTTGGGAATTCTTTAAGCAAGAATTTGAGCAGAAGTATGTGACGAAGGCATGTCGGGAAGCCAAGTGGAGAGAGTTCATCAGTCTGAAGCAAAGGGGTATGACCGTAAATGATTACGAGAAGGAATTCAGCCGGTTATGTAAGTATGTGCCTGAGCAGTTGTTGACGGAAGAGTTTAGATATAGACACTTTCAAGAGTGATTGCGTGAAGTGATCAGAGGTCCTTTATCGGCAATGTCAGTCTTGCACCTAGTAGGGTATTATCAGTTAGTGGGAGCGGCGATCAAGTTGGAGGAATCTGAATTGATCAAACAGAGAATCGAGAACAAGAGGAAAGCACCAGATAGTGGACATGGGAGTGGTAAGAAGTCGAGAGGTGTCCCACTGGCCAAGGTGTGAAAAGTTTGGTTCCGGTACGTTTGGAAGTCGGTAGTGTAGTGCCACCCTCTAGCAAGGGAAGTGTGATCCCGGAGTGTGAGCATTGTCAGAAGCGCCATTGGGGATAGTGCAGAAGGATCTCTGGACCATGCTTCAGATGTGGGAGTCAAGAGCATATGGTAGCTAATTGTCTGGATCGAAGAGAGCTTCAGGATAGACCCGAGAGTAGAGCTAGTGGTCCGTGAGCGAGAGGAAATCAAAGTGGAAGAGGCAGTGGACGTCTTTCGCAAGCACCGTCAGAGACAGTGCAAAAGCCGCCAACTGAAGAAGTGTATGCGCGGCCGCGAGTTTATGCCATGCTAGGAGAGGATGCAGCAGATCGAGCAGGACCTTTTGGTAAGTTGTGTTATTAGCTTTTGTTAAGTTCGGTTTGAGTTTTGGGTTGTTTGGATATAAGTGGTTAGCAAGGAAATTTCTAGGACGAAATTTCTTAAGGGGAAGTGATTGTAACAACCCAAAAAGGGCCTAGTCAGAATCTGTGTGATAAGTCAGAATATTTAGAGTATTTCCGTAATTTGAGTAAGAGAAAATTTGGATTATAAGGATTTTATTGTAGAGTTAATTAATTAAGTGAAGAAGAGGAATTATTAAGTGTGCTTGTAGTGTATGGTGTTAGGATGTAAGTGGGTTAAGGGATTTTATTGTGTGGTTTATGTGTGTACGATGCCTTAGATGTAAGTGATTTATTAGAAATTATATGGTATGAGTCAAGTTTGGTGCCTTGGAGATATTTATGTAAGAGATTATATTGTGTAAGTGGAGTATGGTGCCAAGAATTTTAAGTCAAACTGGATGGTTTAATTCTCTAGGATTGTGACAAGTGGATTGGGTTGGTGAGCATTAATGGTAAAGTAGGAGAGAGGGAAGGGAGGGGCAAAAAATTGCCTAGCTTCCCGTGGAAGCTAGTTCTTTCCCTTTTCTCCTTCTTTCCTGTCCTCTCTCTCTCCCTTTCTACCATTTTCTGCTCTCAACCATTCCCTCTTGTTTTTTCTTGGAGGTTTCAGCTGAGTTTTGAAGGTAAGTGTTTGGGTTTACTTTGGACTTCTTCATCTTCTTTTCGGTATCTTTGTTTTCTAGTTTGGAAGAATTTATGGGTTTGATTTAAGCGTGTTTTCATTGGGTTTGTGCAAGAATCGAGTGGCAAGAAGAAGAGAAAAGGCAAGGAGAAGGTTCAAGAGTGAAGATCAGCTGGGTCTAGAAGCTTCATTTCCAGGTTTGGGAGCATTGATTTGAATATGTTTTGGGAGTTTTTTCCCCTTTTTCTTCTTGGATCAAATGTATTTTGTGGTTGCATGTTATTAGTGTTATTGAGTGTCCAGTTATATGTGAATGCATGTGTGCATCGTGTAATGAATATGAGTGAGATGTTAGTGTTCTTGAGTGTCCAATTATATGTGAATGCATGTGTGCATTGTGTTCATGGTAGTTGCTTCGTGCTTTATGTTCTAAATTTATATCTTGCATAGTGTTTCTTAATATTATATATACTTCTGTCCTTTGGTACTTAATGAATTTTGTATGTTAATGCTTAATATCTTGTATAGTGTTCTGTTGTGTTTTGTTTCCTCCCCACTAAGCATTATCGCTTAGCACGGGTTCTTCTCCCGTGTAGGTGACAGGATTTTTTTTTTGGGAGATTGCTCGTGTCGCGCATCTGCAGGTCGGCCACATAGGAATAGAGTTATTTTTGTTATCTCCTCCTGTAATTCTTTTTGTATGTAGTATTTTTGTATAGTGGCTCTTGTAACTTTTTGTATAGGATATAATGTAATCTTTTGGATATTGTACATAAGGATATTTTGATTTTATGATATATAGTTTCTATTATTATTGTTAGTGAATGCTTCCGCTTAGCGCATGTATACGTGTATGTGTGAATGTTGTGAGTGAGCGTCGGGCAGCGCGTCCGCCGACGTCCTTCCAACGCGGGCAGCAGTGGGGGGTGTTACAAAGCTCATCAAAATATAATACAAGTTTAACCCATGTATGTATAAATCATAAATATTTAAATCATATATAATAATACTCATGTATATATATATATAACTCATCATGCTTAAGATATTATAGCTCATACACTTATTTGTCATTCAATTTGCTAACCTTCACATAATTATATATTGTTACTTTCTTAGTTAAATTACCAATCTTAATCATACTCATAAGTTTTCACAATGATAACTACTTTTATAATCATTTAATAACCCTAATCACGCATAATATGTTGAGGGGAAAGGTAGGGGATTGATCCATGACAACCATGGGATCAAAAATGAAGAATAAAAGGCTTTATATATGTTGTTCTGTCGTGAGGTCGTGACTCTATCGCTCTTGCGACAGTAGCTCACCTCAAGAACCCTTCGAGACTGGTTTTCACTCCAGACTTGAATCGCAAAAACCGAGCTCTAGACCTCATTTTTAGGCAAAATAGTCTTCATAACAATTGTTCCCCTATGTCTTATCTATCAAATAGGACAAGATTTAGGGAATTTGGATTCCTAAAGTAAGTGATATACATTAAAAACTAAAGACTATTCAAATGAACCCAGCTAGACAGAGACACGTCAGGCTTTTGCCATTTTTAAGCCTCTCAGTGATAGAATTAAATTATGGTTTCTCTTAGAATTTTAAAGGTACATTAGTCTTTGTTTAAATGGCGCAACAAACACTCAAATTGGAGTTTTCAAACTCAAGATATGATCAAAATAATATACAGAGGTCTGGTACAACATAAACATAATTCTCCCTAAACTATGGTATGTACACAAATTATAAGCTCAATAATCATTCAATCAGCAATTTCAACACAAGTCAATTAAATATCTCAATTATATCATCTATCAATATTCATAAACACAAAGCTATTTTACTCATACAATTTCATATACCATAAATACACAAATAATATTAACATTTAACTCAAACAGGATCCAAAATGAGATGGACAAAACACTCCAAATAAACTCACAAACCTGATGCCAAAACTCCTTCTACTTCAAAATCCAATCTTTTCTTTCCCTTTGTCCTTCTTTCTCTCTTCAATCACTTGCATAAAATAACCAAATACAACCCATATCAACCCAGAAGAAGATGAAGATGAAGAACCCAAAGAAACTTTCTGCTACTTACCTCTTGGAACCCTTCAAAACTTAAAACCCTAGCTCAAGGAATGGAGGATTACACATGCAAGCTTGAGAATAGAAAATGGAGAAGGGAAAGAGCAAGGAAACGTGAGAGAGAGTAGGGAAGAGGAGCAAAATCTAATAGCTTCTAAGAGAAGCTAAAATTTTTGCCTTCTTCTCTCCCCATCATGCACACACTCACTTATCCACATGGCACTCATGCATTGGACCCTCAATTCCACTAACTACACTTTTACTATCTGCTCCTTGCACAACTCTTTAAGTCCTTACAAATTACCATTTGGTCACTAAAAGAAAATTCTGTCTTTTAATACTTTTAATCCTTTGCAATTAAGTCCTCCTTTACTTGTAAAATTACTCAAGTGCCCTTAATAAATCCAATTAACATGAAATTTCTACTAGGCCATATTTGAGATGTGACACTTCGAACGAAGTCACAGATATATATCAAAGGCATATCGATAGTCATGTCATATACAAATAATCATATACACAATCTTGTAAGCAATAACATCATACTTCAACCCATTCATGTGCAAAAATCCAAATATGGCGGCAATATCGATAACATGTCATACTATGTTCATATACATATACAAATCTCTACTTCACCTCTTGTACACTACAAAATATATATTAGCCTGAATTTTCAATAATGGTGGACACGAGTACTGTGGATACTGTATAAACTCTAGAAAACTAACTCAATAGCGTTGAATACTCTAGGTATTCATCAAGTAAACACAACTTAGATCATTGTAGCAGCCACCTCTAGCCCTTTATAAGCATGCTTATCTATCCATTACTATAACACTTCAGGCTCAACTCACTCACTCAAAGCACATCACTAGCCAGTACCTAAAATCACAAGTCAAAACACTATCAGGTAATCAACTATTAATACAAAAGCTAGAACAATAATATCATCAAGGCATAAGGAAAACCATGTACCATGCAATAGTGGGACAAGAAGAATCAATTTAGAAAACAGGGCAGGCAGGAAGAGCCTCTTTCGTGATCGCGACGTGCGTCGCGCTCGCGACAGAGCGAAGGGTACCCCGTCGCACGCTCGTAATGAAGCACAACTCGGTAGATGCTCACTTTAGCGAGCTCTATCGCGCTCACGATAGACATCGCACTCACAACAGAGAGCAGGCACTTCCTCTTCGCATTCGCACTCGGAGGCACGTTCGCGCTGGGGCTCAGCTTACCGAAACTCAGCCTATCGAGCTCTCTATCACGCTCGTTATAGAGGGCTCCTCAGCAACACAAAGGCCATTTTGCAGCGCGACAGAGACGAGAATTACCCAGAATCTTCACGTCACTTCACTGCACTTCTTCCCATCACAAGCAATACTCAAATCCACTTAATCATGCACTAACACTTACCTCATCGCCCAAATGTATAACTAGACATGTTATAATCAAATTATAATCATTATATGCTAATTATTAATAAGAAATACACTCAACAT
Source organism: Excoecaria cochinchinensis (assembly GCA_947683425.1). Classification (NCBI taxonomy): domain Eukaryota; kingdom Viridiplantae; phylum Streptophyta; class Magnoliopsida; order Malpighiales; family Euphorbiaceae; genus Excoecaria; species Excoecaria cochinchinensis. The sequence goes on from CANTUQ010000158.1 coordinate 436,343, forward strand.
GAAAATTATACCACAAAAACATTCAAATTTACAATTTGCCCTAACTCAGAAGTTCATATAAAGACCATACTCATTTGCACACTGCAAGCAATCAAAATGAGCATATATTACTCAATCACAAACACATGGAAAAATAATTGAAATCGCACTCGATCCTAACCTCTAGGAAGCTCAATCACTGCTCTCTACTTGATTTCGATCTTCTCCTTGCCTCTGTCCAGTCTCTTATCCATAGCTTTAATAAGACCATTCAAAACAATCCATGAATCAATTCTCTTCTCACATTAAATAAAAAACAGAAGACCAAAGTAGAAGAAGAAGACCAATACTAATAAAATCACACTACTTACCTTCTCAAGAACCAATTCTACCCTTATCTCACTCCCTTCAAACCAATCCAAGTGATCCACTAAGGAGCAATCTAAAGAGAAGAAAAGAAAAGGGAATGGAAAAGCAAGAGGGAGCATGGCAGAAAACCAAGGAAAAGAAAGAAGAAAACTAAAAGCAAAGCAAAAAGGGAAAGAGGGAAACAAAGCAACCGGTCAATCCTCATAACAGCCCACCAATACACACAAATGCCACCAACTAGCCTTAAATGCCATTAATCCCATTTATTCCCTGAAAATAAAAGTCCTATGCTAAATGTCCATCTCCTACATTGCCACTTGTCAAAGCCCCTACACACACCCAAGCTGCCACGTGTCCGATACACATCACTTAAGCTGACCTTCCATTGGAGGGTTCTCTCGCGCTCGCGATAGAACTCTCACCCACACAAACACTCTTAAACTTGTTAAAATCCGACAAAATTTAGCCAAAACTTCTAAGGTCCAAATCGAGTTGTTATAAATATCTCCCCCTTAAGAAATTTCGTCCTCGAAATTTCCCTCGTACCACATAACACATTCTATCATAAATTCTTGTATACTCAAACAAAACAATATAACACCAAAAGAACTTACCAGAAGAACGAACAGGGGCATCTACAGCTTATGCAACCATTGTGTAGACTCGTAGTTGTCCCTCGGTAGGAAATGGCTTCTCTACCATTTTCCATGGTGGTCTATCAGCTCCACTTCTTTCTCTTCCACTTTTGACGGTTCTAGATGCATTCACTCTATCGTTGCTTGCTTGCGAGGCTAAATTCCCCCTCAACTTGGGGCACTTGGCAAGCATGTGCTCCATGCTGCCACATCTAAAACAAGCTCCGGTGAGTTTCCTACACTCACCCTAGTGGTGCCTCTCACAATGAGCACACTTAGGTGCTACACTTCCCCTACTGGTAGGTGGCATTACATTCCCAACTGATGTTAGCACTTGCACTGATTCTTGTTCATCTCTTCTTCTCATCACTTCTCTAGCTCTTTTACCAGAACCTTCATTTCCTTTCGGGAACTTTCTCTTTTGCTTCAATAACTCTGAATCCTCTAATTTTATGGCTGCCAATACCAATCTATAGTAACTCACCGGTTGTAAAGCAACCATGGCAGATAGAGGTCCTCTAATACTTTCTCTTACCCCATCATCAAACTGTCGGCACATAATATTCTCTGTTAACAGAATATTAGGCACATATTTACTCAACCGGGTGAACTCTTTCTCATATTCCTCGACTGTCATATTCCTTTGCTTAAAGCTCATGACCTCTTTCCACTTTGCCTCTCTATATGCTTTAGTCACATATTTCTCTTTGAACTCGATGACAAAGAAATCCAAAGATAATTCTATTAGCTGCTATGGGTTTCTCAATACTAACTTCCACCAGTCATATGCTACACCCTGTAGCAATGACACAGCATAAGTTACTCTCTTATTCTGTGGACAATTGATCTCTCGCAAGATCCTTCCTATTCTCTCAAGCCAATACTCCGCTATATCTGATTGGTCCAATGAGGTTCCATTAAACTCTTCAACTCCTCTATTTCTTATTAGGTTCGTTCCATCGATCTAAAATTTCTATTAACCCTTGTAGCAGCGCCGAATTTTCCTGAACAGGATCAGCTCTGTCATCTCTAACTTTTTCTTACACAAGCAGATCCGCAAGAACTGCATTCACACTACCTGTCATTTCTCTTATGTTTTCACTCGGATTTGACTCCATCTATACTCTACAAAATAAATAACATCTGCATTAGGCCACAACTCTAGACAAACTCTGACATTTAATCCATACCCTATATCTTATAGACCAAAACCTTTAACCTAAGCTCCGATACCACTAAATGCAACACCCCCATACCCCCGAGAAGGAATATCGGGGTGCTACACAATAAACATAAACTAACGCATACATACATACTCCTACTCGAAAGCGGAAGTAATAACAAAAAAATCACATTAAAAATAACTCTAGGGCCAAACATACATCTCATATAATATATATATATATATATATATATAAACTGTACATGTTACAAATTTTTTTTAATTAATACATAATCATCTTCGATACATGTACAAAACAGTTAACATTTACACTTCTATATTATACTTTCTATATACACAATGATGTTACTCGAAACATAAGAAAACTCGATCTTATACAAAAGTTCTTCATTCAACCTCCTAGTGGCCATGACCCACAGATGCAAACTCTCTAATTCCACCCTGTAAACCTACACGGGAAAAAAACACCCGTGCTAAGCGATAAGGCTTAGTGGGGATAAACAGAAGTAATAGACTTCGAACGAAGTCACAGATATATATCAAAGGCATATCGATAGTTATGTCATATACAAATAATCATATACATAATCTTGTAAGCAATAACATCATGCTTCAACCCATTCATGTGTAAAAATCCAAATATGGTGGCAATAACGATAACATGTCATACTATGTTCATATACATATACAAGTCTCTACTTCACCTCTTGTACACTTTGAAATATACATTAGCCTGAATTCTCAATAATTGTGGATACGAGTACTGTGGATACTGTATAAACTCTTGAGAACTAACTCAATAGCATTGAATAATCTAGGTATTCATCAAGTAGACACAACTAAGATCACTGTAGTAGCCGCTTCTAACCCTTTATAAGCATGCTTATCTATCCACTACTATGACACTTCAGGCTCAACTCACTCACTTAAAGCATATCACTAGCCAGTACCTAAAATCACAAGTGAAAACACTATCACGTAATCAACTATTAATAAAAAAGCTAGAACAATAATATCATCAAGGCATAAGTAAAACCATGTACCATGCAATAGTGGGACAAGAAGAATCAATTCAGAAAATAGGGTAGGCAGGAAGAACCTCTGTCACGATCACGACGTGCGTCGAGCTCGCAACAGAGCATAGGGTACCCCATCGCGCACCCGTGATGAAGCATAACTTAGCAGAGGCTCACTTTACCGAGCTCTGTCGTGCTCACGATAGAGACCGGGCACTTCCTCTTCGCGTTCACGTTCAGAGGCATGCTAGCGCTGGGGCTTGGCTTACAGAAGCTTGGCCTACCGAGCTCTCTATCGTGCTTGCAACAGAGGGCTCCTCAATAACACAAAGCCCATTCTGCACTCTGTCGCGCTCGCGACAGGCATCGCACTCGTGACAGAGACGAGAATTACCCAGAATCTTTACTTCATTGCACTTCTTCACATCACCTTTGTCCAGTCTCTTATCCATAACTTCAGCAAGACCATTCAAAAACAGTCCATGAATCAATCCTTTTCTCACATTAAATCAAAAATAGAAAACCAAAGTAGAAGAAGAAGACCAATACTAATAAAATCACACTACTTACCTTCTTAAGAACAATTTTACCCTTATCTCACTCCCTTCAAACCAATCCAAGTGATCCACTAAGGAGCAATCAAAAGAGAAGAAAAGAAAAGGGAATGGAAAAGTAAGAGGGATCACGACAGAAAACCAAGGAAAAGAAAGAAGAAAACTAAAAGCAAAGCAAAAAGGGAAGGAAGGAAACAAAGCAACCGGTCAACCCTCACTAATAGCCCACCAATACACATAAATGCAACCAACTAGCCTTAAATGCCATTAATCCAATTTATTCGCTCAAAACAAAAGTCCCATGCCAAGTGTCCATCTCCTACATTGCCACTTATCAGAGCCCCTACACATACACCCAAGCTGCCACGTGTCCAATACACATCACTTAAACTGACCTTCCACTGGAGGGTTCTATCGCGCTCGCGATGCTTATCACGCTCGCGACAGAACTCTCACCGACACAAACACTCTTAAACTTGTTAAAATCCGATAAAATTTAGCCAAAACTTCTAAGGTCCAAATCGGGTCATTACACATCTGGCATCTTCATGAGTCCTGAAGCCTTTCACGAGTCGTGAAGATGGTCAGTACGACACGGAGGTAGCGTTTGGCATCTTCATGAGTCGTGAAGCCTTTCATGAGTCTTACAGATGGCCAACATGACTCGGTATGATTTTGTCCATCGCGAGTGAAGAGAGAGAGAGAGCACGAGTCATTCTCAAGAGCACGAGTCATGCACATGAGCACGAGTCGTGCACTTGTGCACAGCCTCTCCTCTGTAGAGTGCTTCTAGTACCTATCATGAGCGTGACCCCTTATCACGATCGCGATAGAGTTTCTTCCTGCCTGCCCTATTTTTTAAAAAAATTTTCTCTCTTGTTTCTCCTTACTTGGGTTCTTCCTACTACATGGTATATGATTTTGCTTATGCATGTATAATATTATGGTATTTTATTATAAGTTATATGTTCATGATTAATAAGGTTTATGTGATTTATATGTCTTTGAACTTGACCAGTGTACATGTGTAACACCCCCATATCCCCGGTAAGGAATATCGGGGCGTCACGCGGACACTTACGTATACACATACATATACATGCACTAGCGGAAGCGGTAATAACAAATAATTAGAAATAAGTTGGGCCCAAACAAAATTACTTTTATTATACATGTAAACTGTACATTTTACAAAAACTTTATGCTTATAGAGGTTCATTTTTCGATTCATATACATATACTTTTAACGATTACATGTAACAACTATATTTTTTATTACATAATGATGTTACTCAAAACATCACCAACTCTAACTTTATCTTATACAAAAAGGGTATAACAGAAAGCTCCTAGTGGCCCTCACTTGCAGATGAACGCTTTCACTGGTCCGCACCTGTCAACCTACACGAAAACAAACATCCGTGCTAAGCGATAACGCTTAGTGGGGATGAAAATAATGCAAAGGACTTCTTTCGAAGTCAGCAATAAAATATACATGTCACATGCACTGCTCAAACAACTCATGCATATATTTTCGTAATCATATTAATCATGGATTCTAATTCATATAAACATGTGCTGGTACACATAACTATCCTGTAGCATTCATCTCATATACTTTAAACATTTACTTATAACACTACATATGATCATTTCATGTTCACTATACACTAACAATAACGAGGATAAAAGAATAAGCCTGAATTCCTTTCACGGTGGATACGGGTAACTCTGGATACTGTTTACAGTATCTTACATGTGGAGAATTAACTCAAACTCTATGGAATACACGAGGTATTCCGAACTCTGGGCACAATTAAGGCCAACTCTAGCAGCTGCACTCTAGCCCTTTATAAGCATGCTTATCTATCCACTATAACGGTAATCAGGCTCAAATACAACTCACATACCGTACACAGATATCAACTCATTTACTGTACTTCAAATACATTTAATTTCTATATAGCTTTTAATAATGAAGCATATTTAAGGTTATTAATCATATAAGAGATTTAAAAGATGATTTAAACCAAACACAGGCTAAAAGATAACATGCAAGATCCATTTAGACCTTTAATAACTCAAAACAGGAGCAAAAGACAAAAACAAGACAAAACCGGCGGAAAACAACTCACTGTCGCGACCGCGACTTGTGTCGCGCTTGCGACAGTAGCCTAAGGAAACAGGGCCATCACGAGTCGCACACGCGATTGCGGCTCATGACGATCTGCTTCATTTCACGCCCACCAGGAAGGAAGGGGTCACGAGTCGTGACTGCCCATCACGACTCGTGACAGGATCCTCACAACAGAGAGAGGACATCACGGGTCGTGATGCCATCTCACGCCTCGCTGGAGGAAGGTCACGCGACGTGACTGCTCGTCGCGTCTCGTGACGGAACTCTCATAGCAAAATGAGAGAGAGGCATCGCGGGACGTGATGCCATCTCATGCCTCACGACGAGGCTTGCCCCAGGGTCACGAGTCGTGACCTACCCTCACGTCTCGTGACTCTCTCCTCACAACTCTGAAAACCAAATTCCAACTCGCTTCCTACGGAAATGAAAGACGCGATTCTGTCAAGATCGCTGCTTATGTCGCGCTCGCGACAGAAGCGTGTTTCCCAATTCCAACGGCAAAAATCCACACACAGTTAAACTCAAACAAAACCCAAACCAACTCTTTTGTTTTCACATGCAACCACTCCTCTTTTAACATGTAATTGCCCTATAAATCATGCTCATAACTAAGTTTTTCACTCAAATTACACAATCACTTTAGACATTAAGACACTACAAGCAATCGCAATGATTTCACACACTTAAACAAACAATTGAGCTAATTTAAGCTCCAAGTACATTTCTTTATACAATTAAGTCTCTATAAAAACATTCAAAGTCACAACACATGCAAAATAGGAAAAAAAAAAACCGCACACGATCCCTACCTCTAGGACGTTGAACCGCGTTCTCTACTCGGCTCCGACCTTCTCTTTGCCTTTATTGGGCCTCTTGTCCACAGCTTCCATACACAAACCATTCAACACACCAAAGTTACTCTTCTCTCTTACTTCAAATCAAAAACAGAAATAAGATAAAAGAAGAAGACCAATACTAACTAAATAGCATTACTTACCTTCTTAGGAGACCTAATCAAGCTCTACTAACCCCTCTCAAAGCCAAACCAAATGAATCACTCAAAACATGTAAAGAAGAAGAAAGAAGAAACGAAGAAAGGAGTAGAACAAGAGAAAAGAAAGAAACTAACGTGAAGAAGAGGAATGAAAAGGGCTGATGTTCTAAGTCAATCCAAAATTTACTGCTCATTTAATGCTCACTAACCTCATTAATTCATAATTATCCTTACTAAGCCAAGTGTCTTCTTTCCTTTTGGGTCACTTATTCCTCTTTAATCTAACTTAATCCCTTGCCACATGTCACTTCCCTACGGTGCTATGTGTCACTCTTCTTCAAGTCACAAATTAAAAATTCCAATTTAAATACCCTAACACCGGAGTGGTTCTGTGTCGCGGGCGCGACAGGACTCACACACACAACACTAATCTTTCTTGAACCCAAAATTATATAATTCTTCTAGGGCTATTTCAGGGTGTTACAACATGTATACATGAACTATGTGATTATACTTGAATTATAGTCTATTGTATAGCAATATGTTAAACATAGATGAGTTGTTATTTTTTGAGCCTGATCAGTCATAGTAGTCGATAGATAAGCGCTTATCAAGGGTTGGTGTGAGTGCATTTACTGTGTATTTATATGCAGGCCCCATTTGGGTCTTTGATTCGGCCCCGTTTGGGTCATATAAGATGTTTGAGACCCATGCTCTATATGCTTGGATACTGTGTCCTATCAGTATCAATGATATAAGATGTTCGAGACTCATGTCTCTCTATGCTTGGATATTGTGTCCTATTAGTATCAACGATATAAGATATTCGAGACCCATGTCTCTATATGCTTGGATGTTGTGTCCTATCAGTATCAATATATTAGTACATGTGTTTCTAGTAATATGAAATGGGTATATGTTACATGTTTATGTACATGAGATATGACAGGATGTGCTGCGATACTTGTAGTTGGATATGAATGGTTAATTACTTCATATTGTGGATATGCATATGTTGAATAAGTAATGTTTACATGTATGCATGTGTATAATTCAATGGCATATTGTGCAAGTAAAATATTACTTATATGTTTTATTGCTTGATAAGTTTATAAGTTGTTATAGCAATTATTTTGTATATGCATATCTATGTTTGTTTTGTTCCTCCCCACTAAGCGGTATCACTTAGCACGAGTTATTTTCCCGTGTAGGTGGCAGGATCGATTTTGGAGTCAGACATCTGCAGGTTGGCTACTTGAAGTCCTTAGATGGAGTCCTTTTTATAGTTCGCTTATACTTTTGTATTGACATATGTTTTGTTTATGGATTTTGGTTTTGGCAATGTAACTTTTTGTAAAGGAATGATTTTGTATATGTGTATGTTAAAGGTTTACATTTTTGTATATGGCTATGCAAAAAGTTTATAACTGTTTTTGTAAAATTTATAATGTTATATATATATATATATATATATATATATATATGGATTTGTTATCTTTTTGATTAAATGTTTTTGCTTCCATATCATGATTGAGTATATGTATATGTATTTGTGTGCGTAGCGCTTCGGCATCCTTCCAAGGGGGTATCGGGTTGTCACATATATACATAATCATTTCTAAATTCATAAACTATAATTAGCATTTCCAATAATTCAAATGGACTACACATCCTCATATAAAATCCATAGCATGCCAATAATCTTAACCATCCACTACCTATCATTATCACAAATTCCACTCCATTTATTATTTTGCACTAACTTACATTTCAATTCAAAGCATTTAGCAATATTGCACATAGTAAGCAAATTTCTCAAACGCATCAAATATACATCTTATTTAAATATAATCCAAAACATCTTGAAGCACTCCTCCACTTCACAACTAGATGACCTTCTCTTTACCCTTGGCTTTCTTACTAGCTTCTCCAACTTTCAACCGCATACACATACACATATTCAAAGCAGGATTATCATCAAAACTGAAGTCCAAATCAAAAAAAAATAAAGAGATGAAGAACATTAGGCTCAATCTTACCTTTTAATTTGACTTAGACGGGTATTCAAGCAAGCTCACTAGAAATAACTCTAATCCTAGCAAATAATTGCAGAAATTGAAGAACAAGGAAGAGGCAAAGAACAAAAGAAAGAGAGAGCATGTTTTGAGAGAGAGAGAGAGTCAAACCAAAGAGAAGAATAATGGACAGATTTTGCCCACTATCCAAACTACTTATATGCACGTCATATATAAGGTGTCAACCATGCATTATCCCAAAGTTAGGTGGCAACTCTAGATTAAGGCACTTGGATTCCCACTAACTTTTGATTAAGATTTATTAATCACCATTTAGCTTAATTAAACTTCCACTTACAATAATCACACACAATTACACTTTGGTCATTACAATGCTTTAATTTCTTGCGATTGAGTCCAAATTTTCAATTACAATCTAATCTAAATCCATAAACCCTAATTTTACACTCACTTAATTGTGTTAATCACACTCAATACCACTAGGGTGGTTTTCGGGCTGTTACATTTAAGGGTTGAACGGTCTAAGACTATTCAGAGAGAAAGGGCCCAAGGAAGAAGTTCTTCTCGAGGTGGATCATCTTCAAGAAAAAGGCCTAGAAATTCGCAAAAAGTCTCCCTAGTTGAGTCTGTTGGCAAACCAACTACCAAGAGTAGATGACAGGGATCCTCACATGTATCTAGTGCTAGTATAGGTACCTCAAGTGGACAAGGGGATAGTGTGCCAGATTTTCTTCCACTGCAATAAGCACCATAGAGGAGAGTGTAGATGGCTGACTGGTGGGTGTTTTCGATGTGGAAGCACTGAACATTTTTTGGCGAATTGTCCAAAAGCTTATGAGGCCAATCGAGATCAGCAAGAAGCTAGTAGAGTCGGATCTAATACACCTCAAGCTACTCAAGGTTGTGGTAGAGTACAGGGTCCAGGTGGCCGACCCAGAGATGGAACATCATCAGAGACTGTTGACTGTCCTCCTACAGTGCTAGTACGGGACTATGCTATGAAGGCTCATGAGGAGCAAGACACCCCAGAGTTATAAATAGTATTTTTTTTCTCTTTACTACTGAGATACATGCTTTGATTGACCCTGGATCCACACACTCGTATATATGTTTTGAAAAGCTATGTGCTAAATTGTCCTTTGTTGATCAGTTAGATTATGATATATGTGTGACTAGTCCATTGGGGCATAGTGTCAATGTGAACCGAGTGTATAGGAATTGTCCTATAGTGGTCCAGGGTGAGACCTTTACTGCAGATTTGATTGAGCTGCCATTTCATGAGTTTGATCTAATTCTAGGAATGGACAGGCTATGTAACACTCTTATACCTTACATACACTAATATGAGTACTGGTACAGTAACCAGATATTCAAATGCTACAATAGACAATTTAGTGAAAATGTTTTGCATTCAAATATCAACTATACTCAAAAGCAAATAATAACAATAATAAAGTAGTCCATAAAAAATACTGTCTACAAATTCCATATCTAACATATCTATGATCCATAAACCTTATAGTCCACTGAAAATCGTATACATGCCATACCTATGCTCACATATCTGCATTTGTTCCTCATCTCGATTGTCAATGATATCCCGGCCACTTAACAATTTCCTACCTTCGCAACCTGTGCGCAGCAACAATACTATGCGCTGAGCATTGAAATGACTAGTGGTGGACATATATCCTAAATTTTCCACATTAATACAACATCCATGCACACACAAGCATTTTTTTTATTCCCATTATCTTAACATTAATTTGTGAGTCTTTTAAACAGTTATGACATACTTTTACTTTAATCATTTATCCTTTACCTTTGTCATTATTACAGCAATCCCAATTATCATTATTATTGCTATTATTACACTGTTAACTTTACAACATTAGGACCAGTTAGTGACAGGTTTGCAAATATCTTATAAATGTGTCCATTTGTTTTTCTTTGCTTGCTTATAACTTATTTCCTTTAATTACAGTTACAATTACATATTTCATTACATTTCTTACTATATTCTAATCAACTACCTTTCTTATTATACACTTGCTTTGTCTATACTATTTCTTAATATACTGAGTACTTAATATTTCCATTTTTATTCTCCTAATTTTACACATAATTTCTATTGACATTAACTGACTGCTTTCTATTATTAACCGTCTTGAATAACTTTTATCATTACCAAGGCTAACAATAATATTATTATAACAATACTTGCATTACTCATATTGTTAAATTTTATCTTTATGTCATTTATCATTATTATTCTATTAGCCAATAGCATTTTATAGTTAGACTTAAATCCTTTCATACCCATAAATATATCACTGACATTCTCATGTGGCCCTTATAATTAATTTACTATATTATTAACATTATATAACTTGGTCCATTATTAATTAACATCATTACTTATATTCTTATGTCCATTTATTATACTATACATTTATATTACCTTTTTCAGGAACATGATGGTGATACCCACCTAATCCTTAGCAATTTCACTTACCAATTTGTCCATGTTATTAACTAGTTTACTTGATGAAATTTACACATACAATAATCTAGGAGCATTAGATCTTCATTGTTAACATTAATTTCTATTAACATTATTTACATTAGCATAACATCAACACTATTATTATTCTTATTATTAACAAACCACTGATTTCCCCATTAACATTTTATTATTCAATTAATATTCATATTATCTGTAAATTATAGTTATCCCTTAATTTAGGTTTATATTACCAATTTACGGTTTTACCCTTCGCTATCCACTTATTTACATTAATGCCATTAGTTAACTTATTATTATTCTTATTTTATTAGCTAACATGCAATAATATTTTTAATGTCAATTAAGTCACTCAACAAAGGAAATAAACATATATAGTGCACATAAAATTACATATTTATATTTAGGTCCCTTAACTATGGTATAATTGCAATTACATCCTCATATTATATCATATTTACATCTAGGTCCTTTAACTATGCCATATTTACACTTAGGTCCTCAACATTTTCAATAATTCCAATTATGTCCTTATCTTTTCTAATAATTCCATACACGTCCCTACTTTTTCAAGAATGACTTTTTATTGAGAATTTATTTTTAAAACCTTAAGAAATTTATTTGAAAAAGAAAACTCAAAAAAAGTAGAGAGAAATTCTGGGCTACTGACACCTGTTGCTAGTGAACGATGGTCTGCCAGCATGCGCGCCGTACGCTGGCACATGAGCGACTCCTCGCTCGTCGCGTGCGCGGGGGGCGAGCGACACCTCGCCCGTTGCGTGCGCATGTGGCGAGCGGTGCCTCGCCTGTCGCGTATAGGTGTGAGCGCCCCAGTGCCAGCGTGCGCACGCTGTGCACTGGGCGCTCGCCTAGAGCGCAAGGGAGGTCTCCCCTGTGCGCCAGCTGCCACAAACGACCGAATGTTTTTTTTTTAAAGAAACAATTTTGACTAAAATGTTATAATTTCCAAACTCCTTTTTTATTTTAATTTTTTTTTTATTTTTTATTTCTAAAAATCAAATTTGACAAGGAAATCATCACTTCCAACTTTTTTGCCTATGAATAGGCGTTAATTTTATCATTCGGTGACCTCTAATTTTGGTTGCCTTAGGACCTGGTGTCTACAGTCTTTATTGATGATATTTTGGTGTATTCGAAGACTCTGGAAGAGCTTGATGAGCATCTAAGGATTATTCTACAGACATTGAGAGATAAACAGTTGTATGCCAAGTTCAGCAGATGGTATCAAGGTGGATCCTAAAAAGATTGAAGCGATCTTACAGTGGAGAACACCCAGGAATGTCACAGAGCTCAGAAGCTTCCTTTGGTTGGTAGGTTACTATATAAGATTCGTGAAAGTTTTTTCCTCCATTGCAGCTCCTCTAACTCGATTGTTACAGAAGAATGTCAAGTTTGCATGGTCAGATAAATGTCAAGAAAGCTTTGAGAAGTTTAAGAGTATGTTGATAGAAGCTCCAGTGTTATTACAACCTGAAGCAGGTAAAGTCTTTGTGATTTACAATGATGCTTCCAAAAATAGATTGGGCTGTGTTTTGATGCAGGAAGGCAATGTGATTGCTTATGCCTCCCGACAGCTTAAGACTCATGAGAAGAAATATCCTACTCATGATCTTGAGTTGGCAGCTATTGTATTTGCCTTGAAGATCTGGAGACATTATCTTTATGGTGAGAAATGCTACATTTATATAGATCATAAAAGTCTAAAATACTTGCTTACTAAGAATGAGCTTAATTTGAGGAAGAGACGTTGGGTTGAGTTGATTAAAGATTATAAGTGCTTCATTGATTATCATTCTAGGAAAGCCAACATTGTAGCCGATGCTCTTTGCAGGAAATTCATGGCTTCTTTGCGGGCTATGAATGTTAGATTAGGTATGGCAGATGATGGAGCCATTATAGCAGAGATGCAAGTAAAGCCAGATTTCCTCCAGCAGGTTAAAGATGCCCAAAAACAAGATGATCGGTTGTCTTCCATTATGAAATGAGTGAAAGATGGCAATGTAAGTGATTATTCTTTGGGTTCAGATGGCATCCTTTTCTACAAGCAGAGATTGTGTATTCCTGATCAAGCCGATTTGAGAAGGAATATCTTGTCAGAAGCTCATCATAGTAGCTTTGCCATGCATCCTGGTAGTAATAAGATGTATCAAGATTTAAAGATGATTTACTGGTGGCCAGGTATGAAGCGTGATGTGACAAAATTTGTGAGCAAGTGCCTAATTTGTCTGCAGGTTAAGGCAGAGCATCAAGTTCCTTCAGGTTTACTTCAACCTATTATAATACCTGAATGGAAATGTGACAGGGTAACCATGGACTTTGTGTCAGGGTTTCCACTCACTAGGAAAATACATGATGTCTTCCATGTCTCCATGCTTCGAAGGTAACGATTAGACCCCGGTAATAGGATTAAGCCTAAGGAGATTTGAGTTCAGCCAGACATGACTTATGAAGAGTTCCTAGTGAAGATTCTGGCTAAAGAAGTAAAACAGCTTAAAAGTGAGCAGATTCCACTAGTGAAGGTTCTTTGGAATCACCATAATGTTGAAAAAGTTATGTGGGAACCTGAAGAGACGATGAGACAATAGTATCCCCAGCTATTCAATACAGGTAAATTTCGAGGACGAAATTTTATTTGGTTGGGAAGAGTTGTAATGGCCTGTATGTTAGCCTAGAAGTATTAAGTGTTTTCTGTAGAGTCTGTTGTCTGATTTGTGGCATGATATGATGTTTATATATGGTGTCTTATGTTCAGTAGAGTTTAAAGGTTAAACATGCTTAAGGCATAGCAATTCTAGGATGGGTGACCTATTGGGAAGCAGTAACGCTGATATTAGCAGTTGTATGCTAAAAAAATATTATCCTGTAGAATTGATCTGTTGACTGTCAGGAGTCTAGTGATAAAATTTGGTGCGAAAATGAGGTCAAATAGGTCCCCGAAAGTCAGTTAGAAGTTTGCTTCTAGTTCAGTTCGGTTAAACCGAGGTTTGACTAAACTTTGATCAAATTTTTAGAAATGGTTATTGGGGTTAAAAAGGGTCACTGTGGGAAGTGTAAAGGTTCAGAATAATTTTTAGAAATTTTTGATAGCATTAGATTTGTATTTTACGACAGAACCGAACAGTATTGAACCGAACTGGTTTAGGTGAACCGGGCCCCAAATAGACTTGAATTGAGCTAGAATTTTGTGTGGAGGGTATATTTGGTATTTTAAGAATGATGGAATTGATTGGGAGTGAAATTAGTTGAGGAACCTTCAATTACTCTAAAACAGTGAAAAATGATCCGAAAATCAAAAATTGACCCAAATCGGTTCAACCACTTCAGTTGGACTTGGTCTGATTCAATTTCCCTCATATAACACTACAAGAAAAATGGGTTTTAACGAAGGGAAATCCGGTCGTTAAAAGTCCAAATCCGGTCGTTGAAAGTTTTTAACGACCGAAAATTCTGGTCGGTAAAAGCCCCTTCGTTAAAGGTATACACGACCGGATTTTGAATCCGGTCATTAATGTCTTTAACGACCGAAATGTATCCGGTCATTGAATAGTGATTTTTAGCGACCGGATTTTCCTTTCGCTAATTGTATTAACTTTCAACGAAAAGATTTTTTATCATTAAAAAATCAATTTAGCGACCAAATTTTTCTTTGCTGAAAAGAAATTTGATAATAAATTTTCAACATAAATAAAATATTTTATTTGAATATTACTTGTACAAATCATTCACGTACATATATATCCAAAATTATATTAAATAGTATTTTCATATATCGCAAAATATTCGTTACAAAATATATCGATATTTCGTAATTGTTTGACATTATATTTGTCACGTACAAATTTGCTGATAAAAGCAGCCCTCTAACTATATTATTTTCTATTCCCCTAGAATTTTCAAAAAACTGCATAATGAAACTCATATCTGCATTGTCCATTGTTTTGAAGACCTGTAAAATTTAAAACATAAATTTATAATTAATATTCATGCGCAAATTTAGTAAGTCAAGTAGCAAATTAATTTAACATTTTTAATTTGAAATACCATTTACCTTAATATTTTACTCATACTATGGCAGCATGGAATAATTGGTTCCATAAATCCTACAATAACAGTAAATAGGATTTAGCATCAAGAACTACATAAAAAGCATAATATTTTCTAGAACAGCAGAATCACACTGAAAGATTATGATAAATTGTAGTCTCTATTATCTTACAACATCAAATGAAGTTTAGCAAAATGAATAAGCATAAGTTGACTAGTGAATAGGAAATAAGTATGGGGATGTAAAGTACACTATAAAACCTAATGGGTAATTAAAAAACGTGGCCAATGTGCAAACTCAAAATTTACTTCACCTAGCCATGTAAAGTACAGATGGTTCATAAGCACTAGTTTAGGTCTCAAAAAGGAGCAAAAGACAATTATTGAGACACGAGAAAATAAATTAACACCAAGCTATTTGACCATTATAAGACAAACAATGGAAGTCTAACTACCTGTTGCTTCTTGTCCAGTCACTACATCCACAACAAGCATCACTTCTGTCGGATTCAGTACTCGCTTCACTTCTTTTAGCTCATCCATAATTCCTTTATCTATTAAAAATGGGAATCAACAAGTAATAATCAATGAAGGTCAAGAAATGAGAATTATAAAATCGGATACAATGTCAATGCCCAATCTCATTACAAAGTAGATATTATCAAATACATTTATGAAGTATTAGTACCTGCAGTTTTTCAGCACTGTCTACTATGACCACGTCTATGTTTTTCTTTTTGTCCTCCACTATGCTTCTTTTAGCTATTTCTGAAGGTTTATCCTCTGTCCCTTCTGCATAGACTGGCACACCCACCTGCCACAAGATATAACTAAAGATGAGAATAATTAGCTAACTTTGCACAAACTGTTTCCAACTCCTTGTAGACCAGCCAGCAAAATAAAAGCTAGGGGAGATCTTGCAAAAATTAGTTCAGACACCTTCTAACCCATCAATTTCACAAGCTCATCATGAACAATCTGGAAGAACGAGAAACTAATAACAGCTAGAGAAAGACGAGAAAAGAAACAATTGAATGACAAAGAATCAGGATGTCAACTAAGAAAATTTGAATATGTGCATCTACTTGCATAAAGATCACATAATTGACAATTCATGACTACTAAATGCATGGTATGAAAAATTGAGAAATGATGGAAATGGAAGGTAAAGAAAGAGAAGGAATGGGATGAAATGTGATAGAAAGAATGTCAAGAAATATTGTGTCACTTATTTTTGGAGCATTAAAATGAAAAGTAGATATACGGGTGTCCAAAAAGCAAAAATCTTTACTTTACATCTTTAGCTCTGACTTTGGAAGTTCAGAAAAATTGGTACTAGGGGTTAATGAGTGTAAGAATTGACCTAACACTGGCCTCTACTTCCATAAGAAAAATTAGAAAGTTAATCTCCATTTACATTTAAGCCATGAAAGACAATTTATGACATTCGCAAATCGAGAACTACATATTTTGCCTAGTCCAGAAGCCGAATCTTTAATCATCAACATAAAAAATGAAGCACCAGTGGCTTGGTCACTAACTGATTGGACAAATCTTCTAACAACAGGAAGACTCACCTGCCAGTTTGAAAAGGAAAAAAAAAGTTGGATTTCCTATTTCTTAATAGAAAAAAAAAAGAAAAGAGAAAAAAGGAGGAAAAACACAAGATAAATGAAAAAGAAGAAAATAGCACTAAAATTGACAAGCCTTGGAATACTTTTCTTAGTTGAAGTTCACCAAAGACTTGCCACGCCCCTTATAGGCCATAGAATCATGCATATCCTAATTGAAATAGAAACCTTAGTACGATGGAGAACCATTAAAACCAGTTTTCTACAGTAACAGTGAGGTGCCCTGTTCAGATAGGTTACAATTAATAAAATTCATTACTTGATTTCCTAATAAATTTTGCAAGTACATAAAGTCAAGCACAGCTGTGTCAAAGTAAATTGCATTAAAGGCAAACGAAACCTGTTGCAATATATGAAACATGGAATATCAATACAATGAAGACATCAGTCTCCTTAATAAAAGTTATTCATGCCCATACCTTTGACAATGGCAGTTCCCAATATTCTTAGAAAATTGAAGCACCATACCCATACAAAAATAAGTTCTGAAAACCAAAAATATAGTTAGAATTAGAATCTTAATAAATTCAGTTATCAGCACATAAACTCATAACTGCAGTTTCAATTTAAGGTATAATTTTCATCAAATAGTACAGCAGCATTTGACTTCAATATTAACAAAAGCAATTCAATTGCTCATTATCAGCAGTACTTGCTGTCTATAAAATGCCCAACTTATCCCTTTCCAGACTGAAGGTGGAAACACGTATTAAACATTTTAATATTAATAGGCAATACTTACTCCATTCCAAAATAGGTGTCCAATTAGGAAAATTATTTTGTTCATAAAAAAGTGTGCATTTTCATAATTCAAGAGAGAATTTATTGCATGTTTCCCATTTTACCCTTGTTTTGGTATTCCAAATGCATTTATTTCCTTCTTGTCACATTTTCATATGTTAATTAATAAAAGGATCAGTTAGTCATTCAAAAATAATTTGAGAGGATTGAAATGTTTTAATCATTTTTTAATCTATATGCATAGGCCTAAATGGACACTTATATGGAAACGGAAGGGGTAGTTCATTTTAGTAAACAATGCTTAGTAGTATTCTGTTAAATGAAAAGTGAAAAGAGATGAGCATAAATACATAAATCTCAAATTAACCAACACACCCAACCTAATCCAATACCTGAAGATATATGTTTGTCTCATATTGACTCTTGAGAGCATACTCATTGTAGACTGAGGCCAAAGATAAAACAGTTACCTGAAAATTTCCAAAGTAAGTTTATAAAATGAACAAAAACAATTTTAGGAAAAATCTGACATGAACAAAACACTTTGAACCCAAACTAATTTTACAGTTAGCTTATGATTGTCAGAAGAACATAAACTTACAAAGATCAATGTATAAACATAAGCAACCGTTGCAAGTGGAATGCCTACTGCAGCAAGACCTGCAGGCAAAAAACGCAGCTGATTTACACTAATCCCAATGAGCAATAAAGCAAGAGCCTCCCACTATTCCAAAAACAGAAATGAGATGTGTTCCCCAAGCACCACAATGATATTGACTATTATATACTCAAAAGCAGACATAAAACAGTAGATTGATGACTATCACTAATAAGAAAATGCCATGCCTGGTCAAGTGCATTTCTTTTATAGTTCAGAACTAACCTGTAGTATAGAAAATCAGCGCCTCATTATTATCTTTAGCAGAACAGCAATTACCAAAACCTGTTACAAAATTAGAAGCCTTTCTTTAGGATACAGACAAAAAAGAAAAAGAAAAGAAAAACCATTTAAGAATATCTTGCCATGGAGGACCATCAATAAGCACTAGATTGAGCATCAAACAAAAATTAAAAGTCGACCAGAATCAAAGTACTAGCCCTTATGGGGTAGAAAAGAAAATATAAAGAGAGGCAACTTGAGTGCATCACCCAATATCACCAAGACACCAATAACTGATGTTATGAATTATAAAATACCTTAAGATTGCTCAGCATCTTCACTGTCGTAGGATAGGAAGACGCGACGCGCGACAGGGGCGAGGCGAGGCAGCAGCGACTAGGCGAGGCGGACACGATGCAGACTTGACCCTTGACGACTGCGAGGCGGTGAGGCGGCGAGGCGATGCGGCGATCCAGGCACAAGTGGGCACCGTCCACTATGAGAGACAGTGTATTTTGTACGTAAATTAGAGAAGGGGACGGGTGATTTTAACTTTTAGTGTTGTATTTACCTATGTTTTATTTTGGAGGTAAAGATGAAGTCCCGCCAATTATTTTACACCATTAACCACCGAATTTTTATTCTTTCAACGATCGGATTTAATCCCTTCGCTATATAATAATAAAATTTAAGAACTAACAATCGGATTAATTTTTCTTCGTTATTTATATATTTTAATGACCGGATTTTTATTATTTTAACGATCGAATTTAATCCCCTCGTTATATAATAATAAAATTTAAGAACTAACGACCGGATTAATTTCCTTTCGTTATTTATATATTTTAACGACCGGATTTTTATCCCTTCGTTAAATTTTGGTCGTTAAAAATCAATTTTCTTGTAGTGTAAATACATCACATTTGTAGGAATTCTCAGGATTTCTCCTTTTGCTAGACACCACCCTCTCCTTTCCCTTGGCCAAATTGAAGAACTCCGTATTTCCTCCATTTTTCTTCCATCTTTTCTCCATCTCACCCAAAATCCATGCCTCCCTAACATATTTCAGCTCCTCTAGAATCTACTGGTGGTCTTAGAAGTTCATTTGAAGGTTTAAAAGTGGGAAAAACCAAGACTTTTAAGTTATGGTGTGATTTTGAGGTAAGTGATTTAGATATTTTGAATTTGGTTTAACCTATGGGTAATTTAAGGTATGTAGAGCATTTTTATGAAGTTTATTTGTAAAAAGAAAGCAAGGATTTGATGAAATCTCCATCTTTATATTCGGATTCCATTAGGTGTACAAGAGGAGGAAGGTCCTTCCAAAGCTAAGGGCAAGGAAAAGGAGTGCTGAGAGGTGTTTTGCAAGAATATAAGGTTTGTGATTGCAAACTCCATCTATTTCCATTGTTTAAGATGTGTTTTAGGTTATGTTTGTGAACTAAGTATATGAAAAAGGCATATTTAATTGAAAATAACTTGATATTCATGCTTAGGGATGTTAATAATGATGATTTGAATGGTTTAAATGAGAAAAAAAAATTGTATAATGACTCACCATGTTGGCCGAATGGTATTCCATGTGATATGATGATGTTTATGACATGTTTATGGTGTATGCATGATATTTGGCATGTAATCTATTTAATGGTATGTGTTAGAGAGAGAAAAATTTACATGATGTATGATGATCATGTTGGCCGAATTGATTATGTATGTAAGGGTATGATTTTGATGTGTTTTGATGTGAAATATTGGCATGGCTATGTTATTTAACATGTAAAATGCCTAATTATATGTTAAAGGTGATGAAAAGAATTAATGTTGAAAAGTTGGCATCATGGCCGAATGGTATGCATGTGTGTATCCATGTGTACCATAATGAATTAATGAGTTTTATGGCATGTAATGACATATGTATGAAAATTACATGTTTAAGAATGGAATAGAATAATGAAATTCCATGAAATGTATGTATGGTAACTTAAAAATGTGGAAAATGGAATAATGATACCCTATGTAGTAATCTAATAGTCAAGTCTAGATTAGGATATGTTGGCTAGCCATAGGGACATAAGACCGCGGGTGTAAGCATGGCGTCTCACTTGTTGTAGGCCAATGACGGTCTACCTTAATGTATTGGAATGTTTAAATGTCAAATAGATTGTATTGGAATGTACTGGAGTGATCGTCGAGGTCCCTCCAGGTTATTATGAGCCTTTAGGGGTTCACGTCTCGTTTATCCCATTCATAGATTTTTGCCAGTTTTCTACAGGTGGCAAAACGGTAAAAATGAGCTTAAAATGGTTAAATTGTGATCCAAATGATATTTGTATGAAAAAGGGACGTAATTGGAATTAATGAAAAAGTTTGAGGGCACAATGGGAATTTTGACTATAAGTATGTTAATAATGATTAATAAGGGTAAAAATGTAATTAATTGGCTAAATATGAAAATTTGTCACATTATAAGGACTAAAATGTAATTTGGCATGAAATTAGTAATTGGAGGGCATAATCATGATTTGCATGTTAAATAGTGGTAAAATGGTAAAATAAAGTGAACTAGTGGTAATTTCGTCATTTTGGTAAAGTTTGAGGTCCTAATTGTAATTTTGCCATATTTAGGGATAGAATTGTAATTATGGCCTTTATGTGTATTAAATGTGTAAATGCCCTTCAGTATGTCATTTAATGGTAATTTATTATATAATTGCATGCATAATTGATAAATGAATTAAATAATATTTTATTGTGATTATTTTATTATATTTATGAATATTGTTTATGCATGAACATTTAGTTAGTGGAAATACCTGGAATTACAATCACCACTGAGCATATTTAATGCTCAGCACGTAGTTTTATTTGACTGCGTGTAGGTACTCCTTAGGATGTGGAGCATAAGCATACCTCACAAATTTTGGGAGCCACAATGAAGAAATTAATTGGAGAATTTATGTATGTTAAGTATTTTGGCATGTACAAGAACTTATGTTATATTTGGTTTTGGGTAATAGTTTGTAATAGACTATTATCGACTGGCACTAGTTTAGTGTTGTGTGTGGTTTTTATTATGTGCTTAGACTATCTGTTTTATGGTTTATGGGTATGTTTAATAACCTATAGGAATTAGGTTAGCATTAATAGCTAAAAATTGAAATGGAAGTGTGACGTCTCATGTTAAGGCAAAAATTGACTAAATGAATAGTAACTTAGGATAGTTATGGGTCAATCGACGAAATGGATAGTAAATTAAAATGGGATTAGTTAAGTTTATAGATTTACTTATTGTCATCAATAGACTTAGGTAATTAAAATATTGTTATAAAATAAAATTTATACCGATTTTTACTTAATTGGCTAATTAATAATCTGGCTACATAATTAGGCTATTTGACTCGGAATGATTAGTTAATTGAATGAACGTAAGGTATAAGAGTGTTACATGTATAGTTAAGTGTGTTCAGTATGATAGTTGCAGCATGCATGTGAATGGTTGATAGAAATGCGTGATTAAGCAAAAATCGAGAAATTTTATAATTCATATTCTTGTAGTTATGTATGCAAGTAAGTCAATGCCTGATTTTCTCTAATTGCATGCATGCGAGTGTGACAGCCCTTACCTGTTGTAGTAACTTATCTCTTGGAGGTGGATAAAGGGTGTTACAGCATGACCACTACTGGTAAACCCATGATGGTTCTAGCTCCCTTCCGGTGATGGCGATGTCTCTCTAGTGAAGGGGACAGGCAAAAGTGAGATGAAATTTTGAGGGATTTTTGACTCCAACTGGCATGTGACTGCAAAATTTACTTTTCCATGAGGCTTTTAATAAATTATTTGTTAAGAAGATTATTGTGTTTTGTGTTTTATGGTGCAATTAGTAAAATAACTAAGTTTAGCTAATTATTGATATGTATATAATTGATAATAAGGTATGTTACAATTATGTTTAGGTAAGTAGGAGTTATAAGGTGCATAAACTATGCAAAATAGTGATTACAGTAAATTTATGCATGAAAAGAAAATAAATAAAATTAGTCATTACTGATAATTAAAGGACTTTGAACATTTAAATGGATAATTTAATGCTCAAACTTGCTTATCTCATGTGAAATTCATATTATGTATATAAGTGTATGTGAATTAACTTAGGGAAAAATGTAATTAAGTGTAATTTATGAATTTGGAATAGAATTAAGGCATATGGGATAAAAATTAGGGCATAAAGAAATTGAAATTAAACCGTTGAGTGCATAGTTGTTAGACTTGTATATAATTACCTATTAGTTACAAATAGGAAAAGAGGTTTTTGCATCTAAATGGTATGAAAAGTCAAATTGATGTGTTAACTGAGCAATTAGATGATAATTAATTGAATTATTAGAGGAAATGCATGTGTTATGGATGATGCAATTTGGCACCTACTATAGAACTTAGAGGAGAAAATGTAAAAGATGAAATTAAATTTGGAAATGGAAGAATCGTGTCTAAATAATGAATATGATGTGTATGTAAAGACTAAATAATATAAAAATATGAGAAATGATGAAATAAGAATTATATATCTATTATAGCATAAAATGATGTTGTGGTGAATATGAATATGTGATGCGATTAACTTTTAAAAGAAATATTTTTTTTTAATGCTACTGGATACATGCACTTGTATTTTCATATTCTTCATGCTTGTTTATGTATGTATATGTTAATGTAGATAAAGGTGAGACTAAGGTTAATATAAGACATTTGGAATAAAAAAATTGATGAGAAATGATGTATGGAATGGAAAATATGTAGAAAATAAATTTATATGAATAAATTTATTCATTGATGAATGGAACCCTAGAGTGAACCATGTGAATTTTTGATGTTTTAATGGATTTTAAGCATGAAAATGAAAATAAAATTAAAAATTAGTATGTGGTAATTTATCGAGAATTTTTGAGAATTAATTGAATATATTTTAGGTTATGGAGACATTATGTACTAAATGATAAAGGTGGAATATGTAAATTTAAAATGTACCAATGGCATAATTTGATGAGAAATAAATAAGGGAAATCATAGAACCACATAATGTGAAAGAAAAATAAATTGGAGGGTTAGTACGATATAAGGCCGAATGGTATTTAAGGGAAGAAATGGTTACATGTAATGCCCATGGTTATGCGAACATGAAAATGAAAGAAATTATAATGTATAAAAGTTTATTATGCTATATGTATGAATAAAGAATAAGAATATTATAAGGCATGACATGTAGTTATGTAAATATGGAAAATAAAGGATAAATGTATATTGCTCTTAGTATTATGGTAGTTAAATCTAGTTCAGCATATCTAGCCATAGGAACACTTATACCGTGGTTCAAGTCATGGCGACTCAATTTGGTAGGCTAATGGCCATCTACCCTTCATGTCACATGTTCACATAATTACAAGATATATGTACATGTACATGACTTGGTAGTCCTTCGAGGTCACCCTACATGTTGGGAAATGTGGGGTCCACGCTCCGTGTATCTTGTTCGAAGATTTCTACTGGATATTACTAGGGGAAAAATGAGGAAATAGGATTTCATGAGAAAATATGGAATAAATGTAGAAAATATGAGATAAAATGGTAAACATGTAAAGAATTAAAAATTAAAAGGAGTAAAGGCTAATTTAAGGACAAATAGATAAATATGAAACAAAAATATAAGTTAAAGCACTAAATGACAATTAAGTAAGGAATAAGAATAAAATGAGTGAACGATAACTAAGGAAATGGAAATAAACCAAAAAGAAAATGGTAAATTTAACTAACAAGTTAATTAAGAAATAAGATAAGGAATTGGAGAGTAAGAAATTTAAGTAAAAAGGCAATAATTATATATTAAGATTACGGATTAAGAAATAAATTGTTAATTGTGATGATAAAAATCCTAGTTAAATAAACAATATTAATATACGATCTTATATTTTCAAATGAATTACATGTTCACAAGTAGGTATAACACGTATGTATGTATGTTTGTATGTATGTTAGTTGTAGTTATAGTATAAGATATAAGATGAAATAATTCTTGATGTGTAAATGGAACATTAATTGTTTGGGAATCCCTAAAATTAACATAGTTATAAATAATAAACATGCTTTATATATGATCAATATGTAATGAGATTTAGGTTGTTTGATTTAGAAAACTTGACTATAGATGTTTTATGAAAGTTTGCTTGTTTGTTTATGAGTGTTAAACGTATTGAATGAATGTTGCTGTGACACCCCTACTACACCCTGGGAGGAAAATAGAGTGTTATAATACAAACCCGAATCTTGCAAAATCAGAATAATAAAATTTCATTACTTTCCTATACTGTACAAGTTTAATGTTACATTAACAGTTATTTACAGTACATATATAATACTACAATGTCTCACTGGCTATTATAATAAAAACATCATCCTATCCTTGTGGTGGCCTATCCTTTTTGCGTACGAACCTTCAGAACAACCCGAACTTTGTACCTACACATATTAAAATTGGCTAAGCATAAAGCTTAATGGGGAACATATATGGTACGGACAACCATTTGTGGTAGTCATCAGACACAGACACATGAATGACCAGCGCATGCAATTATTACACATTTGAACATATTAAGTTATAGTGCAATTTAAATGAATTAACATATCTTTCATGGGTATAGTATATTTCTATAACATGCAGATAACATTAAATAAATATCTTAAGCTTAAATAATATAAAATACAAGTAAAACACATTAATATACTTCTCTCAAGTACATTTACAATACAAGTTGAGCAACTTAATTTATCTTTCCTGGGCACATTCCCACAACATTTAACTTGCATGTATCGATCATTAAATTGCTTGCTTTTCCCTAGGGAAATGGATACTAGAGGACAGAACGGTAGGTACCCCATAGGTACAATACAATAGGTACCTATTGTAACACCCCAATACCCCTTGGGAGGATATCAGAGCGCCACACACACATATGACATACATACATACATATATACATACTGAAGCGGAAGCATATAAATCAATATAAAGATCAATTAAACATATATATAATTCTTATCAAATTACAAAAGCATTGTTATAACAAATGCATATACCAATCCTTTACATATACATACACAAAACTATATAAAATATGAAAAACAAAAATACAAAAAAAGAACTACAACTTGAACTCCTAGTGGCTGACCTGCAGATGTCCAACTTCCAAACAAACCTGCCACCTACATGGGAAAACACCCATGCTAAGCGATAACACTTAGTGGGGCGAAAAACAAATATAGAAGACTTTAATCGCAAACATAATATCAAGAGCAATACTATAAAACAAATACTATAACAAGAAACATGCAATTGACAAATATATTAAAGTTATAATAAGAACATCTCGGGTAGTTACACATATATTCAACATGAATTAACCTATCTTTACCACTCCTGAGCATACATATATATAGAAACACATCAAGCATAAACATTAATATACAGTAAGAGCATCATAATATTATACCTTACCATTACTCAGACAACTATACATATAACATACTAGCATTACAATAACATAACTAGATATCTCCAAAACATACAGTACATATAAACATATCATAATTGAACTTCAATATACAATACTCAACAATAGTGCACTACATTCTATGGATAACCATAAACATAATAATCACTCATATAACATTCCAAGTACTAAAATGTATGCATGTAAACTAGATCCATGTGATTATCAGGAGTAAAAGTAGAAGTAAAACTGTACATATAACACTTATTCAAATATGAATACATATATCAGAACATTTATCTTCATAAAAATAGGAAACACTAGCTTGAATTTACATTGGAAGTGGATACGGATACACTGGTGTGACGCGCGCCGGATCCCGAGCGCCGCCCTTTCGGACCGCCCGCACGTGGGCGATCGGGGCATTTGCGGGTCCGTTGACAGCTTGCAATAAATCGCAAGTGCGTCTATGTTGGGCAACAAAGAGGTTTCATGGAGTCGCCACCCAATAAAACATTGGGAAAGTTTCTCTCGCCTCGGAGAGCCTAAGACTGCGCTTGGTATCCATTTTGGGCCAGCCAGAGGGGTCGTAGAAGGTAAACCTCTCGCCCTAAGGAGCCTAGGACTAGCGCTAAAGTCTCGTGACTCAAGAAGTATCTTGAAGGATGACCTCTAATGTCACACCCCGTTTGCCCCCTAGTCGAATGAGCCATATCTGTATATGTGTGCATTTGCATAAGTTCTGTATCATAAGGGCATTTTGGTAATTTTTGCATGTTTTAAGAGTTTTGCTAGCACGTGGGTGCATGCATGGTGCCTTGGTGTGAATTAATTGGGTTAGAGTTGTGTGTGTGCATGAGTGCACCATAGTAGGATATGCACTAGTGGGTTATGGTTGTGTGTGTTGTGCATATAATTGTAGAGTATGTGTTAGTTGGGAGAGTTTTGTGTGTGTGTGTGATGCACTTAGTTAGGGTGTGAGTGACCAAATCCCTCCACTAGGAACTTGACACTTGTCTAGGGTTAAGAAAAGAAAAGGAAAAGAAAGAAAGAGGGGAATTCAGATTTTGCTCCTTGGTGTTTCCCGTTCCTCACGCTGCCCCTTCTTCTTTTCTTCTTCTTTCCTTCTTCTCTTGGACTTTGGTAGAGATTCAAGGTTTGCTAGTGGGGTTTGATCATCTCTTAGTGTTCATTGGTAAGTTATATGCATCCATTTTGCCTTTGTTTAAGTTTTTCCATCTTCTTCTCTTTCTTATTTTCGGATTGGGTTTGAAGATTGGATTTTTGGTTTTGTTTGCTTGTTCTTGGTTGGGTTCCTAGTTGAGCCTCCCCGGGATCCTAAAGGCAAGGAAGTTGCGGGATCAAGTGGAACCAAACACTAGGAGCTAAGGATTTTGAGGTTTGGGAATTTCTTCCTTTTTATGTGAAAATGTTCATGAGGGTGTTCTTGATGTTTTCATGGAATTAGGTTGTTAGATGTCCTTTATTTTGATGTTTATGCTATGGGTCTTTGTTTTAGAATGTGGAACTTGCAAGATTATGAATTAATCATGATGAATTTGGATCTGAAGTAGTTTGATGCACAAATGGAGTTTGTGAATGATTCTTGAAATTAAATGTTCAAATTGATGGATTGTATGATATATATTGTAATTAAACGTTGTATCATGGTTGTTGATGTTATTGGATGGCTGGAATTGAGGTAAGAGACATTTGATTGGGTTTTGTGTGGTTTGGAGAGGAAATGGAAGAGGAAAATCTGCAGAATTTCTGCAGATTTTCAAAGTCCCGACGCTGTCGCGATCGCGACAGAGAGCGGTAGTGGGAGCTTCGCTGTCGCGAGCACGCGACATCCGCCGCGAGCCCGCGACAGCCGAAGTGTTGTATACCCTCTGTCGCGAGCGCGACAACCGTCGCGATCGCGACAGAGAGTATTGTTGCCAAGTACTATCGCGAGCACGCGATCCGTTGCGAGATCGCGATAGCACCTTTGGTCCTCTGTCGCGATCGCGACACCTGTCGCGAGCGCGATAGAGCCTGGCCTTCCGTCTTCCTCGCGGTCGCGAAATCCGTCGCGCGCGCGCAGCGAAGAGACTTTGGTCTCTATCGCGAGCGCGACAGTCCCTTGTATGCTGAATGAGTTTTCTTTCTTCGCGTGTTCCTTGAACTTCAGTTTACTTTAGCAGTTATGAGATTTATGCTTGGTATTCTATAAATGATATGCAAGTGTAACCATGATATGATTATGCTCATTTGATGATGATGATTTTGGAAACTGTGAAATGGTTTGAATGGTATATATATGACCTGCTAGAGTCTAGTCAGTGGATAGTTAGGCATGCCTAATAGAGTCTTCGCTGCAGCTTCTGTATTTCCGTTTGGACCCCGATCAGGTCCCCATTTCGTTCCTCGCGAACTTCTGTATTGTGTTTGGATCTTGTTTAAGGTCCTTCTGGAAATGTTTATGACTGAAAAGTTAAAATGGTTTTTCGTATTCGATTGGTACTCGTAAAGTACTTTCTGTTCACTCGTTATCCACTACCTTGAGTCAGCAGGGTTTTCAATGTTTAAAGTACTTGTATGAATTGTTATATGAGCAAATACATGTTTTATCCTTATGGATTCAATGATGAAAAGTACAATCTGTAATGAGAATACGATTATTGATATGAATCTTTATGGTGAATGGCTATATGTACTTACGCATGTGAATTGCCTTGACGACCGTTGTGAATGGTTGTCTTTATGATTTGTGTGTTTTCCCCACTAAGCGTTTATCGCTTAGCACGGTGTGTTTACCCGTGCAGGTGCGAAAGGAGTTGATTTTGGGAGAGTCGTCGCCATCAAAGACAACACAGCAGGGTCTTAGTGTAGGGCTTATTTTTGTAGCTTATGATTCTTTTTGTATAGAACTCTCATATGATTTTGTATTAGCTTCCGCTTTTGTATTTGAAATTTTGGGATATGTAATTATCTTTTATATCTCTAAGTTGATCAGAACAGTAATGTAATGCTTCTATTATATTAATGCATGATCAGCTTCTTTGAATGGTCTTGTAAAGTTTTAAATTACCCTGTATTGTTGTATGTATATTTCTGTATATGTGTGGTGGCACCTTTACTCCTACGGCATCTTAATCCATATCGGATGGGATCGCCTAAGTATGGGTAAGGGGTGTTACAAGATGAATCTGAGTTAGCTGAGAAGTGGCTTGATAAAGTTAAGAGAGCTTTGAAAGAAGTCAGGTGTCCTCCTGATCAACAAGCCGAGTGTGCTGTAGCTTTACTTCAAGGTTCAGCATATGAATGGTGGGAGTTGGTGAGTAGACAGCCTCAGATGCCTGACCCTTTGACATGGGATTTCTTTGATGAGCAGTTTACTAAGAAGTATGTGACTCAGGCATATAAGGACGCTAGATGGGCGCAGTTTCTGAGTTTAAGGCAAAGGGCCTTATTGGTTGCGGATTATGAGAAGGAGTTTAACCGGTTGTCTCGTTATGCTCCGCGTGGGGTTATGACGGATGATTTCAGATGCAAGCACTTTGAGGCCGGGTTGAATGATTCCTTGAAGATTGCTTTAGTTTCTTTGATGTGTATGCCGGGGGTACATTATTATCAGATTGTTGAGGCTGCGTTGAGGGCAGAGAAAGCGGAAACTTTGATTAGAGAGAGAGCTCAGCGCCGGAGTTCTGCTAGAGGTGGTGTTTCCTCATCTTCGGGTAAGAGGACTAGGAACCCGCAAGATGATCCTGCGGCTGGTTCGGCCTCAAGAGGGAGAAGGCAAGGTTCAGCTGCAGTGTCTGGTTCTGGTAGGGGTGGCCGGTCTGATGCTGCACCCGTTTGTTCGAACTGCAGTAAGGCTCACTGGGGTGAGTGTAGGTGGCTTACTGGTGGGTGTTTCAGGTGTGGAAGCACCGAACACCGTGTGGCTTATTGTCCTCAGATGGGTGAAGACTCGGGTCCTCAGGGAGGAGTTAGCAGAGTTGGATCGAATGCTCCGCAGGCCACTAGAGGTAGAGGTAGAGGTAGAGGTCGAGGCGGTCGACCCAGAGATGTAGCTGGTTCTGAGACAGTGGAGCGACCTCCTCCTATGGCCGTTAGAGCTTATGCAGTTAGAGCCAGAGAGGAGCAGGATGCCCCTGATGTGATTGCTGGTAAGTTCCTACTCCATGACACTGAATTATATGCTCTAATAGATCCTGGTTCCACACACTCATATTTGTGCACACATAAGTTTATTGATAAGTTGCATGTGGTAGAACAGTTAGACTATGAGATATGTGTGACCAATCCGTTAGGGCATAGTGTCAGTGTGAGTAGAGTTTATAGGAATTATCCGACGCATGATCTTGAGTTAGCTGCAGTTGTCTTCGCTTTGAAGATTTGGCGTCATTATCTCTACGGGGAGAAGTGCAGGATCTTTTCGGACCACAAAAGTTTGAAGTATTTTCTGACTCAGAAGGAATTGAATATGAGGCAACGTCGTTGGCTTGAGCTGTTTAAGGATTACGATTGCATTGTGGATTACCATCCGGGTAAGGCCAATGTAGTCGCGGATGCATTGAGTAGGAAGTCAGTTTGTGCCTTATTTTTGAGAAGGTTTAGATGGAGGTTTGGTTCAGATGGGGCTTTGATAGCTCAGTTGAGGGTCAAGCCTACTTTGAGACAGCAGATAGTAGATGCTCAGAAAGTTGATGAGAAGCTTCAGCGGATTGTGCAAGAAGTCGGTTCAGGTAAGCGGTCAGAGTTTTTGGTTCAGGATGGGGTTCTTCTGTTTGGAAACCGTTTGTGTGTGCCGGATAGTGCAGAGTTAAGAAGACAGATTTTGGATGAGGCACATAGTTCAGTTTTCACCATGCATCCTGGCAGTGTAAAGATGTACCGGGATTTGAAGCAGTTCTTTTGGTGGTCTGGTATGAAGAGGGACATAGTGGACTTTGTATCCAAGTGCCTGACTTGTCAGCAAGTCAAGGCTGAGCACCAGGTTCCTTCTGGACTGCTCACGCTTTTGTCCGTTCCCGAGTGGAAGTGGGATGACATCGCCATGGATTTTGTCTCCGGATTACCTTTGTCTCAGAGGAAGCATGATTCTGTTTGGGTGATTGTGGATCGACTCACGAAGTCTGCCCACTTTTTGCCAGTTAGAATGGATTATTCAATGAGTAGATTGGCCAGTATGTATGTAGATGAGATAGTGCGATTGCATGGAGTACCTCTATCCATAGTTTCTGATAGGGACCCAAGGTTCACATCTAAGTTCTGGAAAGAGTTGCAGCGGGCTTTGGGTACCAAGCTAAAGTTCAGTACAGCATTTTATCCGCAGACAGATGGTCAGTCCGAGCGTGTGATTCAGATCTTAGAGGATATGATGAGGGCTTGTGTTTTGGACTTTCCGGGTAGTTGGGACAAGTACGTACCATTGATGGAATTTGCCTACAACAACAGTTTTCAGTCGAGCATTGGAATGTCACCTTATGAGGCTCTGTATGGACGTCAGTGTAGGACTCCTATTTGTTGGACAGAGTTGTCTGAGAGGTCAGTGATTGGGCCAGATCTGGTCAGAGATACAGAAGAAAAGATCAGAGTTGTGCAGCGGAATCTGAAAGTGGCCAAGGATAGACAGAAGTCTTATGCCAACCTGAAGAGAAAGGATGTACAGTTTGAAGTTGGGGACAAGGTTTTTCTTAAAGTGTCTCCTTGGAGAAAAGTACTTCGATTTGGAAAGAAAGGGAAGCTTACTCCTCGCTTTATTGGTCCGTATGAGGTGTTAGCAAAAGTTGGTCCAGTGGCTTACAGACTAGCTTTGCCGATGGAATTGTCAAAGCTTCATGATGTGTTCCACGTTTCTATGCTCCGTCGGTATAGATCGGATCCTTCCCATGTTTTGTCAATTCAAGAGGTTCAAGTGCAGTCAGATTTTTCCTACGACGAGGAGCCTAGAGCTATCCTAGAGCGGGAAGTAAGACAGCTAAGAAATAAGCAGATTCCTTTGGTCAAGGTTTTGTGGAATCACCATGGGGTTGAGGAAGCAAATTGGGAACCGGAGGAGTCGATGAGACTGCAGTATCCGCAATTGTTCTATTCAGGTGAGAATTTCGAGGACGAAATTCTTGTTAGTAGGGGAGAGTTGTCACACCCCGTTTGCCCCCTAGTCGAATGAGCCATATCTGTATATGTGTGCATTTGCATAAGTTCTGTATCATAAGGGCATTTTGGTAATTTTTGCATGTTTTAAGAGTTTTGCTAGCACGTGGGTGCATGCATGGTGCCTTGGTGTGAATTAATTGGGTTAGAGTTGTGTGTGTGCATGAGTGCACCATAGTAGGATATGCACTAGTGGGTTATGGTTGTGTGTGTTGTGCATATAATTGTAGAGTATGTGTTAGTTGGGAGAGTTTTGTGTGTGTGTGTGATGCACTTAGTTAGGGTGTGAGTGACCAAATCCCTCCACTAGGAACTTGACACTTGTCTAGGGTTAAGAAAAGAAAAGGAAAAGAAAGAAAGAGGGGAATTCAGATTTTGCTCCTTGGTGTTTCCCGTTCCTCACGCCGCCCCTTCTTCTTTTCTTCTTCTTTCCTTCTTCTCTTGGACTTTGGTAGAGATTCAAGGTTTGCTAGTGGGGTTTGATCATCTCTTAGTGTTCATTGGTAAGTTATATGCATCCATTTTGCCTTTGTTTAAGTTTTTCCATCTTCTTCTCTTTCTTATTTTCGGATTGGGTTTGAAGATTGGATTTTTGGTTTTGTTTGCTTGTTCTTGGTTGGGTTCCTAGTTGAGCCTCCCCGGGATCCTAAAGGCAAGGAAGTTGCGGGATCAAGTGGAACCAAACACTAGGAGCTAAGGATTTTGAGTTTTGGGAATTTCTTCCTTTTTATGTGAAAATGTTCATGAGGGTGTTCTTGATGTTTTCATGGAATTAGGTTGTTAGATGTCCTTTATTTTGATGTTTATGCTATGGGTCTTTGTTTTAGAATGTGGAACTTGCAAGATTATGAATTAATCATGATGAATTTGGATCTGAAGTAGTTTGATGCACAAATGGAGTTTGTGAATGATTCTTGAAATTAAATGTTCAAATTGATGGATTGTATGATATATATTGTAATTAAACGTTGTATCATGGTTGTTGATGTTATTGGATGGCTGGAATTGAGGTAAGAGACATTTGATTGCGTTTTGTGTGGTTTGGAGAGGAAATGGAAGAGGAAAATCTGCAGAATTTTCTGCAGATTTTCAAAGTCCCGACGCTGTCGCGATCGCGACAGAGAGCGGTAGTGGGAGCTTCGCTGTCGCGAGCACGCGACATCTGCCGCGAGCCCGCGACAGCCGAAGTGTTGTATACCCTCTGTCGTGAGCGCGACAACCGTCGCGATCGCGACAGAGAGTATTGTTGCCAAGTACTATCGCGAGCACGCGATCCGTTGCGAGATCGCGATAGCACCTTTGGTCCTCTGTCGCGATCGCGACACCTGTCGCGAGCGCGACAGAGCCTGGCCTTCCGTCTTCCTCGCGGTCGCGAAATCCGTCGCGCGCGCGCAACGAAGAGACTTTGGTCTCTGTCGCGAGCGCGACAAACGTCGCGAGCGCGACAGTCCCTTGTATGCTGAATGAGTTTTCTTTCTTCGCGTGTTCCTTGAACTTCAGTTTACTTTAGCAGTTATGAGATTTATGCTTGGTATTCTACAAATGATATGCAAGTGTAACCATGATATGATTATGCTCATTTGATGATGATGATTTTGGAAACTGTGAAATGGTTTGAATGGTATATATATGACCTGCTAGAGTCTAGTCAGTGGATAGTTAGGCATGCCTAATAGAGTCTTCCCTGCAGCTTCTGTATTTCCGTTTGGACCCCGATCAGGTCCCCGTTTCGTTCCTCGCGAACTTCTGTATTGTGTTTGGATCTTGTTTAAGGTCCTTCTGGAAATGTTTATGACTGAAAAGTTAAAATGGTTTTTCGTATTCGATTGGTAATCGTAAAGTACTTTCTGTTCACTCGTTATCCACTACCTTGAGTCAGCAGGGTTTTCAATGTTTAAAGTACTTGTATGAATTGTTATATGAGCAAATACATGTTTTATCCTTATGGATTCAATGATGAAAAGTACAATCTGTAATGAGAATACGATTATTGATATGAATCTTTATGGTGAATGGCTATATGTACTTACGCATGTGAATTGCCTTGACGACCGTTGTGAATGGTTGTCTTTATGCTTTGTGTGTTTTCCCCACTAAGCGTTTATCGCTTAGCACGGTGTGTTTACCCGTGCAGGTGCGGAAGGAGTTGATTTTGGGAGAGTCGTCGCCATCAAAGACAACACAGCAAGGTCTTAGTGTAGGGCTTATTTTTGTAGCTTATGATTCTTTTTGTATAGAACTCTCATATGATTTTTTATTAGCTTCCGCTTTTGTATTTGAAATTTTGGGATATGTAATTATCTTTTATATCTCTAAGTTGATCAGAACAGTAATGTAATGCTTCTATTATATTAATGCATGATCAGCTTCTTTGAATGGTCTTGTAAAGTTTTAAATTACCCTGTATTGTTGTATGTATATTTCTGTATATGTGTGGTGGCACCTTTACTCCTACGACATCTTACTCCATATCGGATGGGATCGCCTAAGTATGGGTAAGGGGTGTTACATCTAACCTCTTGAGCCCAAAGACCAGAGCTGGGTTCGGGATTTCTCATCTATTTCTACCTCGAATACTTTATGATTAAATTTTAATTATCATTGATTCGCTCTCTCTCCACACGATGCAATTTAAATTAAAGCGCATTCATCCATTTAAGAGCATAAAATAAAATAGCATTAAAGCATGAAATGAATTTACAATAATACTAAGGGCGTAATACAACCCTCATTTGTAAATATGCAATACATGCATAAAACGGGTTATTCATTTATTTTGAGGACTTTGGTCCCGCATGTGTTCATTATGGAAAATAATTTTTTATGTGATAATTTTATTGAATAAAATAGGACATTGGTCCAAGTTTTATTTAGCAAACATTCTATTTAGTAGACAACATTTATGTGGTGGTTCTTTTAAACACGGTCGAAAAATCATTTATTATTACAGACCACAAATAAATAAAATAAAACAATAGAATAGTAATTACATATTTCTAAATAAATAAATAAATGAATACATAAATAATTGCATAAACAAATAGCAATATTAATAACAATAATCAATAATGATAATAATAATAATAATAATAATAATATTAAAACATAAAATTAAATAATCACAAATCAATTAAATAATAACATCAACATAAAATTAACACAAATTAGACAATAATAATATTAATAATAATAATAATAATCATATTAACCAAATAATAATAATATATTAACAATAATAACAATAATAAAATTAACACATCCATGATAATAATAATCAATAATAAAATTAACATAAAATCATCATGAATTAGCAAATACTAAAATAAACAAATAATAATTAAACAACAATCATCAAATAATATTCACAATCAATAATAACTTTAATAATAAACAAATAATTAACAATTAATTAACAATAATCATATAATAATAATAATAATAATAATAATAATATTAAAAAATCAGAAATTAAATAAATATTAATAATAATAATAATAATAAATAAATAAATAATAATATTAATTAATATTAATTAATAATATATTAAAATAAATTAATATAAAATAGACTTACCGGATTTCCTTCGCCGGAGATTGGCCGGAGCGGCGGTTGACGGTACCTCCCTCACCGCCTCGTAGATCGCCTCGCCGGGAGTCCAGATCCGGTGTCCACGCGCCGATCGGAGGTCCACCGTCGCCGGAAAACGCGATAAAGCGGTCCGGGTTCTTCTCCCTCACGCGCCGGCTTCCGGAGTCCGATGGGGAAACGGCGGCTACGGCTGGGTGCTCCCGGATGTGGTGGTTCTTCCGGTGGGGCGCGTGCCTGAATCTGGCGTCGGAGGTGGCCGGCGGAGGCGACGCCTTCTCTCCCTTCTTTTCTTCCTTTTTTCCTCTTCTCTCCGGCGTGCTGTGGGTTCCGTTGGCCTGGGTCTGCTCTTCCTCCCTTTCTTTTTCTTTTCTTTTTCTTTCTTCTTCTTTCTTTCTTTTGCTTGCTCTCTTTTCTTTGCTTTTTTTTTTCTTTTGATCTGCCGCCCCCCTTAATTTCCTTCATCTTCTTCTCTTTATACCCTCAAATTAGGGCTAAGGTTATCAATGTAATTTCCCACTCAATTATTTTCCTCCATTTTCATATCTTAATTAATCTAATTTAATTAAAACTAATACACACACATACTAATTTAATTAAACATTACATATTAATTAAACATTACATCTATTAATTAATCTACTTAATATATAATTTATCTAATTAATTAAACATTCTACATTTTAACTAATTAATTAACTAATTAATCTTTAATTTTACATGCATCTTAATTAATACAATAATATTAACTAATTAACTAACCAATTAACTAATTAATTAAAAAACAACATTAACTAATTAAATTTTACACACACATATTTATATATTATCACATATATTATTTTTTTCGGAGGGAATTATCAAGGATCCAAAATTATCATTGACATTTTTATACTGAGCTCGGGACCCGGTGTCTACAACTGGATACTAATTAGACACAATATCAGAAGCATATAGAGACATGAGTCTCAAAACATTTAGTAATTCCTTGGATACTCGAGGGTATCAAACACTAGACCCAAACGGGGCCAACGCTAGACCCAAACGGGGTCACACTAACAGGTGCAATCACTAGCCCATAATAAGCATACTTATCTATCCACTACTATGACCATTCAGGCTGACACTTATACACTCCACACATATCACTCAAATTTACTTTAATCCAGTAACAAGATGATATAATACAAATATTCAATTATAACGTGCATCGAAAAAATATATTATGGCTCAAAAGCAAAACATGTACTAATCAGTAGCGAGAAGCCATGCAAAGTGCACGATTCATATACATTTAAGGTTCAAAAATAACATGCAAGGGATCACATGCTATAGCTTAGCATTCAATCATATACGACTACTATAGGGAGAAACCATGCAAAGAATTTCAAGCAGAATAACGTATATGCAGAGTAGGGAAGGGTCACGCCCACGAAAGAAGGCTAATAGGCCTCTGTCATGCTCGTGACGAATGATCGTGCTCACGATAGAGGACAGAAAGCCTCGGTTGTGGTCGCGCTCACACTCGTAGGGGGGCTCGCGATAGAGCGCGGCTCGGCAGCAGCACTCTCTATTGCGCTCGGAACTGTAGACATCGGGTCCTGAGGCAGCCAAGACCAAGGTTACCCAGTGATGAAAGTGATGCTTGTTCATAGGTTAAAAAGTTAGAAGTGATGATTTTCTTGTCGAAACCCTTATTTTTAAATAAACATTATTGTTACTGTGGTTTTTTGGGGTTTTTGGTGGTTTGCTACCGCGTGGCCTATGCGGTGCGCGTGAGGTGCAGCGCCTGCTGGCAGCGCGCACGAGGTGTAGAGCCTGCATGCAGGCTCGTGAGGCACCCGCGTGAGGCCCCACTGCGCGAGGCTGCACCTCTAGCAGCTTGAGGCTCGGCCTCTTGCGCGAGGCCGCACCTTGCGCAGCGTGAGGCCCGGCCTCCTTCGAGAGGACACACCTCCCGCAGCCTCCAGTGTGAGGGCCGCACCTCTTGTGTCTCCTACCTTGCCAAGACTTCATTTTTTTCGGATTTCTCTGGTTTTGAGTTAGAATTGAACTCTAACTCTTTTTCCAATTTGCAAAAGGATGAAGCTTGATTTTTAAATGATAATTAAGGATTTTAAATGGGATTAAAACTCATAAAACCTAATTTTTGAAGATCATATAAAAAGAAAAGATCAGAACCATTAGAGAGGGAGTATTAGAATGGCGACACAAAAATTCTGAAAAATAAGATTTTTGGGAGCTAAAGTTTCTTCCAAAAATTGTAATTATTCTTGAGCTAAACAAATTAATTTTTTGTGTTTAAAATTCAATTCTCATCACCTGATTTCTTCAAAAATAAGTGTTCTTTAACTTCAATTTTGGTGACAGAAAGCTTCAATCCAAGCTTTCTTAATTATTTTTTTTCAAGCAATCGACAGGAAATCAATTCTTTCTTCTTTTGCAGCTAAAATCAAAACTTCTCAGGGTAAATTCACGGGTTAGAGCCAATTCTCTTTCTTTCCTTACTTTGTGTCATTCATTTATTTTCTCCATTGTAAATACTATAGATTAATATTAGTTTATTTGCACTATTATTTGCTGTAATTAACATGAACATAGGTTAATTTAATCAAATTATTGACATGATGCAAGGAATGTAAATTTAATCTGTAGGATGTCCAGTATTGATCAAGTATTTTTTTTTCGTTTTATTCTATTTTGGTCATTCATTCACCTCGCTAATGTACATTGCTTTTCATTAAACATTATTCTTCAATAATGATTAACAATTATTTTCCTCAATTAGGATTATTTGTTACATTTGCTTCATTTAAGTGCTTATTTCTATTAAATCACATTTCGTTCATTTGATTTAATTTGCTAACATTTTTTATTCTTGTTTTTGTTATTTGCCAAACTTATTTACTTCACTTTCAGCAATGTTTCGGGCGCGCTGGAGAATCAAGAGATTAGGAGTCTTCAAATTTTTGTTTGCATTTTAATTCCTGTATTTTCTTTATTTTATTTTTTGTATGTTTATGCAAAATGGTATTTAGATGCGTTATTTTAAAGAAACTCATTTTTTTTGCAATAATAAAAATTGGGATTTTTGTTAATAAAATAGGATCAATGTCCTGATTTTAGCCAATAAACCTTTACTTTCAAAAGAGAGTTAATTTTTATAAAATGGGATCCAATTATCCCTATTTTTATCTCCCAAAAACAACTCTCGAATTTTTAAGTTAACACAAAAGAACCAATATTCCTAAAATCTGATAAATGTCCTGATTTATGTATTATGTATTTATTTTTTCGGGCCCTTGTAATTAGTTTTGGGCCAATTTTATTCCTTTATTTATTTATGCTTTTATTATTTTGGGGGATTATTCTGTCCCATTTTTCACTTGTAATTTATTTATCGCTTTTTTTATTATTTTTTACTGCTTTCCAAAAATGCTTGAAATGCGCTTTAATTTTATTGCATGATTGTGTGAGATGAGAAATGGAATTTCAATTGCTAAAAAAATTCATTTATAACTTAACTTAAAACATTAATAAGAGTGAAGTTCCAAACACCTTCTCTAGTTTAAGACCCACGAGGTTAGATGACCTTTCCCAATTTCTTCTAAATTTGTTGGCGACTCCAAAATACCTCAAAGGTGACTAAAGTTTCATGAGGCTAGATGAACTTCCACAATGTTCTATTGGGTAGGGATTCCAAAATTTCTCATGTTACCCAACATCTAGATGCGGACCCTTCTCGGACCCTAAAAGTGGGCCCTCAAAGTAACATAAGCAAGTTTTCGCGCGTCACAGTGGTGACTATGTTGGGGATGATCGAAACTTTGCTTCAAAAATGAATTAAGTTAAAATTATAATTGAGTTTTTAAGAATCAAAAATTCCATTTCTATTCTAAAAAATTACATTGCATTCATTATAGTCTTAGAACTATGCTAGTTGGT
The DNA here is from genome assembly GCA_947683425.1 of Excoecaria cochinchinensis. Classification (NCBI taxonomy): domain Eukaryota; kingdom Viridiplantae; phylum Streptophyta; class Magnoliopsida; order Malpighiales; family Euphorbiaceae; genus Excoecaria; species Excoecaria cochinchinensis. The sequence continues at coordinate 476,306 of CANTUQ010000158.1, forward strand.
CCCTTATTTTACCCCGGTGCATTCTTGAAACGCGACCCTACTTTCATTCATTGTAGGGAAGTGTTCAGGATAATCACCAGCCCAAGCCTTGTACCATCAATGGTATATCAAATGGAGACCCAATCGATCGTTATGCTCGCGATGAGCTAGACCCATTGGCAGGGACCAAGCTTAGGTAGACATAAAGTAAAACCACCCTTGACTAAAGCTCACGTAATGGCAATAGAAACTTCCACTAGGTGATACGTACCTTAACAATGTGCTTGCTACGTTGGCCCTTATATATTGAACAAATTCAAACATATTAATTGGACACTCATCAAGGGCTCTTACGCCCCGATGGGGCCCATTTTTAATCTATTTGAAAGGTACAAATACATAATGGCCAAAATCCATACGCATGTGCTTTAAATTAAGAGTATTATGCTACTGGTTTCTCACCATTCACCATATGCACCCATTGGGTTCACCGCTGACCCATGGGTCAAGCCCACCTAGGAAAGAAACTACACGACCTCCTGTATGGGAGTAATAAGATTGGAAGGATCTAGCTGCTTGTATGTGGTTGTCTATGTTTCATCAACACGACCATGCATCTTTAATGTCTTTCATGCATCATGCTAACAATTTAAGTCTTTCAGCTATCATAGGTACGAATAAGTGGTCTAGGGGTCCTAACGGACGATTGATAAGGAGAAACCCATTCTTCGAATTGCCAGAAAGGGTAGAATATTCGGACTCATCTTTCGAGAGCAATCATGGTACCTCCTCTCAGTTTTTTATAAATAGTGAATTGGCTAATTCACCAAGAGGAACAAATGCCACTCGAGCTATTGTCACTGAAGAGATGGACTAAAGGGCCTAAGAAATGGAGCGTAGATTTGAGGAGTTTGAATATAGAATGATGGCAATGATACGCAACTTAACTGCTACTCTAGCACCGCTAGCTGGCCAATAACCTGCCGCTCCTGCCGAGGGATAGGTCGAACAGATTCCAATTAGGGAGGCACCTCCGACAACAGTTGTAGAACCACCCCCTATTGCTTAGCCTACAGCTCTTGCAAATGTTGAGCCTAAAAGGGTTAGAGAACATAGACCTGAGGAGGATTTTATAAAGGATGAGCAGAAAGAACCCAGGGTAGTGAGAGCTAAACCTCCCAAAGAGGATGCCGCCTTAAAAAAGATAGAAGAGAGAGTTGAGGGGACCATGTTCTGCCCAAGTTTGACAGTACCTCAGATCCATATGCTTACATCAAGCAGTACATGCTTGTGATGAAGGGGACCATGTTCTGCCTCAGCTTGACTGGGCCAGCTGTAGACTGGTACCTCAGTTTTGATAGGAGAACAAGAGAAGATTGGGACTTATTGACTAGAGTTCCTTAAATAGTATGATTGTAGCACTCGAATGGAGGTTACTTTGAAGGATTTGGAGCTACTTCAACAGAGATCTAATGAGTCATTCCATGAGTATCTTGCTCGATGGAGAAATCGGGTAATAGAGATAAAAAGGAAGCCAAATACTCCAGATCAGATTCGGTTATTCATTCGTAATGCGAGTCCATATCTCAAGGAGGGGATAAAGATGAAGGGGCTCAAAGATTGGGAGTCTCTAAAGGATATAGCTATCGAAGCAGAGGGTGAGTACCTAGCAAAGAAGGCAAGCCATGATAGCTTTGTTAGGAAAAACTTTGGGAACCAATCAGAAAATAGATCAGCTAACACTGGAAGTAGTAGCAAGAGTGGAAAGACAATTGAGGTCTCAACCATAGAATCTAACCAAGGCCAAAGGTATTATTCAAATTTGGGTCAACCTCTGACTTGGGTTTTGGAAAGGTTGGTGAAAGAAGGGCAGTTAAGACCTTTTGAGTTGAGGCCAGCTAGAAACCATGGTCAACTAGGACACATGAGGGATTAGTTTTGTGCTTATCATCAACACACAGGGCATCTAACCGACTTTTGTAGAACTTTCAGAAACAAGATCCAGGATCTCATTGACAATAAGCAGATCACGAAACAAGAAAAAAAGGGAGAAGAAAAAGAAGTCTGGTAACCATGCAGTTCCTCCACCAGTGTACATGATTGGGTCTAACTTGCCCAAATGGTATGTATTGCAAGATTTATATGGTAATGAGTATGTTGCTATCACTCATAAAATGAGTGAAGAAGGGATTCCCGTGGCGGCAATAGATTGTTGGTCCACTAGTGAGAGTGGAGTGGAAGACAAAGATTCTAAGAAAGATGAAGAACTTGCAAATCCTTGGGATTCAGAGGATGAAGAAAAGAGAAAGGTTGGGGTTGTAATCCGAAGTGGCAAGGTAGTTCTACAGGTAGAGAGGCCATAAGACCCAGTGCCTATGCTTGCAGAAAAAGAGCTCTAGCAGGATGGGTTAATGAAAGAGTTGAAGAAAATAACTGTAACAACCAGATTTGGCCCTAGTAGAATTTCGGAATTTTTGTTCGGGAATTCAAGAGTTTGTGTGTATAAGAGAGTGTATTTGAGTAAGTAGTTGGGTGTGGGTTCTGTCGCTAGCGCGACAGCGTCGCGAGCACGATAGAATGCTTCCCGTGAAGCCTAGAGGAAGTTGGATTATTGGATGTGTACTGGACACGTGGCGGCATAGGAAGTTGACAAGTGGCATTGTAGTGGAGTGACATGTGGCAAGACTAAAGTATATTAAAAAAAAAGAGTTGAGGAGAAAAAGGGGATAAGCATGTATTTATTTGGGTAGATGGCATTTATTAGCATAGTAAATATTTGGACTTACATTGACCATTTGCTTCTTTCTTTTCCCTTCCCACGTTGGAGTGCTATGGGCCATTTTGACTTCCTTTTCTTTTCCTTTGGTCGGCCATTTACTATCGTTTTGCCATTTCTCTTGCTTTTGTTCCTTCTCTTCTTCATTTTAAATTATTCCCTTAAGAGAATTACTCGGATTTTGTTTGAAGAGGGAGTGGATATAGGATTGAGATGGTCTCCTAAGAAGGTAAGTGATGCTATTTAGTTAGTATTGGTCTTCTTCTTCTGTTAACTTTCTGTTTTTGATTTAAAGTGAAGTCTATGGATTAAGTGTTATATTGGTTGATTTGTGCATGAAAGTTGTGGACAAGAAGTGGAACAAAGGAAAAGAGAAGATTGGAAACAAGTATAGAGCATAGAGTTCAAGACACCTAAGGTAGGGATCGAGTTTGATCTTATTAATCTTGCATGTGTTTACACGAAATATGTTTGAATAGAGAGATGCTTGTTGAGCTTTAATTAGCTCAAATATTCTGTTAGAATATATTTGTTAGATGTTCATTTTGATTGCTTGCGGGGCTTATGATAAGTGTATATATATGCTTATAAGTATGTGGATTGATCAATTGAGTGTGTGCGTTGATGATAAAGTTTGAGTCGGCAAATTCTGCTTATTTGTCATCTGACCTTTGTGTGATGTTTTTGTCATAAGTATAGTTATAGACCTCTGAATTTAGTGATTCTTGTTCCAATAGAACCATGACTTCTCTACTTATAAACGTATCAGAAATGACCTTGAGCAAAATATTGCTCTAAGACCCTGAAAATTGGCTAAAATTGTAGTGTCCCTATTTGAGTAGGGTTATTTGAACAATATAGGTATTTTAGATCATATATTTTGTTATCGATGTCAAAACGACCTGAAATTTGTTCCATATGAAATATAACATCCTAGGATTATGAAGACCACATTGCCTAAAAATGAGGCCTAGAGGGTGGTTTTTGTGATGCATATTTAGGGTAAAAAGCAGTCTCATAAGGCACCAGAGGAGAGCTTCTGTCGCGATCGCGACACAGGTCGCGACCTCGAGATAGAACAATGCATATAAAGCTTTTTCTTCTTCTTTTTGAGCCCCTAGTTTCCATGGGTCAAACCCTTACCCTTCCCCTTAGCTTATTATGCATGTTTAGGGTTAGCAAATGACTATAAAGTAGTTATCAACGGGGAAATGCACATGAGTATGATTAAATTGGTAATTTAACTAATAAAGTAACAATGTATAATTGTATTAAAGATTATAAATAGCATGATAAAAATGTATGAAACTATGAGTGCATGTATATGATGATGTGATATAAGAGTTTATGCATGGAATATAAATGTTACATACTTTTTAGTTGTTGAACATGATATGCCATGTGATATTGAATTTTCTGTAAATCATGCTATGATATATGAGTTTATGAATGGAACCTATATGCTACATGCTTTGTGATGATTGAACATGACTTGTCGTGTGATATTGAATATGCATATGATTGAATCATGTTATAATGCTTGAGAGATGTAATGTACATGATATAGTGCATAGAGTCTTTATGTTAAGCCTGAGTGCCATAGCAGGGGATAGATAAGCATGCTTATAAAGGGATTACAAGTGCAGCTGTGTACATGTTCGGCCCCGTTTAGGCCAAGCGGGTCGACCTCCGAGAATGGTCAATAAAGATACATGAAAATGTTTTGTGACTTCGGTCTACCGAAAATGTTTTTATTATAGATCGTCCCATATCCACAACTAAAGGAAATGAGGATACGTCATGCTTTGAAGTGTGAAAGAGTCGTACAAGTATATGATTACATGAATATGGGCGCATGAATATTGCGTATTTGAATAAATGCTATAGCATGTGAGAATACAAGTATATGTTATATGGATATGAACATATGACTAATGTGTATTTGAATAAATGATTTGTACAAGTGTGAAAGTTTATGCATGAGCTATTTAATTTTGTTATATGAGATGTGTGAGTTATTTGTGACTTCGTAAAGAAGTCCTTGGCAGTCTTTTTCATCCCCACTAAGCGTTATCACTTAGCACGGTGTAGACACCGGGTCCCGAGTAGCCTTGATCAAGATTACCCAATGATGAAATTTAACTTCGCCGGCTTATAGGCAAAAAGATTGGAGCTCGGAAGTGATTTTCCTTATCTTTTTGATGAGTAAAAAGTGTATTTTAAAAATATTTTTAAAATATTTTTAAAATTATTTTGGAGAAGAAAAAGCGTGTTTTAGGTTGAGGGTTTTTTTATAAAAAAAAAAAGATAAAATAAAATAAAAAAGTGGGAAAAGATAGCGACGAAAAGGCGACGGCTAGGGCCGTCGCAAATTTACGTGCACGGAACGCTGCGGAGCGCGAGTGATGCCGTGGGCGTCGATCGCTCTGCGCGAGCGACGCCCTGGGTGTCACTCGCTCCGCGCACAACGTAGGCACTCCGCGCGGTAACGCCTGGAGTGACGCCGATTTTTGCCCCACTTTTGCCCCATTTCGCCCATTTTCGACCCCCACTCGATTTTTAACGGCTTTTGGACGGTTTTGGGTGGTTGAGGGGTAGTTTTTGAGTGTTAAAAGTATAGAAAAAATTTAGAAAAGGGTGGGGGGGACGAATTAGAAAGATTTTGGAGAGAAAAAAACTAAATTTTTGAGCTCTTAGTGGAAAAAAAAATCAATCTTACACACTTGCTTCCAAGGGTGATTTTTCAAGTTTCCAAGTTATTTTTCAAGCATTTTTCACAAGGAAAAGACAAGGAATTCAACACTTCTACCTTCAATTCTTCAAGATTAAATTTGAGGGTAATTATTCATGTCTTCACTCCTTAATTCTCTTGTTGATTTTAATTTCTTTTGTTTCCAATTAACTTTTAAAAATGTAAATCCTTTTAGTCAATTATATTTATGTGACAGAAAGTGATCCAAATGTGGTCAACCGGATCCAAACGGGCCGATATAATGATCTAAACGGGGTCAACAAAACATAACAGCATCCATTACCTAGTCAAAGCATGTTTCCAAATATGTGAAAGCATCAGTAAACATATGGAATTAAAATAATGTTTCAAGTTCAGAAAATTACATTACCAGCATACAAAACGGTTATTGTAACTTTCATGTTGTGTCAGTACATACATGTCATATTCATTTTCATCATAACATTCGTTTACATGCAGAAAACTTCTTATACACATATTAATTTATCTATGATTTGGTTTGGACTTGGATTAGTATTACAAGCTTCCTATGTATCTCAAGTGTTGGGAATCAGAACCACGTAGTTCTATACGTTTAATTATAACATATAAATTCATTTGCATATAAGAAGCATATTAAACACATTTACACACACATATATATATATTAACACATTCATGCCAACTCATACTTAAGAGTGCAAAAACTGAACAAATATCTTTTAATATACTATCAAATAATAATCATAATTATTTTGGTTCAATTCAGAGTTCATGTAACATCCCTTACCTATAAGTAGGGGAGCTCACCATCTGAAGAGAAGTGAGTGTTCCGATAGGCAAAGGTTGCTACCATGCAGAAATGAAGCATACAGAAAACATTTAATATAATACATGCATAATCATACATACTTATATTCATTCAAATATTGTTCACATTATAAAGTATATTATAATTCATACATAAAAACATATATATAAAACATAAGTGAGAAACCATGCAAAGTGTGACAAAAAATAACTATTCAAGATATTGAGAGGGGTTGCACTCGCAACCATAGTCGCGCTCGCAATAGAGACGAATTTCCCCAAAGGTCGTGCTCGCAACAGCCATCGCATATGTAATGGCCCAAATACCAGGTTAGTAGTGATCGGTGAAATCTGTAGAGTTTATAGTGGGAATTCCATATGAAAATATCAGTGATTATGTGTGATGCGTGCCGAACCGGGAAGGCCCTCTTAAGGAGACCCGCTTTTAAGGTTCAAGGGATTAGTTCACGTCTTTTGATCTTGGGCAACATGAGATATTTTGGACACCTCCTTCTATGTAACACCCCAAAACCACCCCAGTAGTTTGAGCCTGTCCGTGTCGGAATGTGTGTATTTTATGTGTTGCTTGTGTGTGTTAAATTGGTTTATTTATTTAATTTATGTATATTAGTTTGAGAAGAGGAGTTAGGATATAGTATATGGGAGTGTATAGAAGTAAAAGTATGAGTAAGGGTTAGCCTAGAGTGTGTAGTCAAGTTTGGGAGTAGGGTGTGTTAAAGGGCATGTGGCTTAAGGAGAGTGTGACATGTGGCTAAGAGGATAAGTGGGCATTTAATGAGGTTTGGTGAAGAGTGAGAAATCAGCCATTTCCCTTGTTTTTCCGTTCTTCTTCCTTCCTCACGCCATCTTCTTTGTTTCTTCTTCTTCTTTCTTTGTTCTTCCTTTTTCTTTGCACAATCTTGCTCCCACTTCCTTAATTGAGTAATTAGAGTTGATTAGCTTGTGGATTTTGGAAGCTTAAAGGTGAGTTGGGGTTATGGGTGTTTTAGATTCTTCTTCTTCCCTCTTCTCTAGGTTTAGATATTTGTAAATTCAATTGTGGGTTGTTTTGGAATTGATCTTGATTGTTATGGGTTTATGGTTCAGAGGAGGCTCCTAGACCTGATAAAGGAAAAGGAATCGCTAGCGGAAGCGGAGCTCGCGATTAGGAGCTAAGGAGAGAAGGTTTGGGATTGTTCATCTTTTGTGCATTTTTGTGATTTGAGTTTGATAAATGTGGTTTTGCTTTGATTGGGATTATGAGTTGAGTTGTTATAACTTAAATCGAAATTTGTGTGATATGTGATGAGAAAGAATGAATATTGTTGAAGAATTTATGGGAAATTATGTGAATAGTTATAATTGCTGTCAAAATTGCTGTTTTGGATATTCTTAGAATTAGACATGTAATTGACTTGTTTTAATTGAGATAAATGGTGATGAAGTTGGGTTTTTATTTATGTTATGAGTTGTGAATGCTTGAATTGCTGAATTTGAGTTTTGGAATCAATTTTGGAAGTTTGGATGTGAAATTTGAGTGAAATCTGCAGAATTTGGGCGTAAGAGTTGAAAAACCCGTGTCTGTCGCGAGCGCGACAGAATGCGGGGGTTTCAACCCTCGCGCCGGCGCGAGTGATGTCGCGCCGAAGAATTCGAGGGAGCTCTCTGTCGCGAGCGCGACAACCATCGCGAGCGCGACAGAGTGCTCGAGCTCCGAACTTGTGCAAGGCTCTCTCCTGTCGCGAGCGCGACAGAAGAGCAGCACCTGCGTCCTCTCGCGAGCACGAGATCCCTCGCGATCGCGAGACGAGGCAGGGAGTTGTAGTTTGGCTTCTGTCGCGAGCGTGACAGAAGCAACTTCCAAAATTTGATTTCTTCTCCTTTTTGCTTAATGACTTAACTTCTTTTACATGCCTGTTCTACTAAAGATTTGACTATCTATTTATATGGATAATATGTGTGTAAACGTGATAAGATTTTGCATAACCTGCTAATGTCGGATAAGTGGATAGTTAGGCATGCCTAATAGAGTTATGTGCCGCTGCAGCTATGTGTACGATTTGGACCCTGATCAGGTCCCCCGACTGGATCCTCGCGATCCCTTTGTCTGAATCTTTCTTAAGATTCTATGTGAAACCAAATTGGAATAAAATAAATGGAATATTTTGATACCTCCGGGTATCTATGTGTTTGAAATATGATACCGATACTCTCAAGTATCTATGTGTACTCGTTATCCACTCATTATGATTAAGCAGGTGTCATTGTGTTTTGTATAAGAATCTTTGGATGAGAATGCAAATATCTGAATTAACTATGTATGATTATATGCCCATAATTGCATTGTTATCATGTGTTTTCCGTTACCGTCACTGTGAGTGGCGGTCATGCATTGTGTGGTTCCCCACTAAGCGATTTTGCTTAGCACGGGTGTTTATCCGTGCAGGTGTGGAAGGTTTTGGTACGCGTGTTCTGGGCGTGTCGCATCGGGAAGGCCAACGCAACTAGAGATGGGATGTTTTATAGTATAGGCTTTCCCTTCTTTTTGTAAGAGATGTAATATTTTGATGGCCCTTTTTAACAGTGTATCTTAGGCTTTTGTAGATTAGTTCTTTTGTAATCTGATGTAATATGTAAAGACTTTCTCTTGGTATATTAATAAAGTATACATTTTGTTCAGTATCATCCTTCTCTGTATTAAAGTTTTTAATTATTCCTGATATGTCGCTCTATATATGTAATGTTTGCATGTTTGTACTAGTGGGGTGTGACACTCCTTCCTATCGGGATACTTCTCGCTCTAATCACGAGCAGAAGTATCCATGGTATAGGTTGGGGTGTGACATTAGGTGGTATCAGAGCTCTAGGTTTAGATGTTACTGGGTTTCAGTGTGTTAGTTAGTTGTTAGAGTTGTGTTGGCCTGATGCGCACTGCGTTTATGTTTTGTAGTTATGGAATCCGCCCGTGGATCGCTTGAGGGGTCAGCGGAAAGTGCGAATCCCCAAGAGCAGGATCCCTCAGTTTTTGGTCCGGCTCAACCTCCTAGGGGTTATCCTGAGGTGCCTTTGGGACCCATGGAAGCGATGCTTCAGAGTATGACAAGAGTACTTGAAAGGGTAACAGCGCCTAGTGCACCTATTGAAAGGTTAAGAAAGCATGGAGCAGAGGATTTCTTTGGTACGGGTATAGATGAATCTAACAAAGCAGAGATGTGGTTAGAAAAGACAGCCAGAGTACTTAAGGAGATAAGATGCCCACCGGAGCAAGAAGTGGAGTGTGCCTTGTCTTTGTTACAAGGTTCAGCTTATGATTGGTGGAAGTTGGTGACTAGTCAACCGCAAGTTCCTGAACCGATAACATGGGAGTTCTTTGAGGATGAGTTTCAGAATCGGTATGTGACCAAAGCTTATAAGGATGCTAAGTGGGCACAGTTTCTCACTCTTAAGCAAAGAACAATGTCTATGGCTGATTATGAGGATGAGTTCAATAAGCTCAGTAAGTATGCGCCACCAAGAGTTCTCACGGAAGAGTTTCGATGTCAGCATTTTGAATCAGGCTTGAATGAGTCATTGAAAGTAATGTTAATATCTTTGATTTCGGCTCCAAATGTGAGGTATTATCAGTTAGTGCAAGCAGCCTTGAGGGCGGAGCGTTCTGAGAATATATTGAGAGAAAAGGCTCAAAGAAGAAAGTCTGTAAGAGGTGGCTCTTCTTCAGGCAAAAGACCAAGGGAATCGCAAGGGAATTTTGCTGATGAGTCTATAGCTAGTCCGGCCCCTAGAGGGAGGAGACAGGGTTCTTCTAGGGGATCGGGCGCAGGTAGAGGAGATGGCCCTCCTCGATGTACCTATTGTAGTAAACAACATTGGGGTGAGTGTCGATGGTTGACGGGAGGTTGTTTCAGATGTGGTTCTACGGACCATTTACTTGCAAGTTGTCCGAACCGATTTGGAGATTCTTCGGGGCAACAGGAAGGGAGCCGAGCTGGATCTAATGTACCCCAAGGAAGTCGTAATCGAGGTAGAGGAAGGGGTCGAGGTGGACGGCCTCTAAGTAGAGAAGCTTCAGAATCAGTAGATCGCCCTGTGCCATCGTCGGGTCGGGCCTATGCTATGAAGGCCCGAGAGGAACAGAATGCTCCTGAAGTGATTGCCGGTAAGTTCTCTTTACTTGATTCTGAAGTTTATGTTTTGATTGACCCGGGGTCTACCCATTCTTATGTGTGTTCTGGTAAGTTGTGGGATAGTTTGGGTAGTGAGGAGAAGATGGAATATGAGATTTGTGTATCCAGTCCGTTGGGTCAGAGTATTATGGTTAATCGTGTATGTCGGAGATGTCCTTTAAAGATTCAGGGTGTAGAGTTTGTAGTGGATTTGATTTATTTGCCATTCCATGAATTTGATATTATTCTGGGGATGGATTGGTTGGATAAACACCGTGCGGTGGTGGATTGTCATAGGAAAGTAATGGTTTTGAAGGATAAAGATCAAATATCTGTTGTAGTGAAGGGAATTGGAAGCAGTTCTTTGCATAATGTGGTTTCAGCTATGAAAGCCAGAAGATTTATCAGAAAGGGATGTGAAGCGTTTTTAGCTGTGGTTTTAGATTCTCGGAGAGGTCAAGTAAAGATTCAAGATATTCCGGTTGTAAGAGATTTTGTAGATGTTTTTCCAGAAGAATTACCGGGATTACCTCCTGAGAGAGAAGTTGAACTGTCAGTAGAAATTTTGCCGGGGACAGCTCCGATTTCTAAGGCTCCTTATAGAATGGCTCCAAAGGAATTGAAAGAATTGAAGAGTCAGTTACAAGAATTGTTGGATAAAGGGTTCATTCGGCCTAGTGTGTCACCGTGGGGCGCTCCAGTGCTGTTTGTTAAGAAGAAAGATGGAACCCTTCGGATGTGTATCGACTATCGACAGCTTAACAAAGTGACTATCAAGAATAAGTATCCATTACCGAGGATAGAAGATCTTTTTGATCAATTAAGAGGAGCTGGGGTATTCTCCAAGATAGATTTGAGATCAGGCTATTACCAGTTAGGGGTGAAGGAAGCAGATGTGGCGAAGACGGCTTTTCGGACGCGTTATGGTCATTATGAATTTCTAGTGATGCCCTTTGGTTTGACCAACGTGCCTGCAGCCTTTATGGATCTGATGAACCGAGTTTTCCGACCGTATTTGGACAAGTTTGTTGTGGTATTTATTGATGACATTTTGGTGTACTCTAGAGACCGTAAAGAGCATAAGGAACATCTTCAGTTGGTGTTACAAATGTTAAGAGACCATCAGCTGTATGCGAAACTCAGTAAGTGCGAGTTTTGGTTGAAAGAAGTAGCCTTTCTTGGACATGTGGTGTCAGCGGAAGGTGTGCGTGTTGATCCTAGCAAAATTAAAGCAATTGTTAACTGGATGCCTCCGAAGAACGTGCCTGAAGTAAGAAGTTTTCTGGGTTTAGCAGGGTATTATCGACGGTTTGTTCAGGGGTTTTCAGTGTTAGCATCTCCTTTGACCAAGCTACTTCGGAAAGATGTCAAGTTTGTTTGGACTGAAAAGTGCCAAGCCAGTTTTGATCGTTTAAAAGATTTGTTAGTTAAAGCTCCTGTGCTTACACAGCCGGTTTCGGGTAAGGAATACACTATGTACAGTGATGCTTCGGGAATTGGCTTGGGTTGTGTTCTGATGCAAGGGAACAAGGTTATCGCTTATGCATCGAGACAGTTGAAGCCTCATGAGCGGAATTACCCGACTCACGATTTGGAGTTGGCAGCGGTAGTGTTTGCGCTTAAGGTTTGGCGACACTACTTGTATGGGGAGACGTGAAGAATTTTCACCGATCATAAGAGTCTCAAGTATTTGTTGACTCAGAAGGAGTTGAATTTGAGACAGCGGAGATGGTTAGAGCTATTCAAGGATTATGACTGTATCATTGACTATCATCCGGATAAAGCTAACGTGGTGGCGGATGCTCTTAGTAGGAAGTCTTTGTCTGCGTTATTGGCTAGTCGAGGCAGATGGAGATTTGATTCTGAAGGTGCTCTGATTGCTCAACTAAAGGTTAAACCTAGTTTGAGATCAGAAATTGCAAAGGCTCAGTTAGATGATCATGTGTTACAGCGTGTTTCTCAAGCAGTGAAAGAGGGCAAGCAGTCCGAGTACTTATTAGACAGTGAAGGAGTGTTGAGACATGGTAAGCGGTTATGTGTACCTAATGTGGGGGAGTTAAGAATGAAACTGTTGCAAGAAGCACACTCCTCAGTTTTCACTATGCATCCTGGTGGAGATAAGATGTATCAAGACTTAAAGCAATACTATTGGTGGCCAGGAATGAAAAGAGAGATAACAGAATTTGTTTCAAGGTGTCTTACTTGTCAGCAAGTGAAAACCGAGCATCAAGTGCCATCGGGATTGCTTCATCCCTTACCCATTCCTCAATGGAAGTGGGATGACATCACGATGGATTTTGTATCTGGTCTTCCTATGACGCAGCGTAAGCATGATTCGGTATGGGTTATAGTGGATCGTTTGTCAAAGTCTGCACATTTTCTGCCGGTACGTGTGGATTATTCGATGGACAAGTTGGCGGAACTTTATGTGGATGAAATAGTCAGATTGCATGGAATTCCGTTATCCATTGTATCAGATAGAGATCCTCGTTTTACATCCAAGTTTTGGAAGGAACTTCAGGTGGCTTTGGGAACTCGGTTAAATTTCAGTACTGCTTTCCATCCGCAGACCGATGGTCAGTCAGAGAGGGTTATTCAGGTTTTAGAAGATATGCTCCGAGGTTGTGCTTTAGAATTCTCCGGAAGTTGGGATCGGTATGTGTCTCTGATGGAATTCGCATATAACAACAGCTACCAAGTGAGTATTGGTATGGCCCCTTATGAAGCACTGTATGGACGGAAATGTAGAACACCAGTATGTTGGACTGAACTGTCAGAAAAAGCTATGATTGGTCCGGATATAGTACGGGATACTGAAGAGAATGTGAGGGTTGTACAGCAGAACTTGAAGGCAGCTAAGGATCGACAGCGTTCTTATGCTAATCTGAAGCGCAGAGATATTCAGTATGAAGTGGGTGATAAGGTTTTCTTGAAAGTGTCACCGTGGCGAAAGGTTCTCCGTTTTGGCAAGAGAGGCAAGCTGAGTCCACGTTTTATTGGGCCATATGAGATTCTGAGAAAAGTAGGCCCAGTAGCGTATCAATTAGCTTTGCCTATGGAGTTAGCTAGACTACATGATGTTTTTCATGTATCTATGCTCAGGAGATATCGGTCAGATCCTTCGCATGTGTTACCGGTGCAAGATATTCGGATTCAGTCAGATTTTTCTTTTAATGAGGAACCGAAGAGGATTTTGGATAGGGAAATCAGACAGCTTCGGAATAAGCAGATACCGTTAGTCAAAGTTCTATGGCAGCATCACGGTATTGAAGAAGCTACATGGGAACCAGAAGAAGCTATGAGATTACAATACCCTCAGTTATTCGGAACAGGTATGAATTTCGAGGACGAAATTCTGTTAAGTGGAGGAGTATTGTAACACCCCAAAACCACCCCAGTAGTTTAAGCCTGTCCGTGTCGGAATGTGTGTATTTTATGTGTTGCTTGTGTGTGTTAAATTGGTTTATTTATTTAATTTATGTATATTAGTTTGAGAAGAGGAGTTAGGATATAGTATATGGGAGTGTATAGAAGTAAAAGTATGAGTAAGGGTTAGCCTAGAGTGTATAGTCAAGTTTGGGAGTAGGGTGTGTTAAAGGGCATGTGGCTTAAGGAGAGTGTGACATGTGGCTAACAGGATAAGTGGGCATTTAATGAGGTTTGGTGAAGAGTGAGAAATCAGCCATTTCCCTTGTTTTTCCGTTCTTCTTCCTTCCTCACGCCATCTTCTTTGTTTCTTCTTCTTCTTTCTTTGTTCTTCCTTTTTCTTTGCACAATCTTGCTCCCACTTCCTTAATTGAGTAATTAGAGTTGATTAGCTTGTGGATTTTGGAAGCTTAAAGGTGAGTTGGGGTTATGGGTGTTTTAGATTCTTCTTCTTCCCTCTTCTCTAGGTTTAGATATTTGTAAATTCAATTGTGGGTTGTTTTGGAATTGATCTTGATTGTTATGGGTTTATGGTTCAGAGGAGGCTCCTAGACCTGATAAAGGAAAAGGAATCGCTAGCGGAAGCGGAGCTCGCGATTAGGAGCTAAGGAGAGAAGGTTTGGGATTGTTCATCTTTTGTGCATTTTTGTGATTTGAGTTTGATAAATGTGGTTTTGCTTTGATTGGGATTATGAGTTGAGTTGTTATAACTTAAATCGAAATTTGTGTGATATGTGATGAGAAAGAATGAATATTGTTGAAGAATTTATGGGAAATTATGTGAATAGTTATAATTGCTGTCAAAATTGCTGTTTTGGATATTCTTAGAATTAGACATGTAATTGACTTGTTTTAATTGAGATAAATGGTGATGAAGTTGGGTTTTTATTTATGTTATGAGTTGTGAATGCTTGAATTGCTGAATTTGAGTTTTGGAATCAATTTTGGAAGTTTGGATGTGAAATTTGAGTGAAATCTGCAGAATTTGGGCGTAAGAGTTGAAAAACTCGTGTCTGTCGCGAGCGCGACAGAATGCGGGGGTTTCAACCCTCGCGCCGGCCCGAGTGATGTCGCGCCGAAGAATTCGAGGGAGCTCTCTGTCGCGAGCGCGACAACCATCGCGAGCGCGACAGAGTGCTCGAGCTCCGAACTTGTGCAAGGCTCTCTCCTGTCGCGAGCGCGACAGAAGAGCAGCACCTGCGTCCTCTCGCGAGCACGAGATCCCTCGCGATCGCGAGACGAGGCAGGGAGTTGTAGTTTGGCTTCTGTCGCGAGCGCGACAGAAGCAACTTCCAAAATTTGATTTCTTCTCCTTTTTGCTTAATGACTTAACTTCTTTTACATGCTGTTCTACTAAAGATTTGACTATCTATTTATATGGATAATATGTGTGTAAACGTGATAAGATTTTGCATAACCTGCTAATGTCGGATAAGTGGATAGTTAGGCATGCCTAATAGAGTTATGTGCCGCTGCAGCTATGTGTACGATTTGGACCCTGATCAGGTCCCCCGACTGGATCCTCGCGATCCCTTTGTCTGAATCTTTCTTAAGATTCTATGTGAAACCAAATTGGAATAAAATAAATGGAATATTTTGATACCTCCGGGTATCTATGTGTTTGAAATATGATACCGATACTCTCAAGTATCTATGTGTACTCGTTATCCACTCATTATGATTAAGCAGGTGTCATTGTGTTTTGTATAAGAATCTTTGGATGAGAATGCAAATATTTGAATTAACTATGTATGATTATATGCCCATAATTGCATTGTTATCATGTGTTTTCCGTTACCGTCACTGTGAGTGGCGGTCATGCATTGTGTGGTTCCCCACTAAGCGATTTCGCTTAGCACGGGTGTTTATCCGTGCAGGTGTGGAAGGTTTTGGTACGCGTGTTCTGGGCGTGTCGCATCGGGAAGGCCAACGCAACTAGAGATGGGATGTTTTATAGTATAGGCTTTCCCTTCTTTTTGTAAGAGATGTAATATTTTGATGGCCCTTTTTAACAGTGTATCTTAGGCTTTTGTAGATTAGTTCTTTTGTAATCTGATGTAATATGTAAAGACTTTCTCTTGGTATATTAATAAAGTATACATTTTGTTCAGTATCATCCTTCTCTGTATTAAAGTTTTTAATTATTCCTGATATGTCGCTCTATATATGTAATGTTTGCATGTTTGTACTAGTGGGGTGTGACACTCCTTCCTATCGGGATACTTCTCGCTCTAATCACGAGCAGAAGTATCCATGGTATAGGTTGGGGTGTGACATTCTAATAGAACACTGAAAAGATCAGCAAGTTGTTGGCTTATTTCTATATGTGCCAATTCCGCAAGCATACGGTGTACTGAAATAGTACAAAAGATGTCGATCCCACGAGGAATGTGCTCTTTATTACACACTATTACTACCCAATTTTAATCTTGTTTACAATGATCATTAATTTGTTGGTTAAATCTAAACTACTTTATTATATAAATTAATTAGACCTAGTTCATGTTAATCAAATAAGACAAAACATAAAATGAAGAATTAACAATTATAAAACTTGATTCCATCATATAATAATAATTTTAATCTCTTAAGCAAGCCAAGTTGGAATAAAGTTCCAATTTACTCTTTCAATATAAATTAGAGTGCCTAAAATATGCATTTATAATTCTAACTCACAATTTTCATTAATGAATTAAAATGTTATTCATGCAAATTTCAGGAATAATCACCAACCTATAACAACCATTTCAATATTATGATCTCTCAAATAATACTTCAATGATGAACTTCCATTAGATGTAAGTAAGAATTTATCTTTCAATTAAACACTTACTTATAAAGATCATGCATAAAAATACTAATAGCAAATAAGGATTATGCATAAAAATACTAATAGAAAATTCTACATTAAAAGACTACTAATTTAGATGGAAATGGAAAATAACGACAATATTCAAGTTCTCAAATAATATTCATTTAATTTACAGAGAAGAAGTAATAGATGAGAAAAATGAGAAAGAAATCTTTCATCCCTATTCTCAAACCCTTGTAAAAATTCTTCTTTTTCTTAGTCTTCTTCTTCAAAACATGAAAACAAACTAAGTAAATCTAACTACAAAAAAACTGTTCTAAAAACTAGAGAAATTACTTAATAAAAATTCTCCCTAAATGTTACATCATATTAAAATTACAGTTATCATTGATATTTATAAAATTCTGAAGATTATGTCCTTTGGAAATGTCCCTTCAAAATAGTTGCAAAGTTTGGTGAGAAGAGATGCCTTTTCAAATAACTTTTGGAAGAAAACTGTCCAACGGATAGTTCTGTCGGGCTCGCGAATGATGTTGCGCTCGCGACAGAACACGGAACGCTTTTCTTTCTCTCCCTTTCTCTCTGCGTCAGCATGACTCGTATCTATTCCTCCAATCGTGCTGCGTCTCAGCCTCTTACTGCACGTCTCGGCTTCTTTCCCTTTTCTTCTCCTCTTTTCCTTGCATGCTTCTCCCTTGTCTCTATACCAGCACGACTCGTGCTCAAACGTGTTAGTTGTGCTTCCTTGTCCTAGTGGTGTTCCTCCTGCACATTCACTTCTTCTTTTCCTTCTTCTCTTCTTTCTTTTCTTTTGCTCTCTATTTGCCATGTATATCTGCACGACTCGTGCTCCAGCATCCGACTCGTGCTCATCTTCTCCACTCACGCATTTTCTTCACCATTTATGCTTCTTTTCTCACTTTTACGCTTAAATTAACCTACAACACACATAAACACATAAACTAACACATACGACATGAAATATACACACAATTGCATACTTAGCTTCCTAAACTGACACAAAATATAAGCTAAATATACATCAATTAGGCACCTATCAAATTCCCCCACACTTAAATCTTGCTTGTCCTCAAACAAGAGAAAAGAAATGAAAAAAATTGAATACTTAGTAAACCTTATTATACAGCATTGTTCAATAAGCATATGTGTTAGAATTGAAAAGATCAAATACACTAAAAAAAAATATCAGTGAATCAAATTTAAAAGTATGCATTGAAAATTTAACAAGTCACTTAACTTTACTAATTCCAACAAAAAGAGTATAAGTCTTAAAAAACTAAACATGAGTTAAAGAAAGAATTTTGATCATAAAGTTGAAAATTCTAAGGTTGCTAGCCACATTTGGGACAGTTTTTGAGCTCACTTGCCCTTAACCCAATCTCATGGCATTTTTAGACTTTCTTTTTTTTCTTTCATTTTTTTTTCACATGGGTATATTTCTTGAGTTAATCCCATGCATAGCAAGAGAAGGTAATATGGGTGCATTTTACGCTCCATCCCATACTTTTTGCAATTTTAGATATACATCTTGCTAGTTATTTTTAAAAATTGTGGGTGCATTTTATGCTGGGTCAATTTCACTCATGGTCACTCAACTTATCACTTATCGCGCAAAAGTAACCGACTTTTTTTTTCTTACTTAAATGTCACTGAACTTTTAACATTATTGCACAAAAGTCATGTTGACCGGAATCCGGCGACGACCCTTGCAGGATTTATGACTTTTTTGCAAAAATGTTAAAAGTTCAGTAACATTTAAGTTGAAAAAAAAAAAGTTAATTACTTTTAAGAGATAAATGATAAATCTAGTGACCGTGAGTGAAATTAATTTAAATGTAGCATTTGTTGAACTTATCAATCCGGCAAGAGTCGTCGCCGGATTCCGGTCAACATGACTTTTGTGCAATAATGTTAAAAGTTCAGTGACATTTAAGTAAGAAAAAAAAAGTCGGTTACTTTTGCGCGATAAGTGATAAGTTGAGTGACCATGGGTGAAATCAACCCTTTTATGCTCCATCCCACTTAATTTTTTTTTAGTCCTCATCCATTATTGAAAAAATTAAGGTAAGTATTATGGCTATAGTTTCCACTAAGCAAATAGAACCCTAAAAGTTTAAACTAAATGAGCAAATTCTAACTTTAAAAACATGGTTTATAAAAAGACTAAATAATTTATAATGTTGAAAGAGGTAAAAGAAAATAACTGGAAAAACTTAAAACACATACCAAAAATTTTGAAAAACTGATAAAACTGAGCATCAAAGATAAATGTTCTAACAACCTATAGAATATACCAATTGAACAATGCCTTAAAATAAAATTCACTAAAAAGCCTAATTGAACAATAAACACATACAAATAAACATACAATTAACATATAAAACATATGTAAACATATAAAACAAAAACAAACAAACAAACACTCACTCCCCAATACTTAGAATACACATTGTCCTCAATGTGAAAAAGTGAAACAAAATAAACAAGTAAAACAAGGAAATAAAAGAAGGAGAAGAAAAACTCCCTGCTCATGGTGAAGGTGGAGGCGATGGAACCTCAAATCCAGATTGAGCAATAAAATTATCCAACCTATACTCCAAACGCCTTTGACATCGAGATATAGATGAAAGCTGATCCTGCATAGTGTGCTGGTTCTATAAAATTTGCTCAAATATGGACATCACATTGTGGCTAGATGACCCAACATCAGGTGTTGCATCCACCTCATCCATAGATGCATCTCCACTACCACCCTCATCACTATCAGCTACTTGTGGTGAAGAGGGGCCAGCAATATCTTTCCAATAAGATCTTGAGCGAGGTGGAATTTCCTGAAAATCATTATTGACAACTTCTCCACGTACAAAAAGATTTTTAGTAAAATAAATACAAGGGCGATCTCGATGATAAGCTTCAAAATCAATGTCAAAATTTCTTGCAAGAGTAGAAATTATGTGCCTATATGTGAGAGGTGAGTCATTCTTATTAACACATTGCAACAACTGTTGAAAAATCCAATAAGGCCAACATATAGACTTACCTCTATGAACATAGCACATCAAAAATAATTCATGGTAAGAAACACGATTAAATTCAGCCCTATTAAAAACCAAAAAAGCTAAAATCTTGTGCAAAATCCAATATTTTAAATCCTTAATAAACATGGATTTAGCATCTCTAATCCTAAAGGGTGTTTGCATATCAGTTAAAAAGGACCAAAACTCATTAGGTTGAAATGATTTAGGTGGATCAGTTAATCTAGTTTGTGAAAACCTAAACATTTTATTCATCATAAAATAGGTCAAAGTATGTGATTTACTATTCAATCTAAAATCTAACCAATGTTCATTATCCTCATTCTTGTGCAAAGTAGTGTAAAATTCCAATACTAAATCACTATAAATGTCTTCATGCATAGCTGCAAATTTAAATAAGCAACAAAATCTCAACATCTCATTTATAGTATCTATTATTCCTACTTGTTCAAGCAGAGATGTGGGAAAAAACTTACACTGAAGGATAGCTCTGTCCTTGAGAACAAGAAATCTGTTACCTTCATCAGCAGAATGAATGGGGAAATTGGCTCCAATGATGAAAGATAAATCTCCTTGTGCTTCCTCCATCTACTCTTGGCTTACTCTTGATGAAGAGGGATTTTTAGTTCTTACCATGATGCTTAAAAGACAGAGATTAAAATGGAATAAAACCAAGTAAATCCTAAGAAAATGGAAGATATTGACGAGAGCAAAATACTGTGATGAAGAGAAAGAACTAAGAAAGGAAAACAGAGTATATTGCATGAAAGAAAAGTAAAGAAAGAAGAACAGAAAAGGAAAATGAAGGGACAAAGAAAGTGTGCGACTCGGGAAGGAAAACATAGTAAGAGAAACAATAGAAGAACAAGGCTGGAAAACAAAAGGTTTTACGAAGTTAGGGTTTTGAATAGTTATCCCCTATTTTGATTTCTCATTTCGTGACTTTAGGGTTAATTGATCTGAGGCTAATTAAAATTAGGACACTCGCTTAAAAGAATATAAAACTAGATTAGTAAGAAATAAAAGAATATAAAACAATTGAGAAAAAGAAATACTTACAGCGGTTAAAAGAAACAACGCGACTGGAAATTGGGGCAAACTGCAGGAGTCGAAGGATGTTGCATGACTTGTGCAGTGGAATCTTACCTAGGTGGGACTCGTGCATGCTGGCACGAGTTGGAGGAGCTGCGCAGAACCGGCGAGCATCGCCTTCTATTGCGATCGCGAGGCTGCCGCACTCACGACAGAATTGATCATCAGCCTAGGACACGAGTCGGACGCTAACACATGACTCATGCAAAACAAGAACGACTCGGACGGTTTCATGCGTACTCCTGTAATTTGCCTTCTGTCGTGATCACGAGGTTGACGCGCGCGCGACAGAAGCAACATCGCGTAATAAATTTTTTTTTTTATTTTTATTTTTCTTTTACTAATTTGACTTATGGAACAAAAACAAAGTTTGTTAGAAATATAAAAATCCACAATATAATATTAAATTAACAAATTGACATACAATAACATAAAACATAAATAACCTAAATAACAGACTATTTAAGTAGCCTATATAAGAGACAAAATATTATGGTTTAATGTGCCCTCTAGGATTTTCCTCAGTGTTACTTGGAAGACATCCTAGACTTCTAGATAGTAAAGAACTTGCTAATTGGCCCAATTGAAATTCGATTATGAATAGATGAGGCATGATTATTAGTGATTTGGTCAACTTTTACCTCAAGTTTCTTTTGATTTTCATCTTGAGCACTCATCTTAAAATTAATCTCTTCAATAAATTTATCTATTTTGACCTCAAATGCTCCAAACCTAACTTGTGGTTGTTGGTATCCTACACTTCTATTTTGGTTGTTATTATTATTTGCCCATGTCAAATTAGGATGGCTCCTCTAACTAGGGTTATAGGTATTAGAATATGGGTTCCCACGCCCTTGTCCTTGGACGAAATTAAGTTGTTCCTCTTTACTAACCATTCCTAAATTGCAATTGCTACTAACATGCCCTTGTTCACCACAAATATTGCATGAATTTGATAAATTACCCCACATACTTAGGCTATTAACCTTATGAGTCAATGCCTCAATTTGAGCTTGCAAAGTAACAAAAGAGTCTATGGAATGTACCTGTGATGCTCGCCGAACCTCGCGGGCTTCCCAAAGGCCCGCTTTAGGGCTTCCAGGAGAGGTTCATTGGAACTTGTAAGGGATGTACAAGTGCGTTTATTTTGGGCAACAAGGAGGTTTCATGGAGTCGCCACCCAATAAAATATTGGGAAAGTTCATCTCGCCTCAGTGAGCTTAAGACGGCGCATATTATCCATTTTGGGCAAACCAAAGGGGTCTTGGAGGCATTCACCCCAATAGAACATTGGATTGACCCTCTAACCCTAAGGAGCCTAGAGTTGTAAATTGAGTCTTTTGATGGGACACAAGAGGTGTCTTGGAGACCCCATTCTAATGAAACATCGAAATGGGCCTCTCACCTCGTTCAGCCCAAAGACCAGAGTAGGTTCGGGACTTCTCATTTGTTTATAACTTGATTAATTTTACAATTAGGTTTTGAATTTATTATTTTACCATCTTTCCATACGATGCAATTAATTAAAAAGGCGCAATCATTCACATAAAAGCGAAAAATAAAATAACATTAAAATAAAGCATATGAAAGTAAATTACAATAAAACTAGAGGCGGAATACAACCCCCATTGTAAATAAGGTACAAAACATGCATAAAACGTGATACTTATTAAAAATTGAGGACATTGGTGCTAGATGTATTTATTATCAAAAACAATCTTTTATGTGATGATTTTATTAGATAAAATAGGACTTTGGTCCTTGATTTTGCGAAAATTCCCAAATTGATTATTATAAAACTCTTAGCCATTTTTATTAACATTACAAAAAAAATAATTTTACAAAAGGGAAATAAATAAATTATCATAACAATAACAACAATCATGCAATTAATATAATAATAAAATACTAAAACTAATAATACGAATAGCAATAATAATAATAATAAGCAGAAAAAAATAGTAATAAACCTACAATCAATATTAAATAAATAATAATAATAATAAAGATGAGGGAAATAAACCAAGTATAAATCCTTAGATTTAGGTGGCCATCATCATCCTCAAATTTAACCCATCAAAAAAATAATAAAAAGGATATCTCACAAAAATAAACAAACACATTAGTACAAAAATTCAGAACTGAAATAAAATGATAAAATAAAAGCTAAAAAAAGGGTTTTTTAATAAGAGGGCAAACAAAATAAAGAAAACAAATAATAGAAAACATAAATAAATAAAAACAAATTATAATAGTGAGGGAAAGCCCAGGGACGGCCATTCAGACGTGACCGGCTGGTGTTGGAAATGTGACCAGCCGGCAGTAAAGTGAGCTAAATACGTCCCGTCTCTCAAGCGAGGGACGGGCGTCGGTGACCGTACTGCCCGTCGATCACCCCTGATCCCCAAAAAAATGACAAAACAGCAGATTTTTCACAAAAAATAATTTATTTTAGATACAATACTTAAAAGAAACACAAATAATTAAATTCAATCAACCAAATGTCAGATCTATAATATTTACCCTTGGATTATACCTTTTTGGATGAATGTAGGATAATTTTCGATCAAGCGCGCTTCACGAAAATCGAATAAAAATCAAGAAAATAAAATTTATATTTCTTCCTTGAAAATTAGCAACGATTCAAATGTTGGAATCGATAAATTGACGGAAATAAATTAATCTTGCTACCTCAATTCAATTGGATTCACCAAAATAAGATTTTGAAAGGAAAATTAAAAAGATGAAAATATTTTCTTTTTGTTTTGTACAAATATGGTTTTTGAGAGAAAAATATTAGACAATATTTTCTACTTGAGAAAGGAAAATAAAATCCCCTAATCCAAATTGTCCAACCCACAAATTGATTAAAAATCCCCCATTTATAGAAAAGAGAATCCTATTCGGAATAGGAAAGAGAAATCGTATTCCAAATAGGATTTGGCAAATGACCGACGGGCATCTGAAGCCCACCGACGGGCATCTAAAGCCCACCAACGGGCGTCTATTAAAAACGGCACGCGCGGTCATTTGGCCAACAGACGGAATGAGGCATAGGGGTAACAGACGGGCGTCGATTTACGGACACGTGTCTATCGTTCGCTTCACTGACGCCCCGTCACCTATGGTGAGGGACGGATCATCTCGGCTACCGATGGGCGTCTGACTACCGACGGGCAGGCCGTCCGTGGAGGAAAAAAAACACTTTTATGCTAAATCTTCCAAATTTTCTAATGCTAATGAAAATCTCCAATCCTTGTGAATTCGAAGGACCAAAATTTTTGAATTTCATCCATTGAATCAAAAACGGACACTAATTTCTTCATCGGGTAATCTCTGATCTGAACTGCCTTAGGGCACGGTGCTTACAGTTGCCCCAAATTTTGGGAAAACTAGTGCACTAGTGCCTAGATGAGCCAAAATTCAGAGAAGAAGAAGGAAAGAAACACGTACCTGAGGAAGTTCTCACCTTTTGAAAGGGAGCGGTTGGTTGTTCACCTAGCAGGCCTCGTCTCGGTCTGCTCGATGGTGAATGTCACGGATGATAGCGTTGTCTAGCCATGATTTCTTCTGATGTGTGGGTCCCTACTGGTCTCATCTCGACCTGTAAGGTGAGATGTAGCGTTCTCTAGCTACAATCTCTGTATGAAGCGCAGTGTTTTCTAACTGCTACCTCACTTGCCCTACTGACCTCGTCTCGGTCTGGATGGCCTTCCGCTAGCCTCGTCTCGGCCTGCACGGGGAATGTGAGATGCAGCACTCTCTGACTGCAATCCTGGTTGTAAGATGCGGTGTTATCTAACCGCAGTCACGCCACGATGTATTCTATCATTGATGCCCTACTGACCTCATCTCGGTCTGTACGGCCTTCCGCTAGCCTCATCTCGGCCTGCACGGGAAATGTGAGATGTAGCACTCTCTGACTGCAATCCCGGCTTGTGAGATGTAGTGCTCTCTGACTACAACCTTGATTGTGAGATGCAGTGTTCTCTAACTGCAGTCCCGGTTGCGATCTGCTCTATCGCTGATGTTTATCTTGAACTTTCTTTTTTTCTGCCAAAAAAAAGGAAAACACAAATTTGTAGGGTAAATTATAAAAGAGATACATACCTGTGCCAGCACCTGCCTGTTGGGGTCATTGTCAGTTGATGCTCACTGGGAGACTTGGATGCTCACCGAGAGACTTTGATGCTCACCGAGAGGCTTTAATGCTCACTGGGAGGCTTTGATGCTCACTGGGAGGCTTTAATGCTCATTAAGAGACTTTGACGCTCACTGGGAGGCCTTAACGCTCACTTGGAGGCTTTGATGTTTGATGCTCACTGAGAGACTTTGATGCTCACTGGGAGGCTTTGATTTTTGATCCTCAAGAGAGGAAAAAAGATTGAAGCTTACTTAGAGAGAAGTTAGATTGAAAGTTTTGTTGCTTGCCTGCAGGCGGATAGATTTCAATGTCTTTGGTGATTTTTCTGTTTTCTCTTCTGTTTTTGATTCTTCCTTTCTTGGAATTTTTTTTTTGGGATTTTTACATTCTGGATGTATTTGAATATTCACATTATGTTGGATTTTCAAGGCCTTGAAAATGTCTTTTCTTTGTGTTGTTTTTGTTTGAGAAGTTGTATTGTTTGTACATTTGCATTTGGATTTTGTACATTTATTATGCGATGTAGGTGAGAGAAACTCACCTGATTGCCCCCTGGCACAGCGTGGATAGGCTTGCTTTTCTAGGTAGTTGTGACGCGCGTGGGACCCACGTGGGCGCCCCTTGACCGCCCGCTTGAGGGCGATCGGGCGTTTGAGGTCTATTGACAACTTGTAACGAATTACAAGTGCGTCTATTTTGGGCAACAAGGAGGTTTCATGGAGTCGCCACCCAATAAAACATTGGGAAAGTTTCTCTCGCCTCGAAGAGCCTAAGATAGCGCTTTCATCAATTTTGGGCAAGCCGAAGGGGTCTTGGAGGGTAAACCTCTCGCCCAAAGGAGCCTAGGATTTGTTAGGTCATAGAGCATAAGAAGGGTCTTGGAGGGTAAACCTCTCGCCTCCTTAAGTCCAAAGACAACGCTTTTATCCATTTTGGGCAAGCCAAAGGGGTCTTGGAGGTTAAACCGCTTGCCCAAAGGAGCCTAGGATTAATGTCTAAGTCTCGTGTCACAAGAGGTGTCTTGGAGGGTAAACCTCTAGCCTCTTTGAGCCCAAAGACCAGAGAATGGGTTCGGGACTTCGCATCTATTTCTACCTTGATTAATTTTATAATTTGGTTTTGAGTTTATTAACTCGCTCTCTCTCCACACGATGCAATTTTAATTTAAATGCGCAAATATTCACATTAAAAGCGATAAGATAAACATATAAAAAATAACATCAAAGGTAAATTACAATAATACCAGGAGCGGAATACAACTCCCATTTAAAAGTGCAAATATATATAAAACCGGGGAATTTATTAATTATGAGGACTTTGGTCCCCGCATGCACAATTAACGAAAACATTTTGGATGTGATGATTTATTTGGGTTGAAAATTAGGACATTGGTCCCATTTATTATGAAAAATCAAAATTAATTTATTAGAAATATTTGTGTGGTTTTTATTCATGCGTGCATATAAAAAAAACATTTTATTCAGCGAATATATACAAGGAAATATAAATAAAATGAGAATTGAAAATGTGCAATGAAAATACCAAAGTCCGCATATCCTCCTTCTCGTGCATTGGTGTTCAAATGAGAATAAAACAATGATTTGCAACCAAAAATAAAATAGAAGAGATTCATGTTAGAAATTAACCCAAAGAGATGAGATGACATAAAAGATAATATGTATAATGACCATATAACATGCCTAAGATACTATAACATGCATAAAAATAATTATGATGCAATTTAACAAGCATAAAGTGAGATAACATCATGGAAAATGCAATTTATTAATAACGGTGATTAACATGCATGAAAGATTAGTGACAATCAATTTTAATACTCCTAAGATGTGCATGAAAACATAACATAAGAATAATAGAACTTAACATGCATAATAAAGCCTAAAGTAATATCTAACATAAAAGGCATAAGAAAATGAATTTGAAATTTAACATACATTCAAAATATGAACAATGACATTAATGGTAATAATGATACTAATACCTAATGACATCAATAAATGAGTGTAATACAAATTATAATAATAAAACTAGCATTTATAACAATAATAGCCATAATAAACATCAATGGATGTAAAGAACATTAACAACCTAAGTTGAACATGCAGGATGACATAAAAATAAACACCTTGACATGAAAATGATATGATAAATTTGAAACAATTAACTTGTTAAATAAATAATTGAAGATAAAAGAAGAAGAAAAATATGGAGACTAAAAGAACTTTACATGTTTAATATGCTAATTGTAAGCAAAAGAAATTAAAATCCACAAGAGAATTAAGGAGTTTAAGCCATGAATAATTACCCTCAAATTTAGTTTTGAAGAATTGAAGGTAGAAGTATTGAATTCCTTGTCTTCTCTTGTGAAAATCCTTAGAAAATAGCTTGAAAACTTGAAGAAAAACTCTTGGAAACAAGTGTCTAAGATGGATTTTTCTCTCTCAACTCAAAAGCTCTAAAATTCAGTTTTTTCCTCTCCAAATGTTCTTAGTTTGTCCTCTCCTTTCCCTGAATTTTTTCTAGTGTTTTAACCCTAAAAAACTACCCAAAAACCACCCAAAACCGTCCAAAAACCGTTAAAAATCAAGTGGGAGTTGAAAAATGGGCGAAGTGGGCGAAATGGGGGCGAAATCGGCACCCTAATGCCGAAAATCCGCGCAGAACGTGCACGGAGCGAGCGCTCCGCAGCGTTCCGCGCACGTACAATAGCGATGGCGCCTTGCCGTCGCTGTTCCGTCGCGAATGATTTCCCCTCCATTTTCATCACCATTTTGCAACCTTTATTTTTTTTTTAAATTCCACTAATCTAAAATACCCTTTTTCTTCTCCAAAATAATTTTAAAAATATTTTTAAAATACACTTTTTGCTTATCGAAAAGACAAGGAAAAATCACTTCCGAACTCCAATCATTTTGCCTATAAGCCGGCATAGCTAAATTTCATCATCGGGTAATCCTGATCAAGGCTACTAGGGACCCGGTGTCTATAGTTGCCCCAAATTTTGGGGAGGCTAGTGCATGGGTGCCTAGGTGAGCCAAAATTCGGGAAAAGGAAAGAAACGCGTACCTGAAGCGGCGATCTTCCTGCTGGACGGAGTTATAATGATTGTTGTTGCCGTGTTATAAGCAGGCTGTCTTTTGGTTGTAACTGGTGACGTCGTGGTCGTGCTAACCTCTTGTGGGTAATGCCGCCATCGTGCTAACTGCTGTGAATTGGTAGTGCCGTGGTCGTGCCAACCTCTTGTGGGTAGTGCCGCCATCGTGCTAACCGTTGTGAATTGGTAGTGCCGTGGTCGTGCTAACCGTTGTGAATTGGTAGTGCCGTGGTCGTGCTAACCTCTTGTGGGTAGTGCCGCCATCGTGCTAACCGCTGTGAATTGGTAGTGCCGTGATCGTGCTAACCTCTTGTGGGTAGTGCCGCCATCGTGCTAACCGCTGTGAATTGGTAGTGCCGTGGTCGTGCTAACCTCTTGTGGGTAGTGCCGCCATCGTGCTAACCGCTGTGAATTGGTAGTGCCGTGGTCGTGCTAACCTCTTGTGGGTAGTGCCGCCATCGTGCTAACCGCTGTGAATTGGTAGTGCTGTGGTCGTGCTAACCTCTTGTGGGTAGTGCCGCCATCGTGCTAACCGCTGTGAATTGGTAGTGCCGTGGTCGTGCTAACCTCTTGTGGGTAGTGCCACCATCGTGCTAACCGCTGTGAATTGGTAGTGCTGTGGTCGTGCTAACCTCTTGTGGGTAGTGCCGCCATCATCTAACCGCTGTAAATCTTTGAGCTGTGCTCCTTTAGATGCTTGGACTGGTGTCGTCACTTGGCTTTTGTTGGTGTTCCCCGCCGATTTCTCTTGCAAGATTGTATGCATAGGAATATACAAGAAACCACGTGTGCATGATATGGAATGCAAATGCTTGCAAAAATGTATAGATTGTGCCCTAGGTGGTCCAAGGTTTGCTGAAGTTATAGCTTGTCTGCTCTACCATGCCCCCTGAATCCTGAGGATCGTCGACAAGTTTTCTGAAAGAGACATCCGGTGTATATCCTTTGCTCCCCTGATCAATGATCATTTACCCGGGATTCATGTTCTGTGTTGTGTGTTAACTGATTGAAATAGGATTATCTAAAGTAACGCTGCCCTATTGCTCCAGGCATTGAACGTCATTGTTTTAAAGGTAGTGCGTCCCTTGTGGATTTTCACACTAGCTTTTCTTTGCGGGAAATGCGTCCCTTAGGGGATTTTCACACAACCCTTTGCCTAATTTTTTCCTGGAATGGACCCAACCCAATCCAACGGCTTTTGTTCATTTTATATTTATATTTTGTTTTTGTAGGGCAGACTACCTGTTTCAAGGTTTTCACCCTGCCCTTTGGCCTAACTTTTGCTTAAAGAGCCAGTTACGTTTTTCATCTCTAACGGCCTTCTCTGTTTTTTTTTTTTTTTTAGAGAAGGTTATCATCAAAGCTTCTGTTAAGAGCACAAAGCACATATCCAATGAAGGACTGAGCAATAATCATTAGATGAACAATTGGTATATTTCTTTTTTAAGACATAACTGAAAGATCAATGAAAATATATTCTTTTATTCATTGCAAAATTGTGTACATTTCTATATGATTTCATCATACATGATTTTCATTTGACAAGAATTCAAAAGCATATGACTACACCTAATCTCGGAGTGGATTTTGTCAGCATCAAACTCCTGTTATCAATCGGCCCTCTCGGGTTTTCTCGATTGAATATTTTCTCTTGGCCCTTAATTTTTGCCCAAGATGCAATTTTTCGGTTTTCACCCTGACAGGGCGCCCAATTTTAGCAAGGCCGCCTTTTTTCGGTTTTCGACCCGCGGGGCATTTATTCTCTTTTTTTTATTTTTTGGTCTTTAGCCATGGAACCTTTTAAGTCTATCGACATTGACCGGGTCCTTGAACTCATTCCCATCACTGTCTGCTAAAATTGCTGCTCCTTTTTTTAGCAACTTTTTCAAAATCATTGGACCTTCCCAGGTTGGTCTGAATTTTCCTCGTATATCTGGAACTCCCGGTCTCATCATCTTAAAGACCAAATCCCCCTCCTTTAATGGATGCTTTCGTACTTTCTTGCAAAATGACCGAGCCAGCCTCTTTTGATAAACTTGGTTGTGGTAATAGGCTCGTAACCTGTCTTCATCCAACAGATTTAGCTATGACAAATGTTGTTGTGCCCATTCTGCTTCAGGAGTCTCAGCTTCCATGACTACCCTCAATTTCAACCGGCAGGACTGCTTCAGTTCCATATACTAGAGAGAATGGTGTTGCCCCCGTAGAGGTTCTGACTGTTGTTCTATAACCCCAAAGTGCGAAGGGTAGCTTTTCTGCCCAATCCTTGTAGTTCTGAACCATCTTGGCCAAGATTATCTTCACATTCTTATTCGCCGCTTCAACTACACCGTTTGCTTGAGGACGGTAAGGAGAAGACTTATGATGTTGGATCCCATATTTCTGGAGCATCTGTTTAGTCTCTGCTAGGAATTGCACCCCATGATCAGACACGATGTGATGTGGGAGACCATATCTGCATATCAAATTCCGCTCAATGAACTTAGCCATATCCTTTGCATCAACCTTCTTGAAAGATTCAGCCTCAACCCACTTAGTGAAGTAGTCAATGGCAACTATGAAGAATCTATGCCCATTAGAAGCCGTAGGATGGATTTCGCCTATGATGTCTATTCCCCACGCTGCAAATGGCCATGGAGATGTTAAGTTATGTAACTCAGAAACTGGCATATGCCTCAAATTCGCGTACTGTTGGCATAACTGGCATTGCTTCACAAATTTTGAACAATCTGTATCCATTGTGAGCCAATAAAACCCTTGGCGCATGATCTTCTTTGCTAAGGCTAAGCCATTCATGTGATGTTCCATAAACCCCGGCATTAACCTCTTCCATAACTCTTTTAGCTTCTTTCTCTGCCAGACATCTTAACTGGATACCATCAGCTTGCCTTTTGTATAAAGTGCCATTAACACTGATGAATTGAGTGGATAACTTCCTGCTCATTCTTTGGTCCTTCTCAGTGGCTTCCTCTGGAAAGACTGATCTCTCTAAATAATTCTGAATGTCATAATACCATGGATTTCCATCAGTGGCCTCAATGTCCATCACCTGTTCAGCTTCAAAGCAAGGTCTTTTCGAACTATAAATCAGCACGGGTTTCATCGCAACTCCTGTTGGGTTATCCCACATAGACACTAATGTTGCTAGAGCATCGGCTAACTGATTTTCGTCTCTGGGGATGAAGTGAAAAGTGCAAATCTCAAACTGGCTGCTCAACGTTCTCAAGTGCATTACAAAAGGCAACAGCCTTTCTTCCTTGACTGACCACTCCCTTCTGATCTGATGAATTACCAAGGAAGAATCTCCGAATACTTCTGCGGTCTTTGCCTCCAGAGTGAGTAATGCTTCCAATCCAAAGATGCAAGCTTCATATTCTGCTTCATTATTAGTAGCCTTATACCTCAGCTTGTTAGCCAATGGTAGCCTTTCACCATCTGGGGTCATAAGAATAACTCCTACGCTTGCTCCCTTATTATTGACTGCTCCATCAAAGAATAATTGCCACCCTTGCACTGCTATGGCCGTGACATCTTCATCTGGGAAGTTGTATTCCAACTGATCTCCCTCAATAGGATGCTCGGCTAAGAACTCCGCTACGGCCCTTCCTTTAATGGTTTTCTTGGTTATGTACTCAATGTCAAATTCCTGCAACAGTAGTAACCATCTTCCCATCTTCCCTAATAGAGAGGGTGCTTCTTGGAGGTATCTGAGCGGATTATGTTTGGCAACCGTTTGTACCTTGAAGGAATGAAAGTAGTGTCGCAACTTCTTAGAAGCCCAGATAACTGCTAAACAAATCTTTTCCACCTCTACATATTTGGCTTCGTAAGGCAGGAATTTCTTGCTAAGATAGTAAACGGCAAACTCTACACCAAAATCATCTTCCTGAGACATCATAGCACCCACTGAGTTATCTTCCACAGCCAGGTACAGGATTAGTGGTTTGGCATGGCGTGGTGGTCTTAACACCGGAGGATTTAACAAATACTCCTTAATGGTGTTAAAGGCCAATTGACAGTCATCGTTCCATACCCCCGGCTGATTCTTCCTAAGAAGCTTGAAAATAGGCTCACATACTGAAGCTAGCTTAGCAATAAATCGGCTGATATACTGAAGCTTTCCTAGGAAACTTCTGACGTCCTTCTCCTTCTTGGGCATCGGCATCTCTCTTATGGCTTTGACTTTATCGGGATCTACCTCAATTCCCCTTTGGCTTACTACATGGCCTAGCAACTTTCCTGATGTAACTCTAAAAATTCATTTCTTGGGGTTGAGGCGCGGATCATACTTGCTGATCCTTTGAAAGAACTTTTCTAAAGCCTCAAAGTGACCTTCTCTAGTAGCCGACTTAATCATCATGTCGTCGACATACACCTCTACTTCTTTATGGATTAAGTCATTGAGAACCTTGGTGGCCATCCTCTGATAAGTTACTCCTGCATTTTTCAACCCAAAAGGCATAACTCGATAGGCGTATGTCCCCCACTCGGTGATGAAGGCTGTCTTAATCCGATCCATTATCTTGTTAAGGATTTGATTGTACCCTGCGTACCCATCCACAAAGCTGTACATCATACAAGCAGCAGCACTATATACTAGCACATCAATATGAGGCAGCGGGAAATCATCCTTAGGGCAAGCTTTGTTCAGGTCTCGATAGTCGACGCATACTCGAACCTTACCGTCTTTCTTAGCTACAAAAACCACGTTAGCTAACCATGTTGGCTAACATCTTATCAGTAACGATCTCTTCGGGCTCATCCCTGTCCCAGATGCTGCATTGGGTCATAATCTCCTCGTCCCAAAAGTTCTCTACAACTTTAACAACTCCGAACTCCCAATCAAAGACATCGTTGAAAATTTCAAATCCCGGGATGATCTTCCCCTCCACCCATTGCGGCTCTTCTTCTCCGGTGTAAGGACAAATCGATGATGATGGCACAAAGCTCTCCGAAATATGGGGAATCTTCTCTGACACTTTCTTCTTACTATAATCTCCTTGGTAGCCCAACCCTTTTCGATTCTTCTGACCACGTGTAGTGATAGCATCCTACCGCCCTTATGACTCTTTTCCCAAACCAGCCCCTGGGAGGAAGTGCATCTTCTTTAGAATGTTCACCACTTGAGGGCTACCTTCCAAGCTTTGCTTTTCTCTGATCACCGATACATGAAAGCCACTGAATGGATGATTAGAGATCTCCAAGGCAGACACTTGGTTCTCTCTTGCTGCTTTAATGGTCACTACCTCTCCTTCATGAGGTACCTTAACTATCTGGTGTAAGGTGGATAGCACTCCCCCTAACTTATGGAACCATGATCTTCCAAGCAGAGCTGAGAAGTTTGCTGGAATCGGCAAGACCACAAAATCCGTTTCTGTCTCAATGGGTCCCGTCTTTACAACAGCTTTGAAAGTTCCCAATGCTTGCCTCCTGGAATTGTTGCAGGTAGTGATGGTCAGGTCAAATTTGCTTAACATACTCTCATCCATCCCAAAGGCCTGAAGCGCCACCAAAGGGCAAACATTTATTGACGACCCATCATCAACCATGACGCAAGCGGTGTGTTTATAATTGATCTGTGCCTTGATGTATAAAGGTCGGTTGTGGTTGCGACCCTCTGTTGGTAGGTCTGCATCAGAAAAAACCAACTTCTCCCCGGATCCCCCCTTAACAAGGTCTAAAAGCTCAGATGGAGAGATTGTAGTTGCTACGGTGGATACACTCAATGCTTCAACTAACTTCTGTCGGTGAGAGGGGGACTGTCTCAAGAGGTCCCAAATAGATATCTGAGCCGTGGTCTTTTTTAGTTGCTTCACTATTAAATTTTCTTTCGGCTCCTTCTCTGCGATTGCTTGTGCTGGGTCTTGTTGCTTCTCAACTTTTGGAATGACCCTCCCACTTCTTGTTACTGCTTCTACTCTTTCTTCTTCCTCTGAATCCCACGGATCCGTAAACTCTCCATTTTTCTCATCTTCATCATCTCCACTCTCACTAGTGGACCAACAGTCTATTGTCGCCACGAAAACCCGTTCTCCATCCACTGCAGGGCGAGTAATAGCGACATACTCATTTCCATATAGATCTTGCATCACGTACCACTCTGATAGGCTCGATCTAATCATAAAGACTGGAGGAGGTACTGTATTATAACCGGACTTCTTCTTGCTTTCTCTCTTCTCAGGATCGGTGATCTGCTTTTTGTCAAATAGATCTTGGACCCGATGCCTTAGCGTTATACAATCATCCGTCAAATGGCCGGTATGTTGGTGAAATGCGCAGTACTCATTCTCCTTGTGCCCTGGCTGTCCCTGGGTCTTGGCCGGCCTAGGTGATAGGGGTCACAGTTTTCCTTCTTTTACTAGCCTTTTCAGCACCCATGATAAAGGCCTACCCAAGTTTGAGAAATATCTCTGACTTACGCCTGTTGCAGACACCTCAGCTGTCTTCCCACCTCTGTTACCGCTGCTTGAACTTGCTGGCTTAGCTGTCCCCTGATTGCTGTATCCCTTCCTGGCATAGGACTCGCTGTTTGCCCTCTTGGCTAAATATTCTCCTTATGCTTCTATGGCAATGTCCTTTAAGGACTCCCAATCCTTGAGTCCCTTCATTTTCAATCCATCTCTCAAGTAAGGGCTGGCATTTCGAATGAATAGACGGATCTGATCAGAAGTGTCCTGTTTACGTTTCATCTCCATAACCCGGTTTCTCCATCGAGTAAGGTACTCGTGGAAGGACTCCCCAGCCTTCTATTGTAGCAACTCGAGATCTTTCAAAGTGACCTCCATCCGGGTACTGCAATCATACTGCTTAAGGAACTCTTCGGTTAGTAAGTCCCAATCCTCCTTGGACCTCCTCTCAAGCCCATGGTACCAATCAATAGCAGCTCCTGTGAGACTCAAGCAGAAATACTCTATCTTTTGCTTTCTTATTAAGGTCGTTCCCTTCATGACCAGCGAATATTGCTTGATGTGTGCGGCAGGGTCAGAGGTGCCATCAAATTTGGGAATGTCCGGCATCTTAAAATTCTTGGGAATCAGGTCATCCCCATCCAGCTCTCGGTCTTCCGGGTTCATTCCTTTTCCCACAGTCATCATCCTTACCATGGCCTCAAATCTCTCTTCCATTTTCCTCCACATTGCCTCATCCAGTTTTGGCGACTTCTCTTTAGCTACTGTACGCTCCTCTAGCTCATCTCCCCCAAACTTAGCTTCAGACCTGGGGCCCTCTCTGCGCTCAATAGGTGCAGGTAATCTTTGCTCAACAATAGGTGGGTCAACCACTGGATGGTTAATTGCAGCAGGATGTTCTTCTCTAACAACCTCTTGTTCAGCTGGTACTCGGATAGGGGCAGCAGCAACTTGTTGCCCAGCTATTGTGGCGGCAAGATTGCCCATCATTGCAATCATTCGGGCTACAAATTCCTCCATTCTCTTTCCTACCTCCTCAGCGATTATTGTCTGGGTTGCATCAGACTCATTTGATGGATTAGCCATGCTTACTTCTGTTGATGATTCGGAAGAAAACCCCACACTATTTTCTGAGATTGAATCTGAACTCTGATCCGACACTAACTCTATTAACCCCAAAAGCGGCGTCCTTCTTAACCGTCCGTCGGGACCTCTAGACCACCCAGGAGAATCTATGATGGCTGAAATGCAAAAATTGTTAAGATGATGCATGATTAAAATGCAATGCATGCTCGTGCTGATGCAACATAGACAAACACATGCAAGCTGTTAGATCCTTCCAACCTTATTTCTCCCACACACGTGGTAGTGCGGTCTCTTTCCTAGGTGGGCTTGATCCATGGATTAACGTGGAACCCAATGGACACGTATGGTGCGTGGTGAAAACCCGGCAGAATAATAGCTCCTATCTAATGTACATACGTATGGGTGTTTGGCCTTTATGTATTTGAACAATTCAATTTAACTAGGATGGGCCCACCGGGGCATGAAAGCCTTTGATGAAAACCATTTAATTAAATTGATTTCGTCCAATATATGATGGCCCATATAGCAACCATAGTATTATGGTACATTTCACCTAGTGAAAGTATCTATTGCCATTACATGAGCTTTAGTCATGGGGTGATATTTTTGGGTTACCCAAGCATGATCCCTGCCGACGGGTCTAGCTCATCACGAGCATAACGACCGATCGGGTCACCATTTGATATACCATAATTGTACGAGACTTGGGCTGGTGATTATCCTTAACACTTCCCTAAATTGAGTGAAAATAGGGTCGTGCTTCAGGAACGCACCGGGGTTTGAAAAGGGACCAAACTAACTTAATCTAAGGCTCTAATGAGATGATATGCAATTTTGAGATAAAGCGAATTTCATAAACTAAAACTTAATTGTAAAAGTTAATCAAGGTATTTTCGAATTGAAGTCTTGAACCAGTTGTGTCCCCAGTGGAGTCGCCACTGTGACGCGCGCGGGACCCACGTGGGCGCCCTTGACCGCCCGCTTGAGGGCGATCGGGCATTTGAGGTCCATTGAAAACTTGTAACGAATTACAAGTGCGTCTATTTTGGGCAACAAGGAGGTTTCATGGAGTCGCCACCCAATAAAACATTGGGAAAGTTTCTCTCGCCTCGGAGAGCCTAAGACAGCGCTTTCATCCATTTTGGGCAAGCCGAAGGGGCCTTGGAGGGTAAACCTCTCGCCCAAAGGAGCATAGGTTTTGTTAGGTCATAGAGCATAAGAAGGGTCTTGGAGGGTAAACCTCTCGCCTCCTTAAGTCCAAAGACAACGCTTTTATCCATTTTGGGCAAGCCAAAGGGGTCTTGGAGGTTAAACCGCTTGCCCAAAGGAGCCTAGGATTAATGTCTAAGTCTCGTGACACAAGAGGTGTCTCAGAGGGTAAACCTCTAGCCTCTTTGAGCCCAAAGACCAGAGAATGGGTTCGGGACTTCGCATCTATTTCTACCTTGATTAATCTTATAATTTGGTTTTGAGTTTATTAACTCGCTCTCTCTCCATACGATGCAATTTTAATTTAAAAGCGCAAATATTCACATTTAAAGCGATAAGATAAACATATCAAAAATAACATCAAAGGTAAATTACAATAATACCAGGAGCAGAATACAACTCCCATTTAAAAGTGCAAATATACATAAAACCGGGAAATTTATTAATTATGAGGACTTTTGTCCCCGCATGCACAATTAACGAAAACATTTTGGATGTGATGATTTATTTGGGATGAAAATTAGGACATTGGTCCCATTTATTATGAAAAATCCAAATTAATTTATTAGAAATATTTGTGTGGTTTTTATTGATGCGTGCATATAAAAAAACATTTTATTCAATGAATATATACAAGGAAATATAAATAAAATGAGAATTGAAAATGTGCAATGAAAATACCAAAGTCCGCATATCCTCCTTCTCGTGCATTGGTGTTCAAATGAGAATAAAACAATGATTTGCAACCAAAAATAAAATAGAAGAGATTCATGTTAGAAATTAACCCAAAGAGATGAGATGACATAAAAGATAATATGTATAATGACCATATAACATGCCTAAGATACTATAACATGCATAAAAATAATTATGATGCAATTTAACAAGCCTAAAGTGAGATAACATCATGGCAAATGCAATTTATTAATAATGGTGATTAACATGCATGAAAGATTATTGACAATCAATTTTAATACTCCTAAGATGTGTGTAACACCCCCTTCCCATACGTAGGCGATCCCATCCGATAAGGAGTGAGATGCCGTATGAGACAAGGTGTCACCAAACAAAAGCAAAGCAAAATATACATCCATTCATAACATACATTCAGAAATACAGAATAATTAAAAACTTTGCATGCAGAAAGCAAAAGCTGATCATCCATTACTATAATAGACTATTACAATAATGTGCTGATCAACCAGCAGGAACAAAAGAATATTACAAATACAAAATATAGTTACAGAAGCGGAAGCTGATACAGAGAGTTCTATACAAAAAGAATCAATAACTGATACAAAACTGAGCCTACACTAAAACCCTTCTGTGTTGGCCTGAAGACGGTGACTCCCTCGAAGCAAAACTCCTTCCGCACCTGCACGGGTAAACACACCGTGCTAAGCGATAAAACGCTTAGTGGGGAAACACACATAATTTATGAACGGCCACTCACAGTGGTCGTCAAGGCATATCACATTCACAATGGCAGAATGCATAGATTATAACATAATCCATATAAACATGCTCGTAATTAAATACCATACTTTCAGAATCTCATCATCATATGCATTACAGAATAAACCAGCATGTATTTCATCATTAACCCATTCAGATATTCCAATCAAAGCCTTATCAGATCAGAGCATTTCCATTCACATTTAAAGAACACCTGCTGACTCTAGACAGTGGATAACGAGTGTACTGAGGGTACCTTACGGGTACGAATCGAATACTGAGGGTACTGTGACGCGCGCCGGATCCCGATGGCGCCGCCCTTTCGGACCGCCCGCACGTGGGCGATCGGGGCATTTGCGGGTCCGTTGGCATCTTGCGATAAATCACAAGTGCGTCTATGTTGAGCAACACGGAGGTTTCATGGAGTCGCCACCCAATAGAACATTGGGAAAGTTTCTCTCGCCTCTGAGAGCCTAAGACTGTGCTTTTTATCCATATTGAGCCATGAGGCCTAGGATTAGCGCTAAAGCCTCGTGACTCAAGAAGTATCTTGAAGGATAACCTCTAACCTCTTGAGCCCAAAGACCAGAGCTGGGTCCGGGATTTCTCATCTATTTCTACCTCAATTAGTTTATGATCAAATTTTTAATATCATTAATTTGCTCTCTCTCCATACTATGCAGTTTAATTAAAAAAGCGCATTTATTCACATTTTGAAAGCAGTAAATGAGCAGAAT
Organism: Excoecaria cochinchinensis; assembly: GCA_947683425.1. Taxonomy (NCBI): domain Eukaryota; kingdom Viridiplantae; phylum Streptophyta; class Magnoliopsida; order Malpighiales; family Euphorbiaceae; genus Excoecaria; species Excoecaria cochinchinensis. The sequence continues at coordinate 515,304 of CANTUQ010000158.1, forward strand.
AAATATCAAAAGCGATAAGTTACAATAATACAAGGAGCGGAATACAACTCCCTTTTATAAATGTGCAATTCATACACAAATCGGGACATTATTTATTTTGAGGACTTTGGTCCTCGCATGCATCGTTATCAAAAAAACGGGATGTTTGACATGTGATGATTTTTATTGGATGAAAATAGGGCGTTGGACCCTTTTGCATTTTATACAAAACTCACTTTTATTTGAATACAAATCGTTAATCTGTTTTACATTTAACGGGATGAAAAGAGCTTACTCATACACATAAAATAATCAATGAATAAAAAAACGAGAGAAATAAATCAAGAGGTTTAAGGAAACTAAACCGGACGAAATCCACCATGCATGGTAGGCAGCCACTCAAGCTCGAAATTATCCAAGAGGACCAATATACACTCACAGAAAATTAAGAGATGTTAACATCCATAAAATTAACACATAAGGAAACAAAGAGACTGAATAGAGATGAAGAATGATCAACGGAAATGGAGTCAGGACCCACCGACGGCCCTTCTTGGTTGACCGACGGGCGTCGGTTTGGTAAGTTGACATGCCCGTTTGTCACTCAAGGAAGGCGTCCATAGGTAGGTGACCGACGGGCGTCGGTCACGCAGATGACCCGTCGGTCACCTCTGTCTCCGCAAAACAGAAGAGAAAGAAAGAGAGAGAAAAAAAAAGGCCTTTTCAAGATCAAAAGCGAGTTTTATTTAAAAAAGGGGAACTGGGGTAGTCAATATGAAGAAAGACAATGACAAGTATTCAAAAGTTTCACAGAATGAATAAATAAATAATAAAAGATTACATATGAGGTAAAAATGGAGAGAGAATCCGGAAATATTTACCCTCAGATAGTTGCCTTGGGTAGAATTTTGATGTCGGTTAGATCCCCGCGCGTTCCACGAGAAACAACAGTGAAAGATCAGAGGAAGAAAATGAGATATTTCACCTTTAATCCTTCAGAAAATCGAGTTTGGAGTCAAGATCTAAAGAAAACTAATTAGCTTTTAGTTCCTTTGACCTATTTGATCCTTGATTCAATAAAATTCTTTAGAAAAAGGTGTATTTGGAAGAGAGAGAAAACGTGCTTGAATTTTGGCAGAGTTTCATCCCTTCAAAAATTTTCCAACCCTTTTGAAGTGGAAATCCGGACCTTATATAGCCAGACACGACCGACGGGCGTCGGTGCGTAGGGGCGGGCGTCAGAATAATCCTACTGACACAAAGACACTTCCGACGGCCCTGCCACCTTCACCGACGGGCGTCGGAACGGTTGCGTGCCCCGGGAAACCAGGCGGCTACTGACAGGGGCGGTGACTTTCCGACGGGCGTCGGAAAATCCCCCAAGCCGTGGGTGACTCAAAGCGACGGGCTACTTCCACAGACGGGCTGGCCGTCTGTGGAGGACAAAAAACCTTTTTTGACTCAGAAAACTCCCGTTTTCTCCCCCTCTGCCCCTGAAGTGTAGAAAAACCTCATTTCTCATGGAACGCGGGACTAAAACCTCCAACTTCAGCCTCCTGTACAGGCCTCGAACATTGATTTCCTCATAGGGTAACCTCTGATCCGGACTGTTCCAGGACACGGTGCTTACAGTTGCCCCCAGTTTTGGGGAAACTAGCGCGCAAGTGCCTAGATAAGCCAAAACTCAGAGAAAGGTTGGAAAGAAAGCGTACCTTCGACGACTTTTCACCTTCCGTGCCCTTTGCCAGTTAGATCTCATCTCGATCTGGTGAAGAGCGGTGTTTCTTGAACCGCAGCTTCGGGGGTGAAGAGCAGTGTTTCTTGAACTGCAGCTTCGAGGGTGATGAAGAGCGGTGTTTCTTGAACCGCAGCTTCGGGGGTGAAGAGCAGTGTTTCTTGAACTGCAGCTTCGATCTGATGAAGAGCGGTGTTTCTTGAACCGCAGCTTCGGGGGTGAAGAGCAGTGTTTCTTGAACTGCAGCTTCGATCTGATGAAGAGCGGTGTTTCTTGAACCGCAGCTTCGGGGGTGAAGAGCAGTGTTTCTTTAACTGCAGCTTCGAGTTGATGAAGAGCGGTGTTTCTTCAACCGCAGCTTCGGGGTGAAGAGCAGTGTTTCTTTAACTGCAGCTTCGATCTGATGAAGAGCGGTGTTTCTTCAACCGCAGCTTCGGGGTGAAGAGCAGTGTTTCTTTAACTGCAGCTTCGATCTGATGAAGATCGGTGTTTCTTCAACCGCAGCTTCGGGGTGAAGAGCAGTGTTTCTTTAACTGCAGCTTCAATTTGATGAAGAGCGGTGTTTCTTCAACCGCAGCTTCGGGGTGAAGAGCAGTGTTTCTTTAACTGCAGCTTCGATCTGATGAAGAGCGGTGTTTCTTCAACCGCAGCTTCGGGGTGAAGAGCAGTGTTTCTTTAACTGCAGCTTCGAGTTGATGAAGAGCGGTGTTTCTTCAACCGCAGCTTCGGGGTGAAGAGCAGTGTTTCTTTAACTGCAGCTTCGATCTGATGAAGAGCGGTGTTTCTTCAACCGCAGCTTCGGGGTGAAGAGCAGTGTTTCTTTAACTGCAGCTTCGATCTGATGAAGAGCGGTGTTTCTTCAACCGCAGCTTCGGGGTGAAGAGCAGTGTTTCTTTAACTGCAGCTTCAATTTGATGAAGAGCGGTGTTTCTTCAACCGCAGCTTCGGGGTGAAGAGCAGTGTTTCTTTAACTGCAGCTTCGATCTGATGAAGAGCGGTGTTTCTTCAACCGCAGCTTCGGGGTGAAGAGCAGTGTTTCTTTAACTGCAGCTTCGATCTGATGAAGAGCGGTGTTTCTTCAACCGCAGCTTCGGGGTGAAGAGCAGTGTTTCTTTAACTGCAGCTTCAATTTGATGAAGAGCGGTGTTTCTTCAACCGCAGCTTCGGGGTGAAGAGCAGTGTTTCTTTAACTGCAGCTTCGATCTGATGAAGAGCGGTGTTTCTTCAACCGCAGCTTCGGGGTGAAGAGCAGTGTTTCTTTAACTGCAGCTTCGAGTTGATGAAGAGCGGTGTTTCTTCAACCGCAGCTTCGGGGTGAAGAGCAGTGTTTCTTTAACTGCAGCTTCGATCTGATGAAGAGCGGTGTTTCTTCAACCGCAGCTTCGGGGTGAAGAGCAGTGTTTCTTTAACTGCAGCTTCGAGTTGATGAAGAGCGGTGTTTCTTCAACCGCAGCTTCGGGGTGAAGAGCAGTGTTTCTTTAACTGCAGCTTCGATCTGATGAAGAGCGGTGTTTCTTCAACCGCAGCTTCGGGGTGAAGAGCAGTGTTTCTTTAACTGCAGCTTCGAGTTGCGATCTGCTCTATCGCTGATATTTATCTTGAACTATCTTTTTTTTTTCTTGCAAAAAAGGAAAATGCAAATTAATAAGGTAAATTATAAAAAAAGATATGTACCTGTGGCAGTACCTACTTATTGGGGTCATTGCCAGTTGACGCTCACTGGGAGACTTTGATGCTCACTAGGAGGTTTTGACCGAGAGGCTTTGATGCTCACTGAGAGGCTTTGATACTCACTGGGAGGTTTTGATCGAGAGGCTTTGATGCTCACTGAGAGGCTTTGATACTCACTGGGAGGTTTTGATCATAGGTAGTGTCTGACAACGTTGAGCTGAACCCATCATTTGGGTCACTTTTAAGCATGGGTTCTATTTGGACCTTTCCCCTGAGTCACGTACATGGCAATATATACAAAATATTGTGTGTGTATGTGAGCATGTGTGTAAAATGTATATATACATTTGAATTCGGATTTTGTACACTTTGTGTGATGTGTGTGAGCGTAAAACTTATGATAGAAAAAAAAAAACTTACCAGCTTGCCCTCGGCATGGAGTGCAGGAATAGGCTTGCTCTTTTGAGTGTTTTTGGGAGCGGGTCCGCGAGATTCCATTCTCGTGAGGACTTCATCTTGATCTGCTTATTTTCGGCTCGCTTTTGCATCTGCCTATACATGGATAGTCTGCTTCTCAATGGACCTCCTTTTCTGCATATTTGTGTGATTCCGGATTGTCCTGAGCACGGTGTTCTTCCGTTGACTCATGCTGGAATACAATGGCCAATAGTGTCGAGCTAAACCCATTTCTTGGATATGAGGTCTATTCAGACTTTCCTTCTAAGTCATGTGCATAACAACATATACAACAGATTGTGTGTGCTTATGGACTCGTGTGTGAAATGTACATACATAAAGCTATATACACAAAACACGAGGATTAATGTACAAGAATTGTGTGTGCAAAACTATAAGTGTAAAGGATTAAACACATGAGATATGCAAGAAGACATGCAAAAGATCTATGCATGTGAGATGCATATGAGATGCAAAAATGGATAAGGCATTGGCTCGGCTACCCTGATGCCCCCTGAAAAATCTAGACCCGTGTGCATCTTTGCCCCCGAACTTAGGTTGACTTGAGAATCGCCTCTTCAGAGGACTTGAGAATTACCTCTTAAGAGGATTTGGAGAATTGCATCTTCAGAGGATTTAGGGTTTGTCTACATGGGATTGATGTATACTATCTAGTGTGCGTTAGACACCATGTATGCATGGAATGCATGTGAAAGGCTATGCATTTATGAAATGACAGGCAAAGGACTATGATCCTGAAATGCTTATGCGCATGTCATATATGCCAATGGCTTATATTCATGTGGAAGATTATGGAACATGTGCTAAGAATCGTTATTCTAACATGCTTGCAAATGATTATGAATGAGAAAGACATGCAAAAGTTCATGCGTGAGAGATATATGCAAGGGGATTATGTATGCAAACTATGTGCAAATGATCATGCATACATATGATCATGCATGTGGTAAAGAGTCATTCATTGGCATAGATGTAAAAAAATCATATGCAAAGACAGGTGGGATATGTTATATACATGAAAGCTATGTAAGGAATTGGGTATGTGCGATGTGTGCATATACAACTATGTGTATGAAACATATGTAGGAAAAATCACATATATGTGTATTGAATGCATGCGAAAAATGTGGATGCAAGATGCTGGCAAAGGATATGCCCATAAAGAGCCACATGCGTTAAAAGCACTTATGAAATGTATTCGCTAAAGCTCTTATGCCAAAAGACATGCACCAAGAATTGTACATGTAAAACTATTTATTGAGAATATTTGCTACAATTATGTGTAAAAACATTTGCAAAAAGTAGATGTACAAAGAATATTGCTGAGATACGCAAAGTATCATTTTCATGGGTAGTGATAAGAAATACCCCAAGATTGTAAAATGAGTGCAACCTATTAGGTACCTCAAACTCGAATTTCTAACTGCCTTTAAGCATATTGAATGAACCACATTCTCAACTGATTCAATCTCATCAAAAGAATTCGGGAGTCATTCCCAATGAAGTGCAAGAAAGTAAACACGTAAGTATCGACGTTTACTAAATCAGCATGTGAATACGAGGCATACCATGCGATCTCTGTGTGTATGTGCAAAAGGCCAAAACAAGATTTTTCATTTTTCAAAAGCAACTTCTAATTGCAACTTTTGGAGAAGAGACTCGACTCGAATGCAAATGCACTCGTGGCTTCCCGCTTGAAGCTCAAGAGACACCATACGCCTCTTCCTACGTACCAAACCTTACTAGAAGGTCATCTCCGCTAGTTAGATAAGGCCAAACCAAGAATCAATAGGTCTTACTTTGGTTGTAATGTTAGGCTTGGGTAATTGGTTATCAAAGGAGGATCAGGTCGCTAAAGAAAAACGGCCGCAGCGTTCATTCGGATGAATGAACCATTTTCAACCCCAATTGTATACTATTCTAGATACTCTTGAATTGGAATTCGGTAATACTTGATCTCATCAAGCTCCGCATAAAAATTAAGCATAAAAGATAGCTATTGAAACTCATCAAGGGGTATTATCTTGTGCCCTACCATTTTTCTTTCTTTTTTTTCTTCTATTTTTTCTTCAATTTTTTCTTCAATTTTTTTCAATTTCGATTTTTTTTCGATTTTTTTTTTTTTTTTTTTTTTGTTTCTCTTTTTTTTTTTTTGTTTTTTGCTTCTTTTTTTTTTTCGCAAGCTCATGTATCTAACTACACAAAAGGTTTATCGATGATTCAAACCTCTTTCCAAAAGTGTAGTCCAAAGATTATCGATGATTGAAAATTTTTCAAGGGGTGAACCCATCCTTATCAGGGTGATTTCTGGCAACCCAAAAAATTATCACTGATTGAGATTCTCTTTTTCAAAGTGCTCTCCTTCTTTATCAGGATGGTATTGATAGCTCAAAGAAAATTGTCAAAGATTGAGATTCTTTTTCCCAAAGTGTAAATCCATTCTAATCAGGACGATTTTTGATGGTTCAAAGAATTGTCAACGATCAAACCTCAAAGATCATCAATGATTAAAAATCTCTTTCAGAAGCGTAAACCCACTTTCGTCGGGACAATTTTTTTGATAGCTCAAGAGAATATCGTAAAGTGCATCCATCTTTACTAGAGCGGCCATTCTTCTAAGGGGAAGCCAAAATCATTTTAGGCGAAAGGTAATTCTAATGTGTGAAACAACAAAACTGGCACGCATTTAGCATACCAAAATAAAGGCTCAAGGGGCTAACAAGCGATTATAACACGAGGGTAGGAAATGGTCATTTAGAGAGCTATACAAAGAAATAGTGCCTAAATCATTTTCTAGATTCAGCCTTATCGACGAGTCGCTTTGACGGGTAATCGGAAAGGTTCTAGTGCTCTTAGTGAGTTTTCATCCAATCCCCTAGTTGCAACTAGTTTTTTTTTTAGTTTATTTTTAAAACGGGCCAAAAGTGCTCTGAACTTAGAAATGACATGGTATGATCAAATATGTTCATGTGATCTAGCTCTTAAAGACCAAACATATATACTCCTTACTTAATTCAAAGTGGAATGAAACTCAGATTTCTAGAGTTAAGATCAAATCCATTCATAGTTGAGAACTACTTAGGCAGAGTCGAACTTTGAATCAGAGGTACCTTAATGAGGTGCAAACATGTCAGCGTTTTAGGATACAGCTTAAGACAAAAATATTTTTAATTTATCAAAAATGTATATGTACAAAAATTGTGTAGGCACAAAGAATTTTTTTTCTCTTTTTTTTTTTATGAAATATGCACAAACTATGCATTACAACTCATGTATATGGAATGGCATATGCAATAGCGTCATGTACATTAGCAATGGGTGTAAGAATCTGCATGTGCGAAACATTTGTAAAAACATTTGTATAAAAAATGTGTACATGAAATATGTGCAAAGGTGTGTGTAAAACACCTGCAAAAAATATGAGTGCGTAACACTGCATGATAAATGATGTGCATGCATAAATTTGCAATGTACATGTATACGATGAAAGCATGAGTATAACCTATGGCACAGTATAGGGATGAATGTTCATGATATATGGTACATGTAAACATGACATGATCTAGACAAGATACGAATGCATGACGTAAGGTGAAGACGACCTAACATGGTAATATGCACCAATGAGTCGCGAGGAGTGGCAGAACTCACGTATATAGAAGTGCAAAGTATATACGAATAATGCACATGAGATGGGACACAGCATAAGAATGGTTGTGTATAGTGAGCGGAGTATGCATGCAATACGAGGCATGCAATGAAAGTGTCTGCACGAAACAAATAGTGTTCACAAAGTATGCGTATTTACATGGTATGGGCATACAAGACATGCATTGGTATATACAATGATTAACATGCATGATGAAGAAATTATATGTACATGACATAACTCACGTATGATGGTACATGTTCATGATATGGTGTACAATGTGAAAAATGCAAGGTATTTTCTGTATTTGATGTCAGTCTAATGAAGTATGCTAATGTGTGCACAATGACATGCAGCAGTATATGTATGTTCCAAGGCATAATGTTAATGTACATGTGTAATGTGAGCATACGAATATGTACATGCTATGACACATGGTGAATGCATTTTTTTTATTTGATTTTATTATCTTATACATGTCATGGTGGTAGTATGTCTGTGTGTGCTATGATGCATGCCAATACGTACCTTCAGGTATGTAGGCTATATGTACTGATTATGGTGCATGAATAATGCGCAATACATGGTCATGTTGTTCAACAATAATATATAACGTCTAACGGAAATTACAATGATACATTGAAATATGTGACAAACTATACGCAAGATAATATGTACATGTGATAGTTTTATGCACAGGAAAGTACGTATATAGAGGAAATAATAAAAAAATTATTTGTGTATGAATGATACATTGAAACTCAAGAAAAACTATACACAGGATGATGAACAATCCTTCAGCCATAACGCCCATCACATCTAGCATCATTCGTTCAAAATCTTCTAGCCTTCTGGCAAGATCTTGAATAGTCAAAGTTCCAGCCTCTCCTGACACAGTGGATGATTCACTGATTGTTGAGAGTGACTCAAAATCCCAACCAAGTACTATTTCTGGCAATCCAAAGGGCTAGTCCGTTCTTATTAGTCAACCGTCAGGACCTCTAATCCACTCAGATAAATTTATAATGGCTGAAATATTCAAATTGTTAGAATAATGCATGGATGATAATATACAATACGTGATTATAAACAATCACATGCAAGCAAGTAGGTCCTTCCACCCTTATTTCTCCCACACACGTGGTCGTGCAGTCTCTTTCCTAGGTGGGATTAGCCCAAGGGTCAACGAGGGACCCGATGGACGCGTATGGTGCGCGGCGAAAAACCGGCAGCATGACACTCTTATGCTAATGTACAAGCGGATGGATAATGATCGTCGCGTATTTGGACGTTCCATAAATTTCGACATGGCCCTACCTGGGCATGATAGCCTTTGGCTAGGTTACCAAGCGAGACATTTGGACTCACCCAATACACGTGGATCCATACAGCAAGCATGAAATTAAGGTTCATTTCACCTGTGGAAAGTGACTACAGTCATTACATGAGCTTTGGTCAAGGGAGATGAAATTTTAAGGCTACCCAAGCATGATCCCTGTCGACAGGTCTATCTCATCACGAGCATAGCGACCGATCGAGTCACCATTTTGATATACCATTTAAGGTACGTGGCTTGGGCTGGTGATTATCCTTAACACTTCCCCAAATTGAGTGAAAATGAGGAGGTGCTTCAGGAACGCACCGGGGATAAAAGAGGGACCAAACTAGCGTATTTCTAAGGCTCTAATGATATGCAAATGCAAATTTGAGAGGGGGTGAATTCATGAATTAAATTTTAATCATAAATGTTAAAAGAGGTATTTTCAAATCGAAATCTCGAACCATAAACGTCCCCAGTGGAGTCGCCACTGTGACGCGCGCCGGATCCCGATGGCGCCGCCCTTTCGGACCGCCCGCACGTGGGCGATCGGGGCATTTGCGGGTCCGTTGGCATCTTGCGATAAATCACAAGTGCGTCTATGTTGAGCAACACGGAGGTTTCATGGAGTCGCCACCCAATAGAACATTGGGAAAGTTTCTCTCGCCTCGGAGAGCCTAAGACTGCGCTTTTTATCCATATTGAGCCATGAGGCCTAGGATTAGCGCTAAAGCCTCGTGACTCAAGAAGTATCTTGAAGGATAACCTCTAACCTCTTGAGCCCAAAGACCAGAGCTGGGTCCGGGATTTCTCATCTATTTCTACCTCAATTAGTTTATGATCAAATTTTTAATATCATTAATTCGCTCTCTCTCCACACTATGCAGTTTAATTAAAAAAGCGCATTTATTCACATTTTGAAAGCAGTAAATGAGCAGAATAAATATCAAAAGCGATAAGTTACAATAATACAAGGAGCGGAATACAACTCCCTTTTATAAATGTGCAATTCATACACAAATCGGGACATTGTTTATTTTGAGGACTTTGGTCCTCGCATGCATCGTTATCAAAAAAACGGGATGTTTGACATGTGATGATTTTTATTGGATGAAAATAGGGCGTTGGACCCTTTTGCATTTTATACAAAACTCACTTTTATTTGAATACAAATCGTTAATCTGTTTTACATTTAACGGGATGAAAAGAGCTTACTCATACACATAAAATAATCAATGAATAAAAAAACGAGAGAAATAAATCAAGAGGTTTAAGGAAACTAAACCGGACGAAATCCACCATGCATGGTAGGCAGCCACTCAAGCTCGAAATTATCCAAGAGGACCAATATACACTCACAGAAAATTAAGAGATGTTAACATCCATAAAATTAACACATAAGGAAACAAAGAGACTGAATAGAGATGAAGAATGATCAACGGAAATGGAGTCAGGACCCACCGACGGCCCTTCTTGGTTGACCGACGGGCGTCGGTTTGGTAAGTTGACATGCCCGTTTGTCACTCAAGGAAGGCGTCCATAGGTAGGTGACCGACGGGCGTCGGTCACGCAGATGACCCGTCGGTCACCTCTGTCTCCGCAAAACAGAAGAGAAAGAAAGAGAGAGAAAAAAAAAGGCCTTTTCAAGATCAAAAGCGAGTTTTATTTAAAAAAGGGGAACTGGGGTAGTCAATATGAAGAAAGACAATGACAAGTATTCAAAAGTTTCACAGAATGAATAAATAAATAATAAATGATTACATATGAGGTAAAAATGGAGAGAGAATCCGGAAATATTTACCCTCAGATAGTTGCCTTGGGTAGAATTTTGATGTCGATTAGATCCCCGCGCGTTCCACGAGAAACAACAGTGAAAGATCAGAGGAAGAAAATGAGATATTTCACCTTTAATCCTTCAGAAAATCGAGTTTGGAGTCAAGATCTAAAGAAAACTAATTAGCTTTTAGTTCCTTTGACCGATTTGATCCTTGATTCAATAAAATTCTTTAGAAAAAGGTGTATTTGGAAGAGAGAGAAAACGTGCTTGAATTTTGGCAGAGTTTCCTCCCTTCAAAAATTTTCCAACCCTTTTGAAGTGGAAATCCGGACCTTATATAGCCAGACACGACCGACGGGCGTCGGTGCGTAGGGGCGGGCGTCGGAATAATCCTACTGACACAAAGACACTTCCGACGGCCCTGCCACCTTCACCGACGGGCGTCGGAACGGTTGCGTGCCCCGGGAAACCAGGCGGCTACTGATAGGGGCGGTGACTTTCCGACGGGCGTCGGAAAATCCCCCAAGCCGTCGGTGACTCAAAGCGACGGGCTACTTCCACAGATGGGCTGGCCGTCTGTGGAGGACAAAAAAGCTTTTTTGACTCAGAAAACTCCCGTTTTCTCCCCCTCTGCCCCTGAAGTGTAGAAAAACCTCATTTCTCATGGAACGCGGGACTAAAACCTCCAACTTCAGCCTCCTGTACAGGCCTCGAACATTGATTTCCTCATAGGGTAACCTCTGATCCGGACTGTTCCAGGACACGGTGCTTACAGGTACCTCACAGGTACAAGTCAAATATTATATCATTTATCAGAACATGTTATTTAAATACTGAGGGAATCTTAAACAAGATTCTATACTGAAGGGTTCGCGAGGAACCAAACGAGGACCTGATCGGGGTCCAAACTGAACTGAGGGCTGCAGCTAAAGACTCTATTAGGCATGCCTAACTATCCACTTACTTGACTCTAGCAGGTTATGCTTCATTCAAATTATGATTTCAAGAGTAATCTCACATTCATATCAATGAATCATAAACAGAACATGCATAACACAAATTCTATTTCAAATCACATTATATAATTTAATCATCCGTAATAAATACCATAATAGTCATATATACAAGTTCGAATAACATACGGTACGGAAAAACCATGAAAAATACCTTTAAAATACAATTTTTGGAAAGCTGGAGGCAAAGGAGTGACAAACTCCTCCTAGTCGTGCTAAGGAGCACGAGATGCTGAAGGGGCTTCAGCACAGCACGAGTCGTGCTGAGGAGCACGAGTCGTGTCGTGCTAAGCTCCTTCTCACTCTCCTCCGTCTCGTACTTCACCATCCGACTCACACACTGAAGGAGCACGAGTCGGATGAGGGAGCACGAGTCGGACAAGGCAAAAAGCTCCTCTCAAATCCATCCGTCTCGCACGCCACCATCCGACTCACACCATAAAGGAGCACGAGTCGGATGTTGGAGCACGAGTCGGACAGCCACCAGGAAGAACATAAAACACAATTTTCTTTGAAGAACACCTACTGACAGTTCAATTTAAAACCCAGAAATCCAAGAAAAACACAGGAATCCATCCTTAAATCTTACTTCAAACTCAAATATCATACATTACAAACCATTATAAATCACAACCCATACTTATAACATCAAAATAACACAAACAAAACATGCATAAACATATTCAAGTCTCAATAACACAAACCCTAAAAATATTACAGTAAACTCAAATTCTCAAACAAGATTTCAAAAACAATTTCCCAAACCTGAAATTCTATGCTTCTCTTCACTTAGTCCCACTGCTCCCAGCAATCTCCTTGCCTTTGGGATCGCGTGGAGCCTCAACTAAACACAAACAACCAACATGCAAACCCTAAATCAAATCTAAACTAAAGGAAGAAGAAAATGATGAAAACAAGTAGAGAATAGGATAAAGAATGCAGTGACTTACCAACAGAATGCTAAGGGAATGATTAATTTCACCAACAATGCTTGAATCAACACTAGGGTCCTTAGAGAAAAGAAGAAGAAGAAGAAGAAGATGAGAATAGGAAATACGTGAAGAAGAACACGTTCTGTAATTTTTCCTTTCTCATTCTTTCCTTTTCTTTTTCTTTTCTTTACCTTTAACATGTGTTAATTACCTATTGGTGAAACTAACCACTCACACCAAGCTAATATGCACTACACACACTCTACCCACTCCCAACTTATGCATACCCTACTATGGTATGAACACCCACACACAAGCACTTCTTAACTAAACACCCTACAATGGTATGCTCCAATGTACACAATTAATTCCTAACTAATTCACACACTAATGTCATGTAGGCACCCGCATAACAATAAAACCCCAAAATCATATATTTTACTAAAATACCCTTATAAAATGCTTGAACACATGCGAATGCTTACACATACAGACAGACAGACAGGCTCATTCTACTAGGGGGCAAATGGGGTGTGACAATGTGCATGAAAACATAACATAAGAATAATAGAACTTAACATGCATAATAAAGCCTAAAGTAATATCTAACATAAAAGGCATAAGAAAATGAATTTGAAATTTAACATATATGCAAAATATGAACAATGACATTAATGGTAATAATGATACTAATACCTAATGACGTCAATAAATGAGTGTAATACAAATTATAATAATAAAACTAGCATTTATAACAATAATAGCCATAATAAACATCAATGGATGTAAAGAACATTAACAACCTAAGTTGAACATGCAGGATGACCTAAAAATAAACACCTTGACATGAAAATGATATGATAAATTTGAAACAATTAACTTGTTAAGTAAATAATTGAAGATAAAAGAAGAAGAAAAATATGGAGACTAAAAGAATTTACATGTTTAATATGCTAATTGTAAGCAAAAGAAATTAAAATCCACAAGAGAATTAAGGAGTTTAAGCCATGAATAATTACCCTCAAATTTAGTTTTGAAGAATTGAAGGTAGAAATGTTGAATTCCTTGTCTTCTCTTGTGAAAATCCTTAGAAAATAGCTTGAAAACTTGAAGAAAAACTCTTGGAAACAAGTGTGTAAGATGGATTTTTCTCTCTCAACTCAAAAGCTCTAAAATTCAGTTTTTTCCTCTCCAAATGTTCTTAGATCGTCCTCTCCTTTCCCTGGATTTTTTCTAGTGTTTTAACCCTAAAAAACTACCCAAAAACCACCCAAAACCGTCCAAAAACGGTTAAAAATCAAGTGGGAGTTGAAAAACGGGCGAAGTGGGCGAAATAGGGGCGAAATCGGCGCCCTAACGCCGAAAATCGGCGTCACTCCGCGCGGAAACGCGCGGAGTACGAGCAATCCACGCAGAACGTGCGCGGAGCAAGGGCGTCGCTCGCGCAGAGCGACCGACGCCCTTGGCGTTGGTCGCGCGGAGCGCGCGCTCCGTAGCGTTCCGCGCACGTACAATAGCGACGGCGCCTTGCCGTCGCGAATGATTTCCCCTCCATTTTCATCACCATTTTTCAACATTTTGCAACTTTTTTTTTTTTTTTTAAATTCCACTAATCTAATATACCCTTTTTCTTCTCCAAAATAATTTTAAAAATATTTTTAAAATACGCTTTTTGCTCATCGAAAAGACAAGGAAAAATCACTTCCGAACTCCAATCTTTTTGCCTATAAGCTGGCATAGCTAAATTTCGTCATCGGGTAATCCTGATCAAGGCTACTCGGGACCCAGTTTCTACAGTAGTGTCTGACAATGTTGAGCTGAACCCATCATCTGGATCACCTTTAAGCATGGGGTCTATTCGGACCTTTCCCCTGAGTCATGTACATGGCAATATATACAAAATATTGTGTGTGTGTGTGGGATTACGTTTGTGAAATGTATGCATACATTTCAATCCGGATTTTGTACACTTTGTGTGATGTGTGTGAGTGTACATCTTATGATAGAAAAACTTACCTGCTTGGCCCCCGGTATGATGTGTATGAGTAGACTTGCTCTTTTGAGTGTTTTTGGGAGCGGGTCCACGAGATTCCGTTCTTGTGAGGACTTCATCTTGATCTGCTTGTTTGGCATGGCCGATGTAGACCCGAAACTGTACGTCGGCCCGCTTTTGCATCTGATTGCCTCTGAATAAAGTATGCATGGATAGTCTGGCCTCTTAATGGACCTTCTTTTCTGCATATTTGTGTGATTTCGAATTGTCCTGAGCACGGTGTGTCCGGATAGACTTCTTCTTCCGGGCATTCCACATTTGCACAAATGCACTTGACTTCATGCTGGATACAGTGGCCAATAGTGTCGAGCTAAACCCATTTCTTGGATCATCCTTGCTCATGAGGTCTATTCGGACCTTTCCTTCTAAGTTATGTGCATAACAGCATATACAACAGATTGTCTGTGCTTATGGACTCATGTGTGTGAAATGTACATACATAAAGCTATATACACAAAACACGAGCAAAGGATAAATGTACAAGAATTATGTGTGCAGAACTATAAGTGTAAAGGATTAAACACATGAGATATGCAGGGAGACATGCAAAAGATCTATGCTTGTGAGATGCATTTGAGATGCAAAAATGGATAGACCATATCATAGGCAGTTAAAGGAATCATTGAGGGTACTGGCTCGGCTGCTCTGATGCCCCCTGAAAAATCCAGAAAAGCATCGTCTTGCTTTATGGACTCTGACCCATAATCTTTTAACCCGTGTGCATCTTTGCTCCCCGGTCAATGAGTATTTTGCCCCCAGGACCCTGAATCAAGTTCTGCACCATGTACTGCCTGACTAAGGGAAGTTATCCGATGTAATGCCGCCTTATCGCTCCAAGCTTCAAAAGTCATTGTTTTAAAGGTAGTGCGTCCCTTGTGGATTTTCACACTAGCTTTTCTTAGCGGGAAATGCGTCCCTTTTGGGATTTTCACATAACCCTATGCCTAAATTTTACCTGGAATGGACCCAACCCACTCCAGCTACTTTTTTCATTTTTTTTTAAGGACAGACTGCCTGTTCCCAGGTTCTCACCCTGCCCTTCGGCCTAACTTTTGCTTAGAGAGCCAGTCATGGTTTTCATCTCTAACAGCCTTTTTTTTTATGCCTTTCAGGTACGGCTGCAGGAAAAAATTGGCGTTATCATCAAAGCCCCTTTTTAGGGTAATCAGGAGTTATTGTCTGAGGTATTTTCTCTTTAAGCATCAGTTGCATTCCATAACCTCTCCTGATGAATGTATTGCTAGGTCGGGCAAAGTAGCGGATGGAGAGTGGGTTCTTGAAGGCTTCATGAGGCTGCCTTTTACATTACCACCCATTGTGCTTAATAGTTCAGAGGGATTAACAATAGAGTGAAATATCCCTGTCCTTTTGAGGCAGACCTTTAGCTTCGGCTTTTACCTCCTCACATTGTGGCCTCTAGGCCAACTGCCGGTGAAGACTATTATACCATCCATCAGGGACTGTTCCTTTAAACCCACTAATGCATTCAAGAGGTAGGTGATTAGTCTTGCAGTTGATAACATCCGAACGGTGAGAGCAATAACAGAGTGTAGTCATTTAGATTTCACGCATTCAGTAATGAACAAGATTTCACTTTTTATAAATGAACTAGAAAATAATGTGCACAAGTATTTGCAAAGATTATGTGCATTTCAGTATGATTTCTCTACACATGATCATTATCTAATATCGATTCAAAATGCAAGACTACGTCTAATCTCAGAGTAGATCTTGTAAGCATCAAACTCCTATCTCCAATCAGCCCTCTCGAGTTTTCTTGGTTGGATATTTTCTCTCAAGCCTCTAATTTTTGCTCAGAGTGCCTTTTTTCGGTTTTCACCCTGGCGAGGAGCCCAATTTTAGCAAAGCCGCTTTTTTTTTTAATTTTTGACCCGCGGGGCATTTATTCTCTTTTTTTTTTTATTTTAGTCTTTAGCGATGGACCCTCTTAGGTTTGTTGACGTTGATCGGTTCTTGAAGTCATCTTCATTACTGCCTGTTAACAATTTCTGAAGAAGAAATAGGCCTTTTCACATCGACCTAAATTTGTCTCATTGGTCTAGAACATCTAGTCTCATTAAATCTCTCTCCTTCCGTGGTTGCTTTCTAACTTCCTTCTAGGATGATTGAGCAGAGTATTCGCTGATAGATCTGGCTGTGGCAGTAAACTCATGACCTGTCTCTGTCCGATATGTTTGACTGCTGCTGCTGTTGCCATACCCAACCGGCTTCTGGAACCTGGTCTCTCATGACTGTCCTTAAAGATTTGAACTTTACGTCGATTGACCATACTACTTCTGCCCCCGTGACTCTTGTGGAGGTTCTGACGACGATTCTTTAGCATCAATGAGCAAAAGGTAATTTTTCAGGTACATCTTTGTAGTTTCGAACCATCCTGACCAAGATCTTCTTATTAACAGCCTTTACTGCCCTATTGGTTTAAGGGCAACATAGAGAAGACTTGCACGCTACTAGAGCAATTCCCTAGCCTATGTCGTAGTTTGTCCTTCTGTCCTTGACCCTTATGTAGTGCGGGAGACCATCTTGGCATGCTGCTGCCCGTTGGGGCGATAGGGTGTACCCCCTATAGTGTCTGTTTCCAAGCTCAAGCAAATTATATCCATTGCAAATCAACGTAATTCTTGCGGTCCCTTTCCGAAAGTCAAGAAAAATAGTAAAGTACAGGCATGTGTGAATCAGCGGGATTTGAACAAAACTTGCCCCCAAACAACATTTCCTTGCCCCTTGATCAATTCTCTAAATTTTCCCAATTTTTCTTCTTCTTTTTTTTTTCTTTTTTTTTTCTTTTTTTTGTTTTTGTTTTGTTTTTTTGTTTTTGCTACTTTACTTTTTCTTTTAACAAGCTTCACTCAAATCCGGGTGTTCACACATTTGCGCACTTCTTCTTAACCATTGGGACCATCATTGGGTAATCCCGTCGGGCGTTGTGCTTTAGTAAGAATTTGGTCCCTTTCCTACTTATACATTCCTTCTTTTGGCCTTTTCTACCCCTTCCGGCTTTAATTTTCTGAGTTTCTGCATGATCGGTCCATGATTGAGATATTTAGGATGGCGTACTTGGTGATTCCGCGATCAACTATTAACATGTCTTCATATGTCCAGGCAAAGATTTTTTTTTCTCTCAAATTTTGATCTCACTTCAGGAATTATAATATATGCTATCAAGATTTTCTTTGAATTCCCCAAAGTTCTGATATTAAACGGAGTGGCATCAATTGAATCAATATCAAATATGGAGGATTCATGATCATGCATAATAAAATCATAGGAGATATAACACAAGTAAGCAAAAACGTTCATCTCATTAACGAAACCAGAATGTCATTATTAAATAGTTCAAAAATAAAAAGATAACTGTTCTATCTCTTTCTTTTTTTCCTCTGATCTATAATCTGATCACTGTCAACCCTTTTTCGTATGCACTCCCTCAGAGCATTGTAATAGTTTTTTTTATGCCCTGTGTGCTGATGATATGCACAATACCAATCTGCTCTATGTCCTGGCCTTCCTTAGCTTATGGCTGGCCTTGGCGGTAGTGGTTGCAATCTCCCTTCTTTGGTAAAACGATCAAGATACCAGGATAATGGTCTACCTAAGTTGGAATCGCAGTGCACTGCCATCTCAGTGACCAATGCTTCAGCCCTCTCATCACCATCACTCTTCTTATTATTGCTAGAACCCCCTTTGAACTTTATACTGCCATACCCATAATTGGCAACAATTGCCTTCCGTGCTAAGTGCTCCCCTTCTTCTTCGATGGCTATATCTTTAAGAGGTTCCCAATCCTTTAATCCCTTTAACTTGAGTGCCTCCCTCAAATATGGTCTGGCATTCCTAATAAATAACCTGATATGATCTGGGGTATCAGGCCTCCTCCTCATCTCCATTACCCGATTCCTCCATTGGGTCAGGTACTCATGGAATGACTCATTGGGCTTTTATTATAGTAACTCTAGATCTTTTAGAGTGACCTCCATCTTTGTACTACAGTCATATTGCTGGAGAAACTCCTCTATCAGTAGATCCCAGTTTTCTTTTGTTCTATTGTCCAACCCATGATACTAGTCCATTGCAGGACCTTTCAGACTCAAACATAAGTACTCTACCTTCTGCCTCTTTGTTAACGTAGTACCCTTTATTATCAAAGAGTACTGCTTGATGTGTGCAGTGGGGTCTATTGTGCCATCAAATTTTGGGACATCAGGCATCTTGAAGTTCAGAGGGATTAGATCCTCCCCATCCAGCTCTTTGTCCTTAGGGTTTATCCCTTCTCCTATCATTAGCATTCGGAACATCGCCTCGAACTTTTCTTCCATTTTCTTCCAGATGGCCTCTTCTGTTTAGTGTACTTTCCCTCTAATAGATTGGCGTTCTTCGTGTTCATCCTATTCTAAGTCATCTTCTAACCGCTGGACTGGCCTTTTCCCTTGGGCCCTTGATGTGGTAGCTCTCAAATCCATTGATGGTGGGTGAGTTTCCTCTTGTAGGTTCTCTCTATCCTCCTCCGTTTCATTATTTCACCATTTAATATACTATGATGGTACAAGACTTGAGCTGGTGATTATCCTTGACACTTCCCTACATTGACTGAACATAGGGTCGTGCTTCGGGAATGCACCGGGGCTGATAGGGGACCAAACTAGCATAGATCTAAGGCTGCAATGCAGTTTTGAAAGAAAGTGAAATTTTTAAACTAAAACTTAATTATAAATTTTAATCAAGGTACTTTCGAATCGAAATCTCGAGTATTGTCCCCAGTGGAGTTGCCACTGTGACGGGCGCCGAACCTCGCGGGCTTCTCGAAGGCCCGCTTTAGGGCTTCCAGGAGAGGTTCATTGGAACTTGTAAGGGATTTACAAGTGCGTCTATTTTTGGCAACAAGGAGGTTTCATAGAGTAACCACCCAATAAAACATTAGGAAAGTTCGTCTCGCCTTAGTGAGCCTAAGACGATGCATATTGTCCATTTTGGGCAAACCAAAGGGGTCTTGGAGGCATTCACCCCAATAGAATAATGGAATGACCCTCTAACCCTAAGGAGCCTAGGATTGTAAATTGAGTCTTTTGATGGGACACAAGAGGTGTCTTGGAGACCCCATTCGAATGAAATATCGAAATGGGCCTCTCGCCTTATTGAGCCCAAAGACCAGAGTAGGTTCGGGACTTCTCATTTATTTATACCTTGATTAATTTTACAATTAGGTTTTGAATTTATTATTTCACCATCTTTTCATACGATGCAATTAATTAAAAAGGCGCAATCATTCACATAAAAGCGGAAAATAAAATAACATTAAAATAAAGCATATGAAAGTAAATTACAATAAAACTGGGGGCGGAAGACAACCCCCATTGCAAATAAGGTACAAAACATGCATAAAACGGGATACTTATTAAAAATTGAGGACATTGGTCCTAGATATATTTATTATCAAAAATAATCTTTTATGTGATGATTTTATTGGATAAAATAGGAATTTGGTCCTTGATTTTGCGAAAATTCCCAAATTGATTATTATAAAACTCTTAGCCATTTTTATTAACGTGACAAAAAAATAATTTTACAAAAGGGAAATAAATAAATTATCAGAACAATAACAACAATCATGCAATTAATATAATAATAAACTACTAAAACTAATAATAAGGCTAGCAATAAAAATAATAATAAGCTGAAAAAAATAGTAATAAACCTACAATCAATATTAAATAAATAATAATAATAATAAAGATGAGGGTTAAAGGGAATAAACCAAGTATAAATCCTTAGATTTGGGTGGCCATCATCATCGTCAAATTGAACCCATCCAAAAAATAATAAAAAGGATATCTCACAAAAATAAGCAAACACATTAGTACAAATATTCAGAACTGAAATAAAATGAGAAAATAAAAGCTAAAAAAAGGGTTTTTGAATAAGAGGGCAAACAAAATAAAGAAAAAAAATAATAGAAAACATAAATAAATGAAAACAAATTAAAACAGTGAGGGAAAGCCCAGGGACGGACATTCAAACGTGACCGATGGGCGTCGGAAATGTGACCGGCGGGCAGTAAAGTGCGCTAAATACGTCCCGTCTCTCAAGCGAGGGACGGGCGTCGACGACCGCACTACCCGTCGGTCACCCCTGATCCCCAAAAAATGACAAAACAGCAGATTTTTCACAAAAAATAATTTATTTTAGATAAAATACTTAAAAGAAACACAAATAATTAAATTCAATCAACCAAATGTCAAATCTATAATATTTACCCTCGGATTATACCTTTTTGGATGAATGTAGGATAAATTTCAGTCCCGCGCACTTCACAAAAATCGAATAAAAATCAAAAAAAGAAAATTTATATTTCGTTCTTGAAAATTAGCAACGATTCAAATGTTGGAATCTAAAAATTGACGGAAACAAATTAATCTTGCTACCTCAATTTATTTTGATTCACCAAAATAAGATTTTGAAAGCAAAATTAAAAAGATGAAAATATTTTCTTTTTGTTTTGTAAAAATATGATTTTTGAGAGAAAAATATTAGACAATATTTTCTACTTGAGAAAGGAAACTAAAATCCCCTAATCCAAATTTTCCAACCCCCAAATTAATTAAAAATCCCCCTTTTATAGAAAAGAGAATCCTATTCGGAATAGGAAAGAGAAATCCTATTCCAAATAGGATTTGGCAAATGACCGACGGGAGTCTGAAGCCCACCGACGGGTGTCTATTAAAAAGGGCATGCGCGGTCATTTGGCCAACGGACGTAACGAGGCACGGGGGTAACAGATGGGCGTCGGTTTATGGACATGTGTCTGTCATTCGCTTCACCGATGGCCCGTCTCTCATGGCAAGGGATGGATCATCTCGGCTACCGACGGGCAGGCCGTCCGTGGAGGAAAAAACACTTTTATGCTAAATCTTCCAAATTTTCTAATTTTAATGAAAATCTCCGATCCTTGTGAATCCGAAGGACCAAAATTCTTGAATTTCATCCATTGAATTGGAAACGGACACTGATTTCTTCATCGGGTAATCTCTGATCTAAATTGCCTCAGGGCACGGTACTTACAGTACCCCCCTTATCATTAGAATTATTAGACTCCCTTACTCTTTCAGCAGGCCACATACTGTTATTCATGGACATTTCCTCTAATAATGCAAATGCTGCTTCAGTCGTTTTCCTCATAAGGGAACCTCCAACTACAGCATCTATAGTACCTCTTGTGGTAGGATTCACCCCATTGTAGAAGGTTTGCATCAATAGTTCTTTGGGAAGGTTGTGTTGTGGATACATTCGTTGCAATTCCTTAAATCTTTCCCATGCTTCATATAAAGATTCATTGTCATTTTGCACAAAAGTTGTGATATCTTTTATAATTTTTGCAGTTTTTTCTGGGGGAAAATATTTTTATAAGAATGCTTGGGCCAATTGGTCCCAAGTGGTTATTGATCCTCTAGATAATGAAATCAACCAAGCCTTGGTTTTATCCTTCAAAGTGAAAGGAAAAAGTCTAAGCTTAATTGCATAATTAGAAACTCTATTAATTTTAAAAGTATCACATATCTCTAAGAAATTTGCCAAATGAGCAATAGGATCCTCATTTGCCAAACCATAAAACTGAATGCTATTTTATATCATTTGCAAAAGAGAAGGTTTAATCTCAAATTGGTTAGCATTTACCGTAGGCCTTACCACACCTAGTTGAGCACCACTCAATGCGGGTGTAGCGAAACCCATTAACCTTGGTGGATTTTCCTCTTCAGCCATTATTGGTCTCTTATTCTTATTCTTCTTTTTATTTGATTTTCTGTTACTTAACAAATATCTCTCTATTTCAGGATTCAAAGGTTCAAGCTCTTCTTGAGAACTTCTAGTACTAGGCATGAACTTATCAAATCCTGTAAAAATAACACAAAACACAAATGAGTCAATTAATCAAACAAACAAAAAAAAATAAAATAAAATATTGTAATCAAAAATAATAAATCAAGTTTCACAATGGCAACAAAAACAAAATCATTCCCCGGCAACAGCGCCAAAAACTTGTTGGTTTATTTCTATATGTGCCAATTCCGCAAGCATACGGTGTACCGAAATAGTACAAAAGATATCGATCCCATGAGGAATGTGCTCTTTATTACACACTATTATTACCTAATTTTAATCTTGTTTACAATGATCATTAATTTGTTGGTTAAATCTAAACTACTTTATTATATAAATTAATTAGACCTAGTTCATGTTAATCAAATAAGACAAAACATAAAATGAAGAATTAACAATTATAAAACATGATTCCATCATATAATAATAATTTTAATATCTTAAGCAAGCCAAGTTGGAATAAAGTTCCAATTTACTCTTTCAACATAAATTAGAGTGCCTAAAATATGCATTTATAATTCTAACTCACAATTTTCATTAATGAATTAAAATTTCATTCATGCAAATTTCAGGAATAATCACCAACCTATAACAACCATTTCAATATTATAATCTCTCAAATAATACTTCAATGATGAACTTCCATTAGATGTAAGTAAGAATTTATCTTTCAATTAAACACTTACTTATAAAGATCATACATAACAATACTAATAGCAAATAAGGATTATGCATAAAAATACTAATAGAAAATTCTACATTAAAAGACTACTAATTTAGATGGAAATGGAAAATAACAACAATATTCAAGTTCTCAAATAATATTCATTTAATTTAAAGAGAAGAAGTACTAGATGAGAGAAATGGGAAAGAAATCTTTCAACCCTATTCTCAAACCCTTGTAAAAATTCTTCTTCTCCTTGGTCTTCTTCTTCAAAAAATGAAAACAAACTAAGTAAATCTAACTACAGAAAAACTGTTCTAAAACTAGAGAAATTACTTGATAAAAATTCTCCCTAAATGTTACATCATATTAAAATTACAGGTACATTGATATTTATAAAATTCTAAAGATTATGTCCTTTGGAAACGTCCCTTCAAAATTGTTGCAAAGTTTGGTGAGAAGAGATGCCTTTTCAAATAACTTTTGGAAGAAAACTGTCCAACGGATAGTTCTGTCGCACTCGCGATCAATTTTGCGTTTGCGACAGAACACGGAACGCTTTTCTTCTCCTCTTTTCCTTCCTTGCTTCTCCATTGTCTCTATAACAGCACGACTCGTGCTTAAACATGTGAGTCGTGCTCCCTTGTGCTAGTCGTGCTCCTCCTGCACAATCACTTCTTCTTTTCCTTCTTCTCTTCTTTCCTTTCTTTTGCTCTCTATTTTCCATGTATATCAGCATGGCTCATGCTCTAGCATCCGACTCGTGCTCATCTTCTCCACTCATGCATTTTTTTCAACATTTATGCTTCTTTTCTCACTTTTACGCTTAAATCAACCTACAACGCACATAAACACATAAACTAACACACATAACATGAAATATACACACAATTGCATACTTAGCTTCCTGAACTCACACAAAATATAAGCTAAATATACATCAATTAGGCACCTATCAGTCATCAAGGCAAAACGCATACATAATGGCATAAGCTGATAATCATATGAGATATAATCATAATTGAGTCACATTCGTAAGCATTCAAAAGCTCATGATCACATTCGTGTTTTAATTGATTCACATACTTATAATCATAGTCATTCGAATTTACATTCTCATAACACAACGAAATATAACACCTGCTGACTCACAATAGTGGATCACGAGTGAACGCATGGCGGTACCTTACGGGTACGAATCAAAAAGCAATATCATATTTTTCTCATTCAAAACATTTTATAGAGGGGATCTTAAACAAGATCCAAAGACATTTTTGTTCGCAAGGAACCAAACAAGGGACCTGATCAAGATCCAAATGGAATTGAGCTACTGAACTCTATTAGGTATGCCTAACTATTTACTAAACTGACTCTTGCAGGTCATGCATAATTCATCAAATCACATTCAGATAATTCATAAATTATCCATGCATAATTCTAAAAGCATCACAAGTTCGGAAACCAGAAATCAAAAGCATAAAAGAAAACTCAAGTTGAAACTAGGAGGTGTCGCGCTCATGATAGAGGCAAAACTTGGCCCAGGTCGCGATCACGGCATTCTCGTGCTCGCGCGGAGACAGAAGCACGTCTCACTGTTGTGCTCGCAAGAGTCGTCGATCTTGCGATGGTGAACGGCCAACAAAAGCTATCGCGCTCACACACAGGCTGGCGCTCGCGACAGAGGACTGCCCAAATCCACTCGGTAGCCGAGCGCTCTGCCACAGTCGTAACATACATTGCGCTCGCAACAGAGAGCTCTCACTGCAGCAGCTCAGCAACCCAATGCTCAGACACGCACATGGGCTAAATCCACTGAGCTTTGTCGTGCTCATGACAGAGTCGTGATTTCTAGCTCTTACGCGAAAACCTACAGAAAATCACCCCAAAATCACCCAAACCTCCATATGACTTCAAAACTCAACACCACAAAAATTGACCATTCAAATCATCTTAATTAACCTAAAACCCAACTTTTACAACCATTAACACAATCAAAATTAACATAATCAAAATTCCAAAAGTAACAAACCCAGAAAATTTACAGTAAAGTTCATTAAACTTAAGATTTGCTCTAATAATTCATCCTTCATGCATCACAACTTAAATCAAACCAAAATCCATAACATTTGCACTAACATGAGCCTCATTAAACCTCGAAATTCTAGAAAATCATTCAAATATACCAAATCATAAAAATGCAACAAATTCAAATAAATTCCCAAACCTGTAAATTCTGATGCTCCTAGTTGTAAGCTTCGCTCCCACTCACCTTCTCTTTCCCCTTGGGATCACGAGGAGACGCTTCTAAACCCAAAAACCCAAGAACCATACAAACACAAAACCATAGATTAAGAACACATCTAATAAAGATCAAAAGAAAAGATGTAGAAGAAGAGAAAACCCACTAAAACTTACCAATTAAATCTTAAGAGATGATCAATTTCCACCACAAACCAATTGGATCCAAGCTAGGGCACACTTGAAGAGAAAAGAGGAAGAAGAGATAAAGAGAGGAGGAAGAGAACGGGAAAGAGGCAGCAAAATGGCTGCTCCCTTTTCTCTTTCCTTCTATTTATACCTACTTCCTAAAACCTAGCCACATGTTAGCCTCTCTTTGGTGGATCTTGATCACTCACACCCTACACCCTACACCCATGCAAGACACTACACACAAGACTAACCCTCACTAATTCACACACTACTCCCCTATGAGCATGCACACACACACACCCTAATATCATACATGCACCCACACTCTAATAAAGCCCATAAAACATGCCTATAACCCAAAATACCATTAACACATGCCAACACACACACTTATACACACATACACGTGGCTCAAACTACTAGGAGGAAAACGGGGTGTGATAGACATTCTAGTTTCATTAATAAGATGAACACTTTTGCTTACTTGTGCAATATTTCTTATAATTTTACTATGCATAATCATGATCATGACTCATTCATATTTGACATTGATTTAATTGATGCTATTCCATTTAATCTCAGAACTTTGGAAAGCGCAAAGAAAATCTTGATAGCATCTAATGTAACTCCTGAAGAGAGATCAAAACTTGAGAGAAATTCAAGAAAATATGAAAAAGTCTTTGCTTGGACCTATGAAGACATGCTAAGAGTTGATCGCAAAATCGCTGAGCACACCATTCCAGTATACCCCGATTATAGACCAGTCAAGCAAAAGCTCAGAAGACCCAGACCAAAATGGGAAGAGAAGGTAAAAAAAAAAAAGGGATCCACAAGCAGAGATGAAGCCAAAATTTTTTATACAACACCCGACTTGGTTGGTCAGCAGCATCCCAATAGTCAAGAAGAGCGAAAAAGTACGAGCTACCAGGATTTGAACAAATCTTGTCCACAAAAAAAAGAACAAAAAAAAATTAACAAATATATATATATATATATATATATATATATATATAATGCAAAAAAAACGAAGGAATATATAGATCTGGCATAAAAAAAAAAAAAACCTGTTGATATAGGGGCAAAGGAAAGTCATCCTGGAGGCAAGCTTTGTTCAAATCCTGTTGATCTACACATACCGATACTTTGCCATTTTTTTTGACTTCCGAAAAGGACCAAAAGGGTTTTTTTGACTTAAAATGGATACGGGTTGCTCGAGCTTGGGAATAAACATCATAGGGGAGGTGCGCCCTACGGCCTCCAATGGATAGGGTCATCAAAAGGAATCCGATATGTTAATATGGTCTCCCACACCGTTCAGGGTTCAAGGACGGAAGTACAATTTATGGCTAAGGCTAGGGAGTTGCTCCAAAGGTATGCCATTAAAGACCACAAGTCCTCTCTGTATTGCCCTCAAACCAATGGGGTAGGAGAGGCTGCTAATAAAAAGATCTTGGTCAAGACGGTTCGAAGCTACAAGAATTAGGCAGATAAATGGCCCTTTTGCACTTTGAGGCTAGAGAACCACCATCGGAACCTCTATAAGAGTCACCTTTTATTTCTCGATACACAGGGCAGAAGTAGTATGGCCAGTCGAAGTAGAGCTCAAATCTTTAAAGACAATCATGGAAGCCCAAATTCTGGAATCCGATAGGGAGCAGCAACAGTAGCAACAGTTAAATACGTTAGACGAGGACATGTCATGGGACTACCGCCACAGTCAGATCTATCAGAAAAGGCTTGTTTGATCATTCAAAAAAATTCAGAAGGCAACCACAGAAGGATGGAGATTTACTCCTTAAGGAAATGAGACCAAGTGTTCCAGACATACGAGGGAGGGTCCATTTGTTCTTAAGGAGTAGTTATCAAAAGGGGGCAGCGATTCTGATAAATAGTGATGAGAAAGAGTTCAAAGAACCGATCAACATCAATAGATCTAAGAAGCTCCATGGCTAAAGACTGAAAATCAAAAGAAGAAAAACAAAGCCCCACGGGTCAAAAACCAAAAAAAGGCGGCCTTTCTAAAAATGGGTGCCTTGTTAAGGTGAAAAATGAAAAAAGGCACCTTGGCCAAAAATTAGAGGCTCGAGAGAAAATGTCCAATCAAGAAAACCCGAGAGAGATGATTGGAGACAGGAGTTTGATGCTTACAAGATTTACTCTGAGTTTAGATGTAGTTTTGCATTTTGAATCGATGTTAGATAATGATCATGTATAGACAAATCATACCGAAATGTACACAATCTTTGTAAATACATGTGTTCATTATTTTCTAGTTCGTTTATAAAAAGAGAAACATCGTTCATTCCTGAATGCATGAAATCTAAATGAGTGCTCTCTTTTATTGCTCTCATCATCCAGATGTCTAAGTCGATGAGTTCTATTATCAATTGCAGGACTAAGCACCTACCTCTTGAATGCATTAGTGGGAGTAAAAGAACAATCCCCGATAGATGGTATAATAGTCTTCACCGGTAGCTTGCCTAGAGGGTATGGTGTCTAGAGGTAAAAGCCAAAGATAAAGGTCCATCTTCGAAAGATAGAGATGCCTCACTACATTGTTAATCCTCTAAACTATCAAGCACAATGGGTGGTAATGTAAAAGGCAGCCTCATGAAGCCCTAAAGAACCCGATCCTCATCCACCACCTCACCCAATCTAGCAACACATTCATCGAGATAGGCAAAGGAATGAAATCGATGCCTAGGGAGAAAATGCCTCAGTGAATAATTGCTAATTACTCTAGAAGGGGGCTCTGATAGTAGCTTCAACTTTTCTTACAGTCATACCCTTAAAATAAAAAAATAATAAAAAAAGGCCGTTAGAGTTGAAAACCGTAATTGGCTCTCTAAGCAAAAGTTAGGCCAAAGGGTAGAGTGAAAACTTGAAAACAGGTAATCTGTCCTAAAAAAAATGAATAAAAGGCGCTGGAGTGGGTTGGGTCCTGTGACTCGTGCCGGTATCCCTCGGCCGCCCTTCTGACCGCCCGCTTGAGGGCGATCGGGCAATTGAGGATCCGCTAACAGCTTGCAATAAATTGCAAGTGCGTCTATGTTGGACAACAGGGAGGTTTCATGGAGTCGCCACCCAATAGAACATTGGGAAAGTTTCTCTCGCCTCGGAGAGCCTAAGACTGCGCTTAGTATCCATTTTGGGCCAACCAGAGGGGTCTTGGAGGGTAAACCTCTCGCCCTAAGGAGCCTAGGATTAACGCCAGAGTCTCGTGACACAAGAGGTGTCTTGGAGGGTAAACCTCTCGCCTCTTTGAGCCCAAAGACCAGAGCTGGGTTTGGGATTTCTCATCTATTTCTACCTCGGTTATTTTATGATCAAATTTTAATTATCATTAATTCGCTCTCTCTCCACATGATGCAATTGATTGAAGGCGCATTTATTCATATTTGGAAAGCCGTAAATGAGCAAGTAAATAGTGAAAGCAATAAATTACAATAATACAAGGAGCGGAATACAACTCCCTTTTATAAATGTGCGATACATACACGAATCGGGGCATTGTTTAGTTTGAGGACTTTGGTCCTCGCATGCATCATTATTAAAATTGGATGCTTTTTATTGTGTTGATTTTTATTGGATAAAAATAGGACATTGGGTCCTTAAGTTTATGAAAACCTCTCTTTATTAAATATAAAACATTAATCAATTTTTACATTTAACGGGATACAAAGAGGGTATGATCAAGGACATAAAACAATTAATGAATAAACAAATAAAGGAGATAACCAAGAAAGTTAGAAAACCAAACCGGAGGGAATCCTCCGAACATAGCAGATCGCCCCTCGAGCTCAGGATAGTCCAAGAAAATCAGTATGTGCTCACAGAAAGTTAAAAGATGTTAATATATGAAAGCTCAATATAAATGAAGTAAAAAAACCTTGAGAAAGATTTGAAAACGTGGAGACAGGAACCAGCGACGGCCGTCTGTCAAGTGACCGACGGCCGTCTGTCAAGTGACCGACGGGCGTCTGTCAAAGTGACCAACGTATCCCGTCGCTCACTCAAGAGAGAGGGCGTCAGTAGGTGAGGTGATCGACGGGCGTCGGTGAAACAGATGATCCATCGGTCACCACTGTCTTCTAAAATAAATAGTGAAAACTCTCTTTTTCAAAGCAAAAATGGGTTTTTCTCACAAATAAGATGAAGAGAATCAAAATAAAGAAAGGTGAAAGCGAAAAACCAAGAGAACAGCAAAGTAAAGAAGAAAGATGAAATAATATGGAGAATAAGTCCGGAATATTTACCCTCAGATAATGTTTTACTGAGATTCTTGGTGTCGATTAAAGTCCCACACGCTCCACAAGAAACAAAGTGAAAGGTTAGGGAAAAGGAAAATAGATTGTTTCCTTCTTAACCCCTCAAAAAGATTGACTTTGGAATCAAAAAACCCGAAGAAAACTAATTATTTTTAGCTCCTTTTTAACGGTTTGATTCTTAAGTTAAAAGAAATTTCTTAATATATGTGTTTGCTGGAAGAGAAAAAATGTGCTTGAATTTTTGCAGAGTTTTCCCTCTTGAAAATTTTTGGAACCCTTTTTAAGAGAAAATCCGAAGCTTTTATACGCCAGGCACGACCGACGGGCATCGGTGTGTGGAGACGGACGTCGGAAGAATCCTTTTGACACAAGGATTCATCCGACGGCCCTACCATTTCCACCGACGGGCGTCGAAAAGGTTGCGTGCTCCGGGAAATTAGGTGGCGTGCTCTGGAAGAGGCGGTGCCTTCCGACGGGCGTCGGGAAATACCACAAGCCGTCTGTGACCCTAAGCGATGGGCTGGCCTCTCACAGACTGGCTGGCCGTCCGTCGAGAAAAATATACCTTTTGACTCAAAAAATTCCCTATTTTCTCCCCCTCTGCCTACGAAAGGTGAAAAGACTCATTTCTCGTGGAGCATGGGACTAAAACCTCCGAATCCAAACTGTTTGTACAGGCTCGGATACTGATTTCATCATAGGGTAACCTCTGATCCGGACCTCTCCGGGACACAGTGCTTACAGTTGCCCCCAATTTTGGAGAATCTAGTGCACAAGCGCCTAGATGAGCCAAAACTCAGAGAAGGGACAGAAAGAAAGAAAGCGTACCTGTGGCAGTTCTTACCTTCCGTGCCTTTTGCCGGGTAGACCTTGTCTCGGTCTGTTCGGCGATGTGAATATATCCCTATCAGTCTCGTCTTGACTTGTAGGTGTTGGTGAGACGTAGCATTCTCTAGCCACTATCTCAATATGAAGAGCGGTGTTTCTTTAACCACAGCTTCGATCTGAAGTTCCCTTGCTAATCCCCATCCGATCTGCAAGGTGCGTAGCACTCTCTGGCTGCCGAGTGAACTGTGAGATGTAGCACTCTCTGACTACAATCTCGGTGTGAAGAGCGGTGTTTTTCTAACCACAGCTTCGATCTGAAGTTCCCTTGCTAACCTCCGTCCGATCTGCAAGGTGCGTAGCACTCTCTGGCTACCGCATGAACCGTGAGATGCAGCACTCTCTGACTGCAATCTCGGTGTGAAGAGCGGTGTTTTTCTAACCACAGCTTCGATCTGAAGTTCCCTTGCTAACCCCCATCCGATCTGCAAGGTGCGTAGCACTCTCTGGCTGCCGCGTGAACTGTGAGATGTAGCACTCTCTGACTAGAATCTCGGTGTGAAAAGCGGTGTTTTTCTAACCACAGCTTCGATCTGAAGTTCCCTTGCTAACCCCCATCCGATCTGCAAGGTGCGTAGCCCTCTCTGGCTGCGGCGTGAACCGTGAGATGCAGCACTCTCTGGCTACAATCCCGATCTTGTAGAGGAGGAGACCTCGCTGGGTTCCTCGTCCCAAGAAGACATGAATCTTAGGCGTTCTTGTTCGGACTTTTAATCGATGCTTGTGCTCTGATCGATGTTTCTCTGTACCTGTATGATAAAAGGTTTTGTTAATTCATGTTTGAGTTGTTATTATTTTTTAACACGTCTATGAATGGCGTGGTTTTGCTTTATCTATCAGGTCAAGTTTCATTTATATTCTTTTCTACTGAGTTGTTGTCATCATTTCATTTTCTGATTTGATTTTCCTTATTTTGGAATACGAGCAAATGTGAAAACATATATTCATAAATAACTGAATAAATGCATAAACTGAAAACAAAAGTTTTCCACTAGAAATGTAAATTTTTGTACAATGTATATACAAAGTGAAAATGTACAAAAATACAAAAATGATTCCCTGAACATCAGAGGGGTGTGTAGTCGGAGGGCTCATCGGGATCCTCATCATCTGATATGTGCACTATCCCTGGCAGAGGTGGAGGTGGAGCTGGCTGTGCCGGAGGTGGAGGCTGAGCCGTGGAGGGTCCCGCCCCAGTATCATGGGCCTGTCTGAATCTAATCTGAGCATAGCCATCCAAGAAGGGCTGGGTACAAGTCCTCATAAACCCTAAGGTCTCTGAAACTGTGCCTCCTAGATTCTTGAATGCCTGGCTCATCTGAAGGGTCTGCTCGCTGGCGGCCCTCCTCATCTGCTCTAGGCACTGCTCTGTCTACTCTCTGAACTCCCTCATGGTCTGAGACAAGTGTGGGAGAATCCCCTCTATCGCCTGGACCCGGGATCTCAAGGAGTCGAGTGACTCGTCGATCATCTGTAGGGTCATATCAACCCTCTGAGACGCCTGGTCCTGAGACGTCCTCATCTCATGAGCGAGCTGCTGCCTAAGCTCCCTCTGGCCCTGGGCAATCTGCTCTATCAGCCTCACCTGCTCGTCTCTAAAGGCCTCCACAACCTGAGCCTGCTCTTGCGCGGTGTGCTCGATATAACCGGCCTGCTCCTGAGCCAGACGCTCTATCCCCCGAGACTACTCCTGAATAGCAGCCTGCTGACGGTCTAACCTCTCGTTTATGGCTCTGTCTCTTTCATCCTGTCATCGCTCTAAGGCTACGAACATAGAAGTGAGGAGCTGAGAGAAGTCAGGCTGTGCTGCCTGCTGCTGTGCTGGCTCTGGCGGTGGGGCTGCGGAAGTGGATGCCCCTGGTCGCCCCGGGAATATGGGTGATACCTCTCGGGGGGCCCGTGGGTAGTCCTCTGTACCCTTATACTCGGCGATGAGACAGGATTCGGCGCTCTGGATGCTGGTGAAGCGGCAAAGAGCTCATCCATAGTGAACTCCATGTCGAAATCTGACGGAGTCCTGGGCTGCTCCTGATGTGGTGGCGGTGGCACAGTCTGAGGCTGAGGCTGCGGAGGCTACTGCTCCGGCTCGGGCTCGGGCTGAGGAGGCTGATGCTCCGACTGAGGAGGCTGCTGCTCCGGGTCTGGACCCAAGGGTGGAAGGGAGAACATCCGCCTGGTCTCGTGGATGGACAACACTCTGTAAGCCTCTGCCTGCCCTGATATCTGTGAGATCACCCTGATCTGCACTGCCGCTGCGGCATCCACATGTATCCCCTCACCCAGGGGTCCTCTCAGCCTGTCTGGGGCAACTCCTAACCCCAAAAGCAACCTAGTGATGACTCCTCCCACTATCACCACTGGTGTCAGTCCTCTGCCAACTCTGACCAAGTTAGCTAAAATCTCATGGCTAACATTGAGGCGCTGGCCTGCCATCATAGCCCAGAGGCTCCAGATCTTGACCGCATTAAGTGACCCTTGATCACCAGCTCGACCAAGGTACGAACTGGATAGCACTCTGTGCAGGTACCGGAGTGCCTGAGACACTAGTACGGTGCTCTTCGCTGTATCATGATCATACAGCACTCCCGGTAGGGCAATGGCTCCCCAGTGGGCGCGTCTCACCGCTCGCCGTGGGATCTTGACCCTCTCCACTATGGGGAGCCCCATGGCCTGTGCGAACCTCTGCCTAGTAATACTGAAATGCTGGCCATCAAACCAGAATTGGACCACCCCTGGCTCGGTATCTGACCTCTGAAAATCGCCATAGCGGAGGGTGGCTAGGACCTGGCAAGTAGCCTCTAGGAAGGTCTAAAAAGTGGGGTCAAGGAACTCTGTCCACCCGGCGCCCTCAACAAGCATGTCGACCTCCGGGGCCATCCCTAGGGCCTCTAGGAACGGCCGGGAAACGAATCGACTAGCCCGAATCTCCACCTGAGCCAGCGCTCTGTATCTCTGAGCTGACTCGTCGTCCATCCAACCCGGAACCATGACCTCGGCCTGGGCCTGTGGTGCTCTGCGTCTAGGAGGCATCATGTAAAAGAAAAATTAGAAGGTGAAAATTTGACAAAACAGGCATTATTAGACTTATTTTCAAGGTGAAAGCCCATTCAGGCCTCACAAGGGCAATGGCGGCCCGAATACGAGATAAAAAAACTGATAATAAATAAAAGGGGGCGAACGTCCTATCAAAGGATGTTGCCCAACATGCTTCGCACATATCAATATAGAGGAAACATGCAATCGGCATGGAAATACTTAAAGCGAATAAAAATGAGCTTTCTAGATCCCAAGGTATGGATTATACACAAAAACATTCAATTTTAGAATAAAAAATAAAAATTTGGGCGGCACCCCGGCAAGGGTGTGCCCAATCTCCTGCATAAAAAGGCATCAAACCAGGCCTCAAGCCTCAACAACAATATATAAATATAAATGGGACGCACCCCGGCAAAAGTGTGTCCCCAACAACACAAAATAATTGCCTCAGGCCTCAACAAAATGATATATGCGCTAGAAAGCCTATTTCAAAAGCAACAAAGGTATAGAAAAATTCTATTTCTATGTGATCATGCAAAGGTTTAGATTAATTGTACTATAAAAATAGTAAAGAAAACGGGCAGCATTCTCCCTATATTTTTAAGGCATCTAAAACATTCTAATCATTTCTAAGGCTAAAGGAAGAAGAAATGAAAAAATAAATAAATAAATAAATAAATTGAATTAATAAAAAAAGTAGTTATTTTACTTACTTGTAGTCGCGAGAAGTGTAGAAAAACTGAAGAAAAATGAATGTCTGAGCGTCCAGTGAGTAAAGAACGCGAAAAGATGAAGAAATTGCAAGAAAAAGGAGAAAAAATGCTTGAAAATGCAGAAAAAAAAGCAAAAGAACCATTTCTGAGAGGGGGAGTGAAAGTGACAGCGCCGCTAGTCCTTCTGTCACTCGCCCTTATATAGAGTTTCGTGACCGACGGGCTGGGCATCTGTAGGAGCGACTGACGGGCTGCCCGTCTATCGTTCGCCATTCCCCAATTAATGCGCATTTAATGCTCGTGATAAATGCAATGCTGACGTATGCATCTGCCAGGTGGATCTTTACCGACGGGCAAGTCGTCTCTTGGGAGAGACAGGTAGGCCGTCGGTGATGCCTTCCTATAAATTCTTCCGAAATTTTTGCTCCTTTTGTGTCACTTCTTTTTTTCGACATCTTGAGCCCTTTACTCTTCTTAGAATGTCTTCCTCTCTGGTCCAAAGAATGCACCGCATCCTAGATGACAAACACACTTGGGAAAAAGGTGCCCTTCCCTCTCTGTCTGGGCTAAACTACCTGCATCGGGTCAGAGTTGATCAGAACCTTCTTCTGGCGGCGACTCACTTCTGGAACCACCGGTTTCATGTTTTCCGGTTCACTTACCAGGAATTGTGCCCCCTGCCTGAGGAGTTAGCTGCCATTCTTTGATCCCGGTTCCCTCCTAGCGCTCTGTCCTACGTCCCCCGTTGCGGCCTACTCCAGACTCGGGACATAGCTACGAACTCTCGGCATACCTTCTTCTGAGGCAGTCCGGCTGATTTCTCCGGGCTTTTCCTTTACTTTGGAGCCACTGGTCGAGGCTCTAGATTAGTTCACTGACATCCCCACTTACCAGGTAAGCACAGTATTTCTATTTTGCATGGTGAATTTTCTCACTGTTGTTCCAGGGGATCTGACAGGTGACCCTCGCTTGTTCGGAGTTCTGAGCGACTTTCACCTGGGATTATCACCCTTACCACTTATTCTGGCTAAGACCATTCTGGGCTTAGACTCTGTGAGCTCTGGATCCACTACCACTTTTACCGGCAGCCCCTTATTGCTCCAGGTATGTAATTATTTTAAAGGTAGTGCATCCCTTATGGATTTTCACACTAGCTTTTCTTAGCGGGAGGTGCGTCCTTTCGGATTTTCACACAACCCCGTGCCTTATTTTTGCCTGAAGTAAGCCCTATTTACTCCAGCGTCTTTTTTTTTTAAATCTGGCTGCAAGAGAAACTGAGGATGCTGTCTGAGCCACCTCCTCGAGTTATTCCACAGTATTCACCAAGCCATTTCCTTCCGCGTCGACGGCTGTATGAGTACGCCACTGCTGGTGAAGGCATTACCAGATGTGACGCGCGCCGGATCCCGATGCGCCGCCCTTTCGGACCGCCCGCACGTGGGCGATCGGGGCATTTGCGGGTCCGTTGACATCTTGCGATAAATCGCAAGTGCGTCTATGTTGGGCAACAAGGAGGTATCATGGAGTCGCCACCCAATAGAACATTGGGAAAGTTTCTCTCGCCTCGGAGAGCCTAAGACTTGCGCATTTTATCCATGTTGGGCCATGAGGCCTAGGATTAGCGCTAAAGTCTCGTGACCCAAGAGGTATTTTGGAGGATAACCTCTAACCTCTTGAGCCCAAAGACCAGAGCTGGGTCCGGGATTTCTCATCTATTTCTACCTCGATTAATTTATGATTGAATTTTAATTGTCATTAATTCGCTCTCTCTCCACACAATGCAATTAATTTAAGGCGCATTTATTCATGTTAGGAAAATCATAAATTAGCAAGTAAAGC
The DNA here is from genome assembly GCA_947683425.1 of Excoecaria cochinchinensis. Lineage (NCBI taxonomy): Eukaryota > Viridiplantae > Streptophyta > Magnoliopsida > Malpighiales > Euphorbiaceae > Excoecaria > Excoecaria cochinchinensis. The sequence continues at coordinate 551,636 of CANTUQ010000158.1, forward strand.
AATGAATTACAATAATACAAGGAGCGGAATACAACTCCCTTTAAAAGTACAAACATGCATAAAACCGGGGAATTTATTAATCATGAGGACTTTGGTCCCCGCATGCAGAATTAAAGAAAATATTTTGGATGTGATGATTTTATTTGGGATGAAAATTAGGACATTGGTCCCATTTTATTATGAAAAATCTAAATTAATTTAGTAAGAAATATTTTTATGATCTTTATTTAGGTACGCATAGGAAAACATTTTATTTAATGAATATATACAAGGAAATTAAATAAAATGAAAATGAAAAATGTATAAAGGAAATACCAAACCCCGCAACTCCTCCTTCATGTGCATGGATGCTCAAATGAGAATAAAATAATGATTTGCAACCAAAAAATCAAAAAGAAATTCATGTTAGTGATTAGGCCAACGAAATAATACAACATAAAAGGTAATATGTACAATGACCATATAACATGCATAAGATACTATAACATGCATAAAAAATAATTATGATGCAATTTAACATGCATAAAGTGATTAAGATGCAATTAACATGCATAAGGTGATGAAGTATCATGGCATATGCAACTTATTAATAATAGTTATTGACATACATGGAAGATTAATGACAATCAATTTTATTATAGTTAAGACATGAATAAATGTGTAACATGAGAATAATTCCACTTGACATGCATAACTAGCATAAAATAATGACTATAACACTCATACATGCAAAAGAAAGCATAATAATAAACATGATATAGCATTAATAAATTAAAGGTATTTACAACCTAAAACATGCATAATTACATGAACAAAGAATAATTTGACATAAAAAAAATTAATAGAATTTAAAAAGCTTATTTGTTATATGAATAATTGAAGATAAAAGAAATAAGAAGAAGAATATGGAGAACTAAGAGAATTTACATGTTTGATATGTTAATTGGAAGACAAAATAAATGAAATTAACAAGAGAATTAATGAGTAAAGCCAAGAATAATTACCCTCAAATTCAGTTTTGAAGAATTGAAGATAGAAGTGTTGAATTCCTTGTCTTCTCTTGTGAAAATCCTTAGAAAATAGCTTGAAAACTTGAAGAAAAGCTCTTGGAAACAAGTGTGTAAGATGGATTTTTTTCTCTCAACTCAAAGCTCCAAAATTCAGTTTTTTTCTCACAAAATGTTCTTAGTTCGTCCTCCTTCGTTTCTCCATTTTTCTAGTGTTTTTTTAATCATCAAAAACTACCCAAAAACCACCAAAAACCGTCCAAAAACGGTTGAAAATCGAGTGGGGGTCGAAAAGTGGGCGAAATGGCGAAGTGGGGGCGAAATCGGCGAATTTCCGCGCGCCTCGCGCACGTCTCCGCGCGATTTGCGCGGAGTTTCCGCGCACGACGTGCGCGAGGCGAGCGACGCCCTGTGCGTCGCTCGCGCGGAGCGCCCGACGCCTAGGGCGTCGGACGCGCGGAGTGCGCGCTCCGTGCGCGGAGCGCACGGAAATTCGCGACGGCCCTTGGCCGTCGCCTTTTCGTCGCGATTATTTTCCCCTATTTTATTTTCAACATTTTTCCATCATTTTTCACCTTTTTTTTTTTTTTTTTTTTTTTTTTTTTTATAAAATACCCTCAACCTAAAACACACTTTTTCTTCTTCAAAATAATTTAAAAAAAATATTTTTAAAATATTTTTAAAATACCCTTTTTACTCACCGAAAAGACAAGGAAAATCACTTCTGAGCTCCAATCTTTTTGCCTATAAGCCGGCATAGCTAAATTTCATCATCGGGTAATCCTGATAAAGGCTACTCGGGACCCGGTGTCTACAGTTGCCCCCAATTTTGAGGAGACTAGTGCATGGGTGCCTAGGTGAGCCAAAATTCAGGAAAAGGAAAGAAACGCGTACCTGAAGCAGCGATCTTCCTGCTTGATGGAGTTATGATGATAGCTACTGCTGTCTTTTGGTTGTAGCTGGTAATACCATAGGTGCGCTAACCTCTTGTGGGTGGCGCGGCTATCGTGCTAAACATTGTGAGTTGGTAATGCCGTGGTCGTGCTAACCTCTTGTGGGTAGTGCCGCCATCGTGCTAACCATTGTGAGTTGGTAATGTCGTGGTCATGCTAACCTCTTGTGGGTAGTGCCGCCATCGTGCTAACCGCTGTGAATTGGTAGTGCCGTGGTCGTGCTAACCTCTTGTGGGTAGTGCCGCCATCGTGCTAACCGCTGTGAATTGGTAGTGCCGTGGTCGTGCTAACCTCTTGTGGGTAGTGCCGCCATCGTGCTAACCGCTGTGAATTGGTAGTGCCGTGGTCGTGCTAACCTCTTGTGGGTAGTGCCGCCATCATGCTAACCGCTGTGAATTGATAGTGCCGTGGTCGTGCTAACCTCTTGTGGGTAGTGCCGCCATCGTGCTAACCGCTGTGAATTGGTAGTGCCGTGGTCATGCTAACCTCTTGTGGGTAGTGCCGCCATCGTGCTAACCGCTGTGAATTGGTAGTGCCGTGGTCATGCTAACCTCTTGTGGGTAGTGCCGCCATCGTGCTAACCGCTGTGAATTGGTGGTGCCGTGGTCATGCTAACCTCTTGTGGGTAGTGCCGCCATCGTGCTAACCGCTGTGAATTGGTGGTGCCGTGGTCGTGCCAACCTCTTGTGGGTTGTGCCGCCATCGTGCTAACCGCTGTGAATTTTGGTAGTGTGCTCCTTTAGATGTTTGGACTGGTGTCGTCACTCGGATTTTGTTGGTGTTCCCCGCCGATTTCTCCTGCAAGATTGTATGCATAGGAATATACAAGAAATCACGTGTGCATGTTATGGAATGCAAATGCTTGCAAAAATGTATAGATCGCGCCCTAGGTGATCCATGGTTTGCTGAACTTATAGCTTGTCTGCTGTATCATGCCCCCTGAATCCTGAGGATCGTCGACAAGCTTTCTGAAAGAGACGTCCGGTGTATATCCCTTGCCCCCTGGTCAATGATCATTTACTTGGGATTCTATTTCATGTTCTGTGTTGTGTGTTGTCTGACTGACAGAAGATCATCTTGAAATAATGCCGCCTTATCGCTCCAGGCATTGAATGTCATTGTTTTAAAGGTAGTGCGTCCCTTGTGGATTTTCGCACTAGCTTTTCTTTGCGGGAAATGCGTCCCTTATGGGATTTTCACACAACCCTTTGCCTAACTTTTGCCTGGAATGGACCCAACCCAATCCAGCGGCTTTTGTTTATTTTATTTTTTTTTATTTTTATTTTTTTTTTGTAGGGCAGACTGCCTGTTTCCAGGTTTTCACCCTGCCCTTTGGCCTAACTTTTGCTTAGAGAGCCAGTTACGGTTTTCATCTCTAACGGCTTTTTTTTTTTTTTTTTTTTTTTTTTTTTTTTAGAGAAGGTTATCATCAAAGCTTCTGTTAAGAGCAAATAGCACATATCCAATGAAGGGACTGAGCAATAATCATTAGATGAACAATTGGTATATTTCTTTTTAAGACAGAACTGAAAGATCAACGAGAATGTATTCTTTTATTCATTGCGAAAATTGTGTACATTTCTATATGATTTCATCATACATGATTTTCATTTGACAAGAATTCAAAAGCATATGACTACACCTAATCTCGGAGTGGATTTTGTCAGCCTCAAACTCCTGTTATTAATCGGCCCTCTCGGGTTTTCTCGATTAAATATTTTCTCTTGGCCCTTAATTTTTGCCCAGGATGCCTTTTCCCGGTTTTCACCCTGACAGTGCATTTATTCTCTTCTTTTTATTTTTGGTCTTTAGCCATGGAACCTTTTAAGTCTATCGACATTGACCGGGTCCTTGAACTCATTCCCATCGCTGTCTGCTAAAATCGCTGCTCCTTTTGTTAGCAACTTTTTCAAAATGAAAGGTCCTTCCCAGGTTGGTCTGAATTTTCCTCGTATGTCTGGAACTCCTGGCCTCATCATCTTAAAGACCAAGTCCCCCTCCTTCAACGGGTGCTTTCGTACTTTCTTGCCAAACGACCGAGCCAGCCTCTTTTGATAAACTTGGTTGTGGTAATAGGCTCTCAACCTATCTTCATCCAATAGATTCAACTGCAACAATCGCTGTTGTGCCCATTCTGTCTCCGGAATCTCGGCTTCCAGGACTACCCTTAATGATTTCAGCTCAATTTCAACCGGCAGGACTGCTTCAGTTCCATATACCAGAGAGAATGGCGTTGTCCCTGTAGAGGTTCTGACTGTTGTTCTATATCCCCAAAGTGCGAAGGGTAGCTTTTCTGCCCAATCCTTGTAGTTCTGAACCATCTTGGCTAAAATTCTCTTCACATTCTTATTCGCCGCTTCAACTGCACCGTTTGCTTGAGGACGGTAAGGAGAAGACTTATGATGTTTGATCCCATATTTCTGGAGCATCTGTTTAGTCTCTGCAAGGAATTGTACCCCATTATCAGACACAATGTGATGTGGGACACCATATCTGCATATCAAATTCCGCTCGATGAATTTAGCCATATCCCTTGCATCAACCTTCTTGAAAGATTCAGCCTCAACCCACTTAGTGAAGTAGTCAATGGCAACTATGATGAATCTATGCCCATTAGAAGCAGTAGGATGGATTTCGCCTATGATGTCTATTCCCCATGCTGCAAATGGCCATGGAGATGTTAAGTTATGTAACTCTGAAACTGGCACATGCCTCAAATTCGCGTACTGTTGGCATAACTGGCATTGCTTCACAAATTTTGAACAATCTGTATCTATTGTGAGCCAATAAAACCCTTGGCGCATGATCTTCTTTGCTAAGGCTAAGCCATTCATGTGAGCTCCACAAACCCCGGCATGAACTTCTTCCATAACCCTTTTAGCTTCTTTCTCTGCCAGACATCTTAACTGGATACCATCAGCTTGCCTTTTATGCAAAGTGCCATTAACACTGATGAATTGAGTGGATAACTTCCTGATCATTCTTTGGTCCTTCTCAGTGGCTTCCTCTGGAAAGACTGATCTCTCTAAATAATTCTGAATGTCATAATACCATGGATTTCCATCAGTGGCCTCAATGTCCATCACCTGTTCAGCTTCAAAGCAAGGTCTTTCCGAACTATATATGAACACGGGTTTCATCGCAACTCCTGTTGGGTTATCCCACATAGACACTAATGTTGCTAGAGCATCAGCTAACTGATTTTCGTCTCTGGGGATGAAGTGAAAAGTGCAAATCTCAAATTGGCTGCTCAACGCTCTCAAGTGCTTTACATAAGGCAACAGCCTTTCTTCCTTGACTGACCACTCTCCTTTAATTTGATGGATTACCAAGGAGGAATCCCCAAATACTTCTGCGGTCTTTGCCCCCAGAGCCAACAATGCTTTCAATCCAAAGATGCAAGCTTCATATTCTGCTTCATTGTTGGTAGCCTTATACCTCAACTTCTTAGCCAATGGTAGCCTTTCACTATCTGGGGTCGTAAGAATAACTCCTACGCCTGCTCCCTTATTATTGACTGCTCCATCAAAGAATAACTGCCACCCTTGCACTGCTATGGCCGTGACATCTTCATCTGGGAAGTTGTATTCAAATTGATCTCCCTCAATAGGGTGCTCGGCTAAGAACTCCGCTACAGCTCTTCCCTTAATGGTTTTCCTGGTTATGTACTCGATGTCAAATTCCTGCAACAGCAGTAACCATCTTCCCATCTTCCCTAGTAAAGAGGGTGCTTCTTGGAGGTATCTAAGCGGATTATGTTTGGCAACCGTTTGTACCTTGAAGGAATGAAAGTAGTGTCGCAACTTCTTAGAAGCCCAGATAACTGCTAAACAAATCTTTTCCACCTCTACATATTTGGCTTCGTAAGGCAGAAATTTCTTGCTAAGATAGTAAACGGCAAACTCTATACCAAAATCATCTTCCTGAGACATCATAGCACCCACTGAGTTATCTTCCACAGCTAGGTACAAGATTAGCGGTTTGGCATGGCGTGGTGGTCTTAACACCGGAGGATTTAGCAGATAGTCCTTAATGGTGTCAAAGGCCAGTTGACAGTCATCGTTCCATAGCACCGGCTGATTCTTCCTAAGAAGCTTGAAAATAGGCTCACATACTGAAGCTAGCTTGGCAATAAATCGGCTGATGTACTGAAGCTTTCCTAGGAAACTTCTGACGTCCTTCTCCTTCTGGGGCACTGGCATCTCTCTTATGGCTTTGACTTTATCAGGATCTACCTCGATTCCCCTCTGGCTTACTACATGTCCTAACAATTTTCCTGATGTAACTCCAAAAATGCATTTCTTGGGATTGAGGCGCAAATCATACTTGCTAATTCTTTGAAAGAACTTTTCTAAAGCCTCAAAATGGCCTTCTCTGGTAGCTGACTTAATCATCATGTCATCGACGTACACCTCTACTTCTTTGTGGATTAAGTCATTGAGAACCTTGGTTGCCATTCTCTGATAGGTTGCTCCTGCATTCTTCAACCCAAAAGGCATAACCCGGTAGGCATATGTCCCCCACTCGGTGATAAAGGCTGTCTTGATCCGGTCCACTATCTTGTTAAGGATTTGATTGTACCCTGCGTACCCATCCACAAAGCTGTACATCATACAAGCAGCAGCACTATCTACTAGCACATCAATATGAGGAAGAGGGAAATCATCTTTCGGACAGGCCTTGTTCAGGTCTCGATAGTCAACGCATACTCGAACCTTACCGTCCTTCTTAGCTACAGGAACCACATTAGCTAACCATGTTGGGTATTGAACCTCTATCAGGAACTTAGCCTCAATCTGCTTATGGATCTCCTCTTTCACTTTCTGTGCCCATTCCGGCCTAAGCCTCCGAAGCTTTTGCTTGACTGGTTTAAACTCTGGGTAAGTTGGGATGGCATGTTCGGCAACATCTCGATCTATTCCCGGCATATCCTCATAGGTCCAGGCAAAGACTTTTTCATATTTTTTTAATATTCTCTCAAATTTTATTCTCTCTTCAGGAGTTATGTCTGATGCTAGCAAAATTTCTTTTGGATTTTCCAAAGTTCCGAGATTAAATGCAGTTGTGCCAGTTGAATTAATATCAAAAATGAATGCATCATGATCATGCGATATGAAATCATCAGAAACATCACACAAGTAAGCAAAGTTGTTCATCTCATTAACATAATCAGAAACATTAACATTGTCCTCAAAGAGTTCTGGTATAAAAAGAGAATCTAAATGACTATCAACTTTAGTCGACGCTGATGCTGCAGATGACTGTGCTTTGGCTTCTTGATTTGGTGAAATCTTGAGATCCTCAATCTTCGGCTCTGGTTCCACTATCTTCTCCTTCCCCTTAAGTCTGGTGGCTAACAGTTTATCAGTTACAATCTCTTCGGGCTCATCCCTGTCCCATATGCTGCATTGGGTCATAATCTCCTCATCCCAAAAGTTCTCTACAGCTTTAACAACTCCGATCTCCCAATCAAAGACGTCGTTAAAAATTTCAAATCCAGGGATAATCTTCCCATCTACCCACTGCGGTTCTTCTTCTCCAGTGTAGGCACAAACCGATGATGATGGCACAAAGCTCTCCGAAATATGGGGAATCTTCCCTGACCCTTTCTTCTTACCATATTCTCCTTTGTAGCCCAACCCCTTTCGATCTTTCTGACCACGTGTAGTGATAGCATTCGGCAGCCCTTGTGACTCTTTTCCCAAACCAGCCCCTGGGAGGAAGTGCATCTTCTTCAGCATATTCACCACTTGAGGGCTACCTTCTAGGTTTTGCTCTTCTCCGATCATCGATACATGAAAGCCACTGAATGGCTGATTAGAGATCTCCAAGGCAGACACTTGGTTCTCTCTTGCTGCTTTAATGGTCACTACTTCTCCTTCATGGGGTATTTTAATTATCTGGTGTAATGTGGATGGTACTCCCCCTAACTTGTGGAACCACGATCTACCAAGTAGAGCTGAAAAGTTTGCTGGAATCGGCAAGACCACAAAATCTGTTTCTGTCTCAATGGGCCCTGTCTTTACCAAAGCTTTGAAAATTCCCGATGCTTGCCTCCTGGAGTTGTCGTAGGCAGTGATGGTCAGGTCAGATTTGCTTAACATACTCTCATCCATCCCAAAGGCCTGAAGTGCCACCAAAGGGCAGACATTTATCGATGACCCGTCATCAACCATGACACAAGCGGTGTGTTTACCATTGATCTGTGCCTTGATGTACAAAGGTCGGTTGTGGTTGCGACCCTCTGTTGGTAGGTCTGCATCAGAAAAAACCAACTTCTCCCCGGATCCCCCCTTTACAAGGTCTAGAAGCTCGGATGGAGAGATTGTAGTTGCTACGGTGGATACGCTCAATGCTTCGACTAACTTCTGTCGGTGCGAGGGGGACTGTCTCAAGAGGTCCCAAATAGATATCTGAGCCGTGGTCTTTTTCAGTTGCTTCACTATTGAATTTTCTTCCGGCTCTTTCTCTGCGATTGCTTGTGCTGGGTCCTGCTGCTTCTCAACTTCTGGAATGACCCTCCCACTTCTTGTTACTGCTTCTACTCTTTCTTCTTCCTCTGAATCCCACGGATCCGTAAACTCTCCATTTTTCTCATCTTCGTCATCTCCACTCTCACTAGTGGACCAACAGTCTATCGCTGCCACGGAAACCCCTTTTTCATCCACTGCAGGGCGAGTAATAGCGACATACTCATTTCCATATAGATCTTGCATTACGTACCACTCTGGTAGGCTCGATCCGATCATAAAGACTGGAGGTGGCACTGTGTTATAACCAGACTTCTTCTTGCTTTCTCTCTGCTCAGGATCGGTGATCTGCTTGTTGTCAATTAGATCTTGGACCCGATGTCTTAGCGTTATACACTCATCCGTCAAATGCCCGGTATGTTGGTGGAATGCGCAGTATTCATTCTCTTTGTGCCCTGGCTGTCCTTGGGCTTTGGCCGGCTTAGGTGATAGGGGCCGCAGTTTTCCTTCTTTTATTAGCCTCTTCAGCACCCATGATAAAGGCTTACCCAAGTTGGAGAAATACCTCTGACTTACGCCGGTTGCAGATACCTCGGCAGTCTTCCCAACTCTGTTACCACTGCTTGAACCTACTGGTTTGGCCGTCCCCTGATTGCTGTATCCCCTCCGGGCATAGGACTCACTATTTGCCCTCTTGGATAAATATTCTCCTTCCGCTTCTATGGCAATATCCTTCAAAGACTCCCAATCCTTGAGTCCCTTCATTTTCAGTCCCTCTCTTAAATAAGGGCTGGCATTTCGAATGAATAGCCGGATCTGATCAGAAGTGTCCGGTTTGCGTTTCATCTCCATAACCCGGTTTCTCCACCGAGTAAGGTACTCGTGGAAGGACTCCCCAGCCTTCTGCTGTAACAGCTCGAGATCCTTCAAAGTGACCTCCATCCGGGTACTGCAATCGTACTGCTTAAGGAACTCTTCAGTCAATAAGTCCCAGTCCTCCTTGGATCTCCTGTCAAGCCCATGGTACCAATCAATAGCAGCTCCTGTGAGACTCAAGCAGAAGTATTCTATCTTCTGCTTTCTTGTTAAGGTCGTTCCCTTCATGACCAGCGAGTATTGCTTGATGTGTGCGGCAGGGTCAGAGGTTCCATCAAATTTGGGGATGTCCGGCATCTTAAAATTCTGGGGAATTAGGTCATCCCCATCCAGCTCTCGATCTTCCGGGTTCATTCCCTTTCCCACGGTCATCATCCTTGCCATGACCTCAAATCTCTCTTCCATTTTCCTCCACATTGCGTCATCCAGCTTTGGCAACTTTTCTTTAGCTACTGCATGCTCCTCATGCTCATCTCCCCCAAACTCAACTTCAGACCTGGGGCCTTCTCTGCGCTCAATGGGTGCAGGTACTCTTTGCTCAATAATAGGTGGGTCAACCACTGGTTGGTTAACCGCAGCAGGACGTTCTTCTCTAACAACCTCTTGTTCAGCTGGTACTCGGACAGGAATAGCAGCAGCTTGTTGCCCAGCTATAGTGGCGGCAAGATTGCCCATCATTGCAATCATTCGGGCTTCAAATTCCTCCATTCTCTTTCCTACCTCCTCAACGATTACTGCCCGGGTTGCATCAGACTCATTTGATGGACTAGCCATGCTTACTTCTATTGATGATTCGGAAGAAAACCCCACACTATCTTCTGAGATTGAATCTGAACTCTGAGCTGACACTAACTCAGTTAACCCCAAAAGCGGCGTCCTTCTTAACCGTCCGTCGGGACCTCTAGACCACCCAGGAGAATCTATGATGGCTGAAATGCAAAAATTGTTAAGATGATGCATGATTAAAATGCAATGCATGCTCGTGCTGATGCAGCATAGACAAACACATGCAAGCAGATAGATCCTTCCAACCTTATATCTCCCACACACGTGGTAGTGCGGTCTCTTTCCTAGGTGGGCTTGATCCATGGGTTAACGGGGAACCCAATGGACATGTATGGTGCGCGGTGAAAAACCGGCAGCATAACAGCTCCTATCTAATGTACATACGTATGGGTGTTTGGCCATTACGTATTTAAACAATTCAACTTAACCAAGATGGGCCCACCAGGGCATGAAAGCCTTTGATGAAGACCATTTAATTAAATTGATTTCGTTTAATATATGATGGCCCATATAGCAAGCATAGTATTACGGTACATTTTACCTAGTGGAAGTATCTATTGCCATTACATGAGCTTTGGACAAGGGAGATGTTACTTTAAGGTTACCCAAGCATGATCCCTGCCGACGGGTCTAGCTCATCACAAGCATAGCGACCGGTCGGGTCGTCATTTTGATATACCATTGAGGTACGTGGCTTGGGCTGGTGATTATCCTTAACACTTCCTCAAATTGAGTGAAAATGAGGAGGTGCTTCAGGAACGCACCGGGGCTTGAAAAGGGACCAAACTAACTTAATCTAAAGCTCTAATGAGATGATATGCAATTTTGAGATAAAGCGAATTTATGAATTAAATTTTAACCATAAATGTTAAACGAGGTATTTTCAAATTGAAATCTCGAACCATATCGTCCCCAGCGGAGTCGCCACTGTGACGCGCGCCGGATCCCGATGCGCCGCCCTTTCGGACCGCCCGCACGTGGGCGATCGGGGCATTTGCGGGTCCGTTGACATCTTGCGATAAATCGCAAGTGCGTCTATGTTGGGCAACAAGGAGGTATCATGGAGTCGCCACCCAATAGAACATTGGGAAAGTTTCTCTCGCCTCGGAGAGCCTAAGACTTGCGCATTTTATCCATGTTGGGCCATGAGGCCTAGGATTAGCGCTAAAGTCTCGTGACCCAAGAGGTATTTTGGAGGATAACCTCTAACCTCTTGAGCCCAAAGACCAGAGCTGGGTCCGGGATTTCTCATCTATTTCTACCTCGATTAATTTATGATTGCATTTTAATTGTCATTAATTCGCTCTCTCTCCACACAATGCAATTAATTTAAGGCGCATTTATTCATGTTAGGAAAATCATAAATTAGCAAGTAAAGCAATGAATTACAATAATACAAGGAGCGGAATACAACTCCCTTTAAAAGTACAAACATGCATAAAACCGGGGAATTTATTAATCATGAGGACTTTGGTCCCCGCATGCAGAATTAAAGAAAATATTTTGGATGTGATGATTTTATTTGGGATGAAAATTAGGACATTGGTCCCATTTTATTATGAAAAATCTAAATTAATTTAGTAAGAAATATTTTTATGATCTTTATTTAGGTACGCATAGGAAAACATTTTATTTAATGAATATATACAAGGAAATTAAATAAAATGAAAATGAAAAATGTATAAAGGAAATACCAAACCCCGCAACTCCTCCTTCATGTGCATGGATGCTCAAATGAGAATAAAATAATGATTTGCAACCAAAAAATCAAAAAGAAATTCATGTTAGTGATTAGGCCAACGAAATAATACAACATAAAAGGTAATATGTACAATGACCATATAACATGCATAAGATACTATAACATGCATAAAAAATAATTATGATGCAATTTAACATGCATAAAGTGATTAAGATGCAATTAACATGCATAAGGTGATGAAGTATCATGGCATATGCAACTTATTAATAATAGTTATTGACATACATGGAAGATTAATGACAATCAATTTTATTATAGTTAAGACATGAATAAATGTGTAACATGAGAATAATTCCACTTGACATGCATAACTAGCATAAAATAATGACTATAACACTCATACATGCAAAAGAAAGCATAATAATAAACATGATATAGCATTAATAAATTAAAGGTATTTACAACCTAAAACATGCATAATTACATGAACAAAGAATAATTTGACATAAAAAAAAATAATAGAATTTAAAAAGCTTATTTGTTATATGAATAATTGAAGATAAAAGAAATAAGAAGAAGAATATGGAGAACTAAGAGAATTTACATGTTTGATATGTTAATTGGAAGACAAAATAAATGAAATTAACAAGAGAATTAATGAGTAAAGCCAAGAATAATTACCCTCAAATTCAGTTTTGAAGAATTGAAGATAGAAGTGTTGAATTCCTTGTCTTCTCTTGTGAAAATCCTTAGAAAATAGCTTGAAAACTTGAAGAAAAGCTCTTGGAAACAAGTGTGTAAGATGGATTTTTTTCTCTCAACTCAAAGCTCCAAAATTCAGTTTTTTTCTCACAAAATGTTCTTAGTTCGTCCTCCTTCGTTTCTCCATTTTTCTAGTGTTTTTTTAATCATCAAAAACTACCCAAAAACCACCAAAAACCGTCCAAAAACGGTTGAAAATCGAGTGGGGGTCGAAAAGTGGGCGAAATGGCGAAGTGGGGGCGAAATCGGCGAATTTCCGCGCGCCTCGCGCACGTCTCCGCGCGATTTGCGCGGAGTTTCCGCGCACGACGTGCGCGAGGCGAGCGACGCCCTGTGCGTCGCTCGCGCGGAGCGCCCGACGCCTAGGGCGTCGGACGCGCGGAGTGCGCGCTCCGTGCGCGGAGCGCACGGAAATTCGCGACGGCCCTTGGCCGTCGCCTTTTCGTCGCGATTATTTTCCCCTATTTTATTTTCAACATTTTTCCATCATTTTTCACCTTTTTTTTTTTTTTTTTTTTTTTTTTTTTTATAAAATACCCTCAACCTAAAACACACTTTTTCTTCTTCAAAATAATTTAAAAAAAATATTTTTAAAATATTTTTAAAATACCCTTTTTACTCACCGAAAAGACAAGGAAAATCACTTCTGAGCTCCAATCTTTTTGCCTATAAGCCGGCATAGCTAAATTTCATCATCGGGTAATCCTGATCAAGGCTACTCGGGACCCGGTGTCTACACCAGATTTGGCGAGCTGTCAGATGATGACATCAGTTTCACGTCTGCCTGGCTCCCACTATCTCATATGGTCATTGATGGGCCATCGGGGTGTGTTCCCCTCTGTGGGCTCCGTCAAGCCACCTTCTATATCACTTCTCGATGTGCGCGTCAGCTCGGGACGACCCAGGTTGTGGTGAGGGTTCCCTTGTCTTTTTGGGGAGGAGCTCTCTCGGCTGCGTTCGCCTTAAGGTATCATGAGCTGTTGAGTAAACTACCAGTGAAGACTGTTATTCCGAGGTTTGGCGATCATTCTGCGGCTTCAACTAGCGAGTACAAGAAGTGGATCCTTAGTCCCGCATCTGATAATAGGACATGAGGGCTCAAGCATCTGGTCGGCGAGAGCAGCAGCAGGACTTAGCTTAGCTTACATATGTATTTCTTTTAGTGTTACATTTCTCTTTAATGCAAAAGTAGAAAATGACGAAAATGAAAGAATAATATTCATTCTATTTCATAAAATTGTGTACATTTCCATATAATTTCAGCATACATGATCAGTTTTGACATTTACTCAACCGCGTACGCCCCATTAATACATGAAACAAAATTTTAACAGCATCAACTCCTGTTACCAATCGGCCCTCTCGGGTTTTCATGATTGGACATTTTCTCTCGTGCCTCTAATTTTTGCACAACGTGCCTTTTTTCGGTTTTCACCCTGTCGAGGCGCCCAATTTTAGCATGGCCGCCTTTTTTCGATTTTCGACCTGCAGGGCATTTTATTCTCTTCTTTTTATTTTGGTCTTTAGCCATAGAACCTTTTGAGTCTGTCGACATTGATCGGTTCCTTGAATTCATTTCCATCACTATCCGACAAGATTGCAGCTCCCTTGGACAACAGCTTTTTAAGGATATACGGCCCCTCCCAGGTTGGTCTGAATTTCCCTCTGATATCTGGTATACTTTGTCTCATCTGCTTGAACACTAAGTCTCCTTCTTTCAACGGATGCTTTCTCACCTTCTTCTCGAATGTCCTGGCCAATCTCTTCTGGTAGATCCGGTTATGATAATAAGCTTTCAGCCTGCTCCCATCCAGTAAGTTTAAGTGCTGTAGCCTCTGCCGTGCCCATTCAGCCTCCGGAATTTGGGCTTCCATGACCACTCTCAGCGACTTGAGCTCTATCTCAATTGGCAATACTATTTCCGTCCCGTATACCAGGGAAAATGGTGTAGCGCCCGTAGATGTCCTTACCGTTGTCCTATATCCCCACAGGGCGAAGGGTAGCTTTTCAACCCAGTCTTAGTAGGTTTGGACCATCTTGGATAGGATTTTCTTCATATTTTTATTAGCGGCCTCTACTGCCCCATTAGCTTGTGGTCAGTAGGGAGATGACTTATGGTGTTCGACACCATACTTCTCAAGGAGCTTCCTGGTTCCCCCCATGAACTGCACCCCGTTGTCAGACACTATGTGGTGAGGGAGGCCATATCTGCAGATCAGATTTCTCTCCATGAACTTGGCCATATCTCTTGCGTCAATCTTTTTGAAGGATTCTGCCTCTACCCATTTGGTAAAATAGTCAATTGCGACTATGATGTATCGGTGCCCATTGGATGCCGTAGGGCGAATCTCTCCAATGATATCTATCCCCCAAGTAGCGAAAGGCCAGGGTGATGTCAGGTTGTGTAGCTCTGATATTGTTCATCGTAAGCCAATAGAAGCCTTGTCTCATAATCTTCTTAGCCAGAGTCAAGCCGTTCATGTGAGCCCCACAGACGCCTGCATGGGTCTCTTCCATCACATTGCGGGCTTCTTTTTCATTTAAGCACCTGAGCTGAATCCCGTCTGACTGTCTTTTATACAACACCCCTTCCAAGGATATGAACTGAGTAAATAGTTTTCGGATCATCCTTTGGTCTTTCTCAGTAGCTTCCTCTGGCAACTTATTGTTTTTCAAATAATTCATAATATCAAAGTACCATGGTTTCCCATCCGCCACTTCTACTTCCATTACAGGCTTGATCTCAAAGCTGGGCTTCTCAGAACTCGAAATCAGCACTGGCTTCATAGCTACTCCTTCAGGATTATCCCACATTGACACTAAGGTTGCCAACGCATCAGCTAGATGATTCTCATCTCTCGGCACGAAGTGGAAAGTGCAGGTTTCAAACTGCCCACATACATCTTTCAAATATTCAACGTAGGGTACCAGCCGCTCTTCCTTTACAGCCCACTCTCCTCGGATCTGGTTAATCACTAAGGATGAGTCACCAAAGACTTCTACATTCTTTGCCCCCAATGCAGCTAAAGCCTCCAACCCGAAAGTGCATGCTTCATATTCGGCTTCATTATTGGTTGCTTTGTACCTCAGCTTCTTAGCTAGGGGGAGTTTCTCATTATCTGGGGTTGTCAAAATGATTCCGACTCTGACCCCCTTGTTGTTGACTGCCCCATCGAAGTGTAACTGCCATCCTCGGACAGAAATCGCGATTATGCTCTCATCAAGAAAGGTGAACTCGGGAGTATCTCCTTGAATAGGATGCTCAGCAAGAAATTCGGCTACGGCTTGCCCCTTAATAGTTTTGCGAGTGATGTATTGCACATCGAACTCCTGTAGCAAGAGTAGCCACCTCCCCATCTTACCAAGCAAAGACGACGCTTCCTGCAAATATCTCAACGGATTCTGCTTGGCTACTGTCTGAAATTTATATGAATGGAAGTAATGTCTCAGCTTCTTTGATGCCCAAATCACTGCGAGGCAGATTTTCTCTACTTCAGTATATTTTATTTCGTAAGCTAGGAACTTCTTGCTGAGGTAATAAATTGCGAATTCCACCCCAAATTCATCCTCTTGAGCCATCATGGCGCCCACAGAACTGCCCTCCACTGCCAGATACAGGATAAGCTGTTTGATCGGTTGTGGCGGTCTTAGCACTGGCGGATTCAACAGATATTCCTTGATGCTGTCAAAGGCTTTCTGGCAGTCTTCATTCCAGACCACAGGCTAATTCTTTCTAAGCAGTTTAAAAACAGGCTCGCATATCAAAGTGAGCTTGGCAATGAATCGACTGACGTACTGCAGCTTGCCCAGTAAGCTCCTTACGTCCTTTTCCTTTTGTGGCACGGGCATCTCTCTGATGGCCTTCACCTTGTCTGGGTAAATTTCTATTCCCCTCTGGCTGACGACATGTCCCAACAGCTTTCCTGAAGTCACTCCAAAAATACACTTCTTGGGGTTAAGTCGCAGATTGTACTTATCAATCCTGGTGAAGAACTTCTCTAGAGCTTCAAAGTGGCCCTCACGGGTGGCCGACTTGACCATCATGTCATCGACATACACCTCTGCCTCCTTGTGGATCAGGTCGCTTAGAATCTTGGTCGCCATCCTCTGGTATGTGGCTCCTGCATTTTTTAGGCCAAAAGGCATGACTCGGTAGGCGTAGGTCCCCCATTCTATGATGAAAGCGGTCTTAACCCGGTCAGCTATTTTGTTCAAGATCTGGTTGTAGCCCACATAACCATCTCTAAAGCTGTACATCACGCAGTTGGCGGCACTGTCTATCAACACATCAATGTGGGGTAGTGGAAAATTATCTTTAGGGCAAGCCTTGTTCAGATCATGATAATCCACACATACCCTGACCTTCCCATTTTTCTGCGCTACAGGGACCACGTTTGCCAACCATGTAGGATACTGCACTTCAACAAGGAACTTGGCCTCAATCTGTTACCGAATCTCCTCCTTGACCTTGTCTGCCCATTCTGGCCTGAGCCGTATGAACTTTTGCTTTATGGGCTTATAATCTGGATAAGTCGGGATGGCATGTTCTGCTATGTCTCGGTCGATCCCAGGCATGTCCTCATAGGTCCAGGCAAAGACTTTTTCATGTTTTCTTATTATTCTCTCAAACTTTTCTGTCTCATCAGGAGTTATATTTGATGCTATTAGAATTTCTTTCGGATTTTTCGAGGTTCCAAGATTAAAAGGCGTTATATCAGTGGAATCAATATCAAAAATTGATGGAATATGATCATGTTCATGCATGTTGAAATCATTAGAAACATCGCACAAGTAGGAGAAATCATTTGCCTTATTAATAATATTATAATTGTCATCTACATCATAAAAAAGTTCTGGAATGAAAAGACAATCTAAGGTAGAGTCCTCTTTTGCCTTCCTAGAGGTCGATGCTATTGCAGCTTGCTCACTGGCTTCCTTATTCAGCAGAGGCCCTTCAGGTATGTCTGTGGAAATCTTTAAATCCCCCATCTTTAGTTCTATTTCTGCCATCTTCTCTTTCCCTTTCAGCCTGGCAGCTAACATATTAGATTTAGGTTCCCAAGTTGCATCTTCCAAATTGTGATGTCACCATAACACTTTAACCAAAGGAATTTGCTTATTCCGAAATTTTCTTATCTCCCGAGTCAAAATAGCCTTAGGTTCCTCATCATATGAAAATTCTGGCTAAACTTGCACTTCTTGAATAGGCAACAAATGATATTCATCTGATCGGTATCAGCGAAGCATTGACACATGGAACACATTGTACAACTTGGCTAATTCTGATAGTAAAGCCAACCGGTAAGCAACTGGCCCAATTCATTGCAAAATCTCATATGGTCCAATAAACCTTGGATTTAATTTTCCCTTTTTACCGAAACGTAGAACCTTCCTCCAAGGCGACACTTTTAAGAAAAACCTATCACCAACTTCATACTCGATATCTTTTTGCTTCAAATTTCTATATGATCTCTGTCGGTCTCTCACTACTTTCAAATTCTACTGAACTAACCTGATCTTCTCTTCCATATCTCTAACAAAATCAAGACCCATTATGGAGCTCTCACTTAGTTTTGTCCAACACACTAGAGTCATACACTTTCTGTAGTAGAGAGCCTCATATGGTGCCATACCAATACTGTAACACCTCGAAATAGCCCTAGAAGAATTATAGAATTTTGGTTAAAGAAAGATTAGTGTTGTGGGTTTGAGTTCTGTCGCGAGCGCGACAAGCGTCGTGGGGGCGACAGAACCACTCCGGTGATAGGATATTTAAATTGGCCTTTTTAATTTGTAACTTTGTAGGAGAATGACACATGGCTTTGTAGGGAAGTGACAAGTGGCAATAGATTAACTTATGTTAAGAGAGATTAAGAGTTAAAAAGAGGATGAGGATGTAATTATTTGGGTAGATGGCATTTATTACCATAGTTAATTGTTGGATTGACTTAGACTATCTGCTTCTTTCTTCTTCTTTCACGTGAGTTTCTTTCTTTTCCTTTGCCCTGCTCTTTCTTTCGTTCCTTCTTCTTCTTCTTTACACTGTTTTGAGTGATTCATTTGGGTTGGCTTTGAGAGGGGCTAGTAGAGCTTGATTAGGTCTCCTAAGAAGGTAAGTAATGCTCTTTAGTTAGTATTGGTCTTCTTCTTGTATTTTATTTCTGTTTTTGATTTAAAGTAAGAGAGAAGAGTAACTTTGGTATTTTGAATGGTTTGTGTATGGAAGCTATGGATAAGAGGCCCAATAAAGGCAAAGAGAAGGTCAGAGCCGAGTAGAGAGCGCGGTTCAACGTCCTAGAGGTAGGGATCGTGTGCGGTTTTTCCTATTTTGCATGTGTTGTGACTTTGAATGTTTTAATAGAGACTTAGTTGTAAAAGAAATGTACTGGAAGCTTAAATTAGCTCAATTGCTTTTTAAGTGTGTGAAATCATTTTTGATTGCTTGTAGTGTTTCAAAGTCTAAAGTGATTGTGTGATTTGAGTGAAAACTTAGTTATGAGTATGATTTATAGGGCAATTACATGTTAAAAGAGGAGTGGTTGCATGTGAAAATAAAAGAGTTGGTTTGGGTTTTGTTTGAGTTTATCTGTGTGTGGATTTTTGCCTTTGGAATTGGGGAACACGCTTCTGTCGCGAGCGCGACACAAATAGTGATCGCGACAGAATCGCGTCTTTCATTTCCGTAGGAAGCGAGTTGGAAATTTTATTTTCAAAGTTGTGAGGAGAGAGTCACGAGACGTGAGGGTAGGTCACGACTCGTGACCCTTGGGCGAGCCTCGTCGCGAGGCGTGAGATGGCATCACGTCTCGCAACGCCTCTCTCTCTCCTTTTGCTGTAAGAGTTCCGTCACGAGACGTGACGAGCAGTCACGCCGCGTGACCTTCCTCTGGCGAGGCGTGAGATGGCATCACGAGCCATGATGCCCTCTCTCTGTTATGAGGATCCTGTCACGAGTCGTGATGGGCAGTCACGACTCGTGACCCCTTCCTTCCTGGCGGGCGTGAAGCGAAGCAGATCGTCATGAGCCGCAATCGCGTGTGCGCCTCATGACGGCCCTGTTTCCTTAGGCTACTATCGCGAGCGCGACACAAGTCGCGATCGCGACAGTGAGTTGTTTTCCGTCTGTTTTGTCTTTTGCTCCTATTTTGAGTGGTTAAAGGTCTAAATGAGTCTTGCATGTTATCATTTAGCCTATGTTTGGTTTAAATTATCTTTTAAACCTCTTACATGATTAGTAACAATTAAATGTACATGATTAGTAAAAGTTATACATGAATTAAATGTACTTGAATTACAGTAGATGAGTTGGTATTCGTGTACAGTATATGAGTTGTTATTGAGCCTGATTACCGTTATAGTGGATAGATAAGCATGCTTATAAAGGGCTAGAGTGCAGTTGCTAGAGTTGGCCTTAATTGTGCCCAGAGTTCGGAATACCTCGTGTATTCCATAGAGTTTGAGTTAATTCTCCACATGTAAGATACTATAAACAGTATCCAGAGTTACCCGTATCCACCGTGAAAGGAATTCATGCTTATTGTTTTACCCTCGTTATTGCTAGTGTATAGTGAACATGAAATGATCATATGTAGTGTTATAAGTAAGTGTTTAAAGTATATGAGATGAATGCTACAGGATAGTTATATGTACCAGCACATGTTTATATGAATTAGAATCCATGATTTACATGAGTGTGAAAATATATGCATGTGTGCTTTGACTAATATATGTAGTGCATATATAATTTATTTTGAGACTTCGAAAGAAGTCCCTTGCATTGTTTTCATCCCCACTAAGCGTTATCGCTTAGCACAGATGTTTGTTTCCGTGTAGGTTGACAGGTGCGGACCAGTGAAAGCGTTCATCTGCAAGTGAGGGCCACTAGGAGCTTTTTGATATACCTTTTTGTATAAATTAGGGGTAGAGTTGGTGATGATTTGAGTAACATCATTATGTAATAAAGAGTATAGTTGTTCCATGTAATCGTTAAAAGTATATGTATATGAATCGAAAAATGAACAAGTATAAGTATAAAGCTTTTGGTAATATGTACAGTTTACATGTATAGTAAAAGTAATTTTGTTTGGGCCCCACTTATTTCTAATTTATTGTTACCGCTTCCGCTAATGCATGTACATGTATATGTAAGTGTCCGCGTAGCGCCCCGATATTCCTTACCGGGGGGGTATGGGGGTGTTACAAATACTCCTCTGGTGACTATTACAATACATAAATTCCATCAAGGAAACATATTTGTCGCAACCCGGAAGCATATCCTCTAAAACTTGAATAACCTTTTCTGACTGATCGTTGGTTTGAGGATGAAAAGCAGTGCTTAAATTTAATCGAGTACCAAAAGCGGACTATAATTCTTTACAAAACTTTAATGTCAACCTGGGATCCCGATCTGATATAATCGATAAAGGAACTCCATGAAGACGAACCACTTCATTTACTTATATCTCCGCTAACTGATACATAGGGTAATCAATTCGAACCGGTAAAAAATAAGCCAACTTCATAAGCCGATCGACTATTACCCATACAAAATCGTGCTTTCTTTGTGTCAAAAGTAGACTAATTACAAAGTCTATTGTAACATTGTCCCACTTCCACTGAGGAATAGGCAAAGGGTTGAGCAACCCAGACGGAACTTAGTGTTCAGCCTTCACCTGTTGACAGGTTAGGCACTTGGACACAAAATTCCCAACATTTATTATCATACCTGGCAACCAATAAAACTGCTTTAAATCTTGATACATTTTATTACTTCTCGAATGCATAGTAAAAACCGTAGTGTGTGCCGCTTGCAAATGCTTTCTCTTCACTTCACTCTCATTAGGCACACACAAATGATTTCTATAGTAAAGCACCCCATCACTCATAGAATAATTAGTCTGATCTCCTTTCTTGACCACCTGAAGTGCTTATTGTCTCTTCGGGTCATCTTTCTGAGCATCAATAATTAACTGCTTCAGACTAGGCCTAGCTTTTAATTGGGCAATCAAAGCTCCATCATAATCAATTCTCCATCTACCCCGCTGTAATGCTAGAGTCGAAAATTGTCTGCTATATAATCATAATCCTTGAACAATTCTAACCATCGCCGCTGTTTAAGATTCAATTCTTTTTGGGCAAGCAAATACTTTAAACTCTTATGATCGGTGAAGATCTTACAAGTCTCAATATACAAATAATGTAGCCATATCTTAAAAGCAAACACAACCACAACCAATTCTAGGTCATGCATAGAATAGTTCCGCTCATGCGGCTTCAACTATCTAGACGCGTATGCTATGACTTTCCAATCCTAGATCAAAATGCATCCAAGACCAATACTCGAAGCATCGCTGTATATGGTGTACACTTTACATGAAATGGGTTGAGTAAGTACAAGACCTTCAATTAACATTCTCTTCAATTGGTCAAAACTAGCTTAACAACGGTTAATCCATTCAAACTTAGTTCCTTTCTTAAGCAATTTGGTCAAAGGCGAGGCAATAAACGAAAATCCTTTAATGAACCGCTTGTAATAACCTGTTAATCAAAGAAAACTTCTCATTTCTGGCATATTCCGAGGTGGCTTCAAATTCACTATTGCCTCAACTTTAGTTTGATCAACTCAGATACCTTCTGAGGAAACAATATTGTCACACCCTAAATCTGGCCTAGTCGGATTTGACAAGCTAAGTCAGATAAGTGAAGGGTATTTCAGTAATTTGTGCATGAGGAAGATTGGATAATAAGGACTTAATTGCAAAGTAATTAATTAATTATGTTAAGAGGGGAAAATTATAGGGTGTGCATGTGGTGTATGGTTGTAGCGTGTTTCATTGTGGCATTTATCTAGTGGTTAGTGTGTTTGGTACCAAGGTTGGGAAATATCTACCTAAGAGTTATCTACTGAGGTAAGTGTATGGTGCCTTGGTGTTTGAAAGTCAAAGGGGGATTTGTGGTCCAATGAGAATTTGCCATGTGGATTGTGGTTGGTGTGCATTAATGAAGAAATTAAGAAAAGAGAGTGAGAGTGTAACACCCCGCCATCCCCGTTGGAAGGATACCGGAGTGCCACGCGGCAAACACATATAATCATATACATTTACACAAATATAAATAAATAAAAGAAAACCAAATGAGATTTAAAGAAACTTTCAATCATTTATAGTAAAGCCTTTTAACATATATACGTATACATATCAGTATCGTGTTTTACAAAAAGGGCTCGTATGCAATTACATATACAAAAAGAATACTTGTTCCTTTACAAAAATTTACTTTGCTAAATACAAGCCATATACAAAAGTAATTACAGCGGAAGACTTCAAAAAGTAAAACAACTTCATCCAAAAAGACTCCTAGTGGCCGACCTGCAGATATCCGACTCTGAACTGCACTCGCCACCTGCACGGGAAAAGAAGCCCGTGCTAAGCGATAACGCTTAGTGGGGAGGAACAAAACAAAGCAAAATAACAATATACAATATAGCATCTCATCACTTTTAAAATATTTACAATACAAGTAATTAATAAATACAATCATACTTTTCTACATTACACCGATAAAGGATATACAAGAATTCATGTGCAACATATTCATTTAAACTTGTTAAACACATCTCAACATATACAATACATATACACATATAGCCTGATTAGTCTGGTATAAACCTAAGAAGTGGATACGGTCATTTGGATACTGATAGAACACAATATCCCAAGCATATAGAGACATGAGTCTCAAAACATGTATTTTACATATAGAGACCGAGGTCTCGCTTTATTTCCATGTAGATCCTAACAGGATCGAAACAAGGATCCAAACGGACCCGCATATAGCATTTTTATCATATAGCAGCTGCACACACACTCTGACCTAAGTAAGCGCTTACTTATCCACTACTATGACTTATACAGGCTTATAAGACACAACTCAATAATTCATATGTCAAATCATGAGAATTTCACTAGGTACTAGCTTATAATTCATGTATACTTGTATACTAATCACATTCAGAATATTTAAACATATAAATATATATCAATACTAAAGGTAATGAGGACATATAGCTCATATTGAATTAATCTATATTAAATAAATTATACAATGTGTAAATCATGTACTCCAATTATTAATCATGTATACAATTCAACAATAAACAATTATTAAAATGCAATTTCAATCTTAAAAACCCATACATTTAATAGGTGTTGAAAAAAAACTTTAAAACAGAAGTTAAAATCCTGTTTTGGAAAACAGAAGCCGGTCACGTCGTGACCACTGGTCACGTCGTGACGCAGAGCAAGCAAGAACAGGCAGCAAGGAAGGCCGGTCACGGCGTGACCTCCAGTCACGTCTCGTGATGCAGGCCTCACGCGAGCGCCAAGCAAAACCACAAGGCAGTCACGCCGTGACCATGAGTCACGTGACGTGACGCCAGTGAGGAGAGGAAGAAATCGTGCAAGGAGAAAGGGGGACAGTCACGTCGTGATGCCGCTTCACGCGACGTGACCTTCAGCAAAGAAGGAGTCACGGCGTGAAGCTGCTTCGCGCCCCGTGACCATCTGCCGAGAAGGGGGTCACGGCGTGACCACCAGTCACGTCTCGTGACCTTCTTCTCACAATTCTTCATCTTCTCCAAACTTCCAATTTTCCAGAAATCCAAACCCAGAAAAACGTAAAAAAACCAGATAATTGTAAAAACAGAGTACAATCAAAACTCAAATCCCCCTTTTGTCTAAAACTCCTTTTCATGCAATAATCATTCAAATGCGTACCTTTAGGCCTTCTGAGCACAACCACAGCAACAAACACTCAAAACATTACATTCTTACACAGTCAATCAGTAATAACAGAGAGAGTCACTAACCCAATATTTTGCATTCAAATTCAAGCACATTCATCTTATTGCATATTCGTAACACTCTTTTTCTAACTAAATCATGTATACACCCTATATTTCTCATGCATACTTATAGACAGAATCAACAAGTAACTTTAACAACTAACACAAATAGGATCCAAAATCGAGAAAGGCAGACACTCCCAAACCTGTTGAAGTCCAAAAAGAACGACCACTGTATCCTCTTCAATCAACCACCTTCTCTTTCCCTTTATCCTTCTTCTCTTCAACAGATTTATGAACCGACAAAACAAGACCAAAAGTTCAGACATCCAAAACTAAAACTTCATACTAAAATCATTATAACAGAGAGACACAAGGAGAAGTTCAGTCTTAACAACTCATTCACTTACCTCTTGATCTTCAATACTCAAAACCGTAGCTCAAAAACAAATGGATGAACAACCCATGCAAACCGAAAGAAGAACAGAAACACAAGGGAAGAGGAGTGGTTTTACGTGAGAGAGAGCAAGAGAGAAAAACTCATGTGTTTAATTTTCCAGAAACTAAAACATTCAGCCCCTTTCTTTTCCCTCACCCACGTACACACACACTCACTCACCACTTGGCACACATGCACAAAGACAGACCCACTTAAACCACAATTACTATTAAATCCTTACTAATTACACTTTAATCACCAACTAACAATCTGTCATCAAATACTTTTATTACTTGCAATTTAATCCACTTTCCTCATATAAAATACCAAATTGCCCTTAAATGTCCATATAAAATTATTAAATCCAAATAGGTCACTTATGGGGTGTGACAGAGAGAGAGAGAGAACACAGATTTGTTCCCGTTCTCCCTTCCCTCTCACGCCTCCTCTTCCTCATCTCTTCTTCATTTCTGCTTTCTCCTCTTCTTCTCTGTTTGGCTGGGATTTGAACTTGCTTAGAGGTGGTTTTGACTGAGTTTTGGAGCAAGATTAAAGAGATATGTGTTTGGGTTTAGGGCTCCTATGTTTTTGGGTTTTTCCTCTTCTCTTTTTTCTGGTTTTGCTAGTTTTGAGTTAAGGTTTGGATGAGTAATTTTCTGGGTTTGTGTTTGTGCAAGTTTGTGGTGGCAAGAAGAACCTTAAGGGCAAAGTAAGGATTGAAGATTGAAGCTAGGAAGTGATTTTTTTTGGATCTTTGATTTCCAGGTTTGGGAATTTGTTTTCTACAATTTCAGTTTTGGGTTGTCTGCCCTAATTCTCCTTGGATCATGAGTGTGCATATGTGTTTGTTTTCCCGAAATTCGAGTGCTTTGATATGAGTTTATGCATGAATTAATTTGGGTAAATGTGTTAGTAATCCATGTTGTTGATTGAGATAAATGTATATGAGGGTTGGTATTGAAATGCATGTGTTTGGGAATTTCTTTGAATTTGATGTTTTATAGTGATTTTAGCAGTTCTGTTTAATCCTCATCTGACCTCCGTGTATTGTTTTTGTCATAAGTAGGGTTTTATATCTCGAAACCGTGTCATTCTTGAGCCATTAGAACCATGACTTCCAGGTCTTTAAAAGTCCTAGAAATAGACGTGGGAGAATTCTTGCTCTAAGATCCGGCAAAGTTGCCAAAACCGTAGTGCCTCTATTTGGGTCGGGTTATCTGAGCAGTTTGGGTTGTTTAGCTTACATCTATAGTTATAGATGTCATTTTGATCTGAAATTTGTTTCATTTAAAATTTAACATCTTAGGGAACAATTTTAAGAAGGAAGGTTTGCCTCAAATTTTCGTTTAGATGTCCGTTTAGCCTGAAAAAAATTGAGTTGTGAAGCGGTCCTATAGCCAATCTTCTGTTTTGCAAACTTTTGGTAGGTCACGGTGGTAACCAAATTCATTACCACCATGACATATGAAAATGCTAGGCAGAATATTTTGTTTGGACCTCATGGTGGTAACCAAATTCATTACCACCGTGACCCCTTCTGTCTTGACCATTTTAGGTGTTTTTCTTCCCGAATTGAACCCGTTTCGCACCAGAACTTTTTAGGATCTATCCGATGTATGTATAGGACTATTAAATGAGTATAAGAATAGTTATCACTTGGAAAATAAACACGAATAGGATTAAGATTAATTCAAACTAATAAAATAATTAGGTGTAATTGTATGAATAGAATCTAATCAAGTTAAGTGACATTTAAGGATTAATACCTTAAGCTGTTTGAGCAAGTTATATTATAATGTGAATGTATTATGCATATCTGTACTGACGATCCTCATCTAAGAATATTATATTATGCTTAAGTGTAAATTGTATCATTGTATGATTAAGACTTTGCATCGTTAAGTATTGGCATATTAGTGTTCCCCTACTTGACCCTGGTGCTATAGAATAAAGATATGGGTATAGTGGGTTGGCATGAATTATATTATACGCTTTGCAATATGAATTGTATGATGCATGACTGATTTTATGAACATATTTATATGTCTATTGTACTCTGGTTTATGCATGATAATATATCTATATTTATATATATATATGCATTATGTGATTCGAAACGTGAATTCTTTGACGCATGACCTGTGAGAGTTGTAGGATTTTTGGCTTGAAAATCTAGAAATTTGCCTTCAGGAATCGCAACTGGGCGTGGGTCACGGTGGCAACCTATTTAGTTACCACCGTGAGGCATGAACCAGATGCATTTTGCCCAGAGTTTGAACATGTCACGGTGGCAACCAATCTGGTCACCACCGTGAGGTGTCCAGACTTTAGCTGCTGTCTGGGCAGTGGGTATATCACGGTGGCAACCTAGTTTAGTTACCACCGTGAGGTGCCCAAAAGGTGCTTTCTGTTTTGGGGTCTGGGTATGTCACGGTGGCAACCTAGTTTAGTTACCACCATGAGGTACCCCAAACTTGCTTCTGCCAAAGATCTTTGGTATGTCACGGTGGCAACCAATCTGATTACCACCGTGGCCTACCCTGTTTTTGTAATGAAATCCTGTATTCTTCCCACGTTTTAGAAATGTTATACTATTGATTTTAGCATTCTATATCACTTAATATGAGCCATAATTGTGCATGTGCTGATCTATTTAAAGTATATGAATTC
Source organism: Excoecaria cochinchinensis (assembly GCA_947683425.1). NCBI lineage: Eukaryota > Viridiplantae > Streptophyta > Magnoliopsida > Malpighiales > Euphorbiaceae > Excoecaria > Excoecaria cochinchinensis. The sequence goes on from CANTUQ010000158.1 coordinate 579,143, forward strand.
TTATAATTAAATGTGGATGTTAACTGTATAAATTTTAGCCTGCAAGAGTCAGTCTAGTGGATAGTTAGGCATGCCTAATAGAGTTTCTTTAGCTGCAGCCCTTTGAACGTTTGGACCCTGATCAGGTCCCTGTTTGGTTCCTCGCGAACCCTTTTGTGTGAATGGATCTTGTTTAAGATCCCCTTTCGTTAAAATGTTTTCGAATGTGGAAAATGATGTTGTTTTTCGATTCGTACCCGTAAGGTACCCCTTTGGCCGATTTGTACCCGTATGGTACTGCCCGTATACTCATAATCCGCTATTTTGAGTCAGCAGGTATTCAATTTGTTTTGTTGATATGACAAGAGATATGATATTCGAATGAGTACGATTTTGCATATGTGAATCAAGTATGAATTTCTGAATGTTTTAAATGTGGCTCAAGCGTGTATATTGTGGGTGGTTAGTTGCATATATTGTGTTGTGACTGCGTTGGGATACGAATTAATATGTATATGAAGGCCTGCTAGAATTGCTAAATGCCATGGGTAATTTGTATGTATTTTTTTTGAAGGATAGTATTTGTACCTTGCATGGTATTCTGCCTGCTTTGGTTCGTTTGATCGAGTTTATGAATGTGGTTATGATCTTCTAAATGCATGGTTTTTATATGCAAGCATATTATATATATGTGTTATGAATTTTCGCATATGTCATTTGCTTGTGTTATGCCTTGACGACCATTGTGAATGGCCATCCATATTGCTTATGTGTTCTCCCCACTAAGCGTTATCACTTAGCACGGGTTCTTTTCCCGTGCAAGTGGCAGGTTTGGTTATGTTCGTGCCGTGCATCTGCAAGGTTGGCCACATAGGAGTTAGAAGAGTTTTGTCATTTTTTTTGGTTGCAATTCCTGTATTTCAGATTATGTATTTTAAAAAGCCTTTGGTTTATATAATTGTAAATGTTTGGACCTAGGTGTAATATTTTAGAGGTTGTAATGTTATTATGTTTCTATATTAAGTTATCCCTTTGTTTTATCGTTTGTCTTATGCTTCCGCTGAATGATCGTATGTTTTCATGTGTATATGTTTCTGCTTAGTGCCTGCGTGTGTGTGAGTTAATGTATGTCCAGTTTTGCTTCTCTAGGTAAGTTTTTAAATTTCCCATGTTTTTGTATAAATGTATGCTTTCGCATAGTGTATGTGTGCATGTATGTGAGTGAGCGTCGGGTAGCGCTCTCCGGCGTCCTTTCAATTGGGGACATAGGGGGTGTTACAAATATGACCTAAGAAGGACACCTCTTTAAGCTAAAAATCGCACTTACTGAGCTTTGTAAATAACTGATGATCCCTCAATGCCTGAAGCACAACATGCAACTAATCTTCATGCTCATACTCATTCTTTGAGTATACCAAAATGTAATCGATAAACACAACAACAAATCAGTCGAGATATGGCTGGAATACCCTATTTATCAGATCCAAAAAATCTGTTGGCGCATTTGCCAACCCAAATGGCATCACTAGAAACTCATAGTGGCCATACCTTGTCATAAAGGAAGTCTTAGGAATATCCACATCTTTCACTCGAAGCTGGTAATAACCGGACCTCAAATCAATCTTGGAGAAAACTCTTGCTCCTCTTAACTGATCAAACAAATCTTTTATCCTTGGCAACAGATACTTATTCTTCACTATAACCTTATTAATTTGTCGATAGTTAATACACATGCGCAATGTACCATCCTTCTTCTTGACAAATAACACCGAAGCACCCCACAGAGAAATGATGGGTCTAATAAAGCCCTTGTCTAATAGCTATTGCAATTGCATTTTTAACTCTTTCAACTCTACTGGATCCATTCGATAAGGAGCTTTAAAAATAAGAATAATACTCGATAGAATCTGTAACATCCCTTACCCGTATGCAGTAAACCGTACCATGATTTGACGGTTCACGGCGACGATCAAGGGCGTTACCAAAACAAATATTTAAAACTCATAAAACTTTATGCCAAAATCAGAGTTATAAAATTTCTTTCATTTTCAAATGCACTTATATCGTTAACTATAAATTTATTATGCAAGCACCTTACAAAATATACTGCTTCAGAACTTATTACAGATAGTTCAATTACATAGTTAAAATTACTTTTACAAAACTTATATTTTAAAATTCCAAATCTTACATACACTCTTAAGATTATACAAGTCCTACCCTAAGATAACTCCACAAACTTGCATTGGCCCGACTTGCTACGGATGACCCTCAAAAGAGACTCGATCACTTGCACCTACATGGATTAAAAGAAAATACGTGCTAAGCATAAAGATTAGTGGGAAACACATAATTATGGGCGACCACAAGGAATGGTCATCAAATAGATTCATTCATGAAAGCATTCTTTAAAACATAAACATACAAATCATAACTATCTTAGTAAATCAAGGGAAATCTTAATAGTGTAAACACATATATAATCTTTCATCTACAGCATGCTTTTCACATACGGTTCAATTCAAGAAGCATATACATTATTAATTCATGTATCAATCTCAATATGCCAAATATACAGTAAATTACCAGTCTAGTACTATTTCGTACAAATATATGTACATATACACATGTTCACTTTTCACTTTTATTTAGGTTCATAAACTTCAATTATTACACTTTGCTTTAACAAATTGCCTGTACTTCCAAAGCAATGGACAATAGGCATTAGAACACATAGGTACCCAAAGGTACATTCATTTCTGTAATAAAGGGGGATCTACCACGATCCAGAAACATATAAAGATCCAATTCGGGATCCAGAAACACATATAAGGACTGTAAATTGGGTCCAACAAAGGATTTATCATATAAAATTTCCATATTATTCATTTATCTATAAACTGCCCACATTTTCAAAGTGATGGATAATGGGTAAAAACACATTGGTACCCGAAGGTATATTCATTTTTTAATAATGGTGGATCTAGCGTGATCTAGAAACACATAAGGAACCCCAAATGGGATTCCGTCTTGATCCACAAAGGGCTATCAAGACACATAGGCTACAGCACTCAGAGGTCCCTATAGGCATGCCTTTCTATGCATAACACGATTAACGTAGGCTATTCCCATAATTATACCATTCTTATATTGTCCGTATTATTATCTAACTCATCACATTTAAACATATTCGCTTTTACCTTATTATGATCATATAATGAGCTTTACACTTTCAAGTTTATCATGTATAACAATCCCACAATGTTTTAGTGTTCAATACCTAAACAAAATAATCATTCATACTAAATGAAAGTCATATTCATATAATCTCATTCTTTTGCACATTCAATCATATTAACATTAAAGGCATATCTGAGGTTTACATACTCATTTATTATGTTCGTACATGCCCCTTTTCATATTCATAAACTTAATAAATATCATGTATCAATGTTACATGAATATCAAATTATTTTTATTACACTTGTATTCTTACTAGATTGTTAGCATCATTATGTCTATTCAATATTTAGACAGTCATTTAAAAATCATTATATATACAAAAGATTCATTTAATTTTCAGTTCATGTCACACTAAACAAAATCATTTAATTCAATCTTAACATTGTATAACAATTTCAAACAATAACTAAGTCTACTTGAGGCTCGAATCACTAATAGCATATATGAACTTTCTATACATACGCACATACATGCCACATTCAGTTTTAGCAAGCACATAGGCATTATCAGAGTTTCTATCAATAAATCATCTTTTATGCACGAATAAGTTTTTATGATTTTGTTTGGACTTAGAATGCTATGCCAAGCTTCCTACGTATCTTAAGGGTTGGGAATCCGAACCCCATAGTTCTATAGATTCAATATACAAATTGGAGTATTTTCGCTTATAAACATATTAACATGTCATGTCATGTCACTTTTGGGTTTATTCGAAAATATTAGTGTAGACACCGGGTCCCGAGTCCGGCATAAAAATGGCAATGGTAATTTTGGATCCTTGATAATTTTCTCAAAAAAAAAATAAAAATAATATATATATAATAAATATAAATATGTGTGTGTGTAAAATTAAGTAATTAGTTAGTTAATGTTGTTAGTTAATTAATTAGTTAATATTATTGTATTAATTAAAATGCATGTAAAGATTAATTAGTTAAAATGTAAAATGTTTAATTAATTAGATAAATTATATATTAAGTAGATTAATTAATGTTTAAATTGAATATATTAATGTTTAATTAATATGTAATGTTTAAATTAATTAATGTGTGTGTTATTTGAATTAAGTTAAATTAATTAAAATTAAGAAAAGAAGAAAAGGAGAAAAGGAGGGAATTAAGGAGGAAAATACATTGATGACCCTGAACCCTAATTTGAGGGTGTATAAAAAGAAAAGAATGAGGAAAAATGAGGGGGGCTCGGCAGATCAAGAAGAAAAGAGAAAGAAAAGAAAAAGAAAAGAAAAGAGAAAGAAAAGAAAGAGAGAGCTGAGCACAGGGAACCGAAGAACAAAGAAAAAGAAAAACAAAAGAGAAACAAAAGAGAAAGAAAAGAGAGAGCAAAAGAGAGAGGGTCAAATAAAGAAAGAAAGGAAAAGAAATAAGGGGAGAAGAGAGGAATAGGGGCCAACGGAGACCAGAAGCGCCGGAGAGAAGAAGAAAAAGGAAGAAAAGAAGGGAGAGAAGGCGTCGCCTCCGCCGGCCACCTCCGACGCCGGATTCAGGCACGCGCCCCGCCGCTCGACTGCCGAGGTCCAGACGCACCTCTCCATGTCGTCCGATCATCCACCGCTTGCCGGAAGAGGGCGCGTCGAGGCACAACGCCGGTGAAGAACAGTTACGCTTTATCGCGTTTTCCGGCCAAACGCCACAACATTCCGGCGCGTGGCCACCGGATCTGGACTCCCGACGAGGCGATCTACGAGGCGGTGAGGGAGGTGTCGTCAACCGCCGCTCCGGCAAATCTCCGGCGAGGGAAATCCGGTGAGTCTATTTTATATTTATTTATTTTAATATATTATTAATTAATATTAATTAATATTAATATTATTAATATTATTATTATTATTAATTATTTATTTATTATTATTATTATTAATATTTTTTTATAATTCTGTTTTTATTATTTCTATTATTTTATTTAATATTTATTATTCTGTTTTTGTGATTATGTTAATTATTGTTATTATATTTATTTATTATTATTATTATTATTATTATATGTATTTATTTAATTTCTGTCTATTAATATTATTATTATTATTATCATTATTATTTAATATTATTACTATTATTATTATTGAGTTCTATGGTTATTTAATTTTATTGATTTGTGATTATTTAATTCTATGTTTTATCATCATTATTATTATTATTATTATTATTATTATTATTATTGTATTATATTATTATTGTTATTATTTTAATATGCATTTCATAATTATTATAGTTAATATGTTGTTATTATTATTATTATTATTATTATTATTATTATTATTATTATTATTATTATTATTATTATTATCATTATTGATTATTGTTATTATTATTGTTATTTATTTATGCAATTATTTATGTATTCATTTATTTATTTATTTAGAAATATGTAATTACTATTTTATTGCATTTTACCTATTTGTGGTCTGTGATAATAAATGATTTTTCGACCGTGCTTAAAAGAACCACCACACAAATGTTGTCTACTAAATAGAATGTTTGCTAAATAAAACTTGGACCAAAGTCCTATTTTTACCCAATAAAACCATCACATAAAAATCGTTTTCCATAATGAATGCATGCATGCGAGGACCAATTTTCTTATTGTTAATGAATAACCCGTTTTATGCATGTATAGCACATTTATAAACGAAGGTTGTATTCTGCCCTTAGTATTATTGTAAATTTATTTCATGCTTTAATGCTATTTTATTTTATGCTCTTAAATGGATGAATGCGCCTTAATTTAAATTGCATCGTGTGGAGAGAGAGCGAATCAATGTTAATTAAAATTTGATCATAAAATAATCGAGGTAGAAATAGATGAGAAATCCCGAACCCAGCTCTGGTCTTTGGGCTAAAGAGGTTAGAGGTTGATAGGAGCTAAATTGAAGTAATGCTCCATCAGGTATATTTTTAATTTTTTTTTCTTTTCTTTTCTTTTATTTTCTTATTTCACTTATTATTTGTCTATTATTTGGGTTTGTTTTCTTTTCTTTTCTAATTTATATGATTTAATTTTAGTTACATTAACCTAATTTTACATTTAAGCATTAAAAACACAGAAAAAGGAGAATTAAAAGCGGGAATTTAAATTTTAAAACCCTAAAAGTCGTGACCCTTCATTTTCTTCCCTTTCTATTTCATTTCACTGTTAGTTTATTTTAACCAACACAGGTCACGAGTAAAAGACTTTCCTTTCTTCTTTTTCTTCTTCTTCCACCGAGAACTTCAGTTCTTCTTTTCATTTTTCGTTTCTTCTTCAACCTTCAATCCTCTGTTCTCCTTTCGTTTTTATTGTTCTTCATTTTAGCTTTCCATTTCTATTTTCTTCTTTTCTCTTTTCTTCATTTGACTTAGGGATTTCGGGTTTTGCTTTCTACATTCAGGTTTGTCATTTTATTTTCATTTTTCTTTTTCATTTTTTTTTCTTTCCCTAACACACTACATTTCGGTATTTTTTCTGCATAAATAAGCCACATTTTGTTTATAGTTTGTTCTCTGTTTACATTACTGTTTCGTTTATCTATTTTGTTTTCCTTTTGTGTATTTGGTTTTGTTTATTTTCTTCTTTTGTCTTCAGATTTACTTATCTATATTTATCATTGTCTGTTTACCCAAACACAAACAAATATGGTGAGAACAAAGAATCCTTCTGTTTCTAGAATTGAACAAGAAGAGCAGGAAGTTGAGGAAGTGAACATTGCTGCTCATTATGGTGCCTTGTTTCCTATTTTCTCTGTAGATGAAGGTAGCAGGTATTTAACTCTTCGTGATAGGCATTTGATGCAATGTAAGTATTTTCCTGACTCTTTACTCAATCAAATTGGCATGCTAGAAGTAGTTAATAACATGTTGAGGGTATGTGGGTTGTTTAAATTTGCCTCTATGCATGAAAATGTGCGTCCTGATTTAGTTTTAGAATTCTATACCACATTGAAAAAGAATGATGATAATGAGAATTGGTTAGATTTTAGGATGGCGGGAAAACCTTATACTTTAACCTATTTTATGATGAATAGGATATTTAGATTTTCTCAAGCTGGTTTAACCGAGCCACCTAAATCTTTTAAGCCACATGAATTTTAGACATTTTTGACTGACTTGCAAACTCGTTATAGGGCTAGGGATGCTAAATCCATGTTTATTAAAGATTTAAGATATTGGATTTTGCATAGATTTTAGCTTCTTTAGTTTTTAACAGGTCTGAATTTAATAGAGTTTCATATAATGAGTTGTTTTTGATGTGGTGTGTACATAAACGCAAGGACGTATGTTGGCCTTTTTGGATAGTAAGTCAATTGTTGCAATGTGTAAATAAGCATGATTCGCCTTTAACACATGGACATGTTATTTCTAGTATTGCGAACAATTTAAATGTGGATCTTGATGCCTATTATAGAGTTTTTCCTTGCCATTATTTTAATAAGACTATGTTAGTTCGTGGAGAAGTTGTTGGCATTAATTTTCAGGAAATTCCGGCACGTGCTCGATCATGTTGGAGGGATATTGCTGGAAATGCTGCGCCATAAGTTGAGGAACAAGAAGAAGAAGGTGAGGAGGAGGCAAGTGAAGATGAGGAGATGGCTGATATTCCAGCTGCTGCTCCTGAAGTTGGCTCATCCAGCCATAACATTCCCTCAATGCTATCTAATATGCAAGAGCAATTATCTTCCATTGAGCGACGTCAAAGGAGGCTGGAGTACAAGTTTGATAACTTCTTGATACAATCGGGTTTTGTGGTTCCATCGCCTCCACCTTCACCATGATAGGGGAGTTTTCTTTATCTTCATTTCATTTATTTCTTTTTACTTGTCATTCCTACACATTGAGGACAATGTTGGTTCTAAGTGTGGGGGAGTGATTGTGTTATGTGTTGTGATATTTGTGATTGTTTGTGTTGAGTTTGTGTATGTATTATTTATGGAAATTGCATGAAAGCTTTTATGTGTGTTTTTATATTTCAATTAGGCTTTTGAGTAAGCTTTATTATGAAGCATTGTTTATTTGGTATATTATATAGGTTGTTAAGTCCATTATTTTTTTATGCTCATTTTTATCGGTTTTCATTAACCTTAGATTAATTACCCTTAACCCTAAAAGTACCAATCTAGAAATTAAAACAGGGGAGTTTTATTTTTAAAACCCTAACTTTTAAACTTACGCTATTTGGATTTTCAGCTCCCTCTCGTTTTCTTTTCGTTTTCTTCCTATTCTCTCCTTGTCGTGTTCTTCAATTCGAGTCGCACACAGATAAGTTTCTTTTCATTTTCTTTCTTTCTTTTTCGTCTGTACGCGTCGCACATCCGTTTCCTCTTTAGTTTCTTCCTCTTCTTCACTCATTTCTTTTCTCATTTATGCATCACGTTTTCTAACAGTTCAACATTTCCATTTCTTTTTTGTTTCCTCAAATTTATTAAGGTATTCATACGTTTGTTCCTCTTCACTTTCTGTCTTCAGTTCCGTTTTCATTTTCTTTCTTTTTGGGTTGCTCCCACACTCTGTCGTTTCATTTCGTGAACTTCTTTGACAGTATATCTCTTCTTTCTATTTCTTGCATTTTCTATTTACATAAACACACTCCCCGGCAACGGCGCCAAAAACTTGTTGTGCATTTTCTAATGATGCAACATACCGCAAGTATACGGTGTACCGTAATAGTACTTAAGATATCGATCCCACGAGGAACGTCTTCACACACTATTACTAATTGATTTTAATCTTGTTTACAATGATAATAAATTTGATGGTTGAATTAGAACTACTTAATTTAAACCTAATTTATGTTTATCAGAAGAAGATAAATAGTATATTAATGAAGAACTAAACATAATGAATTTGATCCATCATTTTAATTTACATTTATTCATCTTTCATGCAAGCCAAGTTAGAATAAATTTTTAACTCACTCTCTCGATATGAATTAAAATGCCTAAAACATACAATTAAAATTCTAACTCACAATTTTCATTAATGAATTAGAGGTTTCTAATTACATATTTTAAGAATAGACACTAACCTATAGCAATTATCTCAATATACCAATCTCTTAAATATATCTTAATAATGAAATTCTATTAGATGTCAGATAAAGTAAACTCTCGAATTACTTTAACTTGTAAAGATCAAGCAAAAGATACTAATAGAAAATCTACAATGAAAGACTATGAAAGTTGATGAAAATAGAAAGAATAAAAACATGCAAATTCATTAAAATGATATTCATAGAAATATTGGAGAAGAATTAAAAATAAAAGAATAAGATAGAAGTTCTTCAACCCTTTTCTCAATCTCTTGAAATAAGTTTTCCTTCTCCTTAATCTTCTTCTTCAAACCATAAAACTAAATAGAAATTTAACTAAGAAAAATCTGTCTTGCAAAATAGAGAAAAATTACTTAACTAAAAATTCATCCTTTTAAAATTACAGTTAAACTACATATTTATAGATATTAAACTAAGAATTGTGTCCCTTGAGAATGGTTGCAAAGTTTGGTGAAAATATGTGACTTTTGAAGTGATTTTTGGCCCAAAACCGTCCAACGGTCATTTCTGTCGCGCTCGCAACGGTGTCGCGATCGCGACAGAACGCGCTGCTTCTTTTCTTTTTTTTCTTTCTTTCTCTCGGATTTCACTTCCCTCTCTTGCCAGTCACGTCGCGTTACTCCCCATCACGGCGTGTCTCTTCGCGTGTGTTGCGTGACTGGCGCTCACGTCTCGCGTTGCCTCGCCTCCTCCTCTTTCCTGGCTTCTCTCTTTTCCTTTTCTTTCCTGGCCTCTCTAATGCGTCACGTCGCGTGACCTTTGCTCACGCCGTGACCTCTCCTCTCGCAGCTCCTCCTCTTATTTTCTTTCTCTTTTTCTTCTTTCTCTTCTTCAGTCACGTCACGTGACCTTAGCTCACGGCGTGACTCCTCTCTCTCAGTCCTTCCCTTCTTTTCTTTGTTTTTTTCTTCTTTCTTCTTCTCAGTCACGTCACGTGACCTTAGCTCACGGCGTGACCTCTTATATGAGACGTGATCTTCTCCTCTTCTCGTGACCCTCTCCTTCTTTATCTGTTCTTTTGTTCATTTTTCACCTATAAATAACAAGAAACACACAAACATGCACTCTAATACAAATAATCATAACTTAACACATCACATTAAATTTTACAAACAATTACATAATTAATTATATAAACTCACACAAAATAAATACATAATTATACTTCAATTTAGCTCCTATCAAATTCCCCCACACTTAACCCTTGCTTGTCCTCAAACAAGAGAAAAGACATGAATAAATTCAACAGCCAATAATTACAAAGTAATGTTCATTCAGCATATACACTAAAGTTGCAAAGATCAACTATCTCAAATACTCACACATATCAGTAAATCAAAATTCAAATTATGCATTGAAAATTTAACAAGTTACCTAACTTTACTACTTCCAACATAAAGAATATAAAGTCTCAAAAACTAAACATGAATCAAAGAGAGAAAATTGATCATTAAAGTTGAAAATCTAAGATTACTAGTCACCTTTTAGGACAATTGAAGCTCACTTACCCTTAATCAAATCTCATGGCATTTTTAAACTCTCTTTTTTTTTATATTCTTTCTTACATGGATATATATATTTTTTCATTTAATTCCATGCATAGCAAGAGAAATTAATATGGGTGCGTTTTACGCTCCATCCCATATTTTTTAAAATTTTGAATGTACATCTTGCTATTTATTGTTGAAATTAGTGGGTGCATTTTATGCTCCATCCCACTTATTTTTATTTTTATTTTTCTTTTATTTTTAGTCCTCATCCATTATTGAAAAGAAATAAGGGCAAGTATTATGGCTATAGTTTCCATAGGCAACTAAAAACTTAAAATTTTAAACAAAATGAGCAAATTCTAACTTTAAAAACATAGTAGGTAAAGAGACTAAATAATCTATAATGTTGAAATAAGTAAAACCAAATAACTTGAAAAACTTAAAACACATACCAAAAACACATACTCACAGATATCACTTCAAAAGTCACATATTTTCACCAAACTTTGCAACCATTCTCAAGGGACACAATTCTTAGTTTAATATCTATAAATATGTAGTTTAACTGTAATTTTAAAAGGATGAATTTTTAGTTAAGTAATTTTTCTCTATTTTGCAAGACAGATTTTTCTTAGTTAAATTTCTATTTAGTTTTATGGTTTGAAGAAGAAGATTAAGGAGAAGGAAAACTTATTTCAAGAGATTGAGAAAAGGGTTGAAGAACTTCTATCTTATTCTTTTATTTTTAATTCTTCTCCAATATTTCTATGAATATCATTTTAATGAATTTGCATGTTTTTATTCTTTCTATTTTCATCAACTTTCATAGTCTTTCATTGTAGATTTTCTATTAGTATCTTTTGCTTGATCTTTACAAGTTAAAGTAATTCGAGAGTTTACTTTATCTGACATCTAATAGAATTTCATTATTAAGATATATTTAAGAGATTGGTATATTGAGATAATTGCTACAGGTTAGTGTCTATTCTTAAAATATGTAATTAGAAACCTCTAATTCATTAATGAAAATTGTGAGTTAGAATTTTAATTGTATGTTTTAGGCATTTTAATTCATATCGAGAGAGTGAGTTAAAAATTTATTCTAACTTGGCTTGCATGAAAGATGAATAAATGTAAATTCAAATGATGGATCAAATTCATTATGTTTAGTTCTTCATTCATATACTATTTATCTTCTTCTGATAAACATAAATTAGGTTTAAATTAAGTAGTTCTAATTCAACCATCAAATTTATTATCATTGTAAACAAGATTAAAATCAATTAGTAATAGTGTGTGAAGACGTTCCTCGTGGGATCGATATCTTAAGTACTATTACGGTACACCGTATACTTGCGGTATGTTGCATCATTAGAAAATGCACAACAGAGGTCATCCTTCAAGATACTTCTTGAGTCACGAGGCTCCTAGGCTCCTTAGGGTGAGGAGTACACCTTCCATGATCCCTCTAGCTGGCCCAAAATGGATACCAAGCGCAGTCTTAGGCTCTCCGAAGCGAGAGAAACTTTCCCAATGTTCTATTGGGTGGCGACTCCATGAAACCTCCGTGTTGCTCAACATAGACGCACTTGCGATTCATCGCAAGCTGTCAACGGACCCACAATTGCCCGATCGCCCTCGAGCGGGCGGTCAGAGGGGCGGCCGCGGGGATTCGGCGTGCGTCACAGTGGCGACTCCGTTGGGGACGATATGGTTTGAGATTTCAATTTGAAAATACCTCATTTAACATTTATGGTTAAAATTTAATTCATAAATTCGCTTTCTCTCATTTGCATTACATCTCATTAGAGCTTTAGAATATGCTAGTTTGGTCCCTCTATTAGCCCCGGTGCGTTCCTGAAGCACGACCTCATTTTCACTCAATTTGGGGAAGTGTTAAGGATAATCACCAGCCCAAGCCTCATACCATCATGGTATATAAAATGGTGACCCGATCGGTCGTTACGCTCGTGATAAGTTAGACCCGTTGGCAGGGATCATGCTTGGGTAGCCTTAAAGTAACACCACCTTTTGACCAAAGCCCATGTAATGGCACTAGAAACTTCCACTAGGTAACATGTACCATAATATCGTGCTTACTATTTGGGCCGTCATCTATTGAACAAAATCAATTGAATCAGATGATTTTCATCAAAGGCTTTCATGCCCCGATGGGCTCATCTTGATTTAATCGAATTGTTTAAATATATAATGGCCAAACATCCATGCGCATGTGCTTTAAAGTAAGAGTTGTTAGGCTGCCGGTTTTTCACCGCGCCCTATACGCGTCCATTGGGTTCCCTGTTAACCCTTGGATAAAGCCCACCTAGGAAAGAGACCGCACGACCCCGTGTGTGGGAGAAATAAGGTTGGAAGGATCTATCTGCTTACATGTGGCTGTGAATGCTGCACAACATGCGCATACATCACATGTCATTCATGTCAAAAAAAAATAAATAACCAAAAAATATAATGAAAAAGTAAATAAAAAAATACATTTCATATTGTGTGTATATATCCTTTTGCCTGCGTATTATTTTTCACATACATATACAATCACATGTATATTTATTTTCATGCATTGCATCGTATAATTGCAATTTATTGATTTTTTCACTCCATCTGCACAATTCACGATCATGCATTGTATATTGTCATACACGCATCATTCTAACAATTTAAATTTTCAGCCATCATAAATTCATCCAAGTGGATTAGAGGTCCCGACGGTCAATTAGTAAGGCCAGACTCGCCCTTTGGATTGCTCGAATTAGTGCTCTATTGGGATCCTGAGCCACTCTCGACATCTAGTACCTCATCTTCATGATTCACGAGCACCTACTATTCCACAACCACCTGTTTATCCACAACAACAAATAGTCCATGCTGGCGGCAAGCCGAACCACCTACTGGTGGAGAGGTTCTTTTTATTGGCAATGCTCGTCAACTTGTTAATGAGCACGGAGCTGTTGCACCCATTAAGCCAAGAAGGAAAAAGGACTCCCAATCCCAATGATCATTTATGATGGAGCAGAAAGATGAGCCAAAAGTCTATCAAGCCGTGAGGGTTAGAGCACCCAGGGTAGAAGAAAAAGAGGCTTCAAAAGGGAAAATTACATCCATTGTCGGCTAAGTCTGCCTTAAACCAAGGGGAAGCTATTCATAGAATGGAGTAATTTTGTGCTTTCCACCAACATTGGCCAGTTAGCAGATCAATGCTAAATTCTGAGGGACTGAATTCAAGATCTTATCAATAGTGAAGAAATTGTTGACCTAGAGAAGAAGGGGAAATAAAAGCCGATGGCAGATGAAAGACATTGGTTGCAGTGCCTGCTTTGCTAGGAGATGCCTTTATATTTGAGCTTTTCAAATAATGGCATATGCAGTACTGGTCATTTCAATTATGTTTTTGCGTACTTGTATATTATTTCTAATAATTTCATTTCTTATGATCATGATGCATTCATTCATTTTGACATTAATTCAATTAATACTACTACATTTAATTTTGGAACTTTGGGAAAATCCAAAGAAAATCTTGATGGCATCTGATATAACTCCTGAAGAGAGAGATTCAGATAGAAAATAAAAATAATAAGAAAGAAAAACTAGTTGCAATTAGGAGATTGGATGAAAACTCACTAAGAGCACTAGAACCTTTCTGATTACCCGTCGAAGCAATCTCTGGATAAGACAGAACCCGAAAAATGAATTAGGCAATCTTTTCTTTGTATAGCTCTCTAAATGACTATTTCCTACCCTTGTTCTGCAATCGCTTGCTAGCCCATTGAGCTTTTATGCAGGTATGCTGAATGCGTACCAATTTTGTTGTTACACACATTAAAACTACCCCCTCGCCTAAAATGATTTTGGCTTCCCCTTAGAAGAGTGGCCGCTCTAAAACTGATGAATGTACATTTGAACAATTCTTTGGACTATTAAAAAATTGCCTTGATAAGAGCAAGTTCAAACTTTGAAAAGAGGGTTTAGTAATGCATGAAAGGCATGAGCTCAAAAAAAAAGAAAAAAGAGAAGCGAAAGCAAAAAGAAGAAAAAGAAAAAGAAAAATGAAAAATCCAAAAAGAAAAAATGAATGAAAAATGAAAGAAAAAGAAGCAAAGAAAAAAGAAGAATAAAAAAAAGAGCTCAAAATAGTGACCAATTGACTAGTTTCAATGATTGCCCTTCTGATCTGAAGGAGCCAGAATGTTATCGAGCCCAAATTCAAAAATACTTTTGAGCCGAGAACGGTTCATCCATCAGTCGAGAAAATATCGCGACCATTTTTCTCTAGCGACCTGATCTTTCTTTGACAGCCATCTACCTAAGCCTGACATTACAACCAAAGTAAGACCTCTTGATTCTGGATTCAGTCTTATCCAACTAGCGGAGATGACCTTTTAAAAAGGTTTGGTACGTAAGAAGAGGCATATGGTGTTTCTTGAGTTTCAAGCGAGAAGCCATGAGTGCATTCATGCATTCGAGTTAAGTCTCGTCTCCAACGTTGCATCTAGAATCCATGTAAAAAAAAAAAAAAAAGAGCTGAGAGAAAATATTCAATCATGAGAATCAAAAAGAGGGCAGATTGATAATAGGAGTTTGATGCTTTCAAGATCCTTCCTGAGATTGGATGAGGTTTTGTATCTTGAGATTAATGCTAAATAATGATCATATATTATGAAATCAAATTGAAATATGTGCATTTATGCAATGGTATTGATGTAACCAGAATAGTTCATCTGATTTACAAAAAAAGAAAAAAAAAGAAAAAGAAAAAGAAAAAAGAAAAAAGAAAAAAAATGGCCGTTAGAGATGAAAACCATAATTGGCGCTCTAAGCAAATGTTAGGCCAAAGGACATGGTGAAAACCTGAAAACAGGCAATCTGACCTAAAAAAAAAAAAAGCCGCTGGATTGGGTTGGGTCCATTTCAGGCAAAAAATAAGGCACAGGGTCATGTGAAAATCCGAAAGGACGCATTTTCCGCCAAGAAAAGCTAGTGTGAAAATCCATAAGGGATGCACTATCTTAAAATAATGACTACAGGTTTCAGATGAGAACCTCATGATCCCCAAAGAGCATGAAATTCTAAGGCAATTCCAGAAGGCACTGATCTTACTGCAAATTGCAATCAAATCGGCTGTCGCCTCCAAATCAAATTAGAGGAATTTTTATACTGCATTGCTGCATGCATACGCATCTCACGTGCATGCTTACGATTTTTTCTGCATATTTGCCTTTCTAAGTCTTACAGAAAAAAAGACTCGATGCGGACACCGGCAGAAACCGAGTGACGACATCATTCCAAACATCAATCAAGATCAAACCCAAGACCTCTCAGGGGGCAGTTCTCAACCTAAGACCTCCCAGGGGGCAGTTCTCACCCAAAGACCTCTCAGGGGGCACATAATCAAATCCAAGACCTCTCAGGGGGCAGATCTCAACCAAAGACCTCTTAGGGCAGATCTCAACCAAAGACCTCTCAGGGGGCAGTTCTCAACCAAAGACCTCTCAGGGGGCAGTTCTTAACCCAAGACCTCTCAGGGGGCAGATAATCAACCCAAGACCTCTCAAGGGGCAGATCTCAACCAAAGACCTCTCAGGGGGCACATAATCAAATCCAAGACCTCTCAAGGGGCAGATCTCAACCAAAGACCTCTCAGGGGGCACACAATCAACCCAAGACCTCTCAGGGGGCAGATCTCAACCAAAGGCCTCTCAGGGGGCACACAATCAACCCAAGACCTCTCAGGGGGCAGATCTCAACCAAAGACCTCTCAGGGGGCAGTTCTCATCCCAAGACCTCTCAGGGGGCGCATAATCAAATCCAAGACCTCTCAGGGGGCAGCTATCAAATCCAAAGACCTCTCAGGGGGCGCCACTCAACAGAACGGCTAGCACGATGACGACACTACCACTCTATGGAGGGTTAGCACGATCACGGCACTGCCGCTTCTGCAATCACAACAACAGCACTCAATTCAAGAAGGCAGCCGCCTCAGGTAGGTGTCTCTGCATCTCTTTCTCCCTTTGAATTTTGGATTTTCTCCTTTGAATTTTAGCTCACCTAGGTGTCTATGCACTAGATTCTCTAAAATTGGGGGCAACTGTAGACACCGGGTCCCGAGTCCGGCATAAAAATGGCAATGGTAATTTTGGATCCTTGATAATTTCCTCAAAAAAAATAAAAATAATATATATATAATAAATATAAATATGTGTGTGTGTAAAATTAAGTAATTAATTAGTTAATGTTGTTAGTTAATTAATTAGTTAATATTATTGTATTAATTAAAATGCATGTAAAGATTAATTAGTTAAAATGTAAAATGTTTAATTAATTAGATAAATTATATATTAAGTAGATTAATTAATGTTTAAATTGAATATATTAATGTTTAATTAATATGTAATGTTTAAATTAATTAATGTGTGTGTTATTTGAATTAAGTTAAATTAATTAAAATTAAGAAAAGAAGAAAAGGAGAAAAGGAGGGAATTAAGGAGGAAAATACATTGATGACCCTTAACCCTAATTTGAGGGTGTATAAAAAGAAAAGAATGAGGAAAAATGAGGGGGGCTCGGAAGATCAAAAAGAAAAGAGAAAGAAAGAAAAAGAAAAGAAAAGAGAAAGAAAAGAAAGAGAGAGCTGAGCACAGGGAACCGAAGAACAAAGAAAAAGAAAAACAAAAGAGAAACAAAAGAGAAAGAAAAGAGAGAGTAAAAGAGAGAGGGCCAAATAAAGAAAGAAAGGAAAAGAAATAAGGAGAGAAGAGAGGAACAGGGGCCAACGGAGACCAGAAGCGCCGGAGAGAAGAAGAAAAAGGAAGAAAAGAAGGGAGAGAAGGCGTCGCCTCCGCCGGCCACCTCCGACGCCGGAATCAGTCACGCGCCCCGCCGCTCGACTGCCGAGGTCCAGACGCACCTCTCCATGTCGTCCGATCATCCACCGCTTGCCGGAAGAGGGCGCGTCGAGGCACAACGCCGGTGAAGAACAGTGACGCTTTATCGCGTTTTCCGGCCAAACGCCACCGCATTCCGGCGCGTGGCCACCGGATCTGGACTCCCGACGAGGCAATCTACGAGGCGGTGAGGGAGGTGTCGTCAACCGCCGCTCCAGCGAATCTCCGGCGAGGGAAATCCGATGAGTCTATTTTATATTTGTTTATTTTAATATATTATTAATTAATATTAATTAATATTAATATTATTAATATTATTATTATTAATTAATTAATTAATTATTATTATTATTATTAATATTTATTTATAATTCTGTTTTTATTGTTTCTATTATTTTATTTAATATTTATTATTCTGTTTTTGTGATTATGTTAATTATTGTTATTATATTTATTTATTATTATTATTATTATTATTATATGTATTTATTTAATTTCTGTCTATTAATATTATTATTATTATTATTTAATATTATTACTATTATTATTATTGAGTTCTATGGTTATTTAATTTTATTGATTTTTGATTATTTAATTTTATGTTTGATCATTATTATTATTATTATTATTATTATTGTATTATATTATTATTGTTATTATTTTAATATGCATTTCATAATTATTATAGTTAATATGTTGTTGTTATTATTATTATTATTATTATTATTATTATTATTATTATTATTATTATTATTATTATTATTGTTATTTATTTATGCAATTATTTATGTATTCATTTATTTAGACATATGTAATTACTATTTTATTGCATTTTACCTATTTGTGGTCAGTAATAATAAATGATTTTTCGACCGTGCCTAAAAGAACCACCACACAAATGTTGTCTACTAAATAGAATGTTTGCTAAATAAAACTTGGACCAATGTCCTATTTTTACCCAATAAAACCATCACATAAAAATGGTTTTCCATAATGAATGCATGCATGCGAGGACCAATGTTCTTATTGTTAATGAATAACCCGTTTTATGCATGTATAACACATTTATAAACGAGGGTTGTATTCTGCCCTTAGTATTATTGTACATTTATTTCATACTTTAATGCTATTTTATTTTATGCTCTTAAATGGATGAATGCGCCTTAATTTAAATTGCATCATGTGGAGAGAGAGCGAATCAATGTTAATTAAAATTTGATCAAAAAATAATCGAGGTAGAAATAGATGAGAAATCCCGAACCCAGCTCTGGTCTTTGGGCTCAAGAGGTTAGAGGTCATCCTTCAAGATACTTCTTGAGTCACGAGACTTTAGCGCTAATCCTAGGCTCCTTAGGGTGAGGAGTACACCTTCCATGATCCCTCTAGCTAGCCCAAAATGGATACCAAGCGCAGTCTTAGGCTCTCCGAGGCGAGAGAAACTTTCCAAATGTTTTATTGGGTGGCGACTCCATGAAACCTCCGTGTTGCTCAACATAGACGCACTTGCGATTCATCGCAAGCTGTCAACGGACCCACAATTGCCCGATCGCCCTCGAGCGGGCGGTCAGAGGGGCGGCCGCGGGGATCCGACGCGCGTCACAATTAGACTAATAATTCCTTTAAGTACCTTAGAATTATTCATATTTATAACCTTAATCAGTTGTATTCCTAAGTGGTAACCATTCATTTACTCTTTATAAGGCTTAAAACATGTGTCGGATAAGTTTCAGAAAGTTTTGGTGAAGTTCGGGAGGAAAACACAAAATATGCAAATTAAGTGAGGGTCACGGTGGCAACCATTTGGTTGTGACTGTGACATCCGAAAACTAAGCAAAACAGAAGCCTATGGACATGGGTCACAGTGGCAATAAATTGGTTGTGACCGTGACCCCTAGAAGTAAGCAATTCTACCTTTTCTCGGCATTGGTCATGTAACACCCCGAAATACACCCTAGTAGGATCAAGATAAGTTTAGGGTGTAATGGAAACCGAATGTGCTAGAGATAGGGATGGAAGTGTTCAAAGGACACAACCGTCATTAATTTGAAAGTTTTGGCAAGTTTCGATAAATTGGACAGTTATATAATCGTGCCTTAAATGACGTGAAAAGAATTATTTTGGTGATTAAAAATGTCTAATTGGATGAGGGAAGTGATTAATTATAGTAAAGAACATGACTGATTTTATTTGTATAAGTTAAGGGTATTTTAGTCATTTTGTAATTATGGATTAAATTGATTGAATCAGTTAAATTGTGTGGGCCAATATATGTAATAGAAAAGTTTAATGCTAATTGAGGGAAAGGAAGTAAGATAAGAGACTAAAAGATGAGTTTAATACAAAAAAATCTTTAGGGGTATATAAAATGGTGACGTGTGGCACTTGGGATAAGATTGAGTTTATGGCCTTAATTAAACCCCTTTTGACTTCATTTAGGCCATTATTGGCCGGGTAAGTGAGGGGAAAAGAGAGGGACAACCTCTTCTCTTCCTTCCTCACGCCAAATCTAACAATTGGGGGGCCAAAGGTGGATTTTCCAAGTTTAAGTAGTTGGAGGCAAGTTTTGGTTGAGAGAGGTAAGTGATTTATTCTTTTCCCTATTCCTCTCTTCTTCTCCTTAAACATGAGTAGAGGTGTGTGTAGTTTTAATTGAAATTCTGAATTCTGGTAGGTTTGTTTGGAGGAAACAAGAGAAGCTAAGGAAGGAGTAAGATATCAAAGGTGTGCAGTCATTTGGACAATTAGGGAGCAAAGGAAAATAGGTTTGCAAACACTTTATTTGTGTATGATTTTGAGTGTATTTATGTGTTAATTAAGTAATTTGAATATGTTGATGATGATCTTTGATGATGGTAGTGAGTGTTGGTTTTAGTTTGATAAAAAGTGCATGTGAATAGTATTTTGGTGAGAACTGTGTTAGGTTACACTTGACCCCTCTTTGGTTATTAGGTTGTGTCTGGAGGTTTAGAACTCCACATGGTATGAAACTAGTGCCATTAGAAAGCTACGATTTATATCTAAAATTGTTTCTGAAGGACCGGAAGCCAATTCTTGCTCTAAGACCTCCGAAAATGTTAAAAATCGAAGTGTCTCTACTTGGGTCGGGTTACTGGAACAGTATAGATTGTTTAGCTCATATCTGGAGTTATAGATGTCTAATTGACTTGAAATTTGTCCATTTGAAAGTTAACATCTTAAGGAAAATTTTTATGAGAACGTTTTTCCTAAAAATGTCTTTAACTATGTGTAAAATACATTACAACTTTGGACCTATAGTCCGTCTAGAGTCTGGCTCACGTTGTGAGGCAGAATAGGTTTACACTGCGGTAAGGAATTCCTCACCGCCGTGTAAAATGATTATGTCCCACAAATAGCCATTTTTAGTGTCCTACATGGTGGGAATGAATGTCCTATCACCATGTGACCTTAACCTTCTGCCTAAATGGTATTTTTCCTTCCCGAATCAACCCCGAACTTCACCGGAAGTTCCTATAGTTTTCCATCTTATTTTGAGCATTAGGAAATGGATATATGAGTAGTTATCACTTAGAATATACACTTGAATAGGATTAGGATTAATAGCAACCTAATGACATGACGATGTGTAATTGTATGGAATTGAATGAAGTTAAGTTTAATGACGTTTAGGGAGTTTGACACCTTCATCTATATAGGTATGTGTAGTATGAATAAGTATGTATAATAATGAATTGAAATTAAGTATACATGTGGAATATAACAAATGGAATGAGTTTGTTTAATAAGGATATGAGCTATAGGTAGCCGTATAATGACGTTAGATTGTACATGAGTAAGCCAGGGTCATTTTATAAGCGAGAGAGATTTATGAGAATATGACTTAACATTCTATGAATGCGTGAATTGATATAGATATTAATAAAACATAGATGTTATGTAAAGTATTTAATTGGCTCACGTGGATGTAGAAGTATATATTTATATGATAATAATAAACGTGATTTAATATATTGAACTTATGATTTCTTAGTTGTATGGAGATCTATAGTGCAGACGTCAGGTGAGTATGTGTGTGCTTAATTAATATGCTATAGGGCGTGTTCTTGTTCTAATTGTCATGACTATTGATTGTCTTAAGTTAAATGTATAGGTTATGTACAATTGAGCTAAAGCATAAGTATGGTATAAGATCTAATAGAATTTCTGGTTTTAAGGAATCTTGAATTAAATGGGAATTATTTGTTTAAGTCGGTGATGAGATTAATGTTCAAGTTGAGGATTGAATTATATGCTATGCTATGAAAGATTAATGTGAGTTATGTTGAAATTATTGAATTGGAAGATTGTTGTATTCTGGGTATCTGACGAGTCACACGGTGGTAAGGATTTTTCCTTACACCCGTGTGATTGCTTTCTGCATGTGAAGCCTGCCGTGTGCCTGTTACACGGGGGTAAGGCTTTTGCCATACCGCCGTGTAATTGTATTCTGTCCAGTTGGAATTTTGGAGCCGGGTGTGTCACACGGCGGTAAGGTTTTCCCTTACCCCCGTGTGAGACACTTTACACGGCTGTATGGAAAAACCATACCGTCGTATAAACCACCTCTGTCCCTATTTTTCCCAAAAATTTCAACTGTTTCTTTTTCAACTCTTTTTCCTTTATTTTGGATTCTTTACTCTTATTTCGTGTGTTATGAATTAGCAAGTGATATAAAATGATATTTTAACTTAGTCAAATAATAATTGTTATGATGTTATATTGCATGTTTATTTACTTTGAAATACAAATGGGTTATATAAGTCTTATCTTATGATTCCTCAATATGAATGGTACATATATAGCTCTATGTTAAATTAAATTATGCTCTCTTCTTAATCAATCCATGATAATCACATTTGGTGTGTTAAAATGGAATATTACAAATAAGTGCGAATTGCTTTATGCATGACCTGCTAGAGTCAAATAAGTGGATAGTTAGGCATGCCTAATAGAGTTTTTGTAGCTACAGCCTTATGTGATTTGGACCCTGATCAGGTCCCCCATCTGGATCTTAATGATCCTTCTGTCTTGGATCTTAATTAAGATCCCACGCGAAAATGTTTTTGGAATAAAAAGAAAAGATTGTTCTGATACCTTCGGGTATCCATGTGTTATGAAAGTATTATTGATACCCTCGGGTATCCACGCGTACTCGTTATCCACTGTTTTGGTTAAGCAGGTATAATATTTTTAATATATGTGAATTTCGAAGAAATATGTATTGTGATGACTGATATACAGTATGTGAGCGTATGAAAAAATGTGATTATTGTGCTTCCGTGTATTGATTTATTTTATGAAATTTCTACATTTGATTGTGTCATAAGCAAGATGTGTGAAAGGAATTTTGGGAATCTGAGCAATTGTGAACAAGTGAACAAAGTGGTATGTATCAGATGTAGAAAAGTGTAATAATGTGTAAGTGACTTAGTAAGGTCAATTTTCTAAGTGTTTATAATTGATGATCTTTTGAAAAGCATCTGAATTGTTATATTTGATATGATTATATTCTTTATTTTATGCCTTCGTTTGAGGCTTTTGCGATGGCCTTTCCTAGTGGTCGTCTATACTTATGTGTTTCCCACTAAGCTTTATGCTTAGCATGGATTTTCTTTAATCCATGTAGGTACTGTTGATGGGATCGTTCGAGAGTCTTTCCACAGCAGTCCTGGCCCATGCAAGGTTATGAGAAGATGTTAGAATAGGATTTGTTTAGCCTGAAGAATGTATATCAAATTTATAATTCTTGAATTATAAGTGTTGTAAAAATGCTATTGGTTATGTAATTAATGTATCTATAGTAAACTCCGAGAAAGTATCTTTTGTAATATGTTTGTGTAATGAATGTATGGTTAACTATAAATGTGTTTTCGTTAATGAAAGAAATTTTATAACTCGATTTTCAGCTTTAAAGTTTATTAATTTTGCATATTTGTGTCGGTAATGCCCTCGACCGTCGTCGTGAACCATCGGATCGCGGTATGGTTTACTACG
This sequence comes from Excoecaria cochinchinensis, assembly GCA_947683425.1. NCBI lineage: Eukaryota > Viridiplantae > Streptophyta > Magnoliopsida > Malpighiales > Euphorbiaceae > Excoecaria > Excoecaria cochinchinensis. The sequence continues at coordinate 602,808 of CANTUQ010000158.1, forward strand.
TACGGGTAGGGGGTGTTATATTTAGTGGTATCAGAGCCTAGGTTTAGTCAGTTCTGGGCAACTAGAGTTTAGAGTTCAGTCTGTATTGTTCTTGCATTAGCTAAATGCGGATGATATCATCAATGAGACGATTAAGTGTGATATGTGATAAGTTATGATTCGTCTATCATGGATTTGTTCCCTGTTGTTAAGGTTTTAGGTGTAGGTATAGAGATTCTGGTTAGTGATTGTCTGTAGTGCAATATAAGTTATGTATAAGTTTTCCTTAAGGGGAAATATGCAATAAAATATTAGGTAGTGATGGATTTTCGACAAGTGGAAGTATTTTGACGATTGTGACACTCGGTACACCTGTTAGCTACCTTACTGATGAGAGCAACTATTTGAATGTGATACATAATGGGGGTTGGGCAACTTGCATTGCCATTAGCTGAACTGCATTAATGCATTGCATCATTCAGCATACATAAATCATTCAGCATCCATTACATTCACCTCTATTGTTCCTTCTTAATGAATATCAGACATGTGCATTTGCCTCAAGTAACAGGAAGTTGATAGAATGTGCATTGAGTGTAACAAAGTTGAGTAACTGTAATAAGGAATTAGGGATTCAAGCTAGAAGTTGGAAGAAATAAAATGAGGGATCACTGAATGTGTATAGGTATGAGTATGAGATTCTTGTCTATAGAATTTGTAGGTTTGACCCTTCTTTGTTAATGAATTAAGGTATGGAATGGGGTAAGGTTTCAACATATTGTGGAAAGGATTGGAACTGTATCCGATTAGATTGATTATTTGGCTATGATTGGAACCGAGTTATAAAAGTGAATGAAATTGTGAACTTTTGTACAAGATAGGCAAATAATAAGTACTGTAAGATATATGTGATGGTTTAAAAGTGAAAACCAGATTGTGATTAGAGATACTGGTAATTTAAGAGGGAACTGTTATAGTTATTTTGATCAAGGAAATAATTTAGTGAATATGTGAATGATTTTGTATTGAGAAGACAATATGTTTTATGAGAAAGGAGTTACGTAAAAAGGTTGACATGATAAGAATAGGATAAAGGTGTATGTTAAGGTATATAATGAATGGAGTACTTGGAATATGTGTATGTCACAAATGTGTTGAAATGTGATAAGGAATAATTCAATGGAACTTGATAGGGTGAATAGAGAATGATATTTGGAACATATTAGTGATAAAGAGTTTGGTATTTGTCACACCCCGTTTGCGCCCTAGTAGAATGAGCCATCTGTGTGTGCATGCATTGTGTGTGTTTTGGCATGTGATAAGGGCATTTTGGTAAAAATGCATGTTTGTGGGTTTTGTTAATATGAGGGTGCATGTATGGAAGTAGGATGTGAGTAATTGGGTTATGTTTGGGTGTGCATGAGCATAACATAGTAGGGTGTGTTAAGTTGGGAGTGCATTGTGTGTAAGTAGTGCATGCTTGTTGGGTGTGAGTGATTAGCTTCCACCAATAGGAAATGACAAGTGTTAGGGTTAGGAAAAGATGAGTTATGAAAGAAAGTAAATTGGGAAAGGCAGAATTTCATTCTCTCTTTCCCGTTTTCTTCTTCTCCCTTGTCTTCTCTCTTTCTTTGCTCTTCATTTGGTTGCCCTCACTTGGATCCAAGAATTTGGTGGAAATTAATCATCTCCTAGCTGTTCTTTTGGTGAGTTATTGCATATGTCTTTCAATTGTTCATTTTATTCATCCTCTTCTTCTTAATTTCTAGGTTTGGAGTTTTGATCTAGGGTTTGGTTTATGTGTGTGTTTATTGGGTTGTTATTAGTGGAGCCTCCTCGTGACCCAAAAGGCAAGGAGAAGGCTGGTACTAGTGGAGCTCATTAGATTTGGAGCTAAGGAGATAAGGTTTGGGAATTTCTGCTATTTTTATGTTCATATGTTAAAATGTGTATGTGCATGAAATTCTGGAATTTTAGTTGTGTAAATGGACCTATATTGGCATGCATGTTATGGGTTTTTGGTTGTGATGAATGATTATGCATAAGTGTGGATTTATTGAGGTGATTGTGAGGATTGATTGAGTTTTGCTGCAAATTTCCAGATTTTGTGATCTTTGAGATTGTGTGTTTAAATTGATGAATTAATGGGAATTAATTGTTGAAATATGTCATTTTATGTTATTGATGGTGGATGGGTTGCTGGATTTGAGGTAAGAAGAGGTTTGAGTTAAATGTGTGTGAGTGGGTGTTGTGGAGTCAAAATTTTTTTTTCTGTAGAATTTCTGAGCAAGGGCTAGAAATCACGACTCTGTCGCGAGCGCGACATTGTTGCGAGGTCACGACAGAGCCTGGTGAGAGCAACCCTCGCACGCGTCCGAGCTCTCCGTTGAGCCATGCAGCAGAGCCTCTGTCGCGAGCGCGACAGAGAGCTCATCTGTCGATCTATTTTTGGACGATCCTCTGTTGCGAGAGTACTTCCGAGTGCGAGCGCGACGGATCGGATTGGCAGCTCACTGTCGCGAGCGCGACAACAAGTTGAATTTTTTTCCCCCGCGACACCGACCTGAGGTGAGTTCGCCTCTGTTGCGAGCGCGATAATTGTCGCGATCGCGACAGTGATTCCAGTTCTGCCCTATTTCCTAATTTCATCTTCTCTTCTAAAATGAATTTCTAATGGTTTCTTCATGAGTTTTATCCCTGTGTGCTATATAAAATGCTTATTATTATACGTGTAATATTATGAATCCTTCATGATAAATGATATGCTACATTTTGGAACCCGAATTGTATTATGCATGACCTGCGAGAGTCAGTCTAGTGGATAGTTAGGCATGCCTAATAGAGTCTTTTAGCTGTAGCCTCAGTTTCATTTGGACCCCGATCAGGTCCCCATTTGGTTCCTCTCGAACCCCTTAGTATTAGGATCTTGTTTAAGGTCCTATGACGGGCGCTGGACCCCGCGGCCGCCCCTCTGACCACCCGCCTGAGGGCGATCGGGTAATTGAGGATCCGTTGGCAACTTGTAAAGATGTTTACAAGTGCGTCTATTTTGGGCAACAAGGAGGTTTCATGGAGTCGCCAACCAATAGAACATTGGGAAAGTTTCTCTCGCCTCGGAGAACCTAAGACTGCGCTTAGCATCCATTTTGGGCCAACCAAAGAGGTCTTGGAGGGTAAACCTCTCGCCCTAAGGAGCCTAGGATTAACGTCAAAGTCTTGTGACACAAGAGGTGTCTTGGAGGTCATAGTTCCAATGAGTGATCGGATAGACCTCTCGCCTCTTTGAGCCCAAAGACCAGAGCCGGGTTCGGGACTTCTCATCTATTTCTACCTTGATTATGTTATGATCAAATTTTAATTTTTATTAATTTGCTCTCTCTCCACACGATGCAATTGAATCAAAGCGCATTTATTCACATTTAGAAAGCGGTAAATGAACAAGTAAATAATGAAAGCGATAAATTACAATAACACAAGGAGCGGAATACAACTCCCTTTTATAAATGGGCGATACATACACGAATTGGGGCATTGCTTATTTTTAGGACTTTCGTCCTCGCATGCATCATTATTAAAATGGATATTTTTATTGTGAGGATTTTATTGGATAAAGAATAGGATATTGGGTCCTTGATTTTATGAAGAATTCAGTTTATTAAATATAAAACGTTTAGCCGATTTTACATTAGCGAGAAATACAATAATTTTGTCATATACAGGAGAAACAATAAATAAATACATGGAATATAAAAAATAGGAAGATAGGGAAATAAACCAGATGAACTTTCCAAATGCGTGAGAACTCCCTCAAGCTCCACCCAGTCCAAGAAACAGAAGCATATTCTCACAAAACAAGCCAAAGGGATGTTAAAATACAGAAGAAAAGTTATAAGTAAACAGAAAAATTTAAGAGAACAAAGAGGAAAAAGAAGAAAAAGGTTAAAAATGTGGGACAGAACCCACCGACGGGCTATGCTGAATGACCGACGGGCGTCGGTTAAGGAGACTGATACAGCCCGTCGCTTATTTGAAGGAAGCCGTCTGTGGGGGTGACCGACGGGTTATGCTTAAAGGCGACCGATGGGCGTCGGTCACAGCAGATGACCCGTCAGTCACCTCTGTCCCAGAAAATAGAAGCTTTTCAAAAATAAAAAAAAACAAATTTTACACAAATTCAAGAAAAGTAGTAGCAAGAAATGAAAATAAGGGCAAAAGCAAAGACAATATCGAAAATAAAGTTAAGAATGGGACAGAAAAGGATCCAGAATATTTACCCTTAGAACAACCTTTTGGTTGGATTCCTTGTTGTTATATGGCTTCCTGCACGCTCCACAAGAAAACAAGATAAAAATCAAGAACGAGGAAAATAGGTTGTTTCCATCTTGATTTTTCTAAAAACTGAATATTTGGAATCAAAACCTTAGGAAAACCAATTAAATTTAGCTCCTTTTAATGGTTTGATTTCTTGAAATCGATTAAATCTTTTTAGAAATGTGTTTGTTGGAAGAGAGAGAAAACACACCTGAATTTTGGTAGAGTTTCCCCTTTAGAAATTTTTTTCCAACAACTTTTAATGAGAAAATTCAAAGCTTTTATAAGCCAGGCACGACCGACGGGCGTCTGTGGTGGAGACAGGCGTCGAAAGAATCCTACTGACACAAGGATTCATCCGACGGCCCTGCCCTTTTGATCGACGGGCGTCGGAATAATTCTTCTGACACAAGGATACATCTGACGGCCCTGCCATTTTGACCGACGGGCGTCGGAAGAATCCTTCTAACACAAGGATTCATCGGTGGGCTGGCCTCCGACCGACGGGCTAGCCGTCCGTCGAGGAAAACATACCTTTTTTTTTACTTTAAAACTCCCCGTTTTCCCCCTTCTGCCTACGAAAGGTAAAAAGACTCATTTCTCGTGGGACATGGGACTAAAGCCTCCGAATCCAAACCGTTTTTACAGGCTCGAATACCGATTTCATCATAGGGTAATCTCTGATCCGGACCGCTCCGGGACACGGTGCTTACAGTTGCCCCCAGTTTTGGGCAAACTAGTGCACAAGCGCCTAGACGAGCCAAAACTCAGAGAAAGGACAGAAAGGAAGAAAGCGTACCTGTGGCGGTTCTTACCTCCTGTACCTTTTACTTGGTAGACCTCGTCTCGGTCTGTTCGGCGGGTAAAGATATCCCTATCGGTCTTGTCTCGACCTGTAGGTGTTGGTGAGATGTAGCATTCTCTAGCCACTACCTCGATATGAAGAGCACTGTTTCTCTAACCACAGCTTCTACTTCTGTTGGCCTCGTCTCGGCTTGCGCAGTGTTGAGGAGATGTAGTACCTTCTGACTATAAATTCGATGTGAAGAGCAATGTTTCTCTAACCGCAGCTTCCGTTGGTGAGAAGCAGTGTTCTCTAACCACAGTCTCGAGGTGAAGAGCAGTGTTCTCTATCTGCAACTTCGATTGGTGAGAAGCGGTATTTTCTAACCACAGTCTCGATGTGAAGAGCAGTGTTCTCTATCTGCAACTTTGGTTGTGAAGTTCCCTTGCTAACCCCCATCCGATCTGTAAGTTGCGTAGCACTCTCTGGCTGCCGCGTGAACTTTGAGATATAGCACTCTCTGACTACAATCTCAGTGTGAAGAGCAGTGTTCTGTAACTGCAATTTTCATTAATTCGCTCTCTCTCCACACGATGCAATTGAATCAATGCGCATTTATTCACATTTGGAAAGCGGTAAATGAACAAGTAAATAATGAAAGCGATAAATTACAATAACACAAGGAGCGGAATACAACTCCCTTTTATAAATGGGCGATACATACACGAATCGGGGCATTGCTTATTTTGAGGACTTTTGTCCTCGCATGCATCATTATTAAAATGGACATTTTTATTGTGAGGATTTTATTGGATAAAGAATAGGATATTGGGTCCTTGATTTTATGAAGAATTCAGTTTATTAAATATAAAATGTTTAGCCTATTTTACATTAGCGAGAAATACAACAATTTTGTCATATACAGGAGAAACAATAAATAAATACATGGAATATAGAAAATAGGAAGATAGGGAACAAAACCAGACGAACTTTCCAAATGCATGAGAACTCCCTCAAGCTCCATCCAGTCCAAGAAACAGAAGCTTATTCTCACAAAACAAGCCAAAGGGATGTTAAAATACAGAAGAAAAGTTATAAGTAAACATAAAAATTTAAGAGAACAAAGAGGAAAAAGAAGAAAAAGGTTAAAAATGTGGGACAGAACCCACAGACGGGCTATGCTGAATGACCGACTGGCGTCGGTTAAGGAGACTGATACAGCCCGCCGCTTATTTGAAGGAAGCCGTCTGTGAGGGTGACCGACGGGTTATGCTTAAGGGTGACCGACGGGTTATGCTTAAAGGTGACCGACTGGCGTCGGTCACAGCAGATGACCCGTCAGTCACCTCTGTCCCAGAAAACAGAAGATTTTCAAAAATCAAAAAAAACAAATTTTACACAAATTCAAGAAAAGTAGTAGCAAGAAATGAAAATAAGGGCAAAAGCAAAGATAATATCGAAAATAAAGGTAAGAATGGGACAGAAAAGGATCCAGAATATTTACCCTCAGAACAACCTTTTGGTTGGGTTCCTTGTTGTTGTATGGCTTCCTGCACGCTCCACAAGAAAACAAGATAAAAATCAAGAATGAGGAAAATAGGTTGTTTCCATCTTGATTTTTCTAAAAACTGAATATTTGGAATCAAAACCTTAGGAAAACCAATTAAATTTAGCTCCTTTTAATGGTTTGATTTCTTGAAATCGATTAAATCTTTTTAGAAATGTGTTTGTTGGAAGAGAGAGAAAACACACCTGAATTTTGGTAGAGTTTCCCCATTAGAAATTTTTTTCCAACAACTTTTTATGAGAAAATTCAAAGCTTTTATAAGCCAGGCACGACCGACGGGCGTCTGTGGTGGAGACGGGCGTCGGAAGAATCCTACTGACACAAGGATTCGTCCGACGGCCCTGCCCTTTTGACCGACAGGCGTCGGAATAATTCTTCTGACACAAGGATACATCTGATGGCCCTGCCATTTTGACCGACGGGCATCGGAAGAATCCTTCTGACACAAGGATTCATCGGTCCTGCCACCTGTCCGACGGGCTGGCCTCCGACCGACGTGCTGGCCGTCCGTCGAGGAAAACATACCTTTTTTTGACTTTAAAACTCCCCGTTTTCCCCCTTCTGCCTATGAAAGGTAAAAAGACTCATTTCTCGTGGGACATGGGACTAAAGCCTCCGAATCCAAACCGTTTTTACAGGCTCGAATACCGATTTCATCATAGGGTAATCTCTGATCCGGACCAATCCGGGACACGGTGCTTACAGTTGCCCCCAGTTTTGGGGAAACTAGTGCACAAGCGCCTAGACGAGCCAAAACTCAGAGAAAGGATAGAAAGGAAGAAAGCGTACATGTGGCGGTTCTTACCTTCCGTGCCTTTTACTGGGTAGACCTCGTCTTGGTCTGTTCGGCGGGTGAAGATACCCCTATCGGTCTTGTCTCGACCTGTAGGTGTTGGTGAGATGTAGCATTCTCTAGCCACTACCTCGATATGAAGAGCAGTGTTTCTCTAACCACAGCTTCTACTTCTGTTGGCCTCGTCTCGGCTTGCGCAGTGTTGAGGAGATGTAGTACCTTTTGACTATAAATTTGATGTGAAGAGCAGTGTTTCTCTAACTGCAGCTTCTGTTGGTGAGAAGCAGTGTTCTCTAACCACAGTCTCGAGGTGAAGATCAGTGTTCTCTATCTGCAACTTCGATTGGTGAGAAGCGGTGTTTTTTGACCACAGTCTCGAGGTGAAGAGCAGTGTTCTCTATCTGCAACTTCGGTTGTGAAGTTCCCCTGCTAACCCCCATCCGATCTGTAAGTTGCATAGCACTCTCTGGCTGCCGCTTGAACTGTGAGATATAGCACTCTCTGACTACAATCTCAGTGTGAAGAGCAGTGTTCTCTAACTGCAACTTCGATTGTGAAGTTCCCCTGCTAACTCCCATCCGATCTGTAAGGTGCGTAGCATTCTCTGACTACTGTATGAACTGTGAGACAAGGTACTCTCTGACTGTAATCTTGATTTTGTAGAGGAGAAGACCTCGCTGGGTTCCCTTTTCCAAGAAGACATGAATCTTAGGCGTTCATGTTCGGACTTTTGATCGATGCTTGTGTTTGGATCAATGTTTCTTTGTACCTATGTGATAAAAGGTTTTATTACTTCATGTTTGAGTTATTATCTTTTAACTTGTCTATGAATGGTGTGGTTTTCTTTTATTTACCATGTCATTTTTCAGTTATATTCTTTTTTTCGTTTTATTAAGTTGTCGTTTTTCCAATCTTGGTTATCTTTTGTTATTATTCTCCCTTTTGTTTGTTATGTCGTCATCATTTTGGAATATGAGCAAATGTGAAAACATACACTTATCTGTAATATGAATGAATCATAAATAACTGAATAACTGTATAAATGTATAAAACTGAAAATAAAAGTTTTTCACTAGAAATATCCACTTTTGTACGATGTATATTCAAAGTGAAAATGTACAAAAATACAAAAAATGACTCCCTGAACATTAGAGGGGCGCGTAGTCGGAGGGCTCCTCGTCAGGATCCTCATCGTCTGATATATGCACCGTCCCTGGCTGAGGTGGAGGTGGAGTTGACTGTGTTAGAGGTGGAGGTTGAGCCGTGGAAGGTCCTACCCCAGCATCGTGGGTCTATCTAAACCTGATCTGAGCATAGCCATCCAAGAAGGGCCGGGTGCAAGTCCTCGTGAACTCTAAAGTCTTTGAGACTATGCCTCTTAACTTCTTGAAGGCCTGGCTCATCTGAGTAGTCTGCTCGCCGACGGTCCTCCTCATCTGATCTAGGCGCTGCTCCGTCTGCTCCCTAAACTCCCTCATGGTCTACGACAAGGGAGGAAGGATCCCCTCTATCGCCTGGACCCGGGATCTCAGGGAGTCGAGTGACTCATCCATCATCTGTAAAGTCATATCAACTCTCTGAGACGCCTGATCCTGGGACATCCTCAGATCATGAGTGAGCTGCTGCCTAAGCTCCCTCCGGTCCTGGGCAATCTGCTCTACCAGCCTCTCCTGCTCGTCCCTGAAGGTCTCCACGACCTGAGGTTGCTCTCGTACTGTGTGCTAAATAAAACCGACCTGCTCCTGGGCCAACCGCTCTATCATCCGGGACTGCTCATGAATAGCAGCCTGCTGACGATCTAACCTCTCCTGTAGAGCTCTGTCTCTCTCATCCTGTCGTCGCTCGAAGGCTGCAAACATAGTAGTGAGGAGCTGGGAGAAATTAGGCTGTGCTGGCTGCTGCTGTGCTGGCTCTAGCGGTGGGGCCGTGGAGGAAGATGCCCCCGGGTCACTCTGGAAGTATGGGTGATACCTCTCGGGGGGCCTGAAGATAGACCTCTGCACCCTGGTGTTAGGTGATGGAGCAGGAGTCAGCACCCTGGATGCCGGTGAAGAACCGAACAGCTCGTCCATGGTGAACTCCACGTCGAAATCCAACGGAGTTCGGGGCGGGTCCTGCTCGGGCTGCGACTGTGGCTGAGTCTGCGGCTGAGGAGGCTGAGGAGGGTGCTGCTCTGGCTTTAGCTGAGGAGGCTGCTGCTCTGGCTGCTCTGGGTCTAGACACAAGGGTGGAAGGGAGAAGACCCGCCTGGTCTCGTGGATAGATAGCAACCTGAAGGCCTCTGCCTACCCTGATAGCTGTGAAATCATCCCCATCTGTACTGCTGCGGAGGTATCCAAATGTATCCCCTCGTCTAGGGATGCTCTCAGCCTATCCGGGGCGACTCCTAACCCCAAAAGCAAACGAGTTATGACTCCCCATACTATCACCACGGGTGTCAGTCCTCTGCCAACTCTGATCAGGTTAGCCAAGATCTCATGGCTAACGTTAAGGCGCTGGCCTGCCACCATAGCCCAGAGGCTCCAGATATCGGCCGCGTTAAGCGACCCTGGATTACCAGCTCGACCGAGGTACGAGCTGGATAGCACTCTATGTAGGTACCGGAGTGCCTGAGACACCAGTACGGTGCTCTTCACTGTATCGTGGTCATACAGCACTCCTGGTAAGGCAATGGCCGCCCAGTGGGCGCGTCTCACCGCTCGCCGTGGGATCTCGATCCCCTCTTCTCTAGGAAGCCCCATGGCCTCTGCAAACCTCTGCCTGGTGATGCTGAAATGCTGGCCATTGAGCCAGAACTGTACTACCCCCGGCTCTGTATCTGATCTCTGAAAATCGCCGTATTGCAGGGTGGCTAGCACCTGTCGGGTAGCCTCAAGGAAAGTCTGGAAAGCAGGCTCAAGGAACTCGGTCCATTCGGCACCCTTGATAACCATGTCGACCTCCGGGGCCATCCCTAGGGCCTCTAGGAACGGTTGAGACACAAAGCGGCTAGCCCGGATCTCCACCTGAGCCAGCGCCCTGTAACTCTGGGCTTACTTGCCGTCCATCCAAGCCGGAACCTCGACCTCGGGCTGGGCCTGTGGTACTCTGCGCCTAGGAGGCATCCTCCAAAAGAAATGTTAGATACCGAAAATTTTGACAAAAAAAGGAGTTATTAGACTCATTCTCTAGGTGAAAGCCCATTGGGGCCTCACCCGAGCAATAGCGACCTGAAAACGAGGTGAAAAAAATAGATAATAAAAAAGAGAATGGGCAAACATCCTGTCAGGGGATGTTGCCCAGCATGCTTCGCACATATTAAAAGCAGAAAGATATGCAATTGGCATAGAAAGAATTAAAGATTAGTGAAAATGGGCAACGCCCTGACAAGGGTGTGCCCCATTTCCTGCGTAGAAAAAGGTATTCCGAAAGCGAATAAAAATGGACTTTTTAGACCCCAAGACATGCATTATACACAAAAATAATCAATTTTAGAATAAAAAAAATGAAAATTTGGGCTCCTGCATAAAAAAGGCATCAAAGCAGGCCTCAGGCCTCAACAACAATATATATATATAAATGGGACGCACCCCGGCAAGGGTGTACCCCCAACAACACAATATATGCGCTAGAAAGCTTGTTTTTAAGGCAATAAAGATATAAAAAAGTCTTATTTCTATGTGATCATGCAAAGGCTAAGATTAATTGCACCAAAAATTATTAAAGAAACGGACAGCATTCTCCCTAAATATTTATGACATCTAAAGCATCCTAACCATCTTTAAGGCTAAAAGAAGAAGAAATAAAGAAGAAATAAATTAAATTAAAAGGTAAAGTAGTTATTTTACTTACTTGCAGTCACGAAAAGTGTAGAAAAACTGAAGAAAAATGAGCGCCCGAGCGTCCGGTGAGGGAAGAATGCGAAAAGATAAAGAAATTGCAAGAAAAAGGAGAAGAAATACTTGAAAATGCAGAAAAAACGCAAAAAAACTGTTTTGAGAGGGAAAGTGAAAGTGACAGCAGCCCCTGGTCCGTCTGTCACTCGCCCTTATATAGAGTTTCGTGACCGACAGTCTGGGCGTCTCTAGGAGCGACCGACAGGCTGCCCGTCTGTCGTTCCCCATTCGCCAATTAATGCGCATTTAATGCTCGTGATTAATGCTATGCTGACGTATGCTTCTGCCAGGTGGATTTTTACCGACGAGCAGGCCGTCTCTTATGAGAGACGGGTAGGCCGTCGGTGGCACTTCTCTATAAATTCCTCCAAAAATTTTGCTTTTTTGTGTCTTTTCATTTTCCCAACATCTTGAGCACCTCATTCTTCTCAAAATGTCTTCCTCTCTTCTCCAAAGAATGCACCGCATCCTAAATGACAAGCACACTTGGGAAAAAGGCGCCCTGTCTTCCCTGTCTGGGCTAAAATATCTGCGTCGGGTCAAGGTTGACCAGAACCTTCTTCTGGCGGCGACTCACTTCTGGAACCCCCGGTTCCACGTTTTCCAGTTCACTTATCAGGAGTTGTGCACCCTGCCTGAGGAGTTAGCTGCCATTCTTAGAGCCTAGTACCCCCCTAACGTTCTACCTTCCGTCCCCCGTTGTGGTCTACTCCAGACTCGAGATATAGCTATGGCTCTCGGCATACCCCCTTCTGAGGCCATCCGCCTGGTTTCTCCGGGCTCTTCCTTTACTTTGGAGTTACTGATCGAGGCTCTAGATCGGTTCACTGGTGTCCCTACATATCGGGTAAGCATCATATTTCTATTTTGCAAGACGAACTTTCTCACTGTGGTTCCAGGGGGTTTGACAGGCGACCCTCGCCTGTTCGGGGTTCTGAGCGACTTTCATTGGGGATCATCACCCTTCCCACTCATTTTAGCTGAAACCACTCTGGGCTTTGACTCTGTGAGCTCTGGATCCACCACTACTTTCACCGGTAGCCCCTTATTGCTCCAAGTACGTTATTGTTTTAAAGGTAGTACGTCCCTTATGGATTTTCATACTAGCTTTTCTTAGCGGGAGGTGCGTCCTTTCGGATTTTCACACAACCCTTTGCCTTACTTTTGCCTGAAGTAAACCCTACTTACTCCAGCGGCTTTCTCTTTTTTTTTCAGATCTGGCTGCAAGAGAAACTGAGGATGCTGTCTGAGCCACCTCCTCGGGTCATTCCACAGTACTCGCCGAGCCATTTCCTTCCGCGTCGACGACTGTGTGAGTGTGCCACCGCTGGTGAAGGCATTACTAGATTTGGCGAACTGTCAGATGATGACATCAGTTTCACGTCTTCCTGGCTCCCACTATCTCATGTGGTCATTGATGGGCCATCGGGGTGTGTTCCCCTCTGTGGGCTCCATCAAGCCACCTTCTGTATCACTTCTCGATGTGCGCGTCAGCTCGGGATGACCCAGGATGTGGTGAGGGTTCCCTTATCTTTTCGGGGAGGAGCTCTTTCGGCTGCGTTCGCCTCTAGGTATCATGAGCTGTGGAGCAAACTACCAGTGAAGACTTTTATTCCGAGGTTCGGCGATCACTCTTTGGCTTCAACCAGCGAGTATAAGAAATGGGTCCTCAGCCCAGCATCTGATAATAGGACTCGAGGGCTCAAGCATCTGGCTAGCGAGAGCAGTGGCAGGACTTAGCTTAGCTTACATATGTATTTCTTTTGGTGTTACATTTCTTTTTAATGCAGAACTAGAAACTGACGAAAATGAAAAGGATAATATTTGCTCTATTTCAAGAAATTGTGTACATTTCCATGTAATTTCAGCATACATGATCAGTTTTGACATTAACTCGACCGTGTACGCCCTATTAATACATGAAACCAAATTTTAACAGCATCAACTCCTGTTACCAATCGGCCCTCTCGGGTTTTCACGATTGGACATTTTCTCTCGTGCCTCTTATTTTTGCACAAGATGCCTTTTTTCAGTTTTCACCCTGTCAAGGCGCCCAATTTTAGCACGGCCACCTTTTTTCGGTTTTCAACCTGCAGGGCATTTTATTCTCTTCTTTTTATTTTTGTCTTTAGCCATGGAACCTTTTGAGTCTGTCAACATTGATCGGTTCTTTGAATTCGTTTCCATCGCTATCCGACAAGATTGCAGCTCCTTTGGACAACAACTTTTTAAGGATATACGGCCTCTGCCAGGTTGGTCTGAACTTTCCTCTGATATCCGGTATACCTGGTCTCATCTGCTTGAACACTAAGTCCCCTTCCTGCAGCGGATGCTTTCTCACCTTCTTCCCTAATGTCCTGGCCAACCTCTTCTGGTAGATCTGATTGTGATAATAAGCCTTCAGCCTACTCTCATCCAGTAAGTTTAAGTGCTGTAGCCTCTGTCGTGCCCATTCAGCCTCCGAAATTTGGGCTTCCATAATCACCCTCAACGATCGGAGCTCTATCTCGACTGGCAACACTGCCTCCATCCCGTATACCAGAGAATATGGCATAGCGCCCGTAGATTTCCTTATAGTTGTCCTGTATCCCCACAGTGTGAAGGGTAGCTTCTCTACCCAGTCTTTGTAAGTTTGGACCATCTTGGATAGGATCCTCTTCAAATTTTTATTGGCGGCCTCTACTGCCCCGTTAGCTTGTGGTCAGTAGGTAGAGGATCTATGGTGCTTGATACCATATTTCTCAAGGAGCTTCTTGGTTTCCCCCATGAACTGCAACCCGTTGTCAGACACTATGTGGTGAGGGAGGCCATATTTGCAGATCATATTTCTCTCTATGAACTTGGCCATATCCCTTGCGTCAATATTTTTGAAGGATTCGGCCTCTACCCATTTGGTAAAATAGTCAATTGCGACTATAATGTATCTGTGTCCGTTAGATACTCTAGGACGAATCTCTCCAATGATATCTATCCCCCAAGCAGCGAAAGGCCAAGGCGATGTCAGGTTGTGTACCACTGATACTGGCAGGTGTCTGAAATCTACGTACTGTTGGCATAACTGGCATTGCTTGACATACTTTGAGCAGTCATTGTCCATCGTAAGCCAATAGAAGCCTTGCCTCATGATCTTCTTTGCCAGAGTGAAACCGTTCATGTGAGCACCACAGACGCCTGCATGGATCTCCTCCATTATCCTGCGGGCTTCTTTTTCATTTAAGCACCTGAGCTGAATCCCATCTGCCTGTCTTTTGTACAACACTCCTTCCAAGGATATGAACTGAGTAGATAGCTTCCGGATCATTCTCTGGTCTTTCTTGGTAGCTTCCTTTGGAAACCTAGCATTTTCCAAATAATTCATAATGTCAAAGTACCATGGTTTTCCATCCGCCACTTCTACTTCCATTATTGGCTTGATCTCAAAGTTGGGCTTCACTGTAATGGCCGCATTACACCCTAGTTGTTTCTGTATGACATGTGAAGTATGTATGTGTATGTGTTAAGGGGTAATTTCTGATTTAAGTGGTGTTTAAGCAATTAATTATGAATGTGGATTAATCTGAAATTTACGAAAGGACCTAATTGCTAAAATAACAAGTATGTAAGTGATTAAAATGATATTATGCATGCTTAATTAAGTGGATGACTAATTAAGTTAATTAATAAGGATTAAGGCATAAAATAATGGATAATTATAAGTTAATGGAAGCAGATTTTTAGTGGGAATTGCTGGAAGTTGAGAAGAATAAAATAAGTATAGTGGAAGCTAATGGGGAGCAGTTTTTCTTAGTGGCTTTTGCTGTGGGTTTGTGATGAGTGGACTCATCATCACTTAGCATTAATTGTTTAAGTGGAAAGGGAAAGTTCAGTGGTTTTTGAGGTGGACTCATCATCACTTAGCATTAATTATTTTCTGCATCTTTATTCCAATATTGAGCCTTCTTCCTTCTTCATTTCGTGAGAGAGAAGTGAGTGGTGAGAGTGAATGAAGTGAGCTGGAGTTTGATGTGTGTAAGAAAGAATTGTAAGAAATCAGGAATTAAGATTAAGTTGGGAAGGTAAGTAAAGGGTTTGATATATGTATTTCTTCTTTATCTGATTTCTGGATTTAGTGTTTGAGAACAAGTTATGGAGTTGTGTGTAATGGATTTCTGATTGCTAGCTGAAGAAAAGAAGAGAATCAAAGGCAAGGCTAAGGTTGGGGAAACAAGTGAACAACAACCCCATTAGGAGCTAAGGAGTGTGAGGTTTGGGAACTAATCTAAATGTGTGAATTGTATGCTTGTTTTTGTGAAACTTATATATGATTATGGTGTACATGATTTGAAAGATGATATAGTTGAATTATATGGTTGATTTTTATTGGAGTTGATGATTGAGTTGTTATGAGCTCAATTAAAGTATAAACCTTGGTTAAGGGAAAGATTCTGTTTCTATGTGATCTGACCTCCGGGTAGTGTTTTTGTCATAAATAAAGTTTGAAAAATCCAAATAAAGTAATTCTTGATTCATTGGATCCGTGACTTCGGTACCTACAAAAAAAACTAAGAATGACCATAATTTTATTCTGTCATTAAGATGCTCAAAAATGGCAAAAACCGGACATGTATCTGACCAGCTTGGTTGGTTTGAACAGTCTGTAGTGTTTAATACATATCTCTTAATTTAGGAATCCAAATGACCTGAAACTTGTCCCATTTGAATGATAAGACATAGGGGAAGAAATGTTAAGAAGGGACCTTTGCCTGAAATTGAGTGTAAGATATCGGTTTGCGCTGTACAAAATTGTGGTGTGAACCAGTGTCGAAGGTTAGCTTCTGTTTTGCTTAATTTAATATATCACGGTCACAACCAATTCATTGTCACCGTGACCCCCCCTGTTTTGTCTATTTAGGGTGTTTTTCTTCCCGAACTTCACCACGAGTTCCCATACCTTGTCCAATACATATTTATCATTATAAAATGAGTATTTTAAGCATGATGAACTATGCATGCTAATGTGTATAAATATGTGTGAGCTATAAGTGTTTTAAGTGTAATGAATCAAGTATGTGAATATGTATAAATGAGTATGATTAAGATTGGTAATTTAACTAATAAAGTAATAATATATAATTATGTGAAGGATAGCAAATGGAATGACAATTATATGTGTATGAGAGCGATGTTAAGCTCAAGTGATGAATGATATATGTGTTATGAAGATTGATCAATGTGAAATGGATGACATAATCAAATAACTTAAGCCTGCGAGTCAAGTAGTGGATAGGTAGGCATGCCTATAGGGTCCCTGTGCTGCAGCTTAAGTAAGTAAGTTGATTCCGATGGAATCATTATGAATTAATCCTTGTGGGATTCCCTGATTTACAAGAATAAATGTACCCGAGGGGTACTAAGATGACTGAAAATTTTATTTACAAGAAGTACCTTTGAGGTACCTATTTCTGTTTACAAGAAGTACCTTTAAGGTACCTATATTTCTATCTGAAATTTACCCGTTATCCATGACTTTGAACTGCAGGCAAAATAATCTGGATAAAGGAAAAAGGGAAATAAATGTGTGTGGTAACAATGGGATGAAAAATTAACTTATGTGATAAATGGTAATATGACCGCATAGTTTAATTGGCATGAATATATGTTATGAATTGAGATGGCTAAATATGCTTATCTTATCTGTTGCTGATTCGTATGTTAATATACCATATTTCTTGTTATGTGTGAGTTCCCCACTAAGCGTAAAACGCTTAGCACGGGTTTTCTTTAATCCGTGCAGGTACGGAAGTAGGTATTCGAAGGAAGACTCCACAGGTCAAAGGTCAACACTAGGATTAGTATAGGTTGGGTTATCCTTTGGGATATGCGTGTTGTATGTACAAAGCATGTTTTGGCTTGTAAGCATAAGATAATAACATAGTATATGCAAAATGGAAAGTAAGCAAAGCTGTATGCTCATGTGATATATAAGTTTATGTGTAACGTACAAGTATGTTGGCATGTAACTATAAGGACAACAACCTAGCATGTTTATGGTGAAATATATGTTTATGTGTGCTGCATATGGATGGCATGAATAAGTATAGATAAAAATTTATTTGTACCGGTTTTTATGATCACCTTAAGTTCAGCATATGTAAGTAATTTTGCGTGCGCGGTCACTTCCTATCGTTATAGCCTCATCAGCTTTAGCGAGTGGAACTGGGCGTGACAAGTTGTGGTATCAGAGCAAAGGTTTAGTCTTTTCTGGGAATAATGGGTAGATAGGATGTGTATAGTTATGTTGACCTAATGCGGAAGTCCTTGGTTAAATTTTTGTAGATTTTACGATGAATCCTGATCGTCAAGAGGAAACAGCTGAAAGTGTGAACCCTCGTGAAGCTGAGAGGACGGGCACTAGACAATCTGGGCCAGCTAGACTTGGAGATGAGATGTTAGCGGGACCCATGGAAGCAGTGATAAAAATGACACAGGATATGGCAAGGTTTATGGAGCGTATGATGGCACCTAGAATACCAACAGAGTCCTTAAGAAAGCATGGAGCTGAAGAGTTCTTTGGGACAAAGTTAGATGAATCTGAAAAAGCGGAATACTGGATTGAGAAGGTAGAGAGAATTCTCAAGGAGATACGGTGTCCTCAAGATCAGTGGCTTGAGTGTGTTGTGTCTTTGCTTCAGGGCGCTGCTTATGACTGGTGGAAGTTGGTATTAAAGAATCCTGAGCTTCCTGATCCGGTGGATTGGAATTTCTCTGAAAGTGAATTCAGGCAAAAGTTTCTCACCAAGGCATATCAAGAGGCAAATTGGAAGAAATTCTTAAGTCGGAGACAGAGAACCATGTCTGTTTCTGAGTACGAAGCAGAATTTTGTCGATTGAGTAAGTATGCTCCAAAAGATGTCCTGACTGTGGGATTGAGGTGTCAGCAATTTGAGGAAGGACTAAATGAGGAAATAAAGGCATTGCTGATTTCATTAACTACAGATCAGAATGTGAGTTATTACAGGATAGTACAGGCAGCTTTAAGAGCTGAAAAGAATCTTGAGGCTTAGAAGGAATGGAGACAGAAAAGAAGTGCCAATAGAGGAGGATATAATGCGAGAAAAAGGCCACGAGATTCTATCATGGCACCACCAGAGGAATCTAGATATGGTTCTGCAGTAAGAGGAAAGAAGTGGGGAAAACCCTCAGTAGCTCATCAGAGTCAAAGAACAGCCAATAGTCGAATTGATATACCTGAATGCCCTCACTGTGGGAGGAGACATTGGGGTGAGTGTCGGAAGGTCATAGGTGCTTGTTTTAGATGTGGAAGCACGGAACATTTTATTGCCAATTGCCCTCAACCACATGTAGCAGTGAGTAATCAGCAGGAGCAAAGTAGAGGTGGTTCAAACATGCCTTCAGTTAACAGAGGACGAGGTAGAGGACGTGATAGAAGAAATCAGTCAAGGTGGGCAGTTGATTCTGAAAATGTAGACAGGTCAGGTGCGGGATCTATCCGTGCTTATGCCCTGAAGGCTCGTGAAGAGCAAGATGCACTAGAAGTGATAGCAGGTACTTTTATACTTTATGATATGGATATGTTTGCTCTTATAGATCCTGGATCTACTCATTCATATGTATGTTCTAATAAGATAAGTGAAAGAATGTCTAAAGCTGAATGTTTAGCATATGATATATGTGTAACAAGTCCTCTGGGGAGTTCTGTGTATGTGAATCGGGTACATAGGAATTGCGCATTACGAATGCAAGGTTATGAATTTCCTGCAGATTTGATTGAGTTACCTTTTGATGAGTTTGACTTGATTTTGGGTATGGATTGGTTAACTAAGTATGACGCTGATGTGAAGTGTAAAAGAAAGATTGTGATGCTTAGTGATGACAAAGGGAATAGAGTGGCAATAAAAGGGGTTTGTACTAATCCTCTTGTGAATGTGATAACTGCGATGCGAGCCAGTCAATGTTTAAGAAAAGGAAGTGAAGCTTATCTTGCTTTGGTTTTGGATAATAAGAGAGAGAATGTGAAGCTGCAAGATATACCGATTGTAAGGGAGTTTCCTGATGTGTTTCCAGAAGAATTGGGTGGTATACCACCACTAAGGGAAGTAGAGTTATCTATTGATGTGTTACCGGGAACGACACCAGTGTCTAAGGCACCATACAGAATGGCTCCAACAGAATTGAAGGAACTGAAGGTTCAATTGCAAGAATTGTTAGATAGGGGTTTTATAAGACCCAGTGTGTCACCATGGGGAGCACCTGTTTTGTTTGTTAAGAAGAAAGATGGCACGATGAGAATGTGTATTGATTACCGACAGCTGAATAAGGTGACAGTGAAGAATCGGTATCCCTTGCCACGGATTGAAGATTTGTTTGATCAGTTAAGAGGAGCAGGTGTGTTCTCCAAGATTGATTTGCATTCTGGGTATTATCAGTTACAAGTAAAGAAAGAAGATATACCTAAAACAGCATTCAGAACTCGGTATGGACATTATGAATTTTTAGTAATGCCATTCGGGTTGACAAATGCGCCTGCTGCATTTATGGACTTGATGAATCGAGTATTCAGGCCTTATCTTGATCAGTTTGTAGTGGTGTTCATCGACGATATTCTGGTTTATTCCAAGGATGAGAAAGAACATGAGCAACATCTAAGGATGGTACTTCAGACGCTACGGGAACATCAGTTGTATGCCAAGTTGAGTAAATGTGAATTTTGGTTGCGGGAAGTATCCTTTCTGGGTCATATAATATCTTCTGAGGCGATTAAAGTTGATCCAGCTAAGATATAAGCTGTTGTGAACTGGAAGCCACCTAGGAATGTGCTTGAAGTTCGTAGTTTCTTGGGTTTGGCAGGATATTACAGAAGGTTTGTGAAAGGATTTTCAGTGATAGCTTCACCTATGACCAGGTTGCTACGAAAAGGAGTGAAGTATGTGTGGTCGGAAAAATGTCAGCAGAGTTTTGATCAGTTGAAAAAGATGTTAGTAGAGGCCCCGGTTCTTACGCAACCTATGTCTGGTAAAGAGTATGTGTTGTACACAGATGCCTCTGGAGTGGGATTAGGATGTGTGCTTATGCAAGATGGAAAGGTGGTAGCTTATGCATCCAGGCAACTAAAGCCGCATGAGCAGAATTATCCAACTCATGATTTAGAATTGGCTGCAATAGTGTTTGCCTTAAAGATATGGCGACATTATCTGTATGGTGAGAAGTGTAAAATCTACACCGATCACAAAAGTTTGAGATATCTGCTTACCCAAAAGGAGTTGAATTTGAGGCAAAGAAGATGGTTAGAGTTGTTTAAAGATTATGACTGCATAGTAGATTATCATCCGGGAAAAGCAAATGTGGTAGCGGATGCATTAAGTAGGAAGATAGTTTCAGCGATGCAGTTGAAACAGGTAAGATGGAGATGTGCAGCTGATGAAGCTTTGCTTGTTCATTTAAAAGCAAGACCTGTATTGATAGATGATCTATTAGTAGCTCAGAAAAATGATTCTAAGTTACAGCAAGTATGGCAGTCAGTTGGCAAAGGTGATAACTGTGATTATACGGTGGATAAAAATGGAGTAATACGGTATAAGAACAGGATATGTGTGGTTGATGATAAGGAATTGAAGAAAAGATTGCTTCATGAAGCACATAACACAGTTTTCACTATGCATCCGGGCGGAAATAAAATGTATCAGGATCTGAAACCACTGTATTGGTGGCCAGGTATGAAGAAGGATATAATTGAGTATGTATCTAAATGTCTTACCTGTCAGCAAGTTAAAGCAGAGCATCAAGTACCTCAAGGGATGTTGAATCCACTTCCTATTCCACAGTGGAAATGGGATAATGTCACAATGGATTTTGTCACAGGATTGCCTTTAACTTCAAAACAACAAGATGCAGTATGGGTGATTGTGGACAGATTTTCAAAGTCAGCACATTTCATTCCAGTTCGGATGGACTATTCTCTTGATAAGTTGGCTGATCTGTATGTTAAAGAGATAGTTCGTCTTCATGGAGTACCTTTGACAATTGTGTCTGATAGGGATCCCCGGTTTACTTCCAAGTTTTGGAAGAGGTTACAAGCTGCTTTGGGAACAAGGTTGAATTTCAGTACAGCTTTCCATCCATAGACAGACGGGCAATCAGAAAGAATTATTCAGATTTTGGAGGATTTGATGCGGGCATGTGTTCTGGATTTCTCCAAGAGTTGGGACAAATACCTTCCACTCATGGAGTTTGCTTATAATAATAGTTATCAAACCAGCATTGGCATGGCGCCATATGAGGTGCTGTATGGAAGAAGATGTCGTACACCAGTATGTTGGACAGAGTTGAATGAAAATAGAATTATTGGGCTGGATCTTGTGAGAGATACTGAGGAAAAAGCTAAGATGATTCAGCAAAGGCTAAAAGCAGCAAGTGATAGACAAAAATCTTATGGTGACTTGAAGCGAAGAGACATTGAGTACCAAGTAGGCGATAAAGTATTTCTGAAGGTGTCGCCTTGGAGGAAAGTATTGAGGTTTGGTAATAAAGGGAAATTAAGTCCAAGGTTTATTGGACCTTATGAGATTTTGGAAAGAATAGGTTATGTGGCATATCGTTTAGCTTTGCCTCCAGCATTAAGCAAGTTACATGATGTGTTCCACGTATCTATGCTGAGACGATATAGATCAGATAAATCTCATGTGTTGTCTGTACAAGAAGTAGAAGTGCAACCGGATTTCTCCTATGATAAAAAACCAAAGACAATTCTAGCACGAGAAGTAAGGCAACTTCGAAATAAGCAGATACCACTTGTTAAAGTACTATGGCAACATCACGGAGTAGAAGAAGCAACTTGGGAACCAGAAGCTGCTATGCGTGAACAACATCCTCATTTGTTTGACGCAGGTATGAATTTCGAGGACGAAATTCTTTAAGGAGGGGAGAGTTGTAATGGCCGCATTACACCCTAGTTGTTTCTGTATGACATGTGAAGTATGTATGTGTATGTGTTAAGGGGTAATTTCTGATTTAAGTGGTGTTTAAGCAATTAATTATTAATGTGGATTAATCTGAAATTTACAAAAGGACCTAATTGCTAAAATAACAAGTATGTAAGTGATTAAAATGATATTATGCATGCTTAATTAAGTGGATGACTAATTAAGTTAATTAATAAGGATTAAGGCATAAAATAATGGATAATTATAAGTTAATGGAAGCAGATTTTTAGTGGGAATTGCTGGAAGTTGAGAAGAATAAAATAAGTATAGTGGAAGCTAATGGGGAGCAGTTTTTCTTAGTGGCTTTTGCTGTGGGTTTGTGATGAGTGGACTCATCATCACTTAGCATTAATTGTTTAAGTGGAAAGGGAAAGTTCAGTGGTTTTTGAGGTGGACTCATCATCACTTAGCATTAATTATTTTCTGCATCTTTATTCCAATATTGAGCCTTCTTCCTTCTTCATTTCGTGAGAGAGAAGTGAGTGGTGAGAGTGAATGAAGTGAGCTGGAGTTTGATGTGTGTAAGAAAGAATTGTAAGAAATCAGGAATTAAGATTAAGTTGGGAAGTAAGTAAAGGGTTTGATATATGTATTTCTTCTTTATCTAATTTCTGGATTTAGTGTTTGAGAACAAGTTGTGGAGTTGTGTGTAATGGATTTCTGATTGCTAGCTGAAGAAAATAAGAGAATCAAAGGCAAGGCTAAGGTTGGGGAAACAAGTGAACAACAACCCCATTAGGAGGTAAGGAGTGTGAGGTTTTGGAACTAATCTAAATGTGTGAATTGTATGCTTGTTTTTGTGAAACTTATATATGATTATGGTGTACATGATTTGAAAGATGATATAGTTGAATTATATGGTTGATTTGTATTGGAGTTGATGATTGAGTTGTTATGAGCTCAATTAAAGTATAAACCTTGGTTAAGGGAAAGATTCTGTTTATATGTGATCTGACCTCCGGGTAGTGTTTTTGTCATAAATAAAGTTTGAAAACTCTAAATAAAGTAATTCTTGATTCATTGGATCCGTGACGTCTGTACCTACAAAAGTCTAAGAATGACCATAATTTTATTCTGTCATTAAGATGCTCAAAAATGGCAAAAACCGGACATGTATCTGACCAGCTTGGTTGGTTTGAACAGTCTGTAGTTTTTAATACATATCTCTTAATTTAGGAATCCAAATGACCTGAAACTTGTCCCATTTGAAAGATAAGACATAGGGGAAGAAATATTAAGAAGGGACCTTTGCCTGAAATTGAGTGTAAGATATCGGTTTGCGCTGTACAAAATTGTGGTGTGAACCAGTATCGAAGGTTAGCTTCTGTTTTGCTTAATTTAATATGTCACGGTCACAACCAATTCATTGTCACCGTGACCCCCCCTGTTTTTTCTATTTAGGGTGCTTTTCTTCCCGAACTTCACCACGAGTTCCCATACCTTGTCCAATACATATTTATCATTATAAAATGAGTATTTTAAGCATGATGAACTATGCATGCTAATGTGTATAAATATGTGTGAGCTATAAGTGTTTTAAGTGTAATGAATCAAGTATGTGAATATGTATAAATGAGTATGATTAAGATTGGTAATTTAACTAATAAAGTAATAATATATAATTATGTGAAGGATAGCAAATGGAATGACAAATATATGTGTATGAGAGCGATGTTAAGCTCAAGTGATGAATGATATATGTGTTATGAAGATTGATCAATGTGAAATGGATGACATAATCAAATAACTTAAGCCTGCGAGTCAAGTAGTGGATAGGTAGGCATGCCTATAGGGTCCCTGTGCTGCAGCTTAAGTAAGTAAGTTGATTCCGATGGAATCATTATGAATTAATCCTTGTGGGATTCCCTGATTTACAAGAATAAATGTACCCGAGGGGTACTAAGATGACTGAAAATTTTATTTACAAGAAGTACCTTTGAGGTACCTATTTCTGTTTACAAGAAGTACCTTTGAGGTACCTATATTTCTATCTGAAATTTACCCGTTATCCATGACTTTGAACTGCAGGCAAAATAATCTGGATAAAGGAAAAAGGGAAATAAATGTGTGTGGTAACAATGGGATGAAAAATTAACTTATGTGATAAATGGTAATATGACCGCATAGTTTAATTGGCATGAATATATGTTATGAATTGAGATGGCTAAATATGCTTATCTTATCTGTTGCTGATTCGTATGTTAATATACCATATTTCTTGTTATGTGTGAGTTCCCCACTAAGCGTAAAACGCTTAGCACGGGTTTTCTTTAATCCGTGCAGGTACGGAAGTAGGTATTCGAAGGAAGACTCCACAGGTCAAAGGTCAACACTAGGATTAGTATAGGTTGGGTTATCCTTTGGGATATGCGTGTTGTATGTACAAAGCATGTTTTGGCTTGTAAGCATAAGATAATAACATAGTATATGCAAAATGGAAAGTAAGCAAAGCTGTATGCTCATGTGATATATAAGTTTATGTGTAACGTACAAGTATGTTGGCATGTAACTATAAGGACAACAACCTAGCATGTTTATGGTGAAATATATGTTTATGTGTGCTGCATATGGATGGCATGAATAAGTATAGATAAAAATTTATTTGTACCGGTTTTTATGATCACCTTAAGTTCAGCATATGTAAGTAATTTTGCGTGCGCGGTCACTTCCTATCGTTATAGCCTCATCAGCTTTAGCGAGTGGAACTGGGCGTGACATTCACAGAACTCGAAATCAGCACTGGTTTCATAGCTACCCCTTCAGGATTATCCCACATCGACACTAGGGTTGCCAACGCATCAGCTAGACGGTTCTCATCTCTTGGCACGAAGTGGAAAGTGCAGTTCTCAAACTACGCACATATCTCTTTAAAATACTCAACATAGGGTACCAGCCGCTCTTCTTTTACAGCCCACTCACCTCGGATCTGGTTAATCACCAAGGTTGAGTCACCAAAGACTTCTACATTCTTTGCCCCCAAAGCAACTAAAGCTGTAACACCCCGAATACACCCTAGTCGGATTAGGGTAAGTTCAGGGTGTAACAGAAACCGAATATGCAAGAGCTAGGGACGGAAGTGTCAAAAAGGATATAATCGTCATTAATTTGAAAGTTTCGGCAAGTTTTGATAAATTGGACAGTTATATCGTCGTGCCCTAAATGACGTGAAAAGAACTATTTGGTGATTAAAAATGTGTAATGGGATGATGGAAATGATTAATTGCGGCAAAGGATGTGACCGGTTTTATTTGTGTAAGGTAAGGGTATTTCGGTCATTTTGTAATTATGGATTAAATTTAATAAATTAGTTAAATCATGTGGGCCAATGTATGTAATAGAAAAGTGGAATGCCAATTGAGGGAAAGGAAGTAAGGAAAGGGATTAAAAGAGATGTTTGACATAAATATCAACTTTGGACCAATGAAGTGGTGACATGTGGCATTTAGAGGATTAGGATGGATTAATTTAGCCTTTGACTATTCTAAGGCCAAGGTTGGACGGGAAACAGGAAGGGAAAAGAGAAGAAAGAGGCTCTTCTCCTCCTACCTCACGCCCATTCAAGCAATTCAAGCCAAGATGGATTTGTTCAAATTCTAAGAAATTAGATGCAAGATTTGGGTTAGGAAAAAGGTAAGTGGTGGGTTTGTCTCTCTTCCTCTCCTCTTCTGCTTAAAAGATAAGTAAGGATATGTGTAACTTTGAATTTTGATTGTTTTGTTTGGAGGGAACAAGAGAAGCTAAAGATGGAGTAAGGAAGAAAAGGAGACTGTGCGGCTATTTAAACAGTTTGGGAGCAAAGGAAAAGAGGTTTGGAAACTCTTTAGTTATACATGTGAATTTGACTATGTTTATGTGTTTTATGAGTTATTTGAATGTTGTTATAATTTTATATGATGATGGTAGTGAGTGTTGCTTTAGATTGTTAAGTTGTGCCTGTGAATAGGAGTTTTGGGTGAAAACTGTGTTAGAAAGCACTTGACCCATCTTCGGTTATTAGGCTATTTTGGGAGTTCTAGGACTCCAAATGATATGAAACCAATGCCATCTAAAAGTTAAGACGTATTACTACAAATGTCATACAAATAAGCTTGAGCCAATTTTAGTTTTAAGTGTCTCAAAAGTGGTCCGGAAATAAAGGTATCTCCTCTGGCCGGGTTCAGGGGAGCAGTAGAGGTTGTTTTGATCATATCTGATGATTTTGGTATCCAAACGACATGAAACTTGTTCTATATTAAAGCTAACATCCTAAAGATTATTTGTTAAGAGGACACTTTGCCTAAAAGTGAGTTTTAGAGGTCTGTTTAGGCGGTCGAAGTTCGAAGTGGAAAGCAGTCTTGTGATTTGCTCTTGTGAGAAACCTGAAGCGAGCTTCTGTCGCGAGCGCGACAGAATCTACTTGAAATGTGTTTTTCTCCTTTTTTTGAACCTTTTGGTTGGTAGGAACCTTTGCCTACCTTTACCCTCTTCTAGTTTGTATATTTTATGATGTTTTCTCTTCTGGAACACTCCCGAACTTCATCGGAACTTCAGGAGACCTATTTGTTATATGTTTAGTGGTTGGAAAAGAGTAAATAAGTAGATATTACATAGGAATGTAAGAGACTAAGGTTGTATACAAGAATAATGACTAAGGTATTTCAAGTTTAATGAGTCAAACACCTTTGAATTCATTCAACATTAATCTGATCTAAATTCTGTTAGGAAATTGGAGGCCAAACTCTATAAACTGTACTTTGGTCTTGTAGAATTATAGGGTTCTGATTCCCAATCCTTTGGGATATGTAGGAAGCTTGGGATATTCTTCCAAGTCCGAACCAACGCGTCTAGATTTAGTTAGACATAAGCTAGTATTTTAATTGAATTCTGTTAAACACCTGGATATTTGTTAAAAATAAATGTTATAGGTATGCGTCAATTTATAAGTTTATAGAGCTATCTATGACTCCAGTTTGAGTAAGATAATTGACAGTGTAGAATTTGTATGTGATGTTGACATGGAAGTAAATGAATGTTTTATATATGTCTTAACAAAAGTTAAAATGAATACTTCGCATATCAAATATTAACTGGTCTTATATGATTGGCTAATTAATAAATAATCCTTAATAAATGGAATAGTATGAGTTATTTGTATTGGAGTTTTTGAGGTTAATATACGTGGTTGAAAAAGTAATGTTTATAAAATTATTTGTGGACAATATAAGAATAAATGTGTTTTATGTAAAGATCATTTAATTAAGAATAATATGAGTGCGATGCTTGACTCTGTCGCGAGCGGAACATATGTCGCGAGCGCGATAGAGGCCATTTAGTGGCTGTCGCGAGCGCGATTGAGGCCTTTTAGTTTTCTGTTGCGATCGCGACTACGGTCGCGAGCGCGACAGGGTCCCTTTAGTGTCTTTCGCGATCGCGACTACGGTCGCGAGCGTGACTCCTTCCTATGTTATAAATATATGTCGTTTGAGCTTTTGAACATGAGCCTTAACTGTAATTTACATATGACATATTGTTTCAGATAAAATATGATATACCATGTAAGATTGTTATATGACAATAATAAGTGTATCTATTTATGAAAAATATGAAACTATAATATGTACATCATTAAAAGAAACAAGTATGTATTAGCCTGCATTAGTCGAATCGTGGATAGTTAGGCATGCCTAATAGAGTCTATATATGTGTAGCTGCAGCGCCCTTTGAACGATTTGGACCCTGATCAGGTCCCCGAATGGTTCCTCGCGAACCCCTATTATGTGTATGTGTATGTGTATGGATCTTGTTTAAGGTCCTGTTCAGTGAAATGTTGATTTCCGACTTGTACCTGTAAGTTACATTCTATTATGTGTTCGATTCGTACCCGTAAGGTAGCATTCAGTACTCGTTATCCACCCTTTTTGACTTAGCAGGCATTAAATGAACATGAACATGTGAATCATACAATAAGTTATAAATTGATGAATACATATGTGAATACTGGTGTGAAAGTATGCATTTTGTTATTGCAATCTAAATATCTTATTGATTGAATAATTACATACTGAGGCATCTGTTAAGTAAGATGCGTGAAATGAATTGTGGAAACCGAAAAGAAAGTGAATAAGTGCACAAAGTGACATGTATAAAATGTGGAAAAGGTGTGTTTTTGTATAATTGATTTGTAACATTGATATACGGAGTAAAGGGTTATTTTGATGACCTCTTTGAAAGTATCTATTTGTTATAATTGAGATAATTATATCTTTTATATTATGCTTTCCTTTGAACTCTTTTGACAGCCATTCTTAATGGTCGTCCATATTTATGTGTTTCCCACTAAGCTTTATGCTTAGCACGGATTTTCTCTTAATCCATGTAGGTACTATGGATCAAGTTGTTCGAGAGTTTTTCGCAGCAGTCCAGGCCAATGCAAGAACTATGAAGTGGTTTTAGGATAGGATTTATATAGTCTTCAGAATGTATGTCAGATTTGTAATTCTAAATTATGAGTTTTGTAAAAGTAATATTGGTTATGTAAAAGATCTATCTCTAGTGAATTCTGAAGAAGTTTACTTTGGAATGTGAATGTATAAGGAATTTAAAGTTAGCCATAATGTGTTATTGAAAATGAAAGAAATTTTATAATTCATATTTTAGCTTAAAGGTTTATAAGTTTTACTTGGTTGTTCGATAATGCCCTTGACCGTTGTCGTGAACCACCGGTTCACGGTACGGTTTACTACATACGGGTAAGGGGTGTTACATTTAGTGGTATCAGAGCCTAGGTTTAGTCGGTTCTGGACAACTTAATTTTAGAGTTTAGTCTGTATAGTTTTTGCATTGGCCAATGCGGAGATTTTATTTTTGTATAAGTGTTGCGGTAAGAGTGGATAGACGTTGATGACATCAGTAAGGAGACAGCTAAGAGTGATATGTGATAAGTTGTGATCAGTTTATTATGAATATGTTCCTACTATTAGGATGTTGGATGTAGTTATAGAGATTCTGGTTAGAGATTATGTACAGTACAATATGAGTTATGCATAAGTTTTCCCTGAGGGGAAATATGGAATAAAGGATTAAATAATGCTGGATTATCTATAATTGGAAGTATTTTGAGGATGGTGACACTCTGTACACCTGTCAGCTACTTTACTGATGAGAGCAATTAGTTGAATGTGAAGCATCATGGTGGTTGGGCAACTTGCATTGCCATCATCTGAACTGCATTAATACATTGCATCATTTTGCATACATAAATCATTCAGCATCCACTACATTTACTTCCGTTATTCCTTTTTAATGAACATCAGACATGTGCATTTGCCTCAAGTGACAAGAAGCTGACAGAATGTACATTGAGTGTAATGAAGTTGAGTGAGTATAATAAGGAATTAGTTCTTCAAACTAGAAAAAAAAAAGAGAGAGAGTGAAGGATCACGGAATGTGTACAAGAATGAGTAAGAAATTTGTGCTTATAGAATTGGTGGGTTTGACCCTTCATTGTTAAGGAATTAAGGTATAAAATGGGATAAGATTTCTATATATATATATTTGGAAAGAAATGGAATTGTATCTGATTAGATTAACTTATTGGCTATAGATTTGAACTTGCTTATAAGAGTGAATAAAACTGTGAACTTTTATGCAGGATAGTCTAGTAATAAGTACTGTAAGATATATATAATGTTTCAGAAGTGATAGACAAGCTATGATTAATGATACTAGTAATTTAGAGAGAACTATTATAGTTATTTTGATCAAGAAAAGAGTTTAGTGAATGTGTGTGAGTAATTCTGTATTTTAAGGACGAGATGTTATATAAGGAAGGAGCTAAGTGGAAAGATAGACATGATAATCATAGGATAAAGGTATATATAGAGATATATGATGAATTGAATATTGGGAATATGTGTATGTTAGGATTGTATTGGGATTTGAATAAGGAATAATTGATGAAAAAGGTTATATGTACATATGATTTGATAGAGTGGATTGAGAATGACATTTGGGACACGATAGTGATAGAATGCAAACGATCCGCAACTCAAATTTTGGAGATATTTATTCTGTAAGAAGGATTTTCTGATATATGAAATGATACTAGTAAGAATGACTTGGAGTGTGGGATGATTACGTAATATGGTATATTGTGACAATGGCAGTTGATACTGATTTAGTGAGACGACTTGCTATTTGGACAGCAATGTCGATGATTTCTCAAGCAGATTATTATTGTTTCGAGATAATAACCATTAGGAACAAGGAACAATCAGAAGTTTAAGTAAACATTGAAAGTTGTATAAATCATACTATATGACAGGAAGTAATAAAGTGGATTATATAAGAAACAAAGTGTAATTATTATATGATAAGTCTAATGTTAGCGTGGGTGAATGTAGTAATAAAGATTTTGATATACAAAAAAATCAGATATAAGTGAATTTCGAGGACGAAATTCTTTTAAGGAGGGTAGATTTGTAACACCCCGAATACACCCTAGTCGCATTAGGGTAAGTTCAGGGTGTAACAGAAACCGAATATGCAAGAGCTAGGGACGGAAGTGTCAAATAATCGTCATTAATTTGAAAGTTTCGGTAAGTTTCGATAAATTGGACAGTTATATCGTCGTGCCCTAAATGACGTGAAAATAACTATTTGGTGATTAAAAATGTGTAATGGGATGATGGAAATGATTAATTGCGGCAAAGGATGTGACCGGTTTTATTTGTGTAAGGTAAGGGTATTTCGGTCATTTTGTAATTATGGATTAAATTGAATAAATTAGTTAAATCATGTGGGCCAATGTATGTAATAGAAAAGTGGAATGCCAATTGAGGGAAAGGAAGTAAGGAAAGGGATTAAAAGAGATGTTTGACATAAATATCAACTTTGGACCAATGAAGTGGTGACATGTGGCATTTAGAGGATTAGGATGGATTAATTTAGCCTTTGAATATTCTAAGGCCAAGGTTGGACGGGAAAATAGAAGGGAAAAGAAAAGAAAGAGGCTCTTGTCCTCCTACCTCACGCCCATTCAAGCAATTCAAGCCAAGATGGATTTGTTCAAATTCTAAGAAATTAGATGCAAGATTTGGGTTAGGAAAAAGGTAAGTGGTGGGTTTGTCTCTCTTCCTCTCCTCTTCTGCTTAAAAGATAAGTAAGGATATGTGTAACTTTGAATTTTGATTGTTTTGTTTGGAGGGAACAAGAGAAGCTAAAGATGGAGTAAGGAAGAAAAGGAGACTGTGCGGCTATTTAAACAGTTTGGGAGCAAAGGAAAAGAGGTTTGGAAACTCTTTAGTTATATATGTGAATTTGACTATGTTTATGTGTTTTATGAGTTATTTGAATGTTTTTATAATGTTATATGATGATGGTAGTGAGTGTTGCTTTAGATTGTTAAGTTGTGCATGTGAATAGGAGTTTTGGGTGAAAACTGTGTTAGAAAGCACTTGACCCTTCTTCGGTTATTAGGCTATTTTGGGAGTTTTAGGACTCCAAATGATATGAAACCAATGCCGTCTGAAAGATAAGACGTATTACTACAAATTGCATAGAAACAATATTGAGCTAATTTTAGTTCTAAGTGTCTCAAAAGTGGTCCGGAAGTAAAGGTATCTCCTCTGGCCGGGTTCAGGGGAGCAGTAGAGGTTGTTTTGATCATATCTGATGATTTTGGTATCCAAACGACATAAAACTTATTCTATATTAAAGCTAACATCCTAAAGATTATTTCTTAAGAAGGACACTTTGCCTAAAAATGAGTTTTAGAGGTCTGTTTAGGCGGTCGAAGTTCGAAGTGGAAAGCAATCTTGTGATTTGTTCTTGTGAGAAACCTGAAGCGAGCTTCTGTCGCGAGCGCGACAGAATCTGCTTGAAATGTGTTTTTCTCCTTCTTTTGAACCTTTTGGTTGGTAGGAACCCTTGCCTACCTTTACCCTCTTCTAGTTTGTATATTTTATGATGTTTTCTCTTCTGGAACACTCCCGAACTTCATCGGAACTTCAGGAGACCTATTTGTTATATGTTTAGTGGTTGGAAAAGAGTAAATAAGTAGATATTACTTAGGAATGTAAGCGACTAAGGTTGTATACAAGAATAATGACTAAGGTATTTCAAGTTTAATGAGTCAAACACCTTTGAATTCATTCAACATTAATCTGATCTAAATTCTGTTAGGAAATTGGAGGCCAAACTCTATAAACTGTACTTTGGTCTTGTAGAATTATAGGGTTCTGATTCCCAATCCTTTGGGATATGTAGGAAGCTTGGGATAATCTTCCAAGTCCGAACCAAAGCGTCTAGATTTAGTTAGACATAAGCTAGTGTTTTAATTGAATTCTGTTAAACACCTGGATATTTGTTAAAAATAAATGTTATAGGTATGCGTCAATTTATAAGTTTATAGAGCTATCTATGACTCCAGTTTGAGTAAGATAATTGACAGTGTAGAATTTGTATGTGATGTTGACATGGAAGTAAATGAATGTTTTATATATGTCTTAACTAAAGTTAAGATGAATACTTCGCATATCAAATATTAACTGGTCTTATATGATTGGCTAATTAATAAATAATCCTTAATAAATGGAATAGTATGAGTTATTTGTATTGGAGTTTTTGAGGTTAATATACGTGGTTGAAAAAGTAATGTTTATAAAATTATTTGTGGACAATATAAGAATAAATATGTTTTATGTAAAGATCATTTAATTAAGAATAATATGAGTTCGATGCTTGACTCTGTCGCGAGCGCAACATATGTCGCGAACGCGATAGAGGCCATTTAGTGTCCGTCACGATCACGACTACGGTCGCAAGCGCGATTGAGGCCTTTTAGTTTTCTGTCGCGATCGCGACTACGGTCGCGAGCGCGACAGGGGCCCTTTAGTGTCTTTCGCGATCGCGACTACGGTCGCGAGCGCGACTCCTTCCTATGTTATAAATATATGTCGTTTGAGCTTTTGAACATGAGCCTTGACTGTAATTTACATATGACATATTGTTTCAGATAAAATATGTTATACCATGTAAGATTGTTATATGACAATAATAAGTGTATCTATTTATGAAAAATATGAAACTATAATATGTACATCATTAAAAGAAACAAGTATGTATTAGCCTGCATTAGTCGAATCGTGGATAGTTAGGCATGCCTAATAGAGTCTATGTATGTTTAGCTGCAGCGCCCTTTGAACGATTTGGACCCTGATCAGGCCCCCGAATGGTTCCTCGCGAACCCCTATTATGTGTATGTGTATGGATCTTGTTTAAGGTCCTGTTCAGTGAAATGTTTCTTTCTGACTTGTACCTGTAAGTTACATTCTATTATGTGTTCGATTCGTACCCGTAAGGTACCATTCAGTACTCGTTATCCACCCTTTTTGACTTAGCAGGCATTAAATGAACATGAACATGTGAATCATACAATAAGTTATGAATTGATGAATACATATGTGAATACTGGTGTAAAAGTATGAATTTTGTTATTGCAATCTAAATGTCTTATTGATTGAATAATTACATACTGAGGCATCTGTTAAGTAAGATGCGTGAAATGAATTGTGGAAACCGAAAAGAACGTGAATAAGTGCACAAAGTGACATGTATAAAATGTGGAAAAGGTGTGTTTTTGTATAATTGATTTGTAACATTGATATACGGAGTAAATGGTTATTTTGATGACCTCTTTGAAAGTATCTATTTGTTATAATTGAGATAATTATATCTTTTATATTATGCTTTCCTTTGAACTCTTTTGACAGCCATTCTTAATGGTCGTCCATATTTATGTGTTTCCCACTAAGCTTTAGGCTTAGCACGAATTTTCTCTTAATCCGTGTAGGTACTATTGATCAAGTTGTTCGAGAGTTTTCCGCAGCAGTTCAGGCCAATGCAAGAACTATGAAGTGGTTTTAGGATAGGATTTATATAGTCTTCAGAATGTATGTCAGATTTGTAATTATAAATTATGAGTTTTGTAAAAGTAATATTGGTTATGTAAAAGATCTATCTCTAGTGAATTCTGAAGAAGTTTACTTTGGAATGTGAATGTATAAGGAATTTAAAGTTAGCCATAATGTGTTATTGAAAATGAAAGAAATTTTATAATTCATATTTTAGCTTAAAGGTTTATAAGTTTTACATGGTTGTTCGGTAATGCCCTTGACCGTTGTCGTGAACCACCGGTTCACGGTACGGTTTACTACATACGGGTAAGGGGTGTTATAAAAGCTTCTAACCCGAAAGTGCATGCTTCATATTCGGCTTCATTGTTGGTTGCTTTGTACCTCAACTTCTTAGCTAGAGGGAGTTTCTCATTATCTGGGGTTGTCAAAATAATTCCAACTCCTGCCCCCTTGTTATTCACTGCCCTGTCGAAGTGTAACTGCCATCCTTGGACAGAAATCGTTACTATGCTCTCATCAGGAAAGGTGAACTCAGGGGTGTCCTCTTGAATGGGATGCTCAGCAAGAAATTTGGCTGCGGCTCGTCCCTTAATAGTTTTATGAGTGATGCATACAACATCAAACTCCTGCAACAAAAGCAGTCACCTCCCCATCTTACCAAGCAAAGACGGTGCTTCATGCAAATATCTCAACGGATTCTGCTTGGCCACTGCCTGAACTTTGTACGAATGGAAATAGTGCCTCAGCTTCTTTGATGCCCAAATCACCGCGAGGCAGATCTCTTCTACGTCAGCATATTTTATCTCATAAGCCAGGAACTTCTTGCTGAGGTAATAAATTGCGAATTCCACTCCAAATTCATCCTCTTGAGCCATCATGGCACCCACAGAATTGCCTTCCACTACCATATACAGGATAAGCGGATTGACTGGTTGCGGCGGCCTCAACACTGGCGGATTCAACAAATATTCCCTGATGCTATCAAAGGCTTTTTGGCAATCTTCATTCCAGACTACAGGCTGATTCTTTCTGAGCAGCTTAAAAAAGGGCTCACATATCGAAGTGAGCTTGGAAATGAATCGGCTGACGTACTGCAGCTTGCCCAGGAAACTCCTTACATCCTTCTTCTTTTGCGGCACGGGCATCTCCCTGATGGCCTTCACCTTGTCTGGGTCAATTTCTATTCCCTCTGGCTGACGACATGTCCCAACAGTTTCCCTGAACTCACTTCGAAGATACACTTCTTGGGGTTAAGTCACAGATTGTATTTATCAATCCTGCTGAAGAACTTCTCTAGAGCTTCAAAATGGCCCTCTCGGGTGGCCGACTTGGCCATCATGTCATCGACATACACCTCCACCTCCTTGTGGATCAGGTCGCTCAGAATCTTGGTCGCCATCCTCTGGTATGTGGCCCCTACATTTTTTAGGCCAAAAGGCATAACCGGTAGGCGTAGGTCCCCCACTCTGTGATGAAAGCGGTCTTAACCCGGTCAACTATCTTGTTTAGGATCTGGTTGTAGCCCACATAACCATCTCCAAAGCTGTACATCGCGCAGTTGGCGGCACTGTCTGTCAACACATCAATGTGGGGTAGTGGAAAATTATCTTTAGGGCAGGCCTTGTTCAGATCTTGATAATCCACACATACCCTGACCTTCCCATTTTTCATTGCTACAGGGACTACGTTTGCCAACCATGTAGGATACTGCACTTCAACAAGGAACTTGGCCTCAATCTACTGCCGAATCTCCTCCTTGACCTTGTCTGCCCATTCTGGCCTGAGCCTTCTCAACTTCTGTTTTACAGGCTTATAGTCTAGATAAGTCAGGATAGCATGTTCTGCTACATCTCGGTCGATCCCTGGCATGTCTTCATAGGTCCAGGCAAAGACTTTTTCATGTTTTCTTATTATTCTCTCAAATTTTTCTCTCTCATTAGGAGTTATATTTGATGCTATTAGAATTTCCTTCGGATTTTCTAAGGTTCCAAGATTAAAAGCGTTGTATCAGTGGAATCGATATTAAAAATTGATGGAATATGATCATGTTCATGCATGTTGAAATTATTGGAAACATCGCACAAGTAAGAGAAATCATTTGCCTTATTAATAATATTATAATTGTCATTTACATCATAAAAAAGTTATGGAATAAAAAGACAATTTAAGCTAGAGTCTTCTTCTGCCTCCCTAGAGGTCGATGCTGCTGCAGCTTGCTCATCGGCTTCCTGATTTAGCAGAGGCCCTTCAGGTATGTCTGAGGAAATCTTTAAATCCCCAATCTTCAATTCTGTTCCTGCAATCTTTTCCTTCCCTTTCAGCCTGGCAAACATCTTCTCGGTGACAACCTCTTCGGGCTAACATCTGTCCCAAGCAATGCACTGAGTCATGACCTCTTCATCCCAGAAGTTCTCATCAGTCTTGATAACCCCGACATCCCAGTCAAATACATCGTTAAAGATCTCAAATCCGGGGACAATCCTCCCATTCACCCACTGCGGCTCGTTTTCACCTGTATAAACACATGCTGAGGATGCTGGTATGAAACTTTCCGAGATATGGGGGATCTTATCTGCCACCTTCTTCTTGCCAAATCCGC
The DNA here is from genome assembly GCA_947683425.1 of Excoecaria cochinchinensis. NCBI lineage: Eukaryota > Viridiplantae > Streptophyta > Magnoliopsida > Malpighiales > Euphorbiaceae > Excoecaria > Excoecaria cochinchinensis. The sequence continues at coordinate 639,589 of CANTUQ010000158.1, forward strand.
CTCTGTACCCCAGACCCTTCCGGTTCTTCTGACCTCGAGTGGTGATCGCAGTCTGCAGCCCTTGAGAGTTTTACCCAAACCAGCCCCAGGGAGATAGTGCATCTTTTTCACCATGTTAACCACTGCTGGGTTATCCACTAGTCCGTGCTCTTCTCCTATCATTGACACGTGGAAGCCACTAAATGGCTGATTAGCAATTTCAAGAGCTGACACCTGATTCTCCCTGGCCGCCTTAATAGTTACCACCTCCCCTTCATGTGGGAACTTTATTATTTGATGCAACGTGGATGGTACTCCTCCTAGTCTGTGAAACCAAGGCCTCCCAAGCAGGGCTAAGAAATTAGCTGGAATGGGCAGAACCACAAACTCTACTTCTACCTCAATGGGTCCCGTTTTGACCAGGGTCTTGAATGTTCCTGAGGCTTGTCTTCTTGAGTTATCATAGGCTGTGATCGTCAAATCTGATTCACTGAGCATATCCTCACTCAATCCAAAATCCTGAAGAGCTATCAAAGGGAAAACATTGATAGAAGATCCATCATCTAGCATAATGCAAGTGGTGTGCTTGTCGTTAATCTGTGTTTTGATGTACAGGGGTCAGTTATGATCGCGGCCTTCGACTGGCAGGTCGGCATCGGAAAAAACCAATCTCTCCCCCGATCCTCCTTTAACTAGACCCAAAAGTTCTGATGGGGAAATTATGGTGGCAACAGTGGACTCAGTCAAGGCCTCTACCACTTTCTGCCTGTGAGAAGGGGACTGTCTTAAGAGATCCCAGATGGATATTTGAGCTGGGGTCTTTTTCAACTGCTTAACAATCTGGCTCTCCTCCGGCTCCTTTTCCATCGATAGCTACGCTAGTTCTGGTACCCTTGTAATCTAGGGACCACTCTCCCACTTCTTGTCACAGCCCCTACCTCTTCTTCCTCATCAGATCTCCACAAATCAGAGTTCGTTTCTCCTTCCTCTTCGGCCTCTTCACCGCTCTCACTACTCGACCAAAAATCAATGGTCGCTACAACTGCCCTTCCTTCTTTATCCTCAGAACAAACAATAGCAATACCCTTGCTCCCATATAAGTCCTGCAGCACGTACCATTCTGGCAAGCTGGATCCGATCATAAAAACTGGTGGCGGTACGGCATTGTAACCAGGCTTCTTCTTGTCTTCCCTCTTCTCAGGGTCAGAAATCTGTTGTCATCAATCAGATCTTGAATAGAGTGTCTCAGCGCCTTACACTTGTCTGTTAGATGGCCTGTGTGCTGATGAAATGTGCAGTATTCATTGTCCTTGTGACCTGGCTACCCTTGCATCATAGCAGGCCTAGGAGCCAGAGGTTGCAACTTTCCTTCTTTCATCAACCTTCTTAAGACCCAAGACAATGGTCTTCCCAAGTTCAAAAGCTTCCTCGGGGTAGTTGCGTCAGTAGCAGACACCTCAACCGTTCTTCTGGTGCTACCACTAGGATCGGCTGGCCTATTTGTCCCTTGACTGGTATTAGCTCTCTTTGCAAAACTATCATTGCTAGCTTTTCGGGCCAAGAAATCTCCCTTCGCCTCAATGGTTATGTCTTTTAGAGACTCCCAATCCTTCAGCCCTTTCATATTCAGACCATCCTTCAAATACGGGCTCGCATTCTTGATAAACAGGCGGATCTGGTCCTGGGTGTCTGGCTTTCTTCGCATTTCCATTACCCTATTCCGCCAGCGGGTGAGATAATCATGAAAAGATTCCCCGGCCTTCTGCTAGAGCAATTCAAGGTCTTTAAGAGTCACCTCCATCCTGTTGTTGCAATCGTATTGCCTCAAGAACTCCTCTGTGAGTAGATCCCAATCTTCCTTAGCTCGACGATCGAGGCTATGGTACCAGTCGATGGCAGGGCCAGTCAGACTCAAACAAAAGTACTCCACCTTCTGCCTCTTAGAAAAAGTTGTCCCTTTCATGACCAGAGAGTACTGCTTCACATGGGCAGTCGGGTCAGAGGTACGGTCGAATTTTGGCACATCAGGCATCTTGAAATTGTAAGGAATCGGGTCTTCTCCCTCAAATTCTTTGTCCTCTGGGTTCATCCCCTGACCTCTACTCAGCATACGGGCCATGGCTTCAAACCTCTCTTCCATCTTCTTCAGAATGAACTCATCAGTTTGGGGAGCCTTCCCTCTCTCAGACACAACACTCATTTTATCGTCTTCGTCATCCCTGTCATCATCTATCCTTAGCGCTGGTCTTCTCCTCTGACCTCCCAAAGCTACTGACCTCAGCTCTATTGGTGGCGACCGAATAGGCTCTTCTTGTCTCTCAGCTCTTTCCTCTCCTTGCTCATTTTATCTCACGGGAGGAGGAGGTGGTGGATTCTGCGGAGCATTCTGTTGTGCCAAAGCAGTTAGCATGTTCATCATTCTGCCCTCAAACTCTACAAACCGTCGACCCACTTCTTCTGCAATCATGGCCCTGGTGGCGTCATTACCCCTAGGTGAATTTTCCATCTCAGATACGGTACAGCTGACTTCCGGTAAGATCTCTGGAAGGCCTTCTCTATCTAGTAGTTCAGATGCAGGAACTCGAATCAATCGTCCGGTAGTCGCTCTAGTCCACCTAGGCAGATCTATGATGGCTGCAGGGACAAGGCGTTAGATGTGATGCATGGAATGGAGATGCAATGCATGATCGTGATATGCAACACTCACAAAACATAAGCAAGTAGGTAGGCCCTTCCGCCCTTATTTCTCCCACACACGTGGTCGCGCGGTCTCTTTCCTAGGCGGGATTAGCCCAAGGGTCAGCGGGGGACCCAATGGACGCGCATGATGCACAGCAAAAAATCGGCGGCATGACACTTCTACGCTAATGTGCAAGCGAATGGATAATGATCATCGTGTATTTAGACATTCCAAAAATTTTGACATGGCCCTACCGGGGCAAGAAAGCCTTTGGCTAGGTTACCAAGCAAGGCATCTGGACTTGCCCAATACATAGTGATCCATACAACAAGCATGGAATTATGGTTCATATCACCTATGGAAAGTAGCTATGGCCATTAGATGAGCTAGGGATAAGGGAGATGTTACTTTAGGGCTACCCAAGCATGATCCCTGCTGAAAGGTCTAGCTCATCACGAGCATAACGACCGATCGGGTCATCATTTGATATACCATTAGGTACGGAGCTTGGGCTGGTAATTATCCTTAACACTTCCCCACATTGAGTGAACGTAGGGTTGTGCTTCAGGAATGCACCGAGGCTAAGAAGGGACCAATCTAGCATATTCTAAGGCTCTTATGAGATGTAAATGCAATTTTTGAGAGAAAGCGAATTTATGAATCAAACTTTAATCATAAATGTTAAGTGAGGTATTTTCAAATCGAAGTCTCGAACCGAAGTCCCCAGTGGAGTCGCCACTGTGACGCGCGCCGGACCCCGCGGCCGCCCCTCTGACCGCCCGCCTGAGGGCGATCGGGCAATTGAGGATCCGTTGGCAACTTGTAAAGATGTTTACAAGTGCATCTATTTTTGGCAACAAGGAGGTTTCATGGAGTCGCCACCCAATAGAACATTTGGAAAGTTTCTCTCGCCTCGGAGAGCCTAAGACTGCGCTTAGTATCCATTTTGGGCCAACCAAAGAGGTCTTGGAGGGTAAACCTCTTGCCCTAAGGAGCCTAGGATTAATGTCAAAGTCTTGTGACACAAGAGGTGTCTTGGAGGTCATAGTTCCAATGAGTGATCGGACAGACCTCTCGCCTATTTGAGCCCAAAGACCAGAGCCGAGTTCGGGACTTCTCATCTATTTTTACCTTGATTATTTTATGATCAAATTTTAATTTTCATTAATTCGCTCTCTCTCCACACGATGCAATCGAATCAAAGCGCATTTATTCACATTTGAAAAGCAGTAAATGAACAAGTAAATAATGAAAGCGATAAATTACAATAACACAAGGAGCGGAATACAACTCCCTTTTATAAATGAGCAATACATACACGAATCGGGGCATTGCTTATTGTGAGGACTTTGGTCCTCGCATGCATCATTATTAAAATGGATATTTTTATTGTGAGGATTTTATTGGATAAAGAATAGGATATTGGGTCCTTGATTTTATGAAGAATCCTGTTTATTAAATATAAAATGTTTGGCCGATTTTACATTAGCGAGAAATACAACAATTTTGTCATATACAGGAGAAACAATAAATAAATACATGAAATATAAAAAATAGGAAGATAGGGAACTAAACCAAACGAACTTTCCAAATGCGTGAGAACTCCCTTAAGCTCCGCCGAGTCCAAGAAATAGAAGCATATTCTCACAAAACAAGCCAAAGGGATGTTAAAATACAGAAGAAAAGTTATAAATAAACATAAAAATTTGAGAGAACAATGAAGAAAAAGGTTAAAAATGTGGGACAGAACGCACCGACGGGCTATGCTGAATGACCGACGGGCGTCGGTTAAGGAGACCGATACAGCCCATCGTTTATTCGAAGGAAGCCGTCTGTGGAGGTGACCAACGGGTTATGCTTAAAGTCGACCGACGGGCGTCGGTCACAGCAGATGACCCATCGGTCACCTCTGTCCCAGAAAATAGAAGCTTTAAAAAAAAAACAAATTTTACACAAATTTAAGAAAAGTAGTAGCAAGAAATGAAAATAAGGGCAAAAGCAAAGATAATATCAAAAATAAAGGTAAGAATGGGACAGAAAAGGATCCAGAATATTTACCCTCAGAACAACCTTTTGGTTGGATTGCTTGTTGTTGTATGGCTTCCCGCACGCTCCACGAGAAAACAAGATAAAAATCAAGAATGAGGAAAATAGGTTGTTTCCTTCTTGATTTTTCTAAAAACTGAATTTTTGGAATCAAAACCTTAGGAAAACCAATTAAATTTAGCTCCTTTTAATGGTTTGATTTCTTGAAATCGATTAAATCCTTTTAGAAATGTGTTTGTTGGAAGAGAGAGAAAACACACGTGAATTTTGGCAGAGTTTCCCCTTTGGAAATTTTTTTCCAACAACTTTTTATGAGAAAATTCAAAGCTTTTATAAGCCAAGCACGATCGACGGGCGTCTGTGGTGGTGACGGGCGTCGGAAGAATCCTACTGACACAAGGATTCATCCGACGACCCTGCCCTTTTGACCGACGGGCGTCGGAATAATCCTTCTGACACAAGGATACATCTGACGGGCATCGAAAGAATCCTTATGACACAAGGATTCATCGGTCCTGCAACTTGTCCGGCGGGCTGGCCTCCGACCGACGGGCTGGCCGTCCGTCGAGGAAAACATACCTTTTTTGGACTTTAAAACTCCCCGTTTTCCCCCTTCTGCCTACAAAAGGTAAAAGGACTCATTTCTCATGGGACATGGGACTAAAGCCTCCGAATCCAAACCGTTTGTACAGGCTCAGATACCGATTTCATCATAGGGTAATCGCTGATCCGAACGGCTCCGAGACACGGTGCTTACAGGTCCCCTCAGTAAAATGTTTTGTAATTGACGAAATAAAATGGTTTTCAATTCGTGCCCGTAAGGTACTGTCAGTATTCGATTTGTACCCATAAGGTACTGTCTATATACTCGTTATTCACTATTGTGAGTCAGCAGGTGTTATGGTTGCTTTAATTTGCTCCTACATGATTATACGAATGTGATATTCGAATGAGTATGATAATGAGATGAATGATCAGTTAATGGAATTATGCATCTGAATATGGATATGGAATGCAGAATGTATAGCTTTAACTGGGAAGCATGTTTTTATATATGTTATATGTTATGGACATTTACATATGCCATTATGAGTGTGATGTGCCTCGACGACCGTTGTTAATGGCCGTCCATACCGCTTATGTGTTTCCCCACTGAGCGTTTATCGCTTAGCATGGTGTTTTTAGCCGTGTAGGTGCGGAAGGTGTTTTGCTGGGAGAGTCGCCGCTAGTCAAGCCAACACAGGTAGGTTTAGTGTAGGGCTTAGTTTTTGTAATAATTATGATGATTCTTTTTGTAATAGAACTCTCATGTATCAATTTTTGTAGTAGCTTCTGCAGTTGTATATGTTGGATATGTAATTATCTCTTGTGTCAGCAAGTTTGATCAGAACATTATTGTAATGATTTTTGTTATATTAATGTATGATCAGCTATTGCTCCTATTGGTTCACAAAGTTTTAATTACCCCGTATTTATGTATGTATGTTATGAATGAATGTATGATTTGTATTGTATTTGTGTGGTGGCACCTTGACTCATACGGCATCTCACTTCTTATCGGATTGGATTGCCTACGTATGGGTAGGGGGTGTTACAGTTTTTGGTATCAGAGCCTAGGTTTAGGCATTTCTGGGTGATATGTTGTTGTTGTGTTTGTTGATGTGCATAGTATATGTTTAGGACTGTGTTGGCTGATGCGGTTGTCCTCTTGTTTGTTTAGATGGATTCTAATTCTATTCGAGGGTCACTTGAGGAGTTCGTCGAGAGTGTGAATCCTCAGGCTGCTGATCCTTCGATTTTTGGGTCGTCTCAACCTGCTAAGGTCCAGCCCAAGGCCGCAGCCATGCCTTTTGAGGCTATGTTCAAGCTGTCACAGGACATGGCTAGGGTCTTGGAGAGAGTGACTGCTCCTAGAGCCCCTATAGAGAGTTTGAGAAGAGCAGGTGCAGAAGATTTCTATGGCACAGGTTTAGATGAGTCAAAGTTGGCTGAGAAATGGTTAGATAAGGTGAAGCGTGCATTAACAGAAGTCCGGTGTCCTCCTGATCAACAGGCAGAGTGTTCAGTGGCTTTGCTACAAGGGTCCGCTTATAAATGGTGGGATTTAGTTTGCAGACATCCTCAGTTACCGGATCCAGTCGCATGGGATTTCTTCGCAAGGGAGTTTACTAACAAGTATGCGACTCAGACCTATAAGGACGCCAGGTGGGAACAGTTTTTAAGCTTGAAACTAAGGGCTATGTCGGTTTCAGTGTTTGAGAAGGAGTTCACCGGTTGGCTAGGTATGCTCCTGAAGGTATTTTGACGGATGAGTTCCGAATTAGGCATTTCGAGGCTGGGTTGAATGAGTCCTTTAGAGCCATGTTGATCTCTTTGATGAGCACTCCGGGAGTGAGTTATTATCAGATTGTGGAAGTTGCTATCAGGGCTGAGAGGTCAGAAAATGTTTTGAAAGAGAGGGCTCAGAGGAGGAATCCTTCTCGTGGTGGTTCCTCTTCCTCGTCTCCGGGTAAGAGGTCCCGGAACCCCCAGGATGAGTGTGACGCACGCCGGATCCCGAGCGCCGCCCCTTTCGGACCGCCCGCACGTGGGCGATCGGGGCATTTGCGGGTCCGTTGGCAGCTTGCGATGAATCGCAAGTGCGTCTATGTTGGGCAACAAGGAGGTATCATGGAGTGGCTACCCAATAGAACATTGGGAAAGTTTCTCTCGATTCGGAGAGCCTAAGACTGTGCTTGGTATCCATTTTGGGCCAGCTAGAGGGATCATGGAAGGTGAACTTCTCACCCTAAAGAGCCTAGGATTAGCGCTAAAATCTTGTGACCCAAGAAGTGTTTTGGAGGATAACCTCTAACCTCTTGAGCCTAAAGACCAGAGCTGGGTCCGGGATTTCTCATCTATTTCTACCTAAATTATTTTATGATCAAATTTTAATATCATTAATTCGCTCTCTCTCCACACTATGCAGTTTGATTAAAAGGCGCATTTATTCACATCTTGAAAGCGATAAATGATCAAATAGATAGTGAAAGCAATAGATTACAATAATACAAGGAGCGGAATACAACTCCCTTTCGTAAATGTGCGGATCACGCATAAATCGGGGCATTGCTTATTTTGAGGACTTTGGTCCTCGCATGCATCGTTATTGAAATTGGAGATTTTTGTTTGTGATGATTTTATTGGATAAAATAGGACATTGGTCCAGTTTTGTGTAAACCTCATTTTATTAAATATAAAACCATTGAGTCATTTTTATACATCAACGGGATATGAAAGGAGTACATCCATATACATAAGATAATCAATAAAAGAAATGAAATAAGAGGATTAGGAAACTAAACTGGACGAGATCCTCCAAACATGGTAGATAGCCGCTCAAGCTCGAGATAATCCAGGAGGACCGATGTACACTCACAGAAAGTTAAGAGATGTTAATATACATAAAATTAACATATAAGAAATCAAAGAGACTGGATAGAGATGAAAAATGATTTAAAAAGATGGAGACAGAACCCACCGACGGCCTTTCTTGGTTGACCGACGGGCGTCGGTTCGGTTATCCGATATGCCCGTTTATTACTCAAGAATGGGCGTCTGTAGGTGGGTGACCGACGGGCGTCGGTCATGAAGATGACCCGTCGGTCACCTCTGTCTCCGAAAAATAGAAAGGAAAAAAGAAACCTTTCAAAGTAAAAAAGCGGGTTTTATCCCAAAAGGAGATAAGAGAGTCAAAATAAAAGAAAATAATGACAGATATTCAAAAATTTCACAGAATAAATAAAAAATTAAATATGAGATGAAATGGAGAAAGGATCCGGAATATTTACCCTCAGATAATCGCTTCAGGTGAGATTCTGGTGTCGGTTAGAGCCCCGCGCATTCCACGAGAAGCAAAGATGAAAGATTAAAGAGAGAAAATGAGATATTTCACCTTCAATCCTTCAGAAAATCGATTTTGGAGTCAAAATCTAAAGAAAACTAATTAGCTTTTAGTTCCCTTTGATTGATTTGATACTTGATTCAATAGACTTCTTTAGAAAAAGTGTTTTTGGAAGAGAGAGAAAATGTGCTTGAAATTGGGCAGAGTTTCCCCTTCTCAAAATTTTTCCTACCCTTTTCAAATGAAAATTCGGAGCTTTTATAGCCAGACACGACCGACGGGCGTCGGTGTATAGAGGCGGGCGTCGGAAGAATCCTTCTGACACAAGGATTAGTCCGACGGCCCTGCCACATCCACCGACGGGCGTCGGAAGGGTTGCGTGCTCCGGGAAACCAGGCGGCAATCTGACAGGGGCGGTGATTTTCCGACGGGCGTCGAAAAATACCCAGAGCCGTCGCTGACTCGGAGCGACGGGCCGGCTCGACAGACGGGTTGGCCGTCTGTGGAGGACAAAAAGCCCTTTGACTCAAAAAAAACCTCTGTTTTTCTCTCCTTCGGCCCAGGAATGATAAAAACCTCACTTCTCATGGAACGCGGGGCTAAAACCTCTAAATCCAACCTACCATACAGGCTTGGACACTGATTTCATCATAGGGTAACCTCTGATCCGGACCGCTCAGGGACACGGTGCTTACAATGAGTCATCATCTGGTCCGGCTACAAGGGGTAAAAGACAGGGTTCTACAGCGGTATCTGGTTCTAATAGAGGTGGTAGATCTGAGTTTATGCCTATATGTTCGCATTGCGGTAAGGCTCATCGGGGTGAGTGTAGGTAGCTCATAGGTGGGTGTTTCAGATGTAGCACCGAGCACTTTCTAGCCAATTGTCCAAGGCTGAATGAGGATTCAGGTTCTCAGAGAGAGGCTAGCAGAATTGGTTCCAATGCCACGCAAGCTACCCGTGGTAGGGGCCGAGATAGAGGCCGAGGCGGTCGACCTAGAGAGGGTGCTGCATCAGAGACAGTTGAGAGACAGTTGCCCGTTCCAGCAAGAGCTTATGCTATGAGAGCCAGAGAGGAGCAAGATGCACCCGATGTGATTGCTGGTAAGTTCCTACTCCATGACACTGAATTGTATGCTCTAATTGATCCTGGTTCCACACACTCATATTTGTGCACGGATAAGATTGTTGATAAGTTGCATGTGGTAGATCAGCTAGATTACGAGATATGTGTGACCAATCCATTAGGGCATAGTGTCAATGTGAGTAGAGTATATAGGAATTGTCCCCTTACGGTTGAGGGAGTTATGTTTTCAGCAGATTTGATTGAGTTGCCTTTTTCGAGAGTTTGATCTGATTCTGGGTATGGATTGGTTGGGCAAGCATCGAGCTGTGGTTGATTGTTATAGGAAGACGGTTGTGCTTCGAGATAAGGATCGGTCTTCTGTGTTTGTTAAAGGTTTGGGTGCTAGTTCCTTGAACAATGTAATTTCTGCGACGTAAGCTAAGAGATTTATTAGGAAGGGTTGTGAGGCTTTTCTGGCAGTTGTGCTGGATTCCAAGAGGGATCAAGTTCAGATTGAGGACATCCCTGTTGTGCGGGAGTTTAGTGATGTGTTCCCAAGTGAGTTGCCGGGTTTGCCTCCTGAGAGAGAAGTTGAGTTATCCATAGAGATTATGCCGGGTACCACACCCATATCGAAAGCACCTTATCGGATGGCTCCTGTAGAGTTGAGAGAACTCAAAAATCAACTACAAGAGCTATTGGATAAAGGGTTTATTTGACCCAGCATATCTCCTTGGGGAGCTCCGATTTTGTTTGTCAAGAAGAAGGATGGGTCCTTGTGGATGTGTATCGACTATAGGCAGATCAACAAGGTCACAGTGAAGAACAAGTATCCTTTGCCTAGAGTTGAGGATTTGTTTGATTAGCTTCGAGGTCCGGGTGTCTTTTCAAAGATTGATCTTCGGTCGGGATATTATCAGCTGCGAGTTCAGGATGCGGATGTGGTTAAGACTACATTCCGGACTCGGTATGGCCACTATGAGTTCCTTGTGATGCCATTTGGTTTGACCAATGCTCCAGCGGCTTTCATGGATTTGATGAACAGAGTGCTTATGCCATATCTAGATCGCTTTGTATTGGTGTTTATAGATGACATCTTGGTGTATTCCAAGAATGGGAGAGAGCATGAAGAGCATCTCCAGCTAGTTTTGCAAGTGTTGAGGGAGCATCGGTTGTTTGCCAAGCTTAGTAAGTGTGATTTTTGGCTTCAAGAAGCATCATTCTTGGGGCATATTGTTCGGCAAAAGGTATTCAAGTTGATCCGGCTAAGATTAAGGCGATAGTTGATTGGAAAGCACCTAGGAATGTTCAAGAAGTGAGGAGTTTTCTTGGTTTGGTGGGTTACTATCATCGGTTTATTTAGGGTTTCTCCATTATTGCCGCTCCGATAACTAGGTTGTTGAGGAAAGGAGTCAGATTCGAGTGATCGGATAGGTGCCAGGCTTGTTTTGAATAGTTGAAGAAGTTGCTAGTCGAGGCTCTTATGCTTACTCAACCCATCTCGGGTAAAGAGTTTGTCATGTATTGTGATGCTTCGGGTGTGGGTCTTGGCTGTGTTTTGATGCAAGAAGGTAAGGTTGTGGCTTATGCTTCTCGACAGTTGAAGCCACATGAGAGGAATTATCCGACACACAATTTGGAATTAGCAGCTGTTATCTTTGCTTTGAAGATTTGGCGCCATTATCTGCATGGGGAGAAGTGTAGGATCTTTATGGACAATAAGAGTTTAAAGTATCTCCTCACACAGAAAGAGTTGAACATGAGACAGCGCCGTTGGCTTGAGTTGTTTAAGGACTACGACTGCATAGTGGATTACCATCCGGGTAAGGCAAATGTAGTCGCTGATGCTTTGAGTCAGAAGTCAGTTTCAGCTTTGCTTTTGAGACGGCTTATATGGAGGTTCGATACAGATGGGGCTTTGGTTGCTCAGTTGCAAGTGAAGCCTACCTTGAGATAGGGGATTGTGGATGCTCAGAGAGATGATGAGAGGCTACAGCGGGTTGTGCAAGAGGTTAGTTCTGGTAAGCAGTCAGATTTCTCGGTTCAGGATGGGGTGCTTATGTATAGAAACCGCTTGTGTGTGCCTGAGATTGAGGAGTTGAGGAGACAGCTTTTGAGTGAGGCGCATAGTACTGTTTTTACCATGCATCCCGGGAGTGAAAAGATGTACCGGGACAAGAAGCAATTTTATTGGTGGTCCGGTATGAAGAGGGACATTGTGGATTTTGTGTCCAAGTGCTTGACATGTCAGTAGGTAAAGGCTGAGCATCAAGTTCCTTCGGGATTGCTCACGCCTTTATCCGTTCCTGAGTGGAAGTGGGATGACATTGCCATGGATTTCGTTTTCGGATTGCCTTTGACTCAGAAGAAGCATGACTCAGTTTGGGTGATAGTGGATCGGCTTACGAAATTAGCTCACTTTCTGCCAGTTAGAGTAGACTATCCGATGGACAAGTTAGCCAGTATCTATGTGGATGAGGTAGTCAGATTGCATGGTGTGCCGTTATCTATAGTATTAGATCGGGATCCGAGGTTTACCTCAAAGTTTTAGAAAGAATTGCAAAGGGCTTTGGGTACCAAGTTAAACTTCAGCACGGCATTCCATCCTTAGACAGATATTTAGTCAGAGGGGGTTATTCAAATCTTAGAGGATATGTTCCGAGCTTGTGCTTTAGATTTTTCGGGTAGTTGGGATAGATATGTGTCAATTATGGAGTTTACTTACAATAATAATTATCAATCGAGCATCGATATGTCACCATATGATGCTTTGTATGGTCGGCAGTGTAGGAACCTTCCATGCGTGTCACGAGATTTTGTCTTGTGACCTTACCTCTCCTCTCTGGCGTCACGAGGCATGACAGAGGGTCACGACTCGTGACTGCCTCCGTTTTACGTGGCGTTCACGTGAAGCCAGCGTCACGAGGCACCACTGCCTGGGTAACTCGTGACCGGCCTTCTTCCTACTGCCCTGTTTCCTAAAAGCATAATTTTAACTTCTGGTTTAAAGGATTTTTCAGTACATATCAAACGTTTGGGTTTTAAAGATTTGAATTGTATTTTAATAATTGTTTAATTATGAGATTTGTGGTTATAATTAATATTAATGTACATGATTTACATGTTTATAATTTACATGAGTATGGATTATTTCAATGTGAGTTATAGGTCCTTTTAACTTAAGTATTTAATATTTATATTTACATGTTTCAAATGTGATCAGTATACATGTATACATGGATTATAGATTAGTATTAATTTCAATTCTCATGTTATGATATTGATACTTGAATTGATGGGTTGTGTCCTTAAGCCTTGATAAATCATAGTAGTGGATAACTAAGCGCTTACTTAGGTCAGAGTGTGTGTGTGTAGCTGCTATATGATTAAACTTTATATGCGGGTCCATTTGGATCCTTGTTCGATCCTATTGGGTCTATATGGAAATAATGCGAGACTTTGGTCTCTATATGAGAATCACATGTTTGAGACTCATGTCTCTATATGCTTGGGATACTGTGTTCTATTAGTATCCGTTCGACCGTATCCACTTCTAAATAGCACTTTCTAACTAATCAGGCTACATGTTAATATATGTTGCATATGTTGAGATGTTTATTGACAGGATTAAAAGTATATGATGCATATGAATTCTTGCATAACTTTATATTTATATACCTTGTATATGTGTACTTAGAATGGTGAGAAGTATGTTAATTCTAAATATGATTTTAATAGTTAATTATTTGTAATGTATGTTTATAGTTGTGATGAAATTAGTATTGTTGTAAATACTGTATATGTATATTGTTCGTTTGTTTTGTTCCTCCCCACTAAGCGTTATTGCTTAGCACGGGTTCTTTTCCCATGCAGGTGGCGAGTTCGGTTTGGAGTCAGATATCTGCAGGTCGGACACTAGAAGTCTTTTTGGATGAAGTTATTTTTGAGTCTTCCGCTGTTATTTTGTACATGGCTTATTAATAGCAAAATGAATCTTTGTAAAGGAACAATTCTTTTTGTATATGTATTTGCTTACAAGCCTCTTTTTGTAAAACGATATTGATATATATGTTAAAGGTTTTAATATAGTATGATTAAAAGTTTCTTTATATTTCATCTTTTATTTTATTTATTAGTATGCTTTGGATTCGTTTATATGTTTGTCCGTGTGGCATTCCGGTATCCTTCCAACGGGGATAACGGGGTGTTACAGAATGTGCCATAAGGGCAGGTAAAAGTTGTTTTCTCTTTATCTTCAGGGGCTATAGGGATTTACAAATATCCCGACTACCCATCTAAAAAACAGTAAAACCTATTGCCCGCTAACCTTTCTAACATTTGGTCAATAAATGGCAAGGGGAAATGGTCCTTTCTAGTGGCATTGTTTAATCTTCGAAAATCAATACAGACTCTCCAACCCGTAACAGTACGAGTTGGAATCAATTCATTCAGCTCATTTTTGACCACTGTCATTCCCCCCTTTTTAGGCACACACTGCACTGGGCTCACCCATTTACTATCAGAGATAGGGTAAATAATACCTGAATCAAGGAGTTTAAGTACCTCCTTCTTTACCACCTCTTGCATTGCCGGATTGAGTCGCCTTTGAGGCTGAGCTACCGGCTTACATTCCTCCTCCATCGAAATTCGGTGTGTGCAATAACTAGGGTCAATCCCCTTCAAATCTAATGTCTCCTAGCCAATGGCACCCTTGTGCTTTTTCAGCACCTCAAGCAACATGTTTTCTTCAATACCTATTAACAGAGAAGAGATAATTACTGGTTTTTTCTCATTTTCTAAGAACACATATTTCAAATGAGAGGGAAGGGGTTTAAGTTCAGAATTTGAATCCCCCTTTTTCGGGTTAAGCTCTTCTTGCTATAATTCCTCTTCTTCATCTTCTTTCACCATGGTTGCGATCACTTCTCCCCTCATCTCTTCTTCCATCTCTCCATCCTCCAATGAATGTATCAAACTCACATTCACTGTATCAGCTCCCAACACTTTTTCCTGCACCTCCTCTACACACTCATCTATTTCATCCACAAAATAAATATACTCCTTCATATCACCAGATGGATACTTTTGAGCCTTGTTCATGTCCACTACCAACTCCTCATCATTGAACCTTAAGGTGACCGTTTGACCATTTACATCAATCAACGCTTTTGCTGTGTTCAAAAACGGCCTCCCCACCGGGAAAATGAATTTCCCTACTTTCATTAACAGATCTTCAATCACTCCTTTCGGTCTCCTCACCGACCTATATGCAAGTTGGAGACTCATTCCCGTTTCCTTGAGCTCTCCAACATTAAGCTTCCTGCAAATAGAATAAGGCATCAAATTTATGCTCGCACCCAAATCAATAAAGCATTTCCGTTAAAACCTTCACCAATTTCACAGGGTAAAGTGAAACTACCTGGATCTTCTAATTTTTTTGGGATCTTGTTCATGATTATAGCACTGCAATTTTAAACCGTCTGCTGCACAGTTCCATGCCCTTCTAATTTCTTTTTATTAGAACATAATTCTTTCATGAATTTAGCATAGTTAGGCATTTGAGCTAAAGCTTCAGCAAATGGTAAATTTATGTGCAGTTTCTTAAACATTTCTAGGAACCTAGCTAGTTGTTCATTTTTCTTTTCCTTCCTAGATACTGCAGGAAATGGCAGTCTATTAATATCAAGATCATTTTCTCTGGGATTCACTAGACTTTTACCCTTATCATTTTTAGGAGCATTTTCTTTAACTTCTACCCTAGAGTTAGGGTTGCTTACCGTCCGAGTCCGCTCCTCCATATCCGATGATGGTGAAGAATTTCTACCTTAGCCCTCTCTCTGTACCACCTCCTTGCCACTTCTCAGGGTGATTGCTTTAGCCTCTTCCTTAGGATTTCGGTCCACATTCGAAGGAAAAGTCCCCGGTTGTCTTTGAGACATTGAATTAGCAAGCTGTCCCACTTGAGTTTCTAAATTTCTCATGGAAGCGTCTTGATTCTGATTCCATTGTTCTTGAGATTTCCACCTTGCTTCTTAGTTAGCCATAAACTATTGCTGGCTATTCACAAACTGCTGTTGACTGTTCATGAAGTTAACGAACATATCTTCAAGATTTGGCTTTTTCTCTTAAACAAATGGCCTCAGTGGATATCCTGGTGGGTGGTATGATTGACCCTGTGATTGATTAAAACCTTGACCTTGGTTTTGATGGGATGGATATGGTGGTTGGTATTGAGTGTTTTGGTTGAAGGGAGCTCTTGCTTGTGAAAAGGACGATGAAGCATTCTGATTTCCATCCTTCCAAGAGAAGTTGGGATGATTTCTCCAACCCTGATTATACGTGTTACTGTAAGGGTCATTCCTTCGGTAATCTCCTACAGCATTTACATCTCCCATTGCTCCACTCTTTTGACTAGATTGCCCACTTTTGTACCACCCACTCTCTTGAGAAGCAGAGGCTACATTTTGCACTTTTAATCCACTCAACTCTTTTTTCATTGACTCAATCCCTTCTTTTTCCCACGTTGGTCATGCTTCTGCCCTATTGTTCTTCATTTCTTTCTGTTTTCCTTGGCCTTCAGCCGTTCTTCCTCTCTTGTTCTTTCTTTTTGGTTCTTCCGGTTTACTTTTCAAGTGAATCACTTGGATTAGTTTGAAAAGGGTATTGAGAGGGTAAGTGTGCTTTGTTTCCCGATCTGACCTCCTTTTTCTTTCTGTTTTTGATTTAAAGTGAAAAACAAGGTTTGATTCTTGGATTGTCTTTGTATGATTCTGTTGTAGTTGAGGACAAGAAAGTGGATAAAGGCAAAGAAAAGATCTGAACGAGTAGAGAGCTGTGATCAAGCTCCTAGAGGTCGGGATCGTGTGTCATTTTAATTTCTATGCATTTTGATTGCTTGCGGTGTTTGGCGACATAGGTGTACATATGTTTATGATATGTGTGTGTATATGTGTTTATGGGTATGTGACTTGATTATTTGAGTGTGTATTGATGATAAAGTTTGGTTTTGGCAATTTTTGTTCAGTTGTCATCTGACCTCCGTGTAATGTTTTTATCGTATGTATAGTTACAGACCTCAAAATTGAGTTATTCTTGAACCATTAGAACCCTGACTTCCATGCATATAAATGTCTCAGAAATGACCTTGAGCAAAATCTTTCTCTAAGACCTTGAAAATCAGCCAAAATAGAGGTGTCTCTACCTTGGCCGGTTCATTTGACCAATTCAGCTTATTTAGAGTATATTTGATGTTATAGATTCCCCATTGACCTAAAACTTGTCCCATTTGAAAGCTAACATCCTAGTGAACAATTGTTAAGAGATAGTTTGGCCTAAAAATGAGGTTTAGACGTTGCTTTAGGCTGTACAAAATAGAGTAGTGAAGTAGTCCTGAGTTTTCGCTTTTGTTTTGCTATTTTGGGTATATCACGGTGACAACCAATTGGTTACCACCGTGACCAATGCCCAAGCAAGGAAGAATTGAATGTTTTTGGACCTCATGGTGACAACCAATTGGTTACCACCGTGGCCACCCCCTGATATGCATATTTTGAGTGTTTTTCTTCCCGAAATACACCTGAACTTCATGGTAAGTTCCTATAGCATGTCCAATTCATTTCTAACCTTATGAAATGAGTATGTGAGTGGTTGTCAATTTAAATTATAGGCGATTAAAGCTATGGCATAAGAGTTTAATAATGAAATTAAATGTATATATGCTTTTTAATTATTGAACATGATATACATGTGATATTGATCATGTATGATTGAATCATAATGTGTGAAGTCTATGAACATGTAAAATGCAATGTTCATTTTATTAGTTAGTAATGTAGAGTGCAAAGATGCATTGATATTATATGGCTACATGCGAGTATATGCATAGAGTATATGTATGCACATGGTTTACTCCATTAATATGTAAATAGTGTATAGTGTTATGATATGTTCTGATATGATTATAAGTATGTGAATCAGTATGGGTATGATTATAAGTATTTGAATCTGAATGACTCTATTATGAGTATATGAATCTATTGGCATATAAATGTGTTTATTGAAACTTTGAATGGTGATAAATGGAATTATATTGTCATTATACCTTGTGATTTTCAGTATGCCTATATGTATGTGATTTGCCTTGACGACCATTGTGAATGGCCGTCCATATATTATTGTTTGTTTCCCCACTAAGCGTTATCGCTTAGCACGGTGTTTTCACCCGTGCAGGTGCAGAAGGCATTTAGCTTTTGGGAGAGTCGCCACCAGTCAAGCCAACATAGAGGGATTAGTGTTAGGGCTATATTTTTGTAGCATGATTCTTTTGTAATAGTGATATATCTTTTGTATACCGTTTTTGTAAGCTTTCGCTATGTATCTCTGATAGTTGTAATTATTTTGTAATGTCAGTTGTGATCATAACATTATTGTAATGAATGTTATTATATTAATGCATGATCATTCTGATGTTTCCCAAGTTGTTTTTAATTTTTGCTATTTGTATATATGTTTATATTATGTGAATGAATGCTTTGCACTGTCCTGCTTGGTGATACCCTTACTCATACGAGTTCTCACTCCCTTGCTGATGGGTCCTCCTATGTATGGGAATGGGGTGTTACTCAAAATGCTTTTGCACGGCAAGCAAGAAATTCCACATAGCCAGTAGGGTCTCTTACACAGCGGGCAATATTCCTAGTCCGCCGTGTAGGCCGACGGAATTCAAATATTCCTAGGCAGAATGATTTTACACGGCAGGCAGGATTTTGTCCCAGCCATGTAAGCTGAAATTCAAGCAATTTCTCCAAAACAGAACCCATTTACATGGCGTACAGAAAGTTCTGACCGCCGTGTAACTGGGAATTTTACCTAAAAATAGATATCTAGGAGGATATGTTTCAGGGCTTCTATGGTTTGGTCCTTTAAACTTAGAAAATGGCATTTTTATCTCAAAGTTCCTTCTTAGCAAATGTACATCTATGTCATAGAAATCTATTGACATAAGAATTTCATTAATTAAATCTATATTCATTATGTTAAGCTCTTAAGGATCACAACCAGTCCTTATGAACCACAAACTCAACTTCTAACTTTAAATCCAAATTTAAAGGACCTTAAGGCCATAATTAAACCAAAGTTCTTTCATAATAAAGGAAGATTCATGTCCTAAGAATATGCTTCAATTAGAATTATTCCATTTGGAGGCCTACTCATAGTGTTATACCCAAAACAACTTAAACAAATATTATAGCACCTAAGGCACAATTTCACAAATTCAATCCACATGCATAACTTTCAGTAAATTCACTCCCAATCAATTCAATTCATATCTTAATATCAAATTTACATCAATTGCAGCATAAATCATATTTTTACACAACATACAAACACAAAAGAGAGACAATGAGGATGTGATGGTTCATATATGCAAGATGATGCAGAAATGCAATTGATGCTATAATAATGCACTTTTCCCATCCCCATGGTTCAATATGCTTATGTTCAAACAATTTTCTAGAGATACTAATAGGCACACAGAGCATCACCACATTCTTACAAAATCCAAATACTCTTCTGATTTAAATACCAAATATCTATTCCCATAAAGATAACCATTTATCAATACACTTCAAGGAATTCTACGAAACCTTCTCTTTTAACAATATAGTATCAAAACAAATGCTAACTGAACCTCTAATAACTCATCTAACATCCACATTCCAAATTGCACACACACATGACAACTCAAGGCAGGTAGATCGTGACCTACCGAGCCAACACTTAATTAAAATCTTTATCAAATCGGAAGGTTCTCCCTTCCCAAAACTTACCTAAAGGACAAGGTCATCTGCTTTGGCCAACGCTAAACTATACAGACACACTTCAAAATACCCAATTAACCAGAACTGACTAAACCGAAGCTCTGATACCACTAATTGTAACACCCCGTACCCGTACATGGCCCTCCACATTGTAATATGATTGAAGTGCGACGACAAGTAAAGAATGCCACCGGACAAAAACACTTATTAGGCAAAACAAAAAACAGGATAATAAAATTCCTAGGATCAGAACATCGACGACATGCACATCCTAACTTATAACACTAGCACACAATTATTCGCACAAAAATATTACATCTCAACCCCAAAAGCCACAAAATAAAACTTAATTACATTTCGCTAATCAATACAACTTCCTATAAAACTTCTATCAACTTGTTGGCCAAAGTCACAACGGACTGCTCGAACCCAACTTCGATCTCCTAACTTGCACGGATAAATGACCGTGCTAAACGATAACGCTTAGCGGGGATACACAAATAATAGAAAGCCATTAACAGTGGCGGTCGATACAAATACATGCATAAGCAATATACACATAAGCATAAAGATAACGGCTAGAGTTAGCACAGAATTGCAACATTAATCTCATACAAAAACCTAAGCCATTTCACATGCATATGCATTTTATAAACCATAACCCGAGATACTTTACTCCTTTTCATCACAATACAATATTCATACTTATTGTTTGCATTAATCGTTTAATGACCTTATAAATAGTTATACCTCCTGAATTCCCGAAATATGCTTGTGAAAATCAAAATATAAAGTCTAGAAATTCCCAGTATTATGAATATTTCCAAAACCATAAAAATTACATTATCAATACTCAAGTCAAAACATTTCTTATGTTCAAACACAGTACTTGTTCAAAACTAAATAAAACACTTAAATTCTCAGATTTGGTTCGGGCTTGCTTCCTACATATCTCTGTAGTTTTGAATTAGAACCACGTAGTTCTACAGAAACCTTAATACACATATATTTTAGAATTAAACTTAACTCGTTCTATAATTCTGGTTATTTACATCATGCTTATCACTCTATTTTTCCTTACTTCTAATCGACACATAATTACCGTATTCATTGCAAACCAACAAACAATGCACATAAATTCCTTACCAGCATACTTACATTAGTTACCCCGGGCAAAGGTCCAGAAGGTAGATAATATTTAACATACCTGTATTCTCATTTTAAACTTATAAACAAATACATATACAATTCATATAGGCACTCATAATCATAACTTTTGAACAGATTAATGACATGCATTTTCCACATACAAATTCTTATGCCGTCAGCATTCATTCATACTCGCCTATTTGAATAAACGTTATTTGCTATATCTCTTTCATTTAACTAACAATAGTTTCAGATTCAAAAACATCTGGGTACTCACAGATACCACACAATTCCACATAGATGTCCATAAAGGATCCAGTACATGCATCTGCATAAAGCACAAGCTCAATATATTAACAAACACTTTCGAATGCTTATTCACATAATGTTATGCACATCATCACAGAACTTGTCACTTTATTCACATTCTTTTATTCTTTTAATTGCCTGCTAAGTCAAAGGCAGTGGATAAGCGAGTGAACAGAAGACATTGGGGGTACCCGAGGGTACAATCGAAAAGCAACATCTTTATTTTCTCATCAAAATGTGTTAACATTGGGGGATCTTAAGCAAGATCCGTAAACATTAAAGATCGCGAGGATCAAAATGGGGACCTGATTAGGGTCCAGAACCAAAGGGGCTGCAGCTATCAGAACTCTATAGGCATGCTTATCTATCCACGATCGACTACGTAGGCTAAATTCACATGTGTTACCCTTAAAGGCTTGTAACTTTCTTTTATTTTCGCATAGACACATGCATTCATATACTTGCACAATATCTGCTCCAATTACATTTATTATATTCATCTAAACATATTAGACGTAACCATATTATTAGGCATTATGCACTCATTTAAACTTAACAAATAAATTGCATTTCCTTACACACAACATATATTCATAAAATAATAATGGTAGATAAAATTTTCATAATTCAATTATTACCATGAATAAGAACAGTTGAATAAATCATGCCTTAAGTCAAATATGCATAACACAAGTGAGAAACCATGCAAGTAGGAATTTTGACAAAAACATTTTAAGGCAGAGGGGGGACTGTCGTGATCCCGACAGTGGCTAAGCTTACCCTGCAGGAAAAAAGACTGTCACCAATGATGCTCAATGCCATGACTCGTGAAGGTAAAATAACATAAGGCAGGCACAAGAGGGGTAGGGGTTGTCACGAGTCGTGCGTAATGTCACGACTCATGACACAAGCTGCATGAGTCATGATAGGTCCACGACTCATGACACAAGCTGCATGAGTCATGATAGGTCCACGACTCGTGAGGAAGCTTCATGAGTCATGCCAGCCTTCATGACTCGTGAAGGAGCCCAAAGGCCTTATCGAGTCATGAAGCTTTTCACGACTCGAATGATTCCTCTCCCAACTGCTTACGAGATGTAGGAATCCTAGGGCTCTATCGTGCTCGCAACAAACATCGCGCTAGTGACAGAGTCACGTTTTCCAAATCTCATGCAAAAAACTGCATAAATTCTCTTCTTTCAAAAACTTACCCAGACCTTCAAATCGAATCAAAACTCATCACAACGCACATTAAACATTCAAATTATCATAAAGAACACAAAAATCAGCCTTTATACTAATTATCACAATTAATCCATACAATTAACAAAATTAAAATCTCTAAATTGACCAACAGCAAAATAACTTATAAATTTCAATGAAAAACATACTTTGGTTCAATAATCCACATTCAAAGCATCTTAACCCAAATTATTCAAAACCCATAACATTTTAACATATCTAAACAACTTTAAGTCCATAGTATTTCCAGAAATTCAAACAAAACCCCGAATCAAAATATACATCAAAATAATAAAATCCCAAACCTCAACTCCTTTGCTCCTAATAGATTTCTTAGATGATATTTCTTGCTTCCAAATGCATCGAAGATCTTTCTCATCCCAAAATCCTCATCCAAAAATACACACATACAAAACATAAATCTAGGGTTTAAGCTAATCAAAGAAATAAGAGAAATCAAAACTTAAACTTACCTCTCTGATAAAATCTTCACTTAAATCTCTTGAACTAACAAACTTCATCATCAAAATCTTGGTGCTTTGATCTAAGGGAGAGCAAATGGCATTGATGCAAGAAGGGAAAGAATAGGAAGACATAAAAGGGGAAGAACGGGAGAGCAAGAGTGTGACGCCCGTTCCCTAACGACAAACTAGCTCAGCTAATTTTAGTTAGAGAAGGTCGCACACACACCCAGAACACATGCGGAAACTGAATAATAAAATTTCATCACACACTATTTTAATTCATGCATCACATGCCAACTACTATTAGTCACACGCCTTAGCTATTCACATAACACACATACATGTGGGAGGTTACATCCGTGATTACTACATTATTACATGCCTTAACATATTCAAAATACATATTAACCATATAAAACTTATACAAAGTCCCGAATAACAAGCCCCCAAACCTACACTATATACTTCCTATTGTTGACCGTACCAAAATGCGGGGGACGTCCTTCAGTCACCTCTCGTCCGTACCTGCACGGATTAGAGTAAATCCATGCTAAGCGATAACGCTTAGTGGGGAACTCATACATATAGCATATAATTTATCACATATCAGAATCATCATACATAACATGCTAATAAACATGCCAGATCAACCATTACTATATTCAATCATAAGGCATCAATTACTTATTCACATTTCCATACTTTCTTGTATCACAATCACTTCTGTTTATATTTAATTAACTTTTAGCCGATTAACCAATTAGCCTTTCTGCCACTTAGCCTGCAATTCAATGACGCGGATAACGGGTATCGCATCGGTATCTCTCAGATACCAGTAATCTCATCGAGACTACTTTTTCACATTAGCACCTTCTGGTGCTTCTTATCACATTAGTACCTTCTGGTACTTTTCATCATTCCACATATAACACAATCCAGTAAGGATAATCGCATTATGATTCCCATGGAATCAGACACATTTAACGCATGGGGCTGCAGCACTTGACCCTATAGGCATGCCTAACTATCCACTACTTGACTCGCAGGCTTAAGTTATTAAACACGTTATTCAGTTCACTTTTCACTTTACACATTTGTATTAGCACACAGCCATACATTTCATTTGCATATTCAATATGCTTTCAAATTCAGTCTTCCCATTTAATATTCACATAACTTATCACATTCAGAAGTCATCATAGTTGTATGCATTTGTAGATCACTTAACACATATACATTACTTACTCATGCTGTCCTTCATTTCAGCTTAAAGCCATGCCATTTGAATGACCAAACACATTAGGATTATATTGCCAAAACAGGGTGGGTCACGGTCACAATGGATTTCATTGTCACCGTGACATATTGAAGTCCAAAACAGAATGCAAATTGGGGACATGTCACGGTCACAACCAATTTCATTGTCACCGTGATGTGTTCCCAACTCTCGGCAGAATGCAACCTGAGGGTATGTCACGGTCACAATGAATCTCATTGTCACCGTGACATATTCTCATTTGCAAAACAGAATGCCTTCCTGGGTAGGTCACGGTCACAGTGAATTCCATTGTCACCGTGACATACCAAATTCCTCTAGGCAGAATTGAACTCAGCATATGTCACGGTCACAATCAATTTCATTGTTACCGTGACCTATGCAAAAATACCAAAACACAGCTGTGTTTATCACTAGCACGGCTGTGCTTTTTCAGTCCACTTCTCCTTTTACGCCTAGACCTCAAATCTCATTCTTATTTGTTTGGCAATCAACCCAAATGCAACAACCACACAATCAATAACACATACCTGATTTTCCCTTCTTGTTTGGCATTCAATAATAGTACAAATCATAATCATATTGCTACTATAATCATACAATTTAGCATCACATAATTCATGCTCAACCTTCAATTTCACATATCATGCAATTCAGTTCAAAACCCTATTTAACCAACACTAATCACATATTCATACAATTAGGGTTTGTTCCCAAACCTCGTCGCATTAGCTCCTAATTACGACGGACGCTCGGTTCGCCGATTACAGCCTTTCCCTTATCTCTCTTCACTTCTTCAGCTAACAAAACCAGTTCAAATTCCAGAATTGAGCACAATCCATCAATCCTCATTCCAAACTAAATCAAAACCAAGAAGAAGAGTAGAAGATGAGAATATGCACACAAAACCACTTACCTTAAGGTCTTAACACTTAATTCTTGTTCCAATTAGCTACATGCTCACATCCACTTAAACCACTCTCATCCTTACTCACGGAAACAAGAAGAAAGCCAAAGCCAAACGCAGAAAATGAAGAATGAGGCCAACACACACTCACCTCTCACTTCACTACGCAAATGCATGCAAAGAAGGAGGTGGCAAAACCTTACAAAGCCACACGGAATCCACTTCAGAAAATGTAACACCCCTTACCCATACGTAGGCGATCCCATTCGATATGGAGTAAGATGCCGTAGGAGTAAAGGTGCCACCACACAGATACAGAAATATACATACAAACAATACAGGATAAATTAAAACTTTACAATACCATTCAAAGAAGCTGATCATGCATTAATATAATAGAAGCATTACATTACTGTTCTGATCAACTGAGAGAAACAACAGAAAATTACATATCCCAAAATTACAATTACAAAAGCGGAAGCTAATACAAAATCATATGAGAGTTCTATACAAAAAGAATCATATAACTACAAAAATAAGCCCTACACTAAGACCCTGCTGTGTTGGCTTTGATGGCGACGACTCTCCCAAAATCAACTCCTTCCGCACCTGCACGGGTAAACACACCGTGCTAAGCGATAAACGCTTAGTGGGGAAAACACACATAGCATAAAGACAACCATTCACAATGGTCGTCAAGGCAATTCACATGCATAAGTACATATAGTCATTCACCAAAAGATTCATATCAATAATCGCATTATCTTTACAGATTGTACTTTTCATCATTGCATCCATAAGGATAAAACATGTATTTGCTCATATAACAATTCATACAAGTACTTTAAGCATTGAAACACCTGCTGACTCAAGATAGTGGATAACGAGTAAACAGAAAGTACTTTACGGGTACCAACCGAATACGAAAAACCATTTTAACTTTTCATTCACAAGCATTTCCAGAAGGACCTTAAACAAGATCCAAATACATTACAGAAGTTCACGAGGAACCAAAACGGGGACCTGATCGGGGTCCAAACGGAAATACAGAAGCTGCAGCAAAGACTCTATTAGGCATGCCTAACTATCCACTGACTAGACTCTAGCAGGTCATATATATATACCATTCAAACCATTTCACAGTTTCCAAAATCATCATCACCAAATGAGCATAATCATATCATGGTTACACTTGCATATTATTTATAGAATGCTAAACATAAATCTCATAACTGCTAAAATAAACTGAAGTTCAAGGATCACGCGAAGAAAGAAAACTCACTCAGCATACAAGGGACTGTCGCGCTCGCGACGTCTGTCGCGCTCGCAACAGAGACCAAAGTCTCTTCGCTGCGCGCGCGCGACAGATTTCGCGACCGCGGGGAGAACGGAAGAGCCAGGCTCTGTCGCGCTCGCGACGTGCGTCGCGATCGCGACAGAAGACAAAGGGTGCTATCGCGATCTCGCGACGGATCGCGTGGTCGCGATAGTACTTGGCAACAATACTCTCTGTCGCGATCGCGACAGTTGTCGCGCTCGCGACAGAAGGTATACAACACTTCGGCTGTCGCGGCTCGCGGCGGATGTCGCGTGCTCACGACAGCGAAGCTCCCACTACCGCTCTCTGTCGCGATCTCGCGACAGTCGTCGCGATCGCGACAGAGTCGGGATTTTGAAAATCTGCAGAAATTCTGCAGATTTTCCTCTTCCATTTCCTCCTCCAACCTCACAAATCTCAATCAAATGTCTCTTACCTCAATTCCAGCCATCCATTAACATCAACAACCATATTAGAACATTTATTCACAATAAACTTCATCCAATCCATCAATTTGAACATTTAATTTCAATAATCATTCACAAACTCCATTTATGCATCAAATTACTTCAAATCCGAATTCATCATGATTAACTCATAATCTTGCAAGTTTCACATTCTAAAACAAGGACCCATAGCATAAACATTAAAATAAAGGACATCTAACAACCTAATTCCATGAAAACATCAAGAACACACTCATGAACATTTTCACATAAAAAGGAAGAAATTCCCAAACCTCAAAAATCCTTAGCTCCTAGTGTTTAGTTCCACTTGATCCAGCAACTTTCTTGCCTTTAGGATCCCGGGAAGGCTCAACTAAGAAACCCAACCAAGAACAAGCAAACAAAACCAAAATCCAATCTTCAAACCCAATCCGAAAATAAGAAAGAGAAGAAGATGGAAAAACTTAAACAAAGGCAAAATGGATGCATATAACTTACCAATGAACACTAAGAGATGATCAAACCCCACTAGCAAACCTTGAATCTCAACCAAAGTCCAAGAGAAGAAGGAAAGAAGAAGAAAAGAAGAAGGGGCGGCGTGAGGAACGGGAAACACCCAAGAGCAAAATCTGAATTCCCCTCTTTCTTTCTTTTCCTTTTCTTTTCTCAACCCTAGACAAGTGTCAAGTTCTTATTAGTGGGATTTGGCCACTCACACCCTATATGCCTCTATCACACACACACACAAGATCCTCTCAACTAAAGCATACCCTACACTTGTATGCACAACACACACAATGAAACTCTCATGAACACACACACTACAATGGTGCATTTACACACACCCAAAACCAACCCAACTAATACACACCATAGCACCATACGTGCACTCACATGCTAACAAAGCTCTTAAAACTTGCAGAAATTACCAAAATGCCCTTATTATACAAAAATTTATGCAAATGCACACACATACAAAATAGCTCATTCAACTAGGGGGCAAACGGGGTGTGACAACTCTCCCCTACTAACAAGAATTTCGTCCTCGAAATTCTCACCTGAACTTAATAATTGTGGATACTGCAATCTCATCGATTCCTCCGGTTCCCAAGTTGCTTCCTCAACCCCGTGGTGATTCCACAAAATCTTGACCAAAGGAATCTGCTTATTTCTCAGCTGTCTAACTTCCCGCTCTAGGATAGCTCTAGGCTCCTCGTCATAGGTAAAATCTGACTGGACTTGAACTTCTTGAATTGACAAAACATGGGAAGGATCCGATCTATACCGACGGAGCATAGAAACGTGAAACACATCGTGAAGCTTTGACAATTCCATCGGCAAAGCTAGTCTGTATGCCACTGGACCCACTCTTGCTAACACCTCATACGGACCAATAAAGCGAGGACTAAGTTTCCCTTTCTTTCCAAATCGAAGCACTTTTCTCCAAGGAGACACTTTAAGAAAAACCTTGTCCCCAACTTCAAACTGTACATCCTTTCTCTTCAAGTTGGCATAAGACTTCTGTCGATCCTTGGCCACTTTCAGATTCCGCTGCACAACTCTAATCTTTTCCTCGGTATCTCTAACCAGATCTGGCCCAATCACTGACCTCTCAGACAACTCTGTCCAACAAACTGGAGTCCTACATTGACGTCCATACAGAGCCTCATATGGAGACATACCAATACTTGACTGGAAATTGTTGTTGTAGGCAAACTCCATCAATGATACATACTTGTCCCAACTACCCGGAAAGTCCAAAACACAAGCCCTCATCATATCCTCTAAGATCTGAATCACACGCTCGGACTGACCATCTGTCTGCGGATGAAATGCTGTACTGAACTTCAGCTTGGTACCCAAAGCTTGCTGCAACTCTTTCCAGAACTTAGATGTGAACCTTGGGTCCCTATCAGAAACTATGGACAGAGGTACCCCGTGCAATCGCACTATCTCATCTACATACATACTGGCCAATCTACTCATCGAATAATCCATCCTAACTGGTAAAAAGTGGGCAGACTTCGTGAGTCGATCCACAATCACCCAAACAGAATCATGCTTCCTCTGAGACAAAGGTAATCCGGAGACAAAATCCATGGCGATGTCATCCCACTTCCACTCGGGAACGGACAAAGGCGTGAGCAAGCCAGAAGGAACCTGGTGCTCAGCCTTGACCTGCTGACAAGTCAGGCACTTGGATACAAAGTCCACTATGTCCCTCTTCATACCAGACCACCAAAAGAACTGCTTTAAATCCCGGTACATCTTTACACTGCCAGGATGCATGGTGAAAACTGAACTATGTGCCTCATCCAAAATCTGTCTTCTTAACTCTGCACTATCCGGCACACACAAACGGTTTCCAAACAGAAGAACCCCATCCTGAACCGAAAACTCTGACTGCTTACCCGAACCGACTTCTTGCATAATCCGCTGAAGTTTCTCATCAACTTTCTGAGCATCTACTATCTGCTGTGTCAAAGTAGGCTTGACCCTCAACTGAGCTATCAAAGCCCCATCTGAACCAAACCTCCATCTAATCCTTCTCAAAAACAAGGCAGAAACTGACTTCCTACTCAATGCATCCGCGACTATATTGGCCTTACCCGGATGGTAATCCACAATGCAATCGTAGTCCTTAAACAGCTCAAGCCAACGACGTTGCCTCATATTCAATTCCTTCTGAGTCAGAAAATACTTCAAACTTTTGTGGTTCGAAAAGATCCTACACTTCTCCCCGTAGAGATAATGACGCCAAATCTTCAAAGCGAAGACAACTGCAGCTAACTCAAGATCATGCGTCGGATAATTCCTTTCGTGTGGCTTCAACTGTCGAGAAGCATAAGCCACAACTTTACCTTCTTGCATCAGAGCACATCCCAAACCAACACCTGAAGCGTCACTATACATAACAAACTCCTTACCCGAAGTGGGTTGAGTTAATATAGGAGCTTCTACTAACAACTGCTTTAACTTCTCAAAACAGGCTTGACATTTATCCGACCACTCAAACTTAACT
Organism: Excoecaria cochinchinensis; assembly: GCA_947683425.1. NCBI lineage: Eukaryota > Viridiplantae > Streptophyta > Magnoliopsida > Malpighiales > Euphorbiaceae > Excoecaria > Excoecaria cochinchinensis. The sequence goes on from CANTUQ010000158.1 coordinate 669,197, forward strand.
CCTTTCCTCAATAACCTGGTCATCGGAGCAGCAATCACTGAAAAACCCTTAACGAACCGACGGTAATAACCCGCCAGACCAAGGAAACTCCTCACTTCCTGGACATTCCTAGGCGCTTTCCAATCCACTATCGCCTCAATCTTAGCTGGATCCACTTGAATACCCTTAGCTGAAACTATGTGACCCAAAAACGACACTTCCTTAAGCCAAAAATCACTCTTACTCAACTTAGCAAACAACCGATGCTCTCTCAAAATCTGCAAAACTAACCGAAGATGCTCTTCATGCTCGGCTTCATCCTTGGAAAATATCAAAATATCATCTATAAAAACTACTACAAACCGGTTTAAGTATGGCCTGAACACTCTATTCATCAAATCCATGAATGCCGCTGGAGCGTTAGTCAAACCAAATGGCATAACAAGGAACTCATAGTGGCCATACCGAGTCCGAAATGCAGTCTTAACCACATCCTGATCTTTAACACGAAGCTGATAATACCCAGACCGAAGGTCAATCTTAGAAAACACACCGGCACCTCGCAGCTGATCAAACAAATCTTCAACTCTAGGCAACGGATACTTATTCTTCACTGTGACCTTATTGATCTGTCTGTAGTCTATACACATCCTTAAAGACCCATCCTTCTTCTTAACAAACAGTACCAGAGCTCCCCAAGGAGATATGCTGGGTCGAATGTATCCCTTATCCAACAGCTCTTGCAATTGAGTTTGAAGTTCTCTCAACTCTACAGGAGCCATCCGATAAGGTGCCTTCGACACCGGTGTGGTACCCGGCATAATCTCTATGGCTAGCTCAACTTCCCTCTCTGGAGGCAAACTAGGCAAGTCACTCGGAAAAACATCACTGAACTCTCGAACAATAGGGATGTTCTCAATCCTAACTTGATCCCTCCTGGAATCCAAAACCACAGCCAGAAAAGCCTCACAACCTTTTCTCATAAACCTCTTAGCTTGAATAGCAGAAATCACATTGAGCACGGAACTCGCACCCAAACCTCTAACAAACACTGGAGCTCGATTCCTATCTCGAAGCACGAAAGTCTTCCTATGACAATCAACCACGGCTCTATACTTACTCAACCAATCCATACCCAAAATCAAATCATACTCTCTGAAGGGCAACTCTATTAAATCCACAGGAAACTCAACATCCTCAACCATCAATGGACAATTCCTATAAACTCTACTCACACTGACACTATGCCCTAACGGATTGGTCACACATATCTCATAGTCTAACTGTTCTACCACATGCAACTTATCAATAAACTTATGGGTGCACAAATATGAGTGTGTGGAACCAGGATCTATTAGAGCATATAATTCAGTGTCATGGAGTAGGAACTTACCAGCAATCACATCAGGGGCATCCTGCTCCTCTCTGGCTCTAACTGCATAAGCTCTAACGGCCATAGGAGGAGGTCGCTCCACTGTCTCAGAACCAGCTACATCTCTGGGTCGACCGCCTCGACCTCTACCTCTACCTCTACCTCTAGTGGCCTGCGGAGCATTCGATCCAACTCTGCTAGCTCCTCCCTGAGGACCCGAGTCTTCACTCATCTGAGGACAATAAGCCACCCGGTGTTCGGTGCTTCCACACCTGAAACACCCACCGGTAAGCCACCTACACTCACCCCAGTGAGCCTTACTGCAGTTCGAACAAACGGGTGCAGCATCAGATCGGCCACCCCTACCAGAACCAGACACTGCAGCTGAACCTTGCCTTCTCCCTCTTGAAGCCGAACCAGCCGCAGGTTCATCTTGCGGGTTTCTAGACCTCTTACCCGAAGATGAGGAAACACCACCTCTAGCAGAACTCCGGCGCTGAGCTCTCTCTCTAATCAAAGTTTCCGCTTTCTCTGCCCTCAACGCAGCCTCAGCAATCTGATAATAATGTACCCCCGGCATACACATCAAAGAAACTAAAGCAATCTTCAAAGAATCATTCAACCCGGCCTCAAAGTGCTTGCATCTGAAATCATCCATCATAACCCCACGCGGAGCATAACGGGACAACCGGTTAAACTCCTTCTCATAATCTGCCACAAACAAGGCCCTTTGCCTCAAACTCAAAAACTGCGCCCATCGTGCGTCCTTATACGCCTGAGTCACATACTTCTTAGTAAACTGCTCATCAAAGAAATCCCATGTCAAAGGGTCAGGCATTTGAGGCTGTCTACTCACTAACTCCCACCATTCATATGCTGAACCTTGAAGCAAGGCTACAGCACACTCGGCTTGCTGATCAGGAGGACACCTGACTTCTTTCAAAGCTCTCTTAACTTTATCCAGCCACTTCTCAGCTAACTCAGACTCATCAAGCCCAGTTCCATAAAAATCCTCGACACCAGCTCTTCTCAGACTCACTATCGGAGCTTTCGGGGCAGTCACTCTTTCCAAAACCCGAGCCATGTCTTGATGCAATCTAAGCATTGCCTCAAAAGGCATGGCAGCGGCCTCAGGCTGGACCCTAGCTTGTTGAGCCGACACCGAAACCGAGACAGACGGATCTACCGCTGGAGGGTTCACACTTTCAGCGGACTCCTCGAGCGCACCGTGAGCAGAATCAGAATTCATCTAACAAGTAAGAGGACAACCACATCAGCCAACACAGCCCTAAACATAGACATATACACACATAGCATCATATAAACAATCACCCAGAAACGCCTAAACCGGGGCTCTGATACCACAACTTATAACACCCCTTACCCATACGTAGGCGATCCCATTCGATATGGAGTAAGATGCCGTAGGAGTAAAGGTGCCACCACACAGATACAGAAATATACATACAAACAATACAGGATAAATTAAAACTTTACAATACCATTCAAAGAAGCTGATCATGCATTAATATAATAGAAGCATTACATTACTGTTCTGATCAACTGAGAGAAACAACAGAAAATTACATATCCCAAAATTACAATTACAAAAGCGGAAGCTAATACAAAATCATATGAGAGTTCTATACAAAAAGAATCATATAACTACAAAAATAAGCCCTACACTAAGACCCTGCTGTGTTGGCTTTGATGGCGACGACTCTCCCAAAATCAACTCCTTCCGCACCTGCACGGGTAAACACACCGTGCTAAGCGATAAACGCTTAGTGGGGAAAACACACATAGCATAAAGACAACCATTCACAATGGTCGTCAAGGCAATTCACATGCATAAGTACATATAGTCATTCACCAAAAGATTCATATCAATAATCGCATTATCTTTACAGATTGTACTTTTCATCATTGCATCCATAAGGATAAAACATGTATTTGCTCATATAACAATTCATACAAGTACTTTAAGCATTGAAACACCTGCTGACTCAAGATAGTGGATAACGAGTAAACAGAAAGTACTTTACGGGTACCAACCGAATACGAAAAACCATTTTAACTTTTCATTCACAAGCATTTCCAGAAGGACCTTAAACAAGATCCAAATACATTACAGAAGTTCACGAGGAACCAAAACGGGGACCTGATCGGGGTCCAAACGGAAATACAGAAGCTGCAGCAAAGACTCTATTAGGCATGCCTAACTATCCACTGACTAGACTCTAGCAGGTCATATATATATACCATTCAAACCATTTCACAGTTTCCAAAATCATCATCACCAAATGAGCATAATCATATCATGGTTACACTTGCATATTATTTATAGAATGCTAAACATAAATCTCATAACTGCTAAAATAAACTGAAGTTCAAGGATCACGCGGAGAAAGAAAACTCACTCAGCATACAAGGGACTGTCGCGCTCGCGACGTCTGTCGCGCTCGCGACAGAGACCAAAGTCTCTTCGCTGCGCGCGCACGACAGATTTCGCGACCGCGGGGAGAACGGAAGAGCCAGGCTCTGTCGCGCTCGTGACGTGCGTCGCGATCGCGACAGAAGACAAAGGGTGCTATCGCGATCTCGCGACGGATCGCGTGGTCGCGATAGTACTTGGCAACAATACTCTCTGTCGCGATCGCGACAGTTGTCGCGCTCGCGACAGAAGGTATACAACACTTCGGCTGTCGCGGCTCGCGGCGGATGTCGCGTGCTCGCGACAGCGAAGCTCCCACTACCGCTCTCTGTCGCGATCTCGCGACAGAGTCGGGATTTTGAAAATCTGCAGAAATTCTGCAGATTTTCCTCTTCCATTTCCTCCTCCAACCTCACAAATCTCAATCAAATGTCTCTTACCTCAATTCCAGCCATCCATTAACATCAACAACCATATTAGAACATTTATTCACAATAAACTTCATCCAATCCATCAATTTGAACATTTAATTTCAATAATCATTCACAAACTCCATTTATGCATCAAATTACTTCAAATCCGAATTCATCATGATTAACTCATAATCTTGCAAGTTTCACATTCTAAAACAAGGACCCATAGCATAAACATTAAAATAAAGGACATCTAACAACCTAATTCCATCAAAACATCAAGAACACACTCATGAACATTTTCACATAAAAAGGAAGAAATTCCCAAACCTCAAAAATCCTTAGCTCCTAGTGTTTAGTTCCACTTGATCCAGCAACTTCCTTGCCTTTAGGATCCCGGGGAGGCTCAACTAAGAAACCCAACCAAGAACAAGCAAACAAAACCAAAATCCAATCTTCAAACCCAATCCGAAAATAAGAAAGAGAAGAAGATGGAAAAACTTAAACAAAGGCAAAATGGATGCATATAACTTACCAATGAACACTAAGAGATGATCAAACCCCACTAGCAAACCTTGAATCTCAACCAAAGTCCAAGAGAAGAAGGAAAGAAGAAGAAAAGAAGAAGGGGCGGCGTGAGGAACGGGAAACACCCAAGAGCAAAATCTGAATTCCCCTCTTTCTTTCTTTTCCTTTTCTTTTCTCAACCCTAGACAAGTGTCAAGTTCTTATTAGTGGGATTTGGCCACTCACACCCTACATGCCTCTATCACACACACACACAAGATCCTCTCAACTAAAGGATACCCTACACTTGTATGCACAACACACACAATGAAACTCTCATGAACACACACACTACAATGGTGCATTTACACACACCCAAAACCAACCCAACTAATACACACCATAGCACCATACGTGCACTCACATGCTAACAAAGCTCTTAAAACATGCAGAAATTACCAAAATGCCCTTATTATACAAAAATTTATGCAAATGCACACACATACAAAATAGCTCATTCAACTAGGGGGCAAACGGGGTGTGACAGAAAACCTGCCTCCACTTACCAATTTCTTACTTTATTTTATTCCTAATAAACCCTCCATTAACTAGTTAATCAGCCTTTAACTCATGCTTAGCACAAACATTCATAATTACCATTTAACCCCTTAACTATACTGCTTTCTTTCAATTAAGTCCAATCCTACACATTCAATCCACTCACACACATGCCAAATTAGGTTAATTCTCTTAGGGTACAAATCCGGCCATGACAACTCTCCTCTCCTTAAAGAATTTCGTCCTCGAAATTCATACCTGAGTGAAATAGTTGTGGATGTTGTTCTCGCATAGCCGCTTCTGGTTCCCAAGTTGCTTCTTCAACACCATGATGCTACCAGAGTACTTTCACAAGTGGTATCTGCTTGTTCCGAAGTTGTCGGACTTCTTTTGCTAAGATCACTATTGGCTTTTCATCATAAGTGAAATCTGACTGCACTTCCAATTCTGGTAGAGATAGCACATGGGAATCATCTGACCTATATCTTCTTAACATAGACACATGGAACACATCATGTAGCTTAGCCAAAGTCGGAGGCAAAGCCAACCGATAAGCTACAAAACCTACTCTTTCAAGCACTTCATATGGCCCAATAAACCTTGGACTCAGCTTCCCCTTTTTACCAAATCGCAGTACCTTCCTCCAAGGAGACACTTTCAGAAACACTTTATCCCCTACACTGAACTCAACATCTCTTCTCTTCAAATCAGCATACGACTTTTGTCTGTCACTTGCTGCTTTCAATCTTTGCTGTATGATTTTAGCTTTCTCTTCTATATCACGAACCAAATCTGGCCCTATGACTCTGCTTTCATTCAATTCTGTCCAGCAAATCGGTGAACGACATTTCCTTCCATACAAAACTTCATACGGTGCCATACCAATACTGGTCTGATAACTGTTGTTATAAGCAAATTTCATAAGTGGAAGATACCTATCCCAACTCTTAGAGAAATCCAAAACACACGCTCGCATCAAATCTTCCAAAACCTGAATAATTCTTTCCGACTGTCCATCGGTTTGTGGATGGAAAGCAGTACTGAAATTCAATTTCGTACCCAACGCTGCCTGTAAACTTCTCCAAAATTTAGAAGTGAATCTGGGATCCCTATCAGAAACAATAGACAAAGGTATCCCATGCAATCGGACAATTTCCCTTACATACAATTCAGCCAACTTTTCCATAGAATAATCCATCCGAACAGGTATAAAGTGAGCTGATTTCGAAAACCTGTCCACAATAACCCATACTGCGTCTTGCTATCTTGAGGTCAGAGGCAATCCAGTAACAAAATCCATCGTGATATTATCCCATTTCCATTGGGGAATAGGGAGTGGATGCAACATTCCCTGAGGCACTTGATGCTCCGCTTTAACTTGTTGACAGACAAGACACTTAGACACATATTGCACTGACTAGGAGTTTTGGTTTTTGTCCAGCTTCTTTATTTTGAAATTTGTAATTCTGTAAAATATGTATATGTAAAGATACTTATGTAATATTCTGGGCCATGTAAATATTAGTATAGCGATGTTTTGAGAATAACTTCTGTTGTATGCTTGTAAGCTTTCAACTGTAGGCTTTTGCTTAGTGTATGCGCATTTTTGCGAAGTATGCATGTCCAAATCTACTCTTTCAAAGTTTTTAATTATCCTGGATATGTCACTCTATTTATGTGATGCTTACTTGTTTACTCTAGTGGGATGTGACACTCCTATCTCTCTTGGATTCTTCTTCCTCTAATTCGAATAGAAGTCTCCATAGTATAGGTAGGGGTGTGACAAGAACAATCAGGCACAACTTCACCTCTACCTCCAGAACTGCCTCTACCGGCACTCGACCCAGCTGTAGATCCTTGCCTCCTACCTCTCGAAGCAGGACCCGAAGAAGACTCATTCTGCAGGTTCCTCGATCTCTTACCCTAGGATGAATCTCCACGAGGGGGATTCCTTCTTTGAGCTCTTTCCCTCAAAACTGACTTGGACCTCTCAGCCCGCATAGCTGCTTGGACAATCTTGTAGCAGCTGATAGCAGGCGTACTCATCAAAGATATAAGCATTGCCCTCAAAGACTCATTCAACCCGACCTCAAAATGCTGGGACCAAAATTACTATATCAGAAAACCCGGAGGAGCATACTTCCCAAGCCTATTGAACTCTTTCTCGTACTCAGAAATTGACATAGCGCTTTGCTTCAAACTCAAAAATTGAGCCCACTTAGCTTCCTTATAGGCCTTGGTCACATACTTACTCGTGAACTCCCACTCAAAGAATTCCCATATGACCGAATCAGGCAACTAGGGTTGCCTACAAACCAATTTCCACCAGTCATAGGCCGATCCCTAAAGCAAGGGAACAACACATTTAACTTGCCTCTCAGGAGGGCAATGAATCTCCTTAAGAACTCTCTCAACTTTATCAATCCATTTCTCGACCAAATCCAACTCATCAAGACTTGTCCCATAGAAATCCTCTGCCCCAGCTTTCCTCATGCTCTCCATAGGGGCTCTCGGAGCAGTCACCTTATCTAAGACCCGAGCTATGCCCTGAGAGATTTTTAATATAGCCTCAAAATGCATGGCTGCGGCCTCAGGCTGCACCCTAGCTGATTGAGCTGCACCAGACACTGTCGAGTCTTGCTCTTGGGGATAAGCACTCTCAGCTGACCCCTCGAGTGATCCGCACACAGAATCCATCTATAACCAACACAAAGACATCCTCATTAGCAAACACAGTCCTAAACGTACATCTATACACAGCAAATGCCCAGAAAATGCCTAAACCGAAGCTCTGATACAAAAACTTATAACACCCCCTACCCATACGTAGGAGAACCCATCCACTAGGGAGTGAGAACCCGTACAAGCAGGGTTGTCACCAAACAGATGGAACAATAAACAAATACATATAATATGGAAAATAGCAGAAATTAGAAACTTAAAATTCATTCATTAATATCCAAAGGGTTCATTAAAAAAATGTAGTCGGTACATAACTGAAATTACAAAATTACATTCTTGCAGAAGAATACATAGCGGAAGCAATACAATGAGAGCTCCATATACAAAAAGAATCTTATGTACAACTAAGCCCTAAGACTTCAAAACTTCTGTGTTGGCTAGACCTGCGGAGACTCTCCCAAAAGCTCAAAACCTTCTGCACCTACACGGATGAAACACCCGTGCTAAGCGATAATGCTTAGTGGGGAACAAACACAATAATATTAACGTCCATTCACAATGGACGCTAAAGAAAAACACGTTCAAAATGTTATATGCTTATAATCACATATATCCATAAATCATAGCTTAATCGCATTCAGTTGCATTCACAAGCTCATTCTCACACCCCAACCTATATTATGGATACTTCTACTCGTGATTTGAGCGAGAAGGACCCAAGATAGATAGGAGTGTCACACCCCACTAGTACAAACATGCAAACATCACATAGGAATCATATATTCGTATAAATAAAAACTTTAAGAGAAAGAAGAGGGATACAGAACAAAAGGGATTCTTTTTATTAATATATAAAAAGAAATTCTTTACATGTTACAAAAGGTTACAAAAAGAACCAATTTACAAAAGCCCAAGATACATTGTTCCAAGGGCTAACAAAATATTACATCCATTACAAAAGAAAGGAAAGCCTATACTATAAAACTTCCAATCTCTAGTTGCGTTGGCCTTCCCGATGCGACACGCCCCACCCAAGGCAATCAAAAACCTTCCACACCTACACGGATAAACACCCGTGCTAAGCGAAATTGCTTAGTGGGGAAAACACAAAATGCATAACCGCCACTCACAGTGACGATAACAGAAAACATATGATAACAATATAATTATGGGCATATAATCATACATAGTTAATTCAGATATTTGCATTCTCATCCAAAGATTCTTGTACAAAATACAATGACACCTGCTTAATCATAATGAGTGGATAACGAGTACGCATAGATACTTGAGAGTATCAGTATCATAATTCAAATACATAGATACCCGGAGGTATCAAAATATTCTATTTGCTTTATTCCAAAAATGTTTTCACATAGAATCTTAAGAAAGATTCAGACAGAAGGATCGCGAGGATCCAATCGGGGGACCTGATCAGGGTCCAAAGTCGTACACATAGCTGCAGCGGCACATAACTCTATTAGGCATGCCTAACTATCCACTTATCCGACATTAGCAGGTTATGCAAAAATCTTATCACGTTTACATACATATTATCCATATAAATAGATAGTCAAATCTTTAATAGAACAGCATGCAAAAGAAGTTAAGTCATTAAGCAAAAAGGAGAAGAAATCAAATTTGGAAGTCACGTCTGTCGCACTCGCGACGACTGTCGCGCTCGCGACAGAAGCCAAGCTACACCTCCTCGCCTCGACTCGCGATCGCGAGGGATCTCGTGCTCGCGAGAGGACGAAGGTGCTACTCTTCTGTCGCGCTCGCGACAGAAGGAAGCCTTGCACAAGTTCGGAGCTCGAGTACTCTGTCGCGCTCGCGATAGTTGTCGCGCTCGCGACAGAGAGCTCCCTTGAGTTCTTTGGCGCGACATCTCTCGCGCCGGCGCGAGGGTTGAAACCTCCGCATTCTGTCGCGCTCGCGACAGTGTCGCGATAGCGACAGACACGGGTTTTTCAGCTCTTACGCCCAAAATCTACAGAATTCACACAATATTCACATCCAAACTTCCAAAATTGATTCCAAACCTCAAAATTCAGCAATCGAAGCATCCACAACTCATAACATAATTAAAAACCCAGCTTTATCACCAATTATCTCAATTAAATCAAGTCAATTACATGTCCAATTCTAAGAATTTCCAAAACAGCACATTTAACAACAATTATCACTATTCACATAATTTCTCACAATTCCTTCAACAATATTCATTCTCTAGCATCTCATATCATAATTAATGTGATTTAAATTACAACTTACAACCACAATCAAAGCCAAAAGCATAATTATCCAACTCAATTCACATATATACATAAAAGATGAACATTCCTAAACCTTCTCTCCTTAGCTCCTATTCGCGAGCTCCGCTCCCGCTAGCTATTTCTTTTCCTTTATCCGGCCTAGGAGCCTCCTCTGAACCACAAATCCACCATAACCAAGATCAATTCTAAAACAACCCATAAACAAATACATATAAACTAAAACCTAGAGAAGAGGAAGAAGAAGAATCTAAAACACCCATAACCCCAACTCACCTTTGAGCTTCAAAATCAAAAGCCAAACAACTAAATCTTCTCAAGGGAAAGGAGAGGGAGCAAAATCGGGCCAAGAAGAAGGAAAGAACAAGAAGAAAGAAGAAGAAAAGAAGAACGGCGTGAGGAAGAAAGAAGAACTGGAATCAAAGGGAAGAAGAGCTGCCTTCTCTCTTTCTCACCAAACTCATTAAATGCTAACCCATCCACTATGCCACATGTCACTCTCCCCATAAGACACATGTCCCATATCACACCCTACTCCCATACTTTACTATACACACTAATTCATCTCTTAATCACATTTTATTTCCATGCACCCACTTATACTATAGTCTAACTCCTCTTCTCAAATTAATATACATAAATTAAATAAATAATCCAATTAAACACATACATGTAACACATACAAATACACACATACAGACACGGACAGGCTCAAACTGCTGGGGTGGTTTTGGGGTGTTACACTCATAGTCAATTCATATATCACTTTGTTTCACATGCTTATATTCGCAACAAGACAAACAAACGAAATAGATGTCTACTGACTCACAATAGCGGATAACGAGTGAACACATTAGGGGTACCCGATGGTACAGTCGAAAAGCAACATCATCATTTTCTCGTTCAAAACATTTTTGCATTGAGGGATCTTAAACAAGATCCATACACATTGAGGATCATGAGGATACAAACGGTGACCTGATCAGGGTCCGGAACACATTGGGGCTGCAGCTACTGAACTCTATTAGGCATGCCTAACCATCCAATAATTGACTCTTGCAGGCCATGCATAATTCATCAATTGATATTCATATTGCTTATAAAATCATCCATGGCTAAGTCTAATAATATCATAGGTTTCTAAAATAAATATAGGAAGCACAAAAGAAAACTCATTTTAAAACAGAACCCGTCGCGCTTGCGATAGGGGCAAAGCTCCCTGAGCGCCATGCTCGCAACAGGCCTCGCGTTCGTGAGATAAAGAAGTAGATCGGCCTCTGTTGCACTACGACTTGCATCATGCCCATGATAGAGTACGCCCAGCATCGCTATCACGATCGCGCACTAGCGCGCGCACTCGCGATTGTGGGGCCTAGCCAGCACGGCACTTCATGCTCCGTCGCGCTCGCGACAGTACGCGGGGTGCTATGCCTCGGCAAAACAAAGCTCGGCTACAGGGAGGGCTCGAATCGCCTGGCTCCATTGCGCTTGCAACATGGTCGCATTTTCTAGATCTACAGAAATTCTGGAGAATTCCTCCAACTTCCAAAACTTACCCAAAACTCCAAATCGAACCACACTTCAACACAACACAAATTAAACCTTCAAATCATCTTAAATAATATAAAACCTAACTCTAATGTCAATACTTACAATTAAATCATGCCACAAACATAATAAATTCTCTAATTTAATAAAACCAGAATTTTGCTTCAAACTTTAAATCAAATGCACACTTTAATCTAATATACCTCATTCAAAGCATCACAACATACATGAGTTAAAACCCATAACATTTAAACCAATACAAACATCATAAACCCCATAATTTTCAAAAAAACCAAATCAAACATAAAATCACAAAAATGCACCAAACCCACAAAAATCCCAAACCTTGCAATTCCTTAGCTCCACACCCACAAGCCTTCTCTTTGCCTTTAGGTTCTCGAGGAGGTACCCCTGATCAAGAAAATCAGCAAATCACACAACCACAAAAACCCTAACTCAAATCAAACTCTAGCAAAATTAGAGGAAGAAGAAGAAGAAAGAAGAAGAAGAGAAACGCAATTAAACTTACCAAAAGATTCAAGAATTGCTAAATCCCACCAATGATTGAGGTCACAAAAGATAAGAATCAAGTAAGAAACAAGGAAGAAGAAGAAAATGAAGAAGAAGAGGCGTGAGGGAAGAAGGGAACGGGTGAGCAAGGGCAGAATTTACCCATTCGTAGAATTTAACCAAACACACCCTACAACCAAACACAACACCACACCTAATTCTAGTCTCACTAATACATATACTAACTCCCTATATGCATCCACACTATGACCAATCCCTCTCACACATACTCTACTACTATACATGCAACCATACTCTAACAAAACTCATAACTAATGCATAAAACTTAATTTAAAATAACACATGCCAAAACTCGCACATACACACTTTCACACAGAATGGCTCAAACTACTGGGGGGGAAACGGGGTGTTTCATATAATATGAAATACAACTGAGTAAAATTAATTAGAAAAATGGAGTAAATGTATTATGTTTATAGCTTAAAATGCTATTGTAAAAAAAGTATTGAGGATATAAAAAAATGATAACGGTTAATCAGTACTGTAAATAACAATAATGATGATTATTCAATAGATATGTCATTAACTGATACTGTGCCCAAGTGTAGACTGTAACTATTATAAATAAGTTATAAAAAAGTAATAAAGAAATAAATGAACGCACTAATAAGATAATTTCAAATATTGTTAGTATAACTTGTCATTGAATTAACAGACTGAACATAATAGTATTAATGTTAAAGTTAATAGTACAGATAATAACGATTCTAATGACAGTAATAGTAATGTTAAAGTACGGTTATTAAAATAATGAAAAAGGAATAAGATAATGAATGAAACAAGAGATCTATTAGGACATTAAAAGTACGGCATAAATTACTTAAAAGTCTTAAAAATTAATGTTCATATCATAAAAATAAAGATATATGCTTGTGTGTGCATGCATGTAGTAATAGTATGGAAAATTTAGGATATGTAACTACCACTGGTGCGTAGTGTGATTACTGCATGCAGGTTATAGAAAGATAGGAAGTTTAAAGTGGTTAAGGTTTGATGACTATCGAGATGGGAATTGAAAGCAAAGGTAAGGAGAATTAAGCATGGCATGTATACGACTGTGATGGATGAACACGAGATTGTACAGGATAAGTATATGAATGGTGTGTTCGTGTAATTGTTATGTTATTATATATGCATGTTTCTGACTATAGAAAAAAAATCACTAATTCTGATAAGTGCATTACAGTGTAGTCCGGTGACATCCGATACGTCTATAGGGTGTTACATGTATACCTAAGGTAGTCCTTACCTTTTGTTGTGTTGATGGAAGACTAAAGATTGTGGCCTATGATTGTCGCCAATGAGTCATTTCGAAGACTTTGGTTAGTCTTTTAGGCATATGATTGCCGCCATCAAGACTTTTGGCATATAATTATCACCATCAAGAGTTTTGGCATATGATTGTCGCCACCAAGTCGTTCAAAAGATTATGTTTGATTCGTCTGGCATATGATTTTCATCGTCGGGATATCCTTAAGACTATAAATAATCTATCTGTCATATGATTGCCGCCATCAAGATCTCGGCATATGATTGTGGTCGTCGAGTTGTAGCCATATGATTGTCACCACGACTTGTTCTGTGGGCTACAGTTTGTCTGTCCGACATATGACTGTCACCGTCGAGACACCGACATATGATTGTCGCCACTGAGTTGTAGGCATATGATTGTCGCCACCACGACTCATTTTGTAGACTACATTTTGTCCATCCGTCATATGATTGTCGCCATTGAGCTGTAGGGATATGATTTTTGCCATAACTCATTTTGTAGACTACTTTTTATCTGTCCGACATATGATTATCGCCTTCGAGACACCGGCTTATGATTGCCATCGCTGAGTTGTAAGCATAAGATTGTCACGACCACTCGTTTCATAGACTACCGAAGTGCAATTCCTTTAATTTCATAGAATCTTGTTAATTCATTATATTAACAGGATTTCCTACACATAAATTTAATGTTTTTTCTTCTTTTGTTTTTTTACTACCTTTATTATTATTTTTATATCTTTTTATTATACTCATTTATTATCTTATCATATATTTTATTTATCATTTTCATATTTCTTTTTATTTATTCTTTTTATGCGTCATGCGTTTTCAAAGCAAAGTAAAATTTGAACAAAATATAGACATGTAACTGAATAATGAAAAGTTTGTACATTAACAGATATTTATATAAGATCTCCCTGAACATCTACTATAGAGGAGAGTAACCAGTTGGCTCGTCCGGGTCCTGATCGCTGCCTCACACATGTATAGGCTAAGTCCTCGACGTCAACGGCCTTGCACCAGAGGAAGACGGCCAAGCTCTGGAGGAAGAGGGCCCGGCTCTGGAAAAAGATGGATGGTGGGTAACATCCATTGGTGGAGATTGAGGCGCTTCCGGTGGCTCGGCTCGTGGAGGGAGGTGAAACTGAATCCGGGCATACCTATCTAGAAAAGTTTGTGCGCAAGTCCTGAGGAAGTTCAAGAACTCGCTAACTACCCTCGCTAGCTATGAAAAAACCTGTGTCTGCTCTGAGCTCTGACATCTGGAGGCATCCCTAATCCCAGTAAACCTATCATCCATTTGCTCCCATAACTCCGTGACAGACTCGAATATGGCCGGTATAGATGTCTCTAAAATCTCTACTCAAAATCTGAGAGAGGTGATAGGCTCATCAATAAGCTGGAGCACCTCATCAATCCTCTGGGCTGCCGCTGCCTATAAGGCACTCAGGCCCTACCTGAAATCCTCTATAAGCAACTCCCGTCTGTCTAGGTGCTCGCCTAATACCTTGTCCTTGTCCTCCATAGGATGATCCATAGCTGCGAGGGAAGCAATAACCACTGAGATAATCTCCTACTGTGCAGATGGAGAGGGTGATCGTCTACTGGATTGTGCTGGCTCTATGTATGTAATGGCCCAAATATCGGTTTAGCTGTGAATAGTATTTTCTGTAGTTGGTCAATCGACCTGGGGTGAAAAACACACTCGTGGGTGAAAAATATTTTATTTGACCATCGGAAAATACAAGTCACGACGAGTCCGAGACTAAAATTTGAAGTAAAAATGATGTTAAATAGATTTCTAAAACTCAAAAATAAAAAAAAAGACCTGGGCTGGGTTCAAATAGTAACCGGTTTGACCGATCTTCTAAAAATAGTAAATGATCTCTAAAAATTACATAAATTTCTAGATTTTCTCTATATAAATTTTAGAAAATTTTGATAGCAAAAAGGTAATTTTACAGTAACACAAAAAAATGGCTAATCGGACCGATTTAAGTGAACCGAGCTGGCAACTGACTCCGATTGAGCTAAAAATTTTCGTGCAAGCTAAATTATATATTTTAAGAATTTTGAAATTAATTTTGGAAAAAAATTGAGATTGGAAAGTCAAAGAAATAATTTTAGATTACATAATGAGCTTAAAATGGAATTTGGGCCAAAAGTGGTTGGACCAGCCCAGCCTATTATACCAGCTATAAAAAGGGCAAAAGAATCAGATTTCTCCACAAAAATCTTGTTCTTCTTCTTCTTCTTCTCCCATTGGCCGAATCTCCCTCTCTCTGCCCCTCACAATTTCTTCAATTCTTAGCTCAAATTTGACCCAAAATCTAACTCTCCTAAGTAAATCATAGCCTCTCTATCACATGGTGATAATATTTGTAACACCCCATCTCCCACCCTAGTAGTCTGAGCCATATTTTTTGCAAGTGTGTCTGTGTAATATTTTGGTATGTGTTATATTTTAATTTGGGTTAATTGCATGATTTATGGGTTGTGGTAGAGTGTGGTTGCATGTATAGTGGTAGTGTGTGTGTGTTTGGGTTTTGTTAGGATGTGGATGTTGTAGGGAGTTAATGTATCTATTAGTGAGATTAGGCTTGGGTGTGGTGTAGAGTGTGGTTGTAGGGTGTGAGTGATCAATCCCTTAGGTTAACATGTAGCAAAGAAATTAGGAGGGGCATAAATAGTAAGGAGAGAGAGAAAGGGAGGCAGCTGTCTTGCCCTTCTCCCGTTCTCTTCCTCCTCATGCCATTTATTCTCCTCCTCTTCTTCTTTTCCACTTTGTTCCATTTTGATCCATTTTCTCTAGCTGAGTTTTTAGTGGAATTGATCAACTCAAGTGTTTGTTTGTAAGTTTTCGTTGAGTCCTTCTTCTTTCTTTGATTTTTTTTGCTAGAGTATTATTTGAGTTAGGGTTTTGTTATTGTGTGTGATTTTTGGGGGTTTTTGATCAGAGGTGCTTCCTAGAGAGCCCAAAGGAAAAGAGAAGGCTTGTGGGAGTGGAGCTTGTGAATAGGTGCTAAGGAATTGCAAGGTTTGGGACTTTTGTGTATTTGATGCATTTTGTAGTTTTAGGGTTTTGATTTGATTTTCAGGAAAATCATGTGGTTAATGATGTTTATTTTTGTCTAAATGTTATGGGTTTTGTTGGAATTGAGTTAAGATGCTTTGTTGATGCACTCTTGAAGTAAATTGTTGGTTGAATGAGTTTATGTAGAAAATTTCTGTTTTTTTATTATTAAATTAGAGATTTTGAATATATTAATTGTATGATTCCATTGGGATTATTGGCATAATAGTTCAGTTTTATGTTGTTGATGATGATTAGAAAGTTTAATTTGAGTTATGTTGACGTTCGGTTTGAATGGGGGTTTGGGTGTGTTTTGGAAAATGGAGTAATTTCGCAGAATTTTTGCAAATCTGCAAAACACGACTCTATCGCTGTAACCCCCCGATACCCCCGTTGGAAGGACGCCGGGGCGCCACGCGCACAAATCACTAAAACGCATACATATACCCAAGACATGTTAAGAAAACAAGTACGTTTAATCAAAATATACCAAATCTATATACATATAATAATAATATCATCATATCATATCATTTTTCAAAAAGGGATTTGTAAATAAATACATATACGAAATAATCCTTTACAAAAATTACATTTCCAAAATCATACTCCATATACAAAAATACAGCAGAAGACAAAATAACTCCAATTCTAGACTTCTAGTGGCCAACCTGCAGATGTCCGACTCCCAATAAGAACCTGCCACCTACACAGGAAAAGAGCCCATGCTAAGCGATAACGCTTAGTGGGGAGGAACAACACATGCATATACATATAATCGCAATAATATATATATAAACTTAATAATAACAAAAGCATAAAAACATATACTACTCATGCATATAACAATTGTTCATCATACTCAAGTATAATGGAAGAATAACCATTCATATTCGAATACCAGTATTACATCTCATCACGTCATAACGCATATACATATACATGTAACATATATTCATTTCATATAACTATTAGCTTCATATAACCATCGCATGTAATAAACTCAAGTAATAGCCTGATTATTCGCTAATTAGTGGATACGGGTACTAATGATACTGATAGGACACAGTATCCCAAGCATATGGAGACATGAGTCTCAAAACATTTTATAATCATGTATACCCAAAAGTATACCAGAGACTGAGGCCTCAAACATCTTATATGACCCAAACGGGGCTCAAATGTAACAAATGACATATAGCAGCTGCACTCACACTCTGACCCTGGATAAGCGCTTATCTATCTACTAACTATGACTACCAGGCTCAAAATTTAATACAACAATATACACACAACTCATTGTCATATAGTAGTGTATACTACCAATGAAATCATATAACTTATGCATATATGCATATTGATCATACGCAAGGACATGTAAATCATCTACATTTTATCAAGGACCTAAAACACATAATTAAATAAATTAGGTACATATATTAAACTTTATATACATTTCTATATACCATACTCTTATAAAATTATCATGCTCTTCTATTACTAAAACAACTCAATAAATACATATATTAACTATACATAACTATAAACACATACATATAGTTCAACATACAAGTATACAATATATTATTCATTTTCACATCACATATATACACATATTCATATGTTAAACACATTTGAATTCTCAAATAATGTATTTAAACTAGTTTAGATTCCATTTGGCATACATATGTAACATTTGATGATGTTTAATAAAGGAAAATGCAAGTTGAAGGTACCTCACGGTGGTAACCTTTTGGTTGAGACCGTGAGGTCCAAAAATAGGTAATTCTGCCTTCTCTCGGCATTGGTCATGGTGGTAACCATTTTGGTTGCCACCGTGACATACCAAAATAAGCAAAACAGAAGCTAAACTTCAGGACTGCTTCACTCCACAATGTTGTACAGCCTAAACCGATGCCTAAAACTCATTTTTAGACAAAGTGTCCTCTTAACTTTTGTTTCTATACCTCTTAACTTTCAAATGGGACAATTTTCAGGTCCATTGGGTTCCTAGATTAAAAGATATACATTAAACATTACAGACTATTCAAATGAACCCGTCTAAGTAGAAGTACGTCTGTTTTGCTATTTTTAAGCCACTTACACTCAGAATTAAATTATGGTCTCCCTTAGACTTTTAGCATTACAGAAGTCATGGTTCAAATGGCCCAAAAAACACTCATATTGGAGTTGTAAAACTCCATCTATGATCAAAAAAATACACAGAGGTCCAGTAAAATTCAAGCAGAGTTCCCTTAAATTAGTGTTCATGCCCTAGCTAAGGTATCATGACAATCAACCTACAATTCCAACAAAATTCAACTATATATCTCATCTATATCATCTATCAATTAACACATATTCACACACAAATTCCATATGCATATAATCACACATCAAATGAACAAAATTACACACAAACACATATAAACAACCAAATCTCCCTAAACTGGAATGGAGCTCAAAACTTCTCTTCCTTCACTCAACCAATTTCCATTCCCTTAATCTTTCCTCTATCTTCAGATGCTTGCAAATAACCAAAACAACAACTCCATTAACCCATGCATATAACCTTGAAACCCCTCAAACCCGTGAGAAAGAGAAGAAAGGAAACCCAACCAAACTTACCTCCTCCGAGAACCCCTCTCAAACTCAGAAATCCAACTCCATCTTGAAGAAATCGCATTAGGGCACACAAGGGAATAGAGAGAGCAGAAAAATGAAAGAAAAGGCAAGAAGGAGAGGAAAACGTGAGAGGAAGAGAAGCCAAAATATCTGCCCTTTTTTTCCCTCTCTCTTTCACCCACTTTTCATTAATTGCTCTCACCTACCCTTCCCATGTGACAAGCTCCCATTAGACCAAAAATTCCACTAATTGGCTTTTCTCAAATCAAACTACAACTTCTCTTTTAGTCCTTGGCCATTTACTTTTCACTCACTAACATAACTTTTTTTACTCAAACTTCATTTATTCTTGCAATTAAGTCCTTATTACTCAAATACCACAAGCACAAATTACCGAATTACCCTCAATTTCTCGACTTATCATGCAAATTTCGACTAGGCCCTTTTTGGGTTGTTACAATCGCGAGCCCGATAGAGCTGGGTAATTCCGGCATCTCGTGCCTTCTATGAGAGTCGTGAGGCATTGTTCTGCTCCGAGTCGTGAAAGCCAGGATAACTCAGAGGGGTGTCATGAGTCGTGACAGTGAGCCAGCACGACTCGGTAGGTGAGGCTTGTCACAAGTTGTGATATTGTGCCTGACTCGTGACAGCTTCCTGCGAGAGGCTAGCTTCATCACGAGTCGTGACGGTAAGCACCTGTCACGAGTCGTGACACTGTGCACGACTCGTAATAGCCTCCTCTTCCGCAGCGTGTTTCTGGCTGTTATCACTTAGCACGGGTGTTTCATCCGTACAAGTGCGAAAGGTTTTGAGCTTTTGGGAGAGTCTCTGCAGGTCTAGCCAACATGGAAGTTTAGAAGTGTTAGAACTTTTGCTTTGTAACTAAACTTCTATTGTAATCTTTTTGGCTCTCATTGTATTTATTTTTTTTATATTGCTTTCGCTATGTTTTCTTTTGAAAGAATGTAATTTTGTAATATCAGTTATGTACCGAATATTGTTGTATTGAACCTATGGATATTAATGTATGATTTTTTTGAATTCTCAAGTTTTAATTTCCGCTATTTTCTAGATATTGTGTTTTTGTATATTGTTCTGCCATGTTTGGTGACACCCCTGCTCGTACGGGTTCTCACTCCCTAGAGGATGGGTTCTCCTACGTATGGGTGGGGGGTACTACAAGTTTTGGTATTAGGGCCCGGTTTAGGAGTTTTTTGGGGGTTTGTGGTATATAGATATATATTTAGGACTGTGTTGTCTAATGTGGATGTCTTTGTGTTTGTTATAGATGGATTCTGTATGCGGATCACTCGAGGGGTCAGCTGAGAGTGCTTATCCCCAAGAGCAATATCCGACTATGTCTGGTCTGGCTCAACCAGCTAGGGTGTTGCCTGAGGCCGTAGCCATGCCTTTTGAGGCTATGTTAAAGATCTCTCAGGACATGGCTTGTAACACCCCCATACCCCCGGTAAGGAATATCGGGGCGCTACGCGGACACTTACGTATACATGTACATGCATTAGCGAAAGCGGTAACAATAAATTAGAAATAAGTGGGGCCCAAACAAAATTACTTTTACTATACATGTAAAATGTACATATTACCAAAAGCTTTATACTTATACTTGTTCATTTTTCGATTCATATACATATACTATTAACGATTACATAGAACAACTATACTCTTTATTACATAATGATGTTACTCAAAACATCATAAACTTTAGTTCTAACTTATACAAAAAGGTATAGCTTCCTAGTGGCCTTGACCTGCAGATGCCGCTCTCACTAGTCCGAACCTGTCAACCTACACGGAAACAAACATCCGTGCTAAGCGATAACGCTTAGTGGGGATAAAATAATGCAAAGGACTTCTTTACGAAGTCACAAATAAATCACACAGTTCACGTGACAGGATCTCATGTAATAAAAGCAACTAGCTCATGCATATAGCTCTTATACATATACAGGTTGCATGTTCAAATATCAAATACTATGAACTCACAAGTACATAACATCTACTCTTTTACATATTCATGCACACTATAACTTGTACATATCATTTATTCAAATATACATTATCATGTGTCCACATTCTTATAAACATATACTTATATATAAATGGTCATGTACTTAAACATTTCTCTCATATTCACTGTACAATAACAATAAGCCTGAATTCCTTTCACGGTGGATACGGATAACTCTGGATACTGTTTACAGTATCTTACATGTGGAGAATTAACTCAAACTCTATGGAATACACGAGGTATTCCGAACTCTGGGCACAATTAAGGCCAACTCTAGCAGCTGCACTCTAGCCCTTTATAAGCATGCTTATCTATCCACTATAACGGTAATCAGGCTCTAACAACTCATATACTTTACACTGATATCAACTGATTTACTATAATTCAAATACATTTAATTTCTGTATAACTTTTAATAATCAAACACATTTAAGGTTACTAAGCATATAGGAGATTTAAAAGATGATTCAAACCAAACACAGACTAAATGATAACATGCAAGACTCATTTAGACCTTTAACCACTCAAAACAGGAGCAAAAGACAAAAACAAGACAAACCAGGCGGAAAATAACTCACTGTCGCGATCGCGACTTGTGTCGCGCTCGCGACAGTAGCCTAAGGAAACAGGGCCGTCACGAGGCGCACACGCGATTGCCGCTCGTGACGATCTGCTTCGCTTCACGCCCGCCAGGAAGGAAGGGGTCACGTGTCGTGACTGCCCATCACGACTCGTGACAGGATCCTCATAACAGAGAGAGGGCATCACGGCTCGTGATGCCATCTCACGCCTCGCCAGAGGAAGGTCACGCGGCGTGACTGCTCGTCACGTCTCGTGACGGAACTCTCACAGCAAAAGGAGAGAGAGAGGCGTTGCGAGACGTGATGCCATCTCACGCCTCGCGACGAGGCTCGCCCAAGGGTCACGAGTCGTGACCCACCCTCACGTCTCGTGACTCTCTCCTCAAAACTTTGAAAATGAAATTTCCAACTCGCTGACTACGGAAATGAAAGACGCGATTCTGTCGCGATCACTATTTGTGTCGCGCTCACGACAGAAGCGTGTTCCCCAATTCCAAAGGCAAAAATCCACACACAGATAAACTCAAACAAAACCCAAACCAACTCTTTTATTTTCACATGCAACCACTCCTCTTTTAACATGTAATTGCCCTATAAATCATACTCATAACTAAGTTTTCACTCAAATCACACAATCACTTTAGACTTTGAAACACTACAAGCAATCAAAAATGATTTCACACACTTAAAAAGCAATTGAGCTAATTTAAGCTTCCAGTACATTTCTTTTACAACTAAGTCTCTATTAAAACATTCAAAGTCACAACACATGCAAAATAGGAAAAACCGCACACGATCCCTACCTCTAGGACGTTGAACCGCGCTCTCTACTCGGCTCCGACCTTCTCTTTGCCTTTATTGGGCCTCTTGTCCACAACTTCCATACACAAACCATTCAAAATACCAAAGTTACTCTTCTCTCTTACTTTAAATCAAAAACAGAAATAAAATACAAGAAGAAGACCAATACTAACTAAAGAGCATTACTTACCTTCTTAGGAGACCTAATCAAGCTCTACTAGTCCCTCTCAAAGCCAACCCAAATGAATCACTCAAAACAGTGTAAAGAAGAAGAAGAAGGAACGAAAGAAAGAGCAGGGCAAAGGAAAAGAAAGAAACTCACGTGAAAGAAGAAGAAAGAAGCAGATAGTTTAAGTCAATCCAACAATTAACTATAGTAATAAATGCCATCTACCCAAATAATTACATCCTCATCCTCTTTTTAACTCTTAATCTCTCTTAACATAAGTTAATCTATTGCCACTTGTCACTTCCCTACAAAGCCATGTGTCATTCTCCTACAAATCTACAAATTAAAAGGCTAATTTAAATACCCTATCACCGGAGTGGTTCTGTCGCGCCCACGACGCTTGTCGCGCTCGCGACAGGACTCACACGCACAATGTCACACCCCGTTTGCCCCCTAGTAGAATGAGCCTGTCTGTCTGTCTGTATGTGTGAGCGTTCGCATGTGTTCGGCATTTCATAAGGGTATTTTAGTAAAAATGTATGTTTTTGGGTTTATTATTATGTGGGGGCATACATGGCATTAGTGTGTTTATTAAGTGAGGAATATTTGGGTGTGTGTGTTTATGCCATTGTAGGGTACTTTAATTATAAGTGCATTAGGTATATGTGATGTGTGTGGAATTTTAGTGTGAGTGGTTAGCTTCACCAATAGGTAATGGACACTTACTTAGGGTAAAGAAAAGAAAAAGAAAAAGGAAGGAAAGAAAAAGGAATTGGCAGATTCACGTTCTTTCTTCACTTGTCTTCTTCTTTTTCCTTTCCTTTTTCCCTAAGGGCTCTTGTGTGTGGATTCAAGAGTTTATTGGTGAAGTTAATCTCTCTTGGCATTCCCTAGCTTGGTAAGTGCATATCTTTGTCTTTGTTTTACTGTAACTTTACATCTTTTTCTTCTTCCTTAGGTTGAGATTTAACTTAGGGTTTGTTTTGTGAATATTCTTGTTGTGATGTGTTTAGCTGAAGCTCCTCGTGATCCAAAGGGTAAAGAGGTTGCTGGACCTAGTGGAGCTAAGTGATAGAGGCTTAGATTTCAGGTTTGGGAATATTTGATTGTGATTTTGATGTTTACTGTAAAATTCTAGGGTTTATGTTCTTGAATAGTTTGAATGCAAATATCCTTGAATTGGTTGTTTAAGTGCTAAATTGAGTTACATGTATATTGTTTATGTGAATTGCGATGTTTTCTGGAAGGTAAGAATTGGTTTGAGTGGTTTTTAATCAAATTGTGATTGAATTTATTTCGTTCTGGGAAAATTCTGGAAAAATCTGGTCTAAATCCCGATTTATCAGATGATGTCGCGTGACTCGCCAGAAAGAGAGGCAAGTCACAAGACGTGACCTCAGGTCACGCCTCGTGACCTGCCAGCTTGAGGCCGGTCACGAGTTGTGGCTGTCTGGCACAACTCGTGACCAGCTGAAAAGAGGCCAGTCATGAGACATGACTCCCCGTCACGCCTCATGACCGGCTGAGTGTAGGCGTCGCGTGATCTGCTGAAGAGAGAAGCAAGTCACGAGACGTGACGTCCAGTCACGTCACGTGACCTGCGAGAGTGCTGAAGCAAGTCACGAGACATGACGTCCAGTCACGTCGCGTGACCTGCGAGAGCGCTGCGTGATCTGCGGGATCACGTCGCGTGATCTGCGAGGGACGAGGCGTGATCAGCGAGGGATGTCGCCTGATCCGCGAGGGACAGAGCAAGTCACGAGACGTGACCCTCAGTCACGTCGCGTGACCTGCCCTGTGAGGAGGCCAGTCACGCTTGTGACCAGCCAATCTTGCCCGTTTCCCAGTTATGCTCTTTTTCCGAAATTTCCCAGCTTTTGACTCAAAAATAAATATGGTATTTTCTTCTGAATGGATTTATACTGTGGTATAATGCTTGTCATACTTGTACATACTCTGATTTGAATAATACCATGAATTTTTGATGAATACTATTCTGTACTCTGAAATGTGATCTGTTTGACGCATAACCTGCTAGAGTCAAGTAAGTGGATAGTTAGGCATGCCTAATAGAGTCTTTAGCTGCAGCCCTCAGTTCAGTTTGGACCCCGATCAGGTCCCCGTTTGGTTCCTCGCGAACCCTTCAGTATTAGGATCTTGTTTAAGGTCCCCTCAGTATATGAATAACATGTTTTGATAAATGAAATAACATTTGACTTGTACCTATGAGGTACCCTCAGTATTCGATTCGTACCTGTAAGGTACCTTCAGTACACTCGTTATCCACTATCTAGAGTCAGCAGGTGTTCTTTAAATGTTAATGGAATTGTTCTGATCTGATCTGGCTATGAATGGATTGTCTGAATGAGTTTAATGATGAAACATATATTGGATTATTCTGAAATGGATATGAGTATTGAGATGCTGATTGTATGGCTTTTAAATATGAGCATGTTTATATGGATTATGTTATAGCCCTTGCTTTCTGCCATTGTGAATGTGTTATGCCTTGACGACCATTGTGAATGGCCGTCCATAATTTGTGTGTGTTTCCCCACTAAGCGTTTATCGCTTAGCACGGTGTTTTTACCCGTGCAGGTGCGGAAGGCGTTTTGCTTTGAGAGAGTCGCCGTCATCAAGCCAACACAGAAGAGTTTTTAGTGTAGGGCTATTTTTGTATCAGTGATGATTCTTTTTGTATAGAACTCTCATGTATCAGTTTTGTATCAGCTTCCGCTTTTGTATCTATATTTTGTATATGTAATATTATTTTGTTTCAGCTAGTTGATCAGATCATTATTGTAATAGTTTAATTATAGTAATGCATGATCAGGTTTTGCTTTCTGCATTTAAAGTTTTTAATTATTCTGTATTTTCTGAATGTATGTTATGAATGAATGTATGTTATACTTTGTACTTGCTTGGAGGCACCTTTACTCATACGGCATCTCACTCCTTCTCGGATGAGATCACCTACGTATGGGAAGGGGGTGTTACAGTTTGTGGTATCAGAGCATAGGTTTAGGCGTTTATGGGTGTTGTTGTGATTGTTCTGAGTTTCTTAGATGTGTATGTGTCTAGTTCTGTGTTGGCTGATACGGTTGTTTCTTGTTTGTTTAGATGGCTTTTAATTCTGTTCGTGGATCACTCGAGGAGTCCGCCGAGAGTGTAAATCCTCCAGTTGTGGATCCGTCTGTTTCTGTTACTGTGTCGGCTCAGCATGCTAGGGTTCAGCCCGAGGCCGCAGCCATGCCCTTTGAGGCTATGTTCAGACTGCATCAGGACATGGCTAGGGTTTTGGAGAGAGTGACTGCTCCTAGAGCACCTATGGAGAATTTGAGAAGGGCAGGAGTTGAGGATTTCTATAGCACTGGTTTGAATGAGTCTGAGATGGCAGAGAGATGGTTAGATAAAGTAAAGCGTGCTTTGAGAGAGATTCGGTGTCCTCCCAACCAGCAGGCAGAGTGTGCATTAGCTCTTCTACAAGGGTCTGCATTTGAATGGTGGGAATTGGTTTCCAGGCATCCTCAGCTACCGGATCCGATTACTTGGGAGTTCTTTGAGGGTGAGTTCACAAAGAAGTACATTACTCAGACTAATAGAGATTCGAGATGGGCGCAGTTTTTGAGTTTGAGACAGAGGGCTATGTCTGTAGCAGAATATGAGAAAGAGTTCAACAGGTTATCTCGCTATGCCCCACGAGGAGTTATGACTGATGATTTTAGATGCAAGCATTTCGAGGCAGGGTTAAATGAGTCTTTGAAGATTGCTTTGATTTCTCTGATGTGTATACCTGGGGTTAGCTACTATCAGATTGTAGAGGCTGCTGTGAGAGCTGAGTTACCTGAGACTGTGATGAGAGAGAGAGCTCAGAGGAGGAGTTCTTCTCGTGGAGGATCTTCTTCGGGTAAGAGATCTAGGAACCCACAGGATGAGTCATCATCTGGTCCGGCTTCTAGAGGTAGACGTCAGGGTTCTGCAGCTGTATCAGGTTCTGGTAGGGGTGGTAGAGCTGAGACTACATCTGTTTGTCCTCATTGTAGTAAGACTCATCGGGGTGAGTGTAGGTGGCTCTCCGGTGCATGCTTCAGGTGTGGGAGTTCGGAGCATCAGTTGGCCAGTTGTCCGAGATTGTATGAGGATTCAGGTTCCCAGAGAGAGGGCAGTAGGGTCGGTTCGAATGCTTCTCAGGCTTCCCGTGGCAGAGGCTGAGGTAGAGGTAGAGGTGGTCGGCATAGAGATGGAGCTGCTTCTGAGACTGTTGAGCATCCTCCTCAGGGTGCCATTAGAGCTTATGCTATGAGAGCCAGAGTTGAGCAGGACGCGCCTGATGTTATTGCTGGTAAGTTCCTACTCCATGACACTGAGTTATATGCTCTAATTGATCCTGGTTCCACACACTCATATTTGTGCATGGATAAAATTATTGATAAGTTGCATTCAGTTGATCGGTTAGATTATGAGATTTGTGTGACCAGTCCATTAGGGCATAGTGTCAGTGTGAGTAGAGTCTTTAGGAGTTGTCCTCTGATTGTTGAGGGAGCTGTGCTTCCAGCGGATTTGATTGAGTTACCTTTCAGAGAGTTTGATTTGATTCTGGGTATGGACTGGTTGGGTAAGCATCGGGCTGTAGTTGATTACCATAGGAAGACAGTTGTACTTCGGGATAGAAGTCAGTCTCTTGTGTTTTTGAAAGGTTTGGGTGCTAGTTCTGTGAATAACGTGATTTCTGCGATGCAAGCCAAGAGATTTATCAGGAAAGGTTGTGAGGCTTTTCTAGCAGTTGTGTTAGATTCCAAGAGGGATTAGTTTCAGATTGAGGACATTCCAGTAGTGCGGGAGTTTAGTGATGTGTTCCCGAGCGAGTTGCCTGGTTTGCCTCCTGAGAGAGAGGTTGAGTTGTCCATTGAGATTATGCCGGGTACTACACCTATTTCGAGAGCACCTTATCGGATGGCTCCTGTAGAGTTGAGGGAACTTAAAGCTCAGCTACAAGAGTTATTGGATAAGGGATTTATCAGACCGAGCATATCTCTATGGGGAGCTCCAGTTCTGTTTGTTAAGAAGAAAGATGGATCATTGCGGATGTGTATTGATTACCAGCAGATTAATAAGGTTACAGTGAAGAATAAGTATCCGTTGCCTAGGATTGAGGATTTATTTGATCAGCTTCGAGGTGCGGGTGTCTTTTCCAAGATAGATCTTCGATCAGGGTACTATCAGCTTTGAGTTCAGGATGCAGATGTGGTTAAGACTGCATTTCGGACTAGGTATGGCCACTATGAGTTTCTTGTGATGCCATTTGGTTTGACAAATGCTCTAGCGGCTTTTATGGATCTGATGAACCGTGTATTTAGGCCATACTTAGATCGATTTGTAGTAGTGTTCATTGATGACATCTTGGTGTATTCCAAGGATGAGAGTGAGCATGAGGAGCATCTCCGATTAGTTCTTCAGATGTTGAGAGAGCATCAGTTATTTGCTAAGCTTAGCAAGTGTGATTTCTGGCTTCGAGAAGTATCATTCTTGGGTCACATTGCTTCAGCTAGAGGTATTCAGGTAGATCCAGCCAAGATTGAGGCGATAGTTGATTGGAAAGCGCCTCGAAATGTTCAGGAGGTGAGGAGTTTCCTCGGTTTAGCAGGTTACTACCGTCGGTTCGTTAAAGGATTTTCTGTGATTGCTGCTCCGATGACTAGATTGTTGAGGAAAGGAGTCAGATTTGAGTGGTCAGACAGGTGTCAGTCTTGTTTTGATCGGTTAAAGCAGTTGCTTGTTGAGGCTCCTATCCTTACTCAACCCATCTCGGGTAAGGAATTTGTCATTTACAGTGATGCATCTGGAGTTGGTCTTGGATGTGTGCTGATGCAGGAAGGTAAGGTAGTGGCTTATGCTTCTCGACAGCTGAAGCCACATGAGAGGAATATCCGACGCATGATTTAGAGTTGGCAGCGGTGATCTTTGCTTTGAAGATTTGGCGTCACTACTTCTATGGGGAAAAGTGTAGGATCTTCTCGGACCACAAGAGCTTGAAGTATTTCCTTTCACAGAAGGAGTTGAACATGAGACAGCGGCGTTGGCTTGAGTTATTTAAGGACTACGACTGCATTGTGGATTACCATCCTGGTAAGGCTAATGTAGTCGCTGATGCTTTGAGTCGGAAATCGGTTTCAGCCGTGTTCTTGAGGCGATTCAGATGGAGATTTGGTTCTGATGGGGCTTTGCTTGCTCAGTTGCGTGTGAAGCCTACTTTGAGACAGAGGATTGTGGATGCTCAGAGAGATGACCAGAGGCTTCAGCAGATTGTGCATGAGGTTAAATTGGGTAAGCCATCAGAGTTCTCAGTCCAGGATGAGGTACTTATGTTTAGAGATCGTCTGTGTGTGCCAGAGTCTGAGGATTTGAGGAGACAGCTCATGAGTGTGGCGCATAGTTCAGTCTTTACTATGCATCCGGGCAGTGAGAAGATGTATAGAGACATGAAGCAATTCTATTGGTGGTCCGGTATGAAGCGTGATATAGTGGATTTTGTTTCCAAGTGCTTGACTTGTCAGCAGGTAAAGGCCGAGCATCAGGTTCCTTCGGGTTTGCTTATGCCTTTATCTATTCCTGAGTGGAAATGGGATGATATCGCCATGGACTTCGTTTCTGGTTTACCTTTGGCTCAGAGGAAGCATGACTCGGTTTGGATTATTGTGGATCGGCTTACGAAATCATCTCACTTTCTGCCGGTTAGAGTGGACTACTCCATGGACAGATTGGCCAGTATCTTTGTGGATGAGATAGTTCGGTTGCATGGTGTACCTTTGTCCATAGTGTCAGATCGAGATCCGAGGTTTACTTCCAAATTTTGGAAGGAGTTACAGAGAGCTTTGGGCACTAGGTTAAACTTCAGTACAGCGTTCCATCCTCAGACCGATGGTCAGTCAGAGCGAGTGATTCAGATTCTGGAGGATATGATGAGGGCTTGTGCTTTGGATTTTCCGGGTAGTTGGGACAGATATGTGTCGCTTATGGAGTTTCCCTACAACAACAGTTTTCAGTCAAGTATCGGTATGGCCTCGTATGAGGCTTTGTATGGTCGTCAGTGTAGGACTCCGATTTATTGGACCGAGCTATCCAAGAGATCTATGATTGGACCAGACCTGGTTAGAGATACTGAAGAGAAAATCAGAGTAGTGCAGCGGAATTTGAAGGCAGCCAAGGATCGACAGAAGTCTTATGCTAATTTGAAAAGGAAGGATGTGCATTTTGAAATCGGGGACAAGGTTTTCCTTAAGGTTTCACCTTGGAGGAAAGTGCTTCGGTTTGGCAAGAAAGGCAAGCTTAGTCCTCGTTTCATTGGACCATATGAGATTTTGGCTAAGGTAGGACCTGTAGCCTATAGATTGGCGCTACCGATGGAGTTAGCAAAGTTGCATGATGTGTTTCACGTTTCGATGCTTCGTCGGTACAGATCAGATCCTTCGCATGTTCTGTCAGTTCAGGATATCTAGGTTCAGCCAGACTTCTCTTATGATGAGGAACCGCGAGCTATTCTAGCCCGAGAGGTGAGGCAGTTGAGAAATAAGCAGATTCCTTTGGTTAAAGTGTTGTGGATTCATCATGGAGTCGAAGAAGCAACTTGGGAACCAGAAGAGTCGATGAGAGCTCAGTATCCACAGTTATTCAGTTCAGGTGAGAATTTCGAGGACGAAATTCTTATTAGTAGGGGAGAGTTGTCACACCCCGTTTGCCCCCTAGTAGAATGAGCCTGTCTGTCTGTCTGTATGTGTGAGCGTTCGCATGTGTTCGGCATTTCACAAGGGTATTTTAGTAAAAATGTATGTTTTTGGGTTTATTATTATGTGGGGGCATACATGGCATTAGTGTGTTTATTAAGTGAGGAATATTTGGGTGTGTGTGTTTATGCCATTGTAGGGTACTTTAATTATAAGTGCATTAGGTATATGTGATGTGTGTGGAATTTTAGTGTGAGTGGTTAGCTTCACCAATAGGTAATGGACACTTACTTAGGGTAAAGAAAAGAAAAAGAAAAAGGAAAGAAAGAAAAAGGAATTGGCAGATTCACGTTCTTTCTTCACTTGTCTTCTTCTTTTTCCTTTCCTTTTTCCCTAAGGGCTCTTGTGTGTGGATTCAAGAGTTTATTGGTGAAGTTAATCTCTCTTGGCATTCCCTAGCTTGGTAAGTGCATATCTTTGTCTTTGTTTTACTGTAACTTTACATCTTTTTCTTCTTCCTTAGGTTGAGATTTAACTTAGGGTTTGTTTTGTGAATATTCTTGTTGTGATGTGTTTAGCTGAAGCTTCTCGTGATCCAAAGGGTAAAGAGGTTGCTGGACCTAGTGGACCTAAGTGATAGAGGCTTAGATTTCAGGTTTGGGAATATTTGATTGTGATTTTGATGTTTACTGTAAAATTCTAGGGTTTATGTTCTTGAATAGTTTGAATGCAAATATCCTTGAATTGGTTGTTTAAGTGCTAAATTGAGTTACATGTATATTGTTTATGTGAATTGCGATGTTTTCTGGAAGGTAAGAATTGGTTTGAGTGGTTTTTAATCAAATTGTGATTGAATTTATTTCGTTCTGGGAAAATTCTGGAAAAATCTGGTATAAATCCCGATTTATCAGATGCTGTCGCGTGACTCGCCAGAAAGAGAGGCAAGTCACGAGACGTGACCTCAGGTCACGCCTCGTGACCTGCCAGCTTGAGGCCGGTCACGAGTTGTGGCTGTCTGGCACAACTCGTGACCAGCTGAAAAGAGGCCAGTCACGAGACGTGACTCCCCGTCACGCCTCGTAACCGGCTGAGTGTAGGCGTCGCGCGATCTGCTGAAGAGAGAAGCAAGTCACGAGACGTGACGTCCAGTCACGTCGCGTGACCTGCGAGAGTGCTGAAGCAAGTCACGAGACGTGACGTCCAGTCACGTCGCGTGACCTGCGAGAGCGCTGCGTGATCTGTGGGATCACGTCGCGTGATCTGCGAGGGACGAGGCGTGATCAGCGAGGGATGTCGCCTGATCCGCGAGGGACAGAGCAAGTCACGAGATGTGACCCTCAGTCACGTCGCGTCACCTGCCCTGTGAGGAGGCCAGTCACGCTTGTGACCAGCCAATCTTGCCCGTTTCCCCGTTCTGCTCTTTTTCCGAAATTTCCCAGCTTTTGACTCAAAAATAAATCTGGTATTTTCTTCTGAATGGATTTATACTGTGGTATAATACTTGTCATACTTGTACATACTCTGATTTGAATAATACCATGTATTTCTGATGAATACTATTCTGTACTCTGAAATGTGATCTGTTTGACGCATAACCTGCTAGAGTCAAGTAAGTGGATAGTTAGGCATGCCTAATAGAGTCTTTAGCTGCAGCCCTCAGTTCAGTTTTGACCCCGATCAGGTCCCCGTTTGGTTCCTCGTGAACCCTTCAGTATTAGGATCTTGTTTAAGGTCCCCTCAGTATATGAATAACATGTTTTGATAAATGAAATAACATTTGACTTGTACCTGTGAGGTACCCTCAGTATTCGATTCGTACCCGTAAGGTACCTTCAGTACACTCGTTATCCACTATCTAGAGTCAGCAGGTGTTCTTTAAATGTTAATGGAATTGTTCTGATCTGATCTGGCTATGAATGGATTGTCTGAATGAGTTTAATGATGAAACATATATTGGATTATTCTGAAATGGATATGAGTATTGAGATGCTGATTGTATGGCTTTTAAATATGAGCATGTTTATATGGATTATGTTATAGCCCTTGCTTTCTGCCATTGTGAATGTGTTATGCCTTGACGACCATTGTGAATGGCCGTCCATAATTTGTGTGTGTTTCCCCACTTTATCAGATGCTGTCGCGTGACTCGCCAGAAAGAGAGGCAAGTCACGAGACGTGACCTCAGGTCACGCCTCGTGACCTGCCAGCTTGAGGCCGGTCACGAGTTGTGGCTGTCTGGCACAACTCGTGACCAGCTGAAAAGAGGCCAGTCACGAGACGTGACTCCCCGTCACGCCTCGTAACCGGCTGAGTGTAGGCGTCGCGCGATCTGCTGAAGAGAGAAGCAAGTCACGAGACGTGACGTCCAGTCACGTCGCGTGACCTGCGAGAGTGCTGAAGCAAGTCACGAGACGTGACGTCCAGTCACGTCGCGTGACCTGCGAGAGCGCTGCGTGATCTGTGGGATCACGTCGCGTGATCTGCGAGGGACGAGGCGTGATCAGCGAGGGATGTCGCCTGATCCGCGAGGGACAGAGCAAGTCACGAGATGTGACCCTCAGTCACGTCGCGTCACCTGCCCTGTGAGGAGGCCAGTCACGCTTGTGACCAGCCAATCTTGCCCGTTTCCCCGTTCTGCTCTTTTTCCGAAATTTCCCAGCTTTTGACTCAAAAATAAATCTGGTATTTTCTTCTGAATGGATTTATACTGTGGTATAATACTTGTCATACTTGTACATACTCTGATTTGAATAATACCATGTATTTCTGATGAATACTATTCTGTACTCTGAAATGTGATCTGTTTGACGCATAACCTGCTAGAGTCAAGTAAGTGGATAGTTAGGCATGCCTAATAGAGTCTTTAGCTACAGCCCTCTGTTCAGTTTTGACCCCGATCAGGTCCCCGTTTGGTTCCTCGTGAACCCTTCAGTATTAGGATCTTGTTTAAGGTCCCCTCAGTATATGAATAACATGTTTTGATAAATGAAATAACATTTGACTTGTACCTGTGAGGTACCCTCAGTATTCGATTCGTACCCGTAAGGTACCTTCAGTACACTCGTTATCCACTATCTAGAGTCAGCAGGTGTTCTTTAAATGTTAATGGAATTGTTCTGATCTGATCTGGCTATGAATGGATTGTCTGAATGAGTTTAATGATGAAACATATATTGGATTATTCTGAAATGGATATGAGTATTGAGATGCTGATTGTATGGCTTTTAAATATGAGCATGTTTATATGGATTATGTTATAGCCCTTGCTTTCTGCCATTGTGAATGTGTTATGCCTTGACGACCATTGTGAATGGCCGTCCATAATTTGTGTGTGTTTCCCCACTAAGCGTTTATCGCTTAGCACAGTGTTTTTACCCGTGCAGGTGCGGAAGGCGTTTTGCTTTGAGAGAGTCGCCGTCATCAAGCCAACACAGAAGAGTTTTTAGTGTAGGGCTATTTTTGTATCAGTGATGATTCTTTTTGTATAGAACTCTCATGTATTAGTTTTGTATCAGCTTCCGCTTTTGTATCTATATTTTGTATATGTAATATTATTTTGTTTCAGCTAGTTGATCAGATCATTATTGTAATAGTTTAATTATAGTAATGCATGATCAGCTTTTGCTTTCTGCATGTAAAGTTTTTAATTATTCTGTATTTTCTGAATGTATGTTATGAATGAATGTATGTTATACTTTGTACTTGCTTGGTGGCACCTTTACTCATACGGCATCTCACTCCTTCTCGGATGAGATCGCCTACGGATGGGAAGGGGGTGTTACACACAACACTAATCTTTCTTGAACCAAAATTCTATAATTCTTCTAGGGCTATTTCGGGGTGTTACATGGCTCGGGTCTTAGATAGGGTGACTGCTCCGAGAGCCCCTATTGAGAGCTTGAGGAAAGTTGGGGTGGAGGATTTATTCGGGACAAGTCTTGATGAGTCAGATTTGGCCAAGAAATGGATTGATAAAGTGGAGAGAGTTCTTGAGGAGATTTGTTGCCCTCCTGAAAGGCAAGTTGAGTGTGTTGTTGCTTTGCTTCAGGGATCAACCTCTGATTAGTGGACGTTGGTTCGTAGGCTCCCTTAGTTGCCTGATCAGGTTATATGGGAATTCTTTGAGCGGGAGTTCACGAGTAAGTATGTGACCAAGGCCTATAAGGAGGCTAAGTGGGCTCAATTTTTGAGTTTGAAGCAAAGGGCCATGTCAGTTTCTGAGTATGAAAAAGAGTTTAATAGGCTTTGGAAGTATGCTCCTCCGGGTATTCTGACAAAGGAATTTCGGTGTCAACATTTTGAGGCCGGGTTGAATGTGTCCTTAACAGCAATGCTTATATCTTTGATGAGTACCCCTGTTGTAACACCCCTAACCTATATGTAAGGAGCTTCATCCCTCGAGGAGGAAGAAGGACCCCAACAGATGAGGGTTGTCACACGAGACCTCAAATAAAGCAAACAAAGTGACTAATCATTCATTAAAATGGGGTAAAATAAAATTTCTTAAAATAGCAAGAGACAAAGGCTGAAAACAAAGGCATGATATTTTATTAATTTACAAGATAGTCTTTACATATCAAAATACAAAAGTGCTTCAGCACAGAAGATAATATACATATCTGATATCAAAACCAAACTACAAAAATAGAGCTTACATCAGGAGTCATCTTTACAAAATGTTTAAATTAATACATATACAGAAAGGTACAATCCTATACTATAAAATCTCTATCTCCTAGTTGTGTTGGCCCTGTTGAAATGGATCACACTGCCCGAAATCTCCAACAACTTCCACACCAGCATAGATGAAACACCCGTGCTAAGCGAATACGCTTAGTGGGGAAAACACAAATGCACAACGACCACTCACAGTGGCATCAACAGAAAGTCACATGCTCATGGCCCAAACAGAATAATGAATTCTTATTAGACAATTCAAAACATGAAGGTACATTTGCATCGTCATACTCATAGATTCATATAGTTTAAATAAAACCATAACTATACGCATTATTCCCAATTTGCACCTTAACAATCATAAACCTGCTCATACAAAATAGTGGATAACTAGCATACGCATAGATACCCGAGGGCATCAACAATGCATTCATAACGCATGGATACCCGAAGGTATCAAAATCATTCTTTTCTTTTTGTTTAAAAAAAAAACAGTTTTGCATGGGATCTTAAACAAGATCCAAGACAGAAAGATTGTGAGGATCCGATCGGAGACCTGATCAGGGTCCAAATCATAATCGGGTTGGGGCTACTGGAGCTCTATTAGGCATGCCTAACTATCCACTTATTTGACTCTAGCAGGTCATGCATAATTCATTAAATTACATTCATAAAATTCATAAAATTATCCATGCATAATTCAAAAAGCATCACAAGTTCGGAAACTAAACATCGAAAGCATAAAAGACAACTCAAGTTGAAGCCAGGAGGTGTTGCGCTCGCGGTGTCTGTCATGCTCGTAACAGAGGCGAAACTTGCCCCAGGTCGTGATCGCAGTAGTCTTCATGCTTGCATGGAGACAGAAGCACATCTCACAGTCACGCTTGCGATAAGCATCGCACTCACGATAGTGAGCAGCCAGCCAAAGCTATCGTACTCACGCACAGGTGTGCGCTCGCGATAGAGAACTACCCAAATCTGCTCAATAGTCAAGTGCTCTGTCGCGCTAGCGACAGAGAGCTCTCGCTGTGGCGGCTCGACAACCCAACACTCGGCCATGCGCAAGGGCTGAATCCACTGAGCTCTATCGCGCTCTCGTGACAGTGTCGCGCTCGCAATAGAGTCGTGATTTCCAGCTCTTACGCGAAATTCTACAGAAAATCACACTTCCAAAATCACCCAAACCTCTAATTTACTTCAAAACTCAACCCCACATAAATTGATCATTCAAATCATCTTAATTGTCCTAAAACCCAACTTATAAACCACAATCAATAATTTAATTACACAAATAACATAATCAAAATCCTCACTACACCAGAAATTTCTCTCAAAGTTCAACCACAAACTCATATCTTGATTCAAATACTCATAATTCAAGCATCTCAACAAAAAATAATCATTACCCACATCATTAGATACAAATACACATATTATGTTTAATCAATTACCAGCAATTCAATAAAGAACATAAAATGCACAAAGAAAACAGAAATTCCCAAAGCTCAAACTCTTGAGCTCCAATCACAGGCCTCCATTTCCACTAGCTACTTCCTTGCCCTTAGGCTCTCTAGGAGGGATTTCTTAGCCAAAACACCCATTAAAATAGAATTTAAAATGCTAACTCCAAAACACCAAAATAACCAAATTCAAAAGAAAGAAGAAGATAAGGAAGAAGAAATAGCTACGACCACTTACCGAAATCAACTTAGAATTACCAAAACTCACCAAAACTTGTAGCTAAATGGGGGAAATTTGGAGGAAGCAAAGAGAGAAGAAAGACGAGGAACATAGCAATGGGGAAGAGGAAGAAGAAGAAGAAATGGGAAGGGGACAAAGGAAAAACAGTTGTCCCTCACTCTCTCTTTCCACTAAATATCCTCCCCACTTGCTACATATCAACACCTCATAGGAGAACTTCCTCATTATACACCCAACTATCATCCTTTCTTATACACCCAAAGCCAACCTTACTAAAACACATCCTAATCCCATACACACATTCACACCCAAGCAAAACCCCAAACTACAAAATAAACTTAACTTAAACCATAACACATACTCAAAATAACACATGCCAAAATTATACATACAAAATCACACACACACAAGGCTCAAACTACTAGGGTGGGAACAAGGCGTTATAATACTCCCCTCCTTAACAGAACTTCATCCTCGAAATTCTCACCTTATCCAAATAACTGCAGATGCTGAGCTCTCATAACCTCTTCCGGTTCCCAAGTTGCTTCTTCTATCCCATGATGTCGCCAAAGAACCTTAACCAAAGGGATTTACTTGTTGCGGAGCTGTTTGATCTCCCTAGCTAAAATTTGCATCGGTTCCTCATCAAATGAAAAATCTGGCTGAACCCAAATATCTTGCCCTTGTAACACATGAGATGGATCTGATCGGTAGCGACGAAGCATAGACACGTGAAAAACATCGTGTAATTTAGCTAACTCTACTGGCAATTCTAACTGATAGGCTACCTGACCAATCTTTTCCAGGATCTCATAGGGTCCAATGAACCTAGGACTCAATTTTCTATTCTTACCAAACCAAAGAACTTTTCGCCGAGGCGATACTTTCAAGAATACCTTGTCGCTAATTTCATATCGAATATCCCTTCACTTTAAATTGGCATAAGATCATTGTCTGTCTTTAGCTGCTTTCAAATTCCATTGCACAACTCTAACTTTCTCGTCAGTATCTTTAACTATCTCTGGACCCATTTTAGATCGTTCTGATAACTCCGTCCAACACACTGGGGTTCTACATCTTCATCCATAGAGAGCTTTATAGGGAGCCATTCCAATACTTGCCTGATGACTGTTATTGTACGGAAACTCTATTAAAGGCACATACATATCCCAACTACCTGAGAACTTCAAAGCACATCCCAGAAGGATGTCTTCAAGAATATGAAAAACTCTTTCTGACTGACCATCGGTCTGAGGGTGAAATGCATTGCTGAAATTTAACCGAGTACCCAAAGCTGACTATAATTGCTTCAAACTTTGACGTAAACCTCGGATCCCAAATAGACACAATAGAGAGTGGGACTCCATAAAGACTTACTATCTCATTCACATAGATCTCTGCAAACTTATCCATGGAATAGTCTAACTGAACTGGCAAGAAGTGTGCTGACTTAGACAACCGGTCGACTATCACCCACACTGAATCATGTTTGTGCTGTGTCAATGGTAACCCAACTACAAAGTCCATCGTAACATCATCCCACGTCCATTGAGGAATGGATAAGGGATGCAACAATCCTGTTGCAACTTGATGCTCAGCTTTCACTTGATGACACACCAAACATTTCGAAACAAACTCCACTATGTCCTTTTTCATACTCAGCCACTAATAAAACGAATTAAGGTCTCTGTACATCTTATTTCCTCCTGGATGCATAGTGAAAACTGATGAATGAGCTTCTTGCAAAAGCTTTCTCTTCCCATCAGTCACATCAAGCACACACAACTGGTTTCCATGTCGGAGCACTCCTTCACAATCCACAGAAAATTCTGTTTGCTTACAATCTCTTACCATATGAAAAGCACGCTGCAATATCGAGTCACTCAAATATGTATCCACTATTAGTTGTCTCAAACTTGGTCTAACCTTTAGTTGAGCAACTAGTGCTCCTTTTGAATAAAATCTCCACATTCCTCTACCCAAAGGCAGAGCCGAAACTGATTTCCTGCTTAGAGCATCTGCCACTACATTTGCCTTGCCCCGATGGTAATAAAAAATACAGTCATAGTCTTTGAATAACTCCAACCATCTTCGCTACCTCAAGTTTAATTCTTTCTGAGTGAGCAGATATTTCAGACTCTTGTGATCTGTAATGATCCTGCAAGTCACAAATAGTGCCGCCATACTTTAAGAGAAAACACTACCGCTGCTAACTCCAAATCATGCGTCAGATAGTGCCGTTCATGGGGTTTCAACTGCCTAGAAGCATAGATTATCACCTTGTCATCTTGCATCAGAACACAACCCAATCCTATATTGAGGCATCACTATACATAGTATACTCTTTACTCGAAAGGGGTTGAGTAAGTATAAGAGCCTTAATCAATATATCCTTCAACTGCTCAAAACTTGCTGGGCACCTATCAAACCACTTAAAATTAACCTCTTTTTGGAGACGTCGAGTCAAAGGTAAAGCTAACATTGAAAATCCTTTAACAAACTGCCTATAATAACCAGCTAAACCAAAAAAAACTCCTCACTTCTGACACAGACTTAAGTGGAAACCAGTTCACAATTGCTTCAACTTTGGATGGATCTACCCGAATACCTTCAGTTGAAATAACATGCCCAAGAAATGTTACCTCTTTTAAACAAAAGTCACACTTACTAAGCTTGGCATAGAGCTGATGGTCCTTCAACACTTGCAATACCAACCTCAGATGTTCCTCATGTTCCCTTTCATTTGTTGGAATAAACCAAGATGTCATCATTGAACACTACAACCAAACGATCCAAATACTGTCTGAATACCCTATTCATTAAATCCATAAAAGCTGCAGGCACGTTAGTCCAACCAAATGGCATCACTAAAAATTCATAGTGACCGTAATGCATCTGAAAAGTCGTCTTCGCAACATCTGCATCCTTCACTCTCAACTAATAATAACCAGACCTCAAATCAATCTTAGAAAACACTCCAGCTCCTCTCGACTGATCGAAAAGATCCTCGATCCGTGGTAACGGATACTTGTTCTTTACCGTAACCTTGTTAATCCATCGGTAATCAATATACTTTCTCAAAGTACCGTCCTTCTTCTTGACAAACAGAATTGGAGCACCCCAAGGCGACACACTCGGTCGAATGAAACCCTTATCCAAAAGCTCTTACAGTTGATTCTTCAACTCCTTCAATTCCACCGGAGCCATTCGATATGGAGCCTTAGAAATTGGAGCTGCCCCCGGTACAATATCTACAGACAGTTCTACTTCTCTCTCCGGTGGCAAACCCGATAATTCATCTGGAAACACATCCATAAATTCTCTTCCTACCAGAATATCTTGTATCTTTACTTGCCCTCACTGGGAATCCAAAATCAAAGTCGAATACGCTTCACATCCCTTCCTCATACACTGTTTTGCCTTCATAGCCGAAATTACATTGTGCAGCGAGTTACTTCCTAAACCTTTTACCACCACGGGGAACTGATCCCTGTCTTTAAAGCACAACCTTTTTCCTATGGCAATCAACTATAGCTCGGTGCTTAGACAACCAATCCATACCCAGAATTAGATCGAACTCGTGAAATGGCAGACTAATCAGATCAACCAGAAATTCCTTATCTTGCACCATCAAAGGACAATCCCGATACACTCAATTCACTTTAACACACTGCCCTAACGGACTAGTCACACATATCTCATAATCCAATTTATTGTCATTAGACAATTTATCACACAACTTATCAGAACACAGATAAGAATGAGTAGAACCCGGGTCTATCAAAGCATACACTTCAATGTTGAAAAGTAAAAACTTACCGGCAATCACTTTCAGGTCATCCTACTCATCACGAGCTCTCATCTCATATGTTCTTGCGGCCGCCGGTGCTAGGCGATCAACTATCTCAAAGGGTTCTCTTTCCCAAGGCCGTCCACCACGACCCCTTCCTCTACCTCTACCATGAATACCCTGAGGAGCATTCGACCCTGCTCAACTAATCTCTTGCTAACCTTGGACATTCTCATGCAAATTCGGGCAATTAGCTAGAAAGTGGTTTGTACTACCACATCTAAAACATCCTCCCATCAACCACCGACATTCACCCTAATGGCGCTTACTGCAATTGGAGCACTGAGGCACTCCATCACCTCTACCACCCGAAGCTCCTCTATTCGTCTTAGACCCTCTAAAGGATTCCTGTCTCCTTCCTCTAGTAGCCGGACTAGCATGCGAATTACCAGAAGGATTTCCTTGAGACTCGCACGATCTTTTACCTGAAGAAGAACCTCCTCTAGAGGACCTTTTCCTCTGAGCCTTCTCTCTCAAAATATTCTCAAAGCGTTCAGCTCTCAAAGCTGCCTGCACTATCTGATAATAACTGATATCCAGTGCAGACATTAAAGAAACCAACATCACCTTTAAGGACTCATTCAGACTAGCCTAAAACTTTTGGCATCGAAAATCCTTAGTGAGAACTCGTAGCGGTGCATACTTACTAAGTCGATTAAACTCCTTCTCATAATCAGCCACATATAACACTCTTTGTCGGAGGCTTAAAAACTGCGCCCATCTTGCCTCCTTAAATGCCTTAGTTACATACTTACTCCGA
The DNA here is from genome assembly GCA_947683425.1 of Excoecaria cochinchinensis. Classification (NCBI taxonomy): domain Eukaryota; kingdom Viridiplantae; phylum Streptophyta; class Magnoliopsida; order Malpighiales; family Euphorbiaceae; genus Excoecaria; species Excoecaria cochinchinensis. The sequence continues at coordinate 710,816 of CANTUQ010000158.1, forward strand.
AATTCTCTTTCGAAGAACTCCCATGTCACAGGCTCGGGAAGCTGAGGATACCTAAGCACAAATGTCCACCAATCATAAGCTGAGCCCTGCAATAGGCACACCACACACTCCACCTCCCTCTCCAGAGGACACCGAATTTCCCTTAGCACCCGACTAACCTTCTCAATCCACCTCTCAGCTTTATCCGATTCATCTAAGCTGGTTCCATAGAAATCTTTCGCTCCAAACTTCATCATATTCTCAATCGTAGCTCTAGGGGCAGTAACACTTTCCAAAACCCTAGCCATATCCTGAGATATCTTGAGCATAGCCTCAAAGGGGACCGCAAGGGCCTCAGGTTGCACCTTAGGTAGTTGAGCCGGACAAGAAATAGATGGATCTTGCTCTTGGGGATTCGTACTCTCGGCTGACCCCTCAAGTGATCTGCGAGCAGACTCCATCTAACTACAAAACATACACAACAATCTGCATCAGGCCAACACAACACTAAACGTACACTCTATCTTACACTTGCCCAAAAATGCCTAAACCAGGCTTTGATACCACAAAATGTAACACCCCTAACCTATACATAGGGAGCTTCATCCCTCAAGGAGGAAGAAGGACCCCGATAGATGAGGGTTGTCATGCAAGATCTCAAACAAAGTAAACAAAGTGACTAATAATTCATTAAAATAGGGTAAAATAAAATTTATTAAAATAGCAAGACACAGAGGCTAAAAACAAAGGCACCGTATTTTATTAATTTACAAGATAGTCTTTACATATCAAAATACAAAAGTGCTTCAGCACAGAAGATCATATACATATTTGATATCAAAACAAAACTACAAAAATAGAGCTTACATCAGGAGTCATCTTTATAAAATGTTTAAATTAATACATATACAAAAAGTTACAATCCTATACTATAAAATCTCTATCTCCTAGTTGTGTTGGCCCTGCTGAAATGGATCACCCTGCCCGAAATCTCCAATAATTTCCACACCTGCACGGATGAAACACCCATGCTAAGCGAATACGCTTAGTGGGGAAAACACAAATGCACAATGACCACTCACAGTGGCATCAACAGAAAGTCACATGCTCATGGCCCAAACAGAATAATGAATTCTTATTAGACAATTCAAACTATGAAGGTACATTTGAATCATTATACTCATGGATTAATATACTTTAAATAAAACCATAACTATATGCATTATTCCCAATTTGCACCTTAACAATCATAAACCTGCTCATACAAAATAGTGGATAATGAGCATACGCATAGATACCTGAGGGCATCAATAATTTATTAATAATGCATGGATACCCGAAGGTATCAAAATCATTCTTTTCTTTATGTTTTAAAAAAACCATTTTTGCATGGGATCTTAAACAAGATCCAAGATAGAAGTATTGCAAGGATCCGATCAGGGACCTAATCAGGGTTCAAATCATAATAGGGCTACAACTACTAAAGCTCTATTAGGCATGCCTAACTATCCACTTATTTGACTCTAGCAGGTCATGCATAATTCATCAAATCACATTCATAAAATTAATAAAATTATCCATGCATAATTCTAAAAGCATCACAAGTTTGGAAACTAAACATCGAAAGCATAAAAGAAAACTTAAGTTGAAGCCAGCAAGTGTCGCACTCACGACGTCTGTAACGCTCGTAATAGTGAGCAGCCAGCCAAAGCTATCGCGTGGAGACAGAAGCACATCTCATTATCGAGCTCTCGATAAGCATCGCACTTGCAATAATGAGCAGCCATCCAAAGCTATCGTGCTCGCGCTCACGATAGAGAACTACCTAAATCCACTCAATAGCCGAGCGCTCTATCACACTCGCGACATGCATCGTGCTCATGACAGAGAGCTCTCGCTGTGGCGACTCGACAACCCAACACTCGGCCATGCACAAGGGCTGAATCCATCGAACTCTGTCACGCTCTCATGATACTGTCGTGCTCACAACAGAGTCATGGTTTCTAGCTCTTGCATGAAAATCTGCAGAAAATCACACTCCCAAAATCACCCAAACCTCCAATTGACTTCAAAACTCAACCCCACAAAAATTGATCATTCAAATAATCTCAATTACCCTAAAATCCAACTTTTAAATAATAATCAATAATTTAATTACACAAATAATATAATCAAAATCCTCACTTTAGAAAACCAGAAATTTCTCTCTAAGTTCAACGACAAACTCATATCTTGATTCAATTACTCATAATTCAAGCATCTCAACAAAAAAAATCATTACCCACATCATTAGATACAAAACACATATTATGTTTTCATCAATTACCAGCAATTCAATAAAGAACACAAAATCACATAAAATGCATAAAGAAAACAGAAATTCCCAAAGCTCAAACTCTTGACCTCTAATCACGGGGCTTCGCTTCCACTGGCTACTTCGTTGCCCTTAGGCTCTCTAGGAGGGATTTCTGAACCAAAACACACATCAAAATAGAATTCAAAACTCTAACCCCAAAACACCAAAATAACCAAATTCAAAAGAAAGAAGAAGATAAAGAAGAAAAAATAGCTACGGCTTACCCAAATCAACTTAAAATTACTAAAACTCACCAAAACTTATAGCAAAATGGGGGAAACTAGGAGGAAGCAAAGAGAGAAGAAAGAAGATGAACAGAGCAACGAGGAAGAGGAAGAAGAAGAAGAAACGAGAAGGGGGCAAAGGAAAAACAGCTGTCCCTCACTCTCTCTTTCCACTAAATATCCTCGCCACTTGCCACATGTCAACACCTCATAGGAGAACTTCCTCATCATACACCCAACTATCATCCTTTCTCATACACCTAAAGCCAACCTTAGTAAAACACATCCTAATCCCATACACACACTCACAGCCAAGCAAATCCCCAAACTACAAAATAAACATAACTTAAACCATAACACATACAAAAAAATAACACATACCAAAATTATACATACAAAATCACACACACACAAGGCTCAAACTACTAGGTTGGAGCGGGGCATTACACCTGCAATCAGTTACTATCAGATTGTTCAAGAAGTTGTGAAGGCAGAGAGGTCCGAGTCAATTTTGAGAGAAAGAGCTCAGAGACGGAATCCCCGTCGTGGAGATTCATCCTCGGGTAAGAGATTAAGGAACCCACGAAATTAGTCTTCTTCGGGTCCTGCTTCGAGGGGTAGGACGCAAGGATCTACAGTTGGGTCGAGTGCCGGTAGAGGCAGTTCTGCAGGTAGAGGTGAAGTTGTACCTGAGTGTTCTCACTACAGTAATCACCGCAAGTGCGAGTGTAAGTGGCTCATTGGTGGTTATTTCTGTTGTGGAAGCACCGACACTACAAGAAAATTGACTTTTAACGACCAAAATTTAGCGAGGGGACAAAATTCGGTCGGTAGTGCAAAATTTTAACGAGCGGTCTAAATCCGGTCGCTAAAAGTCTCTAAATTCGGTCGTTGAAGGATTAAAACAAAATGGCCCTTTACTTCCAACTATAACCTAAAATCAAAAAATCGATTTTCTCCTTCATCAACTCTCCACACCTCTCTCTTGTGTCGCCCCCTCCATCGTGCTTCCCCTTCCTTGCGAGCCTCCAGGCATCAGATCCGGCATCACCCTCCACCCTGCTGCCGCTAGCTCCCTCGCCGTCGTTCGCCTCTACCCCGTCGTCGCAGATCCGGTCTCGCCGCTGCTGCTGCCTCTAGAGCCGTCTCCCTCGCGTGCTGTTAGATCGCTGCTATCGCCCGTCACACCTCACCTCTCGTCGCCATCGCCACTCGCCTCTCGCCCTCGTCACCGCTCTTTCCTCTTCTCTTGCTCGTCGGCGACTCTGCCCTGTTCTGCACGTTCCTTTCTTTTAATATTTTTCATTTTTGTTTTCAATATTAATCGATGCTCACCTGTCACCAATACTGAACAGATGTATCTGAGCCAACTCCGGTCACCAGCAACTAGGGGTGTACACGGGTCTGGATCTTTCTGTATCGAACCGAAATTCCGAAGAAAAAGATCCAGAACCGAATTGTACCGTTGACTTTTTTTACTAGAACCGAACCGAATTGTACCGTTGACTTTTTGACTAGGACCGAACTGAATTGTATTGAAACCGGACCGAGAACCGTATTGAACAGTACCGAACTGTTTTGGAACCGAATTGGACCGAAAGAACCGATATTTATTACTTATTATATATAATACTAGTAATTTATATATAAATATTATTTATAATTTATATTATATATTTATTATATAAATTTAGTTTCATAATTATTTGTATTAAATATTTTAATGCACTAAATTAATATAATAAATAGTTAATAAATTAAAATGGATATTTCAATTATTAATTTGATAAATTTAATTATTATATCTATATGAATATGCAATTAATTTTATTTACTTTTAGTGTCACTCAACTAATACTTATCTATTTTCGTCACAATTTTTATATGAGTATGTAAATTAAAAATCTATTTATAAATAAGAATGTATTAAAAATGAAATTTTACCAATTGATGTAAATGTATGGATATATAATATTAATCACCTTATCAATAATTCAATTTATTTTTAGCATCACTCAACTAATACTCATATATTTTTGGCATAATATTTATATGAGTAATTGATTATGTATTTTAATAGTATAATTATATACAATTATTGTATCAATTAAATTTTACCAATTAATATAAATATATAAGAATATAATAATCTTACGAATAATTTAATTAACTTAGTAATTAGTACTATAAAAATGTTGGTTTTTCATTATCACAATATTTTATTTTTCATGAAAATTGTTCTATATATGGATAATTTGATAAAAGAAAATTAAGACATAAAGTAATTGTTCAAGTTCAATACGTATTATTAATTATATATTCTATTAAACTACAAAACCTATAAAAGATAGCTGCATTTCACATTTACCCTTATAATATAACTATTGACTATAATAGCAATTAACAATCTCTTAACTGTTAAGCCAAATTTAATGAAATTAAATATAATAATTGAGTCAAGATAATAAATGTGAATAAACCCTAAACATAATCATAGTCCATAGAGCCATCTTCTATTCTCTAAATATAATTAACTAAGACTATATATATATAACTAATTATATGAGTATGTAATTTTCTTATTAATTAATTTGATTTATATTTAATATCACTCAACTAATATCCATTTATATCTAGCACAATATCTAATTACCTATATGAGTAATTGAACACGGATGAAATAATATATTTAGTCAAAACCCCCTATATTTAATATATATGTCAAAATTATAAACATAGTACACATTTTATATATAGTTTAAAGTCTCTATATATCCAAAAAAATAACTAGAATTTTTTTCCACTACTATAATATGAATTAATATATGTCAAAATTTTTGTCATTACTATTAAAATTTTATTTCATATTTACTATGTACTTTTTTGTTGACATAATGAAATGTATAAATAATCTACCTCAAGTATTTCTGTATACATTGCAAACAAAACCAATTTATTTTTGTAAATTCATATATGATTGAAAATAGTAATATGTATAATTTTTATTATCAAAAACTTAATTAATATATGATTAACACACCAATCATCATCAAGGATTATTAAAAATAATGTCAATATTATTTTAGTTGTAAAGCAATATTATTAAGAATAAAATTTGAAAATTTTTATTGAGTTTTTGGAGTGAATTAAAATTTAAATTTAAAGAATTGATAATTTTTAAAATATTTAAAAATAAATTATTAAAATTATCCGAAATATCGTATTGTACTGTATTGTTTTGTTTTGTACCGAAAGAACCGAATAACCGAACTGAACTGTACCGAAAATTAAAAAAACCGTACCGAATTGTACCGAAATTTATAAGAACCGAATTGTACCGAAATTTATAAGAACCGAATTGTACCGAAATTTCAATACAATACGGAGATTTGGAAATCCCCGAATTGTACCGAACCGTGTACACCCCTACCAGCAACCACTTTTAAGGTTAGTTCTATTCCCTAATTGCTTCGAAATTATATGATTTATTGTGAATTTCAATCTTGTGTATATGGTTAATTGATTGTGTTTTCAATTATCTGATTCCTTTTTCACTTCATATCTAACTAATTGTGGACATGTATTTGAGGTATATATATGTATTTTGCTCTAAGTATTCACTGGTGCAACTATGGAGCTATCTCTTTTGTTTAGTCGATTGCTATTGCTTCAGCACTCATTAGTGAATAAACGTGGAATTTTTTTGAATGCCATCGACTTTTTCCTGATTCGTATTGTGCATAAATGTGGAAGCTTGTAATTTGGATGCAATAATGGTCGCTGTTAATTAGTCTCATCTGTCCCTTTTTTTTTAGTTTGGAATTCTAGATTTTATTTTTATATGAGGCTAAGTCAATGGATGGACAAATTCATGTCTTGTGAGTTAAAGTGTAACGGCAAAATATAATGAGATATGGAATGGAATGAAGCCTGATATTGCAGGACTATAATCTTAGTATGATGGAATGAGAAGACATGTAAAAATTAGTAAAACACATCTTCTTGTTTTAAAGATATTTTTAGGCCTGCTTCTCTTACTCCTTCAAATTCCAGTTTAAGTAGTATACCATTGACTATAATTTGATTTATGCATTTTCTTAAGTTGTAAATTTGTTTGTGGACTTGAATCATTTCAAGTGATACTCAGCTCTCTTGTTGTGATAGATGCAATGATTGCTGAGGCGGTAAGGTTGGAAAGGTACGTGTATCTGCCTAGTCTCTGCTCCATTTCAATACTCATATTTAGCCTGCTGACAGATGATGGCAATTGATATGTAACCTTAACAAGCTTATGAGTTCTTACCATTCAAGTTGATTTTAAAGTAATATATATTTTTCAATCAAGCATAATGTGGTGGTAATTTTACAGCCACCCAAAGATTATGTGTTATCTTTCATGTCACTGAGTCTGTAGAAGCTTGCACTTTCACTTAACCTATGCTGGCAACATTACTGTTATATATTTTTACCAATTTTGCTCTAAATCTTATGGTTGAGTTGATTCTCTAAGGAATGTGACATACTTTTTCCTTTTTTTTCTGAGATAGCATGACATACTTATAGCTGTCATTATACAGGGCTGCATTTGCAGGGGATCTCGAATCAGTATCTTGGCTATCTATGGGTGGAATATGTGGCAGTTTGTTGGGAGGTACATACTATTTTCCTTGTTTTCACTGTACTGCCAACCATACAGTTATTATCCTGTTGTTTAGTTAAAGAGACCTCTATAAGTAGTAATGCTTTTATTGATTTTGAAAGCAGCTCCCATCTTGTGAAAGGGACAGAGAAGCACTTTAAGGAGAAAAAAGAGAAAAAAGAATGCCACAAAGAGAACATGAATAAGTAGTAAATTATATATTGCTGAGAAGGGCAACTTTTTGGGTTCTCTTCAGTATCTGAAAGCAGCTAGTTACAGTTTGTTAAACGCTTTTAGGTAGCCAATCATTTTAAGGTATGTAATGAAAGATCATAAATTGTTCAGCAATTTGATCCTTAAATAGTAAATAGTTAAAGGTCCCACTTTTATTGTTTAACTAATTTTTGGATTTAAATAATATTATGGTTTGTCTTGCCAATATATGTTGGTTAATAAGCCAGAATAGTCTGCACTAGGGAATAAGTGGTTAAAGTATATGCACATGTTAATTAGGTATAGTTGTATTTAAGCTTGTCTATCCATGGTGTCAACCTGGCAAGTTGTGTTATAAGTTTTAAGCTACGGAAGATCCTCTTGTACGTATTCTGCACTGTAGACTGTATTTCTTGAAAAATATTGAAAGATCCACTTCTTACACTTACTGTTGGCTCCATAAGTGAAGTTAACACCTAGTTTTAAGAATGGAGGAAGCATGGCCACGAAAGCTTACACTTGCTGCTTACACTTACTACCACGAAAGCTAATTTGGATTTAGTTATTATGTCTTGTTTTTTTAATCGTTTGTTGTTGTTTCATCTCATGGAGTATCTGATACTTATAGGTGGAAAACTGAAGCTCTATTTTTTTTTTATTTTTTTTAAATATGTCGGTGATTAATTTCGATAATATGGTGAAAATTTATATGAATACTTCTCTCATGGCATTGTAAAATTTATTACTTTTTTCATTGCCTTGTAAAATTTGTTCCACAATGTTCAGGTGCTTTGGCCAGAGTGTGGTTGGCCGTCTATTTCATTGACTTATTTTTTTACTGCTGCTGTAATTCGGGTGGCTATAAAGTGAGGATTCTTCGGCATATGGCACTTGAAAGCTAGAATTCCTTCTCCATGTAGAGTATCATTTTACCCCATTTACATTAGATAGGGGGATTCTTTTTATTTTTTGCATCAATTCTTTTATATAATTATAATACGTATAATGTGAAAACAAACTTGTATATGGAAAATAGAATGTTAAAGCAATTTCGATAAATTTTGTAACTAGTATTTTCCAATTTATGAAAAGACTATTTATTATACTTTTGGATATATATGTGTGTGAATGATCTGTACGGTTTATATTCATATAAGATATTTTATTTATTTTGAAAGTTTAATATTAATGACCAAATTTCCTTTCAACGAAGGAAATCCGATCGTTAAAATAAATCTTTAACGATCGGAATTTTTTTTAAAAAAAATTAAATCCATACATCGAAGAAAAAATTCGGTCGCTAAAAGGTATTTTAAACGACCGAAAAACCGTTTGTTAAAAGTAAATACAATTAGCGAAGGGAAAATTCGGTCGCTAAAATGTATTTTAAACAACCAAAAATCCCTTTGTTAAAAGCGAGTACAATTAGCGAAGGGAAAATCTGGTCGCTAAAAATCAATATTTAACGATCGGAAGTGTTCTGTAACAACCCAAATAGGACCTGGTCGGAATTTGCGTGGTAAGTCGGTAAGTGAGGGTATTTTCGTAATTTAAGATGAGGAAAATAAGATAATAAGGAATTATGTGTTAAAGGAATTGATTAATAAAGAGAAGAGGAAATAATAGTGTGTGCTTATAGTGTATGGTTGTAGGGTGTAAGTGGACTTAGGGCTTTTATTGTGTGGTTTGTGGTGCATGGTGCCTAGGATGAAAAGGGTTTCTAAGAAATCATATGGTGTGAGTGAGTTTTGGTGCATTGAAGATATTTGTGTAAGAAAGGCTTGTGTTTGTTTAGTGTATGGTGCCAAGAGTGGTTATGTTAAGATGGATTGATTGATTCTCTAGGAGTGTGACAAGTGGCTTGGAGGTTGGTGAGCATTTAATGAAAAGTAAGAGAGAGGGAAGGGAAGGGCAGAAATTTGCCTAGCTTTCCGTGGAAGCTATCTCATTTCTCTCTTTTCTTCTTCATTTCCAGTTCTCCCCTCTCTCTTGCTTCCATTTTTCTACTCCCATCTCTTTTCTCTTGAGTTTTCTTGGAAGTTTGAGCTAAGTTCTTGAAGGATTATAAGAGGTAAGTGGTTTGGAGTGCTTTGGGTATTTCGGTTCTTCTTTCTCCTAATTTTTCTGGTTTTGATTGTGGTTTTTGGTCTGATTTTAGTGTGTTGTGGCTGGGTTTTGTGCAAGCATCGGAAGAGAGAAGGAAGAGCAAGGGCAAGGATAAAGTGGTTTCGTGAGGGGCACGGTTTGAAGCTTCATTTTCCAGGTATGGGAGCTATGTTCTTGAGTGTTTATTTGGGAATGGGTTTTGAAGGCATGCAAGTGATTGGGAGCTATGTTGTGGATTTTGTGTTTTTCCCCTAATTTCCTCATTGGATCGACTCTATGTTGTGATTGCATGTCATTGGTAATATTGAGTGTTCATGAATGCATGTTTAAATTTAGTAGTGATTTTATAGTGAAGTGTTAATGATATATTGAGGATATTATGTGTTTTCAGATTTTGAACATGCCATGTTAGTGTATTTGAGTTGGTTGTGAGTGATTTTATGTTGAATTGATGTTTGTATATTGTGTAAAATGGGTTTATGTGGCTTGAGAATGATGCGGTGATGTGCTGGAGGCTTGAGGTAAGTGCTTGTGCATGTTGTGTGTATGTATGAAGAATTGTGTGTGAATAGTGAAGGAAAAAGTGCAGATTTGGGCGAATCTGGGTTCTATCGCGATCGCGACGTCTGTCGCGAGCGCGACAGAAGGCGGACTTGGCCCCTTGTTCTTGAAGAGCCCTCTGTCACGATCGCGACGTTGTCGCGAGTGCGACAGAGAGCTCGGTAGCGGAACCCTCCGCGCGGGAGAGCTGCCGAGCGTGAGCGCGAGGAGGAAGGAACTGGTCTCTGTCACAATCGCGACGCTTGTCGCGAGCGCGACAGAGCTCGACCCCGAGAATTTCTGCCGTGAGTGCTTCGTCGTGAGTAGGCCCCCTGGCGCGACCTCGCGAGGAAGTGCCCCGTGCTCTGTCGCGAGCGTGACAGAGGCCCTTCCTGCTTGCCCAGTTTTCTAAATATGTTTCTTTTGTTCCACTTTGCACGGTTTCTTACTATTGCATGAAATATGTTTGTGCTTATGACTCGTGATATCTATGCACTAGTGTTTTAGTTAGGAATTTATTTAATATTAGAATCATGAATTTAATCTTGCTTTTGATTGTGTAAGGTCGAGTGAATGAATGTGTTGATGAGCCTGAAGTGTCAAGGTATAGGATAATTAAGCATGCTTAAGAAGGTTTAGTGTACAGCTGTCGGTCCGCCCCGTTTGGGCGAAGCGGTCAACCTCCGAGATGGTCATCTACCGTGTAGTGATAAAATATTTTGAGACTCCGGTCTCCCGCGCTACCTTCGGGTATTAAAGTGTTTTTGAGGCTTCGGTCTCCCGTGCCGTGTTCCCGTATCCTCCACCATTGATTTCAGGCTATTGTGTGAACTGTCTGGTATTGATTTAGTGAAGAGTTTTGACTCTGAATAGTGTAATGGTTAGTGTTTTGTATTATTTATCCTAAATATACATATTTATATCTCTGTACTCTAATTCATTATGAATTATGTATGTTAGTGCATGTTTTCTTGTATAGTGTTCTGTTGTGTTTGTTTCTCCCCACTAAGCGTTATCGCTTAGCACGGGCTTTTATCCCGTGCAGGTAGCGTGAAGGATTTTTGGGGGTTGCTCGTGTCGCGTATCTACAGGCAGGCCACATAGGAGTCGAGTTATTTATTCCTGTCTCCTCCTGTAATTCTTTTTGTATATGTATTATTCTGTAAAGGATTTTAAGTTGTAATCTTTTGGGATATTGTATATAGATTTGTATTTTATTTTACAGTAATGAAGTATATTTTCTATGATTTTTATTATTGGTTATTGAATGCTTCCACTGTATGTTTCGTCGCGTCGTGTAGCGCGCCCGCCGGTGCCCTTCCAACGGGGGCGGCGGTGGGGGTGTTACATATTCCGGTCGTTGAAAACATTAACGACCGGATTCAATATTCGGTCGTCTATACCTTTAAATAAGGGGCATTTACTAATCGGATTTTTCGGTCGTTATAGCTTTTTAACTACCGGATTTTAATTTTTAACGATCGAATTTTCCTTCGTTAAAGGGCATTTTTCTTGTAGTGCGAGCATTTTCTAGTTGATTGCCCTAAGTTGAGTGAGAATGCTAGAGATCAGTGTGAGGCTAGCCGAGCGGGTTCTAATGCCTCTCCAGCTAGTCGAGGTAGAGGCAGAGGTAGAAGTCGAGGTGGAGGCAGAGGTAGAAGTCGAGGTGGTTGGCCTAGAAAGGGTGCTCCATCAGAGTCGATAGATCGTCCTCAGATGGTGCCAGCGATGGCGCATGCTATGAGGGCTCGGGATGAGCAAGATGCACCTGAGGTGATTACAGGTAAGTTCCTACTCTGTGACACTGAGATGTATTCTCTAATAGATCCTGGTTCCACACACTCATATTTATGCTTTGATAAGTTATTTGATAAGTTGCATGATGTTGATCAGTTAGATTATGAGATTAGTGTGACCAGTCCTTTAGGGCATAGTGTCAATGTGAGTAGAGTGTTAAGGAATTGTCCCCTGTTGGTACAAGGAATTGAATTTTTAACGGATTTGATAGAGTTGCCATTTCGGGAATTTTATTTGATTTTGGCTATGGACTGGTTATGTAAGCATCGGGCAGTGGTAGATTGTTATAAGAAGACGGTTGTGTTGTGGGATAGAGATCAATATCTGATTGTGGTTAAAGGTTTAGGCTCGGGTTCCTTAGGGAATGTGATTTCGGCCATGCAAGCTAAGAGATTCTTGAGTAAGGGTTGTGAGGTGTTTTTAGCAGTAGTGTTGGATTCTATGTGCAGTCAGGTTAAGATTGAGGATATCCTACTGGTTAGGGAGTTTGAGGATGTGTTCCCTAGTGAGCTGCCTGGGTTACCTCCGGAGAGAGAAGTGGAGTTATCCATAGGGATATTGCTGGGCACTGCTCCTATTTCTAAAGTACCTTATCGAATGGCTCCTGCAGAATTGAGAGAACTTAAAACTCAATTACAAGAGCTATTAGATAAAGGCTTTATTAGACCCATCATCTCTCCATGGGGAGCTCCAGTGTTGTTTGTTAAGAATAAGATGGTACGTTAAGGATGTGTATCGACTATCGGTAGATTAATAAGGTTACCATGAAGAATAATTATCCTTTGCCTAGGATTGAGGATTTGTTTGACTAGCTTAGAGGTGCAGGAGTCTTTTCTAAGATTGATCTTCGGTCTGGGTATTATTAGCTTCGAGTTAGAGATGCGGATGTGGTTAAGACTGCATTTCGGAAACGATGTGGCCACTATGAGTTTCCTACGATGCCGTTTGGTTTGACCAATGCACATGTGGCTTTTATGGATTTGATGACCAGAGTGTTCAAGCCATATCTCGACCGATTTGTTGTGCTGTTTATCGATGACAACCTAGTGTACTCAGAGGATGAGAATGAGCATGAAGAGCATCTTTGGATAGTACTTTAGGTTTTGAGAGATCACCATCTGTTTATAAAGCTCAGCAAGTGTGATTTTTGGCTTAGAGAGTTGTCCTTTTTGGGTCACATTATTTTAGCAAAAGGTATTCAGGTGGATCCGGCCAAGATTGAGGCAATTGTGAATCAAAAGGCGCCTAAGAATGTATCGAAAGTGAGAAGTTTCCTAGGTTTGGCTGGGTATTATCATCGGTTTGTTAAGGGATTTTCTGTTATTGCTACTCCTATGACTCAACTTTTGAGGAAAGGGGTCAGATTTGAGTGGTCGGATAAGTGTCAGGCATGTTTTGAACAGTTGAAGAGGTTGTTGGTCGAAGCTCTTGTACTTACTCAACCCATTTCGGGTAGAGAGTTTGTGATGTACAACGACACATCAGGAGTTGGGCTTCGATGTGTTTTGATGCAAGAGGGTAAGGTTGTGGCTTATGCGTCATGTTAGTTGAAGCCTCATGAGAAGAATTATCTGATGCATGATTTAGAGTTGCCAACTGTGATCTTTGCTTTGAAGATTTGGCAGCATTATCTGTATAGGGAGATGTGTAGGCTTTTCACAGATCATAAGAGTTTGAAGTATCTTCTCACGCAGAAAGAGTTGAATATGAGACAGCATCGATGGCTGGAGTTATTTAAGGACTACGATTGTATTTTGGAGTATCATCCAGGTAAGACCAATGTTGCAGCGGATGCTTTGAGTTTGAAGTAAGTATCGGCTTTATTTTTACAGCATTTTAAGTGGAGATTGGATTCGGATGGGGCTTTGGTTGCCCACTTAAAAGCTAAGCCGTCTTTGTGGCAATTGATCGTTGATGCCCAGAAAGATGATGGGGAGTTACAGTGAGTATTGCAAGAGGTTCAAAGTGGTAAGCAATTTGAGTTTTCAGTTTTGGACGGGATGCTTATGTATAGGAATCGTTTGTGCGTGCCTGAGAATGATGAGTTAAAGAAGAATCTTTTGAGTGAGGCACACACTATGGTCTTTACTATGCATCCTTGTAGTGAGAAGATGTATCGAGATCTAAAGTAGTTATATTGGTGGTCTGGGATGAAGAGAGACATTGTGTAATTTATGGCGAAGTGTTTGACTTGTCAGCAGGTAAAGGCTGAGCATCAAGTTCCTTCAGGATTGCTCAACCCTTTACCTGTTCCTCAGTGGAAATGGGACGACATCACCATGGATTTTGTGTCAGGTTTGCCTTTGACTCAGAGGAAACATGATTAGCTTGGGTGATCGTTGATCGACTCACCACGTCAGCGCACTTTCTGCCAGCCCGAGTTGACTATTCGATGGATAAGTTAGCAAGTATTTATGTGGATGAGGTGGTTAGGTTGCATGGTATCCCGTTATCAATAGTGTTGAATCGGGATCCGAGGTTCAGATCAAAGTTTTGGAAAGAGTTACAAGCAGCTTTGGGTACTCGGTTGAATTTCAGCATGGCATTTCATCCTTAGATAGACGGTTAGTCAGATAGGGTTATTCGGATTTTGGAAGATATGCTTCGGGGTTATGCTTTGGAATTTTTAGGTTGTTGGGATAAGTATGTGCTGCTTATGGAGTTTTCCTACAATAATAGTTATCAGTCGAGCATTAAAAAGTCACCATTTGAAGTTCTTTATGGTCGTCAGTGCAGGACTCCGATTTGTTGGACAGAATTGACCAAGCGTTCTTTTGTTGGGATAGAGATGGTAAGGGATACAGAAGAGATATCCAAATGGTTCAACAGAATCTAAAGATAGCCAAGGATAGACAAAGATCTTATGCTAATTTGAAGAGAAAGGACATTCAGTTTGAGATTGGAGACAAAGTGTTCCTAAAGGTATCACCTTGGAGGAAAGTGTTATGCTTTGGTAAGAAGGGTAAGCTTAGTCCTCGATTTATTGGACCTTTCGAGGTTTTGGAAAAGGTTGGACCTGTTCCTTACAGATTAGCGTTGCTTTTGGATTTGGCAAAGTTACACGATGTTTTTCATGTATCTATGCTCCGCCGATATAGATCGGATCCATCACATGTGTTGTCAGTTCAGGACATTAGGGTACAACTAGATTATTCGTATGATGAGGAGCTGAAAGCCATTTTAGCCAGAGAAGTGAGATAGTTGAGAAGCAAGCAAGTTCCCTTGGTTAAAGTGTTATGGCAGCACGATGGAGTTGAGGAAGCGACTTGGGAACCCGAGGCAGTGATGAGATCTCAGTACCCTCAGTTGTTTAGTACAAGTAAGAGTTTCAAGGACAAAATACTTGTTAGTAGGGAAGAGTTATAACACTCCATCTCCCACCCTAGTAGTCTGAGCCATATTGTGTGCAAGTGTGTCTGTGTAATATTTTGGCATGTGTTATATTTTAATTTGGGTTAATTGCATGATTTATTGGTTGTCGTAGAGTGTGGTTGCATGTATAGTGGTAGTGTGTGTGTCTTTGGGTTTTGTTAGGATGTGGATGTTGTAGGGAGTTAATGTGTGTATTAGTGAGATTAGGCTTGGGTGTGGTGTAGAGTGTGTTTGTAGGGTGTGAGTGATCAATCCCTCAGGTTGACATGTGGCAAAGAAATTAGGAGGGGTGTAAATAGCAAAGAGAGAGAGAAAGGGAGGCAGCTGTCTTGCCCTTCTCCCGTTCTCTTCCTCCTTATGCCATTTCTTCTCCTCCTCTTCTTCTTTTCCCCTTTGTTCCATTTTCATCCATCTTCTTTAACTGAGTTTTTAGTGGAATTGATCAACTCAAGTGTTTGTTGGTAAGTTTTGGTTGAGTCCTTCTTCTTTTTTTTTTTTTTCTAGAGTATGATTTGAGTTAGGGTTTTGTTGTTGTGTGTGATTTTTGGGGGATTTCATCAGAGGTGCTTCCTAGAGACCCCAAAGGCAAAAGGAAGGCTTGTGGGAGTGGAGCTTATGATTAGGAGCTAAGGAATTGCAAGGTTTAGGACTTTTGTGTATTTCATGCATTTTGTAGTTTAGGGTTTTAATTTGATTTTCAAGAAAATTATGTGGTTAATAATGTTTATTTTGGTCTAAGTGTTATGGGTTTTGTTGGAATTGAGTTAAGATGCTTTGTTGATGCACTCTTGAAGTAAATTGTTGGTTGAATGAGTTTATGTAGAAAATTTCTGATTTTTTTAATTATTAAATTAGAGATTTTGATTATATTAATTGTATGATTCCATTGGGATTATTGGCATAATAGTTGAGTTTTATGTTGTTGATGATGATTAGAAGGTTTAATTTGAGTTATGTTGTTGTTCGGTTTGAATGGGGGGTTTGGGTGTGTTTTGAAAGATGGAGGAATTCTGCAGAATTTCTGCAGATCTGGGAAACGCGACTCAGTGGCTAGCGTGACGCTTGTCTCAAGCGCGACAGAGCCGAGTGATTCCTGTATCTCATGGCAGCCATGCGAATCATGAGGCATTGTTCTGCTCCAAATCGTGAAAGCCAGCACGACTCGGAGGGGTGTCCCAAGTTATGACAGTGAGCCAGCACGACTCGGAAGGTGAGGCTTGTCACGAGTCGTGACGTTGTGCACGACTCGTGATAGCATCCTGCGAGAGGCTGGCTCCATTACGAGTCATGACGGTAAGCCCCTATCACAAGTCGTGACATTATGCACGACTCATGACAGCCTCCTCTCCCGCAGCGTGTTTCTGGCTACTGTCGCGAGCGCGATAGTGACCCCCCTTCCTGCCTTTCGTGTTTGGTCATACCGCCGTGTAAATACCTTCTATCCTGAAATTTCTGAAAGTTTGAATTGTTGTCTTTTTCATTCCATTTTATCTAACTTTTGGTTTTAATATTTATTTTAGTGTCACCTCAGCTATTAACGATATTTAACTGTAATTAGTTTTGCTTCATCAAATTTTATTGAATGTTATGTTTTGATTATGGAATATTTTATGCATGGCCTGTAAAAGTCAAATTAGTGGATAGTTAGGCATGCCTAATAGAGTTCAGTAGCTACAGCCCCAATGTGTTCCGGACCCTGATCAGGTCCCCGTTTGAATCCTCACGATCCTTAATGTGTTTGGATCTTATTTAAGATCCCCCAATACGAAAATATTTTGAATGAGAAAATAATGATGTTGCTTTTCGATTGTACCCTTGGCTACCCTTTTGTGTTCACTCGTTATCGGCTATTATGAGTCAGCAGGCGTCTGTTTCGTTTGTTTGGTTGTTGTGCAGATAAGTATGTGAATCAGTATGATTTATAATTTTGATTATAAGCTTCTGAATCAAATTTAATTTGATTAAGCTATGATTTATATATATGTGATTATAAGCATATATCATTTTGAACGCGTTTTGCCTCAACGACCATTATGAATGGCTGTTCATATTATTGTGTGTTTTCCAAATTAAGCGTTATCGCTTCGCACGGGTGTTTCACCCGTGAAGGTGTGAAAGGTTTTGAACTTTTGGGAGAGTCTCTGCAGGTCCAGCCAACACAGAAGTTTTGAAGTGTTAAGACTTTAGCTTTGTAACTAAGCTTCCTTTGTAATCTTTTGGGCTCTCATTGTATTTTTTTATTTTTTTTTGTATTGCTTCCGCTATGTATTCTTTTGAAAGAATGTAATTTTGTAATATCAATTATGTACCGAATATTGTTGTATTGAACCTTTGGATATCAATGTATGATTTTTTTGAATTCTCAAGTTTTAATTTCCGCTGTTTTCTGGATATTATGTTTTTGTATATTGTTCTGCCTTGTTTGGTGACACCCCTACTCATACGGGTTCTCACTCCCTAGAGGATGGGTTCTCCTACATAAGGATGGGGGTGCTACAATATTCAAGCTCGATTTGAAGTGATTTTGGTGGAAAAATCAAAGGATTCAAATTAGAGTTCAATTTGGGAGTAAGCAAAATTGAGGTTTTTAATTTAAATTAAAGGCATAGGTTGATAGATTCAAGCATGTAGAGTTCATTTATGGTGTTAAAATTGATTATTGAAGCAAGATTTTGACAAAATCCCATGTGTAATTTTCGGCCACCATGAGGTGAAGATCAAGGTGAAGATTCCACTCAAGCTAAAGGCAAGGAAAAGGTTAATTGAGGTGTGAAAAGCAAAGATTTGAGGTTTGTGGATACTAAATCCCATCATTTCCATATGTTATGTGTGAATTTTAGGTTATGTATAAACGCATGTATGTGTTTTATGCATGGATATTTTAATATGATCACTTAGTTATTATTAGGGATCTTTAAAATGACGTGTTTGCATGACTAAATGTGAAAGAAAAGAAATTTAAGATGATGAACTAGTGTGGGCCGAATGGGTTGCTTAAATTTTTCTTAATATTGTTACATGTTTTATATCATTCATGTATGATATTATGATATTAGGCATAAAATGAAGTGATATGAATGATTAATGGAATAAAACAATGCATGTAGGAAAAATAAATGTTATGGCCGAATTGATGATTGTATATTTATGGTTTATTTTGATTGTTAATGCCTAATAAGAGTATAATAATGTTAATTAGAATATAAAGAAGTTAAATTGAAGAAATGAAGTACAAAAAAGTAACTGAAGTGTATATTTCGTGCCTTGGCCGAATGGCTAATTATGGAATTTAATTGTATATTGAAGTAATATTATAGTATACATGTTGGAATGTGAATAAATATTAAGCTTTAAATATATACTGTGTTACTGGGGTTAATTATGACATTATGGAATGAAATGTATGTTGGCAATACATTATGTAAATCTTGAAATTTATAAATCTTTGAAAATAAAGTATGCTGATATTGCAACACCTTACACCCGTAAATAGTACGGATATCGGATGTTACGATACTGCACTGAAATACACTAAAAGCACTCAATAGATTCAGTAGAAAAATTTTTGTTTCGCCAATTATAATCACAAACATACATATACGAAATCTTAACAATACACTAACATATAAATCAACTAATCAAGTGCCTGTACCATATATCATTGCTTTCATCTACTGCGGTCGTATACATGCCATGCCAATTCTTCTATCCTTACTGTCGAATACTTCTTTTTGTCGTCACTACATCTTTGGCCACGTCAAAATCTATCACAACCTACGCGCAGTAACACTATATGCGCTGAGCATTAAAAATGCCCCGTGGTGGATACATATCCTAAATTTTTCATACTAATACAACATGCATGCACACACAAACATTAATATTTATTCCGATTACGGGAACATTAATTTCTGAATCTTTTAGATGGTTATGACATACTTTTACTATAATTATTTATCTTAACAATTACCTTAACCCACATTTTACATTAATGTTATTCTTGTAATTTCATTTTTAATACGTAAATTCCTTCTTAATTCCATTTACTTATATAATTAACATTATAATGTTTCCATTATTTTCTTTTATATTAACTCTATCCTAATATTCACATTACAATCTATTACTATTACTATTATATTTTTATTTCCTATGATATTTAATTAAACACTTTTAACGTTCTAATTTAACAAATTACACAATCAATTTCATTGGTCCTTCTTGAGCTTTCATTCCATAACCATACACTATAATTTAATTTATTGAGGTCCTTTTAAGAATCTTATTATAACTAATTATAATTTAGTTCTCTACATTTACCAATATATAACCAAATCAATGTTCTCATAATTTTACTTAATAGTCCATTTCCTGATCAATTTACATTTAAATCCTAATATTATCTTTATTATAATCAATTACATTTAAGTCCCTCATTTTTCACTTATTTACAATAATGCCAATAATTTACTTTTCTACCCTTCTTTGCCACTTAGTTACAATTACATCATTATCTTAAACTTAATTAAGTTACACACACCTCCATAATCATTATATATTACCAATTAAAACC
This sequence comes from Excoecaria cochinchinensis, assembly GCA_947683425.1. NCBI lineage: Eukaryota > Viridiplantae > Streptophyta > Magnoliopsida > Malpighiales > Euphorbiaceae > Excoecaria > Excoecaria cochinchinensis. The sequence continues at coordinate 730,615 of CANTUQ010000158.1, forward strand.
ATTATACATCTATTAATTATTCATACAACAAGATTCTACAATTCTTGATTACTCATTCACTAATTATCATTTACGCATTTATTACCTATATCATTGATTAATTACACTTTAACCCCTTAATTAGCCTCAATATTGTAAATTTACAATTTGATCCTTAAACTTTATATTAATTTACAATCTTACCCTTAATTGTTTCACATTTACAAAAGTGCCACTAATTAATATTGTTATTACATTTGTTTAGCATTTAGCGTATAATTTACCATTTAGCCCTTACCTTAACATTTTAAAATCAAATTACACTTTAATTCTTATTTTGCCCTTAAATTCTAATTTTGCCATTCCAATTTATTATAATTACAATTATGCCACTAATTAATCTTAATTTCACTTTTAATTTATTATTAACTTACAATTTCACATTTTAGTCCTTAAACCACTCATTTAAATCATTTATCCACTTAGATACTTACATTAGTAACAATTTCAATAATTCTAATTATGTCCCCATCTTTTTCAACAATTCAATATACGTCCCTACTCTTTTTCAATAATTCTATCTATATCCCTTATTTTCACTTATTTACCGAAATACCCTTTATATACTCTTAATTACTAATTTACCCTTCTATATACTTAATTTCCATCTTTAAATTTTTATGATTTATCAAATTATATTTTAGTCTCTATTTTACCGCTTTTACCCCAAATTACTATTTTGTCCCTGCATTTTCATTTATTTACATTATTACCCTTTTTGATTACATTTTTTACCTAACTTACTTCCTTCTTATCCATTAGGTGTAAAATTATCATTTTACCCCTAATCTTCTTGTTTCTTTCAATTTAGTCCGATTTTTACTTATCTGCTTAATTATCACTATTTTAATGCATAATTACAATTATACCCCTAGTATACGCCCAGTAGAAAATCTACTGACCGGATATGCGGGACTTGGACCTCACAGATCCACTAGACTATAGAATGACCCCAATAGGACCATTCATCACTGCACTGCACCACACTGGTCACTTTTAAGCACTATACACTATCACAGACCGTCATTGGCCTATCAATATTGAGTCGTCATGACTCGTACCGCGATTTAGAATCCCTATGGCTAGCCAATTATATCATGGACTAGATTTCACTACCAGACTACTATTAAGGGCAATTATCATCAAAATTTCACTTAAATCACATAATATATCAACATGTACTACTCGGCCATCAAATACACTTCATTTTAAAATTTACATAGCACTTATAATTCACTTCCATTTCATATATTTAAACATTTTAACACTAATTATAGCATCTTTATAATTTTCATAACATGTAACCCTATTTTCACTTTTCACATAATAGGTTAACATACCAAAATATGTTGAAATTAAATCCATTAATTCCAATAAAATTAATATACACTAAATTGTTATTATATAATCATTTCATGCCATTTCACTTATCAATTTATCAAAATACTTTTAGATATTCCATTAATTACCATTCGACCTAACTATAACTTCTTCACTAAGATTATTTTCCATTCCATTAATCACTCACTTAACTAAATTACATGATATACACTTCAAATATGCCATTTATATGCTTAAATCACTAAAGGAATTCATTACTTTCCTTATTATTCAATTTGGCCAAGACTTCATTTCTTCATCAATAATTAATTTTCTTCCTTTATTCATTCATTTAACTAGATTACATACTATTCATCATGATAACATATTTATTATGCTTTAAACATCCATTTATACCTTAAGAACATGCACTTAACAATTCAGACATATACTTAATTCTTTATCAATATTCATTTTTTCTTCAATTAATCATTAATTTATCTAGATTACATGTTATTTATCACAAATATACCATTTATTTGCATTAATCACTAAAGTATACCCTTGTATACTAAGGTATACCATTCGGCCTATAAAGTGTCTATGGTATATGATTTATTTCTTTCCATTTGAATCATTCAAAATCTCATTTTTAGCCTTCCTAAACATGTCCATCAAGTTTGATTCAATTAAACATGTGTAAATCACATACATATAATATGAACATAACTTAAAATCATACTTTTTCAATGGAAAAAGAAGGATATTGTATCCACTAACCTTAGATCCTTGCTTTCCATGCTTGGAGCTCCATTATCCATGCCTTAATCCTTTAAAACACCTTTCTCCATAAAAATTCCTTAGATGGCCGAATCTCATTTTTGGGACATAACCTTTGCTACTTGCTTTTTCCCACTTTTAATCCACCATATGGACTCCAATCACCATCACCATGTTGTAGAGGGGCTGAAATTTGTCTAGGAGGCTTACATTTAGGGAGATAATTTGATGAAAAATGAAGAAATTTGGTGAAAAGAAAGAGGGAACAATTCAGCTAAGAGAGTAGGAAGAGGATCTGCTGGAATTTTGCTGATTTCTCTAGAGAAATCTGATATTCCATCCTTTATATAGCCTCTCTTAATGGGCCAATCAATTGGGCTAAACCCAAAGCCCATTTTTCAACCAAAAATAATTTTCCTCACTTCCAAAATTAAATTTTACTCAAAATTAATTCCATAATTCTAAAAATATATATTTTAGCCTCAACATAAAATTTTAGCTCAATCGGAGACTGTTTCTCGGTCCGATAATTTCTTACTAGTCCGATAACTCAATTTTTTGTCTCACCGTAAAATTTATTTTTCATTACCAATTGATTCTCCATAATATTTCAAGCAAATCCATACTTTCAGATAATTTTTCTAAAGTTCATAACTCCATTTGGAGTCCGGTCAAAATTTGGTCAAACTAGTCAAACAAAAATCAACTAGTCTGACCGGTCTGGTTCACTGGTTGAACCGGTTCGGTTCACTTTTCATCCTTGACCTTAATTTTACTCTTAATAACTCATTTAACCTTCGTTCCATCTCATTCAGGGTCCTTATCCGGTCCGTTCAATTGAATTAGTCCGGTTCATCATTTTTTCAATGTCATCGAAAATTTTATTTTTTCAATACCAAAAATTCATAAATATTATTTAAAGTATATTCATGCCTTCAAAAATATTTTTAAAGGTCATTTACTATTTTTAAAAATTCAGTCAAACCCATGGTTACTATTTGTGACGCGCGCCGAACCCGAGAACAACCCAGCAAGGGCCCTCGCTTTGAATCCGCTTTAGGATACGAGGTATGAAGGTTCGCGTCTTTCGATCATGGGCGCCATGAGACATCATCGGTATGCTCCTCTCAATAGAACATTGGGGAGAATAACCTAGCCTATTGACGCCTAAAGGCACCTTTGAGGTATTTGGAGTCGCCACCCAATTTGCAAGAAATTGGGAAAAGGTTTCTCACCTCTATCGGTCTAAACCAGAGATATGGTGTCCGGAACTTCCCTCTTATTTATGCTTTGGTTAATTATAAATGGATTTTTAATTTCTTAAGATTATATCTCTCATCTCACGCGATTGATGCATTTAAAGTAGATAGCGCATTGAAAGCACGTAAAGAAAATAAATAAATAAAAGCGATAAGCAAAGTAAATAAAGAAAGCGGTAAACACCCAAGCACTCAATTTCAAGAGAAATAGGGGCGGAATACAACCCCAAAAATAAATAAAGTTGCCCCAAAATTAATTACAAGGGCCCAAAATGAAAGAAAATAACTTTAAACACTCACCCAAAAATGAAATGAAAGGACATTCATAAATCGGGACATTATTTAGGGAGCATTGGTTCCCTCGCACTTGTTCGAATTTTAGGAACATTGGTTCCTTCGTGTTAACTTAAAGAGGGTTCGAAGAGTCGTTTTGATTGTTTGGATGAAAAACCGGGATGAGTGATCCCATTTTATTGAAAATTGACTCTTCGTTTTTTAGTTGTGATGTTTTTATGGTTGGGCTAAAACAAGGGACATTGGTCCCGATTTTATTAGTGAAAATTCTAATTTAATTATAGAAATATTTTTGCGATTTTTTTATCGCACGCGTGCACGAATAGAATATATATATATACACATAAACACATAACACATCAAAGGGGAATTAAAAAGATCTCACCAAAAATGGAGTGTCCATCCACGCGTCGCGACCCATCCGGGAAGTCGCGGGGCGCTCACATAGCCCGACTCAAATTAAAACTCATACAAAATTAACATCAAAAATAATGTTAGTAACAACTCCAAAAATTAATCAAATGGAGACAATATAGTGACAATAATCATAACAAATAATCATGGTATGGCAACAACAATAAAATAAATAATACGAAATGTTAAATAATAATAATAATGATAATAATGCTAACCAATTAATTAATTAATAATAATAATAATAATAATAATAATAATAATAATAAAAGATAGCAACAAATACTAAGAGATTAATGAAGTAATAATAATAGTAATAAACTTTGAAAATATATTAATATGCCAATATTAAAAATGATTAAGCTAAAATCTAAAATAGAATAAAATATCAAATTAAAGAAGAACTAAAAAAATGGAAAATGGAAACCAACGTGAAGAATAAAAAATGGTGGAAGTTAAGGAATAAAAATTAAAGTATAAGAGTCTAATGTCAATCATAATACTAATTGTAATAATAATAATAACAATGGATGGACATAAAAATCAAATCAATAATACATTATTAATGATAATAGGATGGTGAGAATGCAAGCAACAACAATATATACACTAGTGCAAATGAGGCAACGACATGGTAAAAATAATAGTAATAATAATAATAATAAGAAGTATATTAACACATTAAAATGCTAAAAATAAATAATAAAAATAATAGACATGATAATAGTAACAAAAATAATTTTAACAACAATAAATAATGTACAAGATAAATAAAAGAGAATAAGTCCAAGAATGTTTACCCTCAGAATTTTTAGATTGGGAAAACGATGTCCCGATCGATTTTCCTTGTCGGATTCGTAGTGATAAATATTTGAAGAAAATGTGGAATCTAATGTTTTGAAATAAAATCAAGAAAATATTTTGATGAAAATATTTTTTGGTGGGTGATTTGAGCAAGAGGAAATTAATTTTCCTAACCCAAATCACTCAATAAGATGGATTATCTATTTTTTTTGAAGAGTAAATCAAGATTTAAAATTTAAGCAAAGAGGAAAAAAAGATTGTAGCTAAAGAAAGATAGCCCCTGGAGAGAAGAAAAGTTGAGAGGAAAAGGAGCCTCCCCTTTTTTTTTCAAAGTGATTCCCGTCCTCTCAAAAAATGAGGGTCAATTCTTCATTTAAGGTTGTCTTGGCCAAAAATGGCAAAAGACAAAAATCCTTTTATTTTTAGTTAATCCAAAATATCACAAATTGGTGAAACATTGGAAAACGTCAGACTGAAGGAAAAATCAGAAAATCAGACTGAAAATAGCGAAAAAGACGGACAGGCGAAACAGGTCGCGCGGAGGAGCCAAGGGCGCGCGGCAGCCTGCGCGTGGTGCCCTGGCACCGCGCGCGGCAGGCTGCTGCGCACAGCCTGCCCCGCGCAGGCAGGTCGCGCGAGGCGCCCGCCCCTGCGCGCAGGGGGGGTCGCGCGGAGCGCCCCGCCTCGCGCGCAGGGGGGGTCGCGCGGAGCGCCCCGCCTCGCGCGCAGGGGGGGTCGCGTGGAGCGCCCCGCCTCGCGCGCAGGGGGGTCGCGCGGAGCGCCCCGCCTCGCGCGCAGGGGGGGGGGGCGCGCGGGACGCCAGCCTCGCGCGCAGGCGCCCCTGCGCGCTGGGGCGGCCTGCCTCGCAGGCGCCCCTGCGCGCTGGGGCAGCCTGCCGCGCAGGCGGCCCCGCGCTGCCGCAGTGGCACTCGCGATAAAATTTTTTTTTATTATTTTTTTTTTATTTTTAATTTTAAATTTTGAAACAAAATTAGTATACCCCTTTTTTTTTTCATCTTAATTTTAATTTCCCAAAAATATATTTTTAATTATTTTCCGAAAAAAAACACACCTTTGACAAGGGAACGATCGATTCTCACATTTCTTGCCGAAAATCGGTCTTCTATTTCATCATCGGGTAATCCTGATATTGGACCGTCTCGGGACCCGGTGTCTACAGTTGCCCCCAATTTTGGGGAACTTAGAACCTAGGTGCCTAAGTGAGCCAAAATTCAGAAAAGGAGGGAAGAGATGCGTACCTGAGGCGGTCGCTTTCCGAACTTGGTCCTGCCAGCTTGTCGGCGTTACGGGCTTATTGTTGGCCACGTGATTGATGAACGTCAGCTTGTCGACGTGTGAAACCACGGCTGAACGACTGATAAACACCAGCTTGTCGGTGTGTGAAGGCGTCAGACTTTGTAGGACGTGATTGATGAAACACCAGCTTGTCGGCGTGTGAAACCACGGCTGAGCGACTGATAAACACCAGCTTGTTGGTGTGTGAAGGCGCCAGACTTTGTAGGACGCGATTGATAGAACACCAGCTTGTCGGTGTGTGAAACCACGGCTGAGCGACTGATAAACACCAGCTTGTCGGTGTGTGAAGGCGCCAGACTTTGAAGAACGCGATTGATAGAACACCAGCTTGTCGGTGTGTGAAACCACGGCTGAGCGACTGATAAACACCAGCTTGTCGGTGTGTGAAGGCGCCAGACTTTGAAGAACGCGATTGATAGAACACCAGCTTGTCGGTGTGTGAAACCACGGCTGAACGACTGATAAACACCAGCTTGTCGGTGTGTGAAGGCGCCAGACTTTGAAGAACGCGATTGATAGAACACCAGCTTGTCGGTGTGTGAAACCACGGCTGAGCGACTGATAAACACCAGCTTGTCGGTGTGTGAGGGCGCCAGACTTTGAAGAACGCGATTGATAGAACACCAGCTTGTCGGTGTGTGAAACCACGGCTGAGCGACTGATAAACACCAGCTTGTCGGTGTGTGAAGGCGCCAGACTTTGAAGAACGCGATTGATAGAACACCAGCTTGTCGGTGTGTGAAACCACGGCTGAACGACTGATAAACACCAGCTTGTCGGTGTGTGAAGGCGCCAGACTTTGAAGAACGCGATTGATAGAACACCAGCTTGTCGGTGTGTGAAACCACGGCTGAGCGACTGATAAACACCAGCTTGTCGGTGTGTGAAGGCGCCAAACTTTGAAGAACGTGATTGATAGAACACCAGCTTGTCGGTGTGTGAAACCACGGCTGAACGACTGATAAACACCAGCTTGTCGGTGTGTGAAGGCGCCAGACTTTGAAGAACGCGATTGATAGAACACCAGCTTGTCGGTGTGTGAAACCACGGCTGAGCGACTGATAAACACCAGCTCGTCGGTGTGTGAAGGCGCCTGACTTTCCTGCAAGATCAAAAGAAAGTTGTATGCAAGGGTAAGTTATGCATGTGCATGTGCATATGTTATGCAGAATGCAGGTAACACCATTCATCCGAATGGTCTAGGGGTCGAGGTGCAATAACTTTTGCCGAAGCAACTCATGGCTCCGTGTGGTCGCTTATACCCCCAAGCGTCTGTAAGCGATGTCCTGTTTCATGGACTGTGACTCATAATTCTTCAGGGAGGATTGCCCGATGTGTGTCTTTGCTTGAAAGGGGTTGCCCAAGGTAATGCTGCCTTATCACTCCAAGCGTCATTGTTTTAAAGGTAGTGCGTCCCTCGTGGATTTTCACACTAGCTTTTCTTAGCGGGTAATGCGTCCTTGTCGGATTTTCACATAACCCTGTGCCTTATTTTTTGCCTGGAACGGACCCAACCCAATCCAGCGGCTTTTATTTATTTTATTTTTTGTAGGGCAGACTGCCTGTTACCAGGTTTTCACCCTGCCCTTTGGCCTAACTTTTGCTTAGAGCGCCAGTCACGGTTTTCATCTCTAACGGCCTTTATTTTTTTTTTTATTTTAATTATTTTTTTATTTTTTTTTTTGTCACGGAATCTTTTCAATCTGTCGACGTTGATCAGCTTCCTGAATTCGTTCCCATCACTATCTGTCAGGATCGCAGCCCCTTTAGACAAAAGCTTCTTCAGAATGAAGGGTCCTTCCCAAGTGGGCCTAAACTTGCCTCGAAAGTCCGGAACCCCTGGCCTCATCTGTTAAAAGACTAGGTCTCCTTCCTTCAATGGGTGTTTTCTTACTTTCTTCCCAAATGAGCGAGCTAGCCTTTTCTGGTAGATCTGGTTGTGGTAGTATGCCCCATAGTGCGAATGGCAATTTCTCGGCCCAGTCTTTATAGGTCTGCACCATCTTAGCCAATATCTTCTTGATGTTCTTATTAGCTGCCTCGACTGCCCTGTTGGCCTGTGGTCGGTATGAAGAGGACTTATGGTGTTGGATGGCGTACTTCTTGAGCATCTGCTTAGTCTCAGCTTGGAACTGTACCCCATTATCTGACACGATGTGATGCGGGAGTCCGTACCTACAGATCAAATGTCGCCCGATGAACTCGGCCATCTCCCGGGCGCCCAACTTCTTGAAGGATTCAGCCTCGGCCCACTTGGTGAAATAATCAATAGCGACCACAATAAATTGGCGTCCGTTGGAGGCTGTCGGGTGTACTTCTCCTATAATGTCAATTCCCCATGCTGCGAACGGCCATGAAGATGTCAGGTTACACAACTCCGAAACCGGAAGGTGTCTCAGATTAGCATACTGTTGGTATAGCTGGCACTGTTTCACATATTTAGAGCTGTACTGCATTGTCAGCCAGAAGAATCCTTGCCGCATTATTTTCTTTGCTAGGGCCAGACCATTCATATGGGCCCCACAGACCCCTGCATGAGTTTCCTCCATAACCTTTTTGGCTTCTTTACCCTCTACGCATCTTAGTTGTATGCCATCGGCTTGTCTCTTGTACAGCACACCGTTTACACTGATGAACTGAGTGGACAACTTGCGAATCATCCTCTGGTCTTTTTCAGTGGCTTCTTCTGGGAATACCGCCCTTTCCAAATAATTCTGGACATCATAGTACCATGGTTTTTCGTCCGTAGTCTCAACATCCCCGACTTGTTCGGTCTCAAAGTATGGCTTGTCTCCACTAGAAATGTGCACAGGCCTCATGGCTATTCCCTTGGGGTTATCCGACATGGATACCAGGGTGGCTAAGGCATCTGCCAATTGGTTCTCATCTCGAGGCACGTAGTTAAAAGTGCAGACTCCAAACTGGCCACTTAGTTCTTTTAAACACCTCACATATGGAAACAGCCGCTCTTCCTTAACGGTCCATTCACCCCTGACTTGGTGGATTACTAAGGACGAGTCCGCAAAGACCTCTACTACTTTTGCCCCCATGGCTGAGAGTGCTTCTAACCCAAAGATGCAGGCTTCGTACTCAGCTTCGTTAGTTGTGGCTTTATATCTCAGTTTCTTAGCTAAGGGGAGCTTCTCACCATCTGGGGTTGCTAGAATTACTCCTGTCCCGGCCCCTTCGTTATTTACTGCCCCATCAAAATACATCTGCCACTTCTGTACGGTGATGGCCACCACATGTTTGTCGGGGAATTCATATTCTAGCCGGTCTGCTTCAATTGGATGGTCGGCGAGAAACTCCGCAACTGCCCGACCTTTGATGGTCTCTCTTGTGACATACTCCACATCAAATTCCTGCAGCAGTATTAGCCATCTTCCCATCTTCCCTAATAACGAGGGCATTGGTAGATTCAGTGAGATATCAGATGCAGTCATCGACGGATTTTCGGGGTGTGTTCTCCTATGCGGGCTTTGTCAAGCTACTTTCTGTATCATTGCCCGACGTGCTCGTCAGCTCGGGATGACCCAAGACCCAGCTAGGGACCCATTATCGTTACGGGGAGGAATCTTTTCTGCAAACTTTTACCTCTTGCTATCAAGATCTCTGGAGCCAACCGCCGGGAAAAACTGTCATACCCCTTTCGGTACCCATTCTGTAACTTCTACTGGTGAGTGTAAAAGATGGATACTCAGTCCGGCACCTGACACGACAACTTAGGCATCTGGCTGGCGAGAGCAGGAGTAGAGTAGCCACTTAGATTTTACTTTTTATAAAAGAACTAGGAAATGATGAGTTAAACTGCTTTTGCTTTATGTATTTGCATAAAACTGTGTGCATTTCAGCACGATTTCTCTATACATAATCACCATTTAACATGGATTCAGAATGCAAGAATTACATCTAATCTCAGATTGGATCTTGTAAGCATCAGACTACTGTTTCCAATCAGCCCTCGCGGGTTTTCTTGATTGAATATTTTCTCTTTTTTTTTTTTTTTTTTTTTTTTTTTTTTTTAGCCTCCGCCATGGACCCTCCTTCAGTTTGTCATCATTGGTTGAATTCGCTGTCATCTTCATCTGCCAGGGGGATCGCTGCTTCTGGGAGTGGCTCCTCTTGGTATCAAAGTCTTGGTCTTAGCCCTTATGCAGACTGGTCGAGGTGATGGGTTCCTTATTTGGGGTTTGAATATGAAGTTTCGCGTTTGGCCTTTGTTGGCTTTGGCGGGTCAACCCTGGAATGGCCATTTCAATGGCTGAGATAGGGTGACAAGTTGGGCTTGGATGATCTGGGGTACTTTTATCTGTTTTGGTGGTTCGAACCCTGGAATAGCCTTTCAACGGCCGGGATTGGATGGATGGTTTGTGGGTTAGCCTTTTAGATCCTTTTCAGTAGCTAAGAAGAATGACAATGTGCAGGCATGTGTAGATCAACAGGATTTGAGCGAAGCTTTTCTTCAAATAGTATTCCCTTGCCCCCTGATCAATTCTCTCTTTTCTTCTCTCATTTTTTTATTTTTTAATAATTTTTTTTTTTTTTTTTTTTTAATTTAATTTTTTTTTTTCGCAACCCAATTTTTTTTACAAACTTTGCTCAAGTCCTTAACTTTACACATACGTGCACTTTTCATCTCAACCACTGGGACCATTATTGTTCAATTTGGTCGGATATTAAATTTTGGTAAGAAATTCGGCAATGAGGGTTCTGAATGGTTAAGAGTCGATCATAATTGTTTTTGGGGGTACACATTTCAAATGGTTGAGAGGAAAGGGTTCACGTTGTTTGGTTTTGATGAGTTGTATTCTGGTGAGTTATGTTTTTTTCTGAAGGTATTGAGTCTCATTCGCCTAACTCCTGATGCAGCTTTCGAAGCTTGATCTTATTTGGTGGCACCATATGCATCCCAGATGTCGTGGGAGTGCAAAGAAATGGCTTTCAACATTCGGTTCGTCATCATGTTGGCGCGTGGAAGTGGTATTGATCTCAAGAATGTCTTTGTCAATTTTCAGAACGTCATACCAGGTCCGGGCAAAGGTTCTTTTTTTTTAATTTTTTTTTTATTATCTCTCAAGTTTTTATCTCATTTCAGGAGTCATAACAGATGCTATCAAGATTTCCTTTGGGTTCTCCCAAAGTTCCGAGATTGAATGGAATGGCATTAGTTAAACCAATGTCAAATGTAAATGTGCCATGATTATGCATAATGAAATCATAAGAAACATCACACAAGATAGCAAAACCATCCATTTCATTCAAGAAAACTGTAATTAAAACTGTCATCATTAAATAGTTCAGAAATAAAAAAGAACATCTAAATAGCTACTTCCTTCTTCTCTTGCCAATGCGGACGCTGCAGTCGACAGTCTACTATCACTTTCGGGAACCCCTCAGCTCCTCATTCCTCTCATTTCTTCGTCCATGAGACGGTGCACTTGTTTCTTCAAAGCCCGGCATTCCTCAGTGTCATGCCCAGTCTGCTGATGATAAGTACAATACTTGTCCTTTTGGCGATTAGGGTGCCCTTGGTTCCTGGTAAGTTTGGCTATCTTTGACTGCAACTTCCCTTGCTTAATGAAATGAGCGAACTGTTCAGATAAAGGTCTTCCTGAAATAGGATAGCCACTTTGGGTTACACTTCCAAGTGCAATCTTCATGCCTTGAAAACTTGTTTTGCTACCCTCTTCACTGCTTACGCTCTCGCCGACCATCACTTCAGGAGGCATGGGTGGTTCAAGACTCCAAACTTGCTTCCTCGGGACTCGCCAGTCATCGAATAGGTTTGTGGCATACCGATGTGGATCCATTACCTCAAAACCCATAGTCGGCTTAGTTGACCGCGTCGGAGGGAATGACTCGCCTACACCAAATGAATATTTTTGGGCGACTCTGACCACCGGATCTTTCTTGATACCCTGAATACCGATAGAACTGTCCCCTCTGCATAGATCAATTTCTGGATTTGAGCCCGTGGCACCAAAGGCAAACTTCTCGTAGGCATCTTGGGTAGTAGCTCTTTTGGACCGCTGAATTGCCTCCTCGAGGACGTCTATTCTTCTCTTGGAGCCACTCAACATCGACAACCTGAATTCCTCTCTACCAGCGCATTCTACGCCTTTTTGCTTCAGCTGCGGAACACAAGGCATTTTTCCTCTTAATCCATATCCTGACATGCGTGATGTCGTAGCTGAGCTACGCTTACTCTGTGACACAGCAAGGCTAGCGTACTGCGCCTTGGTAGTTGGTGCAGTCGCGGCGGCGATATCCTCCTTCATAGTCTCTCAACTGACCTCAAACTCTTTCAACTTTTTCTCCAAGTCCTGCGCTTTCCTCTCCATTTGGTCGATAAGGAATGCAGGGGTTGCACCCAATCTGCCCGACGGATTAGCCATCTCTATTGACAATTCTGGAACCAGGGATTCTGGGCTATCTGATAGAGATTCTGAACTCGAAGCTCGCTCCGCTGACTCAAAGAAAGACCTTCTCCTTACCAACCGGCCACCTAAACCCCTAGACCACGGATTCGTACTTATGATGGCTGAAAAGTCAAACTTATTAGCATGATGCATGACATTACGAATGCATGATCGTGTCAATGCAACATAGACAACCACATACAAGCACATAGTACATTCCAACCTTGTTACTCCCACACACGAGGTAGTGCGGTCACTTTCCTAGGCGGGCTTCATCCAAGGGTCAACAGGGAACCCATTGGACACGTATGGTGCACGGTGAAAAACCGGCAGCATAACAGTCTTAATCTAATGCGCATTCGTATGGGTTTTGGCCATTACGTATTTGGACAATTCAATCAAGTTAAGGTGGGCTCACCGGGGCATGAAAGCCTTTGATAAAAGACCACTTGACTTGCTTGATTTTGTTTAATATGCGATGGCCCATGTCACAAACATCATATTAAGGAACATACCGCCTAGGGGAAGTTTCTACTTGCCAGTACATGGGCTTTGGTCAAGGTGATTTTCTTTAGGCTACCCAAGCATGGTTTGCGCCGACGGGTCTAACTCATCACGAGCATAACGACCGATCGGGTCTCCATTTCGATATACCAAAAGGTACAAGGCTTGGGTTGGTGATTATCCCTAACACTTCCCTACAATGAGTGAAAGTAGGGTCGTGCTTTGGGAACGCACCGAGGTAAGATAGGGACCAACTAGCGTAAGTCTAAGGCTCTAAGATGCAATGCAAATTTTTGAAAAGAGATATAATTTTAAGTTTTAAAAACCCAATTATACATTTTAACCAAAGCACTTTCGGAGTGAAGTCTCAAACACAAAGTCCCCAGCGGAGTCGCCACTGTGACGCGCGCCGAACCCGAGAACAACCCAGCAAGGGCCCTCGCTTTGAATCCGCTTTAGGATACGAGGTATGAAGGTTCGCGTCTTTCGATCATGGGCGCCATGAGACATCATCGGTATGCTCCTCTCAATAGAACATTGGGGAGAATAACCTAGCCTATTGACGCCTAAAGGCACCTTTGAGGTATTTGGAGTCGCCACCCAATTTGCAAGAAATTGGGAAAAGGTTTCTCACCTCTATCGGTCTAAACCAGAGATATGGTGTCCGGAACTTCCCTCTTATTTATGCTTTGGTTAATTATAAATGGATTTTTAATTTCTTAAGATTATATCTCTCATCTCACGCGATTGATGCATTTAAAATAGATAGCGCATTGAAAGCACGTAAAGAAAATAAATAAATAAAAGCGATAAGCAAAGTAAATAAAGAAAGCGGTAAACACCCAAGCACTCAATTTCAAGAGAAATAGGGGCGGAATACAACCCCAAAAATAAATAAAGTTGCCCCAAAATTAATTACAAGGGCCCAAAATGAAAGAAAATAACTTTAAACACTCACCCAAAAATGAAATGAAAGGACATTCATAAATCGGGACATTATTTAGGGAGCATTGGTTCCCTCGCACTTGTTCGAATTTTAGGAACATTGGTTCCTTCGTGTTAACTTAAAGAGGGTTCGAAGAGTCGTTTTGATTGTTTGGATGAAAAACCGGGATGAGTGATCCCATTTTATTGAAAATTGACTCTTCGTTTTTTAGTTGTGATGTTTTTATGGTTGGGCTAAAACAAGGGACATTGGTCCCGATTTTATTAGTGAAAATTCTAATTTAATTATAGAAATATTTTTGCGATTTTTTTATCGCACGCGTGCACGAATAGAAAATATATATATACACATAAACACATAACACATCAAAGGGGAATTAAAAAGATCTCACCAAAAATGGAGTGTCCATCCACGCGTCGCGACCCATCCGGGAAGTCGCGGGGCGCTCACATAGCCCGACTCAAATTAAAACTCATACAAAATTAACATCAAAAATAATGTTAGTAACAACTCCAAAAATTAATCAAATGGAGACAATATAGTGACAATAATCATAACAAATAATCATGGTATGGCAACAACAATAAAATAAATAATACGAAATGTTAAATAATAATAATAATGATAATAATGCTAACCAATTAATTAATTAATAATAATAATAATAATAATAATAATAATAATAATAATAATAATAATAATAATAATAATAATAATAATAATAATAATAATAAAAGATAGCAACAAATACTAAGAGATTAATGAAGTAATAATAATAGTAATAAACTTTGAAAATATATTAATATGCCAATATTAAAAATGATTAAGCTAAAATCTAAAATAGAATAAAATATCAAATTAAAGAAGAACTAAAAAAATGGAAAATGGAAACCAACGTGAAGAATAAAAAATGGTGGAAGTTAAGGAATAAAAATTAAAGTATAAGAGTCTAATGTCAATCATAATACTAATTGTAATAATAATAATAACAATGGATGGACATAAAAATCAAATCAATAATACATTATTAATGATAATAGGATGGTGAGAATGCAAGCAACAACAATATATACACTAGTGCAAATGAGGCAACGACATGGTAAAAATAATAGTAATAATAATAATAATAATAAGTATATTAACACATTAAAATGCTAAAAATAAATAATAAAAATAATAGACATGATAATAGTAACAAAAATAATTTTAACAACAATAAATAATGTACAAGATAAATAAAAGAGAATAAGTCCAAGAATGTTTACCCTCAGAATTTTTAGATTGGGAAAACGATGTCCCGATCGATTTTCCTTGTCGGATTCGTAGTGATAAATATTTGAAGAAAATGTGGAATCTAATGTTTTGAAATAAAATCAAGAAAATATTTTGATGAAAATATTTTTTGGTGGGTGATTTGAGCAAGAGGAAATTAATTTTCCTAACCCAAATCACTCAATAAGATGGATTATCTATTTTTTTTGAAGAGTAAATCAAGATTTAAAATTTAAGCAAAGAGAAAAAAAGATTGTAGCTAAAGAAAGATAGCCCCTGGAGAGAAGAAAAGTTGTGAGGAAAAGGAGCCTCCCCTTTTTTTTTTCAAAGTGATTCCCGTCCTCTCAAAAAATGAGGGTCAATTCTTCATTTAAGGTTGTCTTGGCCAAAAATGGCAAAAGACAAAAATCCTTTTATTTTTAGTTAATCCAAAATATCACAAATTGGTGAAACATTGGAAAACGTCATACTGAAGGAAAAATCAGAAAATCAGACTGAAAATAGCGAAAAAGACGGACAGGCGAAACAGGTCGCGCGGAGGAGCCAAGGGCGCGCGGCAGCCTGCGCGTGGTGCCCTGGCACCGCGCGCGGCAGCCTGCTGCGCACAGCCTGCCCCGCGCACAGCCTGCCCCGCGCACAGCCTGCCCCTTTTTTTTTCATCTTAATTTTAATTTCCCAAAAATATATTTTTAATTATTTTCCGAAAAAAAACACACCTTTGACAAGGGAACGATCGATTCTCACATTTCTTGCCGAAAATCGGTCTTCTATTTCATCATCGGGTAATCCTGATATTGGACCGTCTCGGGACCCGGTGTCTACACTATTGAGCCGAACAAGAGACTTTTCTTCAGTTTGACTTTCAGGGACCTATTTGACCTCATTTTCACTCCAAATTATACCGTTAGACTCCTTATAACTTGTTTTTTCGAATAATCTAATAAAATACTTTTCACTACCGGCTTCCCGGGAGTTCACCCATCAGGGGCTTCCCTGGCCTGAACACGTTTAACCTTTCTCCTTTGCTACTTTTTTAGGCACAATCACTGATATTTTCATACGAAATTCACACTATACATTTTACAGATTTCATTGATCATTACTGACCGGTATTCGAGCCATTACAGATATTGCCCTTAGTTAGTCTGGTACTGAAATCTAGCTCAATATATATTGTTAGCTTGCCATAGAGACTTTTACCACGCTCTGAGTCATGATGACTCTCTCTCTGGTATGCTATTGATGGCATACCCTTACTGAGTATTGTTCACTTTCTGTCACTGATTACTGAACTAAACCGTATTTACTATTTAATATAGTGGGCCTGTGGGATCTACATCCCGTGTATCCGATCCATAAATTTATACCGGGTCATACTAGGGGCATATTAATAGAAAGAAATGATAAATGATATAATGGTGTTAAAATGGACTTAAATGATAGAATTTGAAAGTTTTTGGGGTAAAATGGTAATTTTGCAAAATATTGGGAAAATTGAGTAAAAATATGGTAAATTAAGAAAATAAAGGTTAAATAAGTAAATTAGTCAATTAATTAAGGATTAAATGTGAAATTTTGAATGGAATGAAGTTTAAGGATTAAACGGTAATTTTACAAAAAAATAATGAATGAATGATGTTAAGTGAATAACTAGTGGCACTTTCATAAATAGATGAAATTGAAGGGTATTTTTGTAATTTACTAAAAAAAATAACAAAGGACTAAACTGAAATTTTGTTATTTTAGGGACTAAAGTGCAAATTATTCATTATTAAGGTAAATAAATGAAATTGTATGAATTAATGAGGATTGAAAAAGGAAATAAATGAATAACAGTTAAATAATAGAGTTAATGACTAAATAAAAACAAATTAAATATTGTGACCACATTAAATGGATTTATTTAATTATATGTTAAAATATGCATTTGTATGCGTGCATATTAGTAGATGAAAATTTTAGGATTGGTATCTACCACTGAGCACATTAATTCTCAGCATGTAGTTTGCTGACTATGTGAGTAGGACCAAGGAGCAGCATACATTGGAGTTTTTTGGAGCAAATTGAATATAATTTATCTTTGTTTGGTAATGGCATGTATATGTATTGTGACTTATGGGGATGTTATAGTTAATTTATGGATAACTGTAAACTTAAATATGTTATGGTTATAATTATGACTTATGTGATCGATGTGGTGTGGAATTGTGATAGTGTTATATTGGACACTATAATTGTTATGCCCGTGATTGTTCTATGGAATTGGTTGAATTGTAGGTTTGGGTAGTTAAATTTATAAGCCGTTATGCTGCCGAAATTTTGACCAAATAATATTAGTAACTTTAGATAGTTATAGGTCAATCGGCAAAGTGAATTTTAGGTTAAAGGCTATTTATGGTAATGGACAATAAAAGTTAAGAAATAATTGGTAAAAAAAACATTCTGTAACATTATTAAGTGAACATATATCAGTGTACATATAGTATAAGAGTGTTACAATTTTATTGGTATCATAGCGCGGTTTAGGCGATTCTAAGATCGGAGTGGGGTAAATGATTGGATAAAATGCATAAACATGCCAAATGATTGATGGAAAATGTTATAAGACTAATATATGCTCATTCTTTTTGTGTTATAGTGAGCGATGGCTTCTTAATCAACTAGAGGTAGAGACATTGGTGATGAAGAAAGTGGAGCTTCAATTAATACTGGGCATGCCCCACATCCACAAGTATCACCATAAGTTGCCCCACCACCTCCACCACCTCCACAGCCAGATTTTCTAAGGCTGATTGTAACACCCCTAACCTATACGTAGGAAGCTTCATCCTTGGAAGAGGATGAAGGGTCCCAATAGATGAGGGTTGTCATGCAAAACCTCAAGCACAAACATACAATAATAAATCATACACTCAAAGCAGTAAAATAAAATTTCACGAACACAAGACCAAGGCTGAGAACAAAAGGTATAATATTATTAATGTACAAAATAATATTTACATATCAAAATACTAAAGTGCCGAAGCCCAAAAGATCGCTTACAAACTTGGTATCAAACCAACTTACAAAAGAAGAACTTACATTAATAGTTTCATTACACTAAACCACTACAAATGCAAAAAGAAGTACAATCCAGAACTATAAAATCTCTCTCCTAGTTTTGTCGATCCTTCAGAAACGGATCACCCAGCTCACAGAGTCCAACATCTTCCACACCTACACGAATGAAACACCCGTGCTAAGCGAATACGCTTAGTGGGGAAAAGCACAATGAAAAATGACCACTCACAGTGGACGTCAATACAAATCACATACACATGGCACATACTTAAATCAATACTTAAACAATTCATCATACTGAAGATAATAATATCTTTTATCATTCAATGAAGCATACAGTGCTAAAATCAAACTTATAATCACAATAGAATACCTACTTATTCAAAATATAGTGGATAATGAGTAATGCATAATCATTCAGAATGCATGGATACCCGAGGGTATCGGAATAATCCATTTCTTTTTATTTTAAAACATTTTTGCATGGAATCTTAAACAAGATTCAAGTTAAATGGGGATCACGCAGATCTAATTCAAGGACCTGATTAGGGTCCAAAACGTATATGCATGGTAGCAGCAAACTAAACTCTATAGGCATGCCTATTATCCACTTAATTTGACTTTCGTAGGTTATGCATAATCCCAAATCATACTCAAAGTATAACACATTGTTCAAAGAGAAGAATTCATGAGTTAAAAAAAATATGCACAACACATTCCGGATTCCAACCAAAACATTCAATATAATTTGATGTAGCAAAATACAATCTAATGATATTAGATACATGAAATGACACTAAAGAATATTTAAAACTAATAAATAATGAAAAAGGAACAAAACGAAGAAAAATCGAAAAACTTCAAAAGCTGGGCAGTAGCGATTTACACGGCGGTATGACATTGCCTTACTACCATGTAAGACACTTTACATAGGGGTATGGCAAAGCCATATCGCCGTGTAAAGTGCACAGCTTAAGGGTAGAATGACTTTACATAGCGGTATGGAATGTCCTTACCGCCGTGTAAAATCACGGCCTTCAAATTCTGGAAAAATATCACGATTCACACGAGGGTATGACTAACCATACCGCTGTGTGGATCGCCAGAAACCTAGAAACCCACCAGAAATGAACCCAACTTCAACACACCAAAACATACAACTTAAAACCAACATTCAAAATATTAATACCAACTTAAAACTCACCTTTTTAGAGCTCTTAACACCCAAGAACATATTATAAACACAAATAATAATTTAAATCAACCAAAATATCTTGAATCTCATTTCAACCCACATAGCATTTAACCTAACAAAATCACAATTACTCATTTCTAGCATAATACCACATTCACATAGCAAATCAACCATCATATAACTTCCTCAACATGCCAACTTTTCCAGAAAAAAATCAAAGAAGAATAAAAGCATAAAAATTCCAAAAATTCCCAAACACACACAAAACCATAAATGTTCCCAAACCTCAAATCCTTCGACTCTAATCTCGGGCTCCGCTTCCACTCGCAATTTCCTTGCCTTTGGACTCTCTAGGAGGATTTTTTGAATTAAAACATCCAGTAAAACAAGAATTGTAACACCCCCTCACCACCTGTAGAGATTTACTACGATGACTATGGAGTGTTACAACACAAACACATACGCTTTAAACAGTTTTACAAATAAAGTTCTGAATTAATAAATTTCTTTCATCAATAACACTGGATTACAAACTAAGAATCCATACATTACATTATAAAACACTTGTCTTACAATAGTTTCGCTCTAAAGAATACAACTTTACTAATACAAAACTTAGTTCAATATACATACTTACTAACAATACCCTTTTTGTACTTATTAGAAAATAAACTGTATAAAACAGCGGACTCCTAATGTGTTGGCTATTGGAGATGCAGGATTGCCCTCCAAAAGCTCTATCTTTAGAAACCTACATGGATAAAGCATCCATGCTAAGCAATAACGCTTAGTGGGGAACAATAACATAACATTCTTATACAAAACAATCATTTAATCAAGTCCTATCATGCCTTGAATTAACACATATACAAAATATATATCTTTCTTATCGATGCAATAATAAGTCATTATACATAGACGTCCCATACTCAAGTTCTCTTATAGTATAATTCTTGCATCATGCATAAATTTACATTGCTATATTCACAATATAGCATTCATCCTATATTTTGTTTTCATCACTTTTAGAAGTGGATAATGATATGTTACCATGCACATAAGAATACCTCATTCACAAACATATATATCTGAACACACATACACTTTGGGATCAAATTAATATAAACATAGCACATTACGCATCGCAATTTAAGTATATATATATCCATATGCATGCATGCAAATGAATCATATAAATGCATCTCATGTCAAACTATGTAACTTTGTGTTCATATTCTCATCTTTAAAACTTTTCTTCAAATGACCACATAATTATCATTAATCTTTCTTTGCCTTGCCTGCAACTGAAAGACGTGGATAACGGGTATCGCATTGGTACCCAAAGGGTACAGTTATCACATTAGTATCCGTGGACACCTCACATTCGCATTGGTACCCTAAGGTACAAAATATCAACATTATCAATAATTTCGCATTGAAGAATCCGATAAGGATTTAAATCGCATTGTGATTCCAAATGAATCGGACGCATTGGGTTTCAGCACTTAGACCCTATAGGCATGCCTATCTATCCACTACTTGACTCGCAGGCTAATTATTATTTCCATTTATCTGTCTATTATTCACAATTCACATTGTTCATATAGTCATATGAAATAGATCATAATGCATAATAGCTCACATATGTTTGTAAGCATACAATCATGTTCACATTCCTTTCCAAAGTACACTTTCATATAGCTCATAATCATTTCACAAGTATATATGATGTTGATACACCATTATAGATTCCATTCCATATCATCATACCACATTAAACAATGATATGTAAAGAATTGCTCTTCATTCATATGCCTCACGGTGACAACCATTTGGTTGTGACCGCGACATAGATAATTATCAAAACAGAATGCATTCCATGCATACCTCATGCTTCAGCATTCGATTAATATCAATTATTTATACATTTAAATAGATACATACTCACCCGATTTGTCACATTATTGGTCTCCATATAAATGAGAAATTCATAAGCTAAAAGCATTTAATCACATTTATCATTACCATAATATACGATCACTCATTTATCCACATGAACTAATCTAACATCCTTAAATATCTTGCATACTAATTCATTCTAGTAACCTCTATATTAATTCATGCATCATATAATAATGCTAGGCCAATACTTCAATCACACATTCATTGAACATATCACATTTATACATATTCACATTAAGCAAACTTATTTCATTTGATATCCTTCATATGTGTATAACTTAATCTCAATTCATAATTATGTACACTTGTTCATATTATACATGCTCATATAGATTAAGGCATTATAACGCTCAATAGTGTCATTAAACTTGACTTGATTCTATTACATACAATTACACATCATTACTTCATTAGTTTTCTATTAATCTTAATCCTATTCATGTTTATTTTCCAAGTGATAACTATTCTTATACTCATTTAATAGTCCTAAACATGCATCGGATAGATCCTAGAAAGTTTCGGTGCAATACGGGTTCAATTCGGGAAGAAAAACACATAAAATGGTTAAAATAGAAGGGGTCACAGTGGCAATGACTTTGTTGTGACCATGAGGTCCAAAAATAAGCATTCTGCCTATTCCAGGCATTGGTCACGATGGCAATGAATTGGTTGTCACTATGACATACCAAAATTTAGCAAACCAGAAGCAGAATCTCGAAACTGCTTCACTACCAAATTTTGTAAAGCCTATAACTATGCCTAAACCTCATTTGTAGACAAAACACCCTTCTTAATATTTGTTCCCTAGGATGTTAAGTTTCAAATGGAACAATTTCCAGATCATTTTGACTTTCACAACATTAGATATGAGCTATACAACCTGTACTGCTCAAATGAGCTAGTCAAAGCAAAGACACCTCTGGTTTGGCCACTTTTAGGATAGTTAGAGCTAGAATTAGCTCAACCACATTTCTAAAGAATTTTTAGGTGTGTATCTTAGGTTTAAGACTCAATTTTAAGAAACCAATTTTCATCTCTATAACTCTATATATGGGCAAAATAGTATCCAAAGGTCAAGAGAGACCTACACAGAACTTACCCTGTAGGTACATTTTTTTGTGTTTCATACGCATGGCTTTTAAAAAAACTTTAATGACATTTTTAACCATCATGCTCTACTAACAATGTACTCATATATGTGCTAACTTCCAATTGGAAGAAATTAGATAGCATTTAGACTTAAATTCAAGGAGTTATGGTCTAGGGAACATGACTTGTCCCAAAACCCTCGTACAAAAATTCTAGTTTCACTTATAGGTAATTTTTTAGAGACTTTAGAGTCCCCTAATCAACAAGACCATTTCTATAGCATTTAAAGATATAGAATTCACGTATTCAACCCAATTGGTCTCATCCAATTTAGAGTTATAAAACTCACTTTACAGCATAAACAGTTCACATGGGTCATAATAGACCTCAAAGGCCATTTAACACAATCAATACTCACATCCCTGAAATTAGGGTTCATATTTTGGTCACTATACTATACTCATTCAACATCACTTTGATAATAAATTGAAGCTACACATTCCTAACCCAATCATGCATACCATACCACTCACAATTTCTTAGGTAATTCATTTGCTCACAAAATACAATAATTCCACAATTCATCTAAGATTAAGGTTCAAACTAGGTCAATTTGATTCATAGTTTTCACTATAATTTAATATGTTCATTTTTTCAATTCAATGCATCCCATAACATAATTTGCACATTTAAACACACAATCTATCAATTAGCATACACAAATCAGCATACACAAATTAGTTTGTTGCGAAACCTCAAACTCTTATGCTCCCAATGAGCTCACTTGATACATGACTCACCAAGCTTCATCTTTCCTTTAACTCTTCTTGTTTCTACCACCACATGCACAATCCAAATTCCTGAATTAGAAACAATTGATCAATACTAACTTTTACAAAAAAAGATGGAGAAGAAGAAGAATAATTACTAACTATATAAACCATCTACCCATACATACATTCTCAATTCAGTCATATAACTTCTTCAAACAAAACCAAATCTTTTAAAATTACTTATACAAAGGAGAAGGAACTAGAGATGAAGAATGAAAATAGGGAGAATGGGAGTGACCGGCCAACATGCAAGAATGAGGCCAAAATCTGCCTCCACATCCTTATATTGCATATAAACTCAAAGTTGGCTACACAACAAGACCACACGTGGAATCCACTAGTTTCTCCTTAATCCCACTTAAGCAAATCTGTATTTAGTTTGTCCCAATTATCTATTAATTAATCTTGATTAACATTATCTTGCACTTTTACCAATAAACCACTTAAACTATCTTTAGTTATGCAATTAAGTCCTTCCTTTTATTTCAATTTAGTCCACATCACAAATTAGCACACACACGCACCTCCTTAATTAAGCCAATTAAACCCATTACTACCAAGGTGTAATTCAGGCCATTACAAGAATTCAACTCTTAACCCAAAATACATATAACCAATCTAAAGGAGAAGAAAAAGAAGAAAAAAAAACCTAATTAACACTTACCAACCCAATGTAGACTACTAAAATCACACCAACCTTCCAGCCAAAAAGGGAAATTAAGGGAAACAAAATGGAAAAGGAAAGATGAAGAGAAGAGTGGCATGAAGGGAAAGAAGAAGAAATGGGAAAGAAGAAAGGAAGAACAGCTGACCCACTTTCCCTCTCTCTCAATACTTATCTTCTCTCTTGCCACATGGCAGCCCCCTATAGGAAGACTACCCCAACATAAACACAAAACTCATCCTCTTACCTACACACAAACCTAAGCTCACTAAGCATACCCTACTCTCATACCACTTATTCTCACCCAAGCACAACTCTACAACACCTAATACTTCAATTTAAATCATACACATACACATAATAACACATGCCACACTTAAAAACACACACAAATGGCTCATACTACTAGGGTGTTTACGGGGCGTTACAATGACGGCTGATTATATAGTACATTGACTGCGGAGAGAATAAGGACTACCAGTTCTGCCTCAGGCACCTGAGCAGCCACCAACTCCACTTAGAGGGAAACCAATATTGGAATAGATAAAAATTGGAGCTGAACATTTCTATGGGAGAGATCCTTTGACGCCTGTACAGGCTAAAGAGTGGCTATTCCGGACAAAGAGACTGTTTGATATCAGACATAGTCCACCTGAAGAGATATTTGAAGGTACAGCAGCACTACTATAGGGCCCCACATATATCTGGTGGGAGTCAGTTTGTAAACATACTCCAGTTGATCAACTGACATGGGATTTCTTTTTGAAGCAATTTGAGAAGAAAATATTGGCTCTGAGTATAAAGTTGCCATACAAGATGCATTTTGGAGACTTAGGTAGGGAAATAAATCTATAGCTAAATATGAATAGGAGTTTGAACACCTGAGTTCCTACTTGGAAGATAGTTAGATGACTGAAGAAAAGCTGTGCATGAGATTCGAGCGGGGTTTACACAATAAGATCAAGTAGATTATTGGTGCACAAAAACATCTAGATATGAGATCCTTGATTGAAGCAGCTACAAAGGTAGAAGCTATCCAAATGGATGAGATAAAAAGACATATATGGTTTCAGCAGAAAATGAAGCTGGGTCAGTCTAGTGGTTCTAGTGGGCAGAGAAAGAAGTCTAGAGGACAGCCTCCTTCTCAGAGTCGGGGATCAGCTGCACTAGGTCGCGGTCAGAAAAATACAAGTTGTGGTGGTTCTTCAGCTACTTCTGTGTCTAGTGCACCGAGGGGTGAAGGTGGTAATTCAACACCTACTTGTGATCATTATGGCAGGAACCATCCAGGAGAGTGCATATTCCTATCTGGGGCCTGTTTCAGATGTGGCTCCATGGATCATCGTGTGAAAGACTGTCCCGAGACTCAGACTATCACAGTTTCATCTCTTGCACCAGAGGCTAGACCCACTGCATCCAGAGGAGGAGGCAAGGGAATAGCCCATCAGACAATAGCATCCAGGCGACCTGCTCCAGCCCCATAGAGTTAGGAACAAAGCTACAGGGCATACATATGCAGTTAGAGCTAGAGAATAGGAGGATGCACCCGACATTATAGTAGGTAAATTCACACTTATGTCTAATTCTATTTATGCATTGAATGATACTGGCTCCACAAATTCATATATAAATACTGATGTTGCACGAAAAAAGGGTTGAGAGATGCATTGTTAGTTCAGGATATACTTGTGAGTAATCCTTGGGGCATAGTGTAGTTGTGAACAGAGTTTATAGAGACTGTCCAATCAGCACATAGGGTTACGTTTTTCATGAGTTTGACGTCATTCTAGGGATGGATTGGTTATTCGCCCACCAAGCGACTGTTAATTATAAACAAAAGAGACTAACTCCTAAAACTTTAAACAATAAGGAGATTATAGTTGTAGGTGAAAGAACGAATTTTCTCTCTAATGTGATATCTGCTACAGCTGCAAAAAGGCTTTTAAGAAAGGGACGTCTTACTTGCCTATAATGTGTACCAACCGTGTGTGAGTTTCAAGATGTTTTCCCTAAGGATCTACCATGTTTACCATGTGATAGGGAGGTTGAATTTACCATTGACATTGCACCAGGCACAACACCAATTTCCATTGCACCTTACAGAATGGCCCCGACAGAACTTAAGGAACTAAAGATTCAGCTACAGGAATTGCTAGATAAGGGGTTTATTAGACCGAGTGTATCACAATAGGGAGCACCGGTTTTTTTTGTAAAAAAGAAAGATGGGTCACTCCAATTGTGTATTGACTATAGATAGCTGAATAAAGTGACAATCAAGAGCAAGTATCCACTTCCACGGATTAAAGACTTGTTTGATAAACTGAAAGGCGCTGGTGTATTTTCAAAAATTGATTTAAGGTCGAGTTATCATCAACTGAAGGTAAAGGAAGCAGATGTACCTAAGACTGGTTTTCGTACCATATGAGGCCATTATGAGTTCCTAGTCATACCTTTTGGACTCACTAATGCACCAGCAGCTTTCATGGACCTAATGAATAAGATCTTCCATCCTTATTTGGACCTGTTTGTGGTGGTATTCATTGATGATATTCTGGTGTATTTAAAGACTCCAGAAGACCATGATAAACATCTTCGGATTATTTTGCAGATATTGAGGCAAAAGCAACTATATGCTAAATTCAGCAAATGTGATTTCTAGATGAATGAAGTCTCTTTTCTAGGTCATGTAATATCAGCAGAAGGTATCAAGGTTGATTTTAGGATGATTGAAGCAATCATACAGTGGAGGACACCTAAGATTATTATAAAAGTCAGAAGTTTCTTAGGTTTGGTAGGGTATTACAAAAGGTTTGTAAAAGGTTTCTCTATCATTGCAGTGCCATTAACTCAATTGTTACAAAAGCAAGTTAAGTTCAAGTGGACAGAAAAATGTCAAGAAATCTTCGAGAAGTTTAAAACTATGTTGACTGAAGCTCCAGTATTAGCGCAACTTGAGCCTGATAAAAACTTTGTGATTTACAGTGATGCATCTAGGAATGGTTTAGGCTATGTACTAATGCAGGAAGGCAAGGTGATTGCATATGCCTCCCATGCCTCCCGACAACTCAAGAATCATGAAAAGAATTATCCTAACATGATCTTGAGTTGGCAGCCATTGTATTTGCACTGAAAATATTGAGGCATTATCTGTATGGTGAGAATTGTTATTTTATACAGATCATATAAGTCTAAAATACTTGCTCACCTAGAAGGAGCATAATTTTGTGACGCACGCTAAACCCTGTAGTGGCCCCGAACGCCCGCTCTTAAGGGCTTTCGGGATGAGGTTATTGGAAACTTGCAAGTGAAATTGCAAGGACATCTATTTCGGGCAACAAGGAGGTTTCACGGAGTTGCTATCCAATAGAACATTGGGAAAGTTCATCTAGCCTTAGTGAGCCTAAAACAGCACAGCTATGTCCATCATAGGCAAATCGAAGGTGTCTTGGAGGCCCCACCCTAACATTAGGATGGCCCTCTCGGCCTCGCGCTTGGGCAAACCAGAGGTGTCCTTGAGGCCCCACCCTAATAGAACATTAAGATGACCCTCTCGCCTCGTGGCGCCTAGGACTGTGCAAATTAAGCCTTTTTACGGGACACAAGAGGTGTCTTGGAGGCCCCATCCCAATAGAATATTAAGATTGCCCTCTCGCCTCGTTGAGCTCAAAGACCAGAGATGATTCGGGACTTCTCATTTATTCATACCTTGATTAAGTTAAAATTGAGTTTTGAATTTAAGTTTTCATCCCTTTTCTTATACGTTTTTATGCAATAATTAGAGCGCAAGTTGGTCATCCAAGGAAAGCAGTAAATGAAAGCATAATTAAAATAAAGTGCATGAAAATAAATTACAACAAAACTAGGGGCAGAATACAACCCCGATTGAAAAATAAATGTAAATCATGCATAAAACGGGGTATTTATTAAGGATGAAGACATTAGACCTCGCATGCATAGTTAAAGAAAATAATTTGAAAGTGACAATTTACTTAGATGGAAGACTAGGACATTGGTCCCACTTTATTAGAAAAAGCCAATTTATGTTGTAGAAATACTTTTGTGTGATTTTAATTAAGCGCACATAAAAAGATGATTTTATTAATAATTACATGACAAAATAAATCAAAATACAAATAAAGTAAAAAATTAAATAAAATAAAAATAAATCTCCGGATCTCTTCCTTCGCTCACATGGATGCTCAAACAAGGAAAAATAAGGATTTGAAACTAAAAACAAGCACAAATAAAACTTATGTTAGTAATTAAATCAAGAAAATCAATTAACACATAAAACAATAAATAAAATATTAGAATAAATAAAATATGCATTATGTGCGACAAATAAATTAACTAATATAATGGAAACAAATAAATTAGCATATTGACACGTTAACACAAACTATGATAATAATAAAAATAATAATAATAATAATAATAATAATAATAATAATAATAATAATAATAATAATAATAATAATAATAATAATAATAAAGAATAAACAATTAAATAAAATAAAGTAAAAAGAATATTAAAAATGTTAAAACTATATACAAAATCACATAAAATAAATAAAAAATAAATAAATATAA
The DNA here is from genome assembly GCA_947683425.1 of Excoecaria cochinchinensis. Classification (NCBI taxonomy): domain Eukaryota; kingdom Viridiplantae; phylum Streptophyta; class Magnoliopsida; order Malpighiales; family Euphorbiaceae; genus Excoecaria; species Excoecaria cochinchinensis. Next base: position 759,376 of record CANTUQ010000158.1, read on the forward strand.
AATCTACATTATTAATAATTAAATATGAACAAAAAACAAATAAAAGAAAAATAAAATTAAAAGATTAAGCCTAGAATGTTTACCCTCAGATTTTGGATTCGATGGAATAGAGTATATGATTGATTTTCTTATTTTGATTCACAAAGTAGAAATAAAAATAATAAAAATTAGAATTTTATTCCAAAAGAGAATTGTTTAAGAAAAATAATAGAAGAAGAAATTAATTTTTTAAGAACAAAGAATTGATTTCTTTGTCTCAAGTATGTTTATTGATTAAAAATGTAAAAAAAAAAAGTGGAAGAAAAGAAACTTAATTCCTAAGAATAAAGAATTATTTTCTTTGTTTCCAGAAATTATAATTGATAATAAAAAAAACAAATCTCAAGAGCAAAGAATGGTTTTTCTTTGTCTCGAGAAAAAATTCTTGAGTAAAAACTGAATTTTTAACATTAAAAATTTTTGTTTGGACAAGAAAAAAAAATTGAAAAAAGTGTAGAGAGAATTCTTGGAGAAGAAGAAGGAGAAAAATAAAGATTTTTGATGTAAAAATGAATTCCCCCCTCTTCCCTTTCAAAATTTCAACTTAAATGAATAAAAATGAAAAAAATAATTAATTAGGGAATAAAATAGGAGTTTTAGCTAATTTCTCTTAATTTGGGTGTAAAAAAGGAAGAAAAACATTAAAATCTCGAAAAAATGATGAAAAAATAAAGAAAATTGAAGAAAAAATGGAAAAAGGGGAAAAAACCCCGTTTGCGGCAGATATGGGCCGACCGACTATGCGCCAAATCACTTAGTGCCACTTCCCGTGCCACTTCCCGACGCCTTCTCCTTCCCTTTAGGATCACGAGGAGGCGTCGGGAAGTGGCACTAAGTGATTTGGAGCATAGGAGCAAAGGTTTGGGAGTTTTTATGTTAGATGCACTTTTGTGATTTTTGTTATTTGGTAAAATTTCTGGAAAAATATGGTGTTCTTGATGTTCATTGTAGTTTATATGATATGGGTTTTGAGTTTTGATATGTTATGATGCATGATTAGTGAGCTAGTTGAACCAAATGTAAAGTCGATGAATTTTTGCTGCAAATTTTCTGGTTTTCTAATCATTGAGATATTGATTTGTGAATTGATGATTTAGTTGGAATTAATTGTGGAAATATGTTGTTCTTGGTGTTTGAAGGGCTTATTTTGAGGTAAGATTAAGTTGAGAGTGATTTGGGTCAAAATGGATTTGATTGGGGAAAATTTTGGGTTTCTGCATTTTGCTGAGGACTGGAAATCTCGCTCCTGTCCGAGCGCGACAGAAGAGGAATTCCAGCTCTCGCGTGTTTTGCACTGAAGTTTTGTTGCCGTCCGACTCGTGCTGCCTTCGGCGTGCACGACTCGCACGCATTGGGCGAGCTAGTCGGGCCGCGCGTCGCTAGCCCGCAGTCCCGCTGCCGCGGTCGATACTCGCAAAAAAAAAATTTACATTTTTTTTATTTTGAATTTAACTGAAAAAACAACAATTTCTAAACCCCATTTTTCAAAATTATTTTTTAAAATATTTTTATTATTTTTTATTCTAAAATGCAAATTTGATAAGAAAATCATCACTTTTAACCTTTTCACCTGTGAATAGGCATATTATCATCATTGGGTAACTCTGATCCAGGCTGACTCAGGACCCGGTGTCTACAGTTGCCCCTAGTTTAGGGGAAGCTAGTACACTAGTGTCTAGGTGAGCCTAAACTCAAAGAAAAGAAGGAAATAGACACATACCTGAGGCAACTATCTTTTCGAACTGGGTGATGCTGTTGTGGTGGTCGTCGCCATGTTATCGGCGTGTTATCCTGTGTTGAAGCGGTAGTGCCATGATCGTGCTAGCCCTCTATAGAGTTGTAGTGCCATCATCGTGCTAACCCTTCTGAAGTGGTAGTGTCATGGTCGTGCTAACCTTCTACAGAATGGTAGTGCCGCCATCGTGCTAACCCTTCTGAGTTGTGAGGCGGTAGTGCCGTGATCGTGCCATGGAGTTGTAGTGCCGTCATCATGCTAACCCTTCTGAAGTGGTAGTGCCGTGGTCGTGCTAACCATTTGTAGAATGGTAGTGCCTCCATTGTGCTAACACTTCTGAGTTGTGAAGCGGTAGTGCCGTGATCGTGCTAACCCTACGTGAGTGGTAGTGCCATCATCATGCTAACCCTTCTAAAGTGGTAGTGCCGTGGTCGTGCTAACCTTTCGTAGAATGGTAGTGCCGCCATTGTGCTAACCCTTCTGAGTTTGTGAAGTGGTAGTGCCGTGATTGTGCTAACCCTCCGTGGACTGGTAGTGCCGTCATCGTGCTAACCCGTCTGAAGTCGTAGTGCTGTAATCATGCTAACCCTTTTGAAGTGGTAGTGACATGGTTGTGCTAACCTTTCGTAGAATGGTAGTGCTGCCATTGTGCTAACCCTTCTGAGATGGTGAAGTGGTAGTGCCGTGATCGTGCTAACCATCTGTTGATTGGTAGTGCCGTCATCATGCTAACCCTTCTAAGGTTGTCGTACCGTGGTCGTGCTAACCTTCCGTAGAATGGTAGTGTCGCCATCATGCTAACCCTTCTTAGTTGGTGAAGTGGTAGTGTCGTGATCGTGCTAACCCTCCGTGGAGTAGTAGTGTCGTCATCTTGCTAACCCTTCTGAAGTGGTAGTGTCGTGGTCGTGCTAACCTTCCGTAGAATGGTAGAGCCGCCATCGTGCTAACCCTTTTGAGTTTATGAAGTGGTAGTGCCGTGATCGTGCTAACCCACCGTGGAGTGGTAGTGCCGTCATCGTGCTAACCCTTCTGAAGTGGTATTGTCGTGGTCATGCTAACCGTCACTAGAATGGTAGTACCGCAATCATGCTAACCCTTCTGGGTTGGTTAAGTGGTAGTGCCGTGATTGTGCTCCCTCCGTGGAGTGGTAGTGCCATCATCGTGCTAACCCTTCTGAAGTGGTAGTTCTGTGGTTGTGCTAACCCTTCTGAAGTGGTAATGCCGTGTTCGTGCTAACCTTCTGTAGAATGGTAGTGCCGCCATCATGCTAACCCTTCTGAGTTTGTGAAGTGGTAGTAACGTGATCGTGCTTGCCCTCCGTAGAGTGGTAGTGCCGTCATCTTGCTAACCCTTCTAAAGTGGTGCTGTCTATGAGCCCTTTGGTTGATTGCCCCCTGGGAGGTCTTTGGTTGATTATTTGAATTTGATGTTTGGAATGATGCTTGGACTGATGTCGTCTTGGTTGGTTGCCTTCTGAGAGGTTTTTTGCTGATTGTTGAATTGTTGCTTGAAATGATGTTTGTATTGATTTTGTTTTGGCTTGTTGTCCCCAGAGATTTCTTTGGTTGATGCTTGGATTAGTGTTTTGATTGATGTCGTCACTTGGCTTTTGTCGGTGTCCGCATCAAGTCTCTCTTTCTGCAAAATTAGGAAACCAAATATGTAGGAAAAATAGTGAGCATGCACGTGAAATGTATGTGTCATGCAGAAATGCAAGATAAGATTTCATCTAAGTGAGTTTGGAGGCAATAGCCGGGTTGGGCTCAACTTGCTGTAGGATCGATGCTCTTTGGAATTGCTTTTTAATTTCATGCCTTTGGGATTGTGAGGTTCTCATCTAATACCTATAGTCATTGTTTTTAAAGGTAGTGTGTACCTTGTGGATTTTCACACTAGCTTTTCTTAGCGGAAAATGCGTCATTTGAGGATTTTCACATAACCCTGTGCCTTATTTTTGCCTGGAATGGACCCAACCCAATCCAGTGGCTTTTATTCATTTCATTTTTCATAGGACAGATTGCCTGTTTCCAAGTTTTCACCCTGCCCTTTGGCTAACTTTTGCTTACAGCGCCAATTACGGTTTTCATCTCTAACGGGCTTTTTTTTTTGGGGAGGCTGCAGTTGTTATTAGAGATCCTTCTAGGGTGATCATCATGTACTTATGCCCATGTCATAGCCGTCTAACCTTGATTCTTCTCATGATGGTGCTGTAAAATTGCCTTCGCAGTTGATAGCAAAATGAGTTGGCTGAAGGACCCGAGTGGTGAGAGTAGCAGAGGATAGACAGTAGATCACGTTGATCACACATAGTGAACTGCTCTGATCACATCAATATACCATTGCATAAATGCATGTGTTTCAATTTGATTTCATTACGCATGATCATTGTTTGGCATTAATTGTCATACCCCAAATCGGGCCTAGTTGGAATGTGCATGCTAAGTCGGGATGAGTAAGGGTATTTTGGTAATTAGTGCATGTGAAATTGGATTTATTAAGGATTTAATTGAAGAGATTAAATTAATAAGATGTTAAGTGAGGAGATTACCTAGTGTGTATGTGTGTGTATGGTGTTTGAGTGTATGAAGTCAAGATATTTATAAGTGAGAGCCAATAAAATTGTGCTAAGTGGGCTTGTAATATTATGGCATGTGGACCTATAGTATGTAGACAAGTGGATTTGGTAGGTGTGCATTAAATGAAAAGAAAGGAAAAGATGGAGAGAGAATGCAGGAACAAGTCTGCCCCCCCCCCCCCTCCCGTTCTCCTCTCTTCTTCAGTTCTTCTTTCTCATTTCTTCCCTATTTTCTGCGCTTCCTCCTTTTCTTTCTTGTGGCTGGTGTTTGGGCACATGATTGGGTGATTTTGGTAGAGATTTGGGGCAAGATTGAAAAGGTAAGAGTTAGTTTTGGTTTGCATGTATTTGGGTCTTCCTCTCCTTCTGTTTTGCTTTTGATTTAGGGAAAGTTTGGGTTTTGGATAAGTAATTTTTTGGGTTTTGGGTGTGTGCAAGCTTTGGATGGCAAGAGGAAATTCAAGGGCAAGGAAAAGAATGAGGATTAAAGCTTGAAGAGGATAGTGGGTTGTGCTTCATAGAGGTTTGGGAAACTCTCTATTATATATATGAATTTTAGTATATTCATGTGTGATATAAGTTTCTTGAATGTGTTGTTGATGATATATGATGATGGTAGTGAGTGTTGGTTTAAATTGTTCATTTGTGCATGTGAATAGGATTTTGGGTGAAAATCTGGGTTAGAATGCACTTAACCTTTTTTTGGTTATTAAGCTGTATTGGGAGTTGTAGAACTCCAAATGGCATGAAACCTGTACCGTTGGAAATATAAGATATATTCCTATAAATGTGTTAGAAATAAGTTTGAGCCAATTTTAACTCTAAGTTTCCCAAAAGTGGTCATGAAGTAGAGCTATCTTCTCTGGTCGGGTTCAGGGGAGCACTATAGGTTGTTTAGATCATATCTGAAGCTATAGATGTCCAATTAATCTGCAATTTATTGTATTTGAACTTCAACAGCTTAGGGAACAAATGTTAAGAAGGAAGTTTTGCCTAAAAATGTCGTTTAGATGCCCTTTTATGCTGAACAAAAAGGAGTTCTGAAGCAGTCCTCAATCCTGGCTTCTGTTTTGCAAACTTTTGGTAGGTCACGGTGGCAACCAAATTCCTTACCACCATGACATATGAAAATGCTAGGCAGAATGCTTAGTTTTGACCTCACGGTGGCAACCTAATTCATTACCACCATGACCCCTTCTGTCTTGACCATTTTATGTGTTTTTCTTCCCGAATTGAACCCGCATTACACCGAAACTTTCTAGGATCCATCCGATGCATGTTTTGGACTATTAAAAGAGTATAAGAATAGTTATCACTTGGAAAATAAACATGAATAGGATTAAGATTAATAGCAAACTAATGAAGTAATGATGTGTAATTATATGTATTAGAATCAAGTCAAGTTTAATGACGTTATTGAGCATTATAATACTTCAATCTATATAAACGTGTATGATATGAACAGGTATGCATAGGTATGAATTAAGATCTAAGTTATATACACATGAAAGACATTACGTGAAATGAGTTTGCTTAATGAAATATATATATATATGGGATATGAGTAGTGAATGTGTGATTGAAGTAATTGCCTAACAATATTATATGATGCATGCATTGATAATAAATGTTATTAGAATGTATTAGTATGCAAGATAGCTATGATGCTATTATGGTTCATGTGGATATTTGAGTTATTATATAATACGATATGATAAAGTGTGTGGAATAGCATTCTGTTTTGGGCAATGGGTATGTCACGGTGACAACCTAATGGGTTACCACCGTGAGTGTCACACCCCGTTTGCCCCCTAGTTGAATGAACCATATATGTATGTGTGTGCAATGCATGAGTCTAGCATAATAAGGGCATTTTGGTAATATTGTATGATTTGGGGTTTTTCCGGTGCATGTGTGTGCATGTGTTGCACCATGGTGTGAATTAGTTGGGACAGATTTGTGTGTGTGTGAGTGCACCATAGTAGGATATGCACTAGTGGGTTATTGTAGTGTGTATGCATACATACATTTGTAGGGTGTATCCTTGAGGGAGCATTGGGTGTGTTGCTCATACATGTGTAGGGTGCATTATTAGGGTGTTTCATTGTGTGCATGTGATACATTTAGTTAGGGTGTGAGTAAGTAATTTCCTCCACTAGATGGTTGACATGTATAAAGGGGAAAGAAAGATGGGAAAGACAAGATGAAAAAAGGCAAAATCAGATTTTTGAAACCCAGTCCCTGTTTTCTCTTCTCCTTCTTCGTCCCCTTCCTCCTTTGCACTCTCCTAAGTGCTTTACTTAGATTCAAGCTCAAGTGGTGGAATTAATTACTCCCTTACATCTTCCTTGGTATGTTCTTGCTTTTTCCTTGTGATATTCATGCATTTTCTTCTTCTTCTTCTTGGGTTGGATCTAAGTTAGGGTTTGTGTTTTTGGTGTTTCGGTGCTTGTTTGTGCTTAGTTGAGCCTCCTCGCGAGCCAAAGGGCAAAGAGAAGGCTGGAACTAGTGGATCCAAGCAATAGGAGCTAAGGATTTTAAGGTTTGGGAATTTCTTGGTTTTCATGTAAATATATGTTTATGTATGAGATTTGATGGTATCTTAGAATTAGGTTGTTATATGTTCTTTATTTTGATGTATATGCTATGGGTTTTTGTTTTGGAATGTGAATCCTGCAAGAGCATGAGTTAATTGTGATGATGTTGGAGTTGATGTGGTTTTGTGCATAAATTGGGGTTTTGGATGATTCTTGGAATTGGAGGTTTAAATTAATGAATTGTGTGAAATTTCTTGTTGATTAATGATATATTATGGTTGTTGATGCTAATGGATGGCTGGGTTTGAGGTAAGAGGTTCTTGGATGAGTTTTGTGTGTGTTTGTGGTTGTTTGGGAGGTAGAAAATCTGCAGAATTCTGCAGATTTTGGAAAACCCGATGCTGTCGCGAGCGTGACAGAGATCGGTGTTTTGGAGCTTCGTTGTCGTGAGCACGCGATTTTGTTGCAAGCCAGCGATAGCCGAAGTGTTGAGCACCCTCTGTCGCGAGCGCGAAATTCGTCGCGATCGCGACAGAGCGCGATGCTGGCCAAGTGCTATTGCGAGCACGCGATTCGTCGCGAGATCACGACACCAATATTTTTCCTCTGTCGCGATCGCGACATCTGTCGTGAGCGCGACAGAGCCTGGCCCCTCCGTCCTCCTTGCGGCCGCGAAGTCCATCACGTACGCATAGAGAAGAGACTTTGGTCTCTATCGCGAGCGCGATAGCTCCCTGTATGTTGATTGAGTTTTCTTTTGATGTGTGCAGTTTTTGAACTCCAGTTTCTTTTAATGTCTATGAGATTTATGCTTGATATCTTATGAATTATATGAATGCGGATCCAAGATACGACTATGTACATGTATGTTGATGATTTTGGAACGTTATGAAATGGATTGAATGGTTTGTGCATGACCTGCTAGAGTCTAGAAAGTGGATAGTTAGGCATGCCTAATAGAGTCTTATAGTTGCAGCCCTCAGTTTCGTTTGGACCCCGATCAGGTCCCCGCTTGGTTCCTCGCGAACCCCTAAGTGTTCGGTTCTTGTTTAAGATCCCTTTTGAAAATGTTTTGTGAAAGTTAAAAGTATCTTGATTTATCGATTCGTACCCGTAAGGTACTATCCGTATCGGCTCGTACCCGTAAAGTACTGTCCGTACACTCGTTATCCACTCCCTCGAGTCAGCAGGTGCCTGGTATGAATTGTGTTCTGAGGAAATGTATGTGATACATGTGTGAACTCATAAATTAAAAGTATAATCTGATATGGGAATATGAATATTGTTATGAGATTCTGAATGTATGGCTTTAGTATATATGCATGCTTATGCAATTTATGTGCTATGTGTATGGTATATTATGATGTACGCTTGTGTTTTGCCTTGACGACCGTTGTGAATGGTTTTCCTTTAATATATGTGTGGTTTCCCACTAAGCGTTTATCGCTTAGCACGGTGTGTTTACCCGTGCAGGTGCGAAAGGAGTTGCTTTGGAAGAGTCGCCGCAGTCCAAGCCAACACAGCAGGGTTTAGAATAGGACTGAGTTTTGTATTTTGAGATTCTTTTTGTATAGAACTCTCCTATTTTGGTTTTGTAATACCTTACGCTTTTGTTTATGTAATTTTGGGATTTGTGATTAATTGTTGTATTTCTTAGTTGATCAGAACAGTAATGTAATGCCTCCGTTATATTAATGCATGATTAGCTTTCGCTTTCTTAGACTTCGCAAAAGTTTTTAATTACCCCGCTTCTGTGTATGTTTATCTATGCATTGTTCTCTGCTTTGTTTGGTTGCACCCTGACTCGTACTGCATCTTACTCCTCATGGGATGGGATCTCCTGAGTATGGGTAAGGGGTGTCACAAGTCGTGGTATCAGATCCTGGTTTAGGCATTTCTGGGTGATTGTCTTTGTGATGCTATGTGTGGATATGTCTAAGTCTAGGGTTGTGTTGGCTGATGCGGCTGTCCTCTTGTTTGTTAGATGGATTCTGATTCTGCTCATGGTGCGCTTGAGAAATCCGCTGAAAGTGTGAATCCTCCAGCTGTAGATCCGTCAGTTTCTATTTCGGTGTCGGCTCAACGTGCTAGGGTCCAGCCCGAGCCCGCTGCCATGCCTTTTGGGGCAATGTTTAGATTGCATTAGGACATGGCTCGGGTTTTGGAAAGGGTGACTGCCCCTAAAGCTCCGATAGAGAGTTTAAGAAGAGCTGGTGTTGAGGATTTTTATGGGACTGGGCTTGATGAGTCAGAGTTAGCTGAAAAGTAGCTTGATAAGGTAAAGAGAGCTTTAAAGGAAGTCAAGTGTCCTCACAATCTGCAAGATGAGTGTGCTGTGGCATTGCTTCAAGGGTCGGCTTACGAATGGTGGGAGTTGGTATGTAGGCGACCTCAGATGCCTGATCCAGTTACTTGGGATTTCTTCAGTGAGGAGTGCCGGGTTTAATGAGTCTTTGAAGATTGCTTTGATTTCTTTGATGTGTACGCCTGGGGTAAGTTATTATCAAATTGCAGAGGCTGCCATGAGGGTGGAGAAGTCGGAATCATTGCTTAGGGAGAGAGCTCAGCGAAGGAATTCTGCAAGAGGTGGTTCTTCCTCATCTTCAGGTAAGAGATCTAGGAACCCGCAAGATGAGCCATCGGCTGGTTCGGCTACTAGAGGTAGAAGGCAAGGTTCAACAGCGGTATCTGGTTCTAGCAGAGGTGGTAGGTCGGATGCTACACCTATTTGTGCTCATTGTAGCAAGGCTCACCGGGGTGAGTGTAGGTGGCTCATTGTTGGGTGCTTTAGGTGTGGGAGCACCGAGCATCATTTGGCTACTTGTCCTCAGATGAGCGAGGATTCGGGACCTCAGGGAGGAGCTAGCAGAGTTGGATCGAATGCTTCTCAGGCTGCCCACGGTAGGGGCAAGGGTAGAGGTCGAGGCGGTCGACCTAGAGATGGAGCTGTTTTTGAGACTGTTGAGCATCCTCCACCAGTTGCAGCTAGAGCATATGCAGTTAGAGCCAGAGAGGAGCAGGATGCCTGTGATGTGATTGCTGGTAAGTTCCTACTCCTTGACACTGAATTATATGCTCTAATAGATCCTGGTTTCACACACTCATATTTGTGCACGGATAAGATTATTGATAAGTTGCATGTTGTACATCAGTTAGACTATGAGATATGTGTGACCAATCCATTAGGGCATAGTGTCAGTGTGAGTAGATTTTATAGGAGTTGTCCTTTGATGGTTGAGGGAGTTGAGTTCCCTGCAGATTTGATAGAGTTTCCTTTCAGAGAGTATGATTTGATTTTGGGTATGGATTGGTTGGGCAAGCATCGGGCTGTGGTTGATTGTCATAGGAAGACCTTTGTGCTTCGGGATAGGAACTGAGCTCCAGTATTTGTAAGAGGTTTGGGTGCGAGTTCTGTGAACAATGTGATTTCTGCAATTCAAGCCAATAGGTTTTTGAGGAAAGGTTGTGAGGCTTTCCTGGCTGTGGTTTTGGATTCCAAGAGGGATCAAGTTAGGATTGAGGACATCCCTGTTGTTCGAGAGTTTAGTGATGTGTTCCCTTATGATTTACCGGGTTTGCCTCCAGAGAGGGAAGTTGAGCTAGCCATAGAGATTATGCCGGGTATCGTACCGGTATTGAAGCACCTTATCGGATGGCTCCTGTAGAGTTGAGAAAACTTAAAACTCAACTACAAGAGCTATTGGATAAGGGGTTTATTCGACCCACCATATCTCCTTGAGGAGCTCCGGTTCTGTTTGTTAAGAAGAAGGATGGGTCCTTGAGGATGTGTATCGACTACAGGCAGATCAATAAGGTCACAGTGAAGAATAAGTATCCGCTAACCAGAGTCGAGGATTTGTTTGATCAGCTTCGGGGTCCGGTGTTTTCTCTAAGATAGATCTACTGTCGGGGTATTATCAACTTCAGGTTAAGGATGAAGATGTGGTTAAGACTGCATTTTGGACTCGGTATGGCCATTATGAGTTCCTTGTGATACCGTTTGGTTTGACTAATGCTCCAGCGGCATTCATGGATTTGATGAACAGAGTGTTTAGACCATACTTAGACCGGTTTGTGGTGGTGTTTATAGATGATATCCTAGTGTATTCCAAGGATGAGAGCGAGCATGAGGAGCATCTTCGATTGGTTTTGCAAGTGTTGAGGGAACATCGGTTGTTTGCCAAGTTGAGTAAGTGTATTTTTGGCTTCGGGAAGTGTCATTTTTGGGCCACATAATTTCAGCTAAGGGTATTCAAGTAGATCCAGCTAAGATTGAGGCAATAGTTGATTTGAAAGCACCTAGGAATGTTCTGGAAGTGAGGAGTTTCCTCGGTCTGGCGGGTTACTACCGTCGGTTTGTTAAAGGTTTCTCAGTGATTGCCGCTCCGATGACTAGGTTGTTGAGGAAAGGAGTTAAGTTCGAGTGGTCAGATAAGTGTCAAGCCTTTTTTGAGAGGTTGAAGAAATTGTTAGTCGAAGCTCCTATACTAACTCAACCCATCTCGGGTAAGGAGTTTGTTATGTATAGTGACGCTTCAGGTGTTGTTCTGGGATGTGTTCTGATGCAGGAAGGTAGGGTTGTGGCTTATGCTTCTCGACAGTTGAAGCCACATGAGAGGAACTATCTGACACATGATCTTGAGTTAGCAGCGGTTATTTTTTTGCTTTGAAGATTTGGCGTCATTATCTCTATGGCGAGAAGTGCAGGATCTTTACGGACCACAAGAGTTTGAAGTATTTCCTGACTCAGAAGGAACTGAACATGAGGCAGCATCGTTGGCTCGAATTGTTTAAGGATTACGACTGCATTGTGGATTACCATCCGGGTAAGGCCAATGTAGTCGCAGATGCTTTGAGTCAGAAGTCAGTTTCTGCCTTATTTTTGAGACGGTTCAGATGGAGGTTTGGTTCAGATGGGGCTTTGATAACTCAGTTGAGGGTCAAGCCTACCTTGAGACAGCGGATAGTTGATGCTCAGAAGGTTGATGAGAAGCTTCAGTGGATTATGCAAGAAGTCAGTTTAGGCAAGCAGTCAGAGTTTTCGATTCAGGATGGGGTTCTTCTGTTTAGAAACCGTTTGTGTATACCGAGTAATGAAGAGTTAAGAAGACAGCTTTTGGATGAGGCACATAGTACCGTTTTCAGCATGCATCCCGGGAGTAATAAGATGTATCAGGATATGAAGCAGTTTTATTGGTGGCCTGGTATGAAGAAGGACATAGTGGACTTTGTATCCAAGTGCTTGACTTGTCAGCAGGTAAAGGCTGAGCACCAAGTTCCTTCGGGTTTGCTCATGCCTTTGTCCGTTCCCGAGTGGAAGTGGGATGATATTACCATGGATTTTATTTTTGGGTTGCCTTTGACTCAGAAAAAGCATGATTCTGTTTGGGTTATAGTGGATCGACTCACAAAGTCCGCTCATCTCCTGCCGGTTAGGATGGATTACCCGATGGATAGATTGGCCAGTATCTATGTGCATGAGATAGTTCGGTTGCATGGAGTGCCTTTGTCTATAGTTTCAGACCGGGATCTAAGGTTCACATCTAAGTTCTGGAAAGAGTTGCAGCGAGCTTTAGGCACCAGGCTGAATTTCAGTACGGCATTTCATCCTCAGACAGATGGTCAGTCCGAGCGAGTGATTTAGATCTTAGAGGATATGTTAAGGGCTTGTGTTTTGGACTTTCCGGGTAGTTGGGACAAGTATGTATCGCTGATGGAGTTTGCCTACAACAACAGTTTTCAGTCGAGTATTGGTATGTCGCCGTATGAGGCTTTATATGGACGACAGTGTAGGACTCCAGTTTGTTGGATAGAGCTATCTGAGAGGTCAGTGATTGGGCCAGATCTGGTTAGAGATACAAAGGAGAAGATCAGAGTTGTACAGCGGAACTTGAAAGCAGCTAAGGATCGACAGAAGTCTTATGCCAACCTAAAGAGAAAAGATGTGCAGTTTGAAGTTGGGGACAAAGTCTTTCTTAAAGTTTCTCCTTGGAGAAAAGTGTTTCGGTTTAGGAAGAAAGGAAAGCTTAGTCCTCGCTTTATTGGTCCATATGAGGTGTTGGCAAGAGTTGGTCCAGTAGCTTACAGATTGGCTTTGCCGATGGAATTATCGAAGCTTCATGATGTGTTTCACGTTTCGATGCTCCATCGGTATAGATCGGATCCTTCTCATGTATTTTCGATTCAAGAGGTTCAAGTGTAGTCTGATTTTTCCTACGATGAGGAGCCTAGAGCTATCTTAGCTCGGGAAGTAAGACAGTTGAGGAACAAGCAGATTCCTTTGGTCAAGGTTTTGTGGAATCACCATGAGGTCGAGGAAGTAACATGGGAACCATAGTAGTTGATGAGAGCTCAATATCCGCAGTTGTTCAGTTCAGGTGAGAATTTCGAGGACGAAATTCTTGTTAGTAGGGGAGAGTTGTCACACCCCGTTTTCCCCCTAGTTGAATGAGCCATATATGTATGTGTGTGCATTGCATGAGTCTAGCATAATAAGGGCATTTTGGTAATATTGTATAATTTGGGAATTTTCTGGTGCGTGTGTGTGCGCCATGGTGTGAATTAGTTGGGACAGATTTGTGTGTGTGTGAGTGCACCATAGTAGGATATGCACTAGTGGGTTATTGTAGTGTGTATGCATACATACATTTGTAGGGTGTATCCTTGAGGGAGCATTGTGTGTGTTGCTCATACATGTGTAGGGTGCATTATTAGGGTGTTTCATTGTGTGCATGTGATACATTTAGTTAGGGTGTGAGTAAGTAATTTCCTCCACTAGATGGTTGACATGTGTAAAGCGGAAAGAAAGATGGGAAAGAGAAGATGAAAAAAGGGAAAATCAGATTTTTGAAACCCATTTCCCGTTTTCTCTTCTCCTTCTTCGTCTCCTTCCTCCTTTGCACTCTCCTAAGTGCTTTACTTAGATTCAAACTCAAGTGGTGGAATTAATTACTCCCTTACATCTTCCTTGGTAAGTTCTTGCTTTTTCCTTATGATATTCTTGCATTTTCTTCTTCTTCTTCTTGGGTTGGATCTAAGTTAGGGTTTGTGTTTTTGGTGTTTGGGTGCTTGTTTGTGCTTAGTTGAGCCTCCTCGCGAGCCAAAGGGCAAAGAGAAGGCTGGAACTAGTGGATCCAAGCAATAGGAGCTAAGGATTTTAAGGTTTGGGAATTTCTTTGTTTTCATGTAAATATATGTTTATGTATGAGATTTGATGGTATCTTAGAATTAGGTTGTTATATGTTCTTTATTTTCATGTATATGCTATTGGTTTTTATTTTGGAATGTTAATCTTGCAAGAGCATGGGTTAATTGTGATGATGTTGGAGTTGATGTGGTTTTGTGCATAAATTGGGGTTTTGGATGATTCTTGGAATTGGAGGTTTAAATTAATGAATTGTGTGAAATTTCTTGTTGATTAATGATATATTATGGTTGTTGATGCTAATGGATGGCTGGGTTTGAGGTAAGAGGTTCTTGGATGAGTTTTGTGTGTGTTTGTGGTTGTTTGGGACGTAGAAAATCTGCAGATGTTGGAAAACCCGATGCTGTCGCGAGCGCGACAAAGATCGGTGTTTTGGAGCTTCGCTGCCGCGAGGACGCGATTATGTCGTGAGCCCGCGATAGCCGAAGTGTTGAGCACCCTCTGTCGCGAGCGCGAAATTCGTCACGATCGCGATGCTGGCCAAGTGCTATCACGAGCACGCGATTCGTCGCGAGCCCGCGACAGCAATATTTGTTCTCTGTCAAGATCGCGACATTCGTCTCGAGCGCGATAGAGCCTGGCCCCTCCATCCTCCTTGCGGCCGCGAAGTACGTCGCGTACGCTTAGAGAAGAGACTTTGGACAGACATCGCAAGCGCGATAGCTCCCTGTATGCTGAATGAGTTTTCTTTTGATGTGTGTAGTTTTTGAACTCCAGTTTCCTTTAATGTCTATGAGATTTATGCTTGATATCTTATGAATTATATGAATACGGATCCATGATACGACTATGTACATGTATGATGATGATTTTGGAATGTTATGAAATGGATTGAATGGTTTATGCATGACCTGCTAGAGTCTAGAAAGTGGATAGTTAGGCATGCCTAATAGAGTCTTATAGCTGCAGCCCTCAGTTTCGCTTGGACCCTGATCAGGTCCCCGCTTGGTTCCTCGCGAACCCCTATGTGTTCGGATCTTGTTTAAGATTCCTTTTGAAAATGTTTTGTGAAAGTTAAAAGTATCTTGATTTATCGATTTGTACCCGTAAGGTACTGTCCGTATCGGCTCGTACCCGTAAAGTACTGTCCGTACACTCGTTATCCACTCCCTCGAGTCAGCAGGTGCCTGGTATGAATTGTGTTCTGAGAAAATGTATGTGATACATGTGTGAACTCATAAATTAAAAGTATAATCTGTTATGGGAATATGAATGTTGTTATGAGATTCTGAATGTATGGCTTTAGTATATATGCATGCTTATGCAATTGATGTGCTATGTGTATGGTATATTATGATGTACGCGTGTGTTTTGCCTTGACGACCGTTGTGAATGGTTGTCCTTTGATATATGTGTGGTTCCCCACTAAGCGTTTATCGCTTAGCACGGTGTGGTTACCCGTGCAGGTGCGGAAGGAGTTGCTTAGGAAGAGTCGCCGCAGTCCAAGCCAACACAGCATGTGACGCCCATTCCCTAACGACAGACTAGCTCAGCTAATCTTAGTTAGAGAAGGCCGCACACACACAATAGAACACATGCTTAACCTGAATAATAAAATTTCATCACATACGATCTTAACTCATGCATCACATGCCAACTACTTATAATGCATTCTCCATGGCCACACGCATTGCTCATACATATTTATACTCTTAGGTTAACATTCATAGTTATCAGATTATTACATGCCTTTACATACCCGCTATACATTCGATTGTACAAAAGCTTATACAGAAATCCCAAAATATCAAACCCAGAACCTACACTCTCTACTTCCTACTGTTGACCGTACAAAATGCGGGGACGTCCTCCGGTCGCCTCTCGTCCGTACCTGCACGGATTAGAGTAAATCCATGCTAAGCGATAACACTTAGTGGGGAACTCAAATAAAGCAAATAATTATCACACAAATAGGGTTATCATACATTGCATGCCAGCAATCAAGCCTAATTATAATTATCTCATCAAACACCACTCCATACATATCATGGTTCAACACTATATTCAATCATAAAGCATTAATCACAAGTTCACATATTCACATCGTTTACTATATTATGTCACAATCATTTCCACTTATTAGTTAGTTAGTTAGCCTGCAACTCAATGACGCGGATAACGGGTATCGCATTGGTACCATTCAGGTACTAGAATCTCATCGAGATTACTTTTACGCATTGGTACCCTCAGGTACTAAACATCATTCCACATATAATAAAAATCCAGCAAGGATTATTCGCATAGTTTTCGCATTGTGATTCCCATGGAATCAGACACATTTAACGCATGGGGCTGCAGCACTTGACCCTATAGGCATGCCTAACTATCTACTACTTGACTCGCAGTCTTAAGTTGTTAAACATATTATTCAGTTCACATTGTTCACTTTTCACATCACATACGTAGATAGCCCATATCACATTCACTCTACACATTCTCATTAGCACATAGCTAAGCATTACACTTGCATACCCAATATGCTTCCAATTCGTTTTTCATAGTTAATAATCACATAATTGATTGCATTCAAGAACCATCACATAGTATGCAAATGTACATTACTTAATACACACATAACACTTACTCATAATGTTCTTCATTCCAGCTTAAAGCCTTACCCTTAGAAAGTCCAAACACATTAGGGTTATATTGCCAAAACAGGGTAGGTCACGGTCATAATGAATTTCATTGTCACCGTGACATGTTGAAGTTCAAAAAAGAATGCAAACTGGGGGCAGGTCACGATCACAATCAATTTCATTGTCACCGTGACATGTTCCCAACTCTCGGCAGAATGCAACTTGAGGGTATGTCACGGTCACAATGAAGTTCATTGTCACCTTGACATATCCATACTTTGCAAAACAGAATGCTCCCTTAGGTACCTCACGGTCACAATGGATTTCATTGTCATCGTGACATACCAAAATCCAATAGGCAGAATTGAACTCAGGCATACCTCACGGTCACAATCAATTTCATTGTCACCGTGACCTATGCAAAAACACTATAACACAGCTATGCTTTATCACTAGCATAGCTGTGCTTTCCAGTCCAATTCTCCTTCCACATCAAGACTTCAAATCTCATTCTCACTTTTCCCAATCAACCCAAAAACATCAACAACTTACTCAATTAGCACATACCTGATTTCCCTTCTTATTTTGGCACTCATCTTTGGCACAATTTATAATCAATCCCAATTCACACATAGCATACATGCTCTCAAGCAATTCATTCACTAAACACATTACCACATACACATACAGCTCATATCAAAGTCCCTATTGGACCAATACATATCATACAATTTACACATTTAGGGTTTGTTCCCAAACCTTATCGGCTTAGCTCCTAATCTCGACGGACGCTCGGCTCTCCGATTACAGCTTTTCCCTTATCTCTCTTCACTTTTTCAGCTAGCAAAACCAGTACAAATTCCAGAATTGAACACAATCCATCAATTCTCATTCCAACACCAAATCAAAACCAAGAAGAAGAATAGAAGATGAGAACACTATGCACTTACTCACTTACCTCTTAAGTTAACCCTTAATTCTTGCTCCCATTAACTATATGCATGCACTACTAAAGGCCTCTCTAACGCTCATTCTCACGCAAGAAAGAAGAGAGAAGAACACAGAAAAATCGACTGAAATCACACAAATGAATCTTTTCCCTTTCCTTAGTTAACTCATGCATGCAAAGGTGAAGGTGGCATCCTCTCAAGAAGCCACACGGATTCCACTCACCAAAGTCTGCCTCCACTAACCAATTCCTACTTATTTTATTCTTAACTAATGCATCATTAGACAAACTGATCAACCATTAACTTAACATAATATAATTACCCAATAGCGACTTAATAATCCCTTATATTACAATTAGGTCCTTCCAACCTTTCAATTGAGTCCTGCCTTCAATCAATTTAATCCAAACCTCACATTCAATTCACACATACACACACACACATGCTAATTTAAGTTAATTCTTTCAGTGTACAAGTCCGGCCATGACAACTCTCCCCTCCTTAGAGAATTTCATCCTCGAAATTCTTACCTGAGTGAAACAGCTGTGGATGTTGCTCTCGCATAGCCGTTTCGGGTTCCCAAGTTGCCTCTTCTATACCATGATGTTGCCAAAGCACTTTTACAAGTGGTATTTGCTTATTCCGAAGTTGCCTCATTTCTCTTGCTAAAATTACTTTCGGTTTCTCATCATAGGTAAAGTCTGGCTGAACCTCCACTTCTTGCACAGTTAACACATGAGATTCATCCGATCTATACCTCCTCAACATGGACACATGAAACACATCATGAAGCTTGCTTAACGCCGGAGGCAACGCCAAGCGATATGTCACGGAGCCCACTCTTTCCAGAACTTCATATGGTCCAATAAACCTTAGACTCAATTTTCCTTTCTTGCCAAACCTCAGTACCTTCCTCTAAGGAGATACTTTCAGAAACACTTTATCGCCCACACTGAACTCAATATCCCTTCTCTTCAAATCAGCATACGACTTCTGTCTGTCACTTGCTGCTTTTAACCTTTGCCGTATGATCTTAGCTTTCTCCTCTGTATCCCTCACTAGTTCGGGTCCAATGATTCTGCTTTCATTCAATTCTGTCCAGCAAACCGGTGAACGGCATTTCCTTCCGTACAAGACTTCATACGGTGCCATACCAATACTGGTCTGATAACTGTTGTTATAAGCAAATTCCATAAGTGGAAGATACCTATCCCAACTCTTAGAGAAATCCAAAACACATGCTCGCATCAAATCTTCCAAAACCTGGATAATTCTTTCCGATTGTCCATCAGTTTATGGATGAAAAGTAGTACTAAAATTCAATTTCGTACCCAACGCCGCTTGTAAGCTCCTCCAAAACTTAGAAGTGAATCTGGGATCCCTATCAGAAACTATAGACAAAGGTATCCCATGCAATCGGACAATTTCTCTTACATACAACTCAGCCAACTTTTCCATAGAATAACCCATCCGAACTGGTATAAAGTGAGCCGATTTCGAAAACCTGTCCACAATAACCCATACTGCATCTTGCTGTCTTGAGGTCAGAGGCAATCTGGATACAAAATCCATCGTAATATTATCCCATTTCCATTGTGGAATAGGGAGTGGATGCAGCATTCCCTGAGGCACTTGATGCTCCGCTTTAACTTGTTGACAGACAAGGCACTTAGACACATATTCCACTACATCCTTCTTCATCCCAAGCCACCAGTACAACTGTTTCATATCTTGATACATCTTGTTTCCACCTGGATGCATAGTGAAAATTATATTATGAGCCTCATGCATCAATCTCTTCTTAAATTCCTTATCATTTGCCACACACATTCTATTCTTGTACAACAGTATTCCATCTTCACTCACTGAATAGTCAGTCTTATCCATTTCACTGACTGACTGCAGAACTTGTTGCAACCTCGCATCATTTCTCTGAGCAACTATTAACTCGTCTTTCAGGACCGGTCTCGCTTTCAACTGTGCCAATAAAGCTCCGTCTGCAGAAAACCTCCACTTAATCTGCTTTAACTGTAATGCTGAAATTGATTTCCTGCTCAAAGCATCAGCCACTACATTAGCTTTTCCCGGGTGATAATCCACAATACAATCATAATCCTTAAACAACTCGAGCCATCTTCGCTGTCTCAGATTCAATTCCTTCTGTGTAAGCAAATATTTCAAACTCTTGTGATCAGTGTAAATTCTACACTTCTCACCATACAAGTAATGTCGCCAAATCTTTCAAGCAAACACTACTGCTGCCAATTCCAAATCGTGAGTCGGATAATTTTGTTCGTGCGGTTTCAATTGCCTTGACGCATACGCTATTACCTTCCCCTCTTGCATCAATACACAACCCAACCCTATACCTGAAGCATCAGTGTACAACACATACTCTTTACCAGTCATAGGCTGTGTAAGAATCGGTGCTTCTACTAACATCTTCTTCAACTGATCGAAACTCGCATGACATCTTTCAGACCACTCGTACTTCACTCCTTTTCGTAACAATCTTGTCAACGGTGAAGCTATTACTGAAAATCCTTTAACAAACCTTCTGTAGTATCCAGCCAACCCTAAGAAACTGCGAACCTCCAGCACATTCTTAGGCGGTTTCCAATTCACAATTGCTTCTATCTTAGTTGGATCTACTTTAATCCCCTCAGATGAGATCACAAGACCTAGAAATGACACCTCTTTGAGCCAGAACTCACACTTACTTAGTTTGGCATACAGCTGATGCTCCCGCAGTGTCCGAAGCACGATTCTCAAATGCTGCTCATGCTCCTTCTCATCCCTTGAATAAACCAGAATATCGTCTATAAATACTACCACAAATTGATCCAGTTATGGTCTAAACACCCGATTCATTAAATCCATAAACGCAGCTGGCGCATTGGTTAACCCAAATGGCATCACTAAGAACTCATAATGCCCGTACCGAGTTCTAAATGCAGTCTTAGGTATATCTTCTCTCTTCACTTGCAACTGATAATACCCCGAACGCAAGTCAATCTTTGAGAATACACCAGCTCCTCTTAACTGATCAAACAAGTCTTCAATCTAAGGTAAAGGGTATCGATTCTTCACTGTCACTTTATTCAACTGCCGATAATCAATGCACATTCTCATTGTACCATCTTTCTTTTTAACAAATAACACTGGTGCTCTCCAAGGAGAAACACTAGGTCTAATAAAACCCCTGTTCAGCAATTCTTGCAGCTGTTCTTTCAATTCTTTCAACTCAGTTTGAGCCATTCTGTACGGTGCCTTAGATACAGGTACTGTTCCTGGCGCCACATCAATCGATAGCTCAACCGCTCTTATTGGTGGTATACCGCTCAATTCTTTAGGGAACACGTCAGGAAACTCTCTGACTACCGGTATCTCTTGCATCTTCACATGTTCTCTCTTACTGTCCAACACCAAAGCTAGGTAAACTTCACATCCTTTTCTCATACATCGACAGGCTTGAATAGCAGATATCACATTTACCAGAGGATTAGTGCACACTCCTCTTACTATCACTCTGTTCCCCTCACCATCATAGAGTATAACCATCCTCTTCTTACACTTAACATTCGCATCATATTTAGTTAACCAATCCATACCCAAAATCAAATCAAACTCATCAAACGGTAATTCAATCAAATCTGCTGGAAACACACTACCTTTAACTTCTAATGCATAATTTCTATACACTCTGTTCACATTAACATTACCTCCCAAAGGGCTAGACACACATATATCATACTTTAAACATTCAACTTTAGGCATCTTTTCGCATATCTTTTTATCACACACATATGAATGAGTTGAGCCAGGATCAATAAGTGCAAACATTTCCACACCATAAAGTAGAATAGTACCTGCTATCACCTCAGGTGCATCCTGATCCTCTCGTGCCCTCATTGCATAAGCCCGCACCGGTGCCGCATCAGGCCTATCCACAATCTCAGAATCAACTGCACCCCTGGACTGGCTACCTCTGCCACGTCCTCTTCCTCTTCCTCTATTAGTAGAAGGCAAATTTGAACCACCCCTACTCTGCTCTTGTTGATTTCCTGACATCTTATAAGCATTCGGGCAATTAGCAAGGAAATGCTCAGTGCTTCCACATCTAAAACAAGCACCCGTCACTCTCCAGCATTCTCCTCTATGCCTCTTACCACAATGAGGACACTCATGTACCTCACTTCTGTTACTAGATGTTCCTCTTCCTGAACCAGATGCTGAGGGAGCGCCACGCTTCTTACCTCTCGCTGCAGAACTGAACCCTGATTCCACAGGTGGTGCCACATAAGAATCTCTTGATCTTTTCCCCGTCTGGGAACCACCTCTACTTGCATTCCTCCTTTGTCTCCATTCTCTTTGAGCTCCCAAAGTCCTTTCAGCTATCAAAGCTGCTTGAACAATTCGATAATAACTTACGTTCTGCTCTATTGTTAGAGAAATCAGCAACGCTTTAATCTCCTCAATCAACCCTTCCTCAAATTGTTGACATCGCAGCACATCGGTCAAAACACCTTTTGGCGCATACTTGCTTAGGCGACAAAATTCCGCTTCATACTCCGCCACCGTCATGGTTCTCTGCCTCAAACTCAGAAACTTCTTCCAGTTTGCCTCTCGATGTGCTTTAGTAATATACTTGTTCTTGAATTCCTTTTCAAAGAACTCCAAGTTTAATGGTTCGGGAAGCATCGGATTCTGCAGAACCAGCTTCCACCAATCATATGCAGGGCTTTGGAGTAATGACTCCACACATTCAACCCACTGGTCCGGAGGACACCGTATCTCCTTAAGAATCCTTTCCACCTTCTCAATTGAGTACTCTGCTTTTTCTGACTCATCCAACCTGGTTCAGCGAAATTCCTCCAAACCATGCTTTCTCAAAGATTCTATTGGGGCTCTAGGCACCATCATACGTTCCATCACTCTTGCCATATCTTGTGTCATTTTCATTATAGCTTCCATAGGCCCAAACGGAATCTCATTCCCGAAACAACCCGATCTAGACTGTCTAGACCCCATCACCTCAGCTTCATGGGGATTAACACTTTCAGCAGATTCTTCTCCGGTATACCTTCCATAATCCATCTTACTACACAAATTAAACAAGGACTTCCGCATTAGGTCAACAGACTATGCACATCGTATCTACCCAATTCCCATAAAAGACTCAACCTATGCTCTGATACCACAACTTGTGACACCCATTCCCTAATGACAGACTAGCTCAGCTAATCTTAGTTAGAGAAGGCCGCACACACACAATAGAACACATGCTCAAGCTGAATAATAAAATTTCATCACATACGATCTTAACTCATGCATCACATGCCAACTACTTATAATGCATTCTCCATGGCCACACGCATTGCTCATACATATTTATACTCTTAGGTTAACATTCATAGTTATCAGATTATTACATGCCTTTACATACCCGCTATACATTCGATTGTACAAAAGCTTATACAGAAATCCCAAAATATCAAACCCAGAACCTACACTCTCTACTTCCTACTGTTGACCGTACAAAATGCGGGGACATCCTCCGGTCGCCTCTCGTCCGTACCTGCACGGATTAGAGTAAATCCATGCTAAGCAATAACGCTTAGTGGGGAACTCATATAAAGCAAATAATAATCACACAAATAGGGTTATCATACATTGCATGCTAGCAATCAAGCCTAATTATAATTATCTCATCAAACACCACTCCATACATATCATGGTTCAACACTATATTCAATCATAAAGCATTAATCACAAGTTCACATATTCACATCGTTTACTATATTATGTCACAATCATTTCAACTTATTAGTTCGTTGGCTAGCCTGCAACTCAATGACGCAGATAACGGGTATCGCATTGGTACCATTTAGGTACTAGAATCTCATCGAGATTACTTTTACGCATTGGTACCCTCAGGTACTAAACATCATTCCACATATAATAAAAGTCCAGCAAGGATTATTCGCATAGTTTTCGCATTGTGATTCCCATGGAATCAGACACATTTAACGCATGGAGCTGCAGTACTTGACCCCATAGGCATGCCTAACTATCCACTACTTGACTCGCAGGCTTAAGTTGTTAAACATATTATTCAGTTCACATTGTTCACTTTTCACATCACATACGTAGATAGCCCATATCACATTCACTCTACACATTCGCATTAGCACATAGCTAAGCATTACACTTGCATACCCAATATGCTTCCAATTCATTTTTCATAGTTAATAATCACATAATTGATTGCATTCAAGAACCATCACATAGTATGCAAATGTACATTACTTAATACACACATAACACTTACTCATAATGTTCTTCATTCCAGCTTAAAGCCTTACCGTTAGAAAGTCCAAACACATTAGGGTTATATTGCCAAAATAGGGTAGGTCACGGTCATAATGAATTTCATTGTCACCGTGACATGTTGAAGTTAAAAACAGAATGCAAACTGGGGGCAGGTCACGGTCACAATCAATTTCATTGTCACCGTGACATGTTCCCAACTCTCGGCAGAATGCAACTTGAGGGTATGTCACAGTCACAATGAAGTTCATTATCACCTTGACATATCCATACTTTGCAAAACAGAATGCTCCCTTAGGTACCTCACTGTCACAATGGATTTCATTGTCACCGTGACATACCAAAATCCAATAGGCAGAATTGAACTCAGGCATACCTCACGGTCACAATCAATTTCATTGTCACCGTGACCTATGCAAAAACACTATAACACAGCTATGTTTTATCACTAGCACAGCTGTGCTTTCCAGTCCAATTGTCCTTCCACATCAAGACTTCAAATCTCATTCTCACTTTTGGCAATCAACCCAAAAACATCAACCACTTACTCAATTAGCACATACCTGATTTCCCTTCTTATTTTGGCACTCATCTTCGGCATAATTTATAATTAATCCCAATTCACACATAGCATACATGCTCTCAAGCAATTCATTCACTAAACACATTACCACATACACATACAGCTCATATCAAAGTCCCTATTGGACCAATACAAAGCATACAATTTACACATTTACGGTTTGTTCCCAAACCTTATCGCCTTAGCTCCTAATCTCGACGGACGCTCGGCTCTCCAATTACAGCTTTTCCCTTATCTCTCTTCACTTCTTCAGCTAGCAAAACCAGTACAAATTCCAGAATTAAACACAATCCATCAATTCTCATTCCAACACCAAATCAAAACCAAGAAGAAGAGTAGAAGATGAGAACACTATGCACTTACTCACTTACCTCTTAAGTTAACCCTTAATTCTTGCTCCCATTAACTATATGCATGCACTACTAAAGGCCTCTCTAAAGCTCAATCTCACGCAAGAAAGAAGAGAGAAGAACACGGAAAAATTGACTGAAATCACACAAATGAATCTTTTCCCTTTCCTTAGTTAACTAATGCATGCAAAGGTGAAGGTGGCATCCTCTCAAGAAGCCACACGGATTCCACTCACCAAAGTCTGCCTCCACTAACCAATTCCTACTTATTTTATTCTTAACTAATGCATCATTAGACAAACTAATCAACCATTAACTTAACATAATATAATTACCCAATAGCCACTTAACAATCCCTTATATTACAATTAGGTCCTTCCAACCTTTCAATTGAGTCCTGCCTTCAATCAATTTAATCCAAACCTCACATTCAATTCACACATACACACACACACATGCCAATTTAAGTTAATTCTTTCAGGGTACAAGTCCGGCCATGACACAGCAGGGTTTAGAATAGGACTGAGTTTTGTATTTTGAGATTCTTTTTGTATAGAACTCTCCTATTTTGGTTTTGTAATAGCTTCCGCTTTTGTTTATGTAATTTTGGGATTTGTAATTAATTGTTGTATTTCTTAGTTGATCAGAACAGTAATGTAATGCCTCTGTTATATTAATGCATGATCAGCTTTCGCTTTCTTATACTTCGCAAAAGTTTTTAATTACCCCGCTTTTGTGTATGTTTATCTATGCATTGTTCTCTACTTTGTTTGGTTGCACCCTGACTCGTACGGCATCTTACTCCTCATGGGATGGGATCACCTGAGTACGGGTAAGGGGTGTCACAGTGAGGTACCCCATTAGTGCATTCTGTTTTGTGGTGTGGGTATGTCACGGTGACAACCTAATGGGTTACCACCGTGAGGTACCCTAGACTTGCATTTTGCCGAGATCCTTGGTATGTCACGGTGACAACCAATCTGGTTACCACCGTGACCTACCCTATTTTTGCAATAAAATCTTATTTATTTCACATTATTTAGGGATGTTAAATTATTAATTTTAGCACACATTGTCACTTTTTATGAGCTGTATACTAGTAAGATGGATGATATTTGCATGTACTGATTTATCAAAGTATGTGAATTCTTTACTTGTTATAATTGAACTATGGACCCTGATCAGGTCCCCTGTTTGGTTCCTCGCGAACCCATTAATGTATTCGATTCGCACCCGTAAGGTGATGTCAGTATTCGATTCACACCCGTAAGGTGATATCAGTATTCGATTCGCACCCGTAAGGTGATATCAGTATTCGATTCGCACACGTAACGTGATGTCAGTATTCGATTCGCACCCGTAAGGTGATGTCAGTATTCAATTCGCACCCGTAAGGTGATGCCAGTATTCGATTCGCACCCGTAAGGTACTGTCAGTTCACTCGTTATCCACTGTTTTGAGTCAGCAGGTATCCTGTTTATTTTATCTGATATGATTAAGAGAATGTGATATTTGGATGAGCATAATTCTGGACATGTGAATCAGTTATGTACTCGAATGTGATTATGAATCTCTGAATGGGTTGAATGTGACTCAAGCATGTGTATTGTACATGATTATCAACATATATCATATTGTGAATGTGTTCGTATACAATCAGTCATGGACATAAGTATGTGAATTGTAAGGTGTACAACTGTGATCATGATCTCTTGAATGCCATGGTTATAGTTTGTTATGTTGTGCTGATGAGCATGTGAATCCGATTAGTTATGTTTATAAGCATATGAATTAATAGGTATATGAATGCAAACTTGAATTACTCAATGCTATGGTTAATAAGTATGTATATGAACGTGATTTTGGTGCTATTGACTGTTATGGTAAAGTATGTGAATCAAGATACGTATGAATATTCTGTTGACCATGGAATGTTATAAATATTGTGTTATGTTACGTGTTCTCTCTCTAGCTTTTCCTATTGTAGTGATTTCGGTGTCTGGTCACGTGTTTACATTTCAAGGCATGATAATTAGTAGCTATACATGTGAAATCTCTGACATCTGATGCCCTGAGTTCGGCAAGTGAAAGTTAATTTGTATGTGTAATTGCATGATATCGCTTGTATCCTGTATGGTATTCTGTCTACTTTGGTTGCTTTAGTATGATTATAGAAATATGGTAACTGCATAATTATGATAATGGAAAGAACAATCAGGTAATGTGTACATGAATGTGGTTATGATCTTCTGAATGCATGATGTTTATGCAAGCATGTATATCTATCTGTTAGGCCTATATGCATCTGCTATTATGAATGTGTTATACTTTGACGACCATTGTGAATGGCCGTCCATGTTGCTTGTGTGTTCTCCCCACTAAGCGTTATCGCTTAGCACGGGTTCTTTTCCCGTGCAGGTGGCAGGTTTGGTTCCGTTTAAGTCGCGCATCTGCAAGGTCGGCCACATAGGAGTTAGAAGTTTTATATTTTATTCAGCTTCTGTATTTCGGATTTTGTAATTCTGTAGTCCTTTGTATATGTAGTTATATGTAAGGATCTTATTATAATTAATTTTTTTAGCTATTTCTCCGTTTTATCTTTCGTCTACACTTCCGCTGAATGATTATATGTATGTATGTGAGTTAATGTATGTTCAGCTACTGTTACGTTAAAATTTTAATTTCCGCTGTATCTCCGTATGTTTTTATGTATGAATGTATGCTTCCGCTTAGTGTATGTGTGCATGTATGCGAGTAAGCGTCGGTAGCGCTCTCCGGTGTCCTTCTAATGGGGACGTAGGGGGTGTTACATTAATCTCAAGAATACAAAACCTCATCTAATCTCTGGATAGATCTAGAAAGCATCAAAATCCTATCATCAATAAGCCCTCTCGGGTTTTCATGATTGAATATTTTCTCTTAGCCCTAAATTTTTGCCCAGAATATTTTTTTTTCTGGTAGGACGCCTAATTTTAGAAAGATCACCTTTTTTTAGTTTTTGACCCGCGGGGCATTTATTATTTATTTTTCTCCTTTTTTTTAGCCTTTGCCATGGAACCTCCTTCAGTCTATCGGTGTTGATTGGTTTTTTATTTTCATCTCCGTTAGCTGGGAAGGCTGCTTCTTCTGACGGTGGTTCTTTTTGGCATCAAAGTCTTGTTCTTGGCACTTGTGCAAACGGGTTGAGGTGGTGAGTTTCTTCGCTTGGATTTTGGCTGTAAAAGTCAGTATCATCCTTTTGTTGGCTTTGGGTGGCTCAATTTCTGAAGTAACCATTAATGGTTGAGATGGAGTTATACATTGGCCTTAAATGGTTCAGGACAAAACTATGGTTTAGGACAGGACTTTGGTTTTTTTTTTTTTTTTGCTTTTTATTTATTTATTTATTTGTTTCTTTTTTTTTGTGAGGTAATGAGCCATCCTCCTAAGTTTTGTTATAAGGGTCTCTGTTGGTCTTATACGATTAAAGGTTAGTCTTGATTGGCTTTGGGGTAAACAACTCAAAAGGTTGTGAGGAAAGGACTCCTAAGAGCTGGGTTCTAATGAGTTATATATTTCTTGTGAAGGTTTATGGTTTTATTTGTCTAACTTCTGATGTAGCCTGCGGAGTTTGATTTAGTTTGGCTGCACTGCATATGTCTTAGATGTTGCGGAGGATAATTGGCTTTTGAAATTCTGCTCATCATCATGTTGGCATGTTGAAGCAGCATCGCCTCCACAATGTCCTTATCCATTGCTATCATGTCATTCCAGGTCTAGGCAAAGGCTTTTCCATTTTTTTTGTGACATTATCTCTCAGAATTTTCCTCTCTTCAGGAGTTATATCAAATGCTATAAAGATTTTCTTAGGATATTCCAAAGTTCTGAGATTAAATGCAGTGATATTTGATGAGTTAATGTAAATGGTTATGATCATGTATAGCGAAATCATGAGAAACATAAGCAAAAACCATTAATATAATTAAAATGATCAGTACTGCATACACCATTATTGAAAAGCTCAAATATGAAGATAAACATATAAAGTTTCCTGAGTGGTTTTAAGCTTAGACTTAATGATTTCTTCCTCGAGATCACGCATTCTCCTTCCCAGATTTGAGAGATTGGACATACCTACTGACTGTGAATGATTTTGATCTTCTGTCTTTCCCACTTATCCTGACGACCATATCAAAAATCTTTTTGATGTATTTTTCAGGCAAGGATTTGAGTCTACCTCATATTTTGCCCTTGTTCTCTCTTTATTTTTTTACTTTTTAGGACTTGTATCTCAGCTGGATCACACTGTGAAGTGAGTCTCTTACCTCTCCCATGCTCAAATGGTAAAAAGAGTGAGGGTTTTCCCCCTGAGTGAATGGCTTGAGGAGGTATGTTAGCCGATGATTCTACCCTGAAAGTCT
Organism: Excoecaria cochinchinensis; assembly: GCA_947683425.1. Taxonomy (NCBI): domain Eukaryota; kingdom Viridiplantae; phylum Streptophyta; class Magnoliopsida; order Malpighiales; family Euphorbiaceae; genus Excoecaria; species Excoecaria cochinchinensis. Next base: position 788,658 of record CANTUQ010000158.1, read on the forward strand.
CCCCAACTTTGATTTGTTTGACTTGGGTAATAGTAGGTTCTCTAAGTTGTCTGTCAAAGGCAGTCATCATAGCAACCATTCTTTTACTAATCATGCCATAAAATCTTCTTTTTAAACTTCTTTAGTCTCATATCCAGCCCCTTAGCAGTCAGGGTACAGGTTGCACCAGATTCTCTAGGTAGGTTGGCTATTTTTAGGTTTAAAGTATACTGTGAAGAAGATGATTCACTAGTTATTGAGAGTGACTCAAAATCCCAATTAGACACTAATTTTAGCAACTTTAAAGAGCAGACTTGTCTTTAGTAGCCGACCATCGGAACCCCTCGTCCACTTAGATGAATCTATAATGGCTAAAAAATTTAACTTGTTAGAATGATGCATGAATGACATATACAATGCATGATCGTGTGTTATGCAATATTTACAACCACATGTAAGCAAGTAAATCCTTCCAACCTTATTACTCCCACACACGAGGTAATGCAGTCTCTTTCCTAGGTGGGCTTGATCTATGGGCTAACGGGGAACCAAATGGACGCGTATGGTGCTCGGCGGAAAATCGGCAGCATAACATCTCTTAATTAATGCGTATACGTATGAATTTTGGCCTGCATGTATTTAAACATTTCAACTAAATTGAGATGGGCTCACCGGGGCATGAAAGCCTTTGATAAAAGACCATTTAATTTTGTTGATTATGTTCAATATATAATGGCCCACATTGTAACACCCCCTTCCCATACGTAGGCGACCCCATCCGATAAGGAGTGAGATGCCGTATGAGACAAGGTGTCACCAAACAAAAGCAAAGCAAAATATACATCCATTCATTACATACATTCAGAAAATACAGAATAATTAAAAACTTTACATGCAGAAAGCAAAAGCACAGGCTGATCATGCATTACTATAATTAAGCTATTACAATAATGTTCTGATCAGCAAGCTGATACCAAAATAATATTACATATACAAAATATAGTTACAAAAGCGGAAGCTGATACAGAGAGTTCTATACAAAAAGAATCACTAGCTGATACAAAACTGAGCCTACACTAAAACCCTTCTGTGTTGGCCTGAAAACGGTGACTCCCTCGAAGCAAAATTCCTTCCGCACCTGCACGGGTAAACACACCGTGCTAAGCGATAAAACGCTTAGTGGGGACAAACACATAAATTATGGACGGCCACTCACAGTGGTCGTCAAGGCATAACACATCACAATGGCAGAATGCAAGTACAAATACATAATCCATATAAGCATGCTCGTATTTAAATACCATACTTTCAGAATCTCATCATCATATGCATTACAGAATAAACCAGCATATATTTCAACATTAAACTCATTCAGATATTCCATTCAAAGCCATATCAGATCAGAACAATTCCATTAACATTCAAAGAATACCTGCTGACTCTAGACAGTGGATAACGAGTGTACTGAGGGTACCTTACGGGTACGAATCGAATACTGAGGGTACCTCACAGGTACAAGTCAATTATTATATCATTTATCAAATCATGTTATTTATATACTGAGGGAATCTTAAACAAGATTCTATACTGTAGGGTTCGCGAGGAACCAAACGGGGACCTGATCGGGGTCCAAACTGAACTGAGGGCTGCAGCTAAAGACTCTATTAGGCATGCCTAACTATCCACTTACTCGACTCTAGCAGGTTATGCGACATTCAATTCACATTTCAGAATACGGAGTATATTTCATCAGCAAATCATGGTATCACGCATATCAAAGCATTAATCAGTAAGACATGCATCAGATAACAGTAAAGTCCATTCAGAAGAAATACCAAATCAGTTCTGAGTTAGAAACCAGGAAATTTCGGAAAAACAAGCTGAGCGGAGAAAACTGGCGACTCAACAGGCAGGTCACGGTGTGACCGAGGGTCACGTCTCGTGACCTGCTTGCTTCCCGCCAAGCGCGTTGCGTGATCCTCGCGGATCACGCAATGCATATGCAGGTCACGGCGTGACCGAGGGTCATGCGACGTGACGTTGCTCTCCTTCGCAGATCACGTTGCGTGATCTGCCACTTCTCTTCGCAGGTCACACGACGTGACCGAGGATCACGTCGCGTGACTTGCCTGATCCTCAGCGCAACTCGCTTCTCAGCAGGCATGTCACGCCGTGACCAAGGATCACGTGACGTGACCTGCCTTCCTTTGAAGCGAGTCACGCAACGAAGAACAGTACTTCAATTTCCAGGATTTACAGAATTTCCAGAAACACTAATTCACTCCCAATTTGATTAAAAACCATTCAAACCTGTTCTTACCTTCCAGAAATTGTCTCAAATAATATATGCAATAATTATACAACTCAATCCATCAACTAATTAACCAAATCAGATCAAGAACACACTCATTCAAATTTAGAAGAACATGAACCCTAGAATTACAGTAAAACATCAAAATCGCACAAATCAATATTCCCAAACCTGGATTCTAACTTCTATCACTTAGCTCCACTTGGTCCAGCAACCTCTTTTCCCTTTGGATCACGTGGAGCCTCAGCTAGAACACAAACACAGTAAATTCAACCCTAGGTTAAAACTCAACCTAAAGAAGAAGATGAAGATGCAAACTTACAGTAAAACAAAGACAAAATCATGCACTTACCTAGCTAGGGAATGCAAGGAGAGGATCAATTTCTCCAATAGAACCTTGAATCACAATACATAGTACTTGGGAATAAAGAAAGTGAAGAAGAAGAGAGAGTGAGTGAGAAAAACGTAAATCTGTAAATTTAGGTTCCTTTTTCCCTCATTCCCTTTTCTTTTTCTTTTCTTTATTCTAAATATGTATCAGACTCCTATTGGTGACACTAATCACTCACACTAAAGTAACCTACACTACACACACCTAAAACCCTCTTCACTTATGCATACCCTACCATGGTATGAACACATGCACACAAGTATATCTCATTTAATTAAACACACTAATGCCATGTATGCACCCACATACTAATAAAACCCCAAAATCACATATATTTTACTGAAATACCCTTATGAGATGCTGAACACATGCGAATGCCTACACATACAGACAGACAGTCAGACAGACAGACTGGCTCATTCTACTAGGGGGCAAACGGGGTGTGACAACTCTCCCCTACTAATAAGAATTTCGTCCTCGAAATTCTCACCTGAACTGAATAGTTGTGGATACTGAGCTCTCATAGACTCCTCTGGTTCCCAAGTCGCTTCCTCGACTCCATGATGGATCCATAATACTTTAACTAAAGGAATCTGCTTATTCCTCAACTGCCTCACCTCTCGGGCTAGAATAGCTCGCGGTTCCTCATCATAAGAGAAGTCTGGCTGAACCTGGATATCCTGAACTGACAGAACATGCGAAGGATCTGATCTGTACCGACGAAGCATCGAAACGTGGAACACATCATGCAACTTTGCTAACTCCATCGGTAGCGCTAATCTGTAGGCTACAGGTCCTACCTTAGCCAAAATCTCATAAGGTCCAATGAAACGAGGACTAAGCTTGCCTTTCTTTCCAAATCGAAGCACTCTCCTCCAAGGAGAAACTTTAAGGAAAACCTTGTCCCCGATCTCAAAATGCACATCTTTCCTCTTCAAATTGGCATAAGACTTCTGTCGATCCTTGGCTGCTTTCAAATTCCGCTGCACTACTCTGATCTTATCTTCAGTATCTCTGACCAAGTCTGGTCCAATCATAGATCTCTTGGATAGCTCGGTCCAACAAATCGGAGTCCTACACTGACGACCGTACAAAGCCTCATATGGTGCCATACCGATACTAGACTGGAAATTGTTGTTGTAGGCAAACTCCATCAATGATACATATCTGTCCCAACTACCCGGAAAATCCAATGCACAAGCTCTCATCATATCCTCCAAAATTTGAATAACTCGCTCAGACTGACCGTCGGTCTGAGGATGAAACGCTGTACTGAAGTTCAACCTAGTGCCCAAAGCTCTCTGTAACTCCTTCCAAAACTTGGAAGTAAACCTCGGATCTCGATCCGACACTATGGACAAAGGCACACCATGCAACCGAACTATCTGATCCACATAGATACTGGCTAATCTCTCCATGGAGTAGTCCACTCTAACTGGCAAGAAGTGAGCTGACTTTGTAAGCCGATCCACAATAACCCAAACCGAATCATGCTTTCTCTGAGTCAAAGGCAAACCAGAAACAAAGTCCATGGTGATGTCGTTCCATTTCCACTCAGGAATGGATAAAGGCATAAGCAAACCTGAAGGAACCTGATGCTCAGCCTTTACCTGCTGACAAGTAAAACACTTGGAAACAAAATCCACTATATCACGCTTCATACCAGACCACCAATAGAATTGCTTCATGTCTTGATACATCTTCGTACTGCCAGGATGCATAGTGAAAACTGAACTATGCGCCTCATTCATGAGCTGTCTCCTCAAGTCCTCAGACTCTGGCACACATAAACGGTCTCTGAACATAAGTACCTCACCCTGAACTGAGAACTCTGATGGCGTACCCGAGCTAACCTCATGCACAATCTGCTGAAGCCTCTGATCATCTCTCTGAGCATCCACAATCCTCTGTCTCAAAGTAGGCTTCACACGCAACTGGGCAAGCAAAGCCCCATCTGAATCAAATCGCCATCTGAAACGCCTCAAGAACAAAGCTGAAACCGACTTACGACTCAAAGCATCTGCAACTACATTGGCCTTACCAGGATGGTAATCCACAATGCAGTCGTAGTCCTTAAACAACTCAAGCCACCTGCGCTGCCTCATATTCAACTCTTTCTGTGAAAGGAAGTACTTTAAACTCTTGTGATCCGAGAAGATCCTACACTTTTCCCCATACAAGTAGTGACGCCAAATCTTCAAAGCAAAGATTACAGACGCCAACTCTAAATCATGCGTCGGATAGTTCTTTTCATGTGGCTTCAACTGACGAGATGCATAAGCCACCACTTTACCTTCCTGCATCAGCACACATCCAAGACCAACTCCAGAAGCATCACTGTAAATAACAAACTCCTTACCCGAAATGGGCTGAGTAAGGATAGGAGCCTCAACAAGTAACTGCTTTAACCGATCAAAACAAGACTGACACCTGTCTGACCACTCAAATCTGACTCCTTTCCTCAACAATCTAGTCATAGGAGCAGCAATCACAGAAAATCCTTTAACAAAGCGACGGTAGTAACCTGCTAAACCGAGGAAACTCCTCACTTCCTGAACATTTCGAGGCGCTTTCCAATCAACAATCGCCTCAATCTTAGCTGGATCCACCTGGATACCACTAGCTGAAATGATATGACCCAAGAATGATACTTCTCGAAGCCAGAAATCACACTTGCTAAGCTTAGCAAACAAATGATGCTCTCTCAACATCTGAAGAACCAATCTGAGATGCTCCTCATGCTCACTCTCATTCTTGGAATACACCAAGATGTCATCAATAAACACTATTACAAATCGATCTAAGTAAGGCCTAAACACACGATTCATCAGATCCATAAAAGCCGCTGGAGCATTTGTCAAACCAAACGGCATCACAAGAAACTCATAGTGGCCATACCTAGTCCGAAATGCAGTCTTAACCACATCTGCATCCTGAACTCGTAACTGATAGTACCCTGATCGAAGATCTATCTTGGAGAAGACACCCGCACCTCGAAGCTGATCAAATAAATCCTCAATTCTAGGCAAAGGATACTTATTCTTCACTGTAACTTTATTAATCTGGCGGTAGTCAATACACATCCGCAGGGATCCATCTTTCTTCTTGACAAACAGCACTGGAGCTCCCCAAGGAGATATGCTAGGTCGAATAAACCCCTTATCCAATAACTCCTGTAGCTGAGATTTAAGTTCCCTCAACTCTATAGGAGCCATCCGATATGGTGCTCTTGAAATAGGTGCAATACCTGGCATAATCTCAATGGACAACTCAACCTCTCTCACAGGAGGCAAACCAGGCAACTCGCTCGGGAACACATCACTAAACTCCCGCACTACTGGAATATCCTCAATCTGAACCTGATCTCTCCTGGAATATAACACAACTGCTAGAAATGCCTCACAACCTTTCCTGATGAATCTCTTGGCTTGCATCGCAGAAATAACATTATTTACTGAACTAGCACCCAAACCTTTCAGAAACACAAGAGACTGACTTCTATCCCGAAGTACAACTGTCTTCCTATGGCAATCCACTACAGCCCGATACTTACCCAACCAGTCCATACCCAGAATCAAGTCAAACTCTCTGAAGGGTAACTCAATCAGATCCGCTGGAAGCACAACTCCCTCAACAATCAGAGGACAACTCCTAAACACTCTACTCACACTGACACTATGCCCTAATGGACTGGTCACACAAATCTCATAATCTAACTGATCAACTGAATGCAGTTTATCAATAACTCTATCTGTGCACAAATATGAGTGTGTGGAACCAGGATCAATTAGAGCATACAACTCAGTGTCATGGAGTAGGAACTTACCAGCAATAACGTCAGGCGCATCCTGCTCATCTCTGGCTCTCATAGCATAAGCTCTAATGGCACCCTGAGGAGGATGCTCAACAGTCTCAGAGGCAGCACCATCTCTATGCCGACCACCTCTACCTCTACCTCGGCCTCTGCCACGGGTAGCCTGAGAAGCATTCGAACCAACCCTACTGCCCTCTCTCTGGGAACCTGAATCCTCCTGTACTCTCGGACAACCGGCCAACCGATGCTCAGAACTCCCACACCTAAAGCATGCACCAGTGAGCCACCTACACTCACCCCGATGTGATCTACTACAGTGAGGACAAACTGGAGTAGTCTCAGCTCTACCACCCCTACCAGAACCTGACACAGCTGTAGAACCCTGACGTCTACCTCTAGAAGCTGAACCAGATGCTGACTCATCCTGTGGGTCCCTCGATCTCTTACTCGAAGAAGATCCTCCACGAGAAGAACTCCTCCTCTGAGCTCTCTCTCTCATCACTGTCTCAGACAACTCTGCTCTCACTGCAGCCTCCACAATCTGATAATAGTGAACCCCAGGTATACACATCAGTGAAATCAAAGCAATCTTCAATGACTCATTTAACCCTGCCTCGAAATGCTTACATCTAAAGTCATCAGTCATAACTCCTCGTGGGGCATAGCGCGATAACCTGTTGAACTCTTTCTCATAATCAGCTACTGACAATGCTCTCTGTCTCAAACCCAAAAACTGCGCCCATCTCGAATCTCTATAGGTCTGAGTAATGTACTTCTTTATGAACTCACCCTCAAAGAACTCCCAGGTGATCGGATCCGGTAACTGAGGATGCCTGCAAACTAACTCCCACCACTCAAATGCAGACCCCTGAAGAAGAGCTAAAGCACACTCTGCCTGCTGGTCGGGAGGACATCGAATCTCTCTCAAAGCACGCTTGACTTTATCTAGCCATCTCTCTGCAGTCTCAGACTCATTCAAACTGGTACCATAGAAATCCTCAACTCCTGCTCTCCTCAGATTCTCCATAGGTGCTCTAGGAGTAGTCACTCTCTCCAAGACCCTAGCCATGTCCTGATGCAGTCTAAACATAGCCTCTAAGGGCATGGCTGCGGCCTCGGGCTGAACCCTAGCATGCTGAGCCGACCCAGTAACAGAAACAGACTGATCTACAGCGGGAGGATTCACACTCTCGACGGATTCCTCACGCGCACCATGAGCAGAATTAGAAGCCATCTAAACAAACAAGAAACAACCGTATCAGCCAACACAGATCTAGACACATACACATATAAGAAACTCAGATCAATCACATCAACACCCAGAAACGCCTAAACCTATGCTCTGATACCACTAACTGTAACACCCCCTTCCCATACGTAGGCGACCCCATCCGATAAGGAGTGAGATGCCGTATGAGATAAGGTGTCACCAAACAAAAGCAAAGCAAAATATACATCCATTCATTACATACATTCAGAAAATACAGAATAATTAAAAACTTTACATGCAGAAAGCAAAAGCACAGGCTGATCTTGCATTACTATAATTAAGCTATTACAATAATGTTCTGATCAGCAAGCTGATACCAAAATAATATTACATATACAAAATATAGTTACAAAAGCGGAAGCTGATACAGAGAGTTCTATACAAAAAGAATCACTAGCTGATACAAAACTGAGCCTACACTAAAACCCTTCTGTGTTGGCCTGAAAACGGTGACTCCCTCGAAGCAAAATTCCTTCCGCACCTGCACGGGTAAACACACCGTGCTAAGCGATAAAACGCTTAGTGGGGACAAACACATAAATTATGGACGGCCACTCACAGTGGTCGTCAAGTCATAACACATCACAATGGCAGAATGCAAGTACAAATACATAATCCATATAAGCATGCTCGTATTTAAATACCATACTTTCAGAATCTCATCATCATATGCATTACAGAATAAACCAGCATATATTTCAACATTAAACTCATTCAGATATTCCATTCAAAGCCATATCAGATCAGAATAATTCCATTAACATTCAAAGAATACCTGCTGACTCTAGACAGTGGATAACGAGTGTACTGAGGGTACCTTACGGGTACGAATCGAATACTGAGGGTACCTCACAGGTACAAGTCAATTATTATATCATTTATCAAATCATGTTATTTATATACTGAGGGAATCTTAAACAAGATTCTATACTGTAGGGTTCGCGAGGAACCAAACGGGGACCTGATCGGGGTCCAAACTGAACTGAGGGCTGCAGCTAAAGACTCTATTAGGCTTGCCTAACTATCCACTTACTCGACTCTAGCAGGTTATGCGACATTCAATTCACATTTCAGAATACGGAGTATATTTCATCAGCAAATCATGGTATCACGCATATCAAAGCATTAATCAGTAAGACATGCATCAGATAACAGTAAAGTCCATTCAGAAGAAATACCAAATTCAGTTTTGAGTTAGAAACCAGGAAATTTCGGAAAAACAAGCTGAGCGGAGAAAACTGGCGACTCAACAGGCAGGTCACGGCGTGACCGAGGGTCACGTCTCGTGACCTGCTTGCTTCCCGCCAAGCGCGTTGCGTGATCCTCGCGGATCACGCAATGCATATGCAGGTCACGGCGTGACCGAGGGTCACGCGACGTGACGTTGCTCTCCTTCGCAGATCACGTTGCGTGATCTGCCACTTCTCTTCGCAGGTCACACGACGTGACCGAGGATCACGTCGCGTGACTTGCCTGATCCTCAGCGCAACTCGCTTCTCAGCAGGCATGTCACGCCGTGACCAAGGATCACGTGACGTGACCTGCCTTCCTTTGAAGCGAGTCACGCAACGAAGAACAGTACTTCAATTTCCAGGATTTCCAGAATTTCCAGAAACACTAATTCACTCCCAATTTGATTAAAAACCATTCAAACCTGTTCTTACCTTCCAGAAATTGTCTCAAATAATATATGCAATAATTATACAACTCAATCCATCAACTAATTAACCAAATCAGATCAAGAACACACTCATTCAAATTTAGAAGAACATGAACCCTAGAATTACAGTAAAACATCAAAATCGCACAAATCAATATTCCCAAACCTGGATTCTAACTTCTATCACTTAGCTCCACTTGGTCCAGCAACCTCTTTTCCCTTTGGATCACGTGGAGCCTCAGCTAGAACACAAACACAGTAAATTCAACCCTAGGTTAAAACTCAACCTAAAGAAGAAGATGAAGATGCAAACTTACAGTAAAACAAAGACAAAATCATGCACTTACCTAGCTAGGGAATGCAAGGAGAGGATCAATTTCACCAATAGAACCTTGAATCACAATACACAGTACTTGGGAATAAAGAAAGTGAAGAAGAAGAGAGAGTGAGTGAGAAAAACGTAAATCTGTAAATTTAGGTTCCTTTTTCCCTCATTCCCTTTTCTTTTTCTTTTCTTTATTCTAAATATGTATCAGACTCCTATTGGTGACACTAATCACTCACACTAAAGTAACCTACACTACACACACCTAAAACCCTCTTCACTTATGCATACCCTACCATGGTATGAACACATGCACACAAGTATATCTCATTTAATTAAACACACTAATGCCATGTATGCACCCACATACTAATAAAACCCCAAAATCACATATATTTTACTGAAATACCCTTATGAGATGCTGAACACATGCGAATGCCTACACATACAGACAGACAGTCAGACAGACAGACTGGCTCATTCTACTAGGGGGCAAACGGGGTGTGACATACATAGCAAGCATCGTATTAAGGTACATTTCACCTAGGGGAAGTATCTATTTCCATTAATGAGCTTTGGTCAAGGGTGATGATAATTTGGGGCTACCCAAGCATGGTCCCTGCCAATGGGTCTAGCTCATCACGAGCATAGTGACCAATCGGGTCTCCATTTAATATACAATGATGGTACGAGGCTTGGGCTAGTGATTATCCTTAACACTTCCCTACATTGAGTGAACGTAGGGTCATGCTTCAAGAACGCACCGGGGTAAGAATAGGGACCAAACTAGCATAGTTTTAAGGCTTTAATGAAATGCAATGCAATTTCGAAAAGGGATAAAATTTTTAAATTAAAACTCAATTATAATTTTTAACCAAGGTACTTTCGAATCGAAGTCTCTTATGTCCCCAAAGGAGTCGCCATTGTGACGCGTACCCCCGTGGTGGCCCTAAACGCCTGCTCTTAAGGGCTTTCGGGATGAGGTTCAAGGAAACTTGCAAGTCAAATTGCAAGGGCGTCTATTTCGGGCAATAAGGAGGTTTCATGGAGTCGCCACCCAATAGAACATTGGGAAAGTTCGTCTAGCCTCAGTGAGCCTAAGACAGAGCAGCTATATCCATCATAGGCAAGTCGGAGGTGTCTTGGAGGCCCCACCCTAACATTAGCATAGCCCTCTCGGCCTCGCGCTTGGGTAAACCAGAGGTGTCTTGGAGGCCCCACCCTAATAGAACATTAGGATGGCCCTCTTGCCTCTTGGTGCCTAGGACTGCGCAAATTAAGCTTTTTTACGGGACACAAGAGGTGTCTTGGAGGCCCTCATCCCAATAGAATATTGAGATGGCCCTCTCGCCTCATTGAGCCCAAAGACCGGAGATGATTCGGGACTTCTCATTTATTCAAACCTTGATTATGTTAAAATTGAGTTTTGAATTTAAGTTTTCATGCCTTTTCTCATACGTTTTGATGCAATAATTAGAGCGCAAGTTGGTAATCCAAGGAAAGCGGTAAATGAAAGGATAATTAAAATAAAGTACATGAAAATAAATTACAACAAAACTAGGGGCGGAATACAACCCCCATTGAAAAATAAATGTAAATCATACATAAAACGGGGTATTTATTAAGGATGAAGACATTGGACTTCGCATGCATAGTTAAAAAACAATTATAAAGTGACAATTCACTTGGATGGAAGATTAGGACATTGGTCCCCCTTTATTAAAAAAAGCCAATTTATTTTGCAGAAATACTTTTGTGTGATTTTAATTAAGCGCGCATAAAAACATGATTTTATTAATAATTACATGATAAAATAAATCAAAATACAAATAAAGTAAAAAATTAAATACAATAAAAATAAATCTCCGGATCTCCTCTTTCGCTCGCATGGATGCTCAAACAAGGAAAAATAAGGATTTGGAACCGAAAACAAGCACAAATAAAACTTATGTTAGTAATTAAATCAAGAAAATCAATTAACACATAAAACAATAAATAATATATTAGAATAATTAAAATATGCATTATTTACGATAAATAAATTAACTAATATAATGAAAACAAATAAATTAGCATATTGACATGTTAAGACAAACTATGATAATAATAATAATAATAATAATAATAATAATAATAATAATAATAATAATAATAATAATAATAATAATAATGAAGAAGAAGAATAAACAATTAAATAAAATAAAGTAAAAAAATATAAAAAATGTTCAAACTATATACAAAATCACATAAAATAAATAAAAACACAATAAATATAAAATCTACATTGTTAATAATTAAATATAAAAAAAAACAAATAAAAGAAAAATAAAATTAAAAGATTAAGCCTAGAATGTTTACCCTCAGATTTTTGATTCGATGGAATAGAGAAGATAATTGATTTCCTTATTTTGATTCACGAAGTAGAAATAAAAATAATAAAAATTGGAATTTTATTCCAAAAGAGAATTGTTTAAGAAAAATAATAGAAGAAGAAATTAATTTTTCAAAAACAAAGAATTGATTTCTTTATCTCAAGTATGTTTATTGATTAAAATTGTAAAAAAAAAGGGAAAGAAAAGAAATTTAATTCCTAAGAGCAAAGAATTATTTTCTTTGTTTCAAGAAATTATAATTGATAATAAAAAAATAAATTTCAAGAGCAAAGAATGGTTTTTCTTTGTCTCAAGAAAAAATTCTTGATTAAAAACTGAATTTTTAACCTCAAAAATTTTTATTTGGAGAAGAAAAAAAATGGAAAAAGTGTAGAGAGAATTCTTGGAGAAGAAGAAGGAGAAAAATAAAGATTATTGATGCAAAAATGAATTCCCCCCTCTTACCTTTCAAATTTTCAACTTAAATGAATAAAAATGGAAAAAATAATTAATTAGGGAAGGAAATAGGATTTTTCGCTAATTTCCCTTAATTTGGGTGTAAAAACAGAAGAAAAACATTAAAATCACGAAAAATGATGAAAAAAATCAAGAAAATTGAAGAAAAAACTGAAAATGGGGAAAAACCCCCGTTTGCGGCGGATCTGGGCCGACCGACGCCCGTCGGGGTGCCCGACAGGCGTCGATCGCACGCGCAGGGCTCGCATGCTCCCTCAGCGCACGCGTCGCTCGAGCGCGAGCGCCGCGAGCTGCCGCTGCGACACTCGCAAATATATATATATATATATATATATATATATATATATATATATATATATATATATATATATATATATAATTTTAAATTTAACTAAAAAAACTACAATTTGTAAACCCCATTTTTCAAAATTAATTTTTAAAATATTTTTATTATTTTTTATTCTAAAATGCAAATTTGACAAGAAAATCATCAGTTTCAACCTTTTCGCCCGTGAATAGGAAATTTATCATTATTGGATAACTCTAATCTAGGCTGACTCAGGACCCGGTGTCTACAAATTTGAGATGCAGGCACTGGCTTGCGCTTATAAAAGACTACGATTGTTTTATTGATTGCCACCCATGAAAGGTGAATGTAGTTGCTGATGCACTCAGTAGAAAATTTATGATAGCTAACCTTAATTTCTACAAATAATATTCTTTATTGTGTATTACAAGTGTAAGTAACTAATGATATTGTGTGTAGCCCTTCGGCCATGAATGTCAGGTTAGATTTGGGATAAGATGGAGCAATTATGGCTGAAATGCAAGTAAAGCTAGATTTCCTACGATAGGTAAAGCTAGCACAAAAGCAAGATGATCGCCTGACTACCATAATGAAACGGGTAAAGGAAGGTGATGATGGTAACCATTCATTGGGCACTGATGGGAGCTTGTATTACAAACAATAATTTTATGTTCTTGATAAGGCAAAGTTGAAGAAAAGTATCTTAACTGAAGTTCATAACAGCAATTATTCAATGCACCCTAGTGGTAACAAAATGGATCAAGATCTTAAAGAATTATACTGGTGGCCAAGTACGAAGCGAGATGTGACTGATTTTTTGGGTAAGTGTTTGATTTGCTAGCAAGTAAAAGCAGAACACCAAGTTCCATCAGCATTGCTGCAACCTATCTTTATACTTGAATGGAAATGGGATCGGGTGACTATGGATTTTGTAATAGGGTTACCACTCACTAGAAGGAAGCATGATGGTATTTGGGTTATTATTGACAGACTCACTAAATCAGCCCATTTCTTATAACAACCGGTGGCAGCCGACTGAGGGCTATCCGCGGAACATATCCCATCGGGCCTTCCCAGCGCGTCTCATAATGCCACCGCATTGTACTCACGATCTTTACACTTCCCCTTGTGCATTTTTGCCTTTCGTGGGATTCGAACCATGGACCTGGGGAATAAGTCCTTAATTCATAGAATCCCACTACCATTAGGCTAGCTGATGTGTAATCGATGGCAATTATGATCAAACTATGTCCATTAGAGGGTGTAGGGTGTATCTCTCCCATAATATCTATTCCCCAAGATGCAAATGGTAAAGCTGATGTTAACTTGTGCAATTTTAAAACTGACAAATGCCTCAAGTCCGCATATTGTTGGCATAATTGATACTGCTTCACATATTTTGAACAGTCCGTATCCATTGTGAGCCAATAAAACCCTTGTTGCATAATCGTATTTTCTATAATGCACCGTTTATGTTGATAAACTAAGTGGATAGCTTGAGGATCAATCTTTGGTCCTTTTCGGTGGCATCTTTTTGGAATACCATCTTCTCTAAATAATTTTGAATATCATAATACCATGGCTTCTCATCAGCAGTCTCAACTTCCATTATTAGTTCAGATGTGAAATAAAGCTTTTGGGAACTGGAGACAAAAACAGGCTTTATAACCACCCCTTTTGGGTTATCCCATAGAGATACTAAAGTTGAGAGAACATATACCAATTGATTTTCATCTCTAGGAATGAAATGGAAAGTACAAATGTCGAATTGACTGCTTAACATCTTATGATATTTTACGTAGGGTACCAACTATTCTTCCTTAACAGACCATTCACCTCGGATCTGATGAATTACTAGCGATTAATCTAAAAAGAGCTCCATAATTCTTGCCCCCAAGGCCAATAATTCCTCCAATCCAAAAATGCAATCTTCATATTCAGCTTAATTATTAGTAGCCTTGTACCTTAGTTTTTTGGCTAATAGAAGTTTTTCAGTGTTTAGGGTGTAAGAATGATCCCTACTCTTGCCCCCTTGCTATTAACTGCTCCATCGAAATGCAACTGCCTGCCAGCCTTGAATTGCAATGGCCGTAAAGTCCTCATCTGGTAAATTAAACTCAACCAAATCTCCTTCGATGGGGTGCTTTGCCAAGAATTCTGCTACTGCACGCCCCTTGATTATTTTTTTGGTGACATATTCAACATCAAATTCTTATAGGAGCAATAATTATCTTTCTATCTTTACTAAGAAAGAGGGTACTTCCTGAAGATACCTAAGAGGATTTTTCTTAGCGGCAGCTTTTACCTTGTAAGAATGGAAGGAGTATCTTAGAGGTCCAAATCGCCACTAGGTAAATTCTTTTGACTTTAGTATATTTGATCTCATAAGAAAGAAACTTCTTACTAAGATAATAAACTGCAAATTCTATTTCGAACTCAACTTCTTGAGCAATCATAGCACCTACTGAACTGTTTTCTATTACTAAGTATAGGATTAAAGGCTTAATCAGCTAAGGTGGCCTTAAAACCAGCGGGTATAACAAATATTCTCTAATAGTTTTAAAAGCTTTCTAGCAGTAGTTATTCCATATTATAGACTGATTTTTCCTGGGCAATTTAAAGATAGGCTCGTAAATCGAAGTAAGCTTGGCAATGAACCTACTGATATATTGTAATTTCTCTACGAAACTTCTAACATCTTTTTCCTTTTAGGGTACCGGCATTTCTCTAAAGGCCTTGATTTTATCAGGATCAATCTCAATCCCTCTCTGGCTTATAACAAGACCCAAAAGCTTTCCTAGTGTAACACCAAAGATGTAATGTCTTGAAATATACCCTAGTATCAAATTAGTTTAATTAAAATAATTGGGATGGAATTGAATTGAATATGTTAATTAAGGACTTAAGTGTAAGTTGATTAAGGACCTAATTGAACAAATAAAATAAGTTTAAGTTGCTAATTGGTAGATGTGAATGTTTAATGTTAAACAAGACTATTAGTAGCTAATGGTGATTAATCAAAAATTAGATTTGATTAAGTGGGATTTGTGGGAAGGAAGTGGAAATCCTAGTGTCACTTCTAGGAGTTGCCACCTCACCCTCTAACATGCAATATAAGGGTTAGAAGAGAGAGAAAATCCTCACTTTTGCACGTAATCTTTAGCCGCTCTTCTCTCTCTAAAGTTTTATCTTTCTTCAACTTCTTCTTTGTGTACCATCTCCTTCCATTTTAGATTCAATAAATTCTGTTCAGTGATCAAGAGGTTAATTATGAAGTCGAGTTTCTAATTTGCAAGGTAAATAATTGAGTTGGTGTGCTATTCATCTTCTTCTATTTCTTTAATTTTGTGTTAATGTGGAATTTGACATTAGTGTCCAATTCTGGAAATTGGACTTGAACTTATAGTTGAGGAAATAAAGAAAAATAAGGGAAAGGAGAAGGTGGTGGATCAATGAGCTTATGAGAAGAGGTTTGGGAAAACACTCTTACTTGTGCGCTATTCTTGATGTAGTATAACTTTAAATTGGAGGATGAAATATATGTGTTGCAATAAATATGAGATGTGTAACTTTGCGTTTTCATAAACTGAAATAAAATGATGAATTGATGAGTTAGTTGATGAATATAAATATGTTGCTCTGTTTTGAATGAATATTGGAATTGTTATGTAAATGGTATAATTTATTGATTAGTATGTAAGCAAGCATGATGGTGATGAATTGGAAACTTGTTTTAGAAACTCACTCAATTAATGCAATTTAACTAGTTAGGTAAGTTTTGGTAAAACATAATTTGTAGGGTATCCAATATTATGAACTAGTATGGATTATGACCTTGATATTATAATTTTAGATGGATGGTAAATGTTTTATAATATCCTTAATAGGTAGATAATTGAAGGCCTAAATAACTTGCTAGAAAGTAATGGGGATCATATGTAAAGAGTGGTTAAGAGTAGAAGTGAGGAAGTGAGTTTTGGAGCTTGAAATTAGGAATTTGGGTTTTGTCGTGAGTACGATAGGGGTTGCGAGCGCGACAGAAGGCTACTTAACATTGGTATTATCTTCTGTTGACAAAGGCATGGAGTAGGTTCTGTCGCGAGCGCGACAGAAGTTATCATCCAATTCAGTAGCGAGCGCGATAAGGGTTGCGAGCGTGAAACTTATGAGGGTTTTAATTAAATTCTTAATTGCCTTAGATTGATCAATTTATGAGTTTATATGTAAGAGTGCATGTGTATGATAATAATTTTTGCTTTATGCATATGAATACCATTATATATAATTGTTAAAGTGATTGTATTGTGTAATGAACATTAATACTATTGATGCTTATGAGAAGTGATAATATGAATAAACCGTATTAATAATATAGCCTGCGAGTCAAGAAGTGGATAGATAGGCATCCCTATAGGGTCTAAGTGCTGCAGCCAAATGCATTTGATTCCTTAAGAATCATCAATGCGATTTGAATCCTTATTGGATTCCCTAATGCGAATTTATTGATATTATTGATCTTTTAGGTACCTTCGGGTGCTAATGTGAATGTGTGGTATCTACGGGTACTAATGTGTTTCTTGTACCTTTGGGTACTAATGCGATACCCATTATCCGTATCTTTGAGTTGCAGGCAAGACTAAAAATATACATGTTAATTAATTGAATGACGTGAAATTAGGTGACATATCCTTTAGTATGACTATAATGAGCATGCGAAAATGATCTTATAATGTAACCAAAATGTAACTGTTATGTTATGATATGTACATTGAATAGTTATATTTATATATGCGTATGTTGAGTTTGGAATATGGAATCTATAAGACTTGTTATTGTTGTAATGAATTATCTATACATATATGTGCATATATTGTGTTATTGTATTGTTTTCCCGACTAAGCGTTATCACTTAGCACGGGTTTTCTAATACATCTTGGTTCGGGTGCTAACTGATTTCGAAGGGCGGATTCGCATTGTCAACGGTCAACACTAGGAGTGCCTATAGTGTAGGTTTTGGAATTTTGGGCATAGAGTTATGTATATGTTTTATTTAATTTTTTGAGAAGCATAAAATATGTAATAAATGGAATGACTAAGTTTTGTAATATTAAGCTTATGACATATTTGTATATGTAAGTATGTAAGTTCAAGCATATAATAGTATGAGATATCCGCTGCATGTGAATGTATGTGAAATGAAATTTATTAGCACCGGTTTTGACATGTGACCATGTTAGAGTTATATGTGCTTATGATTGTCATGTGATGACCGTTCTCGGCTGCTTGAGCTGACCTAATTGTGCGATCGAGAGTGGGCATTCGAAGTTGTTGTATTAGAGCCTAGGTTTAACCTTTTTTGGGAATTGGGTAGACTAGGATGTGTATAGTTGTGTTGACCTAATGCGGACGTCTTTGTTTATTGTATCAGATCGATGGATCCTTCACATAACTCAAGAGAAGAAATGGCATAAAGTATTAATGCTTGAGAAGTGGAAGTGTCTGGGTTTGGTCAGTCTAGGCTAGTCAGTTTTGGTCATGAGGTTCCAATGGTTCCTATGGAGGCCTTGCTTAAAATTTCTTAGGACATGGTAAGGGTGTTAGATCAATTGACAACACCGAAGGCTCTATTAAAATCGATGAAAAAGCATGGGGCGGAAGAGTTTCATGGAACTAGATTGGATGAATCGGAGAAGGCAAAATGCTGGATTAAAAAGGTTTAGAGGGTGCTCGGGGAGATAAGGTGTCCTCCTAATCTGCAAGTGGAATGCATGGTGTTGTTGCTTCAGGGTGCAGCATATGACTGATGGAAACTAGTCCTAAGGCATCCAATGCTTTCGAACCTAGTTACATGGGAATTCTTCGAATGGGAGTTCCGTAATAAATATGTATCCAAGGCATGTAGAGAGGCGAATTGGAAGCAATTCTTGAATTTGAGGCAGAGAGCCATGCCAGTGGTCGAGTATGAGAAAAAGTTCTGTAGACTAAGTAAGTATGGACCGCCTGGTGTATTAACTAAAGAGTTCAAATGTCAGCAGTTCGAAGAGGGATTAATTGAGCATATTAAGGCATTATTGATCTCAATGACCATGGAGCAAAATGTGAGCTATTATCAAATAGTGCAAGCTGCTGTGAGAGTAGAGTGGTCATTGGAGATTCAGAAGGAAAGAATGCAAAAGAGAAATCTGAACCGAGGTGGATCTCATTCAAGCAAGAGATCTAGAGATTCTCAAGTGGCACCACTAGCGAAATCTGTCAATAGCCCAGCAACCAGAGGCACGAAATAAGGGTCATCGTTTGCATCTAGTACTGGCAGAGGTATATCTGGTGCAAGAAGTGAGGTGCCTGAATGCTTGCATTGTGAAAAACGGCATAGAGGAGAATGTTGGAAAGTGATTGGTGCCTGTTTTAGATGTGGGAGCACCAAGCATTACCTAGCCAATTGTCCAAAGTCTTATGAAGTGGTTGGGAATGAGAAAGAGACTAGTTAGGGTGGTTGTAATTTACCTCCTGTCAACAGAAGTAGAGGACGGGGTCATGGCAGAGGAAGCTAGTCTAGAGGTGGAACTAAATAAGAATCAGTGGTAGACCTTCAGTGGCATCGGCCCGAGCTTATGCAATGAAGGCTCGAGAGGAGCAAGATGCGCCAGAGGTCATTGCAGGTACATTTTTACTTTATGATACAAAAATGTTTGCATTGATTGACCCTGGATCTACACATTCTTATGTTTGTTCTAAGAGAATATGTGATAAGATGCTTGTTGCTGATTGCTTGAATTATTACATGTGTGTAACTAGTGCTCTGGGTAGTAGTGTGAATGTGAACAAAATGTATAGGGATTGTTCATTAATGATGTTCATTGATGATATTTTGGTCTATTCCAAGCATGAGAAAGAGCATGAGCAACATCTGAGAATTGTGCTTTAGGCCCTAAGGGAACATCAGTTGTGTCCTAAGCTTAGAAAATGTGAATTCTGGTTAAAAGAAGTGCCTTTTTCTGAGGCATGTTGTGTCTTATGAGGGTATAAAGGTAGATTCGGCCAAAATTGAAGCAATTGTGAATTGGAAACCACCCAAGAATGTGCCTAAGATTCGAAGTTTTCTAGGGTTAGCTGGTTTGTGTAAGGGTTTTCAGTGATTGCTTCAACACTTACTAGGTTGCTTCATAAGGGAGTTAAGTTTGAATGGTAAGATAAGTGTCAGGCAAGCTTCGAACAGTTGAAGAGAATGTTTGTTGAGGCACCAATTTTAACTCAACCTATTTCTGGTAAGGAGTAAGTTCTATGCAGTGATGCTTCTGGAATAGGATTGGGTTGCGCATTGATGCAAGATGGAAGGGTTGTGGCTTATGCTTTAAGGTAATTGAAGGCACATGAGCAGAATTACCCGACTAATGACTTGGAGTTAGCTGCAGTGGTGTTTTCTTTAAAGATTTGGCGACACTACTTGTATGGTGAGAATTGTAAGATCTTCACGGATCACAAAAGTCTCATATATTGCTAACTAAAAAGGAATTGATTTTCAGACAGCGTAGGTGGCTCGAATTGTTTAAAGACTATGATTGTATAGTGGATTATCATCCCGGTAAAGCCAATGTAGTGGCTGATGCATTAAGCAGAAAATCAGTTTCGATTTTGTTGTTACAGCAATCGAAGTGGAGGTTTACTTTAGATGGAGCTTTGTTAGCTCAGTTGAGAGCTAGGCCTGTGTTGAGAGATGAATTTATATTGGCACAGAAAGATGATATGAGATTGCAGCAAACTCTGCAATCAGTCAGAAAAGGAGTCAAGACTGACAATTCAGTGAATGAAGAGGGTGTACTGTTTTATAAGAATCGGATGTGTGTTGCAAGTGATAAAGAGTTGAGAAAAAGACTTGTGCATGAAGTGCACAATACGGTCTTTACTATGCACCCAGGTAGGAATAAGATGTTTCAAGACCTAAAGCAATTTTACTGGTGGCTGGGTATGAAAAAGGATGTTGTAGAATATTTTTTGAAGTGTCTGACTTGTAAGCAGGTGAAAGCGAAACATTAGGTTCCACATGGTTTGTTAAGTCCTCTTTCCATTCCACAATGGAAATGGGATAACATTACCATAGACTTTGTTTCAAGATTGCCTTTCACATCAAAGCAGCATGATTCAGTGTGGTGATTGTCGATCGGTTTTCAAAGATAGTTCACTTTATACCGGTTCTAATGGATTATTCTATCGATTAGTTAGCTGAGTTGTATGTGAAGGAGATTGTTAGATTGCATGGTATTCCCTTGTCTCTTGTCTCGGATAGGGACTCGAGATTTACTTCTAAGTTTTGGAAGAGTTTACAAGCTGTAATGGGTATGAAGTTGAATTTCAATATAGCATTCAACCCTCAAACTGATGGACAGTCAGAAAGGGTGATTCGGGTGTTAGAGGATTTGCTTAGAGCTTGTATTCTAGATTTCTCTAATAGTTGGGATAAGTATATCCCATTGATGGAATTTGCTTATAACAACAATTACTAAGCGAGTGTTGGCTTGGCGCCATATGAAGTGTTATATAGTAGAAAGTGCCGGACGCCGATTTGTTGGACAAAATTGGGTGAGCAAAGGTTATTTGTTCGGATTTAGTGAGGGATACCGAAGAGAAAGCAAAGATCATTTAGGAACATTTGAAAGCTACTACTGATAGGCAGAAATCGTATGCGGATCTAAAAATGAAGGACATTGAATTTGAAGTGGGTGATAAAGTGTTTCTCAAAGTGTCTCTTTGGAGGAAATGTTGCGATTTAGGAAGAAAGGGAAGTTGAGTTCGAGGTCTATTAGGCCTTATGAGGTGCTGGAAAGAGTGGGATATGTGGCCTATTGGTTGGCTTTTCCTCCAACCTTGTCCAAGCTCCATGATGTCTTCCATGTGTCAATGCTTCAAAGATATCGTTTGGATGAATCCCACATTATACCAGTACAAGACGTGCAATTTCAAGCAGACTTTTCTTATGACGAGAAGCCAAAAGCAATCTTGGCTAGAGAAGTGAGATAGCTCCGTAGCAAACAAATTCCATTAGTTAAAGTGTTGTGGCAACATCACGGAGTAGAAGAAGCAACATGGGAACCAGAAGCTGCTATGCGCGAACAATATCCCCGCCTATTTGATTCAGGTATGAATTTCACGGACTAAATTCTTTTTAGGAGGGAAGAGTTATAATGGCTTGAAATATACCCTAGTAGCTAATTGGTTCAATTAAAATAATTGGGATGGAATTGCATTGAATATGTTAATTAAGGACTTAAGTGTAAGTTGATTGAGGACCTAATTGAACAAAAAAAATAAGTTTAAGTGGCTAATTGGTAGATGTGCATGTTTAATGTTAAACAAGATTGTTAGTAGCTAATGGTGATTAATCAAAAAATAGATTTGATTATTTGATTAAGTGGGATTAGTGGGAAGGAAGTGGAAATTCTGGTGTCACTCCTAGGAGCTGCCACCTCACCCTCTTTCATGCAACATAAGGGTTGGAAGAGAGAGAAAATCATCACTTTTACATATAATCTTCAGCTGCTCTTCTCTCTCTAAATTTCTTTCTTTCTTCATCTTCTTCTTTGTATGCCATCTCCTTCCATTTTAGATTCAATAAATTATGTTCAGTGATCAAGAGGCTAATTATGAAGTTGAGTCTCTAATTTGCAAGGTAAATAATTGAGTTGGTTTGCTCTTCATCTTCCTTTACTTCTTTAATTTTGGGTTAATGTGGAATTTGAAATTGCTGTCCAATTCTGGAAATTGGACTTGAACTTGTAGTTGAGGAAATAAAGAAAAATAAGGGAAAAGAGAAGGTGATGGATCAAGGAGCTTAGGAGAAGAGGTTTGGGAAAACACTCTTACTTGTGTGCTATTCTTGATGTAGTATAACTTTGAATTGGAGGATGAAATATACGTGTTGCAATAAATGTGATATGTGTTGCTATCTTCTTCATTTCCCCATCAATGCAGATGCTGCAGCCGACAGTTGGGTAATATCATAGATCTTTAAAGGCTCTTCTATAACATCTAGTGTAGTCTTGTCTTGCTTTTCCAAATCTGCAGCTTCATCTTCCACCTTCTCCTTTCCCTTAACTCGAGTAGCTAAAAGTTTGTATTTGGCAATCTCCTCAAGTGCATCTAGGTCCCAAACAATGCCTTAGGTCATGACTTGTTCATCCCAGAAACCCTTAATTGGCTTCATAAGTCTAATGTCCCAATCAAAGACGTCATTGAAAACCTCAAATCCTGGCACGACTCTCCCGTCAATCCATTAGGGCTCAGCTTCTACAGTATAGGCACAAACCAAGGTAGTGGGCACAAAACTCTTCGTGATGTGAGGGATCTTATATGTTATCTTCTTACTCTCTATTTTTATGCTTCGCTATCCAAGACCCCTTTGATCTTTCTGTCCCCTTATTGCAATAGCTTATTGAATTCCCAAAGAGTTTCTACCCAAACCAGCTCCGAGAAGAATATACATTTTTCTCATCATGCTGACCACTTGGGAACTTTCTACAATATCTTCGTCCTCATTCACCATGGCCACGTGAAAACTACTGAAGGCCTGCTTTGCAATCTCTAGGATGAAGACTTGATTTTCCCTGGTAGTTTGAATGGTCACAACTTGCCCATCATGCAGGATCTTTATCATTTGGTGCCGAGTAGGTGGTACTCCTCCTATCTTGTTGAACCATGGCCTCCCTAATAATACTCAAAAGTTTGTAGGGATAAGGAGGACCACGAACTCTCCTTTCGTCTTTACCGACCCCATCTTCACAAGTGCTTTGAATGTTCCTGATGCCTACCTTATCGAATTGTTATAAACAGTGATTGTGAGATCAGACTAGCTTAACATAGCCTCGTTTAGCCCAAATACAAGAATGGTCACCAAAGGAAAGACATTTATAAAAGACCCATCATCGACCATTATGCATGTTGTATGTTTTTCATTAATCTGTTACAGAGGGCAATTATGATTACGGCCTTCTGCCGGTGTATCTGCATCTGAATAAACCAAGCTCTCTCTAGAGCTTCCCTTCACAATATCTAGCAACTTGATAGGGGACATGGTTGTCACAATAGTAGATTCACATAAGGCCTCAACCAACCTTTATCTATGGGATGGAGATTGCTTTAGTAGGTCCCAGATTGAAATTTGAGCCATCGTCTTCTTCAACTGTTTTGTTATCAAATTCTCTTCTAGCTCATTTTTTTGCTGGTAAAGTTGTTGGATCTTGCTGCTTCGCAATTTTTGGAACTACCTTTCCACTATGACTCACTGCTCCGATTCTATCTCTCTTCTCATCCTTTGAATCCCATGGGTCAGCAAGCACTTCACTTTCCACTTCATCATCATTTTCTTCACTCTCACTAGTAGACCAACAGTTAATAGTCACCATGGGAATCCCTTTTTCACTTTTCATCTACTCATGGAATGTGATAATGATGTATTCATTACCAAACAAGTCTTTAAATATGTACCATTCGGGCAGACTAGACCTAATCATGAAAATAGGTGGGGGAACACTATTGTATTCAGACTTCTTCTTGTTGCTTCTCTTCTCTAGATCAGTGATCTGTTTTGAGTCAATAAGATCTTGAATGGCATGTCTTAGTGTCTTACAATTGTCCGTAGTATGTTTGATGTGTTGATGGTAAGCACAAAACTCATCATCCTTATGTCCCCGTTGTCCTTGGCTTTGGGCACGTCTTGGCGTTAAGGGCTTCAGATTTCCTTCTTTAATTAACCTTTTTAACACCGATGATAGGGATATTCGCAAGTTCAAAAAATATCTCTAATCTGCCCCTGTAGCTGAAACTTCTGCCATTTTACCTGCCCTACTACCACTGCTAGAACTTGCCAGTCTGTTATCTCCATGGTTATTACTATTTTTTTTGGCATAGGCCTCACTGCTTGCTTTCTTTGCCAAGTATTTGCTCTCTGCCTTTACAACGATATCATTCAAAGATTCCCAGTCTTTCAACCCTTTAATTTTCAACCACTCCTTCAGATATAGGCTAGCATTTCTGATGATTAATTTGATTTGATACGGAGTGTCCAGCTTCCTCTTCAACTCCATTACACTGTTCCTCCACCTAGTCAAGTACTCTTGGAGTAATTCCCCTGACTTCAGTTGCAGCAGTTCTAGATCTTTTAGAGTTATTTCCATTCTAGTACTACAATCATATTGTCTGAGGAACTCTTCAGTCAATAAATCCCAGTCCTCCTTCACTCTTCTATCAAGCCCATGGTACAAGTCAATTGCAGGCCCTGTTAAGCTCAAGCAAAAGTATTCTATCTTTTGCTTCCTCATTAAGGTCATACTGTAACACCCCAATACCCCCCCAGGGAGGATATCGGAGTGCCACACCCACAACACAAACATAAATGCGCAAACTCAAACATATCAATACACATTACAGTGGAAAAGAAATAATAATAAATCAAATATACTTGCATATAAAAATACAACGAAACTGTACACATAACAAAACATCTTGTTCAATAATACTTAATCATTCTTTTATACATGCACACTACACTTACAAATACAATATCTATGTACTGTTCACTA
This sequence comes from Excoecaria cochinchinensis, assembly GCA_947683425.1. Taxonomy (NCBI): domain Eukaryota; kingdom Viridiplantae; phylum Streptophyta; class Magnoliopsida; order Malpighiales; family Euphorbiaceae; genus Excoecaria; species Excoecaria cochinchinensis. The sequence continues at coordinate 814,136 of CANTUQ010000158.1, forward strand.
CAAAAAGATCCAACTATACAAATAAAACAAAAAGACTTCACTAAGCTTCTAGTGGCTGGCAGATGAGCAATCTCTAATCCAATCCTGCAAACCTACACAGGTAAAAACCCGTGCTAAGCGATAACACTTAGTGGGGATAAACAAAGCCAAAGACTTCTATCGAAGTCATAAGAACAATAGCACACACTACATGTCAAAAGTCATGCTCATGACATAACATCATATAATAGCATAAATTTTCTTGCATGCATATATTTCTTACTCTATCAATGTTCATACTCATGCAAACATCATGCACAATAAGTGACGGCCATATACTATCACTTGCGTGTAATCCTATGCAGCTACATTTAACTTAATAATTGCATTTCATGTAAAAGCATAAACATATAAAAGCCTTCACTACATCTTGTATACTCTACAGAACATTATCAGCCTGAAATCATTTAATGGTGGATATGGGTACTCTAAATATTGAACTTCAATATCAACATGTAGATACCTAACTCAATTATGAATACTCAGGGTATTCTCCACTAAGGCCCAAACAGTGCCACTTTACCAGCTGCACTTTAACCCTTTATAAGCATGCTTATCTATCCACTACTATGACTCTTTAGGCTTGTGCGAAAACTTTATACACTGAACTATATACTCAAGTATCTCTATAAATCATGATTCATCATCTAAAATCATGTACTAACCAAATAAACCATAATCACACTCATATCATATAATCATGTGACCATATTCATCTACTTTACATGCTCATACAACATACAATGCAATCCTATACATATACACTGGACAAAAACTTTACATATAAAAATCCATAGCATTGTTGCGCTCGCAACCTTCATCATGCCTATGACAGAGCCAAAGATCTAAAATTGCCACGCTCGCGGGAATGTTGTACTCGCGGGAGTGTTGTACTCATTTGGCTTCTGTTGTGGACCACGACGAGCTCGCACTCGCGACCAGATACGGCAAGGCAAACACTTGCCCTCAGAGCGTTCTATCGAGCTAGCGACTCTTGTGGCACTCGCGATAGAACCCTGCTTCCTTGCCAAAAATCATGAACGCACAGACACTTACATGCACAACTACTCACACATCTACTTGTAATAAAAAGACATGCAAGCAATCAAAACGAACACACACCCGTATGACAACTTCGAACTTGATCAACACTATCAAGTTCTTAATCACTATCATGCCACCAATAACAAATCAAGTATAATAATATCTCAAAACATGCATCGATCACAACACACAAGATCCAAACCTCTCGAATAGCTCGATCGAATCACTACTTCGCATCAAATCTTCTCCTTGCCTTTATCTCACCTCTTGTCCACAGCTTCCATGCATAACAACCAAAACAAACACTTAATCCACATCTTATACTTTCAATCTACAGAAATATACAAGAAGAATATCAAGACCTAACTTCAACCCCTTAGCTCTTCAAACCTTTCACTTAAGTCTCAAAATACTTTTCAAACCAATCCAAGAATATCACTCAAAGCAAGTAAATGGAGAGGAACATAAGCAGAAGAAGAAGGCCAAAGAGAGAAAAGAACAAAGAAAGAAGAGTAGAGAATGAAAAAAGAGAAAGAAAAAAGCAAGAAAGAAGAAAACTGGACCAACCAACATTAACGCCACTAACTCTCATTAAGGCCAACCAACCACAATAACTCGCTCCACCAAATCTGTCATAAGCCATGTGCCAAGCCCCAAAACTGCCACTTGTCAATACCTATAAACATGACAATCTATGTTTTGTCGTGCCTGCGACTATTGTTGCGCTCGCGACAGAACACAATTCTAGCACAACCCACAACCTCTTAGGCCGAAAATGCACTAAAGTCCCTCAAATCCATTTCTTACCCTTTAAGACTTATTTTCTCTTTGCGGTTACATCCTTTAAATCCGTAATTCCTTGAACAAACTTGTGACGGCCGTTCCCTAACGACAAACTAGCTCAGCTAATCTTAGTTAGGGAAGGTCGGACACACACCCAGAACACATGCGGAAACTGAATAATAAAATTTCATCACACACTATTTTAATTCATGCATCACATGCCAACTACTATTAGTCACACGCCTTAGCTATTCACATGACACACATACATGTGGGGGGTTACATCCGTGATTACTACATTATTACATGCCTTTACATATTCAAAATACATATTAACCATATAAAACTTATACAAAAGTCCCGAATAACAAGCCCCCAAACCTACACTATATACTTCCTATTGTTGACCGTACCAAAATGCGGGGGACGTCCTTCAGTCACCTCTCGTCCGTACCTGCACGGATTAGAGTAAATCCATGCTAAGCGATAACGCTTAGTGGGGAACTCATACATATAGCATATAATTTATCACACATCAGAATCATCATACATAACATGCTAACAAACATGCCAGATCAACCATTACTATATTCAATCATAAGGCATCAACTACTTATTCACATTTCCATACTTTCTTGTATCACAATCACTTCTGTTTATATTTAATTAACTTTTAGCCGATTAACCAATTAGCCTTTCTGCCACTCTGCCTGCAATTCAATGACGCGGATAACGGGTATCGCATCGGTATCTCTCAGATACCAGTAATCTCATCGAGACTACTTTTTCACATTAGCACCTTCTGGTGCTTCTTATCACATTAGTACCTTCTGGTACTTTTCATCATTTCACATATAACACAATCCAGTAAGGATAATTGCATTGTGATTCCCATGGAATCAGACACATTTAACGCATGGGGCTGTAGCACTTGACCCTATAGGCATGCCTAACTATCCACTACTCGACTCGCAGGCTTAAGTTGTTAAACACGTTATTCAGTTCACTTTTCACTTTACACATTTGTATTAGCACACAGCCATACATTTCATTTGCATATTCAATATGCTTTCAAATTCAGTCTTCCCATTTAATATTCACATAACTTATCACATTCAGAAGTCATCATAGTTGTATGCATTTGTAGATCACTTAACACATATACATTACTTACTCATGCTGTCATTCATTTCAGCTTAAAGCCATGCCATTTGAATGACCAAACACATTAGGATTATATTGCCAAAACAGGGTGGGTCACGGTCACAATGGATTTCATTGTCACCGTGACATATTGAAGTCCAAAACAGAATGCAAATTGGGGACATGTCACGGTCACAATCAATTTCATTGTCACCGTGATGTGTTCCCAACTCTCGGCAGAATGCAACCTGAGGGTATGTCACGGTCACAATGAATCTCATTGTCACCGTGACATATTCTCATTTGCAAAACAGAATGCCTTCCTGGGTAGGTCACGGTCACAATGAATTCCATTGTCACCGTGACATACCAAATTCCTCTAGGCAGAATTGAACTCAGCATATGTCACGGTCACAATCAATTTCATTGTTACCGTGACCTATGCAAAAATACCAAAACACAGCTGTGTTTATCACTAGCACGGCTGTGCTTTTTCAGTCCACTTCTCCTTTTACGCCTAGACCTCAAATCTCATTCTTATTTGTTTGGCAATCAACCCAAATGCAACAACCACACAATCAATAACACATACCTGATTTTCCCTTCTTGTTTGGCATTCAATAATAATACAAATCATAATCATATTGCTACTATAATCATACAATTTAGCATCACATAATTCATGCTCAACCTTCAATTTCACATATCATGCAATTCAGTTCAAAACCCTATTTAACCAACACTAATCACATATTCATACAATTAGGGTTTGTTCCCAAACCTCGTCGCCTTAGCTCCTAATTACGACGGACGCTCGGTTCGCCGATTACAGCCTTTCCCTTATCTCTCTTCACTTATTCAGCTAGCAAAACCAGTTCAAATTCCAGAATTGAGCACAATCCATCAATCCTCATTCCAAACTAAATCAAAACCAAGAAGAAGAGTAGAAGATGAGAATATGCACACAAAACCACTTAACTTAAGGTCTTAACACTTAATTCTTGTTCCAATTAGCTACATGCTCACATCCACTTAAACCACTCTCATCCTTACTCACGGAAACAAGAAGAAAGCCAAAGCCAAATGCAGAAAATGAAGAATGAGGCCAACACACACTCACCTCTCACTTCACTAGGCAAATGCATGCAAAGAAGGAGGTGGCAAAACCTTACAAAGCCACACGGAATCCACTTCAGAAAACCTGCCTCCACTTACCAATTTTTTACTTTATTTTATTCCTAATTAACCCTCCATTAACTAGTTAATCAGCCTTTAACTCATGCTTAGCACAAACATTCATAATTACCATTTAACCCCTTAACTATACTGCTTTCTTTCAATTAAGTCCAATCCTACACATTCAATCCACTCACAAACATGCCAAATTAGGTTAATTCTCTTAGGGTACAAATCCGGCCATGACAACTCTCCCCTCCTTAAAGAATTTCGTCCTCGAAATTCATACCTGAGTGAAATAGTTGTGGATGCTGTTCTCGCATAGCCGATTCTGGTTCCCAAGTTGCTTCTTCAACACCATGATGCTGCCAGAGTACTTTCACAAGTGGTATCTGCTTGTTCCGAAGTTGTCTGACTTCTTTTGCTAGGATCACTATTGGCTTTTCATCATAAGTGAAATCTGACTGCACTTCCACTTCTGGTAGAGATAGCACATGGGAATCATCTGGCCTATATCTTCTTAACATAGACACATGGAACACATCATGTAGCTTAGCCAAAGTCGGAGGCAAAGCCAACCGATAAGCTACAAAACCTACTCTTTCAAGCACTTCATATGGCCCAATAAACCTTGGACTCAGCTTCCCCTTTTTACCAAATCGCAGTACCTTCCTCCAAGGAGACACTTTCAGAAACACTTTATCACCTACACTGAACTCAACATCTCTTCTCTTCAAATCAGCATACGACTTTTGTCTGTCACTTGCTGCTTTCAATCTTTGCTGTATGATTTTAGCTTTCTCTTCTGTATCACGAACCAAATCTGGCCCTATGACTCTGCTTTCATTCAATTCTGTCCAGCAAATCGGTGAACGACATTTCCTTCCATACAAAACTTCATACGGTGCCATACCAATACTGGTCTGATAACTGTTGTTATAAGCAAATTCCATAAGTGGAAGATACCTATCCCAACTCTTAGAGAAATCCAAAACACACGCTCGCATCAAATCTTCCAAAACCTGAATAATTCTTTCCGATTGTCCATCGGTTTGTGGATGGAAAGCAGTACTGAAATTCAATTTCGTACCCAACGCTGCTTGTAAACTCCTCCAAAATTTAGAAGTGAATCTGGGATCCCTATCAGAAACAATAGACAAAGGTATCCCATGCAATCGGACAATTTCCCTTACATACAATTCAGCCAACTTTTCCATAGAATAATCCATCCGAACAGGTATAAAGTGAGCTGATTTTGAAAACCTGTCTACGATAACCCATACTGCATCTTGTTGTCTTGAGGTCAGAGGCAATCCAGTAACAAAATCCATCGTGATATTATCCCATTTCCATTGGGGAATAGGGAGTGGATGCAACATTCCCTGGGGCACTTGATGCTCCGCTTTAACTTGTTGACAGACAAGACACTTAGACACATATTGCACTACATCCTTCTTCATCCCTGGCCACCAATACAACTATTTCATATCTTGGTACATCTTGTTTCCACCTGGATGCATAGTGAAAATTGTATTATGAGCCTCGTGCATCAATCTCTTTCTTAATTCTTTATCGTTGGCCACACACATTCTATTCTTATACAGCAGTATTCCATCTTCATTCACTGAATAGTCAGTCTTATCCATATCACCAACTGACTGCAGAACTTGTTGCAATCTCCCATCACTTCTCTGAGCAACTATTAACTCATCTTTCAGAACCGGTCTTGCTTTCAACTGTGCTAATAAAGCTCCATCTGCAGAAAACCTCCACTCAATCTGCTTTAACTGTAATGCTGAAATTGACTTCCTACTCAAAGCATCGGCCACTACGTTAGCTTTTCCCGGATGATAATCCACAATACAATCATAATCTTTAAACAACTCAAGCCACCTTCGCTGTCTCAGATTCAGTTCCTTCTGTGTAAGCAGATATTTCAAACTCTTGTGATCCGTGTAAATTCTACACTTCTCACCATACAAGTAATGTCGCCAAATCTTTAAAGCAAACACTACTGCAGCCAATTCCAAATCATGAGTCGGATAATTCTGCTCATGCGGTTTCAATTGCCTTGACGCATACGCTATCACCTTCCCCTCTTGCATCAATACACAACCCAATCCGACACCTGAAGCATCGGTATACAATACATACTCTTTACCAGTCATAGGCTGTGTAAGAATCGGTGCTTCTACTAACATCTTCCTCAACCGATCGAAACTTGTTTGACATCTTTCAGACCACTCATATTTCACTCCTTTACGTAACAATCTTGTCAATGGTGAAGCTATTACTGAAAATCCTTTCACAAACCTTCTGTAGTATCCAGCCAACCCTAAGAAACTGCGAATCTCTAACACATTCTTAGGCGGTTTCCAATTCACAATTGCTTCTATCTTAGTTGGATCCACTTTAACTCCTTCAGATGAGATCACATGACCTAGAAATGATACCTCTTTGAGCCAGAACTCACACTTACTGAGTTTGGCATACAACTGATGTTCTTGCAAAGTCCGAAGTACAACTCTCAAATGTTGTTCATGTTCCTTTTAATTTCTTGAATATACCAAAATATCGTCTATGAACACAACCACAAACTGATCCAAGTACGGTCTGAACACCCGATTCATTAAATCCATGAATGCAGCTGGCGCATTGGTTAACCCGAATGGCATTACTAGAAATTCATAATGCCCATAACGAGTTCTAAACGCGGTCTTAGGTACATCTTCTTTCTTCACTTGCAACTGATAATACCCTGAACGCAAGTCAATCTTTGAGAATACACCGGCTCCCCTTAACTGATCAAACAAGTCTTCAATCCGTGGTAAAGGATACCTATTCTTTACTGTTACTTTATTCAGCTGTCGATAATCGATGCACATTCCCATTGTACCATCTTTCTTTTTAACAAATAACACTGGTGCTCCCCAAGGAGAAACACTAGGTCTAATAAAACCCCTGTTCAGTAATTCTTGCAACTGCTCCTTCAATTCCTTCAACTCAGTTGGAGCCATTCTATACGGTGCCTTCGATACCGGTACAGTTCCTGGTACCACGTCAATTGATAACTCAACTTCTCTTATTGGTGGTACACCGCTCAATTCTTCAGGAAACACGTCAGGAAACTCTCTGACTATTGGTATCTCTTGCATCTTTACCTGTTCTCTCTTACTATCTAATACCAGGGCCAAATAAGCTTCACATCCTTTTCTCATACACCGACATGCTTGCATAGCAGATATCACATTCACAAGAGGATTAGTGCACACTCCTCTCACTGTCGCTCTGTTTCCCTTACCATCCGAGAGTATAACCATTTTCTTCTTACACTTAACATCCGCATCATACTTAGTTAAGCAATCCATACCCAGAATCAAATCAAACTCATCAAACGGTAGTTCAATCAAATCCGCTGGAAACACACTACCTTGAACTTCTAATGCACAGTTTCGATACACTCTGTTCACACTAACATTACCTCCCAAAGGGCTAGACACACATATATCATATTTTAAACATTCAACTTTAGGCATCTTTTCACATATCTTTTTATCACATACATATGAATGAGTTGAACCAGGATCAATAAGTGCAAACATTTCCACACCACAAAGTAGAATAGTACCTGCTATCACCTCAGGCGCGTCCTGATCCTCTCATGCCCTCATAGCATAAGCCCGCACTGGAGCCTCATCAGGTCTATCCACAATCTCAGAATCGACTGCACCTCTGGACTGACTACCTCTGCCACGTCCTCTTCCTCTTCCTCTGTTCGTAGAAGGCAAGTTTGAACCACCCCTACTCTGCTCTTGTTGATTTCTGACATCTCATAGGTATTCGGGCAATTAGCAATGAAATGCTCAGTGCTCCCACATCTATAACAAGCACCCGACACTCTCCAGCATTCTCCTCTATGCCTCTTACCACAATGAGGACACTCATGAACCTCACTTCTATTACCAGATGTTCCTCTTCTAGAACCAGATGCTGAGGGAGCACCTCGCTTCTTACCTCTCGCTGGAGAACTAAACCCTGATTCCGCAGGTGATGCCACATGAGAATCTCTTGATCTTTTCCCCGTCTGGGAACCACCTCTATTCGCATTCTTCCTTTGTCTCCATTCTCTTTGGGCTCCCAAAGTCCTTTCAGCTCTCAAAGCTGCTTGAACAATTCGATAGTAACTTATATTCTGCTCTGTTGTTAAAGAAATCAGCAAAGCTTTAATTTCCTCAATCAATCCATCCTCAAACTGTTGACATCGCAACACATCAGTTAACACACCTTTCGGCGCATATTTGCTTAAGCGACAAAATTCTGCTTCATACTCCGCCACTGTCATAGTCCTCTGTCTCAAACTCAAGAACTTCTTCCAATTTGCCTCTCGATGTGCTTTAGTAATATACTTGTTCTTGAATTCTTTTTCAAAGAACTCCCAGTTTAATGGTTCAGGAAGCATCGGATTCTGCAGGACCAGCTTCCACCAATCATATGCAGGACCTTGGAGTAATGACTCCACACATTCAACCCACTGATCTGGAGGACATCGTATCTCCTTAAGAATCCTTTCCACCTTCTCGATCTAGTACTCTGCTTTTTCTGACTCATCTAACCTTGTTCCATGAAATTCCTCCAAACCATGCTTCCTCAAAGATTCTATTGGGGCTCTTGGCGCCATCATACGTTCCATCACTCTCGCCATATCTTGTGTCATTTTCATCATGGCTTCCATAGGCCCAAATGGAATCTCATTCCCATAGCCAACCGATCTAGACTGCCCAGACCCTGTCACCTCAGCTTCACGAGGATTCACACTTTCGGCAGATTCCTCACCGGTATGCCTTCCAGAATCCATCTTACTACACAGATTAAACAAGGACTTCCGCATTAGGTCAACAAACTATACACATCTTATCTACCCAATTCCCAGAAAAGACTCAACCTAGGCTCTGATACCACAACTTGTGACGCCCGTTCCCTAACGACAAACTAGCTCAGCTAATCTTAGTTAGGGAAGGTCGCACACACACCCAGAACACATGCGGAAACTGAATAATAAAATTTCATCACACACTATTTTAATTCATGCATCACATGCCAACTACTATTAGTCACACGCCTTAGCTATTCACATGACACACATACATGTGGGAGGTTACATCCGTGATTACTACATTATTACATGCCTTTACATATTCAAAATACATATTAACCATATAAAACTTATACAAAAGTCCCGAATAACAAGCCCCCAAACCTACACTATATACTTCCTATTGTTGACCGTACCAAAATGCGGGGGACGTCCTTCAGTCACCTCTCGTCCGTACCTGCACGGATTAGAGTAAATCCATGCTAAGCGATAACGTTTAGTGGGGAACTCATACATATAGCATATAATTTATCACACATCAGAATCATCATACATAACATGCTAACAAACATGCCAGATCAACCATTACTATATTCAATCATAAGGCATCAACTACTTATTCACATTTCCATACTTTCTTGTATCACAATCACTTCTGTTTATATTTAATTAACTTTTAGCCGATTAACCAATTAGCCTTTCTGCCACTTTGCCTGCAATTCAATGACGCGGATAACGGGTATCGCATCGGTATCTCTCAGATACCAGTAATCTCATCGAGACTACTTTTTCACATTAGCACCTTCTGGTGCTTCTTATCACATTAGTACCTTCTGGTACTTTTCATCATTTCACATATAACACAATCCAGTAAGGATAATCGCATTGTGATTGCCATGGAATCAGACACATTTAACGCATGGGGCTGCAGCACTTGACCCTATAGGCATGCCTAACTATCCACTACTTGACTCGCAGGCTTAAGTTGTTAAACACGTTATTCAGTTCACTTTTCACTTTACACATTTGTATTAGCACACAGCCATACATTTCATTTGCATATTCAATATGCTTTCAAATTCAGTCTTCCCATTTAATATTCACATAACTTATCACATTCAGAAGTCATCATAGTTGTATGCATTTGTAGATCACTTAACACATATACATTACTTACTCATGCTGTCCTTCATTTCAGCTTAAAGCCATGCCATTTGAATGACCAAACACATTAGGATTATATTGCCAAAACAGGGTGGGTCACGGTCACAATGGATTTCATTGTCACCGTGACATATTGAAGTCCAAAACAGAATGCAAATTGGGGACATGTCACGGTCACAATCAATTTCATTGTCACCGTGATGTGTTCCCAACTCTCGGCAGAATGCAACCTGAGGGTATGTCACGGTCACAATGAATCTCATTGTCACCGTGACATATTCTCATTTGCAAAACAGAATGCCTTCTTGGGTAGGTCACGGTCACAATGAATTCCATTGTCACCGTGACATACCAAATTCCTCTAGGCAGAATTGAACTCAGCATATGTCACGGTTACAATCAATTTCATTGTTACCGTGACCTATGCAAAAATACCAAAACACAGCTGTGTTTATCACTAGCACGGCTGTGCTTTTTCAGTCCACTTCTCCTTTTACGCCTAGACCTCAAATCTCATTCTTATTTGTTTGGCAATCAACCCAAATGCAACAACCACACAATCAATAACACATACCTGATTTTCCCTTCTTGTTTGGCATTCAATAATAGTACAAATCATAATCATATTGCTACTATAATCATACAATTTAGCATCACATAATTCATGCTCAACCTTCAATTTCACATATCATGCAATTCAGTTCAAAACCCTATTTAACCAACACTAATCACATATTCATACAATTAGGGTTTGTTCCCAAACCTCGTCGCCTTAGCTCCTAATTACGACGGACGCTCGGTTCGCCGATTACAGCCTTTCCCTTATCTCTCTTCACTTCTTCAGCTAGCAAAACCAGTTCAAATTCCAGAATTGAGCACAATCCATCAATCCTCATTCCAAACTAAATCAAAACCAAGAAGAAGAGTAGAAGATGAGAATATGCACACAAAACCACTTACCTTAAGGTCTTAACACTTAATTCTTGTTCCAATTAGCTACATGCTCACATCCACTTAAACCACTCTCATCCTTACTCACGGAAACAAGAAGAAAGCCAAAGCCAAATGCAGAAAATGAAGAATGAGGCCAACACACACTCACCTCTCACTTCACTAGGCAAATGCATGCAAAGAAGGAGGTGGCAAAACCTTACAAAGCCACACGGAATCCACTTCAGAAAACCTGCCTCCACTTACCAATTTCTTACTTTATTTTATTCCTAATTAACCCTCCATTAACTAGTTAATCAGCCTTTAACTCATGCTTATCACAAACATTCATAATTACCATTTAACCCCTTAACTATACTGCTTTCTTTCAATTAAGTCCAATCCTACACATTCAATCCACTCACACACATGCCAAATTAGGTTAATTCTCTTAGGGTACAAATCCGGCCATGACAAAACTAATATCTACTACTCTTGATATACACATAACACTGCAATCCAACCAAGGCCCAAGTCAGGGTGTTACAAATCTCCCCTCCTTAAGAAATTTCGTTCTGGTAATTTCCCCGCTACTATATCCTTGACCAATTTATCCCTTGCTATACCCATATACAAAATCATAAACAATTAGGAACTTACCAGATGATCCGGCAGGCTCCTCTACTGCCTCTTTAATCGTAGCATACACTCTGGCTGGACCACCAAAAGGAATCGACTTCTTGACTGTTTCCGATGGCGCTTGGGTAGTTCTACTTCTTCTCGTTCCACTCCTAGCCACTCCAGACTTATCCTTGTCACCTTTGCTCGCTTGAGAAGCTAAGTTCTCTCTTGACTTAGGGCAATTGGCGAGCATGTGTTCCTTGGCCTACTAAAAAGTGAGATGCCATGCTCACACCCGCAATCTTATGTCTCTATGGCATGCCAACATATCTTGAACTAGACTTGACTACCAGATCACTACATAGGGCATTATTATTTTATTTTTGACATTATTAATGTGACATACATATTTTTCATTGCATATCATCATAATATCTCATTCTTTTTCTTGCCATTTCATCATTTCACATGTGATTATCATCATTACATCATCACATGTCATGTAAGCTCATTATTTCACCATGGTACACATGCATACATACATACTTGCATATGGCCCACATACCAATTTATTTACATTAATTATTTTTATCAATTTTATCATTTATTTAGGCCAACTACATGTTGTATAACATCACCATACCATCAATTTCCATGAAAACACATCAAAATCATGACTTTACACATGACATACATTTGGCCATACATACATCACATACCTCATGATGTTTTCACATGCTCTAACACATACCATTCATTATTTCACATGCCAAATACCATAGATCCATCATAAATATAGATAAAAATCATGAAAACACATGCAATTCACTTGATTCACATTCGGCAAAAGAAGAAATTTTTCACACAACATTTATTTCTTCATTTTAATCATCCATACCACTATTTTTAACATCCCTAAGCATAAATATCATGTTAATTTCAATTAAACATGCTTAAATCACATACTTTCTTCACAAACATAACCTAAATCCATACTTTTACCGTGGAATTAAATGGAATTTGCAATCACAAACCTCAAATCTATGTAATACACCTCTCAATTATCTTTTTCCTTGCCCTTAGCTTGCTTAGAGGTTCCTTCACCTATTGGACATAATTAAGTCCAAACACAAAAATTAAGATTTAATCAAAACCAAATTTCCTTTCATCAAATAAACTTAATAAACCTCTTATTCACATCTTAGAGCACCCTTAGGAACCTAAAAACCAAATTAAAAATACTTAAATCTCTTACCTCAATTTTACACCTAAACTTTAAGTCTAGATTTCACCAACTTTTACACCTTAAAATGAAATTCTAAGACCATTAATGGATTTTGGATGAGCTGAATTATTGTAGAGATGTTTGATTTTGAGGTGAAATGAAGAAAAAATGAAAGAAAAATGGTGGAGGAGAGAGAGAGAAGCATTCGGCCAAAGGAGAGGAAGAAGAAGGCTGAAATAAAATGGAATCCAAGGGGATTTCTAGATTTTTGGGTGCTTTTATATTGGTCCGATTGGACCCAACCAGGTCCAACCAAATTCGTTAAGCCGATTTGGTCCTATTTTCATTTTTCGGGTCATTTTCCACTATTTCTGTGAAATTGAATTTTCCTGAACTCATTTTCACTCCCAACAAAATTGATCATTCTTAGAATATTAAAATTAGTCTTCCTACAAAATTTCAACTCAATCGGAATCCGTTTGGGATCCGGTTCACTTAAATCGGTCCAATACGGTTCAGTCCAATTTTACCGTAAAATACAATTCTAATGCTGTAAAAAAATTTTGAAAATTATTCTAAGCCTTTTATCCTCTTATAGTAGACCATTTTATAGTATACCATTTTATAGTAGACCATTTTATCCACTCTAACTATTTATAAAAATTCAGTCAAAGTTCTGTCAAACCTTGGTTCAATCGAACAGAACTAGAGGAAACATCAGATTGACTTTCGGGAGCCTAAATGACCTTGTTTTTACACCAAATTATACTATTTCCCTCCATTTAACATCCTCTTTCTAATAGTGAAATAAAATATTCTCGGGTACTGTTTACCCCGGAATCACTATTTGTGAGCCCCACAGTTACTCTTCACGGGACCCATAGTTACTATTCACAGACCAGTCAAAGATGCTGCCACTATTCATGGGACCCAGTCAATGATGATGTTACTCTTCAGGGGACACAGTAATGATGATGTTATTATTCATTGTCCCACAGTTATTATTCATCATAATGACATTACTGATGTCATAATGGTCCCACATTTACTATTCAGTGGACCCCACCTAGCCCCACTTTTACTATTCAGTGGGTCCCACTTTTCACTATTCAGCGAAGTAAAAATTTTTGTTTACTGTTTCGGCCATTTCAGACTCGTTTGACCTCCGATTGACCTGAAATTTGCGCCTACGGACTCATATTGACGAGCTCTATCCAATGGTCCAATAAAATATTTTTCGATTTCGAGAAGTATTATTCACCTCGAAAGCACTATTCACTCTTGAAAAATACTATTTACGACTAACCCGGTATTGGGGCTGTTACAATGTCCCCTACTAATTAAAAATTTCGTCATTGAAATTTACCTAAATTGAAGAGCTGGGGATACTCTTGTCTCATAGTCTCTTCTATTTCCCACGTTGCTTCTTTGACATTGTGGTGATTCAAGAGAATCTTCACTAGTGGGATCTATTTGTTCCTGAGCTTCTTCACTTCTCTAGCCAGGATCTTCACTGGATACTCCTCATAAGTCATGTCTGGCTGAACTCGAACTTCTTCAGGCTTGATGACATGGCTGGGCTCTGAACGGTACCTTTGAAGCATAGAGACGTGGAAGACGTCATGAATCTTCTCTAACTCTTGTGAAAGTTTCAGTTTGTCAGCTATTGGTCTAATTCGCTGAATAATTTCATATGGGCCAATGAATCTCGGACTCAGCTTACCTTTCTTTCCAAATATCAGGATCTTTTTCCATGGAGAAACTTTCAGAAATACTTTATCTCCCACTTGAAACTCTATATCTTTCTTCTTCAGATCTGCATAAGACTTTTGTCAATCCATGGCTTCTTTCAGTCTGTCTTTAATCACTCGAACCTTTTCTTCTGTTTCTCGAATCAGATCTAACCCCACAATCTTGTTCTCAATGAGCTCTGTCCAACAAAGAGGAGTTCTACACTTTCTACCATACAAAGCTTCATAAGGAGCCATCTTGATACTAGTCTAATAACTGTTCTTGTAGGCAAATTCTGCTAAAGGCAAGTACCTCTCCCAACGGTTACCAAACTCAAGTATATAACATCTCAACATATCTTCTAGAATCTGAATCACACGCTCAGATTGACCACCAGTCTGAGGATGGAAAGCTATGCTGAAATGTAATCTAGTTCCCAAAGCTTCCTGAAGTTTCTTCCAAAAATGAGAAGTGAATCTCGGATCACAGTCTGAAATGATAGAGGATGAAACTCCATGCAATCTTACAATCTCACTAATATACAACTCTACCAGCTTGGATAATGAATAATCCATTATGAAAGGCAGGAAATGAGCTGATTTAGTGAGTCGATCAACAATCACCCAAACTGCATCATGTTTCTTTCTCGTGAGAGGAAACCCTAACACAAAGTCCATGGTAACCCTATCCCATTTCCATTCAGGGATGACAATAGGCTGAAGAAAACCTGAAGGAACTTGATACTCTGCCTTGACTTGCTGACAAATTAGACACTTACCCACAAATTTCGTCACATCATGTTTCATGCCTGGCCACCAATAGAGCATCTTCAAATCCTGATACATCTTCTTACAACCAGGATGCATGGCAAAGCTACTGTGATGAGCTTTTGATAGGATATTCTTTCGCAAATCAACTTGATTAGGAACGCACAATCTCTGTTTGTAATATAGCCCACCATCTGAACCCAATGAATAATCACTGACATGGCCGTCTTTCACCTGAGGCATAATAGTGGACAACCGATCATTCTGCTTCTGAGCATCTTTCACTTACTGGAGAAAATCTGGCTTAACTTGCATTTGTGCAATCAAAACTCCATCATTTGATAAGTCCAGATTAACATTCATAGCCCATAGAGAAGCCATGAACTTCCTACTGGGAGCATAAGCTACAATGTTAGCTTTTCTAGGATGATAGTCGATGAAGCACTCATAGTCCTTGATCAATTCAAGCCAAAGTCTCTGTCTCAAGTTAAGCTCTTTCTAAGTAAGCAAATACTTAAGACTCTTGTGATCAGTGTAGATGTAGCATCTCTCACCATAGAGATAATGTCTCCATATCTTCAATGCAAATACAATAGCTGCCAACTCAAGATCATGAGTAGGGTAATTCTTCGCATGAGTCTTAAGCTGTCGGAAGGCATAAGCAATCACCTTTCCTTCCTGCATCAATACACAACCCAAACCGTTTCTAGAAGCATCAATGAAGACCACAAAGTCCTTATCAGATTCAGGTTACACTAACACTGGAGCTTCAGTCAGTATACACTTAAGCTTCTCAAAGCTCTCCTGACATTTATCTGATCATTCAAACTTGACATTCTTTTGCAATAACTTGGTTAAAGAAGCTACAATCGAGGAGAAACATTTGACAAATCTTCTATAGTAACCTGCCAATCCAAGAAAACTCCTAACCTCGGTAACACTCCTGGGTGTCTTCCATTGAAGGATTGCTTTAATCTTTTTAGGATCAACTTTAATACCATCTATTGATACTATATAACCCAAAAATGATACCTCATTCAACCAGAATTCACATTTAGTGAACTTGGCATAAACGGCATGACCATGAACTCATAATGACCATACCTGGTGCGAAAAGCAGTCTTAGGCACATTTGACTCTTTAATCTTCAATTGGTGGTAACCACATCTCAAATCAATCTTTGAAAATACTCCAGTACCCGTCAACTGATCAAATAAGTCATCAATCCGAG
The DNA here is from genome assembly GCA_947683425.1 of Excoecaria cochinchinensis. Taxonomy (NCBI): domain Eukaryota; kingdom Viridiplantae; phylum Streptophyta; class Magnoliopsida; order Malpighiales; family Euphorbiaceae; genus Excoecaria; species Excoecaria cochinchinensis. The sequence goes on from CANTUQ010000158.1 coordinate 830,863, forward strand.
GCAGTGGATACTTGTTCTTAATGGTGACTTTATTCAACTGTTTGTAGCCGATACACAACCGAAGTGATCCATCCTTCTTTTTCATAAAGAGGACTAGAGCTCCCTAAGGTGAAACACTCAGTCAGATGAAGCCTTTTTGAAGCAATTCTTGCAACTAGATCTTTAATTCTCTCAGTTCTGTGCGTACCATTCTGTAAGGAGCAATAGAGATAGGTGCAGTACCAGGTACTAAGTCAATAGTAAACTCTAACTCTATATCAGGTGGCAGTCCTAGAAGTTCTTAAGGAAAAACATCCTGAAACTCCCGAAAAGTAGGCACATCTGAAGCCTTAAGTTCATCGTTTTTAGTCTCCATTGCATAGCACAAGTAGGCAACACACCCTTTTCTGATAAGTCTTTTAGCTACAGTAGCTGAAATCACATCAGAAAGAAAATCTTATCTCTCACCCACATTGACAATCTCCTGATCATCTGTAGTTCTTAAAGGTACTCTTTTCCTCTTACAGTCAACAGTGGCCTGGTGAGTGGATAACCAGTCCATACCCAAAATTACATCAAACTCTCGAAATGGGAGATCAATCAAATCAGCAGAGAAAACAAAACTCTGAGCACTAATTGTACAATCTCTATAAACTTTGTTCACTACTACACTATGCCCCAATTTGTCTAACTGACTGTCATGCAACCCTTTATCCCGCGCAACCACAGTACTAATATAGGAATACGTAGAACTAAGATCAATTAAAGCACAAACTGAATGAGAAAGCAATGAGAATTTACCAACAATGATGTCTTGAGCATCATCTTGCTCACGGGCTCTAATAGCATATGCATGTCTAGTGGTACGACCCTGAGGTGGCCGTACTGAAGGGCCTGAAACTGCCTGTGGAGGAGTTACTCCCCTACCACGTCCTCTTCGAGTGGCTGACCCCCCACCCACAGCTGGTGATGCTGCAGTGGACGGCTAGCCTTAGGACAATCTCTGATCTTGTGTTCTCGGGACCCACATCTGAAACAAGCCCTGTTCATATATTTTTTTTTTCAAATTTCCTATAAAACACAAAAAATTAAAAACTCACTTGTTTTACCCTAAAATAATTTTTAAAACATTTTTAAAATATTTTTAAAATACATTTTTATTCATTCCTAACAAATCAAAACCACAAGGAAATCATCACTTCCAACTTTCATTCTTCTTGCCTATAAATCGGCACACTTAATTTCATCATTGGGTAATCCTGATCAAGGCTACTCGGGACCCGGTGTCTACAGTTGCCCCCAATTTTGGGGAGGTTAGTGTGTGGGTGCCTAGGTGAGCCGAAATTCAGGAAAGGGAAAGAAGCGCGTACCTGAGGCTGCCTCCTTCCAGCTGCTCCATCGGGAACAGTGTTGTGATGTGAACTGTGAGTATCCTCTTGGATTGCACTGAGTCGCTAAAAAGACTACAAAGTGCCGGGAACCATCCTAAGACAGTGATGCGCCGGGTCTACTACAGACTACAAAAAATGCAAGAAGAAGATTGCACCGAGTTTGCTACAGACGACTAAAAGTGCAGATGTCATCCGTAGATGACGATGCGCCGAGTCGCTGACAAGACTACAAAAAATGCAAGAAGAGGATTGCACCGAGTCTGCTACAGACTACTAAAAGTACAGAGGTGTCATCCGCAGATGACGATGTGCCGAGTCGCTGACAAGACTACAAAAAGCGCGAGAGGAGGATTGCACCGAGTCTGCTACAGACTACTAAAAGTACATTGGTGTCATCCGCAGATGACAATGCGCCGAGTTGCTGACAAGACAATAAAAAGCGTAAGAAGAGGATTGCACCGAGTCTGCTACAGACTACTAAAAGTGCAGAGGCCATCCGCAGATGATGATGCGCCGAGTCACTGACAAGACTACAAAAAGCGCAAGAGGAGAACTGCACCGAGTCGCTGACAAGACTACAAAAAGTGTAGGAAAAAGAGATTTATCTCCTAAGAGACCTTGGAGAATTGCCTCCGCAACCGTCATCTTGACTTGAACGTCTTGCTCGAATGAATGTTAATGTTGAACTGAAGCTGTCCTTGACTAGCTTTTATGTGTGTGGCCTTCATTTTGAGTTTTCCTACAAGGCTGTGTGCACAGGAATATATACAACAGATAGTGCATGAATGTGCAAATGGCCCTATGCAGATGTTTGCTACAGAATGGTATGAAATGCATGCAAAAAGGATAGACCATGTCCTAGGTGGTTAAGGATCCGTTGAGGATATGGCTTGGCCGCTCCACCAGCCCCATGATGAACTAGAAATAGCATCTTGACTTAGGGACTCTGACCCGTAAACTCGTCAGAGAGAACTGTCAGGTGTGCATCTTTGCCCCCCAGTCAATGAGCAAATGCCCGGGATTCTGACTCATGTCCTGAATTATGCCTTATCTGACTGAAGGGAAATCATCCAAAGTAATGCCGCCTTATTGCTCCGGGCATCGGAAGTCATTGATTTGAAGGTAGTGCGTCCCTTGTAGATTTTCACACTAGCTTTTATTTGTGGGAAATGCATCCCTTTAGGGATTTTCACATAATCTTGTGCATAACTTTTGCCTGGAATGGACCCAACCCAATCCAGCGACTTTTATTTTTTTTTGTAGGGCAGACTGCCTGTCTCCAGGTTTTTACCCTACCCTTTGGCCTAACTTTTGCTTAGAGAGCCAGTTACGGTTTTCATCTCTAACGGCCTTCTTTTTTTTTTTTTTTTTTAATGAACTACAAGAGAAGGCTATTATCAGAACCTCCGCTAAGAGTGAATAACACATAACTGCTTGGGCACCTTCCGACAAAATGATTAGACAATAGCCATTAGATGAATAAGTAATATATTTCTTTTTAAGGCAAAACTAAAAGAACAATGAAAATGTAAACTGTATTCTTTTATTCATTGCAAAATTGAGTACATTTCTATATGATTTCATCATACATGATCCTTATTTAACAAGAATTCAAAAGCACAAGACTACACCTAATCTCGGAATAGATCTTGTAAGCATCAAACTCTTGTTATCAATCGGCCCTCTCGGGTTTTCTCGATTGAACATTTTCTCTCAGCCCATAATATTTGCCCAGGATGCCTTTTTTCGGTTTTCACCCTGACAGGGCGCCCAATTTTAGCAAGGCCGTCTTTTTTCGGTTTTCGTCCTGCGGGGCATTTATTCTCTTCTTTTTATTTTCTGGTCTTTAGCCATGGAACCTTTTTAGTCTATCGACATTGACCGGGTCTTTAAACTCATTCCCATCGCTGTTCGCTAAGATCGCTGCCCCTTTTGTTAGCAACTTTTTTAAGACGAACGTACCTTCCCAGGTTGGCCTGAATTTTCCCCGTATGTCCGGCACTCCCGGCCTCATCATCTTAAAGACCAAATCCCCTTCTTTCAATGGATACTTTTGTACATTCTTGCCAAAGGACCGAGCTAGTCTCTTCTGATAAACCCGATTGTGGTAATAGGCTCTCAACCTATCTTCATCCAACAGATTTAACTGCAACAATCACTGTTGTGCCCATTCTGTCTCTGGAATCTCGGCTTCCATTACTACCCTTAAAGATTTCAGCTCAATTTTAACTGGCAGAATCGCTTTGGTTCCGTATACTAGAGAGAAAGGCATCGCTCCCGTAGAGGTTCTGACCGTGGTTCTATAACCCCATAGTGCAAAAGGTAGCTTTTCTGCCCAATCTTTATAGCTCTGAACCATCTTGGCCAATATTCTTTTCACATTCTTGTTCGCCACTTCAACCCCACCATTAGCTTGAGGACGGTAAGGAGAAGACTTGTGATGCTGGATTCCATACTTCTGAAGCATCTGTTTACTTTTTGCTAAGAATTGCACCCCATTATCAGATACAATATGGTGTGGGAGGCCATATCTACATAATGAATTCCGCTCGATGAACTTAGCCATATCCCTAGCATCAATCTTCTTGAAAGATTCAGCTTTGACCCACTTCGTGAAATAATCAATGGCGACTATAATGAACCTGTGCGCATTAGAAGCTGTAGGACGTATCTCGCCTATGATATCTATTCCCCAAGCTGCAAATGGCCATGGAGATGTCAAATTATGTAGCTCTGAAACTGGTACATGCTAAAATTCGCGTATTGCTGGCATAACTAGCATTGCTTCACATATTTTGAACAATCCATATCCATTGTGAGCCAATAAAATTCTTGGCGCATGATCTTCTTTGCAAAGGCTAAGCCATTCATGTGAGCTCCACAGACTCCAGCATGAACCTCTTCCATAACATGTTCAGCTTCTTTCTCCACTAAACATCTTAACTGGATACCATCGGCTTGCCTTTTATACAAAGTGCCCTCTACACTGATGAATTGAGTGGACAACTTTCGAATCATCCTTTGGTCTTTCTCGGTGGCTTCTTATGGAAAAACTGACAATTCCAAGTAATTTTTAACGTCGTAGTACCAAGGGTTTCCATCGGTGGCCCCAACATCCATCACCTGCTCAACTTCAAAACAAGGCTTTTCCGAGATAGAGATCAGCATGGGTTTCACAGCAACCCCTGTTAGATTATCCCACATGGACACCAAAGTCGCTAGAGCATCAGCCAATTGATTTTGATCCCTGGGGATGAAGTGAAAGGTGCAAGTCTCGAACTGGCTACTCAACATTCTCAAATCCTTCACATAAGGTAACAGCCTTTCTTCCTTAACTTACCATTCCCCTCTGATCTGATGAATTACTAATGAAGAATCTCCGAAGACTTCCGCAGTCTTTACCCCTAGAGCCAGCAATGCTTCCAATCCAAAGATGCAAGTTTCATATTCTACTTCATTATTGGTCGCCTTGTACCTTAACTTCTTGGCTAACGGCAGCTTTTCACCATCCGGGGTTCTAAGAATGATCCCCGCTCCTGCCCCTTTACTGTTGACTGCCCCATCAAAGAACAATTGCCACCCCTGTACTGCTATGGCCGTGACATCTTCATCTGGGAAATTGTATTCGAACTGGTCTCCCTCAATAGGATGTTCAGCCAAGAACTCCGCTACAGCTCTTCCTTTAATAGTTTTCCTGATTATATATCCGATATCAAACTCTTGCAACAGTAGTAACCACCTTCCCATCTTTCCTAGTAGAGAGGGCACTTCCTGAAGGTACCTAAGCAGGTTATGCTTTGCAACCGCTTGTACATTGAAGGAATGAAAGTAGTGCCGCAACTTCTTAGAAGCCCAAATAACTGCTAAGCAAATCTTTTCCACTTCCACATATTTGGCTTCATATGGCAGGAATTTCTTGCTAAGGTAGTAAACAACAAACTCTACCCCAAAGTCATCCTCCTGGGCCATCATAGCAACCACTGAATTGTCTTCTACTGCCAGATACAAGATTAATGGTTTGGCACGATGTGGTGGTCTTAAAACTGGTGGATTCAAGAGATAATCCTTAATGGTATCAAAGGCCAATTGACAATCATTATTCCACACCACCGACTGATTTTTCCTAAGAACCTTGAAGATGGGCTCACATACTGAAGCCAGCTTGGCGATAAACCGGCTGATGTACTGAAGCTTTCCCAGGAAACTTCTAACCTCTTTCTCTTTTTGAGGTACTGGCATCTCTCTGATGGCCTTGACCTTATCAGAATCTACTTCAATTCCTCTATGGCTTACCACATGGCCTAACAGCTTACTCGAGGTAACTCCAAAAATGCACTTCTTGGGATTGAGGCGCAGATCATACTTATTGATCCTTTGAAAGAACTTTTCCAAAGCCTCGAAGTGACCTTCTCTGGTAGCTGACTTGATCATCATGTCGTCAACATACACCTCCACTTCTTTGTGGATCAAATCATTGAGAACTCTGGTGGCCATCCTCTGATAGGTCGCTCATGCATTGTTTAGTCCAAAAGGCATGACCCGATAAGCAAATGTACCCCATTCGGTGATGAAGGCTGTCTTAATCCGATCCACTATCTTGTTAAGGATTTGATTGTACCCTGCGTGTCACACCCCATTTGCCCCCTAGTAGAATGAGCCTGTCTGTCTGTCTATCTGTCTGTCTGTATGTGTAAACATTCGCATGTGTTCAGCATTCATAAGGGTAATTTCAGTAAAATGCATGATTTTGGGGTTTTATTATTATGTGGGTGCATACATGGTATTAAGGTGAGAATTAATTGAGTTGCATTTGTGTGCACTTACATATACCATTGTATGGTACATTTAAATGAGGTTACTTAGGGTGTGTGTAATGCATTGTATTTTAGTATGAGTGATTACTTTCACCAATAGGAAATGGATACATATTTAGAATAAAGAAAAGAAAAAGAAAAGGGAATGAGAGAAAAGGGACTTGAAGATTCACGTTCTTGCTCACTCACTTTCTTCTTCTTCAATTTTCTTTATTCCAAATACTGTGTTGAGGGTTCAAGGTCTTATTGGTGAAGATAATCTCTCCTTGCATCCCCTAGCTTGGTAAGTGCATATCTTGTTGTGTTTTACTGTAAGTTTATATTTTCTTCTTCCTTAAGTTTAGATTTAACTTAGGGTTTTCTTTGTGGATTTTCTTGCTGTGATTGTGTTTAGCTGAAGCTCCACGTGATCCTAAGGGCAAAGAAGTTGCTGGTCCTAGTGGAGCTAAGTGATAGAAGTTAGAATCCAGGTTTGGGAATGTTTACTTGTGAAATTGTATGATTTTGAAGTTACTGTAATTCTAGGGTTCATGTTCTTCTAAGTTTGAATGTGTATGTTCTTGATTTGATTTGATGAACTATTTGATGAATTGAGTTGTATAATTATTGCCGATGTTGTTTGGGATAACTTCTGGAAGGTAAGAACAGGTTTGTATGGACTTAAATCAAATTGGGATTGAATTCTGGAAATTCTGGAACTTCTGGGAAAAACGAATTACTGTAGAAACTCTCTTTGTCGCGTGACTCGCTACGAAGGAAGGCACGTCACGTCGCGTGACCCTCGGTCACGGCGTGACCTGCCTGCTGAGAAGCCAGTCGCGTGACCAGCTGAAGAGGAAGCAAGTCACGCGATGTGATCTTCGGTCACATCGTGCGACCTGCGAGGAAGAGGCAGATCACGCAGCGTGATCTGCGAGGGAGAAGCAGCGTCACGTTGCGTGACCCTCGGTCACGCCGTGACCTGCATAAGAATTGCGTGACCCGCGAGGATCACGCAATGCGATAGGCGAGGAACAAGCAGGTCACGAGACGTGACCCTAGGTCACGCCGTGACCTGCCTGTTGAGAAGGCCAGTCACGCCAGTGACCAGCCATTCCTCGCCCGATTCTCCGTTCAGCTCAGTTTTCCGAAATTTCATGGTTTTTAACTCAGAACTGAATTTGGTATTTCTTTTGAATGGACTTTAATATTGTACGATGCATGTCTTACTGTTTAATGCTTCGATATGCGTGATAGCATGATTTTCTGATGAATTATATTCTGTATCCTGAAATGTGATCTGTTTGACGCATAACCTGCTAGAGTCGAGTAAGTGGATAGTTAGGCATGCCTAATAGAGTCTTTAGCTGCAGCCCTCAGTTCAGTTTGGACCCCGATCAGGTCCCCGTTTGGTTCCTCGCGAACCCTTCAGTATAGAATCTTGTTTAAGATTCCCTCAGTATATAAATAACATGTTTTGATAAAGGATATAATATTTGACTTGTACCTGTGAGGTACCCTCAGTATTCGATTCGTACCCGTAAGGTACCCTCTGTACACTCGTTATCCACTGTCTAGAGTCAGCAGGTATTCTTTAAATGTTAATGGAAATGTTCTGATCTGATATGGCTTTGAATGGAATATCTGAATGAGTTTAATGATGAAATACATGCTGGATTATTCTATAATGGATATGATTATGAGATACTGAATGTATGACTTTTAAATACGAGCATGTTTATATGGTATATGTTATAACCTTTGCATTCGGCCATTGTGAATGTGTTATGCCTTGACGACCACTGTGAGTGGCCGTCCATAAGTTATGTGTGTTTCCCCACTAAGCGTTTTATCGCTTAGCACGGTGTGTTTACCCGTGCAGGTGCGGAAGACGTTTTGCTTTGAGAGAGTCGCCGTCATCAAGCCAACACAGAAGGGATTAGTGTAGGGCTCAATTTTGTATCAGTTATTGATTCTTTTTGTATAGAACTCTCTGTATCAGCTTCCGCTTTTGTATCTATATTTTGTATATGTAATATTATTTTGTTCAGCTAGTTGATCAGATCATTATTGTAATAGTATAATTATAGTAATGCATGATCAGCTTTTGCTTTCTGCATGAAAAGTTTTTAATTATTCTGTATTTCTGAATGTATGTTATGAATGGATGTATATTTTGCTTTGCTTTTGTTTGGTGACACCTTGTCTCATACGGAATCTCACTCCTTATCGGATGGGATCGCCTATGTATGGGAAGGGGGTGTTACAGTTAGTGGTATCAGAGCATAGGTTTAGGCGTTTCTGGGTGTTGTTGTGATTGTTCTGAGTTTCTGTGATGTGTATGTGTCTAGATCTATGTTGGCTGATACGGTTGTTTCTTGTTTGTTTAGATGGCTTCTAATTCTGCTCATGGTGCGCGTGAGGAATCCGCCGAGAGTGTGAATCCTCCAGTTGTAGATCAGTCTGTTTCTGTTACTGTGTCGGCTCAGCATGCTAGGGTCAAGCCCGAGGCCGCAGCCATGCCCTTAGAGGCTATGTTTAGACTGCATCAGGACATGGCTAGGGTTTTGGAGAGAGTGACTGCTCCTAGAGCACCTATGGAAAATCTGAGGAGGGCAGGAGTTGAGGATTTCTATGGTACCGGTTTGAATGAGTCTGAGACTGCAGAGAGATGGTTAGATAAAGTGAAGCGTGCTTTGAGAGAGATTCGGTGTCCTCCCGACCAGCAGGCAGAGTGTGCATTAGCTCTTCTTCAGGGGTCTGCTTTTGAGTGGTGGGAGTTGGTTTGCAGGCATCCTCAGCTACCGGATCCGATTACCTGGGAGTTCTTTGAGGGTGAGTTCACAAAGAAGTACATCACTCTGACCTATAGAGATTCGAGATGGGCGCAGTTTTTGGGTTTGAGACAGAGGGCCATGTCTGTAGCTGATTATGAGAAAGAGTTCAACAGGTTATCTCGCTATGCCCCTCTCGGAGTTATGACTGATGACTTTAGATGCAAGCATTTCGAGGCAGGGTTAAATGAGTCTTTGAAGATTGCTTTGATTTCTCTGATGTGCATACCTAGGATTAGCTATTATCAGATTGTGGAGGCTGCAGTGAGGGCAGAGTTGTCTGAGACTGTGTTGAGAGAGAGAGCTCAGAGGAGGAGTTCTTCTCGTGGAGGATCTTCTTCGAGTAAGAGATCTAGGAACCCACAGGATGAGTCAGCATCTGGTCCGGCTTCTAGAGGTAGACGTCAGGGTTCTACAGCTGTGTCAGGTTCTGGCAGGGGTGGTAGAGTTGAGACTACACCAGCTTGCCCTCATTGTAGTAAGTCACATCGGGGTGAGTGTAGGTGGCTCACCGGTGCATGCTTCAGATGTGGGAGTTCGGAGCATCAGTTGGCTGGTTGTCCGAGGGTGCAGGAGGATTCGGGTTCCCAGAGAGAGGTCAGTAGGGTCGGTTCGAATGCTTCTCAGGCTACCCGTGGCAGAGGCCGAGGTAGAGGTAGAGGTGGCCGGCATAGAGATGGAGCTGCTTCTGAGACTATTGAGCATCCTCCTCAGGGTGCCGTTAGAGCTTATGCTATGAGAGCCAGAGATGAGCAGGATGCGCCTGACGTTATTGCTGGTAAGTTTCTACTCCATGACACTGAGTTGTATGCTCTAATTGATCCTGGTTCCACACACTCATACTTGTGCACAGATAAAATTGTTGATAAATTGCATTCAGTTCATCAGTTAGATTATGAGATTTGTGTGACCAGTCCATTAGGGCATAGTGTCAGTGTGAGTAGAGTGTTTAGGAGTTGTCCTCTGATTGTTGAGGGAGCTGTGCTTCCAGCGGATCTGATTGAGTTACCCTTCAGAGAGTTTGACTTGATTCTGGGTATGGACTGGTTGGGTAAGCATCGGGCAGTAGTTGATTGCCATAGGAAGACAGTTGTACTTCGGGATAGAAGTCAGTCTCTTGTGTTTTTGAAAGGTTTGGGTGCTAGTTCTGTGAATAATGTTATTTCTGCGATGCAAGCTAAGAGATTCATCAGGAAAGGTTGTGAGGCTTTTCTAGCAGTTGTGTTAGATTCCAGGAGGGATCAGGTTCAGATTGAGGATATTCCAGTAGTGCGGGAGTTTAGTGATGTGTTCCCAAGCGAGTTGCCTGGGTTGCCTCCTGAGAGAGAGGTTGAGTTGTCCATTGAGATCATGCCGGGTACTGCACCTATTTCGAGAGCACCTTATCGGATGGCTCCTGTAGAGTTGAGGGAACTTAAATCTCAGCTACAAGAGTTATTGGATAAGGGGTTTATTCGACCTAGCATGTCTCCATGGGGAGCTCCAGTGCTGTTTGTCAAGAAGAAAGATGGATCCCTGCGGATGTGTATTGACTACCGCCAGATTAATAAAGTTACAGTGAAGAATAAGTATCCTTTGCCTAGGATTGAGGATTTATTTGATCAGCTTCGAGGTGCGGGTGTCTTTTCCAAGATAGATCTTCGATCAGGATTTTACCAGCTACGGGTTCAGGATGCAGATGTGGTGAAGACTGCATTTCGGACTAGGTATGGCCACTATGAGTTTCTTGTGATGCCGTTTGGTTTGACAAATGCTCCAGCGGCTTTTATGGATCTGATGAATCGCGTGTTTAGGCCATATTTAGATCGATTTGTGGTAGTGTTCATTGATGACATTTTAGTATATTCCAGGGATGAGAGTGAGCATGAGGAGCATCTCAGATTGGTTTTGCAGATGTTGAGAGAGCATCATTTGTTTGCTAAGCTTAGCAAGTGTGATTTCTGGCTTCGAGAAGTTTCATTCTTGGGTCACATTATTTCAGCTAGTGGTATCCAGGTGGATCAAGCTAAGATTGAGGCGATTGTTGATTGGAAAGCGCCTCGAAATGTTCAGGAAGTGAGGAGTTTCCTCGGTTTAGCAGGTTATTATCGTCGATTCGTTAAAGGATTTTCTGTGATTGCTGCTCCTATGACTAGATTGTTGAGGAAAGGAGTTAGATTTGAGTGGTCAGACAGGTGTCAGTCTTGTTTTGATCGGTTAAAGCAGTTGCTTGTTGAGGCTCCTATCCTTACTCAACCCATCTCGGGTAAGGAGTTTGTCATTTACAGTGATGCTTCTGGAGTTGGTCTTGGTTGTGTGCTGATGCAGGAAGGTAAAGTAGTGGCTTATGCTTCTCGTCAGTTGAAGCCACATGAGAAGAACTATCCGACGCATGATTTAGAGTTGGCAGCTGTGATTTTTGCTTTGAAGATTTAGCGTCACTACTTGTATGGGGAAAAGTGTAGGATCTTCTCGGACCACAAGAGTTTGAAGTACTTCCTTTCACAGAAAGAGTTGAACATGAGACAGCGCAGATGGCTTGAGCTGTTTAAGGACTACGACTGCATTGTGGATTACCATCCTGGTAAGGCCAATGTAGTTGCAGATGCTTTGAGTCGGAAATCAGTTTCAGCTTTGTTTTTGAGGCGATTCAGATGGCGTTTTGATTCTGATGGGGCTTTGCTTGCCCAGTTGCGTATGAGGCCTACTTTGAGACAGAGGATAGTGGATGCTCAGAGAGATGATCAGAGACTTCAGCGGATTGTGCTTGAGGTCAGATCGGGTAAGCCATCAGAGTTCTCAGTTCAGGATGGGGTACTTATGTTCAGAGATCGTTTGTGTGTGCCAGAGTCTGAGGACTTGAGGAGACAGCTCATGAGTGAGGCGCATAGTTCAGTCTTTACTATGCATCCGGGCAGTGAGAAGATGTACAGAGACATGAAGCAATTCTATTGGTGGTCCGGTATGAAGCGTGATATAGTGGATTTTGTTTCTAAGTGCTTGACTTGTCAGCAGGTAAAGGCTGAGCATCAGGTTCCTTCAGGTTTGCTTATGCCTTTATCCATTCCTGAGTGGAAATGGAATGATATCACCATGGACTTTGTTTCTGGTTTGCCTTTGACTCAGAGGAAGCATGATTCAGTTTGGGTTATTGTGGATCGGCTTACGAAATCAGCTCACTTTCTGCCAGTTAGAGTGAACTACTCCATGGACAGATTAGCCAGTATCTATGTGGATGAGATAGTTCGGTTGCATGGTGTGCCTTTGTCCATAGTATCAGATCGAGATCCGAGGTTTACTTCCAAGTTTTGGAAGGAGTTATAGAGAGCTTTGGGCACTAGGTTGAACTTCAGTACAGCGTTTCATCCTCAGACCGATGGTCAGTCAGAGCGGGTTATACAGATTTTGGAGGATATGATGAGAGCTTGTGCATTGGATTTTCCAGGTAGTTGGGACAGATATGTGTCATTGATGGAGTTTGCCTACAACAACAGTTTCCAGTCGAGTATTGGTATGGCACCATATGAGGCTTTGTATGGTCGTCAGTGTAGGACTCCGATTTGTTGGACCGAGCTATCCGAGAGATCTATGATTGGACCCGACTTGGTTAGAGATACTGAAGAGAAAATCAGAGTAGTGCAGCGGAATTTGAAGGCAGCCAAGGATTGACAGAAGTCTTATGCCAATTTGAAGAGGAAAGACGTGCAATTTGAGATCGGGGACAAAGTTTTCCTTAAAGTTTCTCCTTGGAGGAGAGTGCTTCGATTTGGAAAGAAGGGTAAGCTGAGTCCTCGTTTCATTGGACCTTATGAGATTTTGGCTAAGGTAGGACCTGTAGCCTATAGATTGGCATTACCGATGGAGTTAGCTAAGTTGCATGATGTATTCCACGTTTTGATGCTTCGTCGGTACAGATCAGATCCTTCGCATGTTCTGTCAGTTCAGGATATCCAGGTTCAGCCAGACTTCACTTATGATGAGGAACCGCGAGCTATTTTAGCCCGAGAGGTTAGGCAGTTGAGAAATAAGCAGATTCCTTTGGTTAAAGTATTATGGATCCATCATGGAGTCGAGGAAGCGACTTGGGAACCAGAGGAGTCGATGAGAGCTCAGTATCCACAGTTATTCAGTTCAGGTGAGAATTTCGAGGACGAAATTCTTATTACTAGGGGAGAGTTGTCACACCCCATTTGCCCCCTAGTAGAATGAGCCTGTCTGTCTGTCTATCTGTCTGTCTGTATGTGTAAACATTCGCATGTGTTCAGCATTCATAAGGGTAATTTCAGTAAAATGCATGATTTTGGGGTTTTATTATTATGTGGGTGCATACATGGTATTAAGGTGAGAATTAATTGAGTTGCATTTGTGTGCACTAACATATACCATTGTAGGGTACATTTAAATGAGGTTACTTAGGGTGTGTGTAATGCATTGTATTTTAGTATGAGTGATTACTTTCACCAATAGGAAATGGATACATATTTAGAATAAAGAAAAGAAAAAGAAAAGGGAATGAGAGAAAAGGGACTTGAAGATTCACGTTCTTGCTCACTCACTTTCTTCTTCTTCAATTTTCTTTATTCCAAATACTGTGTTGAGGGTTCAAGGTCTTATTGGTGAAGATAATCTCTCCTTGCATCCCCTAGCTTGGTAAGTGCATATCTTGTTGTGTTTTACTGTAAGTTTATATTTTCTTCTTCCTTAAGTTTAGATTTAACTTAGGGTTTTCTTTGTGGATTTTCTTGCTGTGATTGTGTTTAGCTGAAGCTCCACGTGATCCTAAGGGCAAAGAAGTTGCTGGTCCTAGTGGAGCTAAGTGATAGAAGTTAGAATCCAGGTTTGGGAATGTTTACTTGTGAAATTGTATGATTTTGAAGTTACTGTAATTCTAGGGTTCATGTTCTTCTAAGTTTGAATGTGTATGTTCTTGATTTGATTGGATGAACTATTTGATGAATTGAGTTGTATAATTATTGCCGATGTTGTTTGGGATAACTTCTGGAAGGTAAGAACAGGTTTGTATGGACTTAAATCAAATTGGGATTGAATTCTGGAAATTCTGGAACTTCTGGGAAAAATGAATTACTGTAGAAACTCTCTTTGTCGCGTGACTCGCTACGAAGGAAGGCACGTCACGTCGCGTGACCCTCGGTCATGGCGTGACCTACCTGCTGAGAAGCCAGTCGCGTGACCAGCTGAAGAGGAAGCAAGTCACGCGACGTGATCTTCGGTCACGTCGTGCGACCTGCGAGGAAGAGGCAGATCACGCAGCGTGATCTGCGAGGGAGAAGCAGCGTCACGTCGCGTGACCCTCGGTCACGCCGTGACCTGCATAAGCATTGCGTGACCCGCGAGGATCACGCAACGCGATAGGCGAGAAACAAGCAGGTCACGAGACGTGACCCTAGGTCACGCCGTGACCTGCCTGTTGAGAAGGCCAGTCACGCCAGTGACCAGCCATTCCTCGCCCGATTCTCCATTCAGCTCAGTTTTCCGAAATTTCCTGGTTTTTAACTCAGAACTGAATTTGGTATTTCTTTTGAATGGACTTTAATATTGTACGATGCATGTCTTACTGTTTAATGCTTCGATATGCGTGATAGCATGATTTTCTGATGAATTATATTATGTACCCTGAAATGTGATCTGTTTGACGCATAACCTGCTAGAGTCGAGTAAGTGGATAGTTAGGCATGCCTAATAGAGTCTTTAGCTGCAGCCCTCAGTTCAGTTTGGACCCCGATCAGGTCCCCGTTTGGTTCCTCGCGAACCCTTCAGTATAGAATCTTGTTTAAGATTCCCTCAGTATATAAATAACATGTTTTGATAAAGGATATAATATTTGACTTGTACCTGTGAGGTACCCTCAGTATTCGATTCGTACCCGTAAGGTACCCTCAGTACACTCGTTATCCACTGTCTACAGTCAGCAGGTATTCTTTAAATGTTAATGGAAATGTTCTGATCTGATATGGCTTTGAATGGAATATCTGAATGAGTTTAATGATGAAATACATGCTGGATTATTCTATAATGGATATGATTATGAGATACTGAATGTATGACTTTTAAATACGAGCATGTTTATATGGTATATGTTATAACCTTTGCATTCGGCCATTGTGAATGTGTTATGCCTTGACGACCACTGTGAGTGGCCGTCCATAAGTTATGTGTGTTTCCCCACTAAGCGTTTTATCGCTTAGCACGGTGTGTTTACCCGTGCAGGTGCGGAAGACGTTTTGCTTTGAGAGAGTCGCCGTCATCAAGCCAACACAGAAGGGATTAGTGTAGGGCTCAATTTTGTATCAGTTATTGATTCTTTTTGTATAGAACTCTCTGTATCAGCTTCCGCTTTTGTATCTATATTTTGTATATGTAATATTATTTTGTTCAGCTAGTTGATCAGATCATTATTGTAATAGTATAATTATAGTAATGCATGATCAGCTTTTGCTTTCTGCATGAAAAGTTTTTAATTATTCTGTATTTCTGAATGTATGTTATGAATGGATGTATATTTTGCTTTGCTTTTGTTTGGTGACACCTTGTCTCATACGGCATCTCACTCCTTATCGGATGGGATCGCCTATGTATGGGAAGGGGGTGTTACACTGCGTACCCGTCCACAAAGCTGTACATCATGCATGTAGCGGCACTATCTACCAGCACATCAATATGAGGCAGAGGAAAATTTTCTTTCGGACAGGCTTTGTTCAGGTCTCGATAGTCCACACATACTCGAACCTTTCCACCCTTTTTAGCCAGAGGAACTACATTAGCCAGCTACGTCGGGTATTTAACCTCCAGTAGAAACTTAGCCTCAATTTGCTTATGGATCTCCTCTTTCACCTTCTGAGCCCATTCTGGCCTAAGTCTTCTGAGCTTTTGCTTGACCGGTTTACTCTCTGGGTAAGTTGGAATGGCATGTTCGGCTACATCTCGATCAATTCCCGGCATGTCCACGTAGGTCCAGGCAAAGACTTTTTCATATTTTTTTAATATTCTCTCAAATTATATCCTCTCCTCAGGAGTTATGTCTGATGCTATCAAGATTTTCTTTGAGTTTCAAAAGTTCTGAGATTAAATGGAATGGCATCATTTGAATCAATGTCAAATATGAATGAGTCGTGAGCATGATCATGTAAAGTGAAATCATTAGAAATATCGTACAAATAAGCAAAATTAGTAATTTCATAAAAACAACTAGATTAACAATGTCATTAACAGATAGTTCAGGAATAAAAAGAGCATCTAAATAGATATTGTCCTTTCTGCTTCTACCAACACAGATGTTGTAGCCAATGGTTCATTATCCCTCAGGAGCCATCTTCTTTTCCCATAGACCCTTAATATGTCTTGCTTTTCATCTTTCACCTCTCTGGGTCAGTGATCTGCTTGGAGTCAATTAGATCTTGAATAGCATGTCGTAAGGTCATGCAGTTTTCTATGGTATGCCCAATGCCCAGTGTGCTGGTGAAAATCACAATACTGACCCGCCTTGTGATTGGTTTGTCCTTGAGTTCTGGCGGGTTTAGTAGGCAGTGGCTGTAGCTTACCTTCTTTCATCAACCTCTTAAGAACCCAAGACAAGGATCTGCCCAAATTAGAAAAATGCCTTCGATCCCCGTTCATAATTGGCACCTCTGTCCTCTTAACTTTGACCTTGCTGTTGTTGCGGATACTTGAGCCTTATTTTTTCAAAACATGCATCCTCACTAGATCTTTATCCACTTTAGGCACAATGCTACCTTCTAAAGTAGGCCCCGCCTTACTTCCCTGCTCAACCAAGGGATCAAGTGGCTCTTTGCCTCTGGCCTCAAAAGAGACTGGAAGCACTGCAGCCATCGTTGTATGAGCGTTCTGGACTGTGGTCGACTTAAGTCGGTTAAGAGTAGTCGTCATAAGTTGGGCTTGAAGAACTAGTGCCATAGCATCCATCCTCTCCTTAATCATGGCCAACAGCTTCTTTTCTAGCTCTTCAAATTTCCCATCTATCTCTTGGGCAATTAGAATACGAATCTTTTCATCTTGCTGCAAAAAATCGGCCATTTCTAATGCCTGTGGATATTCTGATAAAGACACTAGATCTCTGCCAACTAATTTGAACTCCATTTGCTCCTCGAGAAACTACAGGGACCCCAAAACCTCTCAGGTAAATGGTCTATAGTGGCTGAAAAAACCAAGGGGTTAGAATGATGCATGAATGGCATGTAATGTGTGATCGTGCTGTGCAGATGGTCTTCGATGAGTGAAAGATCAATAGCATACAATAATACGATGCGATGCATGGAAAATATTGTACGTAGGATGATATGTACATGTGAAAGATAATATGCAGACAAAAAGATATACACACATAAAAATGAAATGCATATATTTTTTTGTTTTTTATTAACACGCATGAATGACGCGCGATGCATGAGCATGCTATGCAGCCTCCATAACCACATGCAAGCAGATAGATCCCTACAACCTTATCACTCCTGCACACGAGGTCATAGCCTCTTTCCTAGGTGGGATTGGCCCATGGGTTAATAGGGGACCCAATGGGCGCGTATGGTGCACGGTGGGAAACCGGCAGCATAACCTCTCCTAACTAATGGACAGGCGCATGGGTTATGATCATTACGTATTTAGGCAGTCCGAATAAATTGACATTGGCCTATCGGGGTATGAAAGCCTTTGATTAGGTGATCAATCAAAATATATAGATCTGCCCAAAACATAACGATCCATACAGCAAGCATAGTATTAAGGTTCATACCACCTAGGGGAAGTGTCTACTTTCATTACATGAGCTTTGGCAAAGGTAATGTTATTTTAGGGCTACCCAAGCATGGTCCCTACCAACGGGTCCAACTCATCACGAGCATAACGACCAATTGGGTCTCCATTTGATATACCATAAGGTACGAGGCTTGGGCTGGTGATTATCCTTAACACTTCCCCACATTGAGTGAACGTAGGGTCGTGTTTCGGGAACGCACCGGGGTTAAAAGAGGGACCAAACTAGCATAGAGCTAAAGCCCTAATGAGATGCAATGCAATTTCGAAAAGGGAAAAAATTTTAAAATTAAAACTCAATTGTAAATTTTAGCCAAGGTACATTCGAAGGAAAGTCTCTATGTCCCCAGTGGAGTCGCCACTGTGACGCGCGCCGAACCCCATGGTCCCCGAAAGCCCGTCTTTAGGGCGATCGGGAGAGGTTCATTAAAACTTGTAAGAAATTACAAGTACGTCCATTTTGGGCAACAAGGAGGTTTCTTGGAGTCTCCACCAAATAGAACATTGGGAAAGGTCATCTAGCTTCAGTGAGCCTAAGACGGCACTGCTATGTCCATTTTGGGCAAGCTAGAGGTGTCTTGGAGACCCCACCCTAATAGAACATTAGGATGGTCCTCTCGCCTCGTGGAGCCTAGGACTATACAAATTAAAGCCTTTTTACGGGACACAAGAGGTGTCTTGGAAGTCCCATTCCAATGGAACATTGAAATGGTCCTCTCGCCTCGTTGAGCCCAAAGACCAAAAATGGTTCGGGACTTCCCATTTATTCATACCTTGGTTAAGTTTATGATTGAATTTGGAATTTATTGTTTCATCTCTTTTCTCATTCAATTTTAATTAAAGCGCATGTCAAACACATAATGAAAGTAAAATAAATAAATTACAATAAAACTAGGGGCGTAATACAACCCCCATTTGTAAATAAAATGCATAATTAAAGAGAACAATTTTAAAGTGACAATTTATTTTGGATGAAAAAAGTAGGACATTGGTCCCCTTTTATTTAGAAAAAAATAAAATTAATTAATAGAAATATTTTTGTATTTTTTAATTAACGTGCATAAAAATAAATTTATTATTGCAAATTACATATTAGAAATGAAATAAACCCAACATAATAAAAAAAATACAAATGCCAAATTAATGTCCAAAGGGGATCTTCAAATCTCCATAGACTCCCACTTGGCAAAAACTCACACATAAAAATGAGTATTGAAAATAAAAACACAAATAAAAATGAAGTTAGCAATAAAAAAATGAATTAAACATATAACATGAAAATAATTAAAATACGGCAAACAAAAGTACATCATGTATGACAACCCAATTAAAATGACATAATAAAAATATCCAATTTTACAAATTAACAATTCAACATGCATAAAAAAATATAACATAAAAATAATAAACTCAACATGCATAAACAAGCATAAAATAATAATTATAAGACTCAACATGCATAAAAACCAAAAGTAATAATAAAAATCCGCATGCATAAGAAATATAAATAATAATATTAATAATAATAATGATACTAGTACCAAATACTAGCAATAAACAAGGATAATAAAAATTATAAAAATAAAACTAGCAATTGCAACTATAAAAATAACAATAATAAACATAATGAAATAAAAATATATTAAACATCCCTAATTAAGCATGCAAGAATAAAATAATATATGGCAAACTAATAAAACATGTTAAAACATAGCAAATAATATCAACAACAACAACAACAACAACAACAACAACAACAACAACAACAACAACAACAATAATAATAATAATAATAATAATAATAATAATAATAATAATAATAATAATAATAATAATAATAATAATAATAATAATAACATGCATAATGACATGAACAATTAAATAAGAACATAAAAATAAGAAGAAACTAAATAGAACTAATAGAATTTAGATGATAAAAAGTTTAGAAGAATTTACAAAACCAAAAAAAATCTAAAAGAATTTACATGTTAACCAGTTAATTGGAAATGAAAATTGAAATAAAAATTGAATCAACATTGGAGCCAAGAATAATTACCCTCAAAATTAGCTTGATGAAATGAAGGTAAGGAGATCCAATTCTTTGTCTTGATTTGAAGAATATGACTAGAAAAATAAAATGTCAAAAGTGAATTTTTACTCAAGAACAAACAATTAATTTATTTGTCCTAAAGTAAAAAAAAAAAATTTTTAATTGAAAAGAAGAAAGTGACCAAGAAAAAAAATTATTATTTTTTGCCTTAATAATCGTCTTGGAAAAATTCTTTAGAAACTTTTTAGAGAATTTGCTTGAGAGAAGAAAGAAGAAGAAAATTAATTTTTCTAAAGAAAATCCCTCCCAATTTTCCTTCCAAAATTCCCTTTTATTCCTCTCCAAAAAACCAGATTTTTTAATCAAAAATTAAATTGATTTAATTTCAATAAAACGAAAAAATTGAAGAAAATCAAAGGGTTGGAGTATAAAAAGTTTTAGCATTGAATTCCCTTAAAAACAATGAAGAAAAAATAATTTTTTGAGCAAAAACGTCAAAATCGGCAACAAAAGGGCGACCAGGGGGCAAGCTGGGCGAGTGACAGGCGTCGCTGCGTCTAGCTTGCACGCAGAATGAGCGCGCGATGCCCTTGGTGTCGCCCGCACGCGCGCGCGATGCTCAGGGCATCACTCACCCAGCGCAGCGCACGCTGGGCGCTGCCGCGTGCGACATTCGCCAAATTTTTTTTTTCAAATTTTCTATAAAACACAAAAAATTAAAAACTCACTTGTTTTACCCCAAAATAATTTTTAAAATATTTTTAAAATACTTTTTTATTCATTCCTAACAAATCAAAACGACAAGGAAATCATCACTTCCAACTTTCATTATTCTTGCCTATAAATCGGCACACTTAATTTTATCATTGGATGATCCTGATCAAGGCTACCAGGACCCGGTGTCTACACTTATTTTAATTATAAGAATTCTTTTTGTTATTTTTATATTAACAAATGTAAAAATAAAAGTGGAGAGTAACAAAAAAAGATTAAGTAATGAAAATGAAAAGGAAAAGGGTGAGAAGAATGAACCAAAATGATGTGTCCAAATCATCCTAATTTTTAGCCTCCATTTTACCATCCATACTCCACAAAATATAACTCATAAAACAAAAATTAGCAAGATTAAATAAAGTATTTGAACCATAATAAATGGCAAAATAGTAGAAAAATATTAATGAAAAACTTAAAATTAATAATGTAAAGACATAATATAGAAAAAAGGAATTGGAACAAAAAAAAAGGGAAAAGAAAAGACCCAGGGACGGCAAAAGAAAGACAAGGGATGGCCGTCTGAGAGGTGACCGACGGGCAGAAGAAGCTTTTCGTAATGTCCCATTGCTTGCTTTGAGTGACGGTCGTCGGACAGTCCTTCTTCCCGTCGGTAGTCTCCATGTTCCAAAAATTCCAGAAAAACTCAATTTTTGAACAAACGAAAGCTTAGATTTCTTACATTTTATGAATCTTAGGCCACCACTTCGTGCGATTGTGTTAAATAAATCATTAATAAAATAAATCTAACACAAAATAACAAAATACCAAGCAAATAACTTAATTTATATTTTAACTAAATCACATATTTCATGTCCAAATATTGAAATTAATACAATAATGACTTTTTTGAATGCAGAATGTTTACCCTCATAATTCTGATCTCTGGAAGGTGAGAATAGTGTAGATCTCCTTAAATTCCACAAAATTGGCTGAATTGAAAAAATCACTTTTTCTCTCTAAAGTCTCATTAAAAAATAATGGAAATTATAGAAGAATTAGACCAAGAAAAGATAATTGATTTATCTTCCTCAACTTAACTCTAGATTCTTTGAGAATAAAGAAAGAAAAACTAATGTAAAAATAAAATATTTTTGCTTATGAGAAACCAAATTTTCTCTCCAAAAACACAAAAAAAAGAGTTCCTTTTTCCCCTCTTTTCCTCTGCCTCTTACCTTCTAGTTATAGGCTAGCATTTTATTTAATGATAAATACAAAACTTTTTGACTTATCATTAAAGGTAAGTGTAAATATTTCATTTATCCTTAAAGATAAATATTAATATTTGATTTATCCTTATAGATAAATGATCTCAAATTATGTTCGAAGATAAAATTAATTTTTTTAGAATTTATCTTCAAGGATAAATACTAAATATTTAATTTATCTTTAAGGATCAAGTGATTTCATATTATTTTTAGGGATAAAATCAAACATTTATAATTTATCCAATAAGATAAATACTAAAATCTAGCACTTATCCTACAAAAATCGGGAATTTAATAGAGTTTAAAACTTTTCTATTGAAAGAAAAGAAGGAAAACGCAAATAGGATGTGACCAATAAGCGTCACTCGGTCAACGTACGGTTGTCGATCGGAAAGGACCGAATAGCCATTCCTACCGAAAGACAACGGACGGGCACCCTTATAAGCAATGATCATCTTTTCGTGCCTCAACCCATCCAATGGGCTTCCCTGACGAGGGAGGGGCGTTGATAAACCAAAAAAAGGTTTTTTTACATATAAAGGCTTTTTCCAAAATGAAGGAGATCAAAAAAGGATTTTTGGTCACAAATAACTTTAAAATTTAAGGAATTCATGGTCAAAAACCTGCAGTTTCACCCTTCTGCCTGTGTAACACGTATTAATATCCTCATTGGGTAACTCTGATCTGGGCTGCCTCCAGACCCGGTGTCTACACATTCCTATCTATCCATAACTCAGTCACTTTATATGCTATTGAATTTATTTTATCTCTTTTTAATTCTTTACTATATCCATGTACATAATTAACATATGTACTAGTAAAAAATATTCACATATCAAGTTTGTGTAAGAAAATGTACCTCTTTAAAATAATGCATTCGCATAAATCATTCCATTCATCATATTATAAATTTTATTCATATACCTTTTTATACATTTATATTTATAAAGATATATTTCTTTATATTTTATGCATTTTGTGCTTATCTATAATATAGAGTCTTTACATGTAATTCAGTACATGTATTTTATAATCTTGCATGATGCTAATAAACAAATAGCTATTATGCAACATGTATACTTTCATCGATTTACAATATCATCTAAAATAACTTATGTGTATGCATAATAATGTTTTGATATCCATTTGATCGTCTTTCATATTACATATATTCATAACATATCATAATCTAGTCATTTGTAGCTATATACTCATCATTTATAGTTAAATACATGTATCCTATCATTTTTGGTCATTACTGTTAATTACTTAATAAACAACATATAATTTATTTGTAAAAATATTATACTCATAACCTTAATCACTTACATTTTCATGTGACATTCTTGTGTATACTCATTTTATAGTGCTAGACATGTGTTGGACAATTTTTGAAAAATTTCGGTGAAGGTCGAGTTCAAAAGAGTGAGAAAAACTCACATTAGAAGCAAAAATCTATGAGTTACACAGTGGTTAGAAATCCTTGATCACTGTGTAAAATGGCAGACTTTTGGGTCTGTCGAGATAGAACCCAATTAGACGGCGGGGAAGAATTCTACACCGCGGTTAGTATATTCTACATAGCAGGTAGAAATCCATGATCGCCGTGTAAGATGATTTTAAGGCAAATCTTGGTAATCTAGTAATTGTTTACACGGCGAGCAAAAAGGTTACACGGTGGTCAGGAATTTCTTAACGCTATGTATATAACACCCTTCAATTACTATACTATACGTACGGTGGTCAGTTAACTTGAATGTCACATCAGTGCTAAAAGTCACAAAATTACGCTACACTTGTCATGGCCGGATTTGTACCCTAAGAGAATTAACCTAATTTGGCATGTGTGTGAGTGGATTGAATGTGTAGGATTGGACTTAATTGAAAGAAAGCAGTATAGTTAAGGGGTTAAATGGTAATTATGAATGTTTGTGCTAAGCATGAGTTAAAGGCTGATTAACTAGTTAATGGAGGGTTAATTAGGAATAAAATAAAGTAAGAAATTGGTAAGTGGAGGCAGGTTTTCTGAAGTGGATTCCGTGTGGCTTTGTAAGGTTTTGCCACCTCCTTCTTTGCATGCATTTGCCTAGTGAAGTGAGAGGTGAGTGTGTGTTGGCCTCATTCTTCATTTTCTGCATTTGGCTTTGGCTTTCTTCTTGTTTCCGTGAGTAAGGATGAGAGTGGTTTAAGTGGATGTGAGCATGTAGCTAATTGGAACAAGAATTAAGTGTTAAGACCTTAAGGTAAGTGGTTTGGTGTGCATATTCTCATTTTCTACTCTTCTTCTTGGTTTTGATTTAGTTTGGAATGAGGATTGATGGATTGTGCTCAATTCTGGAATTTGAACTGGTTTTGCTAGCTGAAGAAGTGAAGAGAGATAAGGGAAAGGCTGTAATCGGCGAACCGAGCGTCCGTCGTAATTAGGAGCTAAGGCGACGAGGTTTGGGAACAAACCCTAATTGTATGAATATGTGATTAGTGTTGGTTAAATAGGGTTTTGAACTGAATTGCATGATATGTGAAATTGAAGGTTGAGCATGAATTATGTGATGCTAAATTGTATGATTATAGTAGCAATATGATTATGATTTGTACTATTATTGAATGCCAAACAAGAAGGGAAAATCAGGTATGTGTTATTGATTGTGTGGTTGTTGCATTTGGGTTGATTGCCAAACAAATAAGAATGAGATTTGAGGTCTAGGCGTAAAAGGAGAAGTGGACTAAAAAAGCACAGCCGTGCTAGTGATAAACACAGCTGTGTTTTGGTATTTTTGCATAGGTCACGGTAACAATGAAATTGATTGTGACCGTGACATATGCTGAGTTCAATTCTGCCTAGAGGAATTTGGTATGTCACGGTGACAATGGAATTCATTGTGACCGTGACCTACCCAGGAAGGCATTCTGTTTTGCAAATGAGAATATGTCACGGTGACAATGAGATTCATTGTGACCGTGACATACCCTCAGGTTGCATTCTGCCGAGAGTTGGGAACACATCACGGTGACAATGAAATTTGTTGTGACCGTGACATGTCCCCAATTTGCATTCTGTTTTGGACTTCAATATGTCACGGTGACAATGAAATCCATTGTGACCGTGACCCACCGTGTTTTGGCAATATAATCCTAATGTGTTTGGTCATTCAAATGGCATGGCTTTAAGCTGAAATGAAGGACAGCATGAGTAAGTAATGTATATGTGTTAAGTGATCTACAAATGCATACAACTATGATGACTTCTGAATGTGATAAGTTATGTGAATATTAAATGTGAAGACTGAATTTGAAAGCATGTTGAATATGCAAATGGAATGTATAGCTGTGTGCTAATACAAATGTGTAAAGTGAAAAGTGAACTGAATAACGTGTTTAACAACTTAAGCCTGCGAGTCAAGTAGTGGATAGTTAGGCATGCCTATAGGGTCAAGTGCTGCAGCCCCATGCGTTAAATGTGTCTGATTCCATGGGAATCACAATGCGATTATCCTTACTGGATTGTGTTATATGTGGAATGATGAAAAGTACCAGAAGGTACTAATGTGATAAGAAGCACCAGAAGGTGCTAATGTGAAAAAGTAGTCTCGATGAGATTACTGGTATGTGAGAGATACCGATGCGATACCCGTTATCCGCGTCATTGAATTGCAGGCTAAGTGGCAGAAAGGCTAATTGGTTAATCGGCTAAAAGTTAATTAAATATAAACAGAAGTGATTGTGATACAAGAAAGTATGGAAATGTGAATAAGTAATTGATGCCTTATGATTGAATATAGTAATGGTTGATCTGGCATGTTTATTAGCATGTTATGTATGATGATTCTGATGTGTGATAAATTATATGCTATATGTATGAGTTCCCCACTAAGCGTTATCGCTTAGCATGGATTTACTCTAATCCGTGCAGGTACGGACGAGAGGTGACTGAAGGACGTCCCCCGCATTTTGGTACGGTCAACAATAGGAAGTATATAGTGTAGGTTTGGGGGCTTGTTATTCGGGACTTTGTATAAGTTTTATATGGTTAATATGTATTTTGAATATGTTAAGGCATGTAATAATGTAGTAATCACGGATGTAACCTCCCACATGTATGTGTGTCATGTGAATAGCTAAGGCGTGTGACTAATAGTAGTTGGCATGTGATGCATGAATTAAAATAGTGTGTGATGAAATTTTATTATTCAGTTTCCGCATGTGTTCTGGGTGTGTGTGCGACCTTCTCTAACTAAAATTAGCTGAGCTAGTTTGTCGTTAGGGAACGGGCGTCACAGGTTGTGGTATCAGAGCCTAGGTTGAGTCTTTTCTGGGAATTGGGTAGATAAGATGTGTATAGTTTGTTGACCTAATGCGGAAGTCCTTGTTTAATCTGTGTAGTAAGATGGATTCTGGAAGGCATACCGGTGAGGAATCTGCCGAAAGTGTGAATCCTCGTGAAGCTGAGGTGACAGGGTCTGGGCAGTCTAGATCGGTTGGCTATGGGAATGAGATTCCATTTGGGCCTATGGAAGCCATGATGAAAATGACACAAGATATGGCGAGAGTGATGGAACGTATGATGGCGCCAAGAGCCCCAATAGAATCTTTGAGGAAGCATGGTTTGGAGGAATTTCATGGAACAAGGTTAGATGAGTCAGAAAAAGAAGAGTACTGGATCGAGAAGGTGGAAAGGATTCTTAAGGAGATACGATGTCCTCCAGATCAGTGGGTTGAATGTGTGGAGTCATTACTCCAAGGTCCTGCATATGAATGGTGGAAGCTGGTCCTGCAGAATCCGATGCTTCCTGAACCATTAAACTGGGAGTTCTTTGAAAAAGAATTCAAGAACAAGTATATTACTAAAGCACATCGAGAGGCAAATTGGAAGAAGTTCTTGAGTTTGAGACAGAGGACTATGACAGTGGCGGAGTATGAAGCAGAATTCTGTCGCTTAAGCAAACATGCGCCGAAAGGTGTGTTAACTGATGTGTTGCGATGTCAACAGTTTGAGGATGGATTGATTGAGGAAATTAAAGCTTTGCTGATCTCTTTAACAACAGAGCAGAATATAAGTTACTATCGAATTGTTCAAGCAGCTTTGAGAGCTGAAAGGACTTTGGGAGCCCAAAGAGAATGGAGACAAAGGAAGAATGCGAATAGAGGTGGTTCCCAGACGGGGAAAAGATCAAGAGATTCTCATGTGGCATCACCTGCGGAATCAGGGTTCAGTTCAGCAGCGAGAGGTAAGAAGCGAGGCGCTCCCTCAGCATCTGGTTCTGGAAGAGGAACATCTGGTAATAGAAGTGAGGTTCATGAGTGTCCTCATTGTGGTAAGAGGCATAGAGGAGAATGCTGGAGAGTGTCGGGTGCTTGTTATAGATGTGGGAGCACTGAGCATTTCATTGCTAATTGCCCGAATACCTATGAGATGTCAGGAAATCAACAAGAGCAGAGTAGGGGTGGTTCAAACTTGCCTTCTACGAACAGAGGAAGAGGAAGAGGACGTGGCAGAGGTAGTCAGTCCAGAGGTGCAGTCGATTTTGAGATTGTGGATAGACCTGATGAGGCTCCAGTGCGGGCTTATGCTATGAGGGCACGAGAGGATCAGGACGCGCCTGAGGTGATAGCAGGTACTATTCTACTTTGTGGTGTGGAAATGTTTGCACTTATTGATCCTGGTTCAACTCATTCATATGTATGTGATAAAAAGATATGTGAAAAGATGCCTAAAGTTGAATGTTTAAAATATGATATATGTGTGTCTAGCCCTTTGGGAGGTAATGTTAGTGTGAACAGAGTGTATCGAAACTGTGCATTAGAAGTTCAAGGTAGTGTGTTTCCAGCGGATTTGATTGAACTACCGTTTGATGAGTTTGATTTGATTCTGGGTATGGATTGGTTAACTAAGTATGATGCGGATGTTAAGTGTAAGAAGAAAATGGTTATACTCTCGGATGGTAAGGGAAACAGAGCGACAGTGAGAGGAGTGTGCACTAATCCTCTTGTGAATGTGATATCTGCTATGCAAGCCTGTCGGTGTATGAGAAAAGGATGTGAAGCTTATTTGGCCCTGGTATTAGATAGTAAGAGAGAACAGGTAAAGATGCAAGAGATACCAATAGTCAGAGAGTTTCCTGACGTGTTTCCTGAAGAATTGAGCGGTGTACCACCAATAAGAGAAGTTGAGTTATCAATTGACGTGGTACCAGGAACTGTACCGGTATCTAAGGCACCCTATAGAATGGCTCCAACTGAGTTGAAGGAATTGAAGGAGCAGTTGCAAGAATTACTGAACAGGGGTTTTATTAGACCTAGTGTTTCTCCTTGGGGAGCACCAGTGTTATTTGTTAAAAAGAAAGATGGTACAATGAGAATGTGCATCGATTATCGACAGTTGAATAAAGTGACAGTAAAGAATAGGTATCCTTTACCTCGAATTGAAGACTTGTTTGATCAGTTAAGGGGAGCCGGGGTATTCTCAAAGATTGACTTGCGTTCAGGGTATTATCAGTTGCAAGTGAAGAAGGAAGATGTACCTAAGACCGCGTTTAGAACTCGTTTTGGGCATTATGAATTTCTAGTAATGCCATTCGGGTTAACCAATGCGCCAGCTGCATTCATGGATTTAATGAATCGGGTGTTCAGACCGTACTTGGATCAGTTTGTGGTTGTGTTCATAGACGATATTTTGGTATATTCAAGAAATGAAAAGGAACATGAACAGCATTTGAGAGTTGTACTTCGGACTTTGCAAGAACATCAGCTGTATGCCAAACTCAGTAAGTGTGAGTTCTGGCTCAAAGAGGTATCATTTCTGGGTCATGTGATCTCATCTGAAGGAGTTAAAGCGGATTGAGTGGAGGTTTTCTGCAGATGGAGCTTTATTAGCACAGTTGAAAGCAAGACCGGTTCTGAAAGATGAGTTAATAGTTGCTCAGAGAAGTGATGGGAGATTGCAACAAGTTCTGCAGTCAGTTGGTGATATGGATAAGACTGACTATTCAGTGAATGAAGATGGAATACTGCTGTATAAGAATAGAATGTGTGTGGCCAACGATAAAGAATTAAGAAAGAGATTGATGCACGAGGCTCATAATACAGTTTTTACTATGCATCCAGGTGGAAACAAGATGTATCAAGATATGAAACAGTTGTATTGGTGGCCAGGGATGAAGAAGGATGTAGTGGAATATGTGTCTAAGTGTCTTGTCTGTCAACAAGTTAAAGCGGAGCATCAAGTGCCCCAGGGAATGTTGCATCCACTCCCTATTCCCCAATGGAAATGGGATAATATCACGATGGATTTTGTTACTGGATTGCCTCTGACCTCAAGACAGCAAGACGCAGTATGTGTTATTGTGGACAGGTTTTCGAAATCAGCTCACTTTATACCTGTTCGGATGGATTATTCTATAGAAAAGTTGGCTGAATTGTATGTAAGGGAAATTGTCCGATTGCATGGGATACCTTTGTCTATTGTTTCTGATAGAGATCCCAGATTCACTTCTAAATTTTGGAGGAGTTTACAGGCAGCGTTGGGTACGAAACTGAATTTCAGTACTGCTTTCCATCCACAAACCGATGGACAATCGGGAAGAATTATTCAGGTTTTGGAAGATTTGATGCGAGCGTGTGTTTTGGATTTCTCTAAGAGTTGGGATAGGTATCTTCCACTTATGGAATTTGCTTATAACAACAGTTATCAGACCAGTATTGGTATGGCACCGTATGATGTTTTGTATGGAAGGAAATGTCGTTCACCGATTTGCTGGACAGAATTGAATGAAAGCAGAGTCATAGGGCCAGATTTGGTTCGTGATACAGAAGAGAAAGCTAAAATCATACAGCAAAGATTGAAAGCAGCAAGTGACAGACAAAAGTCATATGCTGATTTGAAGAGAAGAGATGTTGAGTTCAGTGTAGGTGATAAAGTGTTTCTGAAAGTGTCTCCTTGGAGGAAGGTACTGCGATTTGGTAAAAAGGGGAAGCTGAGTCCAAGGTTTATTGGGCCATATGAAGTGCTTGAAAGAGTAGGTTTTGTAGCTTATCGGTTGGCTTTGCCTCCGACTTTGGCTAAGCTACATGATGTGTTCCATGTGTCTATGTTAAGAAGATATAGGTCAGATGATTCCCATGTGCTATCTCTACCAGAAGTGGAAGTGCAGTCAGATTTCACTTATGATGAAAAGCCAATAGTGATCTTAGCAAAAGAAGTCAGACAACTTCGGAACAAGCAGATACCACTTGTGAAAGTACTCTGGCAGCATCATGGTGTTGAAGAAGCAACTTGGGAACCAGAAGCGGCTATGCGAGAACAGCATCCACCACTATTTCACTCAGGTATGAATTTCGAGGACGAAATTCTTTAAGGAGGGGAGAGTTGTCATGGCCGGATTTGTACCCTAAGAGAATTAACCTAATTTGGCATGTGTGTGAGTGGATTGAATGTGTAGGATTGGACTTAATTGAAAGAAAGCAGTATAGTTAAGGGGTTAAATGGTAATTATGAATGTTTGTGCTAAGCATGAGTTAAAGGCTGATTAACTAGTTAATGGAGGGTTAATTAGGAATAAAATAAAGTAAGAAATTGGTAAGTGGAGGCAGGTTTTCTGAAGTGGATTCCGTGTGGCTTTGTAAGGTTTTGCCACCTCCTTCTTTGCATGCATTTGCCTAGTGAAGTGAGAGGTGAGTGTGTGTTGGCCTCATTCTTCATTTTCTGCATTTGGCTTTGGCTTTCTTCTTGTTTCCGTGAGTAAGGATGAGAGTGGTTTAAGTGGATGTGAGCATGTAGCTAATTGGAACAAGAATTAAGTGTTAAGACCTTAAGGTAAGTGGTTTGGTGTGCATATTCTCATTTTCTACTCTTCTTCTTGGTTTTGATTTAGTTTGGAATGAGGATTGATGGATTGTGCTCAATTCTGGAATTTGAACTGGTTTTGCTAGCTGAAGAAGTGAAGAGAGATAAGGGAAAGGCTGTAATCGGCGAACCGAGCGTCCGTCGTAATTAGGAGCTAAGGCGACGAGGTTTGGGAACAAACCCTAATTGTATGAATATGTGATTACTGTTGGTTAAATAGGGTTTTGAACTGAATTGCATGATATGTGAAATTGAAGGTTGAGCATGAATTATGTGATGCTAAATTGTATGATTATAGTAGCAATATGATTATGATTTGTACTATTATTGAATGCCAAACAAGAAGGGAAAATCAGGTATGTGTTATTGATTGTGTGGTTGTTGCATTTGGGTTGATTGCCAAACAAATAAGAATGAGATTTGAGGTCTAGGCGTAAAAAGAGAAGTGGACTGAAAAAGCACAGCCGTGCTAGTGATAAACACAGCTGTGTTTTGGTATTTTTGCATAGGTCACGGTAACAATGAAATTGATTGTGACCGTGACATATGCTGAGTTCAATTCTGCCTAGAGGAATTTGGTATGTCACGGTGACAATGGAATTCATTGTGACCGTGACCTACCCAGGAAGGCATTCTGTTTTGCAAATGAGAATATGTCACGGTGACAATGAGATTCATTGTGACCGTGACATACCCTCAGGTTGCATTCTGCCGAGAGTTGGGAACACATCACGGTGACAATGAAATTGGTTGTGACCGTGACATGTCCCCAATTTGCATTCTGTTTTGGACTTCAATATGTCACGGTGACAATGAAATCCATTGTGACCGTGACCCACCGTGTTTTGGCAATATAATCCTAATGTGTTTGGTCATTCAAATGGCATGGCTTTAAGCTGAAATGAAGGACAGCATGAGTAAGTAATGTATATGTGTTAAGTGATCTACAAATGCATACAACTATGATGACTTCTGAATGTGATAAGTTATGTGAATATTAAATGTGAAGACTGAATTTGAAAGCATGTTGAATATGCAAATGGAATGTATAGCTGTGTGCTAATACAAATGTGTAAAGTGAAAAGTGAACTGAATAACGTGTTTAACAACTTAAGCCTGCGAGTCAAGTAGTGGATAGTTAGGCATGCCTATAGGGTCAAGTGCTGCAGCCCCATGCGTTAAATGTGTCTGATTCCATGGGAATCACAATGCGATTATCCTTACTGGATTGTGTTATATGTGGAATGATGAAAAGTACCAGAAGGTACTAATGTGATAAGAAGCACCAGAAGGTGCTAATGTGAAAAAGTAGTCTCGATGAGATTACTGGTATGTGAGAGATACCGATGCGATACCCGTTATCCGCGTCATTGAATTGCAGGCTAAGTGGCAGAAAGGCTAATTGGTTAATCGGCTAAAAGTTAATTAAATATAAACAGAAGTGATTGTGATACAAGAAAGTATGGAAATGTGAATAAGTAATTGATGCCTTATGATTGAATATAGTAATGGTTGATCTGGCATGTTTATTAGCATGTTATGTATGATGATTCTGATGTGTGATAAATTATATGCTATATGTATGAGTTCCCCACTAAGCGTTATCGCTTAGCATGGATTTACTCTAATCCGTGCAGGTACGGACGAGAGGTGACTGAAGGACGTCCCCCGCATTTTGGTACGGTCAACAATAGGAAGTATATAGTGTAGGTTTGGGGGCTTGTTATTCGGGACTTTGTATAAGTTTTATATGGTTAATATGTATTTTGAATATGTTAAGGCATGTAATAATGTAGTAATCACGGATGTAACCTCCCACATGTATGTGTGTCATGTGAATAGCTAAGGCGTGTGACTAATAGTAGTTGGCATGTGATGCATGAATTAAAATAGTGTGTGATGAAATTTTATTATTCAGTTTCCGCATGTGTTCTGGGTGTGTGTGCGACCTTCTCTAACTAAAATTAGCTGAGCTAGTTTGTCGTTAGGGAACGGGCGTCACAGGTTGTGGTATCAGAGCCTAGGTTGAGTCTTTTCTGGGAATTGGGTAGATAAGATGTGTATAGTTTGTTGACCTAATGCGGAAGTCCTTGTTTAATCTGTGTAGTAAGATGGATTCTGGAAGGCATACCGGTGAGGAATCTGCCGAAAGTGTGAATCCTCGTGAAGCTGAGGTGACAGGGTCTGGGCAGTCTAGATCGGTTGGCTATGGGAATGAGATTCCATTTGGGCCTATGGAAGCCATGATGAAAATGACACAAGATATGGCGAGAGTGATGGAACGTATGATGGCGCCAAGAGCCCCAATAGAATCTTTGAGGAAGCATGGTTTGGAGGAATTTCATGGAACAAGGTTAGATGAGTCAGAAAAAGAAGAGTACTGGATCGAGAAGGTGGAAAGGATTCTTAAGGAGATACGATGTCCTCCAGATCAGTGGGTTGAATGTGTGGAGTCATTACTCCAAGGTCCTGCATATGAATGGTGGAAGCTGGTCCTGCAGAATCCGATGCTTCCTGAACCATTAAACTGGGAGTTCTTTGAAAAAGAATTCAAGAACAAGTATATTACTAAAGCACATCGAGAGGCAAATTGGAAGAAGTTCTTGAGTTTGAGACAGAGGACTATGACAGTGGCGGAGTATGAAGCAGAATTCTGTCGCTTAAGCAAACATGCGCCGAAAGGTGTGTTAACTGATGTGTTGCGATGTCAACAGTTTGAGGATGGATTGATTGAGGAAATTAAAGCTTTGCTGATCTCTTTAACAACAGAGCAGAATATAAGTTACTATCGAATTGTTCAAGCAGCTTTGAGAGCTGAAAGGACTTTGGGAGCCCAAAGAGAATGGAGACAAAGGAAGAATGCGAATAGAGGTGGTTCCCAGACGGGGAAAAGATCAAGAGATTCTCATGTGGCATCACCTGCGGAATCAGGGTTCAGTTCAGCAGCGAGAGGTAAGAAGCGAGGCGCTCCCTCAGCATCTGGTTCTGGAAGAGGAACATCTGGTAATAGAAGTGAGGTTCATGAGTGTCCTCATTGTGGTAAGAGGCATAGAGGAGAATGCTGGAGAGTGTCGGGTGCTTGTTATAGATGTGGGAGCACTGAGCATTTCATTGCTAATTGCCCGAATACCTATGAGATGTCAGGAAATCAACAAGAGCAGAGTAGGGGTGGTTCAAACTTGCCTTCTACGAACAGAGGAAGAGGAAGAGGACGTGGCAGAGGTAGTCAGTCCAGAGGTGCAGTCGATTTTGAGATTGTGGATAGACCTGATGAGGCTCCAGTGCGGGCTTATGCTATGAGGGCACGAGAGGATCAGGACGCGCCTGAGGTGATAGCAGGTACTATTCTACTTTGTGGTGTGGAAATGTTTGCACTTATTGATCCTGGTTCAACTCATTCATATGTATGTGATAAAAAGATATGTGAAAAGATGCCTAAAGTTGAATGTTTAAAATATGATATATGTGTGTCTAGCCCTTTGGGAGGTAATGTTAGTGTGAACAGAGTGTATCGAAACTGTGCATTAGAAGTTCAAGGTAGTGTGTTTCCAGCGGATTTGATTGAACTACCGTTTGATGAGTTTGATTTGATTCTGGGTATGGATTGGTTAACTAAGTATGATGCGGATGTTAAGTGTAAGAAGAAAATGGTTATACTCTCGGATGGTAAGGGAAACAGAGCGACAGTGAGAGGAGTGTGCACTAATCCTCTTGTGAATGTGATATCTGCTATGCAAGCCTGTCGGTGTATGAGAAAAGGATGTGAAGCTTATTTGGCCCTGGTATTAGATAGTAAGAGAGAACAGGTAAAGATGCAAGAGATACCAATAGTCAGAGAGTTTCCTGACGTGTTTCCTGAAGAATTGAGCGGTGTACCACCAATAAGAGAAGTTGAGTTATCAATTGACGTGGTACCAGGAACTGTACCGGTATCTAAGGCACCCTATAGAATGGCTCCAACTGAGTTGAAGGAATTGAAGGAGCAGTTGCAAGAATTACTGAACAGGGGTTTTATTAGACCTAGTGTTTCTCCTTGGGGAGCACCAGTGTTATTTGTTAAAAAGAAAGATGGTACAATGAGAATGTGCATCGATTATCGACAGTTGAATAAAGTGACAGTAAAGAATAGGTATCCTTTACCTCGAATTGAAGACTTGTTTGATCAGTTAAGGGGAGCCGGGGTATTCTCAAAGATTGACTTGCGTTCAGGGTATTATCAGTTGCAAGTGAAGAAGGAAGATGTACCTAAGACCGCGTTTAGAACTCGTTTTGGGCATTATGAATTTCTAGTAATGCCATTCGGGTTAACCAATGCGCCAGCTGCATTCATGGATTTAATGAATCGGGTGTTCAGACCGTACTTGGATCAGTTTGTGGTTGTGTTCATAGACGATATTTTGGTATATTCAAGAAATGAAAAGGAACATGAACAGCATTTGAGAGTTGTACTTCGGACTTTGCAAGAACATCAGCTGTATGCCAAACTCAGTAAGTGTGAGTTCTGGCTCAAAGAGGTATCATTTCTGGGTCATGTGATCTCATCTGAAGGAGTTAAAGCGGATTGAGTGGAGGTTTTCTGCAGATGGAGCTTTATTAGCACAGTTGAAAGCAAGACCGGTTCTGAAAGATGAGTTAATAGTTGCTCAGAGAAGTGATGGGAGATTGCAACAAGTTCTGCAGTCAGTTGGTGATATGGATAAGACTGACTATTCAGTGAATGAAGATGGAATACTGCTGTATAAGAATAGAATGTGTGTGGCCAACGATAAAGAATTAAGAAAGAGATTGATGCACGAGGCTCATAATACAGTTTTTACTATGCATCCAGGTGGAAACAAGATGTATCAAGATATGAAACAGTTGTATTGGTGGCCAGGGATGAAGAAGGATGTAGTGGAATATGTGTCTAAGTGTCTTGTCTGTCAACAAGTTAAAGCGGAGCATCAAGTGCCCCAGGGAATGTTGCATCCACTCCCTATTCCCCAATGGAAATGGGATAATATCACGATGGATTTTGTTACTGGATTGCCTCTGACCTCAAGACAGCAAGACGCAGTATGTGTTATTGTGGACAGGTTTTCGAAATCAGCTCACTTTATACCTGTTCGGATGGATTATTCTATAGAAAAGTTGGCTGAATTGTATGTAAGGGAAATTGTCCGATTGCATGGGATACCTTTGTCTATTGTTTCTGATAGAGATCCCAGATTCACTTCTAAATTTTGGAGGAGTTTACAGGCAGCGTTGGGTACGAAACTGAATTTCAGTACTGCTTTCCATCCACAAACCGATGGACAATCGGGAAGAATTATTCAGGTTTTGGAAGATTTGATGCGAGCGTGTGTTTTGGATTTCTCTAAGAGTTGGGATAGGTATCTTCCACTTATGGAATTTGCTTATAACAACAGTTATCAGACCAGTATTGGTATGGCACCGTATGATGTTTTGTATGGAAGGAAATGTCGTTCACCGATTTGCTGGACAGAATTGAATGAAAGCAGAGTCATAGGGCCAGATTTGGTTCGTGATACAGAAGAGAAAGCTAAAATCATACAGCAAAGATTGAAAGCAGCAAGTGACAGACAAAAGTCATATGCTGATTTGAAGAGAAGAGATGTTGAGTTCAGTGTAGGTGATAAAGTGTTTCTGAAAGTGTCTCCTTGGAGGAAGGTACTGCGATTTGGTAAAAAGGGGAAGCTGAGTCCAAGGTTTATTGGGCCATATGAAGTGCTTGAAAGAGTAGGTTTTGTAGCTTATCGGTTGGCTTTGCCTCCGACTTTGGCTAAGCTACATGATGTGTTCCATGTGTCTATGTTAAGAAGATATAGGTCAGATGATTCCCATGTGCTATCTCTACCAGAAGTGGAAGTGCAGTCAGATTTCACTTATGATGAAAAGCCAATAGTGATCTTAGCAAAAGAAGTCAGACAACTTCGGAACAAGCAGATACCACTTGTGAAAGTACTCTGGCAGCATCATGGTGTTGAAGAAGCAACTTGGGAACCAGAAGCGGCTATGCGAGAACAGCATCCACCACTATTTCACTCAGGTATGAATTTCGAGGACGAAATTCTTTAAGGAGGGGAGAGTTGTCATGGCCGGATTTGTACCCTAAGAGAATTAACCTAATTTGGCATGTGTGTGAGTGGATTGAATGTGTAGGATTGGACTTAATTGAAAGAAAGCAGTATAGTTAAGGGGTTAAATGGTAATTATGAATGTTTGTGCTAAGCATGAGTTAAAGGCTGATTAACTAGTTAATGGAGGGTTAATTAGGAATAAAATAAAGTAAGAAATTGGTAAGTGGAGGCAGGTTTTCTGAAGTGGATTCCGTGTGGCTTTGTAAGGTTTTGCCACCTCCTTCTTTGCATGCATTTGCCTAGTGAAGTGAGAGGTGAGTGTGTGTTGGCCTCATTCTTCATTTTCTGCATTTGGCTTTGGCTTTCTTCTTGTTTCCGTGAGTAAGGATGAGAGTGGTTTAAGTGGATGTGAGCATGTAGCTAATTGGAACAAGAATTAAGTGTTAAGACCTTAAGGTAAGTGGTTTGGTGTGCATATTCTCATTTTCTACTCTTCTTCTTGGTTTTGATTTAGTTTGGAATGAGGATTGATGGATTGTGCTCAATTCTGGAATTTGAACTGGTTTTGCTAGCTGAAGAAGTGAAGAGAGATAAGGGAAAGGCTGTAATCGGCGAACCGAGCGTCCGTCGTAATTAGGAGCTAAGGCGACGAGGTTTGGGAACAAACCCTAATTGTATGAATATGTGATTACTGTTGGTTAAATAGGGTTTTGAACTGAATTGCATGATATGTGAAATTGAAGGTTGAGCATGAATTATGTGATGCTAAATTGTATGATTATAGTAGCAATATGATTATGATTTGTACTATTATTGAATGCCAAACAAGAAGGGAAAATCAGGTATGTGTTATTGATTGTGTGGTTGTTGCATTTGGGTTGATTGCCAAACAAATAAGAATGAGATTTGAGGTCTAGGCGTAAAAAGAGAAGTGGACTGAAAAAGCACAGCCGTGCTAGTGATAAACACAGCTGTGTTTTGGTATTTTTGCATAGGTCACGGTAACAATGAAATTGATTGTGACCGTGACATATGCTGAGTTCAATTCTGCCTAGAGGAATTTGGTATGTCACGGTGACAATGGAATTCATTGTGACCGTGACCTACCCAGGAAGGCATTCTGTTTTGCAAATGAGAATATGTCACGGTGACAATGAGATTCATTGTGACCGTGACATACCCTCAGGTTGCATTCTGCCGAGAGTTGGGAACACATCACGGTGACAATGAAATTGGTTGTGACCGTGACATGTCCCCAATTTGCATTCTGTTTTGGACTTCAATATGTCACGGTGACAATGAAATCCATTGTGACCGTGACCCACCGTGTTTTGGCAATATAATCCTAATGTGTTTGGTCATTCAAATGGCATGGCTTTAAGCTGAAATGAAGGACAGCATGAGTAAGTAATGTATATGTGTTAAGTGATCTACAAATGCATACAACTATGATGACTTCTGAATGTGATAAGTTATGTGAATATTAAATGTGAAGACTGAATTTGAAAGCATGTTGAATATGCAAATGGAATGTATAGCTGTGTGCTAATACAAATGTGTAAAGTGAAAAGTGAACTGAATAACGTGTTTAACAACTTAAGCCTGCGAGTCAAGTAGTGGATAGTTAGGCATGCCTATAGGGTCAAGTGCTGCAGCCCCATGCGTTAAATGTGTCTGATTCCATGGGAATCACAATGCGATTATCCTTACTGGATTGTGTTATATGTGGAATGATGAAAAGTACCAGAAGGTACTAATGTGATAAGAAGCACCAGAAGGTGCTAATGTGAAAAAGTAGTCTCGATGAGATTACTGGTATGTGAGAGATACCGATGCGATACCCGTTATCCGCGTCATTGAATTGCAGGCTAAGTGGCAGAAAGGCTAATTGGTTAATCGGCTAAAAGTTAATTAAATATAAACAGAAGTGATTGTGATACAAGAAAGTATGGAAATGTGAATAAGTAATTGATGCCTTATGATTGAATATAGTAATGGTTGATCTGGCATGTTTATTAGCATGTTATGTATGATGATTCTGATGTGTGATAAATTATATGCTATATGTATGAGTTCCCCACTAAGCGTTATCGCTTAGCATGGATTTACTCTAATCCGTGCAGGTACGGACGAGAGGTGACTGAAGGACGTCCCCCGCATTTTGGTACGGTCAACAATAGGAAGTATATAGTGTAGGTTTGGGGGCTTGTTATTCGGGACTTTGTATAAGTTTTATATGGTTAATATGTATTTTGAATATGTTAAGGCATGTAATAATGTAGTAATCACGGATGTAACCTCCCACATGTATGTGTGTCATGTGAATAGCTAAGGCGTGTGACTAATAGTAGTTGGCATGTGATGCATGAATTAAAATAGTGTGTGATGAAATTTTATTATTCAGTTTCCGCATGTGTTCTGGGTGTGTGTGCGACCTTCTCTAACTAAAATTAGCTGAGCTAGTTTGTCGTTAGGGAACGGGCGTCACAACACTAGACAGTTTGGTAATTTTTTTTAAACATCAATGTCATTCATACATAGATGACAATATAACAGTCCATACATATCTCTGATTAAAATTTACACTTATGCATACACATAACCATACCCTATCCATACGCATTCTTAATATCATCTATCACGATCATATACATGCCATGCCTAGTTCTCTATCCTAGCATTTCGTCACTCTTCTTGATTGTCTGCAAAGCCTTGGCCACTTTAAGTGTTCTTACTTTCAAGACTTGCACGCAGTAACACACTACGCGTTGAGCATTAAAATGCCCAATTGTGAACACATATCCAAAGCTTTCCATTTCTATATTTACATGCATGTACACATAAGTATATTTGTTTCATATATTATATGAACATTAACCGTTCTAGTACTTTTACTTAACTTATATCTTAATTTAATGTCCTTACTGAATCTTTCGCTTATAATAAACTATCACTATTTCCATACCCATGTCCATTACTAACTCATTGACTATACTTTAACACTATGGTCTTAATTATTAGCATTACTACTGTTAGCATCATTAACATTAACATTAAAACTTTTTTATCTTTATCTTTAAACTTATAACCAATGCCGTTACTATTATTATTTTCATTTCATTAGTATACAAGTCACATTCTTTTAGTTACTATTATAATTTATATATAAGTCCAAGTTCTAACCCTAGGTACATGCTCATTGACTTAACCTAGAAGGAATTAAAGTGTTAATTGTATAAAAAGGGTATGAGAGTAATTGTACAAGTATAACTACGGAGTAAGTGAGAAGCTAATTGAAAGAAAAGTTAAGTTATTAATAGAAAGAATTTATTTGAGTGAGTTGAATGAGATTTGTCAAGGACTAAGTGAATATTTGCCATGGATTTATTAAGTTGGCCAATAGGGAAGTGACACCTAGAAGGGGGTACTTGGGAGTATTAAATGAAAAGAAGAAAATGAAGAGAGAGGTGAGGAAACTCAGATTTTTATTTTTCTTCCTCTCCTTTTCCTACATGAGTTTCTTTCTCTTCTTCTTCATTTTCTTGCTTCTTGCTTCCTCTTCTTTGGTTGATCTTCATGGTGTTTAGTTGCAAGGCGGGTAAGAACTGAGGCTTCTTCTTATCCTTCTTCTAGCTTGTCAATTGGGTGTGCTTTGAATTATTTTTGATTATTGGATTAAGTGTATTTTGGTTGGTTGCATGCAAGAATTAATAGACAAGAGGAAAGATAAGGGCAAAGAGAACACTTGAGCTTGAAGAAGAGTAGATTAAGCTTCTTTTGAGGTTTGGGATATAGTCATTTTTCTTGATAGATGTATGTTTGGAATTTATGTGTTTTATATGATTTTGTTTTGATTTAGTTGTATGAGTTTGAGGAATCGAGCTTGAAAATGTATGTATTTTGAGTTTTGTTCGACCACTTAGTGTGGAATTTGGAATTGGTTTAGAGTATGGAAGTTAGGAGTGAACTTCGGGGAAAAATGAGAATTTTTGGGGCTTGAAACCTTGTAGTTGCAATTTATTCCTTTTTGTTATTTAACCGCCTTTTTTAAGTGTAAAAGTTGTAAAACATGAGGTAAGCATATTTTGATGGTTGTGTGTAGAGTGGTCGAAGTTTAGAGTCAATTGCATATTTGTCGGGGAGTTTGGCTCTAGTAGAGTAGTGAAGTTCAGAAAGGATTGTCTAGCTCGGCTCTGTCGCGAGTGCGATAGAGCTCGGCCATTAGAGTTTCTGCTGCGGTGTCCTCTATCACAAATGCGACCTCGATCTTAA
Source organism: Excoecaria cochinchinensis (assembly GCA_947683425.1). NCBI lineage: Eukaryota > Viridiplantae > Streptophyta > Magnoliopsida > Malpighiales > Euphorbiaceae > Excoecaria > Excoecaria cochinchinensis. The sequence goes on from CANTUQ010000158.1 coordinate 871,846, forward strand.
GCGCGATAGAGCTCGGCCATCCGAGCTTCCACTAAGGAGCCCTCTATCGCTAGCGCGACCTCGATCGTGAGCGTGACAGAGAGTTTGGTAGCCAAACTTCGTTCGAGCTAGTTCCTTTCGTGGGCTCGTTTGGATGCGCATAAGCAACTGAGGCCCTTCTTTCTACTGTCATTAGCGTGATCATGTGTGTGGGTGCGACAGGAGCAACCTAGCTCTCTGGAGCGGTCGAGACGAGTAGTCGCGTGCATGACTCGGTGGGCTTTTCGTCTTTGTCGCAGGCGCGACTATGGTCACTCTTTTGTTTTCGCTTAGCGCTGGTGTTTTTGGTGTAGGTTTGCAGGTTTGGTCTAGTTTTGGGGAGTTGTTCATCTGTTAGCCACTAGGAGTTGTTAAGTGGAGTCTTGCTTGTGTCTATGATTATTCTATAATGTTAAGTAAAGTTCATGTAAATAATATTTTGATTATGAAATATAGTCGAACTAGAGGCATATAATTATGTAATTTGAATATTGATATTGTTTTATTTGTATCTAAATGGTATATTAAATGTATATGAAAAGTATGTTTTAATTATGATGTTTCTTTCTCGCTGCATGATGAGATATTCTGCTTTAGTATAAGAGTATTGTTTCGTATTGTATGCGTATTCATGTGCGTAGTGACTTCGATATCCTCCCAAGTGTTATATGGGGTGTCACAAGTATTGTCATTATATTATTAATATATAATGTGTACCTTAACAATGTACACATGCTAACATGATTTTTATCCATGGTCAATTAAATTATTATTCTTTTAACTCGATACATTAATTTCATCATTATTCTTTTAATTCTATACATAAGTTCTATTAACATTTTATTGATTAAACACATATTATTAATTGTTTCATAATTAACTCTATTATTACTATCATTAATATTATTATTGTTAATATTAACTTTATTACTTATATTAATAATTTTACCATTATAACGGTTGACACTATTTTGTTATCACCTCTTAGTATTTCAATTAATATTATTATAAATATCATTAACAATATTATTTTACTCACAACCTTACGTTCCTTTGCATGTGCATGGCCCTATCAATAATATTTGCATGTAACCCTTTTTTTTGCAAACTCATTAAGTCATTATCATTTCTATAACACTTCCATTTATTCATTAACATTGCTATTATTATTAATTATACTACCTTCTCTACTGACATCATTCCTATTACTATTATTATCTCTAGTATTAATACTGTATTTTTTTTAAGAAAAGTATTAATACAATATTAATAACCATGTTAATGTTTATTAAGTTAAAAAACTCTGTTTGTTACCTTTGTACTAATTTGTCAGGTATGGTTAACTTAGTAATTCATTTTAATTTCATGTATACATGCTTTTCATTATCAATTCCTTATACCATCATTTTCACTTCCCTAACACTTTATTACTCTTGACAAATCTTATTATTATTATTAGTTATTTATACCTATTCTTAACTTTTTTACTACTTTATTAATTAATAGATTATTGCTTGTGCATCATTTAACACCATGTTAATTTGCATACATATTGTTTAATTCCATCAGTTGCCACACATTTTACCTTTTACATTTCTTAATCTATACATATAATTTACATTTACACTATCTATAATTTACAATATCATTTTGCTTCACCTAACACTTTATTATTTAGCCATCTTACTAATTCCATTATTATGACTATTACTATTATTACTTTAACTTTAACTATTTCCATTATGTAATAAACTCAATTAATTCATCTAATTCAATTATTTACCATATGCTACCCAAATTTCCATTTTTTCCCTTCATTTAACAATAATATGGTCCAGTTACAATTTAGTCCATAAAGTTGCATTAATTTACGATTTTACCCTTTATTGATCATTATTTACTATTATGCCATTACTATATTATATTTTACTCTTAATTCATTATATGGCATGTACAATTACAATTTAGTCCCTAAATCTCTTTTTATGGCTACTTACATATTTAAAATCTTTATTTGTCACTTATCACTTACTTTATTATTTAACTACTCATTTCTCCATATTATCCTTTAATCTCAATATTCACACAATTACAATGTTGTAGAGGAGTTAATGTAAGCAAAATGTTTGAGGGATTAAATGAATTAAATATGAACATAGTGAAAAAGTGATTCCTTGGCCGAATTGAACATGATGGATTGCTATTGTGTATTTTGATGTTTAATCACATGTATTCACAAAAAATGGTTAAATAGTGATAAATGAGTGTGTATGTAAAATTATAAGTTAAAATAATAACTTGGCCAAAGTGTGCATGTTGACATAATGTGACATTTAAATGAAATTTTAATGATTTATTGCCCTTAGTAGAGGTCTGGTAGTAAAATCTAGTCCAGGATATAATTGGCTAGCCGTAAAGATTCCACACAGCGGTATGAGTCATGGAGACTAGCTATTGATAGGCCAATGATGGTCTGTCATAGTGTACAGTGTTTACAGTGATCAGTGTAGTGAAATGTAGTGATGAATGGTCCTATTGGGGGCCATTCTATAGTGTAGTGGATTTATGGGATCCACGTCCTGCATATCTGGGCAGTAGCTTTTCTACAGAGTGTATACTAGGGGCATAATGGTAAATAATTGATAAAATTGATTAAAATAGAAATAAATGTTAAAATGAGTGAAAATGGGACTAAATTGGAATAAATGAATAGTTTAGGGGCAAAATGGTAAATTTTCATTAAGTAGGTAAAATGTGTAATTAATAAGAGTAATTTGGACAAAATATAAGGTTTAAATGGTAATTTAGTGTAAAAGTGGTAAATTAGGGACCTAAATGTAATTTGGTAAATTTATAAGGTTAAAAATTGAATTTAAATGTAAGAAAGGGTAAATTGGAAAATAAGAGTAAGAAAGGTTAAAATTATAAACTATGTATAATTTAGAGCATTATGGTAATTAAGTGAAAAATGAGGATATGAATGGAATTATTGAAAAGATGAGACATGGATAGAATTATAGTAAAAGTGGGAACATAGATGTAATTATGGAAAAAGTTAAGGACATAATTGGAAATTAAAGGAAAATGAATAAGGACTTAAATATAATTAATAAAATAGTAAGTTTAATAAAAAGGATTAAAATGAAATTAGTGCATAATATGATTTAATGACTGATTGTGTAATTATATTGATAATTTTAATGATTAAGTATGATTAATGATTTAATAGGAGAAAATAAAAATTAAAAGTAATATTTATAGTAAGTAGTGGCATAAGTGTAATTATAGTAAATTGAAATAGTAAAATTAGAATTTAAGGTAAAGCAAGGAGTAAAGTGTAATTTGAATTAAAATGTTATGGTAAGAGTTAAATGATGAAGTGTATGATAAAATAATGAAAAAGTATGGTAATGAAATTAAATAGTGGCATTTTTGTAATATGAAACAATTAAGAGTAAGAACGTATATTAATATAAAGTGTAGGGACCAAATTGTAAATTTACAATTGTAAGACTAATTAAGATATTATAGTGCAACTAATAGTTGGCACACCGATATTAATTGTACATTTGATAATTAGCAAGTAAATAATCGATAAAATCAGAATATTGTAATATAAATAATTATTAATTAAAGAATGTTTTTAAATTGAACTAAAGTATAATTAGTCATGTGTGTGTAATTTAATTTGAGTTATAAAGTGACAGAATTGTAAATAAAACGTAAGCAGGGGCAAAAACGTGAATTAGTGGCACTAATGTGAATAAGTAGAAGTGAGTAAAATAAAGGTAAATTGTTCGAATAGTGTTAATATAGGGATCAGATATTACGTTAAATAAAGGGCAGAATGTTAATTGAAAATACTACCACATTAACTGGGAAAATTGACTTATAAGTGAAGTGATTAAAATGTTGATTTGCATATACATTGGTAAATTAATGATGACACATAATTTAATAAACTATCAATGTAAATAATAATGATAATATTAGTAAAGTGAAATAGAAAAGTAAAATTGAAATTATGGTAATTGCAGATGACTAAACTGTAAATTATTATAGAAAGACTTTTTTTTTTAAAAAAAAAGGCTTTAGTGAACTAAGCTATAGTGTAAGATTTCTAAATGAAAGGCTACAAAGGATTAATAAGCAAATTGTGTAAATTGTTAAATTGGAGTACTAAAAGTATCTGATTTATACATAATAGAAACTAATGAGTATAAGGAGAGTAGTGATAAATGGTAATGTTACTAATAGGAAGTATTAAATAAAAAGGAATTAATGGACCCATTATAATGTTTAATATGTATAAGTGAATAAAAATTGAAAAGAAATCTATGTATTAACAATGAATCTATAAGAACTATAATGATTAAGAATGTGGATTCGATGATTGTTAAGATTTATGTTAAATTTATAATATTGAATAATTAATAAGGAACAGCTAGAGTAAAAGATAAAAGTGATAGCAATGTCAGTAACAATAGAGATAGTGTAGATTAAGGCAGAAATAAGAAAATGAGGATAGAATAATAAATATTCAAGTAAACTAGTGATTAAATTATAGTGTAACCTATTCAAGAATGAATACGACTCGAAATAGATTAAAGTGAATAACCAAGTGAGAGATTTAATATAATGGAAGATATTAATGTAAAAGAGTTAGTGTAGTGTAAATGAGTAAAGAGAATCTAGGGAACGTAAAGAAATAATAGCATTAATAAAGACTAAGTGATGGCAGCGATATTGATAATAGCATTAAATCAGTGTCACTACTATTTGGAACCACGATTATTTAATAAGAAATTCAATAAACAATAGAGTGTTAGAAATTAGATTATAGTTAGATACATCGGTTAAAGGAAGAATTCAAAAGTTATTAATGTAAATAAGATAATAAAAAGAATTATATATGGAATCGAGCGTAAAATGAAAAACCGAATGAAAAGTCAAAATGATAAGAAATTTTTAGTGCACATAATAAAGATAGTAATAATAGAAATGGAAAGGAAAATTAAGTGATAAGGAATAATATAGACGCAAACAAATGGATGTATCTATAAAATGATTTCAAAATTTTCAATATAGTTAGTCCTTGAAGTAGTGAAAAGAATGTAACAGTAGTATATCGTAAAAGTTAATAGTGTAAGTGATAGCTATACTTACAATAGCATAATAGTGATTAATGTGATTAATGTGATAGTGATAAAAGTAAAAATAACGATCACCGTAAAAATATGTAGTAAATGTCTAAAGGATTAAGAATTTAAATAATCCCATAATTTAAATAAATTAAGATAATTATGTGTGCAAGCATGTAGGATTAGTATGGAAAACATAGGATCTGTATCCACGACTGGGCATTTTAATGCTCAGCGCATAGAATGTTATGTGCGCAGGTAATGCTAGTTTAGACATGGCCGAGGACATAGTGACAACAGAAGGATGATCAATAGCAAGGATTGATGTATCGACATGGCATGAATACAATCATGGCAGAGAGAAGCAGAGGTATATAGTACAAGCATGCGATTTGTATATTAGTGTATTGTTATGTTTATTGTATATGTATGTTGTGATTGTTAGTGTTGAAAAAAAAATTCCTACAGAATTATCGAGTGCTTTGTAGTGACTGTCGGTGCAGTGCTGTGACATCCGGTATCCGTATCATTTACGGGTATAAGGGTGTAACAATCTATCCCAAGCACACACAAGAGGTGTAAGACCCAAAATTTTGATTTAATTAAATTGTAATTGTAGGACTGAAATTAATACTAAAAAGGAAAATGATTAAGAAATATGTGTTAATATTACTTTCTTGTTTTTGAATTAATAATTCTGACTAATTGAATTTTATACACAAATAAATAACTAAATTTAAATAAAAAAATGTATAGATAAATTAAAATAAATATAAAAACATAAATAAAACCTTAAGTTATTAAAATTTCTTGATGATGAAGAAAAACAAGAAAAAAAAAAACGGGAAGAACAGAAAACGGGGTGAGAACTAAAAACAGAAAACGAGAGAGAGGGAGAGAGGGAGAGACAAGGAGGTTGTAATAGCCCGAATTATACCCTAGTAGTAAGTTGGGCTATTAGTGGTAATTGGGTAAGTTTAATTTGGAACTTGCAAATTGTAGACTAAAGTGTGGATAAAATGAGCAATTAATTGATTAACAAAATAACTTTAAATGACCAAGCCGTAAAAGTGCATGATTTGAATTAATTAAGGTTGATTAGCACTAATGAAACTAGAATTTGTTAATTGGGATGAAGGGTAACTTAGTGGATTTCCGGGCGGCTTGAGGAGGTTGTGGCACCTCAGTCTTTGCATGCAATATATGTATGGTTGAGGAAAGAGAATTCATCATTCTTGCATACATGTAAGCATTTATGTTTATTTACAAAGATGTATGAATGGTGAAGTAAGCCATAGTGTGATTAACTGATGAGATATTATTTATGAGATATTATGAAAATGAATATGAACATTATAAATTGTGATGCACTATGGACAAATATCTTATGAATATATTTATATGTATATGTGAATATGCTAGCCATGATGGTGAGTTGTGAAGTGAACCATAGTGAAATGTTGATTCTATTGTAATGCCATAACGATGATAATCTTTATGGAAATTGCAGGTAATAACTGGATTAATAATTAGCTTGCGAGTCAAACAGTGGATAGGTAGGCATGCCTATAGGGTCTAAATATTGCGGCTGATAACATCAGATTTCTTTGGAAATCTTTATTCTATTGAGTCCTCATTAGGTTCATTTATGCATAATAATATGCTAATTGTGCTTTACCTGTGGCTATTGATTGTGAGTGAGTATCTTCGGATACGAAATGATTTTGTTACTTTCGAGTACTGATAGCATTACCCATTATCCGCGTCTTTGAGTTGCAAGCAAGGTAATAATAACTAATTGATCTATAATGCATAAAGTGAATATCTTATGATATGAATAATGAATGCGAAACATTATATATTGATATACAATAATGTTGCATTTGATAATAATTTGCTAGCATGACATATTAGATGTGGATGTCGTACTGTTATTATGAGTGTAAAGTATGTTGGCATGAAGTATGATTTTAAGGCATAAGACTATTATTAACTGATAAATGTTGAGAATATATATGTATGTGTTGATTGTATATTATTTCCCACTAACTGTTGTCGCTTAGCACGGGTTTTTGATCCTTGTAGGTTCTGAAGTGAAGTGATTCGAAGGACGTACCCGCATTTCAATTGGTCAACACACTAGGACAACTTAGCTTAGTGTAGGTTTTGTCTTTCGTATTGTGAAATTGTAATTTGTTACTTTTGGACATGTCATTATTAAAGCATCTTTCTAAGAGCATGGGATATAATATTATATAAATGTATGTGTATGTTTATGTGTATCGAAAGTCTTCCGTTGTATGCGAGAGAAATTTAATAGTTCAGGAGTTTGTATGATGAACTTGAATGTGTTATGCGTGTGTGTGCATGTTGTGACGACCATTCTTATCTACCACAGCAAAGCTGTGAGGGTGGATGGGAAGGGGGTGTTACAAGTAGTGGTATCAGAGCCTAGGTTTAGTCTTTTTTGGGCATAGTGTAGATTAGGATGCGTATAGTTGTGTTGACCTAATGCGGACATCCTTGTTTATGTTTTAGGGAAATGGATCCTTCTCAATACGCTAGAGAAGTGACTGCTGAAAGTGTAAATCCTCGAGAAGTTAAAATGTCTGAGTCTGGTCGGTCTGTGCCAGCAAGTGGGGGTCGTGAGGTACCCATGGTTCCATTGGGGGCTGTACTCAAAATATCGCAAGACATGGCGAGAGTGCTAGATCGAATGACAGTACTGAAAGCTCCATTAGAATCATTGAGAAAACTTGGGGCAGAAGAGTTCCACGGAACAAGTCTGGAGGAGTTAGATAAGGCGGAGTATTGGATTGAAAAGGTTCAAAGGGTAGTGGATGAGATAAGATGCCCTTCTGAACAGAAGGTGCAGTGTGTAGTATCACTGCTTCAAGGATCTGCCTTAGTCGAAACTGGTATTAAGGCATTCGATGCTTCCAAACCCGATTACATGGGAATTCTTCATATAGGAATTCTGTAATAAGTATATCACAAAGGCATATTGAGAAGCTAACTGGAAGCAGTTTTTGAATCTAAGGTAGAAAGCAATGTCAGTAGCTGAGTATCAAAAGGAATTTTGTAGGCTCAGCAAGTATTCATATGAGGGAGTGCTTACTGATGAGTTCTATTGTCAGCAGTTTGAGGAAGGTCTGAGTGAGCCAATTAAGGCACTACTAATCTCTATGACCACTACTCAAATTGATAGTTACAACCAAATAGTACAACCATGAGGGTAAAAAGGTCACTTAATATTCAAAGAGAGAGAATGCAAAGAAAGAACCCCAACAGAGGTGGGGCACATTCTGGTAAGAGATCAAGAGATTCTCAGGCAGCATCTCCAGCTGAATTAGCTAGTAATCTGGCCACAAGAGGCAGAAGGTAGGGATCGTTCTTTGCAACTGGTATTAGAAAAGATGCATCTAGAAATAAGAATAATGTGCCTGAGTGCCCCCATTGTGGTAAATGTCATAGAAGTGAGTGTTGAAAATTGACTGGAGCATGTTTTAGATGTGGCAGCACGGAACGATTTCTAGCTATTAGTCCTAAGTCTTTTGAGGCAGCAGGCAATCAACAGGAAGTGAGTAGAGTTGGATCCAATTTACCTCTGGTTTATAGAGGATGAGGTAGAGGATGTGGTAGAGGTGGCCAGTCAAGAGGTGGAGTAGTATCAGAATTAGTGGATAGATCTTCAATAACTCCAGCAAAGGCATATGCGATGAAGGCACATGAGGAACAGGATGTGCAAGAATTCATTACGGGTACATTTTTGCTCTTTAATATAGAAATGTTTGCATTGATTAACACTGGGTTTATGCATTCATATGTGTGCTCTAAGAAATTATGTGACAAGATGTCTATTGTCGATCATTTAAATATGACATATGTGTATTTAGCCCAATGGGGAATAGAGTGAATGGGAACAAAGTATTTAAAGAGTGTCCTTTAATGGTTCAAGGTTAAACTCTTCCAGTGGATCTAATCGAGTTACCTTTTTTTGAGTTTGGTTTAATTATGGGTACGGATTGGTTGGGTAAGCACTAAGTTGTAGTTAATTTTAGGAAGGAAACAGTTGTGCTTTATAGTGCTAGGAAATTTAAAGCATATGTGAGAAGTGTATGTTCTAATCCGTTGTAGACGTGATTTTTGCCATGCAAGTCTGTAAATGTTGAGAAAAGGGTGTGAGGCTTTCTTAGCCTTGGTGACGGATTCTACTAGAAAACAAGTGAGAATTCAAGATATTCCTATAGTGAGAGAATTTCTTGATGTGTTTTACGAAGAGTTGGCTGGTGTACCACTAGTAAGAGAAGTAAAGTTGTCAGTCGTTATAGTGCTTGGTACAACACCTATGTTAAAGATTGCATTTAGGATTCTGTATGGCCATTATGAATTCCTAGTAATTCCATTCAGATTCACGAATGTGCTAATAGCATTTATGGGTCTAATGAATAGAGTGTTTTGGCTATACTTAAATCGGTTTGTGATGATGTTTCCTGAAGATATCTTGGTATATTCAAAGAGGGATAAAGAGCTTGAACAACATTTGAGAATTGTGCTTTAGATTCTGAGGGAGGGAGCACTAATTGTATGCTAAACTAAGTAAATGTGAATTCCAGTTGAAATTAGTGTCTCTTCTGGGACATGTTGTTGCTTTTGAGGGTATCAAAGTGGATTCTTCTAAGATTGAAGCTGTAATGAATTGAAATCTGCCCAGAAATGTACCTAGGGTACAAAATTTCTTGGGTTTAGTAGGACATTACCATCGCTTGTAAAAGAGTTTTCAGCAATGGCTTGAGTAGTGAAGAGGATGCTAATAGAGCACTAATCCTTACTCAACCTACTTTGGGTAAGGAGTACGCTATGTATAGCGATGTTTCCAGAGTTGGATTGGAATATATATTGATGCAAGATGGAAAAGTGGTAGCTTATGTTACAAGGCAAGTGATGCCGCATGAGCGGTATTATCTGATTCATGACTAGGAATTGGCTTCAGTAATGTTGCCTTAAGGAATTTAGTGACATTACTTATATGGTGAAAAGTGTTAGATCTTTATTGATCATAAGAGTCCTAAGTGCAAACTCACTCAGAAAAGTTGAACTTGAGGCACAAAAGGTGGCTAGAATTGTCCAAAGATTACAATTGTATTGTGGATTACCATCCGAGTAAGGCCAATGTGACAGTAAATGCATTAAGTAGAAAGTCAGTTTCAGCCTTGCTATTACACAAAGAGATAAGTGGAGATTTACTTTTGATGGTGCGTTAATGACACTGATGGAAGTAAGGCCGATTTTGAGAGATGAGTTTATTAATGCACGGAAAAGGGATCCCAAGTTGCAACAAACTTTGCATTGAGACAGAAATGGAGGCAAGACTGACTTTTCAGTGAGTGAAGAGGGGAGAACAGTACTTTCGAGATCGGTTATGTATTGCCAGTGATAAGTAGTTGAGAGAAAGAATGTTACATGAGGTGCAAAATACATTTTCACTATGCACCCAGACGGTAATAAGATGTATCAGGAGTTAGAACAGTCCTACTGGTAGTTTGGAATGAAAGGAGATGTTGTGAATTATGTTCAAAGTGTTTGATATATCGATAACATTAGGATCTACTTGGTTTGGCAACATCATGGGATTGAAGATGTTATTTGGGAATCGGAAGCAATTGTGCGAGAGCAGTGTTCTCACCTATTTGATTCAGGTATGAATTTCGCGGAGGAAATTCTTATTAAGAGGAGAGAGTTGTAATAGCTCGAATTATACCCTAGTTGTAAGTTGGACTATTGGTGGTAATTGGATAAGTTTAATTTGTAACTTTTAAATTCTTGACTAAAGTGTAGATGAAATGAGGACTTAATTAATTAACAAAATAACTTTAAGTGGCCAAGTTGTAAAAGTGCATGATTTGGATTAATTGAGATTGATTAGCACTAATGAAACCAGAATTTGTTAATTGGGATTAAGGGTAACTTAGTGGATTTCCAGGTGGCTTGAGGAGGTTATGCCACCTCACTCTTTGCATGCAATATATATATGGTTGAGGAAAGAGAATTCATCATTCTTGCACATGGATTTCGGTGGCCCCTCTCTCTAAAATTCTGAATTTTATTTCTCTTCATCTTTATCTTCTCCATGAGCCATTTCCTTAGTTTAGAGTTCCATGGATTTCGTTGAAGATTATTGATGCATTAGGTTGCTAAGTTTATGTTTTAGCAAGGTAAGTATTTAGCTGTGGTTCTTCAATTCTCCTTCTGCTCTATTCTTTGATATTGAGATTGAGTTAACAATTGATGCTGGGTATCCAATTCTAGAAATTGGACTTGGATTTGTAGCTAAGGAAGTAAAGAAAATCAAGGGGAAATAGAAAGTGGTTGATCAAGGAACTAAGTGATTTCTAAGGAACTAAAAAGATTAAGGTTTGGGAAACATTGTTTTGTATGTTAGTTTAATGTGTTAAGAATTTGTGATATATAATCATCATATGTACTTATATTGTATACAAAATGTGTGAATATGAGCTACCATGAATTGAATTGGAATGATGTGTTGATAAAGTAGCTAATGGCTATGAAGTGTTATTTGGTATATATATATATATTGCTCTGTATTAGATAAATTGTGATACTATTATCTAAATGGTGAAATTGTGGTCTAATGTGAAGTTGAGTATGCTAGAGTATGTGTGTGCACGTTGGGGTGGTGTAGTGTGAGTTTGAGTGTGGGAATTTATTAATTGGATTAAGTTCAAGCTAGACTAGCTTGAAGTGGGAAAAACTGAGTTGGTAGGGTAATTGACCTTTTTGCATTGTAAGGGCTTTAATTTAAATAGTATATGTCTAATTTGGATAAGATATAAGCAATAAGTTCTTAAAGAATGTGTTTACAAAAGTGTAGAAGAAGCTATGTTGATTTGGGGGCTGTATGGACGTCAAACATTTGTATTTAAATTGGTGAAATTCGTAGGAGGGCTTTTGGAGCTTGTAAGGTTCCATTGGCCACAAATCCTTAATTATAAGATTATGGATAATGAGAATTGGGCTAATATATTCTTAACATGTAGGTAAGAAAGTGTATAGAAGGTTTAAGGGCAGAAAATTATGTTGAAAAAGGGTTTTAAAGATCATAAGTGTGAGAGAAGAAAAATGCATGAGCATGATGTATAACTTATGGAGCTTAGAGTCGGGAATTCAGTTCTATCGCGAGAGTGACAGAGGTCGCCAGCACGACAGAATGCCCTTTTAGGCAGATGTTGGTCTCTATCGCGGGCACGTGAGATCAACAGAGGCGAGGGCTGGAATCTATCGCGGAGACGACTTGCATCGCAATCGCGACAGAAGCAAATTGTAAAGTCTATCATGAGCGCGACACTGTGGAATGTTGTAAAGGGTGTATAAATGACCTTAATTGATTGACCTAATAAGTTTAATTAATGAATGATTATGCTTACGCAATGAATTATTAAAGGGGTTTTATCATGTGAGCATACATGTAAGTATTTATATATATTTACAAAGATGTATGAATGGTGAAGTAAGACATAGTGTGGATAACTAATGTGATATTGTTTATTTAGATATTATGAAAATGAGTATGAGTATTATAAATTGCGATGCACTATGGACAAATATATTATGAATAAATTTATATGTATATGTGAATATGCTAGCCATGATGGTGAGTTATGAATTGAGCCATAGTGCAATGTTGATTCTATTATAATGCCATGACGATGATAATCTTTATGGAAATTGCGGGTAATAACTAGATTAACAATTAGCCTGCGAGTCAAAGAGTGAATAAGTGGGCTTGCCTATAACGTCTAAATATTGCGGCCGATAGCGTCAGATTTCTTTGGAAATCTTTATTCTATTGAGTCCTCATTGGGTTTATTTATGCATAATAATATGCTAATTGTGCTGTACCTACGGGTACTGATTGCGAGTGTGTATCTACGGATACAAAATGATTGTGGTACTTTCGAATATTGATAGCGTTACCCGTTATCCACGTCTTTGAGTTGCAGGCATGGTAATAATAACTAATTGAGCTATAATACGTAAAGTTAATATCTTATGATATGAATGATGAATGCGAAACATTGTAGATAGATATGCGATAATGCTACATTTGATAATAATTTGCTAGCATGACATATTGAATGTGGATGTCGTACTGTTATTATGATTGTAAAGTATGTTGGAATGAAGTATGATTTTAAGGCATAAGACTATTATTAACTGAAAAATGTTGATAATAGATATGTATGTGTTAATGTATATTGTTTCCCCACTAAACGTTGTCGCTTAGCATTTTGATCCGTGTAGGTTCTGAAGTGAAGTGATTCAGAGGACGTACCTGAATTTCAATTGGTCAACACACTAGGACAGCTTGGCTTAGTGTAGGTTTTGTCTTCTGTATTTTGAAATTGTAATTTGTTTCTTTTGGGCATGTAATTATTAAAGTATCTTTCTAAGAGCATGGGAGGTAATATTATATAAATGTATGTGTATATGTATGCGTATCGAAAGTCTTCTGCTATATGCGAGAGAAATTTATTAGTTCAGGAGTTTGTATGATGAAGTTGAATGTGTTATGCGTGTGTGTGCATGTTGTGATGACCGTTCTCATCTGCCACAACGAAGCTATGAGGGTGGATGGGAATAGGGTGTTAAAGAGGTAGGGGCAAATTCTGATTCTCACCATCGCCGGTGACAAGCCATACTGCCATTTCCCCAACTAGAATGATCAGAGACGCCGTTGTTTTCCCTCCGTTCAGCTGCTTTTCCAATTGTTTCAGCTACTTCTTCAAGAAAGAAATCAAAATGCTTCTCCTCCAAATTTCGGCCACCTCTAGCATCGGGTGGCGACACGAATGGCACTGGAGAGTTGCTCAAGGTGAGGCAAGTCTTCAGGTGTCCCCCATTTCTCCCCACTCGCCGATGATGAGCAAACTGAAGAGGGATGCACTGAGTCATTCCAATATTGTTTCTGACCAATGGCATGGCGTTTGGGCGCATGACCACCAGTAGCCGGTCCCAGATGCTCTGAGCTTCATTAAGGTAGTAGCGATCTTCTTACCAGCGAGGCTTTAGTGATCGATGAAGGGAACAGACAGAATTAAGCTAGAAATTTAAGGAATTTTGACTTTGATTGGTATGTGCACTACCAAATGTAAGTTTCCCATATGATCTTAAATGAGATAAACTTGTTAGGGAATTTTTGGGTTTTGTGTTCTGTGTTTTATTGAGTAATTAGCATAATAGTTGAGTTTAATTAATTAATGGCATTCAAATTGTTAAATTTGTATTCTATATGAGGAACCGATTCAAAATTAATTTATAGCTAATGTAATAGATTTAGTTGGTTGAATATGTAAATTACATTGAGTAGGATCTTTGTATGTATGTTAGGAATAGGAAAAATTAGGAATTAACCAAAGTTTTGGTGAGTATAAGTTGGAATCTCTAAATTATATTTTCTATGAGTTAAATTAATTAATTGGTTAATTGACCTTGTAGAATTTACTTTCCTAACTTGAATACATTATGTTTAGTGGTATGTTTGGGGAAATGCTTGATTAATTGACTAACTAAAATGATAAACATGAAAGTAAAATTAAAAAAAAAAGAGTTAATGAAATGTTTGAATGAACAAATATTTGGGGAAGTATTTGATTTAGTCAATAAAAAGATTGTAATGTCTTATTATGAAGATTGGTTCTATAAATGTTAGTGAAAATAGTGGGATTTGTTATATATGTATTGTTAAACTGTAGAATGATACCATATGATGCATGTTTAAATAGTAAACTAAGCTAAGTTGGTAAAATGTCAATTTCGTATTAGCTAGGTTGATTTGCCTACTTATAACCCATTAGGAATTTGTGTGTGTTTTCAACTGCATAATCTATTTACATTAGCTAAAAGCATAGCATTTAGTACTTTTGATTGTACTTGTTTTAGAGTTGACCAAGTATGGTTGTAACACCCCCTAACTGTACGTAAAGCTTAACTACGATGGCCATAGAGTGTCACAACACAATTGGATGCACACGAAACATTTTTTATTTTTTATACAAAACTCATAATTAATAAATTTCATTAAACAATATTAGGTTACATTCCAAAAATTCATGCATTAATTACATAACACATATAAACTTGCTCCAACTTATGTTTTTCCATAATACAATTTTCATAATACAAAACTTTAGTTCACTTATATATACCAACTTATAATTACACATCTCATACTATTACAAAAAGAACATACATAAATAGCGGACCCTATTGTGTTGGCCATTGGCGATGCAGGACTGTCCTCCAAAATGCTTATCTTCAAAACCCTACATCGATAAAACATCCATGCTAAGCAATAATGCTTAATGGGGAAACAACAAGATATGGATGAGCACTCACAGTGATCATAAATAAAATCACATACTCATGAAACGTAAATGAAATTCAAATAAGCCATTAACATTACACAATCAGTAATTATTAATATCACTTAAGACATTGGCAGTTCCTTACTTCATATCCTTAATTCACATATGTCATACTATTCACTTTAATATTCTTCTATTTATTCACTGCATATCAACAAACATTCCATATACATGCATCACATTTATATTTGCATATGATAAAGCAATTTTTAACACCTATATATAATTATATATCATCACCAAGTTGTGATCACAAATCCACATAACATGCACCTCCCTCATTGCCTATCAATACCATATACTGAGAAATTAACATAACACGTAAAGCTTACATTTATTCACTTCTTTGTTAGTCATTTCATAACATGCTTGCACTTTCATAGTAGTGGATAACGAGATAATCACTCTGGTATCCATAGATACCTTTATATTACACTAGAATCCGTATATACTTTTATATCACACTAGTGTCCGTAGATCCTTTTATATAACACTAGTATCCGTAGATACTATTAAATATAGTCACACGCAATTGCTTTTGGGATCCAATCGGGATAACCCACGACTCAAATGGGCCTGGCAAATTAAAAAGTGCTTCGGCTGCAATACTTTTGACCCTATAGGCATGCTTACCTATCCACAACTCGACTTATAGGCTAAATAACTAACCCATTATTTGTTTGCATTAACATTTTATATAAAATCCACAAAGATGCATTAAATAATTATCGAATAAATCATAACACTATTCATTTCCATACGTATATATCTTATTATCAATATCACACTCATTCTTTAATTCATATGACCAAGATATATATTTAAACATATACTTACCTGAAATGCCACATTATTAATCTCCATATATCCAGATGAAGCAATATAATATTGTTAGATATCTTACAAAGACACATGGCTTATTAAACAGGCCCACACTTCATTACACAAATTCACAAGCAATAACATATTTATAGTTTCTAATAAATTAGCCAAACTTAATTGAAATCTATCCTTATACAATCTACAGAACAATAGATGATATTTTATGTCGAATTACAAAGAATTCAAGCACCTCACGGTGACAACCAAATGGTTGTGACCGTGACATATGGAAATTCAAGGAAGAATCGAAAATAGGGGTACCTCACGGTGACAACCAAATGGTTGTGACCGTGACATATGACAATTTCCAGGTAGAATCAAAAACTAACCCACCTCACGATGACAACCAATTGGTTGTGACCGTGACCAATGGAAATTCAAGGCAGTAAAGGGAAAACAGAAGCATTTCACTCACCACTTTCAAACCACTTTTCTACTTCCAAATATATGACTTCTAAAACCAACCAAAACACAATTTTTAGCAAACATGGCCATGGAACCAAATATTCACCTACATGTTAACTTTCTAATGACACCAACCCCAATTCATTTAGACTCAAAATCAAGGAGTTATGGCCAATGAAACACAACTTGCTCCAAAAGCCCTCCTATAGAATTTTAGCTACACTTATGGACACTTTTGAAGACCTTGGAGTCCTCAAATCAAAGGAGCTATTTCAATAGTAATTTAAAACATAGACATTGTGATTCTAATCCAATTAATGTTATTTGTTTTAGAGTCATAAAACTCTGTTTATAACCTAAACAATCCCAAAAGGTCAAGATGGAACTCAAACCAATTCTACACTTCCAAATTCAATAAGCTTCAAACTAACTAATTTGGCATAACTTTTCATCAAACTAAATCTAAACTTACCTAACACAATCATGAATATCACGACACTTGCAACTTCTCATTATAAACTCATTCATTCATAAATACATAGCAATTTCTCATATCTTCTGAAATTAGGATTATATGCTTAGGTCAATAAAACTAATGGCAATCAAGTTAGCTCAACAAGCTCATCTCTTCAATTTAATTCATCACACAATATAAATACCCATTTTAGATACACAAGCACTATATTTAACACATATAACATTTAGTTTCCCAAACCTTAATTCATTTGCTCCTAAAGAACTCTCTTGGCATTTGGCCCACCAACCTTCTCATTTCCCTTATCTTTTCTGGTTTCCTCCACTACAACACAATCCAATTTCTAGAATTGGAACAAGGGAATCAATATCCAATTAATACACAAAAAGAAGAAGGAGAAGAAGAGGATTCTAATTCAATGACTTACTTTAAACTTGCCAAAACACAAGTAGCACAACCCACTCAATAGTCAAGGATCCGATGGACTTAAAATTGAAGACTCAAAGAAGAAGAAGAAGAAGAAGGAGAAGAATAGAATGAGGAAGAAATGACAAAACCTATCTTGCTCAAACCCTTATATTGCATGAATTAGTCATGTTGGCAAAGCCAACAAAAGACACATGGAATCCACTCACATTAAATTAGGCGAATCTAATCCTACTTAAGCCTTAATTAATCCACTCCTAACTTAATCATGCACAACTACACTTTAGCCACTTTACTAATTTATTCCATGCAATTAAGTCCTCTATTCCAATTACGTCTAGGTCAAAAATTAGAAATCCTAAATCAAACCTGTCAATTGCCCTAATTAAGCCAAAATACTATTAGGGTAGATTCAAGGTCATTACAACTCTCTCCTCCTTAAAATAATTTCATCCTCGAAATTCACTCATATCAAATTATCCGCATATCAAACTCTTTATCACTATCACTCACTAACGGAATTTGCTTATTCCGAAGTTGCCTCACTTTCTGAGCCAATATCGTTTTAGGTTCTTATGAATATCTTACACTAATAAAATGTAGGATTCATCTGAGTAATACCTTTGAAGTATAGACACGTGAAATATGTCACATCCCGAATATGGCCTAGTAGATATTGCATGTTTAATTGGATTATAAGAGAGGGGTATTTTTGTATTTGGCAAATGAAGTGGGATATATGTTAGGAATTATATGAGTTAGTAAAGGGTATTATGGTATTTGAGTAAGTGGCTAGAAGACAAAGAGCAAGAAAGTCAAAGAAGAGAAAGTGAGGTCCAATAGTAATGTGACATAAGTAAGGGTTATTGGGTGCATTAATGAGGATTTGAAAGGAGTAGAGAGAGGGAAAGCTGGAAATCTTAGCTTCCCATGGAAGCCAACTCTTTCGCTCACTCACTTTCTCTTCTCCATTTTTTTTTCTGCTCTCAAGTTTTGCATGCGGGTGTTCCTTAAGGTTGAGCTAGGGTTTTCAGATTTGAAGAGATCCAAGAGGTAAGTGGCTGTGTTATTTGGTTTGGATCTTCTTCATCTTCTTCTTCTCCATTTGGGTTTATGGTTATATGGTTTTGATTGCATGGGTTAATTGGGTTTTATTTTGATTGGATTTGTACAAGAATCTGAAGAGAGGAGGAAGGATAAAGGAAAAGGAAAGATTGGATTTTGAAGCTAGCGGGTTGAGCTCCATTTCCAGGTTTGGGAGATTGTGTTTAGCTGTGTATGTTTGGAAATATTGTCCATGGCATTCGGATCCTTTTGTGTTATGCAAATACCTGTTATGTGTGTGCTTTGTTATATGTAAATGTATGTGTTCATAAATATGTGTACATGATTTGAAATAGAAGAATTATAAGGCATTGCATGTAAATTCTTAAAGAGTTTAAACATGAATATGAGATGGATTTCTAGGTTTATGAAACCTTAATATATGTTGTTTTGATTTGTGTAATTGTTATGTAATTTGAGTTATATTTGTTATAAGCATAATTGGAGAGCACTAAAGGTACGTGTTTATGTGAAATTGCATGACATATGGGTTTGGGTGAAAATGGGTTTTGATTTCCTTCAAATTCTGTTTCTACATTTCTAGAGATTGAGGAGAATGGATTCTGTCGCGAGCGTGACATTTATCGCGATCGCAACAGAATCAGCTCTTCTCCTTCTCGCGGTGGATTTCTGCTCAGTATCCTAAGAGAGCACGGGAAGGTTACAAGTCGTGAGCGAGGATCACGACTTGTGCCCTCTTCTCCTGGCGTCACGAGTCATGAGGGAGGATCACAACTCGTGACATCATCTTCCTGCGAAGCATTGGCATCACGAGTCATGAGGGAGGATCATGACTCGTGACAGTCCCTTTCCTGCGAGGTGGGAGGTGCTAGCGTCACGAGCCGCAATAGCGTGTGTGACTCGTGACTAGCCTCTCTTCCCCTCACTATCTCAAGCGCGACAGTGAGGCCTCTCCTGCCCTATTTTGAAAATGAATATCACAAGCTTATTTTACATGGGTTTTTACTACATGACATATGATTTCTCTTATATGGACTATTAATTGATAAATTATATGTTTTTAATAAGATTTGAATATGGTTTATATGTCTGTATTAAATGGTAAATATACATATATACATATTAATTGCATAATTATACTTGCTATTTTTCTCTATTATATGTCATTATTTCTGAACATGATTGAGTTATTATTTGAGCCTGATAATCATAGTAGTGGATAGATAAGTGCTTATCTAGGGTCAAGGTGTGAGTGCAACTGTTATATGTTATTTGTTACATGCGGGCCCCGTTTGGGTCATATAAGATGTTTGAGACCTCGGTCTCCGTTATACCTCCGGGTATACATGATTATAAAAATGTTTCTCACCCATGTCTCTATATGCTTGAGATACTGTGTCCTATCAGTATCATTAGTACCCGTATCCACTAGTTAGTGAGTAATCAGGCAATTACTTAAGGTTATTATACGAGTTTGATGTATGAAGCTGTAATGTATATGAAATGGCTATATGTTACATGTGTATGCATTTGCGATGTGACAAGATGAAATTTAATACTTGTATTTGGATATGAATGGTTACTTTCCGATATACATGTGTATGATGAATATTTGTTATAAGCATGAGTAGTATATGTTTATATTCTTTTGTTATTATTAAGCTTATATATATATGTTTATTGCAATTATATGTATATGCGTGTGTTGTTCCTCCCCACTAAGTATTATCGCTTAGCACGGGCTCTTTTCTCGTGTAGGTGGCAGGTTCATTTTGGAGTCGGACATCTGCAAGTCGGCCACTAGAAGTCTTTAGTTGGAGTTTGTTTTTGTCTTCCGCTATATTTTTTTTTATGGAAAGTGATTTTTGAAATGTAATTTTTGTAAAGGATTTATTTTATATATGTATATGTTTAATGTTTATAATCCTTTTTTTAAAACTATATGGTTATATATATATGGATCAGTTATCTTTCGATTAAATGTACTTATTTTCTTAACTTATTCGAGTATATATATATGTATTTGTGTATGTATTTGAGTTTGTGCGCGTGGCGCCTCGGTATCCTTCCAATGGGGTATCGGGGTGTGATAGCTTGGTATCAGAGCACTGATTTAGTCGATTTTGGTTCTATGTGATTGGTTAAGTATAGAGTCTTTACATGAGAGTCTGTTTAGAGTCATGGGCGAATGCAGATGTTGTTTTGTAGTGTCTAGATGGAGTCGAATCCAAGTTAGTATATGGGCGACACGCTGGAAAGTGTGAATCCGGTCAGAGATGGTAATCCAGTCGGTCAGGATAGACCTGCACATGAGCGTGCACCAGTAGATGGTGGGTCTTGATCCGGCATTAGTGCAAGGTTTGCTTCAAGTTGTAGACAGATTGACTGCTCCTAAGGCTCCTTCTGAGCTTATAAGGAAAAGGGAAGCAGACGAATTCCATGGAACCTCCTTGGACGAATCGGATGTGGCAAAATTCTAGTTGAAGAGAACTGATCGGATTCTACAAGAGATAGCTTGCCCTCCGCATCAACGTGTTACTTGTGTTGTATCGCTTTTGCAAGGATTAGCGTATGATTAGTGGAAGCTTCTGCTTCTGAATCCCCAGAGACCAGCTGAATTAACATGGGAGTTTTTTGTGAAAGAATTTGAGCAGAAATATGTGACCAAGGCCTATCGGGAGGCAAAGTAGAATGAATTCATCAATTTGAAGTAGAGGAATTTATCGATCAGCGATTATGAGAAAGAGTTTAGTCAGTTGACCAAGTATATGCCCGAACCGCTGTTGACGGAAGACTTTAAGTGCCAGCATTTTCAAGGTGGATTAAGAGAAGTCATTAGAGGTCCATTGTAAGCTATGGCAGTTATGCATCCGATCGGATACTATCAGTTAGTGGCTGCAGCGATAAAGTTGGAAGAATCCGAGATGGCAAAGCAAAGAATAGAACAGAAGAGGAGAGTACCGAATGGTGGAGTTGCTAGTAATAAGAAGTCCAAAGGTGCTCCGATCGAACAAGGAACTAGAGGGACTGTTCAAGTGCCTTCGGAAGTAGGAAGTGTAGCACTGCCAGCGAGTAAAGGAAATAGAGCACCGAAGTGTGAACATTGTCAAAGGCACCATTGGGGTACATACCGCAAGATCACTGGAGTGTGCTTTAAGTGCGGAAGTATGGAGCATCGGTTTGCTAATTGCCCTGATCGGCAAGAGAACAAGAGCCAACAAGAGAGTAAAGTGGGTGGAGGTAGGTCAAATGCAACCAGAAGCAATCGGGATAGAAGTAGAGCTCCTCAGGTACCATTAGAAATCGTGCATCGGTTAGGGACTACGGGAGAGTATGCTCTGGCCAGAGTCTATGCGATGATTAGAGAGGATACTCCAAAAGCTACAGGTCCTTCTGGTAAGTGTTGACTTGTTAAGTTATTTTTGAGTTCGGTTTTTGTTTTTGGGATGCAAGTGGTTAGCAGGGAAATTTTGAGGATGAAATTTCTTAAGGAGGAGAGAATTGTCACATCCCAAATATGGCCGAGTAGATATTGCATGTTTAATTGGATTATAGAAGAGGGGTATTTTTGTATTTGGCAAATGAAGTGGGATATATGTTAGGAATTATAGGAGTTAGTAGAGGGTATTATGGTATTTGAGTAAGTGGCTAGAAGACAAAGAGCAAGAAAGTCAAAGAAGAGAAAATGAGGTCCAATAGTATTGTGACATGTGTAAGGGTTGTTGGGTGAATTAATGAGGATTTGAAAGGAGTAGAGAGAGGGAAGGCTAGAAATCTTAGCTTCTCGTGGAAGCCAACTCTTTGGCTCACTCTCACTTTCTCTTCATTTTTTTTTCTGCTCTCAAGTTTTGCATGTGGGTGTTCCTTAACTGAAGAGATCCAAGAGGTAAGTGGCTGTGTTATTTGGTTTGGATCTTCTTCATCTTCTTCTTCTCCATTTGGGTTTATGGTTATATGGTTTTGATTGCATGGGTTAATTGGGTTTTATTTTGATTGGATTTGTGCAAGAATCTGAAAAGAGAAGGAAGGATAAAGGAAAAGGAAAGATTGGATTTTGAAGCTAGCGGATTGAGCTCCATTTCCAGGTTTGGGAGGTTGTGTTTAGCTGTGTATGTTTGGAAATGTTGTCCATGGCTTTTCGATCCTTGTGTGTTATGCAAATACCTATTACATGTGTGCTTTGTTATATGTAAATGTATGTGTTCATAAATATGTGTATATAATTTGAAATAGAAGAATTATAAGGCTTTGCATGTAAATTCTTGAAGAGTTTGAACATGAATATGAGATGGATTTCTGGGTTTATGCAACCTTAATATATGTTGTTTTGATTTGTATAATTGTTATGTAATTTGAGTGATATTTGTTATAAGCATGATTGGAGAGCACTAAAGGTACGTGTTTATGTGAAATTGCATGACATATGGGTTTGGATAAAAATGGGTTTTGATTTACTTCAAATTTTATTTCTATGTTTCTGGAGATTGAGGAGAATTGATTCTGTCACGAGCGCGACATTCATCGCGAGCACGACAAAAGCAGCTCTTCTCCTTGTTGCGGTTGATTTCCGCTCAGCAGCCTAAGAGAGCACGAGAAGGTCACGAGTCGTGACCGAGGATCACGACTTGTACCCTCTTCTCCTAGCCTCACGAGTCATGAGGGAGGATTATGACTCGTCACCTCCTTTTCCTGTGAAGCGTTGGCGTCACGAGTTGTGAGGGACGATCACGACTCGTGACCGTCCCTTTTCTGCGAGGTGGGAGGCGCTAGCATCATCAGTCGCGACAGCGTGTGCGATTCGTGACTGGCCTCTCTTCCCCTCACTGTCGCGCTCCTGCGCTGTTTTGAAAATGAATTTCACAAGATTATTTTACATGGGTTTTTACTACATGACACATGATTTGTCTTATATGGACTATTAATTGATAAATTATATGTTCTTAATAAGGTTTGAATATTGTTTATATGTCTGTATTAAATGGTAAATATACATATATACATGTTAATTGTCCATTTCCACTAGTTAGCGAGTAATCAGGCTATTACTTAAGGTTGTTATACGAGTTTTATGTATGAAGCTGTAATGTATATGAAATGGCCATATGTTACATGTGTATGCATTTACGATGTGACAAGATGAAATGTAATGCTTGTATTTGGTTATGAATGGTTACTTTCCGATATACATGTGTATGATGAATACTT
Organism: Excoecaria cochinchinensis; assembly: GCA_947683425.1. Taxonomy (NCBI): domain Eukaryota; kingdom Viridiplantae; phylum Streptophyta; class Magnoliopsida; order Malpighiales; family Euphorbiaceae; genus Excoecaria; species Excoecaria cochinchinensis. Next base: position 895,908 of record CANTUQ010000158.1, read on the forward strand.
GTTATAAGCATGGGTAATATATGTTTATATGCTTTTGTTATTATTAAGCTTATAATAGCATAATCATGTTTCTTTGGAGCCATCGAAAGACATGTTACAAAATCCATCGTAATAGTATACCATTTCCATTGTGGAATCAGAATGGGATTTAATGAACCTGATATAACTTGATGTCCAATCTTTATTTACTAACAAGTCAAACACTTAGACACATAATCAACCACATATTTCTTCATACCAGGGCAGGAGTAGAATTGCTTCAAATCCTTATACATCTTGTTACAGCCTGGATGCATAGTGAAAACTGTATTATGAGCTTTATGCATAAGCTTCTACTTTAATTCCTCATAATACTCTCTCACTGATAAAGCTCTCTACCTCAAATTCATAAACTGCTTCCAATCGGCTTCCCAATAAGCTTTAGTAATATACTTATTTTGGAATTTTTGAACAAAAAAATCCCAAGTAATCGGATGGGAAGCATTGGGTCTCTCAGAACCAACTTTCACTAATCATATGTAGGTCCTTAAGAGAGATACTACACAGTCAACTCTTTGATCAAGAGGGAATCTAATTTCTTTATGTACCCTCTGCACCTTCTCCAACAAGAATACAGCTTTATCTGACTCATTTAAGCTTGTACCACAAAATTCTTCAACCCCATTCTTTCTTAACAAGTCTACCAGAGCTTTAGGTGCAATCATATGATCCAAGACACTCACCATATCCTGAGATTTTAAAAAGGGCCTCCATAGGCACTATCGAAACATCGCGTTCACAACTCATTTCTTCAGAAGGGCCAGAAACTGATGGTTTCGGATCCATAAGGTTAACACTTTCTACAGTATCTTCCATAGCTTCCTGAGAGGGATCCATCTGTATACTATAAAAAAGTGACATCCACATTAGGCTAACACAAAACTTTATGCATTTCTATTCTACGTTTGTGGTAAATTCTCTAAACTGATGCTCTGATACCATTAAATGTAACACCCCTTACTCGTACGTAGTACACTACACCTCTAAGAGATGAGTTACGATGACAGCTAAAGGATGTCACACAACTATAACATTAACATGATTAAGTTCATTAACCTATGCCTAGAATTATAAATTTTCTTTTCATTAAATTAACAACATTCATACTCATGCATTTATCCACATAACATACACACATATTCTTTAATTCACACACATAAGTTAAGTTATCATATTACATATTAGTAATTCCTTTTTTTAGACAAAATATTATAATTAACATATTACATATTACAAAACCTACATAGAATGTGTGCCCATAATGTGTTTGTAACACCCCCTACCCATACGTAGGCAATCCCATCCGATAAGGAGCAAGATGCCATATGAGTCAAGGTGCCACCAAACAGATGCAAAGCAATACAAACAATCATTCATAACATACATACTGAAATACAGAATAATTAAAAACTTTAAAGGAAAAGAAAGCCATAACTGATCATGCATTAATATAATAAACAATTACAATAATGTTCTGATCATACCAGCCGGTACAAAAGATATTACATAACCTAAAATATAAATACAATAGCGGAAGCTATAGCAAAACTGATACATGAGAGTTCTTTACAAAAAGAATCATCAGATATTACAAAAGAACTGAGCCCTACACTAAAACCTTCTGTGTTGGCTTGACGGCGGCGACTCTCTCAAAGCAAAACTCCTTCCGCACCTGCACGGGTAAAAACACCGTGCCAAGCGACAAACGCTTAGTGGGGAAACACACATAAAATATGGACGGCCATTCACAATGGTCGTCCAGGCATAACACATACACAATGGCAAATGCAATAGCTTATAACATACTCCAAAATTATGCTCACAATATAAAGCCATACATTCCGCATCTCAGATTCATAACCAAAATAATCAAACATCCATCTCATCAATATACTCATTCGGATATCACATTCAAATATAACCAGACTGAACAAAGCAAACCATTCGAACACCTGCTAACTCGAGGTAGTGGATAACGAGTGTACTGAAGTTACCTTATGGGTACGAATCGAATACTGAGGGTACCTCACATGTACAAATCAAAAGTCATTTCATTTTTATCAAAACACAATATTTTTACTGAGGGGATCTTAAACAAGATTCTAATACTAAGGGGTTCGCGAGGAACCAAACGGGGGACCTGATCGGGGTCCAAACTGAACTGAGGGCTGCAGCTAAAAGACTCTATTAGGCATGCCTAACTATCCACTAACTTGACTCTAGCAGGTTATGCGTTATTCTAATTATGATTTCAAGTGTAATCTCATAATAATACTCACATTCATATCAATGAATCATAAACAGAACATGCATAACCCAAATTCTGTTTCAATCACAGTATATAATTTAATCATGCATAATAAATACAATAACAGTCGTATACACAAGTTCGTATAACATACAGTACGGAAAAACCATGAAAAATACCTTTAAAATACATTTTTGGAAATCTGGAGGCAAAGGAGTGACAGACTCATCCTAGTCGTGCTAAGAAGCACGAGATGCTGAAGGGGCTTCAGCACAGCACGAGTCGTGCTGAAGAGCACGAGTCGTGTCGTGCTAAGCTCCTTCTCATCTCCTCCGTCTCGCACTTCACCATCCGACTCACACACTGAAGGAGCACGAGTCGGATGAGGGAGCACGAGTTGGACAAGGCAAAAAGCTCAGCTTCACTTCCCTCCATCTCGCACGCCACCATCCGACTCACACGCTGAAGGAGCACGAGTCGGATGAGGGAGCACGAGTCGGGCAAGCCACCAGGAAGAACAGAAAACACGATTTTTGAAGAACACCTACTGTCACTTAATTTTAGAAACCCAGAATTGAAAAACACAGCAATCCAACCTCAAATCTTAATTCAAACTCAGTTATCATGCATTACAAACCATTACAAATCAAAACCCATAATTATAACATCAAAATAATACCAACAAAACATGCATAAACATATCCAAGCCTCAAGAACACAAACCCTAACAATTTTATAGTAAACTCAAAATCAAGCACAATTCACAAACAAAAATCCCAAACCTGAAATTCTAAGCTTCAATCACTTAGCTCCGCTAGTCCCAGCAATTTCCTTGCCCTTAGGATCGCAGGAAGGATCAACTAACAATCAAAACACCATGAACAACAAAGAACAAACCCTAAGTTAAATCTAAACTCAAAGAAGAAGAAGGAGATGAAAACAAAATGAAAAACAAGATGAGAAGAACACAATAACTCACCAATTAGAAGCAAGAGTGACCAATTTCCACTACCAAAGCTTGATCTCCAGCTAGTATTAATTAGGAAAGGGAAAAAGGAAGAAGAAGATGGAGGTAGAAGGGGAAAACGTGAATTTGATTTTTCCCTTCTCTCCTCCTTCTTTTCTTTATTCTTTTTCTCTAACCTAATACACATGTCAATCTTCTAGTGGTGGAACTTGCTCACTCACACCCTAACTAAATGTATCACATGCACACAATGAAACACCATAATAATGCACCCTACACATGTATGAATGCCTACACGCCACAAAAACCCACTAGTGCATATCCTACTATGGTATGTTCAACCACACATAATGCACTCCCACTTAAAACACACTAATAAGATATGGTCAAATGCACACAATCAATTCCCAATTAATTCACACACTAATGTCATATGTATCACCATATGCTAATAAACCCCAAAAACATGCATTATTACCAAAATACCCTTATGATATGCCGAACACATGCGAATGCTTACACATACAGACAGGCTCATTCTACTAGGGGGCAAACGGGGTGTGACAGTGTTGGTCGTTGAGGATGCGGGACTGTCCTTTAAAATCACTTATCTTTGAAACCTATACAGATAAACACCCCTGCTAAGCATAAAAGCTTAGTATAGAAAACATAAAATGAACGACCACTCATAGTGTTCATCAATGCATGTCAACATACACATGAAACATAATTATAACAAAATAATTAACATGCATGGTATCCAATAAAAATAATCTTCAGAAATCACATATCATAATGATGCTCATTAAGTCATATTCATAAATTCACATATCACTTATTGATCATTTTATTTCCTTTTATTCTCACATTGGCAACATTTAAAAAGTAGTGGATAACGGGATGAAATGCATAGATACCTAAGGGTACAATTTCATTTACACATAGGGATCCAAATGGGATCGAATACATATAGGAATCCTAATGGGATCTAGAAATGGATGAGGACCCGAATGAGGTCCAAACACATAGGCTGCAATAATAGACCCTATAGGCATGCCTATCTGTCCACGACCCAACTTTTGCAGGCTAAATAATTATTTAATCCAATTGTTCACATGTAATATTAAATAATATTAACATAAATTACTTTGCAGAATAATTCCATACACATATAGCCCATTATAACATTATTTAATTAATATAACATAATTCATAGCATTTATTTAAATGCATATCAGAATATACAGAAAATAAAAAAAAAATAGAAGTGAGGCATGACCGTTACTCAACACATGTTCCCATCCCTAGCAAAACCAAGCCTAAAGGATGGCCAACTCCTCACATTCACCCATCCCTAGCAAAGTAATGCCTGAGGGACAGCTATGACTCACCACCTCTGCCCGTCCCTAGTAAAGTAACACTTGAGGGACGACTGTAGCTCACCATGACTACCCATCCCTCATAAAGTGAAGCTTGAGGGAAAGCCTAAACCCAGCTCAAAAACTTTGAAACCATTCCTTTACACAAAACATAATGCAATCTCAACCTGCTCTATAACACCATATACCCATACATAGGAGAGCTCATCCGCGAAGGGTGTGAGAACCCGTATGGATAAGGGTGTCACCAAGCAAGCCACAACAAAGCATATTCAAAGTATAAAGATAACAGAGGAAATTAAAACTTGAAATTCCCAAGAGTGATTCCTTGATATAATAAAGGTTCATTACAAAAGTGTAACTGTACATATGATATCATTACAAAAATTACAGTCTTTCAAAAACACATAGCTAAAGAATTACAAAATAGAACCAAACGATTACAAAAGGACCTATATACAAAGCTAAGTTCTAAAACTTCACTCCTTCTGTGTTTGCCGGGCCTGTAGAGACACTCCCAAAACTCTATTCTTTTTGCACTTGCATGGATGATACACTCGTGCTAAGTGATAATGCTTAGTGGGGAAAAACACAATAATATGAATGGCCATTCATAATGGTTGTTAAAGCAAAACACATATAAATTGCATATGCTTAAAAAAAACATAGTCAACATACGTCACAGTCTCAAGTATCTTAGTCCACATTCATAAAGCTCATAGTCTGAACATATTTAACTGTGATATTATAATCATATGAGAAACAATCAAATGCCTGCAAACTCAGAATAGAGGATAATGAGTGAACACATTGGTACCCGTATGTACAGTCAAAAAGCAACATCTTTATATTTCATTCAAAAACATTTTCACATTAGCGGATCTTAAACAAGATTCGAACAGATTAAGGATCGTGAGGACCCAAATGGGGACCTGATCAGGGTCCGAAACACATTGGGGCTGCAGCTATAGAACTCTATTAGGCATGCCTAACTATCAACAAATTTGACTCTTGTAGACCATGCATCATTCATCATATCGATTGTATAATGTACATAAAATCATCCATATATAAGTATAATAACATCATAGGGTCAAAAATCAAGTATCAGAAGCATAGAAGAAAACTTGTTTCGAAAGCCATAGGAGTCGCACTCGCAACACCTATCGTGCTCGCGATAGCCCTCGTGCTCGCGCAAAGAACGGTTGAGCAGTCTCTATCGCGCTTGTGATAGGGGACCAACAGGTCACTTTCGCACTCGTGCACTTAAGCACGCTTGAGACAATGATCTGCCCGCATTTAAATCGGCAGTCGAGCTCTCTGTTGCGCTTGCAACAGAGGCGCATTTAGCTAGAGCTCGGCAGCAGGCAAAGTCTTGGATCATTGAGCTCTATCGTGCTCACGACAAAGTCAATTTCCAGGTCCCCTTTGCCGAAAATCTGTAGAAACCCAAAACCAAAATCACCCCAAAAATGCAATTGATCCACCAAACTTTAACCCAAAGCAAAACAAGCATTCAAGTCATATTAAACAACATAAAACCCATGTTTTATATCAATAATTTTAATTAAAACATCAAAATACAATAATCAAAATTAAAGATTCAACCAACCCAGAATTTTGCTCCAAAATTCATCCAAATTTATATTTTGGTTCAATAGATCACAACCATGGCATCTCAATTCAAACAAATAAAAAACCCATAACATTTATAATAGCATAACCAAGTTAAACCTCATAAATTTCCAAAAATTAACACAAAATACCAAATTGAGCAATTATGCATCAATTCAAAAATTCCCAAACCTTGATCTCCTTTGCTCCACAACTTCAAGGGGCTTCACTACCACTGGCTTTCTCTTTCCCATTGGGCTCTCTAGGAGAAATTTATAAATCATCAAACCCCAAAACATTCAAAACTCAAAACCCCAAACCAAAGAACACATAGAAAAGGAAATACCCAAAAGAGAAGAGGAAGAGGAAGAAGAAGAAGAACCAAAATGTACCAATTAGCTCTAGAATTGTTAAATTCCACCAACAATTGCAACAAAAGAGGATGAGAATCAAAAGAAGAAGAAGAAGAAGATGACAAAGAAAATGTGGAGGAGGATGGGAAACGGGAGAGGGCAGCTATTCTTGTTGTCTCTCATTTTTCCTCTCCTTGGCTTATAAAGCCAACCCCCCCCCCCCCCCCCCATATGCCACATGTCAATCAACTATTGGTGGACTTTAGAAATTCACACCCTACTTCAATCTTCCTTACTACACCTAAACTAAATCCTAATAACTTACATATTAAACCAATAACATTACAAGCAAATAACCAACATGCAATTGATGCCAAAATTAAAATAACACATGCAAAATACACACAAAATTACTCAAAAATACTAGGGTGAAAAACGGGGTGTTACATGCTTAGGTAGAAAAACTATGTAAATCTCATTTTTAGCCAAAGTGGTCCATAATGGCAAAAATTTTAGGTCATTTGGAGTTGTATCAAAGGCATTATGGCTTTAAAAGAACACACTACTGCACAGACCCTCCAAAAGACAAAGGCTACTTGTGACCCACGCCAAGCCCCGGGAGGGCCCGAAGACCCACTTTTAGGTTATTCAAGAGAGGTTCATAAGATTTGCAAAAAATTGTAAGGACGTCTATTTTTGGCAACAGGGAGGTATTTTGGAGTCGCCACCCAATAAAATATTGTGAAAGGTCATTTAACCTCACTGAGCCTAAGACAGCGCATGTGTGACTATTTCAGGCAATTAGAGATATTTTGGAATCTTCCTTCCAATAGAACATTGAAAAGATTCATCTAATCTCGTGAAGCCTAAGACGATGAATATACATCTACTTTGGGCAACCCAGAGATATTTTAGAGTCCCCACCACAATAGAACATTGGGATGGTTCGCTAACCTTATAGAGCCTAAGACAATGTAACTTGGGCCTATTTTGGGCAACAAGAGATATTTTGGAATTTTCGTTCTAATAGAACATTGGAAAGGTTCATCTAACCTCGTTGAGCCTGAAACCAGAGATGGTTTGGGACTTCCCATTTATTCATAACTTGATTAAATTATAATTGAGTTTTGAATTCAAACTTTCATTCATTTTCTCGTACATTTTAATGCAAAAATTAGAGCGTGTATCAATCACCTTGTGAAAGCAGTAAATAAAAGTAAATTAAACATAAAGTAAATAAAAGCACAATAATTTACAATAAAACTAGGGGCGGAATACAACCCCTACTGTAAATGAAATGTAAACCATACATAAAACGAGGTATTTATTAAGGATGAGGACATTGGTCCTCGAGTGGATACTTAAGAGAAAAAGTGTTAAATGTGGCAGTTTAGTTGGATGGAAAAGCTAGGACATTGATCCCATTTTTATTATAAAAATTCTAAATTAATTAATATAAATATTTTTGTGATTTTTTTTTTAAAGTGCACAAATATAAAAAATTTTATTAGAAATTACATGGCAAAACAAATAAAAAAGCCAAATAAAGAAAATAATACAAATAATAAAAATAGTGAGTTAGGCCAAATAAGCCTCCCGAATCTCCCCATTTTGCTCGCAAGAATGCTCAAGCAAGAAAAACAAGTATTGGAATCAAAATAAACACAAATGAGATCATTGTTAGTAATTAAATCAATTATCAATAAAAAAACAAATAAAATGGAATAAAATACATCAGAAAAGACAAATGTATTAAACGAAATGATAAAACAACATATCAATAAATTAATACATAAAAACATAATAATAATAATAATAATAATAATAATAATAATAATAATAATAATAATAATAATAATAATAATAAAAGAAGAAGAAGAAGAAGAAAAAGAAGAATAAACAATTAAGTAAAATAAAAAAGAATAAAAAATGTAAAAAATGTTAAATCTATATCTAAGATCACATAAAATAAGTAAATGAACAATAAATCGAAATATCTACATGATGACTAATTAAATATGAACAAAAAAATAAATAAAAAAATAAAAAAAGGGATCGAACCCATAATATTTACCCTCGAAATTCGAATTCGGCGGAGAAAAAAAATACGATTAATTTCCTTGCTTTTGATCCACAAAATTAGAAATAAAAATAAGAAAAACTGGAATTTTATTCCAACAAAGAAAATTTTGCTTTAAAAAGAAATGATGAAAGAAAAATAAAAATTCTCAAGAACAAAAAATTTATTTCTTCTCCCAAGAATGATTATTAATTAAAGAAAAAATAAACAATTCTCAAGAACAAAAAATTATTTTTCTTTTTCTCAAGAAAAATTATTGATTAAAAAAATGGAACAAAAGAAAAAAGTTTCAAGAACAAAGAATTATTTTTTTTGTTTCAAGAAATTATTGATTAGAAATTGAAGTCTAAAACCTTAAAAAATTTATTTGAAGAAGAAAACTCCAAAAAATTGTAAAGGGAATTCCCCTGAAGAAGAAGAAGAGAAGAGAAAAAATAAATTTTAACTTTAAAGAATTCTCATTTTCTGGCTCTATATTTTTCTATTTATATGATTAAAATGGAAAAATAATTAATTAAGAAAAATAAATAAAATTAAAATCAGATTCTTTTTTATCTTAATTTTAAAAAATGAAAAAATCATGAAAATCCCAAGAAAATGGGGTAAAAAATCAAATTTTGGGAGAAAATCATTTTTGGGCGAAATCGGTAGATTTGTAGGACCTAGGGGCGACGGACGCCTGTCTTTGGCAAGTGACGGGCACACCAGCTCTTCGCGAGGGATGCACAGGTGCATGCGTACTAGCGCATGCTGACGGCCTAAAATTTTTAATTTTTTTTTAATTTTTTAAGGCAAATTTGACTAAAACACTATAATTCCAAATCATGGTTGGTTGAACTTGGTTCTTATTATGAAGATGCTATAGAAATGGCTTCAGAGTTGATACCAGGACGAGTCGACTAAACCGCTGTGACGCGCGTAGGACCCGCGTGGGCGCCCCTTGACCGCCCTCTTTAGGGCGATCGGGCATTTGAGGTCCGTTGACAACTTGTAACGAATTACAAGTACGCCTATTTTGGGCAATAAGGAGGTTTCATGGAGTTGCCACCCAATAAAACATTGGGAAAGTTTCTCTCACCTCGGAGAGCCTAAGACAGCGCTTTCATCCATTTTGGGCAAGCCGAAGGGGTCTTGGAGGGTAAACCTCTCGCCTCCTTAAGTCCAAAGACAACGCTTTTATCCATTTTGGGCAAGCCAATCTTGGAGGTTAAACCTCTCGCCCAAAGGAGCCTAGGATTAATGTCTAAGTCTCGTGACACAAGAGGTGTCTTGGAGGGTAAACATCTAGCCTCTTAGAGCCCAAAGACCAGAGAATGGGTTCGGGACTTCGTATCTATTTCTACCTTGATTAATTTTATAATTTGGTTTTGAGTTTATTAACTCGCTCTCTCTCCACACAATGCAATTTTAATTTAAAAGCGCAAATATTCACATTGAAAGCGATAAGATAAGCATATCAAAAATAACATCAAAGATAAATTACAATAATACCAGAAGCGGAATACAACTACCATTTAAAACTGCAAACATACATAAAACCGGGGAATTTATTAATTATGAGGACTTTGGTCCCCGCATGCACAATTAACGAAAACATTTTGGATGTGATGATTTATTTGGGATGAAAATTAAGACATTGGTCCCATTTATTATGAAAAATCCAAATTAATTTATTAGAAATTTTGTGTGGTTTTATTCATGCGTGCATATAAAAAAAACATTTTATTCAATGAATATATACAAGGAAATATAAATAAAATGAGACTTGAAAATGTGCAATGAAAATACCAAAGTCCGCATATCCTCCTTCTTGTGCATCGGTGCTCAAATGAGACTAAAACAATGATTTGCAACCAAAAATAAAATAGAAGAGATTCATGTTAGAAATTAACCCAAAGAGATGAGATGACATAAAAGATAATATGTGTAATGACCATATAACATGCCTAAGATACTATAACATGCATAAAAATAATTATGATACAATTTAACAAGCATAAAGTGAGATAACATCATGGCAAATGCAATTTATTAATAATGGTGATTAACATGCATGAAAGATTAGTGACAATCAATTTTAATACTCCTAAGATGTGCATGAAAACATAACATAAGAATAATAAAACTTAACATGCATAATAAAGCCTAAAGTAATATCTAACATAAAAGGCACAAGAAAATAAATTTGAAATTTAACATACATGCAAAATACGAACAATGACATTAATGGTAATAATGATACTAATACCTAATGACATCAATAAATGAGTGTAATACAAATTATAATAATAAAACTAGCATTTATAACAATAATAGCCATAATAAACATCAATGGATGTAAAGAACATTAACAACCTAAGTTGAACATGCAGGATGATATAAAAATAAACACCTTGACATGAAAATGATATGATAAATTTGAAAGAATTAACTTGTTAAATAAATAATTGAAGATAAAAGAAGAAGAAAAATATGGAGACTAAAAGAATTTACATGTTTAATATGCTAATTGTAAGCAAAAAAAAATAAAATCCACAAGAGAATTAAGGAGTTTAAGCCATGAATAATTACCCTCAAATTTAGTTTTGAAGAATTGAAGGTAGAAGTGTTGAATTCCTTGTCTTCTCTTGTGAAAATCCTTAGAAAATAGCTTAAAAACTTGAAGAAAAACTCTTGGAAACAAGTGTGTAAGATGGATTTTTCTCTCTCAACTCAGAAGCTCTAAAATTCAGTTTTTTCCTCTCCAAATGTTCTTAGTTCGTCCTCCCCCCAATCTCAATTTTTTCTAGTGTTTTAACCCTCAAAAACTACCCAAAAACCACCCAAAACCGTCCAAAAACAGTTAAAAATCAAGTGGGAGTTGAAAAATGGGCGAAGTGGGCGAAAATCGGCGTCAAACGGCGACTCGCGCACGTTTTCGTGCGCTGTTGCGCCGAGCGAGCGACACCCAAGGCGTCGGTCGAGCGGAGCGTGCGCTCCGCAGCGTTCCGCACAAGGAGATTCGCGACGGCCCTTGGCCGTCGCCTTTTCGTCGCTATTTTTTCCCTCGATTTTTCACCATTTTTTCATCATTTTTCACACTTTTTTTTTAAATAAAATACCCTCAACTTAAAACACACTTTTTCTTCTCCAAAATAATTTTAAAAAAATATTTTTAAAACATTTTTAAAATACAAATTTTACTCATCGAAAAGACAAGGAAAATCACTTCCGAACTCTAATCTTTTTGCCTATAAGCCGGCATAGCTAAATTTCATCATCGGGTAATCCTGATCAAGGCTAGTCGGGACCCGGTGTCTACAGTTGCCCCCAATTTTGGGGAGGCTAGTGCATGGGTGCCTAGGTGAGCCAAAATTCAGGAAAAGGAAAGAAACGCATACCTGAAGCGGCGATCTTCCTGCTGGATGGAGTTATGATGATTGTTGTTGCCGTGTTATAGGCAGGCTGTCTTTTGGTTGTAACTGGTGACGTCGTGGTCGTGCTAACCTCTTGTGGGAAATGCCGCCATCGTGCTAACTGCTGTGAATTGGTAGTGTCGTGGTCTTGCCAACCTCTTGTGGGTAGTGCCGCCATCGTGCTAACTGCTGTGAATTGGTAGTGCCGTGGTCGTGCTAACCTCTTGTGGGTAGTGCCGCCATCGTGCTAACCACTGTGAATTGGTAGTGCCATGGTCGTGCTAACCTCTTGTGGGTAGTGCTGCCATTGTGCTAACCGCTGTGAATTGGTAGTGCCGTGGTCGTGCTAACCTCTTGTGGGTAGTGCCACCATCGTGCTAACCGCTGTGAATTGGTAGTGCCGTGGTCGTGCTAACCTCTTGCGGGTAGTGCTGCCATCGTGCTAACCGCTGTGAATTGGTAGTGCTGTGGTCGTGCTAACCTCTTGTGGGTAGTGCCGCCATCGTGCTAACCGCTGTGAATCTTTGAGCTGTGCTCCTTTAGATGCTTGGACTGGTGTCGTCACTTGGCTTTTATTGGTGTTCCCTGCTGATTTCTCCTGCAAGATTGTATGCATAGGAATATACAAGAAACCACGTGTGCATGATATGGAATGCAAATGCTTGCAAAAATGTATAGATTGTGCCCTAGGTGGTCCAAGGTTTGCTGAAGTTATAGCTTGTCTGCTCTACCATGCCCCCTGAATCCTGAGGATCGTCGACAAGTTTTCTGAAAGAGACGTCCGGTGTATATCCTTTGCTCCCCTGGTCAATGATCATTTACCCGGGATTCATGTTCTGTGTTGTGTGTTAACTGATTGAAATAGGATTATATGAAGTAACGCCGCCCTATTACTCCAAGCATTGAACGTCATTGTTTTAAAGGTAGTGCGTCCCTTGTAGATTTTCACACTAGCTTTTCTTTGCGGGAAATGTGTCCCTTAGGGGATTTTCACACAACCCTTTGCCTAATTTTTGCCTGGAATGGACCCAACCCAATCCAGCGGCTTTTGTTCATTTTATATTTATATTTTATTTTTGTAGGGCAGACTGCCTGTTTCCAGGTTTTCACCCTGCCCTTTGGCCTAACTTTTGCTTAGAGAGCCAGTTACGGTTTTCATCTCTAACGGCCTTCTATTATTTTTTTTTTTAGAGAAGGTTATCATCAAAGCTTCTATTAAGATCAAAAAGCACATATCCAATGAAGAACTGAGCAATAATCATTAGATGAACAATTGGTATATTTCTTTTTTAAGACAGAACTGAAAGATCAATGAAAATATATTCTTTTATTCATTGCAAAATTGTGTACATTTCTATATGATTTCTTCATACATGATTTTCATTTGACAAGAATTCAAAAGTATATGACTACACCTAATCTCGGAGTGGATTTTGTCAGCATCAAACTCCTGTTATCAATCGGCCCTCTCGAGTTTTCTCGATTGAATATTTTCTCTTGGCCCTTAATTTTTGCCCAGGATGCCTTTTTTCGGTTTTCACCCTGACAGGGCGCCCAATTTTAGCAAGGCCGTCTTTTTTCGATTTTCGACCCGCGGGGCATTTATTCTCTTTTTTTATTTTTTTGGTCTTTAGCCATGGAACCTTTTAAGTCTATCGACATTGACCGGGTCCTTGAACTCATTCCCATCACTGTCTGCTAAAATTGCTGCTCCTTTTGTTAGCAACTTTTTCAAAATGAATGGACCTTCCCAGGTTGGTCTGAATTTTCCTCGTTTGTCTGGAACTCCCGGTCTCATCATCTTAAACACCAAATCCCCCTCCTTCAATGGATGCTTTCGTACTTTCTTGCAAAATGATCGAGCCAGCCTCTTTTGGTAAACTTGGTTGTGGTAATAGGCTCGTAACCTGTCTTCATCCAACAGATTTAGCTGTGACAAACGTTGTTGTGCCCATTCTGCTTCAGGAGTCTCAGCTTCCATGACTACCCTCAATGATTTCAGCTCAATTTCAACCGGCAGGACTGCTTCAGTTCCATATACCAGAGAGAATGGTGTTGCCCCCGTAGAGGTTCTAACTGTTGTTCTATAACCCCAAAGTGCAAATGGTAGCTTTTCTGCCCAATCCTTGTAGTTCTGAACCATCTTGGCCAAGAATATCTTCACATTCTTATTCGCCGCTTTAACTGCACCGTTTGCTGGAGGATGGTAAGGAGAAGACTTATGATGTTGGATCCCATATTTCTGGAGCATCTGTTTAGTCTCTGCTAGGAATTGCACCCCATTATCAGATACGATGTGATGTGGGAGACCATATCTGCATATCAAATTCCGCTCAATGAACTTAGCCATATCCTTTGCATCAACCTTCTTGAAAGATTCAGCCTCAACCCACTTAGTGAAGTAGTCAATGGCAACTATGATGAATCTATGCCCATTAGAAGCCGTAGGATGGATTTCGCCTATGATGTCTATTCCCCACGCTGCAAATGGCCATGGAGATGTTAAGTTATGTAACTCTGAAACTGGCATATGCCTCAAATTCGCGTACTGTTGGCATAACTGGCATTGCTTCACAAATTTTGAACAATTTGTATCCATTGTGAGCCAATAAAACCCTTGGCGCATGATCTTCTTTGCTAAGGCTAAGCCATTCATGTGAGCTCCACAAACCCCGGCATGAACCTCTTCCATAACTCTTTTAGCTTCTTTCTCTGCCAGACATCTTAACTGGATACCATCAGCTTGCCTTTTGTACAAAGTGCCATTAACACTGATGAATTGAGTGGATAACTTCCTGATCATTCTTTGGTCCTTCTCAGTGGCTTCCTCTTGAAAGACTGATCTCTCTAAATAATTCTGAATGTCATAATACCATGGATTTCCATCAGTGGCCTCAATGTCCATCACCTGTTTAGCTTCAAAGCAAGGTCTTTCCGAACTATAAATCAGCACGGGTTTCATCGCAACTCCTGTTGGGTTATCCCACATAGACACTAATGTTACTAGAGCATCAGCTAACTGATTTTCATCTCTGGGGATGAAGTGAAAAGTGCAAATCTCAAACTGGCTGCTCAACGTTCTCAAGTGCTTTACATAAGGCAACAATCTTTCTTCCTTGACTGACCACTCCCTTCTGATCTGATGAATTACCAAGGAAGAATCTCCGAATACTTCTGCGGTCTTTGCCCCTAGAGCGAGTAATGCTTCCAATCCAAAGATGCAAGCTTCATATGCAGCTTCATTATTGGTAGCCTTATACCTCAGCTTCTTAGCCAATGGTAGCCTTTCACCATTTGGGGTCGTAAGAATAACTCCTACGCCTGCTCCCTTATTATTGACGGCTCCATCGAAGAATAATTGCCACCCTTGCACTGCTATGGCCGTGACATCTTCATCTGGGAAGTTGTATTCAAATTGATCTCCCTCAATAGGATGCTCGGCTAAGAACTCCGCTACGGCTCTTCACTTAATGGTTTTCCTAGTTATGTACTCAATGTCAAATTCCTGCAACAGCAGTAACCATCTTCCCATCTTCCCTAGTAGAGAGGGTGCTTCTTGGAGGTATATGAGCGAATTATGTTTGGCAACCGTTTGTACCTTGAAGGAATGAAAGTAGTGTCGCAACTTCTTAAAAGCCCAGATAACTGCTAAACAAATCTTTTCCACCTCTACATATTTGGCTTTGTAAGGCAAGAATTTCTTGCTAAGATAGTAAAGGGTAAACTCTACACCAAAATCATCTTCCTAAGACATCATAGCACCCACTGAATTATCTTCCACAGCCAGGTACAGGATTATTGGTTTGGCATGGCGTGGTGGTCTTAACACCGGAGGATTTAACAAATACTCCTTAATGGTGTCAAAGGCCAATTGACAGTCATCGCTCCATACCCCCGGCTGATTCTTCCTAAGAAGCTTGAAAATAGGCTCACATACTGAAGCTAGCTTGGCAATAAACCGGCTGATATACTGAAGCTTTCCTAGGAAACTTCTAACGTCCTTCTCCTTCTTGGGCATCTGCATCTCTCTTATGGCTTTGACTTTATCGGGATCTACCTCAATTCCCCTCTGGCTTACTACATGGCCTAGCAACTTTCCTGATGTAACTCCAAAAATGCATTTCTTGGAGTGAGGCGCAGATCATACTTGCTGATCCTTTGAAAGAACTTTTCTAAAGCCTCAAAGTGACCTTCTTTAGTAGCCGACTTAATCATCATGTCGTCGACATACACCTCTACTTCTTTATGGATTAAGTCATTGAGAACCTTGGTGGCCATCCTCTGATAAGTTGCTCCTGCATTTTTCAACCCAAAAGGCATAACTCGATAGGCGTATGTCCCCCACTCGGTGATGAAGGCTGTCTTAATCCGATCCATTATCTTGTTAAGGATTTGATTGTACCCTGCGTACCCATCCACAAAGCTGTACATCATACAAGTAGCAGCACTATCTACTAGCACATCAATATGAGGCAGTGGGAAATCATCCTTAGGGCAAGCTTTGTTCAGGTCTCGATAGTCGACGCATACTCGAACCTTACCGTCTTTCTTAGCTACAGGAACCACGTAAGCTAACCATGTTGGGTATTGAACCTCTATCAGGAACTTAACCTCAATCTGCTTATGGATCTCCTCTTTCACTTTCTGTGCCCATTCTGGCCTAAGTCTCCGGAGTTTTTGCTTGACTGGTTTAAACTCTGGGTAAGTTGGGATGGCATGTTCGGCAACATCTCGATCTATTCTCGGCATATCCTCATAGGTCCAGGCAAAGACTTTTTCATATTTTTTTAATATTCTCTCAAATTTTATTCTCTCTTCAGGAGTTATGTCTGATGCTAGCAAAATTTCCTTTGGATTTTCCAAAGTTCCGAGATTAAATGCAGTTGTGCCAGTTGAATTAATATAAAAAATGAATGCATCATGCTTATGATTATGAGAAATGAAATCATCAGAAACATCACACAAGTAAGCAAAGTTATTCATCTCATTAACATAATTAGAAACATTAACATTGTTCTCAAAGAGTTCTAGCATAAAAAGAGAATCTAAACGACTATAAACTTCAGTCAACGCCGATGCTGCAACCGACTGTGCTTTGGCTTTTTGATTTGGTGAAATCTTGAGATCTTTAATCTTCGGCTCTGGTTCCACTATCTTCTCCTTCCCTTTGAGCTTAGTGGCTAACATCTTATCTGTGACGATCTCTTCGGGCTCATCCCTGTCCCAGATGCTGCATTGGGTCATAATCTCCTCGTCCCAAAAGTTCTCTACAACTTTAACAACTCCGATCTCCCAATCAAAGACATCGTTGAAAATTTCAAATCCCGGGATGATCTTCTCGTACACCCATTGCGGCTCTTCTGCTCCGGTGTAAGCACAAATCGATGATGATGGCACAAAGCTCTCCGAAATATGGGGAATCTTCTCTGACACTTTCTTCTTACTATACTCTCCTTTGTAGCCCAACCCTTTTCGCTTCTTCTGACCACGTGTAGTGATAGCATCCTGCCGCCCTTGTGACTCTTTTCCCAAACCAGCCCCTGGGAGGAAGTGCATCTTCTTTAGCATGTTCACCACTTGAGGGCTACCTTCTAAGCTTTGCTCTTCTCCGATCACCGATACATGAAAGCCACTGAATGGCTGATTAGAGATCTCCAAGGCAGACACTTGGTTCTCTCTTGCTGCTTTAATGGTCACTACCTCTCCTTCATGAGGTACCTTAATTATCTGGTGTAAGGTGGATGGCACTTCCCCTAACTTATGGAACCACGGTCTTCCAAGCAGAGCTGAGAAGTTTCCTGGAATCGGCAAGACCACAAAATCCGTTTCTGTCTCAATGGGCCCCGTCTTTACAACAGCTTTGAAAGTTCCCAATGCTTGCCTCCTAGAATTATCATAGGCAGTGATGGTCAGGTCAGATTTGCTTAACATACTCTCATCCATCCCAAATGCCTGAAGCGCCACCAAAGGGCAAACATTTATTGACGACCCATCATCAACCATGACGCAAGCGGTGTGTTTACCATTAATCTGTGCCTTGATGTATAAAGGTCGGTTGTGGTTGCGACCCTCTGTTGGTAGGTTTGCATCAGAAAAAACCAACTTCTCCCCGGATCCCCCCTTAACAAGGTCTAAAAGCTCGAATGGAGAGATTGTAGTTGTTACGGTGGATACACTCAATGCTTCAACTAACTTCTGTCGGTGAGAGGGGGACTGTCTCAAGAGGTCCCAAATAGATATCTGAGCCGTGGTCTTTTTTAGTTGCTTCACTATTGAATTTTCTTCCGGCTCCTTCTCTGCGATTGCTTGTGCTGGGTCTTGCTGCTTCTCAACTTCTGGAATGACCCTCCCACTTCTTGTTACTGCTTCTACTCTTTCTTCTTCCTCTGAATCCTACGGATCCGTAAACTCTCCATTTTTCTCATCTTCATCATCTCCACTCTCACTAGTGGACCAACAGTCTATTGTCGCCACGGAAACCCCTTCTCCATCCACTGCAGGTAGAGTAATAGCGACATACTCATTTCCATATAGATCTTGCATCACGTACCACTCTGATAGGCTCGATCCAATCATAAAGACTGGAGGAGGTACTGTATTATAACCGTACCACTCTTCTCAGGATCGGTGATCTGCTTGTTGTCAATTAGATCTTGGACCCGATGCCTTAGCGTTATACAATCATCCGTCAAATGGCCGGTATGTTGGTGAAATGCGCAGTACTCATTCTCCTTGTGCCTTGGCTGTCCTTGGGTCTTGGCCGGCCTAGGTGATAGGGGTCGTAGTTTTCCTTCTTTTACTAGCCTTTTCAGCACCCATGATAAAGGCCTACCCAAGTTCGAGAAATATCTCTGACTTACGCCTGTTGCAGACACCTCAGCTGTCTTACCACCTCTGTTACCGCTGCTTGAACTTCCTGGCTTGGCTGTCCCCTGATTGCTGTATCCCTTCCTGGCATAGGACTCGCCGTTTTCCCTCTTGGCTAAATATTCTCCTTCTGCTTCTATGGCAATGTCCTTCAAGGACTCCCAATCCTTGAGTCCCTTCATTTTCAGTCCATCTCTCAAGTAAGGGCTGGCATTTTGAATGAATAGCCGGATCTGATCGGAACTGTCCAGTTTGCGTTTCATCTCCATAACCCGGTTTCTCCACCGAGTAAGGTACTCGTGGAAGGACTCCCCAGCCTTTTATTGTAGCAACTCAAGATCTTTCAAAGTGACCTCCATCCGGGTACTGCAATCGTACTGCTTAAGGAACTCTTCGGTTAGTAAGTCCCATTCCTTCTTGGAACTCCTCTCAAGCCCATGGTACAAATCAATAGCAGCTCCTTTGAGACTCAAGCAGAAATACTTTATCTTTTGCTTTCTTGTTAAGGTCATTCCCTTCATTACCAGCGAGTATTGCTTGATGTGTGCGGCAGGGTCAGAGGTGCCATCAAATTTGGGAATGTCCGGCATCTTAAAATTCTGGGGAATCAGGTCATCCCCATCCAGCTCTCGGTCTTCCGGGTTCATTCCTTTTCCCATAGTCATCATCCTTGCCATGGCCTCAAATCTCTCTTCCATTTTCCACCACATTGCCTCATCCAGTTTTGGCGACTTCTCTTTAGCTACTGTACGCTCCTCTAGCTCATCTCCCCCAAACTCAGCTTCAGACCTGGGGCCCTCTCTACGCTCAATAGGTGCAGGTACTCTTTGCTCAACAATAGGTGGGTCAACCACTGGTTGGTTAATTGCAGCAGGATGTTCTTCTCTAACAACCTCTTGTTCAGCTGGTACTCGGATAGGGGCAGCAGCAACTTGTTGCCCAGCTATTGTGGCGGCAAGATTGCCCATCATTGCAATCATTCGGCTTCAAATTCCTCCATTCTCTTTCCTACCTCCTCAGCGATTATTGCCCGGGTTGCATCAGACTCATTTCATGGATTAGCCATGCTTACTTCTGTTGATGATTCGGAAGAAAACCCCACACTGTTTTTTGAGATTGAATCTGAACTCTAATCCGACACTAACTCTGTTAACCCCAAAAGCGGCATCCTTCTTAACCGTCCGTCGGGACCTCTAGACCACCCAGGAGAATCTATGATGGCTGAAATGCAAAAATTATTAAGATGATGCATGATTAAAATGCAATGCATGCTCGTACTGATGCAACATAGACAAACACATGCAAGCAGATAGATCCTTCCAACCTTATTTCTCCCACACACGTGGTAGTGCGGTCTCTTTCCTAGGTGGGCTTGATCTATGGATTAACGTGGAACCCAATGGACACGTATAGTGCACGGTGAAAAACCGGCAGCATAATAGCTCCTATCTAATGCACATACGTATGGGTGTTTGGCCTTTATGTATTTGAACAATTCAATTTAACTAGGATGGGCCCACCGGGGCATGAAAGCCTTTGATGAAAACCATTTAATTAAATTGATTTCATCCAATATATGATGGCCCATATAGCAAGCATAGTATTACGGTACATTTCACCTAGTGAAAGTATCTATTGCCATTACATGAGCTTCAGTCATGGGGTGATGATATTTTTGGGTTACCCAAGCATGATCCCTGCCGACGGGTCTAGCTCATCACGAGCATAACGACCGATCGGGTCACCATTTGATATACCATAATGGTACGAGACTTGGGCTGGTGATTATCCTTAACACTTCCCTAAATTGAGTGAAAATAGGGTCGTGCTTCAAGAACGCACCGGGGTTTGAAAAGGGACCAAACTAACTTAATCTAAGGCTCTAATGAGATGATATGCAATTTTGAGATAAAGCGAATTTCATAAACTAAAACTTAATTGTAAAAGTTAATCAAGGTATTTTCGAATGGAAGTCTCGAACCAGTTATGTCCCCAGTGGAGTCGCCACTGTGACGCGCGCAGGACCCGCGTGGGTGCCCCTTGACCGCCCGCTTTAGGGCGATCGGGCATTTGAGGTCTGTTGACAACTTGTAACGAATTACAAGTGCATCTATTTTGGGCAACAAGGAGGTTTCATGGAGTCGCCACCCAATAAAACATTGGGAAGGTTTCTCTCGCCTCGAAGAGCCTAAGACAGCGCTTTCATCAATTTTAGGCAAGCCGAAGGGGTCTTGGAGGGTAAACCTCTCGCCTCCTTAAGTCCAAAGACAATGCTTTTATCCATTTTGGGCAAGCCAAACGGGTCATGGAGGTTAAACCTCTCGCCCAAAGGAGCCTAGGATTAATGTTTAAGTCTCGTGACACAAGAGGTGTCTTGGAGGGTAAACCTCTAGCCTCTTAGAGCCCAAATACCAGAGAATGGGTTCGGGACTTCGCATCTATTTCTACCTTGATTAATTTTATAATTTGGTTTTGAGTTTATTAAGTCGCTCTCTCTCTACACGATGCAATTTTAATTTAAAAGTGCAAATATTCACATTGAAAGCGATAAGATAAACATATCAAAAATAACATCAAAGATAAATTACAATAATACCAGGAGCGGAATACAACTCCCATTTAAAATTGCAAACATACATAAAACCGGGGAATTTATTAATTATGAGGACTTTGGTCCCCACATGCACAATTAACGAAAACATTTTGGATGTGATGATTTATTTGGGATGAAAATTAGGACATTGGTCCCATTTATTATGAAAAATCCAAATTAATTTATTAGAAATATTTGTGTGGTTTTTATTCATGCGTGCATATAAAAAAAACATTTTATTCAACGAATATATAGAAGGAAATATAAATAAAATGAGACTTGAAAATGTGCAATGAAAATAACAAAGTCCACATATCCTCCTTCTCGTGCATCGGTGCTCAAATGAGAATAAAACAATGATTTGCAACCAAAAATAAAATAGAAGAGATTCATGTTAGAAATTAACCCAAAGAGATGAGATGACATAAAAGATAATATGTATAATGACCATATAACATGCCTAAGATACTATAACATGCATAAAAATAATTATGATGCAATTTAACAAGCATAAAGTGAGATAACATAATGGCAAATGCAATTTATTAATAATGGTGATTAACGTGCATGAAAGATTAGTGACAATCAATTTTAATACTCCTAAGATGTGCATGAAAACATAACATAAGAATAATAAAACTTAACATGCATAATAAAGCCTAAAGTAATAACTAACATAAAAGGCACAAGAAAATAAATTTGAAATTTAACATACATGCAAAATATGAACAATGACATTAATGGTAATAATGATACTAATACCTAATGACATCAATAAATGAGTGTAATACAAATTATAATAATAAAACTAGCATTTATAACAATAATAGCCATAATAAACATCAATAGACGTAAAGAACATTAACAACAAAAGTTGAACATGCTGGATGACATAAAAATAAACACCTTGACATGAAAATGATATAATAAATTTGAAAGAATTAACTTGTTAAATAAATTATTGAAGATAAAAGAAGAAGAAAAATATGGAGACTAAAAGAATTTACATGTTTAATATGCTAATTTTAAGCAAAAGAAATTAAAATCCACAAGAGAATTAAGGAGTTTAAGCCATGAATAATTACCCTCAAATTTAGTTTTGAAGAATTGAAGGTAGAAGTGTTGAATTCCATGTCTTCTCTTGTGAAAATCCTTAGAAAATAGCTTGAAAACTTGAAGAAAAACTCTTGAAAACAAGTGTGTAAGATGGATTTTTCTCTCTCAACTCAAAAGCTTTAAAATTAAGTTTTTTCCTCTCCAAATGTTCTTCGTTCGTCCTCCCCCCAATCTCAATTTTTTCTAGTGTTTTAACCCTCAAAAACTACCCAAAAACCACCCAAAACCGTCCAAAAACGGTTAAAAATCAAGTGGGAGTTGTAAAATGGGCGAAGTGGGCGAAATGGGGGCGAAAATCGGCGACTCACGCGTGTTTCCACGCGCTGTTGCGCGGAGTTTCCGCACACGACGTACGTGGAGCGAGCGACGCCCAGGGCGTCGCTCGCGCAGAGCGCGTGCTCCGCAGCGTTCCGCGCATGGAGATTCGCGACGGCCCTTGGCCGTCGCCTTTTCATCACTATTTTTTCCCTCGATTTTTCACCTTTTTTTGATCATTTTTCACACTTTTTTTTTAAATAAAATACCCTCAACTTAAAATGCACTTTTTCTTCTCCAAAATAATTTTAAAAAAATATTTTTAAAACATATTTAAAATACAATTTTTACTCATCGAAAAGATAAGGAAAATCACTTCCGAACTCCAATCTTTTTGCCTATAAGCCGGCATAGCTAAATTTCATCATCGGGTAATCCTGATCAAGGCTACTCGGGACCCAGTGTCTATAACCTCTTGAGCAGCGAGAGTAGCAGAGGACAGATAGTAACCATGTGCTGATTTTATACCGGAACCAGATAACTTTGTGTATACAAGATGAACAGCTCTGGTCACATCTATAACATTGCATAAATGCATATTTTTCAATTTGATTTCATAACACATGATCATTATTTGGCATTAATCTCAAAAACACAAAACCTCATCTAATCTCGGGATGGATCTTGAAAGCATCAAACTCCTGTTAGCAATCGGCCTTCTCGGGCTTTCATGATTGAATATTTTCTCTCAGCTCTTAATGAAATTTTTTTTCTTTGAACATGGATTCAATATGCAACATTGGGGAAGAAACTTAACTCAAATGCATGAATGCACTCATGGCTCCTCGCTTAAAGCTCAAGAAACACCATATGCCTTTTCTTATGTACCAAACCTTATTAGAAGGTCATCTCCGCTAATTGGATAAGACTGAACCAAGAATCAAGAGGTCTTACTTTGGTTGTAACGTTAGTCTTAGGTAGATGGCTGTCAAAGAAGGATCAGGTCGCTAGAGAAAAATAGCCGCAATATCTACTCGACGGATTAGTGAACCGTTCTTAGCTCAGTTGCATATACAAAGGTATTCTTGGGCTCGGTAACGTTTTAGCTCATCAAGATCAGAATAACAATTAAAAAGATAATCCTCAAAACTCGTCAAGTGGTTACTATCTTGAGCTCTATTTTATTTTTTTTATTTCTTTTTATTTTATTTTTATTTTTATTTTTATTTTTATTTTTATTTTTATTTTTATTTTTTTTTTATTTTGCGAGCTCAAGTCTTTTGCGCATGGATAAAACCCTCTTCTCGAAATGTAAACTTATCCTTATCAGGGCAATTTTTAATAACCTAAAGAATTATCAATGATGTACATCCGTTCTTACTACAGCGGCCATTTTTCTAAGGGGAGGTAAAAATTATTTTAGGCAAAGGGTAGTTTCAACATGTGTAACAACAAAATTGATACGTGAAGTGACCTCAGCAAGTGTACTGAATCGACAAGTAATATAATGGAGTATTTTTAAGACTCCAAGTTATCGTACCCAAGAGACTGTATGCGCAAGTAATGAAAATCAAATGTATGTTAAATAATTTCCAATTGTTTGAATTGATTGAGTTAACTACTGATTAAAAACAAAGAATTTAAATAACCAAAATAAACAAACAGAAATAATCAAATTAAATTAACGGCAATAATTGCAATAAACAAAATGACGAAAATATTAACAAGATAAGAATTCAAAAATAGACAAACGTTGCTCAGGTTCACTCGTCCACCCCATACCCAGATATGAACAAAATTAATCCAAGAATTATTTATGAAAGAAATCGGGATAGCCCTCTTAACCCAGGCTTCCCAAACGGAGTCAGCCACTCAAATTATATGACATCCCAAACCGGAGTCAGCCACATAATCAGCCTATGCACGAGTCTAAAATCCTAAGTTTGGTTTATTTTCCCAATACGGAGTCAAATAACCCATAACTTAATTATCTCACTCACCATTCTAGTCTTAAATCACAAAATTCTGCACTTCTAGATTCCCAATCGGAGTCGTCCAAAAGACACAGCAAGAATGATAAAATTGAACATAGATAACCATGGTATTCAATCCATACAATTCAATAAACAATAAAAATAATGAAATAAATCATTCATCAAAACTGGAAATTAACTTGATAAAATAAATTCCATGAATCAATAATAAATACCAGTGAAATAAACCATTCAATCATATATTTAAATTCAAAAGATGTTCAGATTTCACATCATGGGTAGGGGATTCAGAGATCCCCAAACAACTAAAAAACTACTCATAATCCATTACAAAATCAAAAGGAAAGAGGAAAGAATAAACCCAGAAATTCATTGAGGTGTAGATCCCGTTTGAACCCTTAGTTTTTCAATCTCCTTCTTCAAATCTTCAATGTAGAAAATCTGGAAATTCTCTGAATGTAAAAACTCCTCTTGAAACTAAACTAGGTATTTTTAATGTAAAACTCTTGAATTGCAAATCCAATCTCAAGATAAAAAAAATCGAAATCTTAATTAAGAACAATCTAAAAACTATCCCAAAAGTCTATCTCTAAAACCCTAATTTGAAAAATAGATTCAAAACTAGCAGCCGCCACTCAAAATTAGAAACTTCTCTTTTTAAATCCCGAGGGGTCATGGTGGTAACCAGATTGGTTGCCACCGTGAGGTGTTGAGGAGGTAAATCTGGATTGCGTGTGGAATAGGGATCACGGTGGTATTCAGATTAGGTTGCCACCGTGACATGCTCAAATTTTGCTTCTGTCCAGGAATTTCCTATGTCACGGTGGCAACCACATTTCCTTGCCACCGTGATATAACTTCTCACTTGGTTCTGTCTTGGTACGAACTAGGTCATGGTGGTGATAACATTGGTTACCACCATGACCCATAACAGATCTGCATTCTGCCCAATGGATACACATGTCACGGTGGTGATGTCTTTGGTTACCATCGTGACCTAGGGTATTCCTGCATTCTGCTTTTAACTCCTTTGTATGTCACGGTGGTGACCAAAGTCATCACCACCGTGAGGTACCTAAGAATGCTGCACACAAATTCAAACTTAATCAAAAACTAACAAAAATTACATAAAAACTCTAATTTCATTAACATTGACATAATTAATCTAAAGTAAGGATATCACGACAATAAACACTACTAAACACCATAAATCATACGAAAATACTATCAAATCTAAATACTAAATTGAAGTTATCAAAATACCCCACACTTAGACTTTGCTCGTCCTCGAGTAAATGAATTATCCACATTCCTCAAATTTCAAACTCTAACTCGGAATACGAAAACTTAACAACAATCATAGCACCAAGCAGAAGGGTGTTAGTTACAAATCCTCAAATCAATTTATATCAAATAATTTCACATGTGTGTGTGCTAGGCTCAAACCAATTTTCTCTTTGCAAAAACAAAATAACCAATACATTCCAGCAATTGAGCAAAGAAATTAAATATGCAAATGAATTTGCATACAGGTTTTGCACTTAAAACTCATGATAATCATACGCCTCTCCTTTAGCACCGGAACCACAAGGGTCATCTCCACTTAAACAACTCAAATCAAGAACAGGATCAAAAGGACTTATTCCATGGTTGTAATGTTAGGTTAAGGTATTGGCTAACAAGAAAAGTTAAAGAATTCAAACAAAGAACTAACCACTCTACCTAAAATTTCAACTACCCAAAACAGAACAAGATTGTCCACGTCCTACCTTCAATTTACCCATAATTTTCAATGTTGTCTAAACTTCCCCATACATAAAATACATCGAACTCCAAATAACAAAGTGATGAACTTCCCTTTTTAATTCACTTTTGAACCCAATTATCCATAAATATGAGTATGTCTTCTTCTACTCAAAGGTACCCCACACTTGAATTTTTCTATATTCAATACATAAAAATTAACTAAAAACAACAAAACTCATTAAACTTTCAATTTTTTCATTTTTTTTTTCTTCTTTTTTTTTCTCATGATCTTTTTTTCTTTTCATGATTTTTTTCTCTGCTGGGGTACCCAAAGTCATGAATTTCTTATACCCATTTTTTTTCTAATAAGGGAAAGTTTAACACCATACTAAATAACACCCACTAAATTCAACAATTCTTCTCACACTTCCACTATTTCAACAATAGATACCCTTATTCAACTTTCAATGATATTCCAACCCAATCCTAGAGTGGCCTATTCTTAGAAAAGGGTAGGCAAAGGCATTTAGACTAAATAATAAATTAAGAGTGTAACAAGAAAATTGTGTAGTACGCTTTTAGCATACTAAATCTGCTCAACGGGGCTAGCAATGGAAATAACATAAACAGGTAGGTCTAAAGCTATTTAAAAATGGTTATCAAAAAAAACAAATTGCCTTAATCATGTCTTAAACTTGTTTAAGTTGTTATCATGTTTCGAAGGGTGATGAGGAAGGTTCTAACCATCTTAAAATTCCTTCACTAAAAAAAAACTCTTACGCACTAGATTTTTCAAATTTTTACAAACAAGCCTATAGTGCATAAAAGATTGGAAATCACAAGATATATGACTGATTGAGATTCAATTTGCTTCTGAAACTTCCAACTACTCATTTGCCAAGATCAGTTTTTAGGATAGACCATTCTCCAATTAAAGTTCAAAACATTCACAACAGGAATAACTGAGGTTAAGCCAAGCTGAGATAAAGATATTTAGGCAACTACAATAAAGTACAAAGAAAACAAAGATACAAAAACAGGAAAAAAAAAACAAGCATCTTACATCAACGGCTGTTAATTACATATATATATGAAGTTGATTTCTCCTACTCCCCACACAAAAACTTACTGTCCACAGCAAGTAATAATATTACATATGAAGAAGAAAAATAAAAATAAAAAAAACAAACATCAAAATAAAAGATAAGAAGTCTCCCTGTTGGTCAGCCGTCCAATGGAATCTCTAAACGACCTAGATGAATCTATGATGGCTGCAGAACCCACCTCTATTAGGATGATGCATTATTGAAGTGCAATGCATGGTCATGCTATGCAGATGGTCCTCGATGAGTGAAAAAATCAATAGATTACAATGATACGATGTGATGTATGGAAGAAATTATATGCAGGATGATATGTACATGTGAAAAATAATATGCAGATGAAGGGATATGTACACATGCAACATGAGAGAACATATATTATTATTCATATATATATATATATATATATATATATATTATTTTATTTTTTTTGACATGTATGAATGACATTTGATGTACAAGCATGCTGTGCAGGATCCACAACCACATGCAAGCAGGTAGATCCCTCCAACCTTTTTTCTCCCACACACGTGGTAGTGCGGTCTCTTTCTTAGGTGGGCTTTATCCAAGGGTTAACAAGGAACCCATTGGACACGTATAGTGCACGATAAAAAAACTAGCAGCATAACATCTCTTGCCTAATGTACATATGTATTGGTGTTTGGCCATTATGTATTTAAATAATTCAACTAAATGAAAATAGCCCCACCGGGGCATGAAACCCTTTGATGAAGACCATTTAATTTGATTGATTTTGTTCAATATATGACAGCCTAAATAGCAAGTACGGTATTATGGTACATTTCACCTAGTGGAAGTATCTATTGCCTTTATATGAGCTTTGGCCAAAGGTTGTGTTACTTTAGGTCTATCCAAGCATGGTCCCTGCCAATGGGTCTAGCTCATTATGAGCATAGCGATCGATCGGGTCTCCATTTGATATACCTTTTGATGGTATGAGGCTTGGGTTGGTGATTATCCCGAGCACTTTCCTACAATGAGTGAAAGTAGGGTTGTGTTTTAGGAACGCACTAGGGTATATAGGGGAGCAACTAACATAATTCTAAGGCTCTAATGTATGTAATCTAATTTCGATAAGAAATGAAATTTTTGATTCTTAAAACCTCGACTATAATTTTAATTTAAGTCACTTTCAAAGCAAAGTTTCAATCACTGTCCCCAGTGGAGTCGCCACTGTGACACGCGCTGGAACCTAGCAAAGGCCCTCGCTGAGCCCGCTTTTAGGACTCGAGGAATTGGTTCATGTTTTTTTGATCTTGGACATCATGAGTCATCTTGGATGCCTCCTTCCTAATAGAACATTGGAAAGGATCATCTAGACTCACGACGCCTTTAGCCGCCTTTGAGGTATTTTGGAGTCGCCACCCAATTTATAAGAAATTGGGAAAGGTCTCTAGCCTCTATTTGTCTAAACCAGAGAAGGTGTTCGGAACTTCACTCTTGTTAATGACATAAGTCTATAAATGAGTTTTTAAGAAATCAAAATTCCATCTCTCATCTCACGCGATTGTGCATTGAATTTAAAGCGCAACTCAACCACATTGGAAAGCGATAAATAAAGCAATAAGTAAATAAATAAATAAATAATAAAGAAATAAATAAATAAATAAACTACAAATAAGAAATTGAATGGGACAGAACAATCCCCCAAAATAATAAATAATAAATAATAAAATTTGCCCTAAATATTAATTACAAGGGCAAAAAGATGAATAAATAAATACATACAAAATAATTAAAAATGCACAAGAGTAATTAAAATGCATCATACATAAATCGGGTCATTTATTACATTTTAGGAACATTGGTTCCTTTTTATTAGCTTAAACAATAGAGAACTATTTTTAGGCACTGATTGAAAAAATCGGGATGAGTGATCCCATTTTATGAAAATTAGTTCTCCATTTGAAAATGATATTTTATTGGTTAAAATAGGACATTGGTCCATTTTATTAAGAAAAATTCCAAGTTATCAATTATTGTAAAAAAACATGATTTTCTATAATACGAACGGGTATAAAATACATTTTTACATAGCACATAAAAAATAATATAACAAAGAAAATGAGGTAATTAGAAATGCAAACCCAAATTCCGAAGGTGTTTAATTTCCCGATCCTCTGTTCGGTGGGAAAACACTCATGTGCGTGGATTTATTAAATTGACAAAGTAAAAAGTGAAAAGTAGTTAGTAACAAAATAAATGAGTTAATTAAAAAAATAAATAATTAAAAACACTTTAAATATGAATATGAATGAATAATAAAATAAAATTAGTATACAAGTAGAATATAAAATGGATTAAATGACATGTATTAATAAGAATAAAAATGAAGAACAAAGAAAATAAAGGGAAGACACATGCAGGACAAGATCCAATGCACCCAGATAATAATAATAATAATAGTCGTAAATATACTAATAATATAATAATAATTGTATAATAATAGTGAAAGTTAAAAATAAAAATTAAGTAACAAATAACAAAATAAATGGCCATAATTAATTAAATTATCATGCAAAACCCAAGGCTACTCTCTTGAATACAATTATCGAAGTGAGATAAAGTGGAAATGGGAAATGGAAAAGTGGAAATGGGAAATGGGAAATGCAAAAGGAAATGGGAAAAGGAGGTTCACGACTCGTGCAAGTGATGCACGAGTCATGCACCACCTTCATGACTCGTGCATGAATGCACGAGTCATGAAGGCCCTAGTGGGATTTGAATTGTGCAAAGATTAAGAATCCGAAAGGAGAAAAATGGATCGCGACACGTGAAGCAAAACACGACTCGGACAAAGCATACACGATCTAGACGAAACAAACACGACCTGATCAGACAGAGAGAAAGCAAGGACATATCTCGGATAAGAAATCAAGACTCAGATAAAAAGCACGATCCCATTTAAAAAAGAACAAAAGAACGGATGAACAAAAACAAAAATACAACACGATTAGAAAAGTCACGAAACGGACAAAACGAAGAAACAGAAAGCATGATTTGATCAGGAGATCACGATTTGAATAAAATGAAGACACGACTCAATCAATAGGTCACGACTCATACAGAGCAAAGAGACGATCAGACAGACATGAAAATAGGGGCGAACAGAGTAACGCTAACATACTAAAAAAATATAATAATATATTATCAAAACATGCATAATAAAGCCACAAACATGTTCATTTAATCATAATAAATACTCAGAGTTCATATCTGATAACAAAACAACTAAAACATATGATATATAAATTACTAAGATCAAACAAGACATGAGCACAGTATGTACAGTGAAGAGCACTGAGTAAAGTAAAACAAAGAAGAGAAAGGAAAAAAGAAAGAAAGAAAAGAGAGAAAGAGATAGGGATCCCAGTATTTACCATCAAAATGATATTTGATTTGTGGATGATGAAGTTCTGATTTTCCTCTTTGCTTTTCTTGAAAATGGTAAAACAGTGAGTGATAAAAACTTCAAGATGAAGGTCACGTTAAAAAAATACGATTGAATCTCAAACGTCAGGAATTAATTTGCTGGATTCAAGAAGCAATATCAGAATGTTTTGAGAATACAAATCCCTTTCTTGCTCTCAAAACTTTCTTTTCTCTCTATGTTTGTTTTTTTCTGCGTTTCCCAAAAATCCTCCCCCCCCCCCCACTCCTCTCAGTCTCTTCACTTTTTTTTTATCCCAAAGTAGATCAGGTGGTTTCTCACCCAATCAACCATAAACTCATGCTTTTCAAAACCAAATCCCCTGAAAACCGAGTAAAAAGACGTTAGGGGGCAGTGGCACGCATGAGGCTGCCTCTCACCCGAGAGATGGGCCTCACGCAGTGAGGCTCCATATCACATGGATGAGATGGGCCTCACCCCCACAGGCCCCCAGGAAATGGCCCACTAAAACTCTTTTTTTTAATTAAAAATGAAAAACATATTTTTCGAGGAAACCATCACTTCGATCTGTCTTTTGCTCGTGAACAGGCATCATGTTCATCACTAGGTAACTTCGGTCTGAGCTGCCTCAGGACCCGGTGTCTACAGAACCCCCTCCTAGGGTAACCGGTAGTTATTCTCTAATTAGCCCGGTTTCCAATCAGCCCTCTCGGGTTTTCTTGATTGGACATTTTCTTTCGAGCCTCTAATTTTTGCTCAGGGTACCCTTTTTCGGTTTCCACCCTAACGAGGCACCCATTTTTAGCAAGGCTGCGATTTTTTTATCTTCGACCCGCAGGGCTTTTATTCTTTACTTTTGATTTTTTAGTCTTTAGCCATGGAACCTTTTGAGCCTATTGATGTAATGGCCTGAATACCGAGTTAGTAGTAATTAGTGGATTTTGTAAAGTTTATAGTATGAATTGCGTGTGAAAATATCAATAATTGTGCCCTAAAAGACAAAAGAGAAGAAAGCATAAACGTGCTCAGGTCAGGGAAGCCCTTGATGGGTGACTTCCCAAGAACCCGAAAGTGAAAAATATTTTATTGGACCATTGGAAAATAAAAGTTATAAGGAGTCTGGTGATATATATTTCAATGAAAATAAGATTAAATAGGTCCCAAAAAGTCAAAAAGAAGAAAGTCTCTGGTTCGATTCAATAGTAACCAAATGTTTGACTGAACTTTGATCGAATTTTTTAAAATAGTAAATGACCTCTAAATATTGTTTTGAAGGTATATATAGACTCCACATAATATTTATGAACTTTTGGTAGTAAAAAATAAAGCTTTCGGTGACATTGAAAAAATTGGTGAGCTGGACCGAATAAGGACCCTGATTGAGATGAAATCCAGGTTAAATGAATTATAAAGAATAAAAATAAGCTCAATGATGAAAAGTGAACCGAACCGATTCAACCAGTGAATCGGACCATTAGGATCAGTTGACTTTGGTTTGACTAGGTTAACCAAGGTTTGACCAGACTCTAAATGGAGTTATGGACCTCAGAAAAATTATTTAAAAATGCGAGTTTACTTGAAATATTATGGAGAATCAAATGGTTTGCAAAAATAAATTTTACGATGAGATAGAAAATTGAGTTATAGGATGGGTAAGAAATTATCGGTTTAAGAAATGGTCTTGGATTGGGCTAAACTTTTATGTGGAGGCTAAATTATATATTTTAAGAATTATGAAACTGAAATTGACATAATTTGGGCTTAAGAAGTAAGAGAAATTACTAGGATTTGCTTAATGGGCCTAATTATATAAATGGGCTTAAAACTTGGTTGGACCAAGCCCGACCCATCAAAACCACCTATATATAACCCTGAATATCAAAAAAAACCCTAGAACTCTCTCCACCTCTCTTCCTCCTCCTCTTGGCTGAATTGTAAGTTTATCTATCTTCTATGGTTTCTTCATCTTCTCTTCCATAGATTCCACTAAACCAAACCTTCCTAAGTAAATTCCAGCCTCTATTTTCATTAATAATAGCCTTCAAAGCTCATTTGAAGTGAAAGAAGTTGGAGAAAATTAGTGATAAAGGTTATGTGCTAAAAATGAGGTAAGTGATTTAGGGCTCTATAATTTTATTTAATGGTTCTTAAGGGTACTTTTAGATGTGTAGAGTATGTTTATGAAGTTATTTTGGAAAAAGAAAGCAAATTTATGGTGATTTCTTTGATGATTGTATTCGGCCGCCTAAAGAAGATGAAGGAGATGGTGGTGTTTCATGGAGCTAAGGCATTGAAAGTATGCTTAAGATGTGGAGAACAAGAAAATAAGGTTAGGGGATACAATATCCTTCTTTTTTCATGTTAAAAGTATGATTTTTAGCTATGTTTACACATAAAGTATGTGATATATGCATGTTTAATTGAATCAAACAATATAGTAATGTTTAGAAATGTTAAAAATGAGATTTTGAATGATTAAAGGGAAAATAAATAATACATATACCATGGACAACATGTAGGCCGAATGGTATATATAGGTAAAAATGAGAATTTTATGTGTTTTAACATGATTTAATGATATAACTAGATAACTTAACATGTAATATAACTGATGGAATGAATTAGAGAAACAAAAATTCACATGATGGATGATGTGTGCTTTGGCCGAATTGAATAAGTGAGTAAAAATGTGATTTTGAGATGTTTTAATGCAAACTAATGATATAAATAAGTTAATTGACATATAATTTACCTAAATGAATGATAAAGGTGATTAAAAGAATTTATGATGAATGATGAACATGTTGGCCGAATGGATTAATGTACGTAAAGATATGATTTTGATATGATTTGATGTGAAATAATGGTATGGCTATGATATTTGACATGTAAATCACCAAAATAAATGTTAAAAGTATTGAAAAGAATTAATGATGAAAAATTGACATCATGGCCGAATAGTATCTATATGTGTATCCATGTGTACCATGTAGATTTCAAGAGTTTTATGGCATGAGATGACACATGGATGAAAATTAAATGTATAATGATCAAAATGTATGGAAAAGAATGGAAAAAAATGATGAAATTCCATAAAAAGTATGACTGGTAACTTAAAAATGTGGAAAGTGGAATTTTGATTATCTAGTAATCTGGTAGTCAAGTCTAGTTTAAGATATGATGGCTAGCCATAAGGACATAACACAACGGTGTGAGCATGGCGTCTCACTTATTATAGGCTAATGACGGTCCTATTCTGTATATTATTCTGTCTTAATACAGTATTGATCTGTATTTTTATTGTTTGTATCAAAGGGGTGGTCCCACAGGGTCCTTCTATTACGTATTAAACCTATAAGGGTGGTCCCAAAGGATCCCTCTATTTTGTATTGAACCTATCAGATGTCTGCTAGTTTTGTACAGGGGGCATTTTGGTAAAAATGAGCTTAAAATGTTTAAGTTGTGATTAAAATGATATTTGCATGAAAATTGGACTTAATTAGAATAAATAAAATATTTTGAGGACATAATGGTAATTTTTACCATAAATAGGTTAATAATGATTAATAAGGGCAAAAATATAATTAATTGGTTAAATATGAAAATTGGTCACTTTTTAGGAACTAAAATGTAATTTGGCATGAAATTGGTAGTATGAGGGCATAACGGTAATTTGCAAGTTAAATAGTGGTTAAAATGGTAAAATGAATGAACTAGTGGCATTTTTATAATTATTGTAAAGTTTAAGGATTAAATTGTAATTTTGCCATGTTTAGGGACTAAATGGTAAATATGAGGAAGTTAGGGGTAAAATGGTAAATTTACACTTAGTAGGTAAAAAGGGGTTTCAGTTAGGTAAAAAGGATAATTATAAGGGTAATTTTGTAATTTAGATAAAATATAGGGATAAAATGGTAAATTGGTTTAAAAGTGGTAAAGTAGGGACTAAAAAGTAATTTGGTAAATTATAAAAGGGTAAAGATGGAAATTAGGTATAAAGAAGGGTAAGTTGGTAATTAAGAGTAAATAAAAGGGTAATTCGGTAAATAAGTGAAAAAAAGGGACGTATATGGAATTATTGGAAAAGATAAGGACATAATTGCATTATTGGAAAAGTTAAGGACCTAAGAGTAAATATAGCATAGTTAAAGGACCCACATGTAAATATTATATAATGTGAGGACCTAATTAGAATTATGCCATAGTTAAGGGACTTAATTGCAAATATGTAATATTACGTGTACTATGTGTATATATGTTCTTAAATGAGTGATTTAATTGGCAATAAGAATATTATTGCATGTTAGATAATGAAATAAGGATAATAATAAGTTAACTAATGAAATTATTGTAAATAAATGAAGAGTAAAGGGTAAAACTGTAAATTTATGGAAGTCTAGGAACTTAAATATAAATTTGACAATAACGAGGTATATGAGAGATTTTAAAGATAACTGATAGGCAAATTAGAATGTTAATTGTATAATTAATTGACAATAAAGAAAAAAAATAATGATATTTATGTTAATATTAATAGAAATATTACTGTTAAAACTAATATCATGGAAATGGCAATAGTATTAAATGAAAGAAAAATAGATGAGTAATATTAACATTAATAAAAGAATAAGAATTCCTTTGGACTAGTAATGGATTATTATTACATAATAGAAATAACGGAGATGTGAATTTAAATCCGTCCAATTTAATTGTAGATAAGAATAGAAATAAATAAAGGACATTGTTATAGAACAAACATAAGTATTATAGATTGGATTAATTATCTAAATTATAAAATATGATAATTAATAATATTTATAATATTGTCCGTGAGAAATTTAGTAATGGGGTCACCTAAGAACGTTAGTAACGGAACTAAAGACATGAAAAAGAGTAGAACTATCTGTAAGTCTTGAAAGTTAATAGTGAAATGATAATTATTGACATGATGGTAATTAACAATGTGAGTAATACAGGCACTAGTGTAAAAATAGTACTGTTAGGCATGGTAATAAGGAAATTAAATGTAAAATAGTATCGATATATATTTAATCAAATAATGATAATAGAAATTGTATGTAAAGTCAAGAGAATAATGATGTTAAGTCCACAATTAAGTTAGTGGATTAAGTAATAGTTTTGATAATTCAAGTATATAATATGAAATATAACTGAGTAAAAATTAAGTAAGAAAATAAAGTGAATACATGTTATGTTTATAGTTTTAAAAAAAATGATTCTGTAAAAGAAATATCAAATATATAAAGAAAATGATAACGGTTAGTGAGTACTGTAAATAACATCGATGATGACTGTTCAATAGATATGTTAGTAACTGATATTGTACCGAAGTGTAGACTGTAACTGATGTATAAGTTATAAATAAATAATGAAAAACAAATGAATAAGTTAATAAGATAATTACAAATAATGTTAATATAATTGGTCATTGAATTAATGGACTGGATATAATAGTATTAATGTTAGAGTTAACAGTACAGATAGTAAGGAATCTGATGACAGCATTAGTAATGTTAAAGTATGGTTGTCAAAATAATGAAGAAGGTATAAGATAATTGATTAAAGCAAAAGATTGGTTGGGGCATTAAAAGTGAAGCATAAATTACTTAAGAGTCTTAAGAATTAATGTTCATATAATATAAATAAAGATATATGCTTGTGTGTGCATGCATGTAGAAATAGTATGGAAAATTTAGGATATGTATCCACCACTGGGCATTTAAATGCTAAGCGCATAGTGTGATTACTGCGTACAGATTATAAAAAGATAGGAAGTTTATAGTGGCCAAGGTTCGACAATAGTCGAGATGGGAAATGAAAGCAAACGTAAGGAGAATTAAACATGGCATGTATACAACTACGATGGATGAACACGAGATTGTACAGAATAAGTATATGAATGGTGTGTTAGTGTAATTGTAGAAAAAAAAATTCACTGATTCTGATAAGTGCATTACAGTGTAGTATGGTGACATCTGATATCCTTACTATTTGCTGGTATAGGGTGTTACATTTTTATTGATATCAGAGAAAAAGTTTAGGCGGTCTTAAGATCGGAGATAGTGTGATGAGGACGAAGAGATACCTATACATGCCATGAATAGATATTGATGATAGAAGTTATTATAGTAAAGGTATCTGAGGAGACATAAGGATAGCTTAAGTTTACTAAATTGTAAGGGATTGTAAGGTATAATGACTGATGGAAAGTAAATGGATCTCCTGAATTGAATATCCTCACAGCGTAGTGGTTGTGAGTTATGATTGTGGTACATAAGGAAAGTTTCTGAGGACAAAATTTTTATAAGTGGGGGAAAATTATAATGGCCTGAATACCGGCTTAGTAGTAATCAGTGGATTCTGTAAAGTTTATACTTTGAATTACATATGAAAATATCAATGATTGTGCTCTAAAAGACAAAAGAGAAGAAAAGTTAATTGTGCTCAGGTTAGCGAAGCCCCTGATGTGTGACTTCCTGAGAACTCGAAAGTAAAAAATATTTTATTAGATCATTGGAAAGTACAAGTTATAAGGAATCTGGTGATATAAATTGGAGTGAAAATGAGGTCAAATAAGTCCTAAAAAGTCAAACAGAAGAAAGCCTCTGGTTCGGTTCAATAGTAACTAAAGGTTTGACCGAACTTTAACTGAATTTTTAAAAATAGTAAATGACCTCTAAAAATTGTTTTAAAGGAAAACATAGACTCTAAATAATATTTATGAATTTTTGGTAGTGAAAAATAAAGTTTTCGGTGACATCAAAAAATTGGTGAACCGGTCCGGATAAGGAACTTGATTGAGATGAAATCATGGTTAAATGAATTATAAAGAATAAAAATAAGGTCAATGATGAAAAGTGAATCGAACCGATTCAACCAGTAAACCGAACTTGTTAGACCAGTTGACTTTGGTTTGACTGGTTTGACTAAGATTTGACCAGACTCTAAATAGAGTTATGGACCTAAGAAAAATTATCTGAAAATATGAGTTTTCTTGAAATATTATGGAGAATCAAATGGTAAGCAAAAACAAATTTTACGATGAGGCAAAAAATTGAGTTATCGAACTGGTAAGAAATTATCAGACCGAGAAATAGTTTCAAATTGAGCTGAAATTTTATATGGAGGCTAAATTATATATTTTAAGAATTATGGAACTAAAAATGAGAGAATTTGCACTTAGGAAGTAAGAGAAATTATTTGGATTTGCTTAATGGGCCTAATTATATAAATGGGCATAGAAGTTGGTTGGACCAAGCCCAACACATCAAAACCACCTATATATACCCCTAAATATGAAAAAATCCTAGAACTCTCTCCACCTCTCTTCCACCTCCTCTTGGCCGAATTGTAAGTTTCTCTCTCTTCCATGGTTTCTTCATCTTCTCTTTCATAGATTACACCAAACCAAAGCTTCCTAAGTAAATTCTAGCCTTTCTTTTCAATGATAATAGCTTCCAAAGCTCATTTGAAGTGAAAGAAGTTGGAGAAAGTTAGTAATAAAGGTTATGTGCTAAAAATGAGGTAAGCTATTTAGGGTTCCATAATTTTATTTAAAGGTTCCTAATGGAAGTTTTAGATGTGTAGAGTATGTTTATAAATTTATTTTGTGAAAAGAAAGCAAATTTATGGTGATTTCTTTGATGATTGTATTAAGGCACTTAAGGAAGATAAAGGAGATGGTGTTGTTTCACGGAGCTAAGGCATGAAAAGCATGCTTAAGACGTGGAGAACAAGAAAATAAGGTTAGTGGATACAATATCCTTCTTTTTTCATGTTAAAAGTATGATTTTTAGTTATGTTTACACTTAAAGTATGTGAAATATGCATGTTTAATTGAATCAAACTTTATAGTCATGTTTAGGAAGGTTAAAATTGAGATTTTAAATGATCATAAGGAAAATAAATAAAACATATATCATGGGCAACATGCAGACCAAATGGTATATATAGGTAAAAATGAGAATTTTATGTGTTTTAACATGATTTAATGATATAACTAGATAAATTAACTTGTAATCTAACTAATGGAATGAATTAGAGAAACAAAAATTCACATGATGGATGATGTGTGCTTTGGCCGAATTGGATAAGTGAGTAAAAATGTGATTTTGAGATGTTTTAGTGCAAACTAATAATACAAATAAGTTAATTGACATGTAATTTACCTAAATGAATGATAAAGATGATGAAAAGAATTTATGATGAATGATGAACATGTTGGCCGAATGGATCAATGTATGTAAAGATATGATTTTGATATGTTTTGATGTGGAATAATGGTATAGCTATGATATTTAGCATGTAAATCACCTAAATAAATGTTAAAAGTATTGAAAAAAATTAATGATGAAAAATTAACATCATGGCCGAATGGTATGTATATGTGTATCCATATGTACCATGATGATTTCATGGGTTTTATGGCATGAGATAACACATGGATGAAAATTAAATGTATAATGATCGAATTGTATTGAAAAGAAAGGAATAAAGTGATGAAATTCTATGAAAAGAATGACTGGTAACTTAAAAATGTGGATAGTGAAATTTTGATGCCCTATGTAATAATCTGGTAGTCAAGTCTAGTTCGGGATATAATAGCTAGCCATAGGGACATAAAACTGCGGGTGTGAGCATGGCGTCTCAATTATTATAGGCCAATGATGGTCCTATTCTGTATATTGTTCTGTCTTAATGCAGTATTGATATGTATTTACGTTGTTTGTATCATAGGGGTGGTCCCACGGGGTCCCTCAATTCTGTATTAAACCGATAGGGGTGGTCCCACAGGATCCCTCTATTCTGTATTGAACTTATCAGGTTCACGTCTCGTTTATCCTGATTATAGATGTCTGCCAGTTTTGTACGAGGGGCAATTTGGTAAAAATGAGTTTAAAATGTTTAAGTTGTGATTAAAATTATATTTGCATGAAAAATGGACTTAATTAGAATAAATAAAAAGTTTTGAGGATATAATGGTAATTTTGACTATAAATAGGTTAATAAAGGTTAATAAGGGCAAAAATATAATTAATTGGTTAAATATGAAAACAGGTCACTTTTTAGGAGCTAAAATATAATTTGGCATGAAATTGGTAGTATGAAGGCATAACGGTAATTTGCATGTTAAATAATGGTTAAAAAGGTAAAATGAATGAACTAATGGCATTTTTCTAATTTTGGTAAAGTTTAAGGATTAAATTATATTTTTGCCATGTTTAGGGACTAAATAGTAAATATGAGGAAGTTAGGGGTAAAATGGTAAATTTACACTTAGTAGGTAAAAAGGGGTTTACGTTAGGTAAAAAGGGTAATCATAATGGTAATTTTGCAATTTAGACAAAATATAGGGATAAAATAGTAAAATGGTATAAAAGTGGTAAAGTAGGGACTAAAATGTAATTTCGTAAATTATAAAAGGGTAAAGATGGAAATTAAATATAGAAAAGGGTAAATTGGTAAGTAAGAGTAAATAAAAGGGTAATTCGGTAAATAAGTGAAAAGAAGGGATGTATATGAAATTATTGGAAAATATAAGGACATAATTGAAATTATTGGAAAAGTTGAGGACCTAAGAGTAAATATAGTATAATTAAAGGACCTTGATGTAAATATTATATAATGTGAGGATCTAAATGTAATTATACCATAGTTAAGGGACTTAATTGCAAATATGTAATTTTACGTGTACTATGTATGTATATGTTCTTAAATGAGTGGTTTGATTGACATTAAAAATATTATTGCATGTTAGATAATGAAATAACGATAATAATAAGTTAACTAATAAAATTATTGTAAATAAATGAAAAGTAAAGGGTAAAACTGTAAATTGATGGAAGTCTAGGAACTTAAATATAAATTTGACAATAACGAGGTATATGAGAGATTTTAAAGATAATTGATAGGTAAATTAGAATGTTAATTGTATAATTAATTGACAATAGAGAAAAAAAATAATGATATTTATGTTAATATTAATAGAAATATTACAGTTAAAACTAATATCATGGAAATGGCAATAGTATAAAATAAAAGAAAAATAGATGAGTAATATTAACATTAATAAAAGAATAAGAATGCCTTTGGACTAGTAAACGATTATTATTACTTAATAGAAATAACCGAGATATGGATTTAAATCCGTCTAATTTAATTGTAGATAAAAATATAAATATGTAAAAGAAATTATTATAGAACTGATATAAGTTTATAGATTGGATTAATTATCTAAAGTATAAAATATAATAATTAATAATTTTTATAATATTGTATGTGAAAAATTTAGTAATGGGCTCAAGTAAAAACGTTAGTAACGGAACTAAAGACATGACAAAGAGTAGAACTGTCCGTAAGTGTTGAAAGTTAATAGTGAAATGATAATTATTGAGATGATGGTAAATTAATAATGTGAGTAATCCAGGTACTGTTGTAAAAATAGAACTGTTAGACATGGTAATAAGGAAATTAAATGTAAAATAGTATCGATAGATATTTAATCAAATAATGATAATAGAAATAGTATGTAAAGTCAAGAGAATAATGATGTTAAGTCCACAATTAAGTTAGTGGATGAAATAATAGTTTTGATAATTCAAGTATATAATATGAAATATAACAGAGTAAAAATTAAGTAGGAAAATAAAGTAAATACATGTTATGTTTATAGTTTTTAAAAAATGATTCTTTAAAAGAAATATCAAAGATATAAAGAAAATGATAACAGTTAATCAGTACCGTAAATAACATCGATGATGACTGTTCAATAGATATGTCAGTAATTGAAATTGTACCCAAGTATAGGCTGTAACTGATGTATAAGTTATAAACTAATAATGACAAACAAATGAATAAGTTAATAAGATAATTACAAATAATGTTAATATAACTGGTCATTGAATTAACGGACTGAATATGATAGTATTAATGTTAGAGTTAACAGTACATATAGTAAGGAATCTGATAATAATATTAGTAATGTTAAAGTATGGTTGTCAAAATAATGAAGAAGGTATAAGATAATTGATTAAAGCAAAAGATTGGTGCGGACATTAAAAGTAAAGCATAAATTACTTAAGAGTCTTAGGAATTAATGTTCATATAATAGAAATAAAGATATACGCTTGTGTGTGCATGCATGTAGATATAGTATGAAAAATTTATGATATGTATCAACCACTGGTCATTTAAATTCTTAGCGCGTACTGTGATTACTCTGTGCAAGTTATAGAAAGATAGGAAGTTTATAGTGGCCGAGGTTCGACGACAGTCGAGATGGGAATTGAAAGCAAAGGTAAGGAGAATTAAGCCTGGCATGTATACAACAACGATGGATGAACACGAGATTTTACGAAATAAGTATATGAATGGTGTGTTAGTGTAATTGTTATGTTATTGTATATGTTTGTGATTGTAGAAAAAAAAATTCACTGATTCTGATAAGTGCGTTACATTGTAGTGTGGTGACATTCGATATCCGTACCATTTGCGGGTATAGGGTATTAAAGTCAATGTTGATTGTTTATTTAAACTCGTTACCATCGCTGTCTATCAGAATCTCTGCTCCCTTGGATAATAATCTCTTAAGAACAAAATGACCTTCCCATGTTGGCTTGAATTTACTCCGTGTGTTTGGAATACCTAGTCACATTTGCTTGAAGACTAAATGTCCCTCTTTCAGCGGTTTCCTTATAACTTTGTTCTCGAATGACCTAGCAAGCCTTTTCTAATAGACTTGGTTGTGATAGTAAGCTCGTAACCTGTTCTCATCTAACATATTCAGCCGCTATAATCATTGTTGCACCCAATTATTTTCTAGAATCTGGGCTTTCATGACTACCCTTGAAGACTTGAGCTCCACTTTAACTGGAAATACTGCTTCCATCCCATATTCCAAGGGATAAGGCGTGGCTCCTGTAGAAGTTTCGACGGTGGTTCTCTAGCCCCAAAGTGCAAAAGGCAACTTCTCTGCCCAATCCTTATAGTTCTGAACCATCTTGGCCAAGATCTTCTTGATATTCTTGTTAGTAGCTTCTACTACCCCATTGGCTTGAGGGTGATATGAAGAGGACTTGTGATGCTCAAGGCCATACTTCTAGAGTAGCTTCTTGGTTTCAGCCATGAATTTTACCCCGTTATCAGACACAACGTGATGTGAGAGACCATATCAAATTATTCTCAATGAACTTGGCCATATCTACATATCAATTTCTTCCTTTCCTTTTTTTCGATTTTTTTTTTAGACAAGCATTGTTCAAATCCTGATACTTTACAGATGCACGCACTTCTCTTATTGACTATTGGGACAACACTAACCAATCAAGTCGGGTGTTGTACTTCAATAAGAAAATTTGCCTCATTGTGGATCTCTTTTTTAACCTTTTCAACCCATTCTGGCCTGAGTCTTTTGAGCTTTTGTCTGACTGTTCAATAATCGGGGTATGTCGGGATAGCGTGTTCGGTGATTTTACGATCAACTCTTGGCATGTCTTCGTAGGTCCAGGCAAAGATTTTTTCATTTTTTTCTTTTTTTTTTATTCTTTCAAATTTTAATCTCTCTTGAGGAGTTAAATTAGATGCTATCAAGATTTCCTTTAGGTTTTCCGAAGTTTTGAGATTAAACAGAGTAACATCAATTGAATCAATGTCAAATATGAATGATTCATAATCATGATTATGCATAGTGAAATTATAAGAAACATCACACAAATAAGCAAAACCATTTATTTTATTAATGAAACTAGAATTGAAAGCATCATTATCAAATAGTTCAAGAACAAAAAGAATATCTAAATAACTATCATCTTCCTTTCTCACCAACATAGATGTTGTAGTTGATAGTTCGTTTTCATCCTTAGGAACCATCTTCCCTTCCTACTTAGGCACTTAATCTATCTTACTCTTGCAATTGTCTGTGGTATGCCCGATGTGCTGGTGGAAGGACCAATACTGATCCGCCTTGTGATTAGGCTGTCCCTGGTTTCTGGCGGGCCTAGTTAACAATGGCTGTAACATCCCCTCCTTCATTAGCCTCTTGAGGACCCAAGATAAGGATTTGCCCAAATTAAAATAATGCCTTTGATTCATTATCGTGGTTGGCACTTCTGCTATCTTAGCATTGCCCTTACTGTTGTTGTGGATACCTGAGCTTTCATTTTTTAGAGTATGCATCATCATGGGGTCTCCACCCTCTTCACTCACAATGTTATATTCTAGAGTAAGCCTCCTATTTCCTTCTTGATCAATTGGTGAGTCAAGTGGCACCTTGCCTCCAGGCTTGGAAGTAAATGAAAGCACCGCGGCTGTTGCTGTATGAGCCTTCTTAACCGTGGCCAATTCAACTTGGTTA
The DNA here is from genome assembly GCA_947683425.1 of Excoecaria cochinchinensis. Classification (NCBI taxonomy): domain Eukaryota; kingdom Viridiplantae; phylum Streptophyta; class Magnoliopsida; order Malpighiales; family Euphorbiaceae; genus Excoecaria; species Excoecaria cochinchinensis. Next base: position 940,441 of record CANTUQ010000158.1, read on the forward strand.
AGAGTAGTAGCCATAAGCTGAGCTTGAAGAATGAGTGCCATGGCATCCATTCTTTCCTTAATCATGGCTAACAACCTTTTTTCATGCTCTTCGAACCTTCTATCCATCTCTTGGGCAATTAGAGCATGAGTCTCTTCAGTCTGTTGCGAAGGGTCAGCCATTTCTAATGCTTGCGAACATTCTGGTAAGGATGCTAGATCTCTGTGAACCAACCTGAACTCTGATTGCTCTTTAGAAAACTATCGGGATCCCTAAACCACCCAAGGAAATGGTATACTATTGCCGAAAATGTCAATGGGTTAGAATGACGCATGGAAAAATTTATGTATAGGATGACATGTACATGTAAAATTATATGCACAGAATAGAATGTACACACATGAAGGAAATGTATATGTGTTTTTTTTTTTACAAGCATGAATGGCATATAATGAATGATCAAGCTATGCAAATGGTCATCGATGACTGAAAGATCTAGAGATTACAATGATACATGTGATGCATGGAAAAAATTATACACATGATGATATGTACATGTGAAAATAAATATGCAAACAAAAGGATATACACATACATGAAGGAAAATAATTTTATTATATTTTACTTGCATGAATGACACGTAATGCATGAGCATGCTGTGCAACATTCACAACCATATGCAAGCAAGTAGATCCTTCTAACCTTATCACTCCCACACACGAGGTCGTGCGGTCTCTTTCCTAGGTGGGCTTGATCCATGAGTTAACGGGGAACCCAATGGACGTGTATGCTGTATGATGGAAAAGTTGCACCATAACATCTCTTAACTAATGTGCATACATATGGCTTTTGATCATTGTGTATTTAGGCAATCCGAATAAATCGACATGGGCCTATCGGGGCATGAAAGCCTTTTATTAGGTGATAAACCAATCTATCTGGGTTTGTCCAGTACATAGTGATCCATACAACAAGCATGGTATTATGGTTCATACCACTTAGGGGAAGTATCTATTTTCATTACATGAGCTTTGGCTAGGGTGATGATACTTTAGGTCTACCCAAGCATGGTACCTGCTGACGGGTCTAGCTCATCACGAGCATAATGATCAATCGAGTCTCCGTTTAATATACCGTGATGGTACGAGGCTTGGGCTGGTGATTATTCTTAACACTTCCCTACATTGAGTGAATGTAGGGTCGTGCTTCGGGAACCCACAGGGGCTGAGAGAGGGTGCAAACTAGCATAGATCTAAGGCTCTGGTGATATGTAATGCAATTTCGAAAAAGGATGAAATTTGAAATTAAAACTTAATCATATGTTTTAAACAAGGTATTTTCAAAGCGAAGTCTCATATTAGTCCTCAGTGGAGTTGCCACTGTGACGCATGCCGAACCCCTAGAGGCCTCGAAGACTGACTTTTAAGGTATTCAAGAGAGGTTCATAAGACTTGCAAAAAAATGCAAGGCTGTCTATTTTGGGCAACAAGGAAGTGTTTTGGAGTCTCCATCTAATAAAACATTGAGAAAAGTCATCCAGCTTCACTGAGCCTAAGACAATGCATGTGTGTTTATTTTGGGCAATCAGAGATATTTTGAAATCCTCCTTCTAATAAAACATTGGAAAGATTCATCTAATCTCGTGAAGCCTAAGACGATGCATATATGTCTATTTTGGGCAAGTCAGAAATATTTCGGAGTCCCCAGCCCAATAGAATATTGGGAAGGTTTGTCTAACCTCATGGAGCTTAAGACAATGCAACTTGGACCTATTTTGGGCAACAAGAGATATTTTGGAATTCCCTTTCCAATAGAATATTTGAAAGGTTCATCTAACCTTGTTGAACCTGAGACCAGAGATGGTTCGAGACTTTCCAAATTATTCATACCTTGATTAAATTATAATTGAGTTTTGAATTTAAACTTTCATTCCTTTTCTCATACATTTTAATGCAAATATTAGAGCGCATATCAATCACCTTGTGAAAGCGGCAAATAAAAGTAAATTAAATATAAAGTAAATAAAAGCACAATAATTTACAATAAATCTAGGGATGGAATACAACCCCCACTGTAAATGAAATGTAAAGTATACATAAAACGGGGTATTTATTACGGATGAGGACATTGGTCGTCGCATGCTACTTAAGAGAAAAAGTGTTAAATGTGACGGTTTATTTGGATGGAAAAACTAAGACATTGGTCCCATTTATATTAAAAAAATCCAAATTAATTAATATAAATATTTTTGTAATTTTCTTTTTAACGTGCACAAAAATAAATAATTTTATTAGAAATTACATGTCAAAATAACTGAAAAAGCCAAATAAATAAAATAATACAAATAATAAAAATAATGAGTTAGGCCAAACAAGTCTCCTGGATCTCTCCATTTGCTCGTGAGAATGCCCAAGCAAGGAAAACAAGTATTGGAATCAAAACAAACACAAGTGAGATCATTGTTAATAATTAAATAAATTATCAATAAAAAAATAAACAAAAAGATGAATAAAATAAAATGGAATAAAATACATCATATATGACAAAGGAATTAAATGAATGATGAAACAAATAAAATAACATATCAATACATTAATAATAATAATAATAATAATAATAATAATAATAACAACAATAATGATGATGATGATGATGATGATGATGAGAATAAGAAAAAAAATGATGACAATAATAAAAATGATGATAATAATAAATAACAATAATAGTAAGAATAATAAAAAAAGAAGAATAAACAATCAAGTAAAATAAAAAAGCATAAAAAATGTAAAAAATGTTAGATCTATATCTAAGATCACATAAAATAAGTAAATGAACAATAAATCGAAATATTTACATGATGACTAATTAAATATGAATAAAAAAATAAATTAAACTTAAAAATAAGAGATCAAGCCCATAATGATTACCCTCAGACTTCGGATTCGATGGAGGCAAAAAATATGATTGATTTTCTTATTTTTGATCCACAAAATTAGAAATAAAAATAAGAAAAGTTGGAATTTTATTCCAAGAAACAAAATTTTGCTTTAAAAAAAATTATGAAAGAAAAATAAAAATTCTCAAGAACAAAAAATTAATTTCTTGTCCCAAAAACGATTATTGATTAAAGAAAAAAATAAAAAATTCTCCAAAACAAAGATTTATTGTTCTTTGTCTCAAGAAAAATTATTGATTAAAAAAATGGAAGAAAAGAAAAAAGTCTCAAGAACAAATAATTATTTTATTTGTCTCAAGAAATTATTAATTAGGAATTGAAGTTTAAAACCTTAAAAAAATTATTTGAAGAAGAAAACTCCAAAAAATTGTGGAGAGAATTCCCTTGAAGAAGAATAGAAGAGAAAAATAAAATTTAGCTTAAAAGAATTATCCCTTTCTTTGTAACACCCCCTAACCACCTATAGGGATACTATGGTGACTATGGAGTGTTACAACACAAACACATGCGCATAAAACAGTTTTGCAACAAAATTCAGGATTAATAAATTTCTTTCAACATCAAAGCTAGATTACAAAACACTCATAGTCTTACAACAGTTTCTCTTTTGAGAATACAACTTAACTAACACAAAACTTAGCTCATTATACATACTTACTAACAATACACTTCTTATACTTATTACAAAATAATCTACAGAAACAGCGGATTCCTAATGTGTTGGCCGTTGATGATGTAGGACTGCCTTCCGAAATGCTATCTTCAAATACCTACATGGATAAAACATCCATGCTAAGCGATAACGCTTAGTGGGGAACAAAATACAATATATAATAACATAATGTCAAAGTATACATAACAAACAAATTATAAGCACAACAAGGTTCGTGCTAACTATCATGCTTCATACTTAATATATAGGCATACATGTTGGATAATCACATTAGGATTCGCATTGTGACTTATTCTTCACATGCACATCGCATTCTTATCAATAAGTGTATAAATCATGATTATCATTTCTTATTTATTAACACAATCATTATAGTTTTCTTGCCTGCAACTTAAAGATGCAGATAATGGTTATCGCATCAGTACCAAATGTAACAACCCTTACCTATACGTAGGGAGCCTCATTCCTCGAAGAGGATGAAGGACCCCAATAGTTTAGGGTTGTCACGCAACGCAAAACCTCATACAAAGCCAACGAAGTTACGAATCATTCATTCAAATAGGGTAAAATAAAATTTCTTAAAACAAAAGACGGAGGCTGAAACCAAAAGTACAGTATTTGATTAATTTACATGATAGTCTTTACATATTAAAATACAAAAGTGCCTTAGCACAGATGATCATATACATATCTGATATCAAAACAAAACTACAAAAGTATAGTTTACATCAAGAGTTATCATTACAAAATGTGCAAACTATTATACATACAAAAATGTACAATCCTGTACTATAAAATCTCTCTTTCTAAGTTGTGTTGGCCCTGCAGAAGTGGATCACCCTGCCCAAAATCTCCAAGAACCTCCACACCTGTACAGATGAAACATCCGTGCTAAGTGAATACGCTTAGTGTGGAAAACACAATGAAAAACGACCACTCACAGTGGAAGTCAGAAACAAATCACATACACATGGCACATACTGAAAACCACTTCTCAATAAATGATTCATCATACTCAAGATTTCAACATCATTAATCACACAATCATTCATGCTGAACTGAATTATAACACATGAATATAGTAAAACTGCTTATTCAAAATAGTGGATAGTGAGTAGCGCATATTGATTCAAAATGCATGGATACCCAAGGGTATCAAAATTATTCTTTTCTTTTTGTTTCAAACATTTTCGCATGGAATCTTAAACAAGATTCAAGTTTAAAAGGGATCGCGAGGATCCGAACAGGGACCTGATCAGGGTCTCTTACATGAAAATCTGCAGAAATCACACTCCCAAAATCACCCAAACCTCCAATTGACTTCAAAACTCAACCCCACAAAAATTAATCATTCACAACGTCTTAATTAACCTAAAATCTAACTTGTAATCCAATTATTACCATCAAAACACACTATTAACAGGATTAAATTCCAGAATTCAATAAACCAACACTTTCTCTTAGAAATTCATACAAAATTATGCAATGGGGGTTGTATTCCGCCCCTAGTTTTGATGTAAGTTATTTTCATATGCTTTATTTTAATTATGCTCCATTTACTTCTTTTCTTGGATGGACAACTTACGCTTTAATTAAATTGCGCCAAAATGAATGAGAAATGGGATAAAGTGCTAAATTCAAAACTTAATTATAAACTTAACCAAGGTATGAATAAATTGGAAGTCCCGAACATTCTCTGGTCTTTGGGCTCAACGAGGCGAGAGGGCGATCTCAATGTTCTCCAAGATACCTATTGTGTCTCGAAAAAAGGCTCAACTTGCATAGTCCTAGGCTCCATGAGGCGAGAGGGCCATCCTAATATTCTATTAGGGTGGGACCTCCAAGACACCTCTTGCGTGCCCAAGTGCGAGGCGAGAGGGCCATCCTAATATTCTATTAGGGTGGGGCCTCCAAGACACCTCCGGCCTGCCTAAAATGGACATAGCAGCACTGTCTTAGGCTCATTGAGGCCAGACAACCTTTTTCAATGTTCTATTGGGTGGCGACTCCAAGAAACCTCCTTGTTGCCCAAAATGGACACACTTGTAATTTCTTACAAATTTTTATGAACCTCTCTCGAAAGCCCTAAAAGAGGGTGGTTCGGGGCACCCCGAGGTTCGGCGCGCATCAAAATATCCCTATTTATCTCTTTAGGGTTTAAAATTTATACATCTATATATGTGGATATATGTTCAGAAGAGATTAGCCCTAATCTCGTTTTTCCTAAGAGAAAAAGGATTGAGAGTGGCTATCATTCGTAAGAGAGAAAAACCTAGCCGCTATATTTTTCTTTGAGAAAGAAAAAACATAAAATCTAGTCGCAACGTAAGGGAGTTAGCACCCCTGCGAATTTTGTTCGTCGGTTTGTGCGTGTGGATACCGGTAGAGGTTGTTCTTGATTGAGGCAGCGCCTGTAGTCCGAGTTAAGTAGTTAATTTCATTCAAACGGTTGGTAAATCTTATTCCCTCTTTTCGAAATCAATTGAAAATACAAGGATCCTGGTTGGGTTTCAATTTTATTCCGCTACATTAATTTGAATTATTGTGAAGAAACCCAGCATGTAGTGCATCCCTTGTGGATTTTCACACTAGCTTTTCTTCGCGAAAAATGCATCCCTTGGGGATTTTCACTTAATCTTGTGCCTTACTTTTTCCTGGAATGGACCTAACCCAATTCAGCGGCTTTTATTCATTTTATTTCTTTGTAGGATAGACTGCCTATTTCTAGGCTTTCACCATACCCTTTGGCCTAACTTTTGCTTAGAGAGCTAGTCATAGTTTTCATCTCTAACGGCCTTTCTCTCTCTCTTTTCTTTTTGAAAAATCTCTTATCTTTTGGTATGGCTACAAGAAAAGCTAAAGTAACTATCAGGACCCCACTTCTATAGTGATCAGCAATTATTTATTGAGGCATTTCCTTCCTTGGCAGCAGTTGTATTCGTTTGCATCTCTTGACGAAGGTGTCACCAGATTGGGTGAGGTGGCGGATGAGAATCATCTTCATGTGCCCCTTGGCTTCTCCTTTTTGCTATGGCTCTGGATGGTTCTTTAGGATGTGTCCAGTTATGTGGGCTTCATGAGGCTACCCTTTACATTGTTGCCCATTGTGCTTGATAGTTTAGAGTGATTCACGATGTAGCAAGGTGTGATGCGTGTCGAACCGATAAGGCCATCTTAGAGCCCGCTTTTAGGGCTTGATGGAGTGGTTCGCGTTATTTGATTTTGGGTGCCATGAGACATTTTGGAATCCCTACCCAATGGATTACTCGTGGAATGACTCATTAGATCTTTGTTGAAGTAGTTCCAGATCCTTTAAAGTAACCTCCATTCGGGTGCTACAATCATACTGTTTGAGAAACTCTTCGATCAATAGGTCCCAATCTTCCCTTGTTCTCCTATCGAAACTGTGGTACCAGTCTATATCATGCCTTGTCAAGCAGAGGCAAAAGTATTCCACTTTCTGTCTCTTGGTAAGCATAGTTCCCTTCATCACAAGCGTGTACTGCTTGATGTGAGTGGATGGATCTGAGGTGCCATCAAACTTAGGCAGCTCGGGCATTTTAACTCTCTAAGAAAGCATCTCCTCATCCTCTAAATCCCTATCATCGGGGCTTATCCCCTTTCCGACAGATAACAAACGGGCCATCGCCTCAACTTTCTTTTTTATCTTTCTTAGGGTGAGATCCTCTTTAGGAGGTCTAGTTCTTACTGACATGGATTCCTCATGTTCATCCTCTACAAAATCCTCTACATGCCTATGCTCCCCAATTCTTCTAGGCTCAACATTTGCAAGAGGTCTATACTCAACAGCAGGAGGTGGTTTTACAACTACTGCTAGGGGTGCCTCCCTGATCAGCACTTCTTGGGCCTGTCCCTCGACAGGAGCGGCAAGTTGTTGGCCTACTGGCGGCGCTAAGGTGGCAACTAAGTTTTCCATCATTGCCAACATTCTATGTTTGAATTCCCCAAATCTGCGCTCTATTTCCTGGGTCCTTCGGTTCATCTCCTCAATGATAATAGCCCGAGTGGCAATTAATTCTCGATTTTCCATGTTCAATGATAATTCTGAAGGCAAGAATTCGGTGCTATCTAAGAGTGACTCTGAATCCCAATGCGACACTTGCTCTAGCGACTCAAAGAATTCATTTCTCCTTACCAATCGACCGTCAGGACCCCTAGACCACTAATTTATGCCTACGATTGCTGAAAGAGTCAAATTGTTAGCATGATGCGTGAATGACATTAAAGATACGTGATCGTATCGATGCAGCATAGACAACCACATGCAAGCAAATAGATCCTTCCAACCTTGTTACTCTCACACATGTGGTAGTACGGTCTCTTTCCCATATGGGCTTGACCCATGGGTTAGCGGGGAACCCAATGGACGCGTATGGTGCATGCAGAGAAATCACCAGCATAACACTCTTAATTTAAAAGCACATGCATATGGGTTTTGGCCATTATATATTTGGACCCTTCAAACAGACTAAAAATGGGCCCACCGGGGCATGAGAGCCTTTGATGAGTGTCCAATTAATATGTTTGAATTGGCTCGATATATAAGGGCCCACATAACAAGCATTATATTAAGGAGCATATTACCTAGTTGAAGTTTCTATTGCCATTACATGAGCTTTGGTCAAGGGTGGTGTTACTTTAGGTCTACCCAAGCATGGTCCCTGCCAATGGGCCTAGCTCATCATGAGCATAGCGACTAATAGGGTCTCCATTTGATATACCATTTGATAGTACAAGGCTTAGGCTGGTGATTAACCCGAGCACTTCCTTATATTGAGTGAAAGTAGGGTCGTGATTCAGGAACGCACCGAGGTAAAATAAGGGACCAACTAGCATAGTTCTAAGGCTCTAGTGGATGCAATGAAATTTTGAATAGAAATGGAATTTTTGATTCTTAATAACTATATTATAATTTTATCTTAATTCACTTTCGAAGCGAAGTTTCGATCAGTCCCCAATGGAGTTGCCACTGTGTCCAAACCCGGCCCGCTTTAAGGGTCCGAGATCGGTTTGCGTCTTATTGATCTTGGGTAACATGAGATATTTTGGAATCCCCTACCCAATAGAACATTGGGAGCATCTAGTCCCATGAGACCTTTAGGCACCTTTGAGGTATCTTGGAGTCGCCACCTAATTTATAAGAAATTGGGAAAAGGTCATCTAACCTCGAGGGTTTTAAACAAGTGAAGGTGTTCGGAACTTCACTCTTATTAATGCCTTAAGTTAAGTTTATAAATGAGTATTTAAGAAATCGTAATTCCATCTCTCATCTCACGCGATCATGCAATAAATTTAAAGCATATTTCAATCATGTTGGAAAGCAATAAATAAAGCGATAAAAAAATAATAAATTACAAGCGAAAATTATGGGATAGAATAATCCCCCAAAATAAAAAGGCATAAAAAAAATAAATGAAATAAACCTTGCCCTAAATTTAATTACAAGGGCCCAACATGAATAAATAAATAAATAACTACATAGAAAGAATAAATAAAATAAAATACACCATGCATAAATCGAGAGATTTATTGGTTTTTGGGAACGCTGGTTCCTTTTATCAACTTAAAAAATTAGAGAATTATTTTTGGGCATTGATTGAGAAAACTGGGATGAGTGATCCCATTCTATGAAAACTAATTCTCCTTTTGAAGGTGAGATTTTATTGGTTAAAATTAGGACATTGGTCCTATTTTATTAATAAAAATTCCAATTTCAATTATTGTCAAATACATTATTTTCTATAACACAAACGCATTAAAATATCATTTTTTGTATAAAGCATATAAAGCAAACAAGATAAAGGAAAATACAGAAACTTAGAATGCAAGCCAAATTCCAAAGTTTCCATATCCCTATGATTCTCTATATAGCCCGGGAATATTCACTCAAAGTGAAATAAATGAAATGAATTTGAACAACAAAAACAAAGAATAAAATAAGATGTTAATAAATACAATTAAATAAATAAAATATAATATGAACAAGCAATTAAATAAGTCAAACATGCAAAGTATGTCATAATAAAAAAATACAATAAACAATTAAAATTAGGAATGGCATTAATAATTAAACGAAAAGACCAACTGAGTAAAAAAAATGTAAATTAATAAAGTATCATAACAATTGAAGAAAAAAACAAATAAAAAGAAAATTATTATTGAGTATTTTACAGGTTCAACCTATATGTCATGCATCATTTTAGTAATTAAATTAAATTAATCTAAATTCTTATTAATACACTCAGATTAAATATAATAGCTAATAACTTAGTGATTACACCACAAATATAGAATAGCAACATGTGAATTGATATCATTTTATAGTGTATGGATTAATAATAAATAACTAAACAACAGATTGATCACAGCAAATAACATCCTAACAATATACAACAACAAATATATTAATAATACAACAGCAATAGGCAGTAGATAATAATCAAAATTAAGTTTATGTCAAATATAACAAACAACAAGAAATAAACAACAAGAAATATATACAATATATACAATGGAGGAGACACAGATGGGCGACAATGAATGAATAACAATAAAGAACTGATTTAGCCCATGTATTTACCCTCAGAGGTATGACTTTTGATTGCAAAATGAAGAAAAGTTGAATTCCCCGTAGATTGCTTGAAAGAAAATTGTGATCAGGATGAGAAAAGCTTATGAACAAAGTTTTCTCACTAAAATTAAAGTTCAAAAATCCTTACTGTTGAAGAAAATAAAATGAAAATAATTGAATCTTAAGCACAAGAAATTAATTTCCTTGGCTCAAAAAACTTTACTATTCTCCAAATCTTTCTCTCTCGAAATTCTTATTTCTGCTGTTTTTTCCTCCTCCCCCATTTTTTCTCGAACTTTTCTTTTTATATCCTCCAGAGAAATTAGGTTTCTCAAAAGTCCTTTTTGGTTAAAACCCTTAATAACCCTTTAAATTCAAATTTTATCCCCTTTAAAATCAGAAGAAAGTTTGAATTTTTAAAATAACAACTCGAGAAAATTGGAAAAAAGGTGTGCTGGCAAAGATGGCGATGCGCGACATGCGCCCTCGCGCAAGTGGCCGCATGCCGTCGATGCGTCATTTGCCTTCGCGCAGGAGCCGCATGCTACCTTGCATAGGAGGCCGCATGTCGCCCACACGACATATGCCCTTGCACAGGGGGCCGTATGTCACGCAAGGCGACGTGCGGGTCTGCGCAAGAGTCCACATGTCACCCACGTGACATGTGGCCTTACATAGGGGGGTTATATGTCACGCAAGGTGACCTGCGGCTCCGTGCAGGAGGTCGCATGTTGCCCGCGCGATATGCGACCTCGCATAGGGGGGCCGCATGTTGTGCAAGGTAGCGTGCAGCTCCGTGCAGCAGGCCGCATGTCGTTCGCGATGGAGGCCGCAGCTATGCGCAGGTGCCGCGACTCACGGGTACCGCCCACAGGCACGTGCTACCAGCAGGAGCCGCTCCGCGTGCCGCACAGATAGTGCGGGGACTTATCGTCGAAAACCCAAAAAAATAAAAATATTTAAAAAAAAGGTTTCGACAAGGAAATCATCATTGTTAACCATTTTACTCATGAACAAGCATCATTTTCATCATTGGGTAACCTTGGTCTTGGCTGCCTTAGGACCCAGTGTCTACAGGCGCCTTTGAGGTATTTTGGAGTCGCCACCCAATTTACAAGAAATTGGGAAAGGTCATCTAACCTCTACGGTCTAAGCCAGAGAAGGCCTTCGGAACTTCGGTCTTATTTATGTCTTGGTTAATTATAAGTGAGTTTTTAGAATATAGAATTTCATCTCTCTTCTCACGCGATTAAGGCAATTTAATTTAAGGGTGCACTACACGCATTAAGAAAGCGATAAAAAAAAGCTATAAGGAAAGCAGTAAATAAAGCGGTAAACACGCCAGGCACACAATTACAAGGGGAAATTGGAAAAAATGCAATCTCCCAGAAAGCTAAACAAAATTAAGATGAAAAATGGGACGGAATACAATCCCCAAATGAAAGAAAACTTTAAAAAATTGTCCCAAAAATAATTAATTACAAGGGCCCACAAGATATATATAAACATAAAGTTTAAACAATCAAGCAAAATCAATCAAAAGGGATTACATGCATAAATCGGGATATTTATTTGGTTTAGGAACATTGGTTCCTTCATGCTCTCCTAAAAAGGGATTGAAGAGTTATTTTGACTATTGGCTTGAAAACTGGGACGAGTGATCCCATTTTTGGAAAGTTTAACTTTTCGTCTTAATTCATGACATTTTGCATTCCTTAGCTAAAATCGAGGACATTGGTCCCAATTTATTAGCAAAAATCCCAATTAACTTATAAAAATATTTTCATGATTTTTTATCCTACACGTGTGCAAAATAAAACTATCTTATTTACAATAACAACATGAACACACATAAAGAAGCAAGTAAGATCTCACCGAGAAAGGTTTTCTATGCGTTGTGACCCTTCGGTTTGGTCAAGGCGATGCTCAAGCGAGCGACATCACATTTTACCCAAACATGAAGAAAACAATAAGAAAAAAAAACATCAGTAATAAATCTAACATTAAACACATACATGTAAAGAGGAGAGAAAAATAAAGAAAAATTAATCATGCAAAAATCTAACAACAGTAACGACAATAATGATCAATAATAATAATAATAATAATAACAACAATGGCAAACATATGATACCATTAAATAATACTATAATAATAATAAAATGATAACAACAGTAAATAATATCATGATAATAATAACATTAATAATAATGATAACAACAACAGATGCATGGTGACATTAATAATAATAATAATAATAATAATAATAATAATAATAATAATAATAATAATAATAATAATAATAATAATAATAATAATAATAATAATAATAGCAGTAAACAAGATTAACACTAAACAATGACAATAATATTAGCAATAAGCCTATTCAATTAGATAAAGGATGATGAAGAAGCTAAATGAACATGCAGTAACAAAAATATTAGTATATAAACATGGAAGAAAAATCATAAAAATCATGCAAAGGAATAAATCTCAAACTCAAAGAAAATGGACATGCATACATTAAACCACCATTCATATATTAATCAAAACCACAAAAATAAAGCAAATGAGGTGATCAAAAATGAGCCCAGGAATGTTTGCCATAAGAGTTTATAAAGCGAAAATAGGATGTCTCAATCCATTCCCCTTGTTGAGTTTGTGGTGATAAAAACCAAATATTTAAGAAAATCTATGTTTCTTTTTAACACACAAAGAACTCACGAAAAATGATTTTTGATTGGTTGACCAAGCTAAAGATATTAGTTTTTCTTGTTCCAGTCAAACAAAGAACAAAACCTTTTAAGAAGAAGAGAAGATTAAATCTCAAGAAATTTTAAAAATCATTTTTTTCTCCAGTCTGCCTCCCCTTTTTTTTCTAAAGAAGAAGAAAACCATTCTTTTTTTGCTTTTTTTCTCTCCGAAAACAAAAAAAAAAACCCCAACCTCCTTTGCAAATGAAACATTCTTTCTCTTTATTTTTCCTATTTTCCCAAAAGGAGAAAGGACAAAAACCCCTTTCAATTTACCTTCCCCAAAAAAGACCCTGAAAGTTGAAAATAACGGTCTTCAAAATTTCTAAAAATATAGGTTTTGCATATGCAGGGGCACAATAATAGACGTGTGGCCTGGAGGCAGTACGTGGAAGCCGCGAGGTGCGGCCTCCTCGTGGGAGGTCGCATGTAAAAGAAATAACGTGCAGCCTGGAATCCACATGCGGAAGCAACGATGTGCGGCCTGGAGGCCACATGTATGACACCCTGCTTTCCCCCTAGTAGTTTGAGCCATGTTTGTCTATGTGTTTATGAGTGTTATGGCATGTGATGTCTTAGTTTTGGCCATATTGCATGAGTTGTGGGCTTAGGTGATAGTGTTATGTGTGGAGGTTGTGAGTGGTCAAGTTCCACCAAAGCATAAGAGGATAGGTGGCAAAGGATCGAAAGGGGTATATAAGGCAAGGGAATGGAAAAAAAGGGCAGCATCTTTGCCCTAACTCTTTTGTTCTCTTTTCTTTGCCATCGCCTCCTTCTCCTCTATTTTCTTCTTTCTCCTTGTCCCATCTTGTAATGTCTTCCTTTAGTCGAGCTTTTGGTGAAAATTGATCAGCTCAGGAGTTATTTCGGTAAGATCTGTTGGGATCTTTCTTCTTTTTCTCCTTTTCTCTTGATCTGCTGGATGTGTTTTTGATCTAAGGTTTGTATTTGTGTGATTTCTGGGTTTCCTAATTTAGAGGAGCCTCCTCATGATCCTAAAGGGAAAAAGAAGGCTAGCGAGAGTGGAGATCGCCGCTAAGAGCTTAGGATTTTTGTAGGTTTGGGAATTTATGTGTTGCATTTGAGAATCTATTGTTAATGAGGTTTATGTAAGTAATGTTTTGAGTTTTGGTGGACTAAAGTGTGTTGTGAGGATTGTTGCGATGAGAATGCTTACTCCGAGGTAAGCTGGTTTTAGTTGGTTTTCTAGGTATAATTCTTGGTTTTGAAGTGTTCTGCAGAATTTCTGTAAACTTGGAACGCAACTTTGTTACGATGTGCCGATCGGCATAAGCGTAACGGGCATTGGTGATGTCACACCCCGTTTGCCCCCTAGTAGAACGAGCCATGTGTGTGTATGTATTTGTAGGTATTTTGGCAAGATCATAAGGGCATTTTGGGAATATTGCATAATTTGGGGTTTTTTTTAGTGCGTGTGTGTGCATGTGTAGCACTATGGTGTGAATTAGTTGGGACAGGTTTGTGTGTGCATGAGTGCACCATTATAGGGTGTGTTCATGGGAGTTGCATTATGTGTGGTTGATCATACCTTAGTAGGATGTGCACTAGTGGGTTAATATTGTGTGTGAGCATTTGCACATTTGTAGGGTATGCATTTGTTGGGAGTGTCTTGTGTGTATGTGATGCATGTCTTTTGGATGTGTGTGATCAAATCCCACCAATAGAGAAGTGACACTTGTCTAGGGTTAAGGAAAAAGAAAAGAGAAGAGGAGGGGACGGTGGCTGTCTTCATTTGCCGTTCTTCTTCTCCCTCACTCTCTTCTTCTTCCTTTACTCTTCCTCTAAGAACCCTAGCTTGGAATCAAGGCTTAGTTGGTGGGGATTGATCATTCTTTAGCATTTTTTAGGTAAATCCATTGCATTTGTTCTTCTTTTCTTCATTTAGTTCTTCATCTTCTCTTATTTTTCTATTTTCTGGTTTTGGGTTTTGAAGTTAGGGTTGTGTTTTGTGTTCTTCTTGTTTGATTTGATGTTAGTTGAGCCTCCCCGTGACCCAAAGGGCAAGGAAATAGCTGGGAGTAGTGGATCTAAGCACTAGGAGCCAAGGATTTGAAGGTTTGGGAAATTCATTGTTTTGTATGTAAATGTGTTTATGCATGTGTTCTTGGTGATTTCCGGAATTGGGTGGTGATAAGTTCTTGATAAGGCATGTATGTTATGGGTTTGTGTTTGGGTAAAGTAATGTTGCATGAGTATGGGATTATTGTAGTGATTTTGAGGATTGATGTGATTTTTGCTGCAATTTATGGGTTTTGGAAATCATTGGTATTGTGAGTTTGAATTGATGATTGGTGTGAAATTAATTGTTGATAAATGTTATATTGTGCCTATTGATGTTGATGGGTGGCTGGATTTGAGGTAAGAGACCATTTGAGTGTGAATTGTGTATTGTTGGTGTGTTTTGGAAGAGGATTTAATTGCAAAGTAATTAATTAAGTATGTTAAGAAGAGAAATGTTAGAGTGTGCTTGTAGTGTATGGAAGTAGGATATAAGTGGGTTAAGAGGTTTTATAGTGTGGGTTGGGAGGTATGGTGCCTTGGAAGATAAGTGGTTTATAAGGAAATGTTAGCGTGTGACTTA
This sequence comes from Excoecaria cochinchinensis, assembly GCA_947683425.1. Lineage (NCBI taxonomy): Eukaryota > Viridiplantae > Streptophyta > Magnoliopsida > Malpighiales > Euphorbiaceae > Excoecaria > Excoecaria cochinchinensis. The sequence continues at coordinate 955,996 of CANTUQ010000158.1, forward strand.
AGTTTGGTGCCTTGAAGATATTATTGTATGAGGTGTTAGTGTGTGTATTGTGTATGGTGCAAGGAGGAATAAGTCAAAAGATGGATTAAGGAACCAATAAGAATATGACACATGGCTTGGGTAGGTGGGCATTAAATGAAAAAGGATGAAAGAGGGATGAGAAGGTGGGAAAAGAGGAAAAGCTTCCCGTGGAAGCTAAGTTGTTCCTCTTCCTTGCCTTTCCCGTTTCCCTCTTCCCTTCTTTCTCATTTTGTATGCTTTGCCTCTTTTCTTAAGTTGGTTTGCTAAGATTTGAGTGGGTTTTTCGTGAGTTTAAGGGGCTGTTGTTAAAGGTAAGTGCTTAAGTTTGAATTGGGTTCCTCCATCTTCTTTTTGTTCTTAGAATTCTGGTTTAGAAGTTTGAGCTTATGGTTTGATTTATGTGTTCTTGGTTAGGTTTGTGCAAGCTTTGGGTAGCAAGAAGAAGAATAAAGGCAAAGAGAAAGTGGGCACTTGAAGGTTGAAGAGTGAAGCTTCATTCCAGGTTTGGGAGTGTGTTTGAGTGCATGCAAGTGTTTTGGAGCTACGTGGTTTGTGTTTTCAGTTTGGATGTTTTGTCTCTACCCTAATTCTTCTTGGATCATGAGTGTGTGTTTATGTTTGATTCTTAGTAAATTGGGTTTTTTGATATGAGTACTATGTATGTATTTCTTTGGTTAAATGTACTAGTAATGCATGATAAGGATTTTAATTGAAGGTATGTGAGAATTAAAAGTGAAAATGCATGATTGGGTAAACTCTGTTAAGTTCTCATCTGACCTCCGTGTATTCTTTTTGACATAAATATATTTTTAGATCTCTAACTCGTGTGATTATTGAGCCATTAGAACCATGACTTCCATGTTCTTAAAAGCCTTAGAAATGACCTTGGGCTAATTCTTGCTCTAAGACCCTGAAATTTGGATAAACCAGTAGTGTCTCTTTTTGTGTCGGGTTGTTTGAGCAGTATAGGTTTCTTAGGTCATATCTGGAGTTATAAATGTCCTTTTGATCTGATATTTGTTGCATTTGAACGCTAACATCCTAGGAAACATTTGTTAAGAAGGAAATTTTGGCTAAAAATGAGGTTTAGAGGTTGGTTTAGGCAACACAAGTCAGGGGCGTAAAGCAGTCTTTTAAGGTATCTGAGGTGAGCCTCTGTCGCGAGCGCGACAGGGTCGCGACCTCGCGACAGAAAAACTTGTTTAAGCCTTTTTTTCTTTATTTTTTAGCCCATGGTTTACCCGGATCAATCCCCTACCCTTCCCCTTAGCTTATTATGCATGTTTAGGGTAATTAAATGACTATATAAGTAGTTGTCTTTGGGAAAACTTATGAGTATGATTAAGATTGGTGATCTAACTAGTAAATAATAATAGATATAACTCTGTGAAGGATGGCTTTTGGATGAGTATTAATATGTGTTGAGCTCATGAGTAACCTAAGCCTGATGCACTATATGTATGAATGCATAGTAACATGGGTGCGATTGAGATGAATGACGAATAGTGCTGTTATTATAGATTGTGTAAATGGATATTATTAGTGGCATGATTTATTTAGAATTCTTGGTATGGATGTTGTGTTTTATGTTGTCAATGATGTGTGGTTTGCTGGAGATGAGGTAAGTGGATGTTTTGATGTTTGGTTTGAGATTTGGGTATTGTGAAGTTGGGTTTTTCTGAAGATTTCTTGTGTAAGGGTTGGAATTCACGACTCTGTCGCGAGCGCAACGTTGTCACGAGGTCGAGACAGAGCTTGGTGAAAGTAGCCCTCGCATGCATTCGAGCTCGCTGCCGAGCCGTGCAGCAGAGCCTCTGTCGCGAGCGCGATAGGGTGCTTGATTGCCGTTTTGAATTGGGCGATCCTCTGTCATGAGCGCGGTGTCGAGCGCGAGCGCGACAGATCGGGCTAGCAGCTCACTGTCGCGCTGCATAGTTCCCTCGCGAGATCGCGAAGGTTGCCATGATCGCGACCTGGGCTAAGTCACCTCTGTCGCGAGCGCGACATCCGTCGCGACCGCGACGCTCCCTGGTTTCCAAAATTGAGTTTTCTTTTGTGATTCCAATGCTTGAATTCCGAACTTGTGATGCCTTGAGGTTTATACTTGGACTACTTTATGAAGTATATTAATATAATTGGATGTATTATGCATGGACAATGTTATGAATTATATGAATGTAATATGTTAAATTATGTGCCATGATGTGAGACATGATTTGTATTACGCATGACCTGCGAGAATCAGTTTCGTGGATAGTTAGGCATGCCTAATAGAGTCTCTTTAGCTGCAGCCCTTTGAACATTTAGACCCTGATCAGGTCCCTGTTTGGTTCCTCGCGAACCCTTTTGTGTGAATGGATCTTGTTTAAGATCCCCTTTCCTTAAAATGTTTTTGAATGTGGAAAATGATGTTGTTTTTCGATTCATACCCATAAGGTACCCTTTGGCCAGTTGGTACCCGTAAAGTACTGTTCGTATACTCGTTATCCACTATTGTGAGACAGCAGGTGTTTTGATGTTTTGTTTTGCTTTGAAATAACTATAAGAATGTGATATCCGAATGAGATCGATAATGATTTGAGGAATCAGTTTATATGTATATGAGCGTGACTATGGGCTTTGGAATGTATGTCTGTATTATGTAAGCATGGTTTTATTGTATACAAGCATGTGAATCGGATCAGTTGTGGCTGTAAGTATGTAAGATTTAACTGTACTTCCCGCATGGTGATGTTATGAATGTGATGTTATGTGATTATGTTTTCGGTCTCTGTTATTGGAGTGTTTTCGGCATGATATTTTATGTATTAGAGTTGCGCAGCGGAAGTGTGGTGCTTTGGATGTTGTCCCTTGGATTTTGGCTAGTGTATGTGCATGGCATGTCAAAGCATATTAGATAGCTAGTATTCTTAGCATGATAGTTGGGAACGTTATTATATGGTAATTGTGTCGCATTTGAATGGGTTTTCAGTTAATGCATGGGTACTTGGATATGACAATTGCATGTGTAAATCTCATGTGACTTCGCACGGTAAGGTACTGATATTTGATACCTTGGTAGGTATATGCAGGTGATATTGTATGTAGTTCTACATGATGATACTTGTATCGTGTATTGTATTATGTCTGTTTTGGCCTATTCTTAACGTAAGTAAATGGTTATGGTTGTGAGTTTTCGAATTAATGCCTTTACTATGCAAGCTTGATTATATATGTGTTATGAATGTTAGCATTAGCCATTGTGAGTGTGTTATATCTATATCTTAGCTTTCAAATGGAACTGGAATTACTCAATTTGGAGGTCTATAACTCTACTTATAACTAAAACAATACACAAAGGTCTTGCAAAAACCAAACAGAATTTCCCCAAAATCATACTTTACACTCCAAAAGCTATATGAACAGTCTAACACATCCAAGAAATCATGCAAAATTATCCAATACATAATCATGCATCATTTATACATCAAAATCATATAACACATAGCTCCCAAACCTGATTTCTTTGAAGCTTCAAAAACCCCATATTCACCTTCTCTTTGCCCTTTTCTCTTTCTTCCTTCCTCCAATTCTTGTACAAAGTCCAGCCAAAACACAAAATCAAACCAAAGAAGAAGAAGAAACAAAAATCCAAATACAAGAACCCTAACTTACCTCTTCAATTTAGCTCCAAACCCAAACAAAAACACCTTAAGCAAAGCACAATCCAAGCCAAAAGAGAAGAAGAGGAAAAGGAGAGAGGGAGGGCAACGGGAAATGTAAAATTTCTGTGTTTTCTCTCTCTCTCTCCCTTCTTTTCTTACTTACTCATCAATGCCCACCAACCAATGCCACATGGCAAGCTCCTATTTGACCATAATTCCCACTTTTGACTTATTCCTCCTTGCACCAAACACCATCCACACACTAACAATCTCTTACAATAATATCTTTAAGGCACCACACTTAAGCCACACCCTAACATTTCCTTATAAACCACTTTTCATCCAAGGCACCATACTCATAAACAACACTATAAAACCTCTTAACCCACTTATATCCTACTTCCATACACCACAAGCACACTCTAACATTTCTCTTCTTAACATACTTAATTAATTACTTAGCAATTAAATCCTTATCAACCAATTTCCTCATACACAAATTACCGAAATACCCTTAATACCCCGACTTATCGTGCAAAATTCCGACTAGGCCCTTTTTGGGGTGTGACAACTCTTCCCTCCTAAAAGAATTTCGTCCTCGAAATTCATTTGCACAAGAAGAATTCTCAACACTACATTCCAAGTGACCGCCAAACTCATACACTTCACTTCCAACTATTCACTTGCTTACACTTATCGCCAATGCTATACTCTTAAATCACTTTCTTACATCTGAATCAAACACGTTCAGCCAAATAATCCTTACTCAACTGCTCATCAGAAACCAAAACACAAACACTTCACGCAAAAACCACCCGTCATTCGCCGATACTTCAAAGATGTCCATACAAGATCATATCGCCTTCACTCGCACAAGATTCCAAAATACTCTTTTTACTCCACTTAAACCAAACACAGAACACTTTCCTTAACAGCTGCTATGGTTACCATCACTACTCTTAACCTTAATACCAAATACTCCATGTACACCCTGTCAGCTTTCCCTGAGTCAAAACACATATGCAATGCTTCTCATGTATAGTCAAAGGGATGATGATGTAATGATAGTGCAATGACTCATGTATGTAGAGTGATGCAATTGATGCTATAATGATGCGCTTTATCCCATCCCCATGATTTAATATTCTTTTATTCAAAAACTTTTTCTGGAGATAGCTGACAGGTATACCGAGTACTACCAAATCCTTACAAGATCCAAAGACCCTTACACTAACGTCCTATCATCGGAAGCAGGACCAGAATCTTTAACCAAAGGATACTCAGGAGCACTCTGATCAACACTAACTGGGTTCACACATTCCGCTGTCTCGCCCACATTCTCACTAGGATTAGACTCCATCTAAACATGACACAAGACTCAACACATCTGCATTAGGCCACGACACAAACCGACTCACATGCAAAGACACGACACATAACAAACAACACACCCAGAACCGCCAAACCGGCGCTCTGATACCACCAACTGTAACACTCCCTACGTCCCCGTTGGAAGGACGCGGGTGCGCTACCGACGCTCACTCACATACATGCACACATATGCTAAGCGAAGGCATACGTTCATGCAGAAACACGGGAAATTAAAAACTTATCTTGAGAAGCAAAACTGGACATACATTAACTCACACACACGCAGGCACTAAGCCGAAACATATACACATGCATACATATGATCATTCAGCGGAAGCATAAAGCGGAGAAATAACTGAAACTTAATTACAATAAGATCCTTACATAATCAAAAGGCTACAAATTACATAAATTAAAATACAGAAGCTGAACAGAATAACATAACCCTTCTAACTCCTATGTGGCCGACCCTGCAGACGCGCGACTCGAACCGAACCAAACCTGCCACCTACACGGGAAAAGAGCCCGTGCTAAGCGATAAACGCTTAGTGGGGAGAACACACAAGCAAGATGGATGGCCATTCACAATGGTCACCAGAACAAGTTACATACACAAAAGGCATATGCAATTAATCACAACAGATGGATAAACAAGCCTGCATAGGAAAGCCATGCATTCAGAAGTTCATATTCACATACTTATACATATTACCTGAGTGCTCGTCTCAATATCATATTCGTCCGAATACTACACTCTTATATCATATTAAGCAAAGCCCCAAGCAGACAAGGGATCACAGTAGATACAAATGTTCATGTAAGAATACATATAGACTCTTATGCATATAGTTACCGGGGCATCAAGTGTCAGTACCCTACCGTGCACAGTCACGAGAGATAATACACATATGACTATCATTCCAAGTACTCATGCATTAACGGAAAACCCATTCACATGCAATACAATTATCAGGCAATACGCACCCAACTATTATGCCGAGAACGCTAGTTAACTAAACATACTTTTATCATGCCTTGAAATGTAAATACATGACCACACACTGAAATCACTACAATAGGAAAACTAGAGAGAGGAGGCACGTAACATAACACAATATATATATACATTCCAAGGTCAAGAGCACATCTTAATTCCCTACCTATATTCACAACCGTTGGCATACCATACATTCACACTATGGTATGCATATACCCATATATGCAAATAATTATGTCCAACTCACATGTTTAGGTCACACTTAACCCATTCAAAGATTCATAATCACATTCGGATACATAACCGATTCACATGTCCAGAATCATGCTTAATCGAATATCACATTCTCTTGTTCATATTAGTCAAAACAAACAGAATACCTGCTGACTCAAAATAGTGGATAACGAGTATACAGAAAGTACTTTACGGGTATAAGCCGATTTCAGAAAGTACCTTACGGGCACAAATCGCAAACTATTTTACTTTTCATTCTCAAACATTTTTATTAGGAATCTTAAACAAGATCCAACCACATTACAGAAGGTTCGCGAGGAACCAAACAGGGACCTGATCGGGGTCCAAACGGAAACAGAAGCTACAACAAAGACTCTATTAGGCATGCCTAACTATCCTCTAGACTTACTCTTGCAGGCTAAAATCGTACAATTAACGTCCACATTTTAATTGTAACAAGTAAAGAATTCATATACTTTAAATAGATCAGAACATGCACAATTACGGCTCATAATGAGTGATATTGTAAGCTAAAATCATTAGTATAGCATTCCGAAAACGTGTGAAGAAAACAGGTTTTGTTGCAAAAACAGGATAGGTCACGGTGGTAATCAAATTGGTTGCCACCGTGACATACCAAAGATTTTCGGCAGGAAGCTAGTCTAGGGTAGCTCACGGTGGTGACAAAAAGGAGGTTGCCACCGTGACATGCCTAGACCCCAAAACAGAAACTAAAGTCTGGACACCTCACGGTGGTGACCAGATTGGTTGCCACCGTGACATGTTCAAACTCTGGGCAGAATGCATTTGGTTCGTGGCTCACGGTGGTAACTAAGTTTGTTGCCACCGTGACCCACGCACAGATGCGATTCCTGAAGGCAAACTTCCCGATTTTCAAGCCCAAAATCCCACAATTTGCACATCAAAAGCATAGTCTCACCTCAATGATAAAATTAAACCATTCAAAATATCATTAAATCAGTCATGCATCATACAATTCATATTGCAAAGCATATAATATAATTCATGCCAACACACTATACCCAATTCTTTATTCTATAGCACCAGGGTCAAGTAGGGGAACATTATTATGCCAATACTTAACAATGCAAAGTCTTAATCATGCAATGATACAATTTACACTTACGCATAGCATAATATTCTTAGAGGAGGATCATAAGTACAGATATGTATAATACATTTCACATCCAATATTACATGTTCATGATGAACAACCATGAAATTGGCATTCATAACTCACTCGATTTCAGATGGCGATATACGATACCACCCACAACAACTAACATTAATAAATCACATCAAGCAACCCCACTTCATTTGATATCCTTTAAATGTGTATAACTTAAATGTATTACAACCCTTAAATGTATTACACATGCTCATACAGATTAAGGTATTACAACCCTTAAATGTCATTTAACTGGACTAGATTCTAATCATACAATTACTCCTAATTATTTCATTAGTTTGTATTAATCTTAATCCTATTCTTGTTTATTTTCCCAGTGAAAACTATTCTTATACTCATTTAATAGTCCTAAACATGCATTGGATGGATCCTAGGAAGTTCCGGTGCCAAACAGATTCAATTCGCGAAGAAAAACACATAAAATGGTCGAGACAGAAGGGGTCACGGTGGTAATTAATTTGGTTACCACCGTGAGGTCCCAAACTAAGCATTCTGTCCAGGATTTACATATGTCACGGTGGTAATGAATTTGGTTACCACCGTGACCTACCAAAAACTTGCAAAACAGAAGCTACGATTCAGGACTGCTTCACAATGCATTTTTGCTCACCCTAAACGGACATCTAAATGACATTTTTAGGCAAAGTTCCTTCTTAACAAATCTTCCCTAGGATGCTAAAATTCAAATAAAATAAATTTCAGATTAAAAGGACATCTGTAACTCCAGATATGAGTTAAAACATCAACACTGGTCCAGTAACCCGACCCAACCAAAGACACTTCAGGTTTGAACTTATTCAAGGGTCTTAGAGCCAGAATTGGCTCCTGGTCCTGCAGAGACAATTTTAGATCTATATCTGATCTTTCAAATGGAACTAGAATTACTCAATTTGGAGGTCTATAACTCTACTTATAACAAAAACAATACACAAAGGTCTGGCAAAAACCAAACAGAATTTCCCCAAAATCATACTTTACACTCCAAAAGCTATATGAACAGTCTAACACATCCAAGAAATCATGCAAAATTATCCAATACATAATCATGCATCATTTATACATCAAAATCATATAACACATAGCTCCCAAACCTGATTTCTTTGAAGCTTCAAAAACCCCATATTCACCTTCTCTTTGCCCTTTTCTCTTTCTTCCTTCCTCCAATTCTTGTACAAAGTCCAGCCAAAACACAAAATCAAACCAAAGAAGAAGAAGAAACAAAAATCCAAATACAAGAACCCTAACTTACCTCTTCAATTTAGCTCCAAACCCAAACAAAAACACCTTAAGCAAAGCACAATCCAAGCCAAAAGAGAAGAAGAGGAAAATGAGAGAGGGAGGGCAACGGGAAATGTAAAATTTCTGTGTTTTCTATCTCTCTCTCCCTTCTTTTCTTACTTACTCATCAATGCCCACCAACCAATGCCACATGGCAAGCTCCTATTGGACCACAATTCCCACTTTTGACTTATTCCTCTTTGCACCAAACACCATCCACACACTAACAATCTCTTACAATAATATCTTCAAGGCACCACACTTAAGCCACACCCTAACATTTCCTTATAAACCACTTTTCATCCAAGGCACCATACTCATAAACCACACTATAAAACCTTTTAACCCACTTATATCCTACTTCCATACACCACAAGCACACTCTAACATTTCTCTTCTTAACATACTTAATTAATTACTTAGCAATTAAATCCTTATCAACCAATTTCCTCATACACAAATTACCGAAATACCCTTAATACCCCGACTTATCGTGCAAAATTCCGACTAGGCCCTTTTTGGGGTGTGACACGTCATGTATGAATGTATGCTTCCGCTTAGTGTATGTGTGTATATGTGTGAGTGAGCGCCGAGTAGCGCGCCCGCCGGCGCCCTTCCAACGGGGGCGATGGTGGGGGTGTTACAAAACCAATCAAAAGGGATTACATGGATAAATCGGGATATTTATTCATTTTAGGAACATTGGTTCCTTCATCCTCACTTAAAGAGGGATCGAAGAGTTATTTCAGCTATTGGTTTGAAAACCGGGATGAGTGATCCCATTTCTAAGGAAATTTAACTCTTCATTTTAATTCATGAAATTTTGCATTCCTTGGCTAAAATCGAGGACGTTGGTCCCACTTTATTAGTAAAAATCTCAATTTAGTTATAAAGATATTTTTGTGATTTTTTAACTGACACGCGCATGAAATATAACAATTTGATTTGCAAAATAAACAAAATCACATAATTAATGGGTAGGTAAGGTCTCACCCAAGTGATGTGGTCTCCGATGTGCCATAACCCCTCCGTGTGGTCACGACAATACTCAAACAAGTAAACGTCACATTTTACCCAAACAAGAAAAACGGCAACAAAAAGGTTAGTAATAATTCCAAAATCAAGCACATAAACATAAAGGCAAGGGAAATATAAAACATGGTTAACATTCATGTAGGAAGTGAAATGGGTTAAATTGAGTACATTAATTTAATACACAAAACAACTCACGTGCAAAAGGGATTAGAAATTAGTCATGCAAAAATATAATAATAATGACAGTAACAAAATAATAATAATAATAATAATAATGATAATAATAGCAATAATAATAATGTTAACAATAATGATACTAATACTAATAATAATAATAATAATAATAATAATAATAATAATAATAATCATAATAACAATGATAATAATAATAATAATAGCACTAACAATAAAACATTAATAATAATGCTAATAATAATAATATTAGCATTAATAATGAGAATATCAAAGGTAGTGACAAGAACAACGAATAATAATAATAATAATCATAATAATGTCAACAGTAGTGGTAATGATATTAACAAAACTAATGAGAACGAATGAAATTAAATAAACCAACATGAAATGAACCAGCATGAACATGCAATAAAAAATAATAGTAGTTAGACGTATAAAAAATCATCGCAAAAACCACATTAAAACAACAAATCACACTCAGAGAAAAGGGCATGCATTCATCAAACTAATATTAATGCAATAATCAGTACCATGAAAAATAAAATGAGATAGACTGAAATAAAATGAGATAATGGGAAAATGAGTTGAAGAATCTTTACCCTTAGATTTTGATGATATCAAAGCAAGATGTTTGAATTCGACTCTCCTTGTCAAAGTTCAAAACATATTTAAAGTAACTCAAGGATTCAAAAAAACTCAAACGAAAACAAATGATTTTTTGTTGATTTGTTTGATCATAAACTTAAGATAAGGGAATGGATTTCCATATCTCAAGCTGAGCTCAAACTCCAAATATTTTTCTGGGTTTAAGAAGATTAAAGGAAGAGATTTCAAAAAAACTCAAAGATTTTTCTCTTTTCTCTCTAGAGCACTTTCTTTTCTTCCTCTTGGCCAGCCTCCAAAATCCATCTTCCTCCTCTTCTCGAAAGTTTTTATTTTCTTATTTTCCTCCCTCTTCTCAAAAGGGGAAAGGACAAAAGCCCCTTTCTATTTTCTTCCCCTAAAAAACCCCTAAAACTTAAAAGAAATAGTTCCCAAAATCACTGAAAAATTAGGTTTTGCAGGTAGGAAAGGGACCCGAGGGAGCCTGCCCGCGAGTGGGTGGCCTTATGTCATGCGCCCATGTGCGGGTGCACCCCACATGCATGAGCTACGGCCTCACATTCGTGATGTACGACCTCGCGCGTACCGCATAGGCCACTTTGGTGGCTGGCCACCAAAAACCCTAGAATAATAAAATAAAAATAACTAAAATGAATAAGAGAAAATAGATATCAAAATGATGAACATAACAAGAAATCCAAAGTAAATATGAGTAAATAAAATTCAAAAGCATTGTGGTACAGGTGTAAGAACATGACAAGAGGAGTTGATCGATTCTCACTTTATTGCCGACAAATCGATCCTTACTTTCATCATTGGGTAATCTTGATCTTGCACCGCCTCAGGACCCAATGTCTACAGTACAGTAATCGTATTAGTATTTGTTGATACCACACATTCGCGTTAGCACCCATAGGTACCAAAATAATCAATAAGATATCGGTAAATTCGCATTTGATAAGCCAGTATGGATTCAATTCACATTATTGAATCTAGAGGAATCAGAAACATTTGGCTACAGCACGTAAAGCCTATAGGCATGCCTATCTATCAACTATTTTACTCGCAGGCTTACATTGTTAATTCCGGTTAACATTTATTCATTCATTTACATAATAGAATGTACACAAAGTTTCGTAGTATGTGTCACAGTATAATCCATCATGCATAAATGCACATAGAGTTTCCATCACGCTCATAAGTTCCTATTAAATTCACTTACACATACTCATAGTATATAGAGCAAGTCCATGTTTATCAGCCACATCATACTATCACATTAATTCATCATGTTAATCCATAACATTATATATGCAATAATCCTTATTGGATGATATTAGACTTGATTGAAATAATGTGCATACATGTGCATGACATAAGTAATTATTTAAGCAAAATAGGGTACCTCACGGTCACAACCATTTTGGTTGTCACCGTGACAGACCTAACACTTCGAGGCATAATGTAATCTATGGTATCTCACGATCATAACAATTTTGGTTATCACCGTGACATACCAAACTCATTCGGCAGAATGCAATCCTTGTATACCTCAAGGTGGTAATCATTTTGGTTGTCACCGTGACCTATGCAAAAATTCCAAAACCCGACTGTGTTTTACCAAGACACAGTGGTCCTAACAACTCAATTTGTCAAATCAAATTCAAGGTTTCAAATGTAATGGCCGAAAATGTACCCTAGTTGCAATTGGTATAATTGGATTAACTAAGGGTGTAATGTGGACTTGATTGTAATAAAAGAAGGACCTAATTGAGAAACTAAAGGAAAGTTAAGTGGCCAAGTTGTAAGTTTGCATCATTAAGCTAATTGAGGGTTAACTAATATTTAAAGGGGATTAATTAAACTAATTAAGGGACAGAAATCGAAGTGGAATCCGCGTGGCATTTTATAGGGCTACCACCTACACTAGTATATGCATATATATTGATTTGAGGAGAGAGAAAGGACCGTGAGTGCTTGTTCCGACCATTTCCATTTTCTGCAATTCAACCCTTTCATCTTCTTTCACGTGTGATTCCTTAGGAAGTATTAAATTGATTCTATGATTGTTGGCTTTGTGATCCAAGGATTTAATTGATAGAATTGGAAGGTAAGTGGTTTAGTAATTGATTTCTTTTCATCTTCTACTCTTTCTTGCACAATGGATTGAGAAAGCATGGAATTGATGAATTGTGTCCAATTCTGAAAATTGGAATCGTATTTGTAGAGGAAGGAGTAAAGAAACACAAGGGAAAGGCAGAAGTCGGAGAAACAAGTACTCGGTGAATGTTAGGAGCATAGGCGACGAGGTTTGGGAACTAACCCTATAAGTGTATTGGCATGTTTTGTATTTGCTTGTATAATTTGACTAAGCATTAACTAAATTTGTAGTAGGAATCCTTAAAGATGTGAATGAATAAGTTGATTAGGTTTAATAGGTTATGAAACTAATGTTGTGTTCATAACGATTTAAGTGGAATGTTAAATATTGAGCTATGTAAGTGTGCCATGTGATTTGTGTTAAATTGAGTAAGAATGGCTTAATGGAAATCAGGTATGAGTTTATTGTTGTTGTTGTAAAATGAGTTGGTTTGAATGACAAAAAGGAAATGAGTTTTGAGGTCTTGAAAGTGATATGAGAATTGAGATAGGGAGAACAACTGTGTTTTGTAAAACACAGCTGTGTTATAGTGTTTTTGTATAGGTCACGGTGACAACCAAAGAGATTGCCACCGTGAGGTATGCAGGAACTCCATTCTGCCTGGCTGAGTTTGGCATGTCACGGTGACAACCAAATTGGTTATGAACGTGAGGTGCCAAAGATTGCATTCTATTCGGAAGTGTGATGTATCTCACAGTGGCAACCAAATTGGTTGTGACCGTGAGATACCTCATTTTTTGGAATGCTTGGTATGTCACGGTGGCAACCAAATTGGTTATGACCATGAGATACCTCATTTTGCATTCTGTTTTGAGAGTGCTTGGTATGTCACGGTGGCAACCAAATTGGTTGTGAATGTGAGGTACCTTGGCTTGCTTTCTGTTTTGAAGACCTCAGTATATCACGGTGACAACCAAATTGGTTGTGACTGTGACGTACCTTGGCTTGCTTCATGTTTTGAAGACCTCAGTATGTCAAGGTGACAACCAAATTGGTTGTGACCGTGAGGTACCCTATTTTGGCAAGTAACCCTTATTTATTTTTGTTTGTTAATTGTGTGGCTTTTAACCAAGCTTGTGGCCATTTTATTTGAGCATGATATCATGGTTATATGAAATAAATATACATATAAATATGATGATTAAAGAATGCAAATACTTGTTGGTTAATGATCTAATTACAAGTTATCCAAGAGTTGTAAGATGTATAAAAGAATAATGTTGATTGTTAATGTTTTGTAAATATGCAAAGTGAAGAATTTGATGTGGCTTATGTATGTGCTATTGGAGTTAACAACTATGAAATAAATAATGAAATTAATCAACTTTAGCCTGTAAGTTAAGTAGTGGATAGATAGGCATGCCTATAGGGTCAAGTGCTGCAGCCCAATGTGTCCAATTCCTCTGGAATCACAATGCGAAATAAATCCTTGCTGGATTCTTTAATGTGGAATACTGATCTTATTAAGTTACTGTACCTTAAGATATAAATGTGTATATGTGTATCCACGGATACAAGGAAATTATAGTACCTCAGGGGTACTAATGTGATACCCATTATTCGCGTCATTGAATTGCAGGCAACCTAAATGTAAAAGATTAAGATAATCTTAATGGTTAAGTTGATGTGTGAATGCTTTGTATTTGATGGATCTATGCAAAACCCATGTAAGCTATTCAGTCATGTGATTAAGTATTATGTATACACTAAGCAAATGCATGCTCTATTAAAATGTGAACTAGTGACAATGCTTTGAATGTAATGATACATAAATGTTCTAGACTTGTAGGCCTAAGCATGATTCTAGTATGATGAATGTGTAATATTAATGCTATGATTGAGCTTGTATGTTATATATGGACGTGAGGTGATTTCAGAAGGACAAATCCGCGTTAGCAACGGTCAACACTAGGGCTACACCTTTAGTGTAGCTTTTGGGGTTTAACTATGTGTTTGTACAAGCTATGTAAGATATTATTTTGGCAATAGAAAATATGTAAAGCCGTTATAACTAAGTATAGTAAACTTAATGAATGTCTATACATATGTAAGTATGTGAGTATGATAGGTAGCATGGGAACTTATGTCATATAATGCATGTGAATGTATGCTTAATGATAAAAATTTTATTATTAAGATTATATGTATGAAATTTTAGGATGGTGAAATGTGATTGTGTTTTTTCGTTGTGGCTGTTCCTGACTGCATTAGCTGAGCTAATCTAGTGGTCGAGAATGGGCGTTACAAGTTATGGTATGAAAGCCCAGGTTTAGTCTTTTCTGGGTAATTGGGTAGTTAGGCTATGTATAGACATGTTGACCTAATGCAGATGTCCTTGTGTAAATGTGTAGATCGATGGATCCTAGTGACAACCCTAGTCATCACTCGAGAGAGAGATGGCCGAAAGTGTTAATCCTCAAGAAGTAGATGTGACGGAGTCTGGTCAGTTAGGGCCAGTCAGTTTTGGAAATGAGGTTCCGATGGTTCCAATGGAGGCTCTGCTAAAGATGTCACAAGACATGGCCAGAGTGCTGGATCGAATGACGGCACCGAAGGCTCCAGTGGAATCATTAAGAATGCATGGAGCGAAAGAGTTTCATGGTACAAGGTTGGATGAGTCTGAAAAAGCAGAATACTGGATAGAAAAGGTGCAGAGGGTTCTAAGAGAGATCAAACGTCCTTCGGATCAACGAGTAGAATGTGTAGTATTGTTACTTTAGGGTGCAGCATACGACTGGTGGAAATTAGTTCTGCAGCATCCGATGCTCCCGAATCTAATTACTTGGGAATTCTATGAAAGAGAGTTCCGGAATAAGTTTGTGACCAAGGCATATAGAGAGGCCAACTGGAAGCAATTCTTGAATTTGAGGCAGAGAACAATGACTGTAGCAGAGTATGAGAAAGAGTTCTGCCGATTGAGTAAGTATGCACCAAAGGGTGTATTGACTGAGGAGCTCAGGTGTCAGCAGTTTGAAGAAGGGCTGATTGAAGAGATTAAGGCGTTACTGATCTCGCTGACTACAGAGCAGAATGTAAGCTACTATCATATAGTTCAAGCTACTATACGAGCTGAGACATAATTTGGAGTACAATGGGAAAGGATACAGAAAAGGAATTCTAATCGAGGTGGATCTAATATGGGCAAGAGACCAAGAGATTTTGAGATGGCACCACCAGCAAAATCTGTGTTTAGTTCAGCAGCAAGGGGTAAGAACCGAGGAGCACCATCTGTATCTGGATCTGGTAGAGGTACATCCGGTACCAAGAATGAAGTGCATGAGTGTCCCCATTGTGGCAAAAGGCATAGACGGGAATGATGGAAAGTGACACGTGCATGTTTTAGGTGTGGAAGTACTGAGCATTTCTTAGCCAACTGTCCAAAGGTGTATGATGTAACTGGAAATCAGCAGGAACAGAGCAGAGGTGGTTCTAATTTACCTCCAGTTAATAGAGGAAGAGGTAGAGGGTGAGGCGGAGGCAGCCAGTCCAGAGGTGTAGCTGACTCAGAAACATCTCTTAAGCTTTGATTGGTATGTTTTTAGTGGGAATTGATCATCTCTTAAGTTTTGATTGGTAAGTTTTTAATGGGTTTTCTCTTCTTCTTCATCTTTTCTCTTGATCTTGGTTAGATGTGTTCTTAATCTAGGATTTTTGTGTTTGTATGGTCCTTGGGTTTTCGGGTTTAGAAGCACCTACTAATGATCCCAAGGGGAAAAAGAAGGCGAGTGGGAGTGGAGCTTGCAACTAGGAGCATAGGAATTTACAGGTTTGGGAATTTATTTGAATCTGTTGCATTTTTGTGATTTGGTATGTTTGAATGAATTTCTAGAAATTTGAGGTTTGATGAGGCTCATGTTAGTGCAAATGTTATGGGTTTTAGTTTGATTTCAGTTGTGATGCATGAATGATGAGTTATTGAAGCAAATTTGAAGTTTCATGAACTTTGCTGAAATTTTATGGGTTTGTCACTTTTGAGAAGTTTGATTATGTTAATTCATGATTTTGATTGTGTTAATTGTTGTAAAGCTGTGTTTTATGTTAATTATGATGATCGGAAGGTTGATTTGAGGCTAGACGAAGTTTGGGTTGATTTGTGTTTGAGATTGGAGGTTTGGGTGATTTGGGAGTGTGATTTTCTGCAGATTTTCGCGTAAGAGCTGGAAATCACGACTCTGTCCCGAGCGCGACACTATCGCAAGGTTGCGATAGAGCTTGGTGAATTCAGCCCTTGCACGTGGCCTAGCGGATTTGGGCTGCCGAGCCGCTACAGCGAGAGCTCTCTGTCTCGAGCATGACAGAACACTTGGCTACCGAGCGAAATTGGACAGTCCCCTGTTGCAAGCGCGTGCTTGTGCGCGAGCACGAAAGCTTTTGTTGGCCACTCGCTGTCGTGAGGGCGACAGTGAGATGTGCTTCTGTCTCAACGCGAGCGCAAAGACTGCCGCGATCGCGACCTGGGCCAAGTTTTGCCTCTGTCGCTAGCGCGACACCCCTGGTTTCAATTTGAGTTTTCTTTTGTGATTTCCGATGTTTAATTTATGAACTTGGGATGCTTTTAGGTTTATACTTGGACAATTTTATTAAGTATATGAATATAATTGGATGTATTATGCATGACCTGCAAGAGTTAGTTTAGTGGATAGTTAGGCATGCCTAATAGAGTTCAGTAGCTGCAACCCTCAGTTCTATTCTGGACCATGATCAGGTCCCCGTTTGGTTCCTCGCGAACCTCAATGTGTTAGGATCTTGTTTAAGATCCCCACTTTATAATGTTTTTGAATGAGAACATGTGATGCTGCTTTTTGATTCGTACCTGTAAGGTACCGCCATGCGTTCACTCGTTATCCACTACTGTGAGTCAGTAGGTGTTATACTTCATTGTCTTATCAGAATGTGAATCCGAATGACTATGATTATAAGTATGTGAATCTGAATGACTATGATTATGAGCATATGAATCAGTTAGCATATGAATATGATTCGCTTATGATTATCAGCATATGCCAATATGTATGTGATCTACCTTGACCATCATTATGAATGGCCGTCCATATTATTGTTGTTTATTTCCCCACTAAGTGTTATCGCTTAGCACGAGTATTTCATCCGTGCAGGTGCGGAAGCTGTATAGCTTTTGGGAGAGTCGCCGCAAGTCAAGCCAACACAGAGGGATTGATGTTAGGACTTAGTTTTTGTAATAGTGAACTCTCATTGCATTTAGTCTTTTGTTCAGCTTCCACCTTGTAATTTTGAAAGATGTAATTATTTTGGTAATATCAGAACAGTTATATAATGAATATTATTATTGCATCTTTGAATGAATGATCAGTTTGGTTTTAAAGTTTTAAGTTCCGCTATATATATGTATATTGATATTATGTCTACGAATGTTATTGCATCGTTTTACTTGGTAACACCCTTGCTCATATGGGTTCTCACTTCATTGCGGATGGGTTCTCCTACGTATGGGTAGGGGGTGTTACATAGTCCCTAAACATGGTAAAATTACAATTTAATCCTTAAACTTAACAAAAATTGGAAAATGCCATTAGTTCATTCTTTTTACCTTTTTAACCTTTATTTAACATACAAATTACCGTTATGCCCTCATACTACCAATTTCATGCCAAATTATATTTTAGTTCCTAAAAAGTGACCAACTTTCATATTTAACCAATTATGGTAAAAACTATTTATGGTAACCTATTTATGGTAAAAACTACCATTATGTCCTCAAAACTTTGCATTTATTCCAATTAAATCCATTTTTCATGCAAGTATCATTTTAATCGCAACTTAAACATTTTAATCTCATTTTTACCAAATTGCCCCCTATATAAAACTGGCAGACATCTTTGGTCAGGATAAATTAGACGTTAACCCGATAGGTTCAATACAAAATAGAGAGACCCCGTGGGACCACCCCTATAGGTTTAATACATAATAGAGGGACCCCGTGGCACCACCCCTATGATACAAAAAATAGAAATACAGATCAATACTATATTAAAACAGAACAATATATAGAATAGGACAGTCATTGGCCTATAATAAGTGAGATGCCATGCTCACACCCACGGTCTTATGTCCTTCTGGCTAGTCATCAAATCCTGAACTAGACTTGACTACCAGATTACTACATAGTGCATCAAAATTCCACTTTCCACATTTTTAAGTTACCATTCATACTTTTCCTGGAATTTCATCATTATATTCCATTCTTTTCCATACAATTCGATCATTATACATTTAATTTTCATCCATGTGTCATCTTATGCCATAAAACTCATGAAATCATCATGGTACACATCGATACACATATACTTACCATTCGACCATGATATTAATTTTTCACCATTAATTCTTTTCAACACTTTTAAAATTTATTTAGGTGATTTACATGTCAAATATCATAGCCATGCCATTATTTCACATCAAAACACACCAAAATCATATCTTTACATACATTGATCAAATCGGCCAACATATTCATCATCCATCATAAATTATTTTCATCACCTTTATCATTCATTTAGGTAAATTACATGTCAATTAACTTATTTATATCATTAGTTTGCATTAGAACATATCAAAATCACATTTTTACTCACTTATTTAATTTAGCCAAAGCACATATCATCCATCATGTGAATTTTTGTTTCTCTAATTCATTCCATTAGCTAGATTACATGTTAATTTTCTAGTTATATCATTAAATCATATTAAACACATAAAAATCTCATTTTTACCGATATATACCATTCGGCCTACATGTTGTCCATGGTATATGTTTTATTTCTTTTCATTTCAATCATTCAAAATCTCATTTTTAATCTTCCTAAATAAGACTATATGGTTTGATTCAATTAAACATGCATATTTCACATACTTTATGTTTAAACATAACTAAAAATCATACTTTTAACATGGAAAAAGGAGGATATTGTATCCACTAACCTTATGTTCATGCTCTTCACGCTAAGATCTTCCTTTCATAGCCATAGCTCCTCAAAACACCATCACTTTCCTTATGCTCCAATAGTGGCCAAATATAAACACCAAAGAAAACACCATAAATTTATCTCCTTTATGCCAAATAATTACATAAACATACTTTTAACATCCTAAAATACCATTTGAACCATTGAATCAATTTAAAAATATCAACTTTACATACATCAATTTTCTTATTTTCTCTCACTTATTCCCCTTCAAATGAACTCTAATCACCATCACTAGATTTTAGAGAGGCTGAACTTTACTTAGGAGGCTTGGATTTGGGAAGAGATGAAGAGAGAATTGAAAAAAATGAAGGAAGAATCAAGATGAGCAATTCGGCCTAAGGGAGAGAGGGAGGAGGCTATTGGATTTCTAGGTTTTTCTCTAGAGAAATCTGGTGTTTTAGCGTTTATATAGCCTCATCTAATGGGCCAAGCCATGGCCCAACCAATTTGGGCAAACCCAAAAGCCCATTTAGGTTAAGAAGCCCATTTTTCAACCATAAATTATTTTTATTACTTTCCAAGCTCAATTTCTCTCAAAATCAATTTAATAATTCTTAAAATATATAATTTAGCCTTCACATAAAATTTTATGTCAATCGGAGACCGTTTCCCAGTCCGATAATTTCTTACCAATCCGATAACTCAATTTTCTGTCTAACCGTAAAATTTATTTTTCATTACCATTTGATTCTCCATAATATTTCAAGAAAATCCGTACTTTTAGATAATTTTTCTGAGGTCCATAACTATTTTTAGAGTCCGATCAAACTTTGGTCAAACTAATCAAAATAAAGTCAACTGGTCTGACCGATCCGGTTCACTTTTCATTATTGACCTTATTTTTACTCTTTATAACTCATTTAACCTTGATTTCATCTCAATCAGGGTCCTTATCCAGTTCAGTTAAATTGAATAGGTCAAGTCCACCAATTTCTAAATGTCACCGAAAACTTTATTTTTCACTACCAAAAATTCATAAATATTATTTAGAGTTCATGTATGCCTTATAAATAATTTTTAGAGGTCATTTACTATTTTTAAAATTTTGGTCAAAGTTCGGTCAAACCCTTGGTTACTATTAAACCGAACAAGAGGCTTTTCTTCGGTTTGACTTTTGGGGACCTATTTGACCTCATTTTCACTCCAAATTACACCTCCAGAATCGTTATAAAATATACTTTCCAATGGTCTAATAAAATATTTTTTGCTTTAGGGTTCTTGGGAAGTCACCCATCAGGGGCTTCCCTGACCTAAACACATTTATCATTTCTTCTCTTTTGTCTTTGAGGGCATAATCACTGATATTTTCACCCGCAATTCATATTATAAACTTTACAGAATCCACTGATTAGTACTAACCCAGTATTCAGGCCATTACAGTGTATTTCTGTATTTTTTATGTTCAATTTCCTGTTTTGAAGTATACATGAAATATTTGTGTTGACTTGTTGTGAGGATTTTGGTAGATTTGATAATTTGGGCATGTTGAGTTTATAAAGGAAACTCTGCTCAAATTTAGTTGAATCTCTGTTTATTATTTTTGTCACAAGTCAAGTTAACAAATTTAAAATTTAATGAAAGTAGTGCTGTTAGAAAGCTAAGACATGTACCCTTAAATTTTATAGCAATAGTCATGAGCCAATTCTAGCTCTAAGACCCACAAAAGTGGCAAAAATTGAGGTATCTCTATTTTGGCGAGTTCATTAGAATAGTATATGTTGATTAGATCATATCTAACGTTTTAGATATCCAAAAGACCTGTTAGTTGTTCCGTTAGAAACTCAACATCCTAGGGACAAATTGTTAAGAAGGGCGTTTTGTCTAATAATGTGTTTTAGAGGTTAGTTTAGGCAGTTCAAGTTTGAGAAGAAAAGCTGTCCTGATATTCTAATTTTGTGGGACACTTATGATGCTACTATCACGAGCGTGATAGAACATGATATTTGATGGTTTTCCTTCTTATTTGGGACCTCTAGGCTGGTACGAAACATTGCCCACCGATACCCTCCCCTGTTTAGTATAATTCGGTTTGTTTTTACTCCTGAAAGACACCTAAACTTCACCGGAGCATTTTGGAAGTTGTTTGACACATGTTTAGAGTCTTGTAAAGAGTATATGAATGGTTGCCACTTAGGAATACATTTGATCAAGGTACTTTAATTGTAATTAAGTTCTATAGGAGGGCTCTTGGAATAAGTGGCATTTTATTGGCCATAACTCCTTAATTTCAAGTCCATTTATAACGAGATTTGTATCATTGAAATGTTAACAAGAAGATAATCATTTGATCTGAGGCCATGATGGTTAAAAGGGATGTATCCTGGTTTTTAGAAGTCATATAGGTGAATATTGGATGAGTCCTTGAAAGAGGTTTGTGTAGTGGAGCTTTGTACATGAAGTTCAGCCATTGTCATGAGCGCGACACGGGTCACGGGCATGATAGTGTGCTCCGATGAGTATAGATGTGAGATTGTATTCTATCGCGATCATAGGCATTGCCATGAGCACGACAGAAGGGACTTTTGAGGTCTGTCGCGAGCGCGATATAGTCTCAAGTTTGGAATATTTTCTAAATATCTTATTCTGTGTAAATTGTGATATTTGCTTTGTGAATAACTATGCATATGAAAGTTATAGATGTGCTAATTCAAGTAAACATATGTATATTGAAATGTTTGTTTGTTGATAAACCCTACATGAGTGCATGATATTAAATGACATGTAAATCCTTAACTTAGTTGTATGGAAAATGATAAGTATATATGTGATCATGTAAGGTTATGCATATTGAGGTAGGAGCTTGTATGATAAATCATATATGTGTGCGTATGCAAGATATCATATGTTAGGACGCTAGTTAATGTTGATGTATTGGTACAACTTATTGTCTTGAGCTTATGAATTGCTTATTTACATGGAGACTAATAATGTGGCAATCCAGGTGAGCATGCGATCATATATGTTTATACAACTTGTATAAATTTAATGATGAACTGTGAAATTGATAATAAGATATACGCGTATGGAAGTGAATAGTGTTAAGAGCTATCCGATATTTGTTTAACGCAATTTTCCGAAGGTTTATATAATGAAAATCTGAATTAAGTACTGGGTCAGTTGTCTAGCCTACAAGTCGAGTCGTGGATAGATAGGCATGCCTATAGGGTCTAAAGTGTTTTAGCCAAAAGCGAGTAATTATGTATTTGATAATAAGATATCTACGGATACTAATGCGATATTAAGGTATCCACAGATACTAATGCGATAATAAGGTATCTACGGAAACTAATACGATAATAAGGTATCTACGGATACTAATGCAATATTAAGGTATCAATGGAAGAATTTATTTCTGTACCAATGGGTACTAATGCGACTGATTATTTCTATACCTACGGGTACTAATGCGATTAATTATTTTAGTATCTGCGGATACTAGCTTAAAGGTATCTACAGATATCAGAGTGATAACCCGTTATCCACTACTATAAAAGTGCAGGCAAATTAGGAAATCGCTAGTAAGCAAGTGTTTGATTATCAATTTGATGTTTTATGTGAATTCTTGAGTGTATAATATTGATAGCCTTTGGTGCAAGCAATGTGCTTTTGTGATTATTATTTGATAAGGTTATGCAATGTATATATATATATGTATCGGTGTTGATCATTATTCGTGTAGAATGTGAATTTAATGCATAAAGGTTGCAATATCTGGTATCTGGTAGACTATGATATATTAACAAGTAAATGTTGTAAAATTTATATGAATTAGTATGTATGCGGTAATATTAGGGATTGAATAAAAGTATGTAACATATATATATATGTGATGTTTGTGAGAGGTGAAATTATAGAATTGCCATAAAAAAAAGATGATATAATAAGCAAATAACATATGAGAGTTTAAGATTAAACGTAAAGAATTAGAAAATGCCTTCGATGATACTGTTAGTCGCCTTATGTGATTGTGATGATTGCTCTAGTGCTGATGTTAATTCGAATTGCATATTTATGTATGTTGCCTAAGCATGTAATTGTAGTATGATGAATGTGTAATATTAATGCTATGATTGAGCTTGTATGTTATATATGGACGTGAGGTGATTTCAGAAGGACAAATCCGCGTTAGCAACGGTCAACACTAGGGCTACACCTTTAGTGTAGCTTTTGGGGTTTAACTATGTGTTTGTACAAGCTATGTAAGATATTATTTTGGCAATAGAAAATATGTAAAGCCGTTATAACTAAGTATAGTAAACTTAATGAATGTCTATACATATGTAAGTATGTGAGTATGATAGGTAGCATGGGAACTTATGTCATATAATGCATGTGAATGTATGCTTAATGATAAAAATTTTATTATTAAGATTATATGTATGAAATTTTAGGATGGTGAAATGTGATTGTGTTTTTTCGTTGTGGCTGTTCCTGACTGCATTAGCTGAGCTAATCTAGTGGTTGAGAATGGGCGTTACAAGTTATGGTATGAAACCCCAGGTTTAGTCTTTTCTGGGTAATTGGGTAGTTAGGATATGTATAGACATGTTGACCTAATGCAGATGTCCTTGTGTAAATGTGCAGATCGATGGATCCTAGTGACAACCCTAGTCATCACTCGAGAGAGAGACGGCCGAAA
Source organism: Excoecaria cochinchinensis (assembly GCA_947683425.1). Classification (NCBI taxonomy): domain Eukaryota; kingdom Viridiplantae; phylum Streptophyta; class Magnoliopsida; order Malpighiales; family Euphorbiaceae; genus Excoecaria; species Excoecaria cochinchinensis. Next base: position 980,388 of record CANTUQ010000158.1, read on the forward strand.
GTGTTAATCCTTGAGAAGTAGATGTGACGGGGTCTGGTCAGTTAGGGCTAGTCAGTTTTGGAAATGAGGTTCCGATGGTTCCAATGGAGGCTTTGCTAAAGATGTCACAAGACATGGCCAGAGTGCTGGATCGAATGACGGCACCGAAGGCTCCAGTGGAATCATTAAGAACGCATAGAGCGAAAGAGTTTCATTGTACAAGGTTGGATGAGTCTGAAAAAGCAGAATACTGGATAGAAAAGGTGCAGAGGGTTCTAAGAGAGATCAAACGTCCTTCGGATCAACGAGTAGAATGTGTAGTATTGTTACTTTAGGGTGCAGCATACGACTGGTGGAAATTAGTTCTGCAGCATCCGATGCTCCCGAATCTAATTACTTGGGAATTCTATGAAAGAGAGTTCCGTAATAAGTTTGGGACCAAGGAATATAGAGAGGCCAACTGGAAGCGATTCTTGAATTTGAGGCAGAGAACAATGACTGCAGCAGAGTATGAGAAAGAGTTCTGCCTATTGAGTAAGTATGCACCAAAGGGTGTATTGACTGAGGAGTTCAGGTGTCAGCAGTTTGAAGAAGGGCTGATTGAAGAGATTAAGGCGTTACTGATCTCACTGACTACAGAGCAGAATGTAAGCTACTATCAGATAGTTCAAGCTACTATACGAGCTGAGAGATAATTTGGAGTACAATGGGAAAGGATATAGAAAAGGAATTTTAATCGAGGTGGATCTAATATGGGCAAGAGACGAAGAGATTTTGAGATGGCACCACCAGCAAAATCTGTGTTTAGTTCAGCAGCAAGGGGTAAGAACCGAGGAGCACCATCTGTATTTGGATCTGGTAGAGGTACATCCGGTACCAAGAATGAAGTGCATGAGTGTCCCCATTGTGGCCAAAGGCATAGACGGAAATGCTGGAAAGTGACACGTGTATGTTTTAGGTGTGGAAGTACTGAGCATTTCTTAGCCAACTGTCCAAAGGTGTATGATGTAACTGGAAATCAGCAGGAATAGAGCAAAGGTGGTTCTAATTTACCTCCAGTTAATAGAGGAAGAGGTAGAGTGTGAGGCAGAGGCAGCCAGTCAAGAGGTGTAGCTGACTCAGAAACATCTCTTAAGCTTTGATTGGTATGTTTTTAGTGGGAATTAATCATCTCTTAAGTTTTGATTGGTAAGTTTTTAGTGGGTTTTCTCTTCTTCTTAATCTTTTCTCTTGATCTTGGTTAGATGTGTTCTTAATCTAGGATTTTTGTGTTTGTATGGTCCTTGGGTTTTTGGGTTTAGATGCACCTACTAATGATCCCAAGGGGAAAAAGAAGGCGAGTGGGAGTGGAGCTTGCAACTAGGAGCATAGGAATTTACAGGTTTGGGAATTTATTTGAATTATTTGCACTTTTGTGATTTGGTATGTTTGAATGAATTTCTGGAAATTTGAGGTTTGATGAGGCTCATGTTAGTGCAAATGTTATGGGTTTTAGCTTGATTTAAGTTGTGATGCATGAATGATGAGTTATTGAAGCAAATTTGAAGTTTGATGAACTTTGCTGAAATTTTCTGGGTTTGTCACTTTTGAGAAGTTTGATTATGTTAATTCATGATTTTGATTGTGTTAATTGTTGTAAAGCTGTGTTTTATGTTAATTATGATGATCGAAAGGTTGATTTGAGGCTAGACGAAGTTTGGGTTGATTTGTGTTTGAGATTGGAGGTTTGGGTGATTTGGGAGTGTGATTTTCTGCAGATTTTCGCGTAAGAGCTGGAAATCACGACTCTGTCCCGAGCGCGACACTATCGCAAGGTCGCGGCAGAGCTTGATGAATTCAGCCCTTGCACGTGGCCTAGCGGATTTGGGCTGCCGAGCCGCCACAGCGAGAGCTCTCTGTCTCGAGCATGACAGAACGCTTGGCTACCGAGCGAAATTGGACAGTCCCCTGTTGCAAGCGCGTGCTTGTACGCAAGCACGATAGCTTTTATTGGCCACTCACTGTCGTGAGGGTGACAGTGAGATGTGCTTCTGTCTCAACGCGAGCGCGAAGACTGCCGCGATCGCGACCTGGGCCAAGTTTTGCCTCTGTCGCTAGCGCGACACCCCTGGTTTCAATTTGAGTTTTCTTTTGTGATTTCCGATGTTTAATTTATGAACTTGGGATGCTTTTAGGTTTATACTTGGACAATTTTATTAAGTATATGAATATAATTTGATGTATTATGCATGACCTGCAAGAGTTAGTTTAGTGGATAGTTAGGCATACCTAATAGAGTTCAGTAGCTGCAACCCTCAGTTCTATTCTGGACCCTGATCAGGTCCCCGTTTGGTTCCTCGCGAACCTCAATGTGTTTGGATCTTGTTTAAGATCCCATCTGTATAATGTTTTTGAATGAGAAAATGTGATGTTGCTTTTTGATTCGTACCTGTAAGGTACCGCCATGCGTTCACTCGTTATCCACTACTGTGAGTCAGTAGGTGTTATACTTTGTTGTCTTATCAGAATGTGAATCCGAATGACTATGATTATAAGCATGTGAATCTGAATGACTATGATTATGAGCATATGAATCAGTTAGCATATGAATATGATTCGCTTATGATTATATAGTATATGATTATCAGCATATGCCAATATGTATGTGATCTACCTTGACCATCATTGTGAATGGCCGTCCATATTATTGTTGTTTGTTTCCCCACTAAGTGTTATCGCTTAGCACGAGTATTTCATCCGTGCAGGTGCGGAAGCTGTATAGCTTTTGGGAGAGTCGCCGCAAGTCAAGCCAACACAGAGGGATTGATGTTAGGACTTAGTTTTTGTAATAGTGAACTCTCATTGCATTTAGTCTTTTGTTCAGCTTCCGCCTTGTAATTTTGAAAGATGTCATTATTTTGGTAATATCAGAACAGTTATATAATGAATATTATTATTGCATCTTTGAATGAATGATCAGTTTGGTTTTAAAGTTTTAAGTTCCGCTATATATATGTATATTGATATTATGTCTACGAATGTTATTGCATCGTTTTACTTGGTAACACCCATGCTCATATGGGTTCTCACTTCATTGCGGATGGGTTCTCCTACGTATGGGTAGGGGGTGTTACATAGTCCCTAAACATGGTAAAATTACAATTTAATCCTTAAACTTAACAAAAATTGGAAAATGCCATTAGTTCATTCTTTTTACCTTTTTAACCTTTATTTAACATACAAATTACCGTTATGCCCTCATACTACCAATTTCATGCCAAATTATATTTTAGTTCCTAAAAAGTGACCAACTTTCATATTTAACCAATTATGGTAAAAACTATTTATGGTAACCTATTTATGGTAAAAACTACCATTATGTCCTCAAAACTTTGCATTTATTCCAATTAAATCCATTTTTCATGCAAGTATCATTTTAATCACAACTTAAACATTTTAAGCTCATTTTTACCAAATTGCCCCCTATATAAAACTGGCAGACATCTTTGGTCAGGATAAATTAGACGTTAACCCGATAGGTTCAATACAAAATAGAGAGACCCCGTGGGACCACCCCTATAGGTTTAATACATAATAGAGGGACCCCGTGGCACCACCCCTATGATACAAAAAATAGAAATACAGATCAATACTATATTAAAACAGAACAATATATAGAATAGGACAGTCATTGGCCTATAATAAGTGAGATGCCATGCTCACACCCACGGTCTTATGTCCTTCTGGCTAGTCATCAAATCCTGAACTAGACTTGACTACCAGATTACTACATAGTGCATCAAAATTCCACTTTCCACATTTTTAAGTTACCATTCATACTTTTCCTGGAATTTCATCATTATATTCCATTCTTTTCCATACAATTCGATCATTATACATTTAATTTTCATCCATGTGTCATCTTATGCCATAAAACTCATGAAATCATCATGGTACACATCGATACACATATACTTACCATTCGACCATGATATTAATTTTTCACCATTAATTCTTTTCAACACTTTTAAAATTTATTTAGGTGATTTACATGTCAAATATCATAGCCATGCCATTATTTCACATCAAAACACACCAAAATCATATCTTTACATACATTGATCAAATCGGCCAACATATTCATCATCCATCATAAATTATTTTCATCACCTTTATCATTCATTTAGGTAAATTACATGTCAATTAACTTATTTATATCATTAGTTTGCATTAGAACATATCAAAATCACATTTTTACTCACTTATTTAATTTAGCCAAAGCACATATCATCCATCATGTGAATTTTTGTTTCTCTAATTCATTCCATTAGCTAGATTACATGTTAATTTTCTAGTTATATCATTAAATCATATTAAACATATAAAAATCTCATTTTTACCGATATATACCATTCGGCCTACATGTTGTCCATGGTATATGTTTTATTTCTTTTCATTTCAATCATTCAAAATCTCATTTATAATCTTCCTAAATAAGACTATATGGTTTGATTCAATTAAACATGCATATTTCACATACTTTATGTTTAAACATAACTAAAAATCATACTTTTAACATGGAAAAAGGAGGATATTGTATCCACTAACCTTATGTTCATGCTCTTCACGCTAAGATCTTCCTTTCATAGCCATAGCTCCTCAAAACACCATCACTTTCCTTATGCCCCAATAGTGGCCAAATATAAACACCAAAGAAAACACCATAAATTTATCTCCTTTATGCCAAATAATTACATAAACATACTTTTAACATCCTAAAATACCATTTGAACCATTGAATCAATTTAAAAATATCAACTTTACATACATCAATTTTCTTATTTTCTCTCACTTATTCCCCTTCAAATGAACTCTAATCACCATCACTAGATTTTAGAGAGGCTAAACTTTACTTAGGAGGCTTGGATTTGGGAAGAGATGAAGAGAGAATTGAAAAAAATGAAGGAAGAATCAAGATGAGCAATTCGGCCTAAGGGAGAGAGGGAGGAGGCTGTTTGATTTCTAGGTTTTTCTCTAGAGAAATCTGGTGTTTTAGCCTTTATATAGCCTCATCTAATGGGCTAAGCCATGGCCCAACCAATTTGGGCAAACCCAAAAGCCCATTTAGGTTAATAAGCCCATTTTTCAACCATAAATTATTTTTATTACTTTCCAAGCTCAATTTCTCTCAAAATCAATTTAATAATTCTTAAAATATATAATTTAGCCTTCACATAAAATTTTATCTCAATCGGAGACCGTTTCCTAGTCCGATAATTTCTTACCAATCCGATAACTCAATTTTCTGTCTAACCGTAAAATTTATTTTTCATTACCATTTGATTCTCCATAATATTTCAAGAAAATCCGTACTTTTAGATAATTTTTCTGAGGTCCATAACTATATTTAGAGTCCGGTCAAACTTTGGTCAAACTAATCAAAACAAAGTCAACTGGTCTGACCGATCCGGTTCACTTTTCATTATTGACCTTATTTTTACTCTTTATAACTCATTTAACCTTGATTTCATCTCAATCAGGGTCCTTATCCAGTTCAGTTAAATTGAATAGGTCAAGTCCACAAATTTCTAAATGTCACCGAAAACTTTATTTTTCACTACCAAAAATTCATAAATATTATTTAGAGTTTATGTATGCCTTCTAAATCATTTTTAGAGGTCATTTACTATTTTTAAAATTTTGGTCAAAGTTCGGTCAAACCCTTGGTTACTATTAAACCGAATAAGAGGCTTTTCTTCGGTTTGACTTTTGGGGACCTATTTGACCTCATTTTCACTCCAAATTACACCTCCAGAATCGTTATAAAATATACTTTCCAATGGTCTAATAAAATATTTTTTGCTTTAGGGTTCTTGGGAAGTCACCCATCAGGGGCTTCCCTGACCTAAGCACATTTATCATTTCTTCTCTTTTGTCTTTGAGGGCATAATCACTGATATTTTCACCCGCAATTCATATTATAAACTTTACAGAATCCACTGATTAGTACTAACCCAGTATTCAGGCCATTACAGTGTATTTCTGTATTTTTGATGTTCAATTTCCTGTTTTGAAGTATACATGAAATATTTGTGTTGACTTGTTGTGATGATTTTGGTAGATTTGATAATTTGGGCATGTTGAGTTTATAAAGGAAACTCTGCTCAAATTTAGTTGAATCTCTGTTTATTATTTTTGTCATAAGTCAAGTTAACAAATTTAAAATTTAATGAAAGTAGTGCCGTTAGAAAGCTAAGACATGTACCCTTAAATTTCATAGTAATAGTCATGAGCCAATTCTAGCTCTAAGACCCTCAAAAGTGGCAAAAATTGAGGTATCTCTATTTTGGCGGGTTCATTAGAATAGTATATGTTTATTAGATCATATCTTACGTTTTAGATATCCAAAAGACCTGTCAGTTGTTCCGTTAGAAACTCAACATCCTAGGGACAAATTGTTAAGAAGGGCGTTTTGTCTAATAATGAGTTTTAGAGGTTAGTTTAGGCAGTTCAAGTTTGAGAAGAAAAGCTGTCCTGATATTCTAATTTTGTGGGACACTTATGATGCTACTATCACGAGCGTGATAGAACATGATATTTGATGGTTTTCCTTCTTATTTGGGACCTCTAGGCTGGTACGAAACATTGCCCACCGATACCCTCCCCTGTTTAGTATAATTCGGTGTGTTTTTACTCTTGAAAGACACCCAAACTTCACCGGAGCATTTCGGAAGTTGTTTGACACATGTTTAGAGTCTTGTAAAGAGTATATGAATGGTTGCCACTTAGGAATACATGTGATCAAGGTACTTTAATTGTAATTAAGTTCTATAGGAGGGCTCTTGGAATAAGTGGCATTTTATTGGCCATAACTCCTTAATTTCAAGTCCATTTATAACGAGATTTGTATCATTGAAATGTTAACAAGAAGATAATCATTTCATCTGAGGCCATGATGGTTAAAAGGGATGCATCCTGGTTTTTAGAAGTCATATAGGTGAATATTGGATGAGTCCTTGAAAGAGGTTTGTGTAGTGGAGCTTTGTACATGAAGTTCAGCCATTGTCGTGAGCGCGACACGGGTCACGGGCATGATAGTGTGCTCCGATGAGTATAGATGTGAGATTGTGTTCTATCGTGATCATAGGCATTGCCATGAGCACGACAGAAGGGACTTTTGAGGTCTGTCGCGAGCGCGATAGAGTCTCAAGTTTGGAATATTTTCTAAATATCTTATTCTGTGTAAATTGTGATATTTGATTTGTGAATAACTATGCATATGAAAGTTATAGATGTGCTAATTCAAGTAAACATATGTATATTGAAATGTTTGTTTGTTGATAAACCCTACATGAGTGCATGATATTAAATGACATGTAAATCCTTAACTTAGTTGTATGGAAAATGATAAGTATATATGTGATCATGTAAGGTTATGCATATTGAGGTAGGAGCTTGCATGATAAATCATATATGTGTGCGTATGCAAGATATCATATGTTAGGACGCTAGTTAATGTTGATGTATTGGTACAACTTATTGTCTTGAGCTTATGAATTGCTTATTTACATGGAGACTAATAATGTGGCAATCCAGGTGAGCATGCGATCATATATGTTTATACAACTTGTATAAATTTAATGATGAAGTGTGAAATTGATAATAAGATATACGCGTATGGAAGTGAATAGTGTTAAGAGCTATCCGATATTTGTTTAACGCAATTTTGTGAAGGTTTATATAATGAAAATCTGAATTAAGTACTGGGTAAGTTGTCTAGCCTACAAATCGAGTCGTGGATAGATAGGAATGCCTATAGGGTCTAAAGTGTTGTAGCCAAAAGCGAGTAATTGTGTATTTGATAATAAGATATCTATGGATACTAATGCGATATTAAGGTATCTACAGATACTAATGCGATAATAAGGTATCTACGGATACTAATACGATAATAAGGTATCTACGGATACTAATGCAATATTAAGGTATCAATGGAAGAATTTATTTCTGTACCAATGGGTACTAATGCGACTGATTATTTCTATACCTACGGGTACTAATGCGATTAATTATTTTAGTATCTGCGGATACTAGCTTAAAGGTATCTACAGATATCAGAGTGATAACCCGTTATCCACTACTATAAAAGTGCAGGCAAATTAGGAAATCGCTAGTAAGCAAGTGTTTGATTATCAATTTGATGTTTTATGTGAATTCTTGAGTGTATAATATTGATAGCCTTTGGTGCAAGCAATGTGCTTTTGTGATTATTATTTGATAAGGTTATGCAATGTATATATATATATGTATCGGTGTTGATCATTATTCGTGTAGAATGTGAATTTAATGCATAAAGGTTGCAATATCTGGTATCTGGTAGACTATGATATGTTAACAAGTAAATGTTGTAAAATTTATATGAATTAGTATGTATGCGGTAATATTAGGGATTGAATAAAAGTATGTAACATATATATATATGTGATGTTTGTGAGAGGTGAAATTATAGAATTGCCATCAATAAAAGATGATATAATAAGCAAATAACATATGAGAGTTTAAGATTAAACGTAAAGAATTAGAAAATGCCTTCGATGATACTGTTAGTCGCCTTATGTGATTGTGATGATTGCTCTATTGCTGATGTTAATTCGAATTGCATATTTATGTATGTTGCCTAAGCATGTAATTGTATTGATGATCACTGTGTGTGTTCATCCATATTTTGTTATTTCCCCACTAAGCGTTATCGCTTAGTATGGATGTTTTGTCCATGTACGTTTCTAAATATAGCATTTTGCAAGACAGTCCTGCATCGCCAACGGCCAACACACTAGGAATCCGCTGTTTATGTAGGTTATTTTGTAATAATATGAGATGTGTATTTATAGTTGGCATGTGTAAAGGAACTAAAGTTTTTGTCTCAATAAGTTGAATTTTTGTAAAGTGAAAACTATGTAAGGCATTAAGTGTTTTGTAATATTATGCATAGATTTTCATAACATAATTGAATGTAGCTTACGAAAGAAATTTATTTAACTTGATCTTTGTAAGGAATACTGATTTATGCGCATGTGATGTGTTGCAACACTTCATAGCCATCGTAGTAAAGCTCTATATGTGGTTGGGGGGTGTTACATAAACTCATACTCATATAATTACTCTTGTACCCATACTATGCATTTAACACTATAATCCTTCCAGGGTACATTTTGGGTTATTACACACGGTGGGCAGGAATCCCTGACATCCTATAAGCTTAATTTATCGCATGTTGCAGAGAACAAATTTCAGGTTCAATTTTGTACAGGGTTTTTCACCTAGCTCGAGGCCTTTCAGGCAAAAGTGTCTCATTGCAAATGTTGATGTATGTCTTAAGTTTATAATGACATAAAAATCATGCAATCTGGACTTATATCTTAGGAGATATGCCCTTGGGAACATCGACTATTCCCATTGTACTAGAAGCAACAGACATGTAACTTTGATCAAATTTTTTAATACACTAAAGACAAAACTAGGTTTTGGTTTCTTTTAACACTTAAGGGTATATCTCTTAAGTTTCATTTCTAACTAGAATCACTCCAATTAGAGGTCCGTAAGCAGAATTATGGCCTAAACAGGGTCACGGGTCTAGGCAGAATTTCCTCCTAAGCACACTATAGGCCAATTCTTGCATTTTCAACCAAATTTAAGACCACTACTCAATTCCAATCATCAACTAACAATCAATTTAACATCAAGATTATCTCAAATAAATACATGTACATATGGAAAGAAAAGTGAGTTCCCAAACCTTTTATATGCGCTAAAACACTTCTTTAAGCTCCACTTGTGCCCACTTTCTCCTTCCCCTTCTTTTTATAGTTGGAACCCTCCTCTATTTCCACCAAAAACTCACTTTAAAATATCCTTTAACTCAACAATTCCAGCTAACATTAATTGATAGGAGAAAAAATAAAAGTTGTCAACTTAACTTACCCCAACTACTTGAAAACTTAATTTTATCCAAGTGTACTTTGATGTGTGAGTAATTTGATTGAAATGATGTGTATTTTCTGATGTCAATCAGTGGTTTCGGGGGGAAATTTTCATCCATGGGTGGAAAGTATTTTATTTCATCATCAGAAAATACTGGTTATGACACTACAAGAAAATGAAGTTTTCACGATGGAAATTTAGCGACGGAATCATTTTTGTCACTAATTTGCGATGAAAAGGACATTATGTCACTAATTTGCGACGAAAAAACAATTTAGTAAAAAAATTTTGTCGATAAAAATGGCTGCAGTAATTTCTCTCCAGTTTTAATGACCGAAATTACTATAGAATCTTGATTTCGTCGCAAAATTTTGTTTCCATCCCTAAAATTATTTAAAAATAATAATTTATATTATTAGCGACGGAAATTAAAATTCGTCACTAAAAATGGCGTCAGAAGTTCATTCTCCGTTGCTAATTAGAGACGGAAGTTATTTTCGTCTCTAAAATTAGCGATGGAAAAGTGTTCCGCCGCTATATTTAGCGACGGTAACAACTTTCGTTGCTAATTAGCAATAGAGGTTGAAATTCGGTCTCTATTTTTAGTGACGGAACAGGAAATTCCGTCGCTATAATTTAACTATAAACTCACACTTTTCTCTCTCCTTCCCCTCTCTCCTCTTTCTCCTCCCTCTCCCCTCCTTCCCGTTTCCCCCTTCTCGGCCGCGCTACCCACCTCCGCCGCACCTCCGGCATGCCTCAACAGGTGCAGATCCGGCCCCCTTCCCTTCGGCGCCAATCCGGCCATCCTCACCCTCGGCCGGCCTCCTCCTCCCTCCCCTCCCACTCCCCTTCCTTTCCCGCTTCTCTTTTCCTCCTCTGTGCGTAGCCTCCTTTCTTCCGGTGTTGTCTGTTGCTGCTCCGGCGTGGTGGACAACCATCCAGCTTAGGCGACTCCCCTGCCTTCCCTCCTCCTCCGCTGGCGTCAGGTAAGGAGTAGTTAATAAATTTTTTTAATTAATTATTATTATTATTATTATTATTATTATTTAAAATGTTAATATTGTTAAATAAAAATCTGAATTACTTATTAGTGTTATTGTTATTGTTGTTAGAATTATCATTATTTATTTATGTTAATCAAACATTTCATTATTGTTAAATAATACTATGAATAGTTTTTGTAAAATATATTATTATTAGTATTATTAGTATTAGTTAGATTATTGTTAAATAATGAAATGACAAATTTATTTTTGTTAGTATTATTAGAAAATAATAAACTTAATAATTTATTTGAGGATATTAGTAGTATTAATATTGTTAATGAATAATAAAATATGAATATTTGGGAAATTAAGTTGTTTATTAATATTATTGTTGTTAATGTGGATTGTTATTGTTGTTAGAATAATTGCTATTTATTTATGTTAATTAAACATTTTGTAAAATATATTATTATTAGTGTTATTAGTATTAGTTAGTTTATTGTTAAATAATGAAATGACAAATTTATTTTTGTTAGTATTATTAGAAAATAATAAAGTTAATAAATTATTTGAGGATATTAGTAGTATTAATTGTGTTAATGAATAATAAAATATGAATATTTGGGAAATTAAGTTGTTTATTAATATTACCGTTGTTAATGTGGATTATTATTGTTGTAGAATAATTATTATTTATTTATGTTAATTAAAAATTTTGTAAAATATATTATTATTAGTGCTATTAGTATTAGTTAGATTATTGTTAAATAATGAAATGAAAAAGTTATTATTGTTAGTATTATTAGAAAATAATAAACTTAATAATTTATTTGAGGATATTAGTAGTATTAATATTGTTAATGAATACTGAAATATGAATATTTTGGAAATTAAGTTGTTTATTAATATTATTGTTGTTAATGTGGATTGTTATTGTTGTTAGAATAATTATTATTTATTTATGTTAATTGAACATTTTGTAAAATATATTATTATTAGTGTTATTAGTATTAGTTAGATTATTGTTAAATTAAGAAATGACAAATTTATTTTTGTTAGTATGATTACAAAATAATAAACTTAGTAATTTATTTGAGGATATTAGTAGTATTGATTGTGTTACTGAATAATAAAATATGAATATTTGGGAAATTAAGTTGTTTAATAATATTATTGTTGTTAATGTGCATTGTTATTGTTGCTAGAATAATTATTTTTTCTTTATATTGATTAAACATTTTGTAAAATATATTATTATTAGTGTTATTAGTATTAGTTAGATTATTGTTAAATAATGAAATGACAAATTTATTATTGTTAGTAATATTATAAAATAATACAGAATAGAGGGATCCCGTGGGACCACCTCTATAATACAGATAATAGAAATACAGATCAATGCTATGTTGTATTAAGAAAGAAAAATACAGAATAGGACTGTCATTGGCCTATAATAAGTGATACGCCTTTCTCACACCCACGATTTTATGTTCCTATGGCTAGCCATCATATCCTGAACTAGATTTGACTACCAGAATACTATAAATGGCATTAATAATCCATTTTTCACATCTTTAAGTTACCATTCATACATTTTATGGAATTTCATCATATTATTCCATTCTTTTTCATGCAATTCAATCATTATACATGTGATTATTATCCTCACACCATCACATGCCATAAAAGCTCATTATTCCATCATGACACACATGTATACATACATCCACATATTCGGCCAACATACTAACTTTTCACCATTAATTCTTTTTATCAACTTTAACATTTATTTACGCTATCCACATGTTAAATAACATAGTCATGCCATTATTTAACATTAAAACACATCAAAGTCATACCTTTACATACTTTGACGCGCGCCGGATCCCCGCGGCCGCCCATGGGACCGCCCGCTCGAGGGCGATCGGGGCATTTGTGGGTCCGTTGACAGCTTGCAATAAATCGCAAGTGCGTCTATATTGGGCAACAAGGAGGTTTCATGGAGTCGCCACCCAATAGAACATTGGGAAAGTTTCTCTCGCCTCGGAGAGCCTAAGACTGCGCATGGTATCCATTTTGGGCCAGCCAGAGGGGTCTTGGAAGGTAAACCTCTCCCCCTAAAGAGCCTAGGATTAGCGCTAAAGTCTCGTGGCACAAAAAGGTGTCTTGGAGGGTAGACCTCTAGCCTCTTTGAGCCCAAAGACCAGAGCTGGGTTCGGGATTTCTCATCTATTTCTACCTCGATTATTTTATGATCAAATTTTAATTTTCTCCACACGATGCAATTAATCAAAGGCACTTTTATTCATATTTGGAAAGCCATAAATGGGAAAGTAAATAGTGAAAGCAATTAATTACAATAATACAAGGAGCGGAATATAACTCCCTTTTGTAAATGTGCGATGCATACACGAATCGGGGTATTATTTATTTTGAGGACTTTGGTCCTCGCATGCATCATTATTAAAATTGGATATTTTTATTGTGATTATTTTATTGGATAAAAATAGGACATTGGGTCCTTATGTTTGTAAAAACCTCATTTTATTGAATATAAAACATTGATTCATTTTTATACTTAACGAGATACAAAAAGGGTATGTTCATGTACATAAGATAATCAATGAATAAATAAATGAAGGAAATAACCAAGGAAATTTAGAAAACTAAACCGGACGAAATCCTCCGAGTATGGTAGATAGCCTCTCGAGCTCAGGATGGTCCAAGAAAATCAATATATACTCACAGAAAGTTAAAAGATGTCAATATAAAAAGAATCAACATAAATAAAGCCAAAAGGACTTGAAAGATGTGGAAAAGATTTGAAAATGTGAGAACAGGACCCAGCGACGTCCTCTATTAGGTGACCGACGGGCGCCAGTCAAAGTGACCGACATGTCCGTCGCTCAATCAAGAGGAAGAGCGTCTGTGAGTGGGGTTACCTACGGGCGTCGGTGATGAAGATGACCCGTCGGTCACCACTGTCTCCGAAAAAAACAGTAAAAAAACTCTTTTAAAGCAAAAAAAAAAAGGGTTTTATCACAAAATGAGATGAGAAGAGTCAAAAATAAAGGAAAATAATAGCAAAAATTGAAAGAACAGCAAAATAAGGAGCAAAGATAAAATGATATGGAGAGTGAGTCCGGAATATTTACCCTTAGATAATGCTTAAGTGAGATTCTTGATGTTGATTAGAGCCCCGCACGTTCCACGAGAAGTGAAGTGAAGGATCGAAAGGAGGAAAATAGATTATTTCCTCGTCAACCCCTCAAAAGATTTACTTTGGAATCAAAATCTAAAGAAAACTAATTAGTTTTAGTTTCTTTTTAATGATTTGATCCTCTAATTAAAAGAAATTCTTTGATGAATGTGTTTACTGGAAGAGAGAGAAAATGTGCTTGAATTTTGGCAGAGTTTCCCCTCTTTGAAAATTTTTGGAACCCTTTTTAGGAGAAAATCCGAAACTTTTATAGGCCAGGCACGACCGAAGGGCGTCGATGTATGGAGGCGGGCGTCGGAAGAATCCTTCTGACACAAGGATTCGTCCGACGGCCCTGCCACATCCACCGACGGGCATCGGAAAGGTTGCGTGGTCCGGGAAATCAGGCGGCACTCTGGCAGAGGCGGTGGTTTTCGACGGGCGTCGAAAAATACCACAGGCCGTCTATGACCCTCACAGACGGGCTGGCCGTCTGTGGAGGAAAATATACCTTTTGGACTCGAAAACTCCCTGTTTTCTCCCCCTCTGCCTATGAAAGGTGAAAAGACTCATTTCTCGTGGAGCGTGGGACTAAAACCTCCAAATCCAAACCATTTATACAAGCTCGGATACTGATTTCATCACAGGGTAATCTCTGATCCGGACCTCTCTGGGACACGGTGCTTACAGTTGGCCCCAGTTTTGGGGAAACTAGTGCACAAGCGCCTAGATAAGCCAAAACTCAGAGAAAGGACAGAAAGGAAGAAGACGTACCTGCGACGGTTCTTACCTTCCGTGTCTCTTGCCGGGTGGACTTGTCTCGGTTTGTTCGGCGATGCGAAAATACCCATATCGGCCTCGTCTCGACCTGTAGGTGTTGGTGAGACGTAGCATTCTCTAGCCACTATCTCGATATGAAGAGCGGTGTTCTGTAACTGCAACTTCGATTTCTGCTAGCCTCGTCTGAGCTTGCGCAGGGTCGGTGAGATGTAGTACTCTCTGACTACAAATCCGCTGTGAAGAGCAGTGTTTCTCTAACTGCAACTTCGGTTTCTGCTGGCCTCGTCTCGGCTTGCGCAGGGTCGAGGAGATGTAGCACTTTCTGACTACAAATCCGCTGTGAAGAGCAGTGTTTCTCTAACTGAAACTTCGATCTGAAGTTCCCTTGCCAACCCCCATCCGATTTGCAAGGTGCGTGGCGCTCTCTGGCTGCCGCGTGAACTGTGAGGTGTAGCACTCTCTGACTACAACCCCGGTTTGAAGAGTGGTGTTTCTCTAACCACAGCTTCAATCTGAAGTTCCCTTGCTAACCCCCATCCGATCTGCAAAGTGCGTAGTGCTCTCTGGCTGCCGCGCGAACTGTGAGATGTAGTACTCTCTGGCTACAATCTCGGTGTGAAGAGCAGTGTTTCTCTAACTGCAACTTCGATTGTTGAGGAGATGTAGCACTCTCTGGCTACAAACTCAATGTGAAGAGGAGGAGACTTTGCGGGGTTTCCTCGTTCTAAAAAAAAGAATCTTTGGCGCCCTTGTTCGGACTTTTAATCAATGCCTGTGTTCGGATCGATGTTTCTCTATACCTGTGTGATAAAAGGTCTTGTTAGTTCATGTTTGAGTGGTCATCTTTTAACCTGTTTATCAATGGCGTGATTTTGCTTTATCTGCTATGCCATGTTCATTTATATTTTTTCCTTATTGAGTTGTTATTCATCATTTTTCACCATTTTTTGTTTTCCTTATTTTGGAATATGAGCAAATGTGAAAGCATATATTCATCTGTAATATGAATGAATCATAAATAACTGCATAAATGCGTAAAATTGAAAACATAAGTTTTTCACTAGAAATGTCTGTTTTCGTACAATGTATATACAAAGTGTAAATGTACAAAAATGTAAAAGTATGACTCCCTGAATGTCAGAGGGGTGTGTAGTAAGAGGGCTCATCGGGATCCTCATCATCCGATATATGAACTGTCCCTGGCGGAGGTGGAGGCGGAGCTGGCCGTGCAGGAGGTGGAGGCTGAGCCGTGGAGGATCTTGCCCCAGCATCGTGGGTCTGCCTGAATCGGACTTGAGCATAGCCATCCAAGAAAGGTTGGGTGCAAGTCCTCATGAACCCTAAGGTCTCTGATACTGTGTCTCCCAACCTCTTGAATGCCTGGCTCATCTGGATGGTCTGCTCACTGGCGGCCTTCCTCCTCTGCTCTAGGCACTGCTCTGTCTGCTCCCTAAACTCCCTCATGGTCTGAGATAAGGGTGGGAGGATCCCCTCTATCGCCTGGACCCGGGATCTCAGAGAGTCGAGTGACTCATCGATCATCTGTAGGGTCATATCAACCCTCTGAGATGCCTGGTCTAGAGACGTCCTCAAATCATGAGCGAGCTACTGCCTAAGCTCCCTCTGACCCTAAGCAACTTGCTCGATCAGCCTCGCCTGCTCAACTGTGAAGGCCTCTATGGCCCAAGCCTGCTCATCTCTGAAGGCCTCTATGACCCGAGCCTGCTCCCGTGCTGTGTGCTCGATGTAGCCAGCCTGCTCCTGGGCTAGCCGCTCTACAGACTGGGACTGCTCCTGAATAGCAGCCTGCTGGCGGTCCAACGTCTCGTGTATAGCTCTATCCCTCTCATCCTGTCGTCGCTCTAGGGCTGTGAACATGGAAGTGAGGAGCTGAGAGAAGTCAGGCTGTGCTGGCTGCTGCTGTGGTGGCTTTGGCGGCAGTGCTGCGGAGGTGGATGCCCCTGGGTCACCTCGAAAATAAGGATGATATCTCTCGGGGGGCCCATGGGTAGTATTCTGCACCCTGACACTTGGTGACGGGACAGGAGTCGGTGCTCTCGATGCCGGTGATGCGGCGAAGAGCTCATCCATAGTGAACTCCATGTCGAAATTCGACGGAGTCCTAGGCTGCTCCTGCTTCGGTGGCGGTGGCACAGTCTGAGGCTGAGGAGGCTGACGCTCTGGCTCTGGGTGTGGAGGATGAGGCTGGGGCTCTGGCTGCTACTCCGGCTGCTCCGGGTGGTCCGGATCTGGACCCAGGGGTGGAAGTGAGAACATCCGCCGGGTCTTGTGAATGGACAGCACTCTGTAGGCCTCTGCCTGCCCTGATATCGGAGAGATCATCCCCATCTGCACTGCCACTGCGGCATCCACATGGATCCCCTCATCCAAGGGTCCTATCAACCTGTCTGGGGCAACTCCCAACCTCAAAAGCAACCGGGTGATAACTCCTCCCACTATCACCACTGGTGTCAATCCCCTGCCGACTCTAGTCAGGTTAGCCAAGATCTCGTGGCTAATGTTGAGGCGCTGGCCTGCCACCATAGCCCAGAGGCTCTAGATCTCGGCCGCATTAAGCGACCTTGGATTACCAGCTCGACCAAGGTACGAACTGGATAGCACTCTGTGCAAATACCGGAGTGCCTGAGACACCAGTACGGTGCTCTTCGCTGTATCATGATCATACAGCACTCCCGGTAGGGCAATGGCCGCCCAGTGGGCATGTCTCACCGCTCGCCGTGGGATCTCGACCCCTTCCTCTATAGGGAGCCCCATGGCCTGTGCAAATCTCTGCTAGGTAATACTGAAATGGTCACCGTCAAACCAGAACTGGACCACCCCTGGCTCGGTATCCGACCTCTGAAAACTGCCATAGCGGAGGGTGGCTAGGACCTGGCGTGTAGCCTCCGGAAAAGTCTGGAAAGAGGGGTCAAGGAACTCTGTCCACCCAGCACCCTCGACAAGCATATCAAATTTTGGGGCCATCCCAAGGGCCTCTAGCAATGGCCGAGACACGAAGCGGCTATCTCAAAGCTCTACCTGAGCCAACGCTCTATATCTCTGAGCTGACTAATCGTCCATCCAACCCGGAACTACGACCTCGGGCTGCGCTTGTGGTGCTCTACGTCTAGGAGGCATCCTGCAAAAGAGAAAAATTAGATAGCGAAAATTTGATAAAACAAGCATTATTAGATTTATTTTCAAGGTGAAAGCCCATTCAGGCCTCACCAGGGTAATGGCGGCCCGAAAACGAGATAATAAGCTGGTAATAAATAAAAAAGGGGCGAACATCCTGTCAAAGGAAGTTGCCCAACATGCCTTGCACATATGAAGACAAAAGAAACATGCAACATGCAATTGGCATGGAAATATTTAAAGCGGTTAAAAATGGGCTTTCTAGGCCCCAAGGCATGCATTATACACAAAAATATTCAATTTTAGAATAAATAATAAAAATTTTGGAAGCACCCCGGCAAGGGTGTGCCCATCCTCCTGCATAAAAAGGCATCAAACTAGGCTTCAGGCCTCAACAACAAAATATGTGCACAAATGGGACGCACCCCGGCAAGAGTGTGTCCCCAACAATACAAGAATAATGGCCTCAGGCCTCAACAACAAAATATGTGCACAAATGGGACGCACCCCGGCAAGAGTGTGTCCCCAACAACACAAGAATAATGGCCTCAGGCCTCAACAACATAGAATAGTGCGCTAGAGAGTAAAATTCTAAAGCAACAAAGTTATAGAAAAATGCTATTCCTATGTGATCATGCAAAGGTTTAGATTTATTGCACTACGAAAAGTAATAAATAAATAAAATGGGCAGCATTCTCCCTAAATTTTTTTTTTTTTAAGTCATCTAAAGCATCCTAACCATTTTTAAGGTTAAAGGAAGAAGAAATGAATAAAAATAAATTGAATTAATTTAAAAAGTAGTTATTTTACTTACTTGAAGTCGCGAAAAGTGTAGAAAACTGAAGAAGTAATGAATATCCAAGCACCCGGTAAGTAGAGAATGCGAAAATAAGAAGAAATCGCGAAAAAAGAAAAAGAAATGCTTGAAAAACACTAAAAAAAGCAAAAAAACCGTTTGAGAGAGAAAATAAAAGGGACAGCAGGCGCTGCATCGTCTGTCACTCACCCTTATATAGAATTTCGTGACCAACGGGCTGGGCGTCTGTAGGACTGACCGACGGGCTGGCCGTCTGTCTCTCAATAAATGCGAGTTAATGTGCGTGATGAATGCAATGCTGACATTTCCGTCTGCCAGGTGGATCTTTACCGACAGGCAGGCCGTCTCTTAGGAGAGGCGGGTAGGCCGTCGGTGACACTTCCCTATAAATTCTTACAAAATTTTTCTCCTCTTATGTCTCTTCATTTTCCAACATCTTGAGCCTTTCATCTTTCTTAGCATGTCTTCCTCTCTAGCCCAAAGAATGCACCATATCTTAGATGACAGACACACTTGGGAAGAAGGCGCCCTTTCCTCTTTGGCTGGGCTGAAATACCTGTGCCGGGTCAAAGTTGACCCGAACCTCCTTCTGGCGGCGACCCACTTCTGGAACCCCCGGTTTCACGTCTTTCGGTTCACCTACCAGGAACTGTGCCCTTTACCTGAAGAGTTAGCTACCATTCTTGGAGCCTGGTTCCCTCCTAATGCTCTGCCTTGCGTCCCCCATTGCAGCCTATTTCAGACTCGAGACATAGCTATAACTCTTGGCATACCTTCTTCTGAAGCCGCCCGGCTGATTTCTCCGGGCTCTTCGTTTGCCCTAGGGCCACTGATCGAGGCTCTGGATCAGTTTACTGACATCCCCACCTACCGGGTAAGCATCGCATTCTTGTTTTGCATGGTGAACTTCCTCACTGTTGTTCCAGGGGGTTTGATAGGTGACCCTCGCTTGTTCGGAGTTCTAAGCGACTTTCATCTGGGATTATCACCCTTACCACTCATTCTGGCTGAGACCATTCTGGGCTTGGATGCTGTGAGCTATGGATCCACTACCACTCTTACCGGCAGCCCCTTATTGCTCCAGGTACGTCATTATTTTAAAGATAGTGCGTCCCTTATGGATTTTCACACTAGCTTTTCTTAGCGGGAGGTGCGTCCTTTCGGATTTTCACACAACCCTGTGCCTTATTTTTGCCTGAAGTAAACCTTACTTACTCCAGCGGCTTTTTTTATTTTTTTATTTTTTTTCAAATCTGGCTGCAAGAGAAACTGAGGATGCTGTCTGAGCCACCTCCTCGGGTCGTTCCACAGTATTCGCCGAGCCATTTGCTTCCGCATCGACGACTGTATGGGTGTGCCACTGCTGGTGAAGGCATTACCAGATTTGGCGAGCTGTTAGATGACGATATCAGTTTTACGTCTGCCTGGCTCCCACTGTCCCATGTGGTCACTGATGGGCCATCGGGGTGTGTTCCCCTCTGTGGGCTCCGTCGAGCCACCTTCTGCATCACTTCTCGATATACGCGTCAGCTCGGGATGATCTAGGATGTGGTGAGGGTTCCCTTATCTTTCCGGGGAGGAGCTCTTTCGGCTGCGTTCGCCTCAAGGTATCATGAGCTGTGGAGCAAGCTGCCGGTGAAGACTGTTATCTCGAGGTTCGGCAATCATTCTGTGTCTTCAACTAGTGAATACAAGAAGTGGATCCTTAGTCCAGCATCTGATAACAGGACACGAGAGCTCAAGTATCTGGTCGGCGAGAGCAGCAACAGGACTTAGCTTAGCTTACATATGTATTTCCTTTTAGTGCTACATTTCTTTTTAATGCAGAACTAGAAAATGACAAAAATGAAAAGAATAATATTCACTCTATTTCACAAAATTGTGTACATTTCCATTTAATTTCAGCATACATGATCAGTTTTGACATTTACTCAACCGCGTATGCGCTATTAATACATGAAACCAAATTTTAACAGCATCAACTCCTGTTACCAATCAGCCCTCTCGGGTTTTCACGATCGGACATTTTCTCTCGTGCCTCTAATTTTTGCACAGGGTGCCTTTTTTCGGTTTTCACCCTGTCGAGGCGCCCAATTTTAACACGGCCGCCTTTTTTCGGTTTTCGACCTGCAGTGTAACGGTCCGGTTTTTATACCCTCCCCGGAACATATCCCGTCGGGAGATCCCTGCGTACAGAGATGTCCCGAACAGTTACTCACAGAACTTTACACCCCCCTTGTGCGATTTTGCCTTCCGTGGGATTCGAACTCAGGACCTGGGGATAAGTCCTTAAATTCTTAGAATCCCACTACCATTAGGCTATAGCCTAATGGTAGTGGGATTCTAAGAATTTAAGGACTTATCCCCAGGTCCTGAGTTCGAATCCCACGGAAGGCAAAATCGCACAAGGGGGGTGTAAAGTTCTGTGAGTAACTGTTCGGGACATCTCTGTACGCAGGGATCTCCCGACGGGATATGTTCCGGGGAGGGTATAAAAACCGGACCGTTACAATAAAAGGCGCCTTTTATTGTAACGGTCCGGTTTTTATACCCTCCCCGGAACATATCCCGTCGGGAGATCCCTGCGTACAGAGATGTCCCGAACAGTTACTCACAGAACTTTACACCCCCCTTGTGCGATTTTGCCTTCCGTGGGATTCGAACTCAGGACCTGGGGATAAGTCCTTAAATTCTTAGAATCCCACTACCATTAGGCTATAGCCTAATGGTAGTGGGATTCTAAGAATTTAAGGACTTATCCCCAGGTCCTGAGTTCGAATCCCACGGAAGGCAAAATCGCACAAGGGGGGTGTAAAGTTCTGTGAGTAACTGTTCGGGACATCTCTGTACGCAGGGATCTCCCGACGGGATATGTTCCGGGGAGGGTATAAAAACCGGACCGTTACAATAAAAGGCGCCTTTTATTGTAACGGTCCGGTTTTTATACCCTCCCCGGAACATATCCCGTCGGGAGACTCCCTGCGTACAGAGAGTGTCCCGTACCGCTACTCACAGAACTTTACACCCCCCTTGTGCGATTTTGCCTTTCGTGAGATTCGAACCAAGGACCTGGGGATAAGTACCTTGATTCATAGAATCCCACTACCATTAGGCTATATAGCCTAATGGTAGTGGGATTCTATGAATCAAGGTACTTATCCCCAGGTCCTTGGTTCGAATCTCACGAAAGGCAAAATCGCACAAGGGGGGTGTAAAGTTCTGTGAGTAGCGGTACGGGACACTCTCTGTACGCAGGGAGTCTCCCGACGGGATATGTTCCGGGGAGGGTATAAAAACCGGACCGTTACATGCAGGGCATTTTATTCTCTTCTTTTTATTTTGGTCTTTAGCCATAGAACCTTTTGAGTCTGTCGACGTTGATCGGTTCTTTGAATTCGTTTCCATCACTATCCGATAAGATTGCAGCTCCTTTGGACAGCAGCTTTTTAAGGATATACGGCCCCTCCCAAGTTAGTCTGAATTTCCCTCTGATATCTAGTATGCCTGGCCTCATCTGCTTGAACACTAAGTCCCCTTCTTTCAGCGGATGCTTTCTCACCTTCTTTCCGAAAGTCCTGGCCAATCTCTTCTGGTATGATAATAAGCTTTCAGCCTACTCCCATCTAATAAGTTTAAGTGCTGTAGCCTCTGTCGTGCCCATTTGGCCTCCGGAATCTTGGCTTGCATGACCACCCTCAGTGATTTGAGCTCTATCTCAACTGGCAATATTGCTTCCGTCCCGTATACCAGGGAAAATGGCGTAGCGCCTATAGACGTCATTACCGTCGTCCTATATCCCCACAGGGCGAAGGGTAGCTTTTCAGCCCAGTCTTTGTAGGTTTGGACCATCTTGGACAGGATCTTCTTCATATTTTTATTAGTGGCATCTACTGCTCCATTAGCTTGTGGTCGGTAGGGAGAGGATTTATGATGTTCGACACCATACTTCTCGAGGAGCTTCCTGGTTTCTCCCATGAACTGCACCCCATTGTCAGACACTATGTGATGGGGGAGGCCATATCTGCATATTAGATTCCTTTCTATGAACTTGGCCATATCCCTTGCGTCAATCTTTTTGAAGGATTCCGCCTCTACCCATTTGGTAAAATAGTCATTTGCGACTATGATGTATCTGTGCCCATTGGATGCCGTAGGGCGAATCTCTCCAATGATATCTATCACCCAAGCAGCGAAAGGCCAACGTGATGTCAGATTGTGTAGCTCTGATACTGGTAGGTGTCTCAAGTCTGCGTATTGTTGGCACAACTGGCATTGTTTGACATATTTCGAGCAGTCATTGTCTATCGTAAGCCAATAAAGGCCTTGTCTCATGATCTTCTTAGCCAAGGTCAAATCGTTCATGTGAGCCCCACAGACACCTGCATGGGTCTCCTCCATCACCTTGCGGGCTTCTTTTTCATTCAAGCACTTGAGTTGAATCCCGTCTGACTATCTTTTGTACAACACCCCTTCCAAGGATATGAACTGAGTGGATAGCCTCCAGATCATCCTCTGGTCTTTCTCAGTAGCTTCCTCTGGAAACCTATTGTTTTCCAAGTAATTCATGATGTCAAAGTACCATGGTTTTCCATCCGCCACTTCTACTTCCATTACAGGTTTGATCTCAAAGCTGGGCCTCTTAGAACTCGAAATTAGTACTGGCTTCATAGCTACTCCTTCAGGATTATCCCACATTGACACTAAGGTTGCCAACGCATCAGCTAGACGATTCTCATCTCTCGGCACGAAGTGGAAAGTGCAGGTCTCAAACTGCCGACATATCTCTTTCAAATATTCAACATAGGGTATCAGCCTCTCTTCTTTTACAGCCCACTCACCTCGGATCTAGTTAATCACCAAGGATGAGTCACCAAAGACTTCTACATTCTTTGCCCCCAGTGCAGCTAAGGCTTCCAACCCGAAAGTGCATGCTTCATATTCGGCATCATTATTGGTTGCTTTGTACCTCAGCTTCTTGGCTAGGGGAGTTTCTCATTATCTGGGGTTGTCAAAATGATTCCAAATCCGGCCCCTCTATTATTCACTACCCCGTCGAAGTGTAACTGCCATCCTTGGACAGAAATCGCGACTATGCTCTCATCCGGAAAGGTGAACTCGGGAGTGTCTCCTTGAATAGGATGCTCAGCAAGAAACTCTGCTACGGCTCGCCCCTTAATAGTTTTGCGAGTGATGTATTGCACATCGAACTCCTATAGCAAGAGCAGCCACCTCCCCATCTTATCAAGCAAAGACGGCGCTTCCTGCAAATATCTCAACGGGTTCTGCTTGGCTACTGCCTGAACTTTGTATGAGTGGAAGTAATGTCTCAGTTTCTTTGACCCCCAAATCACTGCGAGGCAGAATTTTTCTACTTCAGCATATTTAATCTCATAAGCCAGGAACTTCTTGCTGAGGTAATAAATTTTGAATTCCACCCCAAATTCATCCTTTTGAGCCATCATGGCGCCCACAGAACTGCCCTCTACTGCCAGATACAGGATAAGCGGTTTGATCGGTTGCGGCGGCCTTAGTACTGGTGGATTCAATAGATATTCCCTGATGCTATCAAAGGCTTTCTGGCAGTCTTCATTCCAGACCACAGGCTGATTCTTTCTAAGCAGCTTAAAAATAGGCTTGCATATTGAAGTGAGCTTGGTAATAAATCGGTTGACGTACTGCAGCTTGCCCAGGAAACTCCTTACATCCTTCTCCTTTTGCGGCACAGGCATCTCTCTGATGGCCTTCACCTTGTCTTGGTCAATTTCTATTCCCCTCTGGCTGACGACATGTCCCAATAGTTTTCCCGAACTCACTCCGAAAATGCACTTCTTGGGGTTAAGCCGCATATTATACTTGTCAATCCCGGTGAAGAACTTCTCTAGAGCTTCAAAGTGTCACTCTCGGGTGGCTAATTTGACCATCATGTCATCGACATACACCTCTACCTCTTTGTGGATCAAATCGCTCAGAATCTTCGTCGCCATCCACTGGTACGTGGCCCCTGCATTTTTCAGGGCGAAAGGCATAACCCGGTAGGTGTAGGTCCCCCATTCTGTGATGAAAGCGGTTTTAACCCGGTCAGCTATTTTGTTCAGGATCTGGTTGTAGCCCACATAACCATCTCCGAAGCTATACATCGCGCAGTTGGCGGCACTGTCTATCAACACATCGATATGGGGTAGTGGAAAATCATCTTTAGGGCAGGACTTGTTCAGATCTCGATAATCCACACACACCCTGACCTTTCCATTCTTCTTCGCTACAGGGACCACATTTGCCTACCATGTAGGATACTGCACTTCAATAAGGAACTTAGCTTCTATCTGCTGCCGAATTTCTTCCTTGACCTTATCAGCCCATTCCAGCCTGAGCCTTCTCAACTTCTGTTTCACAGGCTTATAGTCTGGATAAGTCGGGATAGCATGTCGATCCCCGGCATGTCCTCATAGGACCAGGCAAAGACTTTTTTTTGTTTTCTTATTATTCTCTCAAAATTTTTTCTCTCATCAGGAGTTATATTTGATGCTATTAGAATTTCTTTTGGATTTTCCGAGGTTCTAAGATTAAAAGGCGTTGTATCAG
Organism: Excoecaria cochinchinensis; assembly: GCA_947683425.1. Classification (NCBI taxonomy): domain Eukaryota; kingdom Viridiplantae; phylum Streptophyta; class Magnoliopsida; order Malpighiales; family Euphorbiaceae; genus Excoecaria; species Excoecaria cochinchinensis. The sequence goes on from CANTUQ010000158.1 coordinate 1,005,829, forward strand.
TGGAATCATTGTCAAAAATTTATGGAATATGATCATGCTCGTGCATGTTGAAATCATTGGAAATATTGCACAAGTAAGAGAAATCATTTGCCTTATTAATAATATTATAATTGTCATTTACATCATAAAAAGTTCTGGAATAAAAAGACAGTCTAAGCTAGAGTCTTCTTCTGCCACTCCAGAGGTTGATGCTGCCGCAGCTTGTTCATTGGCTTCCTGATTCAGCAGAGGCCCTTCAGGTATGTCTGAGGAAATCTTCAAATCCCCCATCTTCAGCTCTATTTCTGCTATCTTCTCTTTCCCTTTCAGCCTGGCAGCTAACATCTTCTCGGTGACGACCTCTTCAGGCTCGCATTTGTCCCAAGTAATACAATGAGTCATGACCTCTTCATCCCAGAAGTTCTCAGCGGTCTTGATAAACCCGACATGCCAGTCAAATACATCGTTAAAGATCTCGAATCCAGGGACAATCCTCCCCTTCACCCATTGTGGCTCATCTTCGCCAGTATAAACGCACACTGAGGATGCTGGTATAAAGCTTTCTGAAATATGAGGAATCTTATCCACCGTCTTCTTTTTGCCAAAACCGCCTCTGTACCCCAGACCCTTCCGGTTCTTCCGACCTCGAGTGGTGATCGCAGTCTGCAGCCCTTGAGAGTTTCTGCCCAAACCAGCCCCAGGGAGATAATGCATCTTCTTCATCATATTAACCACAGCTGGGTTATCCACTGACCCGTGCTCTTCTCCTATCATGGACACGTGGAAGCCACTAAATGGCTGATTAGCAATTTCACGCGTTGAAACCTGATTCTCCCTGGCTGCCTTGATAGTCACCACCTCCCCTTCATGTGGGAACTTTATCATTTGATGCAGCGTAGATGGCACCCCTCCTAACTTATGAAACCAAGGTCTCCCGAGCAGGGCTGAGAAGTTAGCTGGAATGGGCAGAACCACAAATTCTACTTCCACCTCAATGGGTCCCGTCTTGACCAGGGTCTTGAATGTTCCCGAGGCTTGCCTCCTTGAATTATCATAGGCTGTGATAGTCAGATCTGATCCACTGAGCATATCCTCACTCAAACCAAAAGCCTGAAGAGCTATCAGAGGGCACACATTGATAGAAGACCCATCATCCACCATAACGTAAGCAGTGTGCTTATCGTTAATCTATGCCTTGATATACAGGGGTCGGTTATGATTGCGGCCTTCGTCCGGTAGGTCGGCGTCAGAAAAAACCAATCTCTCCTCCGATCCTCCCTTAACTAGACCCAAAAGCTCTGATGGGGAAATTGTGGTGGTAACCGTGGCCTCAACCAAAGCCTCTACTACCTTCTGCCTATGAGAAGGGGACTGTCTTAAAAGATTCCAGATGGATATTTGAGCTGCAGTCTTCTTCAACTGCTTAACCATCTGATTCTCCTCTAGCTCTTTCTCCGTTGGCGTCTACGCTGGCTCAGGTACCCTCGTAATCTCAGGGACCACTCTCCCACTTCTTGTTACAGCCCCTATCTCTTCTTCATCCTCATCAGATCTCCACAAATCAAGGTTCATCTCTCTCTCCTCTTCAGCCTCTCCACCGCTCTCGCTGCTTCACCAACAATCAAGGATCGCCACGACTGCTCTCTCCTTTCTATCCTCGAAAAAATCAACAGCAATATTCTCGCCCCCATATAGGTCTTGTAGCACGTACCACTCTGGCAAGCTGGATCCGATCATAAACACTGGTGGTGGTACCGCGTTATAACCAGGCTTCTTCTCAGACTCCCTCTTCTCAGGGTCAGAAATTTGCTTGCTATCAATCAGGTCTTAGATAGAGTGCTGCAGCGCTTTACACTTGTCTGTCAGATGACCTGAGTGTTGATGGAACGCACATAATTCATTGTCCTTGTGTCCAGGCTTCCGTTGCGTCATAGCAGGCCTAGGAGCTAAGGGCTGCAATGTCCCTTCCTTCATCAACCTCCTCAAGACCCAAGACAGTGGTCTTCCTAAGTTCAAAAACTTCCTCTGGGTAGTGGCTTCAGTAGCAGACACCTCAACTGTTCTTCTGGTGCTACCACTGGGACCAGCTGGCCTACTGGTTCCTTGACCGGTATTAGCTCTCTTCGAAAAATTATCATTGTTAGCCTTCCGAGTCAAGAACTCCCCCTCTACTTCAATGGCTATATCCTTGAGAGACTCCCAGTCCTTCAACCCTTTCATCTTCAAACCATCCTTCAGGTACGGGCTTGCGTTCTTGATAAACAAACAGATCTGGACCTGGATGTCTTGCTTTCTCTGCATTTCTATTACTCGGTTTCGCCAGCGGATGAGATAATCATGGAAAGATTCCCCGGCCTTCTGCTGGAGGAGTTCAAGATCTTTAAGGGTCACCTCCATCCTGGTGTTGCAATCATACTGCCTCAAGAACTCCTCTGTGAGTAGATCCCAGTCTTCTTTAGTCCGACGATCGAGACTATGATACTAGTCGATGGCTTGTGCGGTCAGGCTCAGACAAAAGTATTCCACCTTCTGCTTCTTGGACAACGTGGTCCCTTTCATGACCAGAGAATATTATTTTACATGGGCAGTTGGGTCAGAAGTACCATCAAATTTCGGCACGTCTGGCATCTTGAAGTTGTAAGGAATCGGGTCTTCTCCCTCCAATTCCTTATCCTCTGGGTTCATCCCCTGACCCCTGCTCAGCATACGGGCCATGGCTTCAAACCTTTCTTCCATCTTTTTAAAAATGAAATCATCAGTCTGAGGTGCCTTCCCTCTCTCAGATGCAATGCTCATCTTATCATCTTCGATATCCCTATCATCATCAATCCTCAGTACAGGCCTTCTTCTCTGCTCTCCCGAAGCTACCGACCTCAGCTCTACTGGCGGCGGCCGAACGGGCTCTTCTCATCTCTCAGCTCTTTCTTCCTCTGGCTCATTCTATCTCACGGGAGGAGGAGGAGGAGGATTCTGCGGAGCGTTCTGTTGTGCCAAGGCAGTCAACATATTTATCATCCTGCCCTCAAATTCCTCAAATCGCCGGCCCACTTCTTCCGCTATCATGGCCTTGGTGGCGTCATCCCCCCTAGGCGAGTTTGCCATCTCAGATACAGTATAGCTGATCTCTGGTAAGATTTCTGGTAGGCCCTCTCTATCTGACAGCTCAGAAGTAGGAACTCGGATCAATCGTTCGGTAGGTGATCTAGTCCACCTGGGCAGATCTATGATGGCTACAAGGACAAGGCGTTATATATGATGCATGAAATGCAGGTGTAATACATGGTCGTGATATGCAACATTCACAATACACAAGCAAGCAAGTAGGTCCTTCCACCCTTATTTCTCCCACACGCGTGGTCGTGCAGTCTCTTTCCTAGGCGGGATTAGCCCAAGGGTCAATGAGGGACCCAATGGACACGCATGGTGCACGGCGAAAAACCGGCAGCATGACACTCCTATGCTAATGCACAAGCGAATGGATAATGATCATCATGTATTTAGACGTTCTAAAAATTTTGACATGGCCCTACCGGGGCATGAAAGCCTTTGGCTAGGTTATCAAGCAAGACATCTGGACTCACCCAATACATGAGGATCCATACAGCAAGCATGGAATTACGGTTCATATCACCTGTGGAAAGTAGCTACGGCCATTACATGAGCTTTTGGACAAGGGAGATGTTACTTTAAGGCTACCAAAGCATGATTCCTGCCGACAGGTCTAGCTCATCACGAGCATAACAACCGATCGGGTCATCATTTTGATATACCATTGCAGTACGAGACTTGGGCTGGTGATTACCCTTAACACTTCCCCAAATTTAGTAAAAATGGGGTCGTGCTTCAGGAACGCACCGGGGCTAAAAGAGGGACAAAACTAGCATATTCTAAGGCTCTAATGAGATGCAAATGCAAATTTGAGAGAAAGCAAATTTATGAATTAAATTTTAATCATAAATATTAAACGAGGTATTTTCAAATCGAAATCTCGAACCATATCGTCCCTAGTTGAGTCGCTATTGTGACGCGCGCCGGATCCCCGCAGCCGCCCATGGGACCGCCCGCTCGAGGGCGATCAGGGCATTTGTGGGTCCGTTGACAGCTTGCAATAAATTGTAAGTGCGTCTATGTTGGGCAACAAGGAGGTTTCATGCAGTCCCCACCCAATAGAACATTGGGAAAGTTTCTCTCGCCTCGGAGAGCCTAAGACTGCGCATGGTATCCATTTTGGGCCAGCCAGAGGGGTCTTTGAAGGTAAACCTCTCGCCCTGAGGAGCCTAGGATTAGCGCTAAAGTCTCGTGGCTCAAAAAGGTGTCTTGGAGGGTAGACCTCTAGCCTCTTTGAGCCCAAAGACCAGAGCTGGGTTCGGGATTTCTCATCTATTTCTACCTCGATTATTTTATGATCAAATTTTAATTATCATTAATTCGCTCTCTCTCCACACGATGCAATTAATCGAAGGCGCATTTATTCATATTTGGAAAGCCGTAAATGGGCAAGTAAATAGTGAAAGCACTTAATTACAATAATACAAGGAGTGGAATACAACTCCCTTTTGTAAATGTGCGATGCATACACGAATCGAGGTATTATTTATTTTGAGGACTTTGGTCCTCGCATGTATCATTATTAAAATTGGATATTTTTATTGTGATGATTTTATTGGATAAAAATAGGACATTGGGTCCTTATGTTTGTAAAAACCTCATTTTATTGAATATAAAACATTGATTCATTTTTATACTTAACGAGATACAAAAAGGGTATGTTCATGTACATAAGATAATCAATGAATAAATAAATGAAGGAAATAACCAAGGAAGTTTAGAAAACTAAACCGGACGAAATCCTCCGAGTATAGTAGATAGCCTCTCGAGCTCAGGATGGTCCAAGAAAATCAATATACACTCACAGAAAGTTAAAAGATGTCAATATAAAAAGAATCAACATAAATAAAGCCAAAATAACTTGAAAGATGTGGAAAAGATTTGAAAATGCGAGAACAGGACCCAGCGACGGCCTCTGTTGGGTGGCCGACGGACACCAATCAAAGTGACCGACATGTCCGTCGCTCACTCAAGAGGAAGAGCGTCTGTGAGTGGGGTTACCGACGGCCGTCGGTGATGAAGATGACCCGTCGGTCACCACTATCTCCGAAAAAAACAGTAAAAAAACTCTTTTAAAGCTAAAAAAAAGGGTTTTATCACAAAATGAGATGAGAAGAGTCAAAAATAAAGGAAAATAATAGCAAAAATTGAAAGAACAGCAAAATAAGGAGCAAAGATAAAATGATATGGAGAATGAGTCCGGAATATTTACCCTCAGATAATGCTTAAGTGAGATTCTTGATGTTGATTAGAGCCCCGCGCGTTCCACGAGAAGCGAAGTGAAGGATCGAAAGGAGGAAAATAGATTATTTCCTCCTCAACCCCTCAAAAGATTGACTTTGTAATTAAAATCTAAAGAAAACTAATTAGTTTTAGTTTCTTTTTAATGATTTGATCCTATAATTAAAAGAAATTCTTTGATGAATGTGTTTGCTGGAAGAGAGAGAAAATGTGCTTGAATTTTGGCAGAGTTTCCCCTCTTTGAAAATTTTTGGAACCCTTTTTAGAAGAAAATCTGAAACTTTTATAGGCCAGGCACGACCGACGGGCGTCGGTGTATGGAGGCGGGCGTCGGAAGAATCCTTCTGACACAAGGATTCGTCCGACGGCCCTGCCACATCCACCGACGGGCGTCGGAAAGGTTGCGTGCTCCGGGAAATCAGGCGGCGCTCTGGCAGAGGCGGTGCTTTTCGACGGGCGTCGGAAAATACCACAGGCCTTCTATGACCCTAAGTGACGGGCTGGCCCCCAAAGACGGGCTGGCCGTCTGTGGAGGAAAATATACCTTTTTGACTCGAAAACTCCCTATTTTCTCCCCCTCTGCCTACGAAAGGTGAAAAGACTCATTTCTCGTGGAGCGTGGGACTAAAACCTCCAAATCCAAACCATTTATACAGGCTTGGATATTGATTTCATCACAGGGTAATCTCTGATCCAGACCGCTCCGGGACACGGTGCTTACACATACATAACCCATTCGGCCTCACATGTACATCATACATCATGCAACTTTTTCATGTTCTAACACATGCCAAATACCATGTATACACCATAATCATGCCATAAACATCAGCATACATCATGAAAAACCCATGTATACCATTCGGCATACATACTAATCTTTCACTCTCAATTCTTTTCATCAACTTTAACATTTATTTATGTCATTTACATGTTGAATAACATAATTATGCCATTATTTTTCGTTAAAACTCATCAAAATCATACCTTTACATATGATAACCATTCGGCCACATACATACATCATACATCGTGACATTTTCACATGCTCTAACACATACTATTAGATAGATCGCATGCCAAATACCATGTATACATCGTAAACATGCCCTAAACATCATCAAAACACATCAAAATCATGTGATATACCATTCGGCCTAAGTAAAGATTCATCATGCCAACTTTGTTTTCTCATTTTAAACATTCATATCATCATTTTTAACCTTCTTAAACATGTCTATATGGTTTGATTCAATTAAACATGTATATTTCACATATTTTATGTTTAAACATAACTAAAAATCATACTTTTAACATGAAAAAAGGAGGATATTGTATCCACTAACCTTATTTTCATTCTCTCCATACTTTAATCTTCCTTTCCTTAGCTTTACTCCATGAAACATCACCATCTCCTTTGAAATCCTTAAGTGACCGAATTTCCTCATTAAAGAAACCACCATTATTTCACTTCATTTATTCAATATGACATCATAAACATCATCTAAATACCATAAAATACCTATAGGAACCTTAAATTAAATTATAGAACCCTAATCCACATACCTCATTTTGAGGCATAACCTTTGTCACTTGCTTTTTTCACTTTTAATCCACCAAATGAACTCTAATCACCACCATCAGATTCTAGAGAGGCTAAAATTTGCTTAGAAGGCTTGGATTTGGGGAGAGATGAAGAGAGAATTGAAGAAAATGGAGGAAAAATCAAGATGAACAAGTATGCCTTATGGAGGAGGAGAGCTGCTGGAATTCTAGGGATTTCGCTAGAGAAATTTGATATTCCAGCCTTTATATAGCCTCTCCTAATGGGCCAAATCATGGGCCAATCAATTGGGCCAAACCAAAAGCCCATTTGGGTAGTATAAGCCCATTCTCCAACTAAAAATAATGTCTCCCACTTCCCAAGTTCAATTTCACTCAAAATCAATTCCATAATTCTTAAACTATATAATTTAGCCTCCACATAAAATTTTAGCTCAACCGGAGATCGTTTCCCGGTCCGATAATTTCTTACCAGTCCGATAACTCAATTTTCTGTCTCACCATAAAATTTATTTTTCATTACCATTTAATTCTCCATAATATTTCATGGAAGTTCACTCTTTTAGATAATTTTTTTGAAGTCTATAATTGCATTTATAGTCCGGTCAAATTTTGGTCAAACTGGTTCTAACTAAAGTTAACTGGTCCGATCGGTCCGGTCTGGCTCACTGGTTGAACCAGTTCGATTCACTTTTTGTCCTTAACTTATATTTTTCTCTTAATATCTCATTTGGCCTTTGTTTCACCTTAATCAGGGTCCTTCTCCTGTCCAGTTTAATTAAACCGGTTTGATTCACTCATTTTTAGTGTTATCATAAAATTATTTTTTTACTACCAAACTGTTATACACACTATTTTGAGTCTATTTATGCCTTCAAATAACTTTTCGGAGGTCGTTTACTATCTTTAAGGCCTCGGTCAAATCTCGGTCAAACCTAGTTACTATTTGAATTGAACCGGAGGCTTTTCTTCTATTTAACATTCGGGGACCTGTTTGATCTCGTTTTTACTCCAAATTATACTACCAGACTTGTAATAACCTGTACTTTCTAATGGTCCAATAAAATAATTTTCACTTTGTAGCATCCTAATCCCACATGTAATATGCCGAAAGGAAACATGGTCAAAGAGCTACGGTGAGCGGAGGGTGCTACCAGACAAAAGCACTCTTAGCAAAACGGAATACTAAAAATTTCTAAAATCGGAACCTCAAGACATTCACATCCTAAACCTATATCATCCACACATCATTATTCGTACTATAGAATATTACAACTTATTACAAGTGCTAATAAATAAAAACTTAATTACATGCCAAAATCAAAAACATTTCCTATAGAGATCTACCGACTTATTGGCCAAAGTCACAAAGGACCATTGCGCTACTCTGATCTCCTAACCTGCACGGAGAAACACCCGTGCAAAGCGATAATGCTTAGGAGGGATCCATAAACAATAATAACCATCCACTCACAGAGATAGTGATACCAGCACATGCATTTACACATATTCATAACCATAAAATATACCGGTTAAATTTATCACAAATTCATATTCTTTCCTCATACAAAAACTTACACCATTTCTTATGCACATTCGCTTTTATACCATAGCCAGAATTTACTTTATTACCTTTTTAATTTACATTGACATAATATATGCTCATTGTTTGCCTAATTCATTTAATTAACCATATTAATAGTTATACATCATAGGTTACCAAAAATACATTTTGCTAATCAGAAATATTAAGCCTTACCAATTCCCATATTTACTAATAGTTCCAAAATCATGCATATAATAGTATTAGCGCTTACATTAAAACATTTCACTTATTCAACCAATTAATTGATCAAAACCAACAAAAACATTCAGACTTTCAGATTTGGTTCAGGCTTGGAATAATTATTTCAAGCTTCCTATGTATCCCTATGATTGGGGAATCAGAACCACGTAGTTCTATAGAAAACCTTTGTACATACGTATTCCAAAATTAATTCTAAATCCTTTATTAAATTCGGTTATCTATATCGTTCTTACCACTTTATTTCCCATTAACTATAAATCAACATGCAACTATCGTATTCTTTGAGAACCAACAAGCAATACACAAGGATTCCTTATCGATATACTTACAATGGTCGTCCAAACTAAGGTTCAGAAGACAAGCAAATACATAACATACATGTGTTCTCAATTCAATATGTAAATGAATATATTTATAAAATTCATTCGCTAATTATTCAACCATAACAAATATGCATATGAAATATTTCAATAATTCTTTACAAAGACTTCATACAGACAATAATACTCATAGCTTTTGAACAAATTTATAACATGCATTATCCACATACGAATTCTCATGCAATCAATTTTCATTCATTTCATACACATTTACTAAAATGAATGTCATTTGCTACATCTCTTTCATTTAACTGACATTAGCTTCAGATACAAAAGTACTTAGGTACTCGTACATACCACACAATTCCACATAGGTGTCCATGAAGGATCCAAAATAGAGGAGTGCGTAGAGCACAAGTTCAAATGGCATTTATCACAAATGCATCAGATGCTTATTCACGTATTCTTTATGCAAATCGTCACCGAACTTATCATTTAATTCATATTATTTTACTCTTTTAATTGCCTGCTAAGTCAAGGGGGGTGGATAAGCGAGTAACATAACACATTGGGAGTACCCATGGGTACAAGCAAAAAGCAACATCTTAATTTCTCATTCAAAACATTTTCACATTGGGGATCTTAAACAAGATCCTTACACATTGAGGTTCGCGAGGTACTAAATGGGGACCTAATTAGGGTCCAAATAGAACAAAGGGGCTGCAGTATTAGAACTCTATCGGCATGCCTATATATCCACGATCGACTCACACAGGCTAAATTTTCCATATCATTATTGAATTCGTCACGTTTCACTTATATATATATATACATTCCATTAAATACTTGCTTCATTCTTTTATGATCACATAGACACATGTATCAATATATATATATATACCTACCATGTGCACTAATTTCAGTAACCTTACATTACACATATACATTTATAACACAATAATGGTAAATTAAATTCTCATATTTCACAAAATACTATGCATGGGAACACATAAAAAGATCCACATTTTAAATCATATAAGCATAACATTAGTGGAAAACCATGCAATGAAGAAATCTTTTGAAAATGTTTTAGGCAAAGGGGTCTGTCGCACTCGCGATAGACGAGTCCCATGAAGCGATCACGAGTCGTGCTTACTGTCACGACTCGTGAAGGCAAACTTATTAAAGTATAACAAAAGAATAGAGACAAGCAGGAATTGGGATAAAAGTTGCCACGACTTGTTTTAGCCAGTACGAGTCGTGCTTCCGAGCACGAATTGTGCTCCCGAGCAGGGGTCGTGCTCCCCATGCCGAACGGGCCCTCATGCCGAACGGGCACTTAGCACTAGTCATGCTTCCCAGCATGAGTTGTGCTCTCTATGCCAAGTTGTGCTCTCATTCCAAGCGGACTCTCATGCCGAGCGGGCTCTCTTACCGAGCGGGATCCTCATGCTGAGTTGTGAAGCTTGACACGACTCGTGCATTCCTCTGCTAATGGTTTGGCTACTTGGGAGGTGTTGAAATTACCTGACTCTATCGTGCTCGCGATAAAGTCGCATTTCCATATCTCCTGCGAACTGCAGAAATCATTTTCTTTTAAAAACTTACCCAAACCTTCCGATCAAACCAAAACTCATCACAACTCATATAAAACATCCAATTCATCATAAACAACATAAAAAAAAAAACCAACATTCACACCAATTAATACAATTACATCATGCAATTAGCATAATCAAAAACTCTAACTTTACAATCAGCAAAAATAACTTCAAATTCTAAATCAAAGCATACTTTGGCTCAATAATTCACATTCAAAGCATCTTAACTCAAATTACTCAAGACCCATAACATTTGAACATATCTAAACAACTTCAACTCCATAAATTTCTAGAAAATCAAATCAAAACCCCAAATCAAAATATACATTAAAATAACAAAATCCCTAACCTTAACTCCTTTGCTCCTAATGGCTTCCTTAGATGATCTTTCTTGTTCCAAAAACACATCCAAGATCTTTTTCATCTAAAATCCTCATCAATATACACACAAATACAAAATATAAATCTAGGGTTTCAAAAACCACTCAAAAGAAATCAAAGAAATCAAAGCTTAACTCACCTTTCTAGCAAGACCTTCACGTGATTCACTTGATCCAACAACTCCAACATTCAAATCTTGGGCTTAGATTTAAAGGGAAGTAGATGGCATTGGAGCACAAAAGAAAAGAAGAAGAAGAAGAAGAAGAAGAAGGGAAACAGGAAAAAGGAACGGGAACAAGAGAGGGGAAAGCAAATTTTTCTCCCTCTCTCTCCTTTTATCTCTTCTTTTATATCCTTTCCCACTTCTTGCCACTTGTCACCATCCTATTGGCCTAAAATAGATATTTATGTCAATTCTCCTATTTAGTCCATCAACTTTTATAGCCTCATACATTGGTATTCATAACTTAATAATCCTTCACATTGGCCCACTTAATTAATCTTATTCTTTCAATCAAGTCCTAATTCCAGATTTCACAATTTACTATTTGCCACTCTTGCCGAAACTTTTACATAAATTCTTAAATTCTCCAAATGGCATACCAAACATTTCAACTTGCACAACTTCGATCACTACTCATCCTCAATATGCACGAATCCTTCTAGGGTACTTTTCGGGTTGTTAGACACTTTCGGGTTCCCAAGAAGTCACCCATCAGGGCTTCCCTGACCCGAGCACGTTTAACCTTTCTTTTCTTCTGTCTTTTAGGATCCAATTACTGATATTTTCACCTTAAATTTTTACTACATACTCTATAGATTTCACTGATTATTACTGACCCGATATTCAGGCCATTACAGTTTCTTCCTTTGTGAATTTGGCCAATGTAGAGGAAGAAAGAGGAGAAGGTTGCTCAAGGGGGAAGGGCAAAGAGAAGGAGGAATAAGAGACATAAAGCAAGTATTAGAGGTTTGTGGTTACTAAATTCACCATTTTCCCTTGGAATTTTTATGAATTTTGGTTATGTTTAGAGTGAATTGTGTGTATTATGCATGCTAAATTGGAAGTAACTTGACAAATGTGCTTTAGGAGGTTAGAACTGACTTTTAGTAAGTTAAAATTGAAATAAAATAATTTGTAAGGGAAAAATCCTAATGGACCGAATGGTATATGTACAACATAATTGGGTGTATTTGATGTTTAATGTTAAATTGTAACATTTATATGTAAATTGAGGTGTAAAGTATTAAATTGAATGATAAATGAAGAAAAAAATGGTAGTATGAAGGATACCTTGGACCGAATGGGTTTTATTAAATATTTTTAGTATATGTTACTAACTTGTGAAAAAAAATAGTATAAAGTGATTATAAAAGATATTTATGGGTATAATACATTTATAGAAGGTTGTTGATTTACTTGAAGGTGACTTTATTTTAAAATGGTATGATGACTGAAATTGAATTATTGAATATTGTATGATTAAAAGTGAATTTAAAATATTTTAAGTGTAAAATTTATTAAATGAGAAGAATGGAAATGAGTTAATGAAAAGAATTTAATTTATATGACTTTTCTGCCCTTAGTAGTGTCTGGTAGTTTATCTAATTCAGGATATGATGGCTACCGCGGTTAGAGTTATTACGACTCCATTGGGTAGGCCAATAATGGAGTACCACAGTGAAAAGTGATAAAGTGTTTAGTGATAGTGTTGAGTGGTCCTTCGGGGTCACTCTATAGTGTTGTGGACCTTTGGGATCCACATCCTATGTATTCGGTTCACAGATTTCTACCGGAGTGGTACTAGGTGCAATACGATAATATTGATTTATCATTGACAAATTGAAAGTGGCATGAAATAGAAATAAGGATTTAAGAACCCGAAAATAATTGACTTGATAGTAAGAATTTAATTAGCAATAAGATAAATTAAAGGAAATATTGAAATGAAAGGATGAACTTGGAAATTTAGTTAAAAATAGGAATTATATATTAGAAATGAAAACCAGTGTTATAAAATAAATTTTTATACATGTGTGTGTTTGTGAATGCATTGATAGTGGAAAGTTTTGTATTAGTAACCACCACTGAGCATTTTTAATACACAGCATGTAGTTTTATTGACTATGTGCAGGTACAATGGGTTTTTGTGAAGAATACGCATACCTCGAGAATTTGGAGCTGAAGAAGTATAGTTAGTGAAGAATCTTTTTGTATGATTTTTTGGAATATGTATATGTATAAATGCAAATCTTTCAGATATTGTTATAGCATGTATATGAACAAGTGATTATGATTATCTGTAATTATTAAATATTATTTGTGGATAATATGATGATTGTGGATCGGTGGATGGGTTGTTGTTGTTGTGGTGTCCAGGATGGGTTGTGTTTAGTTTGAATTTGAAGGGTGGATAGTTAATATTATAGCCATCATGTTGTCGAATTTCTCCTAGACAAATAGTAACTTTCCATATGATTGAGCCGTTAATGAAAAATAATGAGATTCACATAAGTAAGATGAATGAATGAAATTATTGGTTTTAGAAAAAAAAAAATTAACCGAATTTTTCTTAGTCTTGCCTTATTAGCAACGCTAAGCGTTTTCCACCTACAACGCATGTATCGCAAAGTGTTTGTAATGCCCGTTCCCATCCTAGCATAGCTTTGTTGTGGCAATCCAGATAGTCGTCATGACACATATCACATAGCACACACACATACAATCGCTCATATACAAAATCCTTAACTAATAAATTTCTTTCACATGCAGTGGAAGGCAGTTCAATATGCATACTTATGCCCATACTTTCCTCTTATATTACATGTCAAGCATGCTCGATAGTTGAATTATAACTCTTTATATGCCAAAAGCTATTAATTACATATATATAGTACAAAATAACAAAACCCATACTAAGCAAAGAGTCTTATTCAGTCTATAACCAAATTCAGAAGAAGGATCCTTTATAGCAATCCTACACCGAAGCACTACCTCCTCATCAAACAAGTACCACGACCTCAAAGATGGCCCCAGGTCAAGAGTAGGCAGATGTAGCGCTCTCAAAATCAAGGTGATCAGTCCACCAATCCCGATCCTCTTCCTTGCAGTAGCCGTGGCTCTCTTCAGTTGCATACAAAACCAGGGTACAGCATTAACTCTGATGTCGGTCTCCATAGCATATAGAAAAAATAGATCCGGTGTGGTCACATTGCTAGGACATCCTAGTCGCATGAACATCGAAGAGGTCATGACTCTATGTAGGTACTCATAGATAGGAGAGCAAAGCTTAGTTGACTTGGTGTTGCTAGCATTGAAGTGCATATTGGGCTTCCCGATGATGGCCCAATGCGTAGCTGAATCTGTAACCCCCGACACCCCCGTTGGAAGGATGCAGGGTGCGCTATCGACACTCACTCACGACACGACAAACATACAAGCATAACAATACATACGTGCACTAAGTAGAAGCATTCACTAACAATAATAATAGAAAATCATGTATCATATATAATCAAAATAGAGTTATATACAATATCCAAAAGATTACATCTTAAATCCTTTACAAAATTACATATGCCACTATACGAAAATAATACATATACAAAAAAAATTACAAGAGGAGACAAAAATAAATAACTCTACGTCTATGTAGCCAGCCTGCAGATGCGCGAACGGTAACCCAAAATCCTACCACCTACATGGGAAAAGAACTCGTGCTAAGCGATAACGCTTAGTGGGGCGGAATATGAACAACAAAACACTATACAATAATATCATGCAAATACACATAAATTAAGCATCACATTGAATTCACTAAGTATCAGAAACTAGAGATATACAGATCACTTCACTTTATGAAACCATAACTAGATAATGGAAAGCAATAATCAATAGTACTAACTAGAATCACATACTATTCAAAACACTTCACTAAGCAAAAGCCAAACACTTCAAATAATAGCCTGAACTTCACTTGTGGTGGATAAGGAACACTACATGGGAGACCGAAGCCTCAAATACATTTATACCCAAAGGTAGCACAGGACACCGGAGTCTCAAAATATTTTCACTAAGATCTTAACGGAGGTCAACCGTAATCACTTGCCCCATAGCGGGGTCAACACGGACAGCTGCAGTCACTAACCCTTCTGAAGCATGCTTAATTATCCACTACCTTGACACTTCAGGCTTAACTACTCACTCACAATTACAGTACTTTAAATTAATCCAAGTACACAAATCAAAACACTATCATATTTAATATTCACTATTATAACACTAGAATAATATAACATCAAGGCATAAGTAAAACCGTACACCATGCAATAGTGAGACACCTTGCAAAGTGGGGCAAAAGAATCACTTCGGAAAATAGGGCACGTAGGAAGGGCCTCTGTCGCGATCGCAACATGTGTTGCGCTCACAATAGAGAGAGCGAGGTACCCCGTCACGTGCTCATGACAACGCGCACTTGCAATGAAGCACGCCCAATAAACAATCACAGTACTGAGCTCTGTCGCGCTCGCAACAGAGACAGGACACTCCCCCTTCGCGATCGGGCTCGCAGGCGCGTTCGCACTAGGGCTCGGCTTACTGAGCTCTCTGTCGCGCTCGCGATATTCATCACGCTCGTGACAGAGGGCTCCTCAGCAACAAAAGAACCATTCCGCACTTTGTCGCGCTCACGATAGGCATCGTGCCCGTGATAGAGACTAGAATGCCCAGAAATTGTTCTTCACTGCACTTCCTTCCAACTCATCCAACACCAAAACCACTCAATAATGCACTAACACTCACCTCATTAATCCAAGGCATACCAAGACATGCTTAACATCAATATATCCTTAAATTACACTAATTTGCACAAGAATTTACAATTGAATCACTAAGGCAAACAAATCATGGTTTACACTAACACCTGAATGTTTACCACCAAACTCACATGCAAATCACTACAACTTAATCATGCCAAACTAACACTCTTACTCAAACAATTACATACCTTTACACATATTATAACACTCAAGATCATCAGAAAATCAAAGCATAACACACAACAATCCAAGATGAGAAAACAAGGGCAAAACACTCCCAAACAGCACACATTCAAGACAGAGCTCCCAAACCTGATAAAGAGGCTTCAATCTAATTCCTTCACAAATCCCACCTTCTCTTTTCCTTTGCTCTTCCTTATCTCCTCTGATTCTTGCACAAAACCCAGTCAAAACACACTTTAAGTCAAGTCATACTATCACTCTTCAAAACCAGAAATTTAAAGAATAAGAAGGAGATGAAGAAACCCAACTCAAACCCAATCCCTTCCCTTCCTTCCCTCTCTCATGCTTTTACATTAAATGCTCACCTAACAACTCCACTTGGCATGCTCTTAAAGGACCAAACATTTCCATCTTTGACTTACCAATCCTTGGCACCATACTCCTACCTCACTAGATACTTCTTATTAAATATCTACATCTTTGTTACCAAACACCACACACACACTAGATTAACTCTTATAATATCCCCTCAATCCTTATACCATACACATAATCCACTACATAATTTCCTCACTTAACATATTTAATTAATTTTTTTACAATTAAGTCCTTACTATCTAAATTTTCTCATGCATAAATTACTGAAATACCCCTTAATTTTCTGACTTACACACAAATTCCGACTAGGCCCATTTTGGGTTATTACAGAATCACCCAAAATATGTACTTCTCCATCCACTGGCAGTCTCAAGTACCTAGCCAAGTCCAAAATCGATAGAAAGTAGGGAGTATTGCTGACTCTAAACTGAATGGTATTCACATCATCTTTAGATAACCTTGGAGAGGACTAAAAAGTACTAAGAAAATCCAATGTTATCTCAGGATGAGATGGACCATTCAGACTAAAGAATTCTTCCCATCCAATATTTCTCTTCATAAATAATGCCCTCTCTTAAATTCCAAGTACAATAAGTGTCTTCAAACTCATGAACCTACTAGAAATGATGATCTTTGTAGCTAATTTGTTGAACAATGTGCGCTATACCGGAGTCAACAAATCAGGAGGTGGAATGGGCGCTGACGATTGCTCAGCTTCTCTATTTCAAACCATGGTTCTTAAAAGAAAGTATAAACTTCATCGAAAGCATCCTTAGCTTCATTAAGTACAAACCACATATATGACTACATTAAAAGAATAATAACAAAACTCACAACTTCAAAACAGAAATTTGCACAATACACAAAGTGTTCTATTTAACGAAGATGCAAAATGTGAATAATTAAGCAAAAGACATAGGTATAAACAAATGAAGCACAAAATTAATGGACAAATTTAATCAAAATTGAAAGATTTGACAAGAAAGAATTTAAAGAAATTAAAAATGCAAGCACTAGGTGGAAAATAAAAATAAGCACAAGTAATTATACCTTGAAGTGTGTATGCCAAAAATAATATAAATGCAATTTAATGGAAAATAAGAGATAGAAATGTTAAGTTTACTTTCAACATGCTTTATTAATAGCAAAATGTATAGGGCAAAATTCAAAGTCGCATGTAAATAAGATTTTAAACATTTGGCATCCAAATCAACTCATCCTAATCCCATCAATTCGGGAGCTAGAAAACATGCATTTGTCTCAGCACAATCAAGTACAATTATCAATTGCATCTAAATTGAAAAGCTAAAGCAACAGCAATAATTTCAAATAAGAAAATTACAAACCATAATTTCAAGCAATTCACAACTAATATTGCAACATTTCCCCTTATCCATGCTATTCCTAAATAAATCAATACAATGAAAACATTTCATTTCCCAAACTGAAGTTCAAAATCCCATTTTCCATGATTCTCTCTTTAAAATGACAAATTAATGACAAATGCAAGCTAGAAAATAAAAAAAAAAAAAGTCCAAAACTCTGTCAAAATGGCAGCCTCAACACTTAGCAAGGAATAATATAAAAATTGAGCTCAAAAGAGTGATAATTCCTAAATAAACTGCTCCATGAACACTGGACAAACTTTCAACACAGTAGCAGTTTAAACCAGCTCCAATAGTGCCACAAGTAACAAATTTTTATGTAGTTTTAGCACAAAATTCATGCCAGCCAATTCTAAAATAATCCTCACAGCTCACATTAACAATTTTTAGAAGAATCCATGCACAAAAATTGTTGTACATATCAATTAAAAGCACAAAATTTATATGAACGTCCATTGAGGCATTTAAGCAAACAGTTGGTGTGCATGAATAAAAGCTGAATTTTTGTAGGAAATTTAATAATCCCAACACCCAAAAATCTGTACAAACATGTAAACAAGCATCATAATTCACTTAATTATAAATAAACAACAAAATCTCAGAGAAATCAAATGAAACCCGATGCCCTTTTAAAACATAAAACGTTGAGAATAGAGTGGAGGGAAAGAGGCGTACCTGAGCTTGCCGAAATTATCTAGCTGACTAAAAAAAAATTTGAAGAGTAATAGTGGGAGGGAGAGAGCTCTTAAACTCTATTGAAACGCTTATAGTTTTGCACAAAATAGAGGAAATCAGAATCTCGGGCAAAGAAGATTTGGGAAAAGATGCAAAATTCAGGAGATAAAAAGAATAAATTCTAAACACAGTTTTGAAACGAAAATTAAATTTAAATTACCTGAGAAAAGCTTGGTGTGCCAATGAAGATCGAAGAAAAATATTGAGAGAAAATTTAAATTTAGGGGGGGGGGGGTGGGAAACAGGGGAGAAAAGAAAAGAGAAGAGCAACAAGAAATGAACACGGTGTGTTTTAAAATGGGTCTGGGTAAAAAGCACAGCAAAAGCACAGTTGTGTTTCTTCACAGCGCACTGTATCAGCATTTTTTAAATGAAAGCACAACTATGTTTTCACAACTGACCTACTTACTACAGTGGAAAATGCTACTGCCCTGGAAGCTCCAATTTACACTTTCTGCTACTCAAATTTTTTTTTTCCAAATCATTATCCCTCTTAATTTCCAAAACAATAAAATAAACCAAAACCAATTAAAACCAAAAATTAAAAACCAACAAAATAAACATTAAAACAACAAATTAACATTCTAACGCACCAAAATTTTAAGAGAAATATTTTATTATTATTATATATTTTTTTTAATAAAAATGCAAAATAAACAACAAAAAATTAAAACATAAAACACAAAAACACAAATAAGTGACAAAAAATTAAAGAGGAATCAGAAAAAGTTATGGTTTATTGAGTCCCAGCTCGACTCCTATTAGTCTAAGGTGGACGAGCTTGTGAACCAAATAATGGTCTTTTTGGTTTTTGCTCCTCATTTTCCCCCATTAGTAAGAGAAAATCATCGAAAGCCACCAAGGTGAAAAATTCCATGTCTTCGATGAAGTATGACTCCACCTTGGGTTCACCATAAATGAACTCTACCGGCTCTTCTAGCCTAAATAGATCCTTCAAATAGACTGAATTCAATGCTTCCATTTAAGAATCGCACAACTCTTGCTCCTTTGGTGTAATATCCAGCACAGAAAAATTGAAATTAGTTTCCAAACAAACATAAGATTCATCTTCAAAAATAATTGGCTCCTTTTTTTCTTCATGCAACCCATCCTCAAAAATTTCAAAATTCTCTATAATCTTTATAGATGCATGACTCAATTCACCACTATCTCTTTGATCACGCAAAGAGATACTTAAAAGCTCCAACTTGGATTCCAAATTGTGGATCCCCAGTTCTTGACTCCTTAATAGATTCTCTTGAGTTTTGATCCTCTCCTCTTGATAGTTGATTGTAGCCTTCCACTCTTCCTTCTCCGCTTGAATTGGTTCTCTCTACAATTTATGTAGTCTAGAAGAACTTTGACTTTGGAAGAGTTAGACTCTTGTGATTCCCATGGAGAGTAAGGATATTCAAAGGACGGTGAATAGGTGACTGGTGAAGGTGTACGCAATTGTCGTAACTCTTGAATCTCCCTCATCACATCATTCATTTCAGCTGCAAAAGGTCCAACTCATAGTCTTAGACATTATCTTGCATCATTTTGAAAATACCTCAACATTTTCCTGTAAAAATAAATACCAAATTAAAACAAAGAAAAATAAAAATCTCAAACTAACTCAACTAAAGATATGAAAAAGAATAGCACCGTTTGTCCCTAGCAACAGCGCCAAAAACTTTATCGGTGGTCAGCAAGTGTACTGAATCGACAAGTAATATAGCAAGTATAATTAAAGACCCGTGAATATTGAACCCAAGGGAAAAAAGGATTATCACATTAAATATCTATTGTTGAGTGAATCCGAGATATCCCCAAATTGTTTTGACGGCAAATTCTAAGCTAAGCAAGAAATAAAATTATAAAATAATAATTAACTATAAAATTGTTCATCATGAAATTGAACAAGGAAGAATTGGATGCTTAGAAAATTCTATCCTCATAAATGTAGTTGGATATAGGTAAATATATATTAACATGAAATTATGAACAACCAAACTAAACCCAAGACAACCATTTCGAATTTAGCTATTCTAAGTAATATGCCTACCATTCCGGATTCAGCCTATTAATTAGCTTAAGTACGGGTTACCAAATCCTATGTCCAAAATAACTTGCCATTCTAGATCAAGCTATCTGAAGCCTATCTATTCCTCACTATTCTGAAACTAATGACATTAACACCCACAACCCAACTTACCATCCTGGATTCAGCTGGAAATATGAATGCCAATATTAAAGGAATAGAGCACTTGCATAAACAACAATTTACGGATTTAGCTCTAATCATCATCATAAATTCATATAAGAAGATTAAGAGAAATAGAAGAAACATGAAAATATTCATTAAACCCAAATATCCAAAATACAAATAAAATTCAAGAACTCCTAAGCATGAATAACTACTCTAACATAAAGGATACAAACATAAAATATGAAATATTAAAGTTTATAATACACCCTTGATGAGAGAAAAATAGATCTTGAAACCCCTTCTTCTTCAACCTTGGAATTTTCTTAAATCTCAAAATAGAGATCTAAACTAAATCAATCTAAATTAATTAAGAACAAAACTGGAATTTAAAATTTAATCTAAACTAAAAGCAGTATTTAAGAAATAAAAAGACCCTAAAAATTAAATTGAAAGACTGCCTAAAAACTAAAACTAGCTATATTTTTTAAGATGAAGCGGTATTTGCTTTCAAAGTCTGAAGAAAAGCACGACTGTGCTTTGGAAAGCACAGCTGTGTTTTTGAATAAGATGCGCTCTTAGGGTTGCATCGTGTGCATGTAATCTAGTGGAAAATGGTGATAACACAGCTGTGTTTCTCGTCGAAACACAGTTGTGTTTTGGGCGTGGATGTGCACATCGTGTACGTGCCTCTCACTGCGTAATACAGCTGTGTTTCTTGTGAAAACACAGCTGTGTTCTTCATTGCTCTCGCTTATGCTGGACGTTGGTAGCACAGCTGTGCTATGCAAAAGCACTTATGCTTTTGGGCAGTTTTGCTCTCCTTCACGCAATTTCTTCTAAAATCAACCTTGAACCTGCAATTTATCTCCGAATTAAAATAAAATGCCTGAAAAACATCCCAAAACTTAGTAAAAATTGTAAAAACATTATAAAGAAATAAAATAAAATAAACTAACTATTTAAGACTAAAAATAAATAAATAAAATACATAATTATGCCAAAAGTTAACCTAAAATATTAATATAATTGCAACTTATCAACTACCCCAAACTCAAACCGTTACTTGTCCTCGAGTAAACTGAATGAACCATATTCTCAACCATTTCAATCTCAACAAAAGAAAATAAGGAGTCATTCTCAATTAAGGAACAAGAAAATAGACTCACAAATACGGGTTGATTTCACTCACGGTCACTCAACTTATCACTTATCGCGCAAAAGTAACCGACTTTTTTTTTCTTACTTAAATGTCATTGAACTTTTAATATTTTTGCAAAAAAGTCATGTTGACTGGAATCCGGCGAGGACCCTCGCCGGATTGATGACATGGCATGCCATATCAGAAACTACATGCCGTTTAACAATATCTCCAACAAATGCTACATCTAAATCAATTTCACTCACGGTCACTAAACTTATAATTTATCGCGCAAAAGTAACTAATTTTCTTTTTTTCCAACTTAAATGTTATTGAACTTCTAATATTTTTGAAAAAAAGTCATATATTTACTATTCGTTGCCACGTGTCATATGCCATGTTATCAATCCGGCACGGGTTCTCGCCGAATTCCGGTTAACATGACTTTTTGTCAAAAATGTTAGAAGTTCAGTGACATTTAAGTAACGAAAAAAGAGTCAATTACTTTTGTGCGATAAGTGATAAGTTAAGTGACCATAAGTGAAATTGACCCTACAAATACCCATGCTCACTACACAACAAATATACACAAGAACATACCAAACAATTTCTCTGTGTGTGTGCAAAAAGCCAAAACCGAATTTTTATCATTTAAAAACAAAACTTTTAGAAGCAAAGTTGGGAATAAAAATCAACTCGAATATATAAATACACTCATGGCTTTCCACTCAAAGCTTAAGAAACACCATAAGCCTCTTCCTACGTACCAAACCTTACTAGAAGGTCATCTCTGCTAAATTGGACGAGACAAAACAAAGAATCAAGAGGTCTTACATTTTGGTTGTAATGTTAGGCTTAGGTAAATTCGCTAACAAAGAAAGATCAAGTCACTAGAGAACAACGGCCACTACCTAAACAAAACCACAATCACCCAACTAGACCATTGAATATTCCCTAACCCAATTACTTACCATCAAAACAAAATTGGCCTTAATAACATTTTAGCTTATCAAATTAGCTCAAAATAATAAATGCCACATAATATTCAACAATGATCATCACAAGGCACTAGTTTAAGTTTTACTAAATTTTTGTACCCAAAACTCACATTTTACTCAGTTAGCTAGGAAAAACTTGCAATGCTTCTTCTTTTTCAATTAATTTATTTATTTTTGTTTTGTTTTTTTTTAAAGGAGCATAAAAACCAACTAGCCATTAACAATTAATGAAATACTTAAGTAATCTAAAAATCTCAACGAGAACTAAAATTGAGCTCTAATTTTCAAAAGACCAATAAACAACTTAAATCACATTCCCCTTTGTCCACCCCAAACTCATTTCTTTAAATGGGCTCAACTCTCCATTACACATACCAATCAATTCTCAACTAGAAATTTACACGAAGAATTGACAAAAAAAATTCCATTTTTTCTAAAATACAAACCCAACTTACTTGAGTGGCCACTCTTTAAAGGAGAGGAAAAAATTATTTTAGGCTAAAGGTGGTTTTAACTTGTGTCACAATAAAACAAGCAAGCATTTATCATACTAAACAAATAAGCTCAATGGGCTAACAAAAGATTATGAAATTGAGGTAGGAGAAGTCATTTAAAAGAGTTATTCAAAGAAAGGTTGCTTAAATCATTTTCTAAGTTCTGGCTCATTTGTGGGTCGCTTCGATGGGTAATCAGAAAAGTTCTAGTGCTCTTAGTGAGTTTTCATCTAATCATTGCAGCTAGATTTTTCTCAATTTAAAAAAAAAGGCCCAAAGTGCTCAAAATTTAGAAATTGCAAAATATAATCATGGTCTATATGTAGTCTAGCAAACAAAGATACAAACAGAACTACTTCTCACTCAACTTAAAATTGAATGAAACATAAATTTTTAAAACTGAGATCAAAATTATTCACAATTGAAAACTATTAGGATGAAATAAAAATTTAAATCGATGTTAAATCAATAAAAACAACCATAACAATATTTAGGTAAAAGCTTGGCACAGATACACCACGAACAAAACAAAAATAATTAAAAACTACTAAAAATTTAAAAAATATACTCTAAAGATATAAAAAGACACAACAAACAAAAAAAAAAAAGACACAACAAAATGAAACTGGTTTTTGGTTTGAAAAATTGAAATGGTACTCCACCCCAAACTCAAGATGTTGCACTGTCCTCAGTGCAAAGAAATGAAGCACACAAAAATATTTCTCAAAAAATTTCTCCCATGCTGTGCAAAAACTAATTGCAATTTAAAATTTATTGCAATCATTTGAAAAATGGCAAATATCAAACAATTACTGTGCAAAATTAAAATTAATCCAAAATTCCGGAATGCCACTTTTGCAAAATGAAGAAAACTCAAAACCTGTGCAAAAATCCAATAATCACTGTGCATAATGAAATACTCTGAAATCTGTGAGATTCATAGCCAACACAAATAATATGTTTATCCTATCACACGATAAATAAAAATAATATTATGCCTGACTATATCAACTTCATTAACTACAAAAACAAAAAAAAGTGCAAAATCTGTTTTGAAAAGTGTCACTTCATGAAAAATACACAATACATCACTGTGGTGGTCATCTTAGATGTGGGGGATACACAATGGAAACAGGAGTAAAAAATCCACGAATCTCACTGCTCGACCTGTCCAACTGTGTAATAATCCTCTAAAATAAAGCTCCTAAGAATGCATCTCTCCGCTCGACTCCTCGGACCATATCTCTGCGCACCTGCTCCATCTGAGTCTCAATGGAAGACAATCCCTCCCAGGCTCACTGCACTGACAGGTCCATGTCAGAGATCAACTGGTCACTCTGAGTGGTGGCTACTCTAACCTCTACCAATCCTCGACTAAACTCATCCAGTCTCTCCAAAACCCTCTCTTGGAAGTCTGCCTGCTCCCTCCTCGATTCACTAAAAGAATTTTGAAGCATGCTATGTCATCGTAGCAGTCATAGACCGCATATCTAATATCAGACTCTAGACTACTGAAGCATCTAAATGTGGAGCAAAGGGTGGAGGGGCTGTGGAAGAAAATGGCTCATCATGCCCCTGAGTATAGCGACTTATATCTGGAGGGGAGAATGGGATGTTACTCCTCTGCCCCACCCTCCTATTAGAAGTACTAGCTGTCACTCTCTACGGCGAAGGTGGTGGTGGAGCATCAATATCGTGATCAACTGGTTGGTGGGCACCATCATCAGAATCACCCTCTCTATCCTCTCTAGAGTCGTGAGCATATATCTCCTCTGCTCTCCTTAGTCTATATCCAAATTCGAAAAAAGGATCCTCTATAGCAATCCTACACCTAAGCACTACCTCCTCATCAAGAAAGTACCACGACCTCAAAGATGGTCCCATATTAGGCGTAGGCAGATGTAGCACTCTCATAATCAAGGTGATCAGTCCACCAATCCTGATCCTCTTCCCTGAAGTAGCCGTGGCTCTCTTCAGCTGCTTACACAACTAGGGTACGACATTAACTCTGATGCCGGTCTCCATAGCTTATAAAAAAAATAGATCCGGTGTGGTCACATTGCTAGGACATCCTGGTCACATGAACGTGAAAGAGGTCATGACTCTATATAGGTACTGATGGATAGGAGTGCGAAGCTTAGTTGACTTGGTATTGCTAGCATTGAAGTGTGTATTGGGCTTCCCAATGATGGCCCAATGTGTAGCTGAATCACCCAAAATATGTATTTCTCCATCCACTGGCAGTCTCAAGTACCTAGCCAAGTCTGAAATCGATAGGAAGTAGGGAGTATTGCTGACTATAAACTGAATGGTGTTCACATCATCTTTAGATAACCTTGGAGAGTACAGAAAAGTACTAAGAAACTCCAATGTTATTTAAGGATTAGTTGGACTGTTTAGACTAAAGAATTCCTCCCAGCCAATATTCCTCCGCATAAATAATGCCCTTTCTTGAATTCCAAGTTGAATGAGTGTCTTCCTACTCTTGAACCTACTAGAAATGATGATCTCTTGAAAACAACCCGTGCTAAGCGATAACGCTTAGTGGGGAGGAACAAAACATGCATATACATATAATTGCAATAGCAATATATGAGCTTATTAAAGCAACAAAGCATATAAACGTATACTACTCATGCTTATAATAAGTATTCATCCACACATGCATATGTCTATGAAGCCAGCACTTATTCATCATATGCGAATTAACAAGTTAAAGTAATTAATCATTTATATCCATGTAATCAATTTTTATATGCATCCTCACAATATAGACAATTAGCCATTCATATCCAACTACAAGTATCGTATCATATCTTGTCATGTCGCATGTACATAAACATGTAACATATACCCATTTCCATATCATTAGGAGCATATATCATAGTTAAATATAATAGCCGCATATACAAGCCTCATGTAGTAGCTTGATTACTCACTAACTAGTGGATACGGGTACTAATGATACTGATAGGACACAGTATCCAAGCATATAGAGACATGAGTCTCGAATCATGTGTAAACATGTATACCCGAAGGTATTCCGGAGACTGAAGTCTCAAATCATATATATATACTGGAGACCGAAGTCTCTTATCATATAAACCAAAATGGGGTCAACATGTAACGTGTAACATATAGCAGCTGCACTCACACTCTAATCCTTGATAAGCGCTTATCTATCCACTACTATGACTATCAGGCTCAAATAACAACTCAGCTATGCTTTAGTATTATTATCATATAATAGAGAATAATTCAAGTATAATCACATCATTTCGTGTATACACATATATTGACCAATTACAGAGACATATAAAAATCATGTACAGGCTTTATCATGAACACGTAACTTATAATTGAATAACCCATATACATGTAAATCGTATGCATTTAAATCGTATGCAATGTTAATAATCATGCACATATAACTCATAATTTAAAGACACCACTATATAAGACAAGCCTAAGCCAATCATGTATCATGTAGTAGTAAAGCCCATGTAAAAAGAAGCATGAAAACCATTTCCCAAAAATAGGGTAGGCACGCAAATGGGTTGCTGTCGTGCTCGTGACATTAACCAAAGATTCACTGTGGGAGAAAAGGGCCTGCACTAGTCGTGCATAGCATCACGACTCGTGCTCGCCCAACATCCCAGATCATGAGTCGGCACATCTCGCCTAGACATGCACAATCTGCTGAGTCATGCACCTCCCTCCGAGACGTGCACAATCTGCCGAGCGATGCACTACAACCAAACGGGGCTTATACCGAGCGGGCCCATGCCGTACGGCCTCTTCTTCACGACTCGTGAAGGACTTTACGTGTCGTGAAGAGTCTCTTGCACAGCAGCTTTTGCCGAATGGGCTATTCTGCACGACTCATGAAGAACTTCACGTGTCGTGAAGAATTGCAAGCCAATCGGATTCTACTACAAGAGAATGGAAGACCTGGTTCTGTGGCACTCACGATAGTAAGTCGCGCTCGTGATAGGATCATGTTTTCCTATTCTAAAAAAAATGTAGAAAACAAAGCTTGTAGAAACCGATGTCCAATCTTTAATTAATACCAAATATCATGCAAAATCATGTAAAAACTTACCTCCAGTGCCTTCAAAACATACTTATAACAATAACAACTCATTTACTCAAAATTCACACATATCAGAACAACATATACCGAGAGTTCAATAGCCCATGAAAAACCCAGAAATTCATCTCATATTCATGTACGTTCACTCTAAATTGTCATGTAAACACTTATAACTCTATCATCTCAAATCATTTACACAATTCTACTAAACACATGCATTTACATATATCAAAACACACAATAATTAGTAAAATCAAAACTCAACAACTGATCCGAACGGAGAAGGGAAAAAACAATGTCAAACCAAATACAAACTCCCAAACCTGGAATTGGAGCTTCAATCACTATCTTCAAGATACCACTTTTCCTTTTCCTTTATCTTTCCTTCTTTCTTCAGATTCTTGCATAAATCCAACCAAAACAAATGTTCAAATACCCATGCAATCACAACAAAATAACCATATCAAACCCCATGGAAGAAGAAGAAGAAGAAACCCCATGAAAAATTCCAGTTACTTACCTGTTGGAATAACCACTCTTGATCACAGAACCCTAGCTCAAACATGAAGAACAATGTAGGAAAGAGTAGAGAGCAGAAAAATGAGAGAGTGAGAGAATGACAAAGCAAGAAAGAGGAGCTGCTGGTGGCTTCTACGGGAAGCAAACCACCTTGTGCTCTCCCTCTCTCTTCTCCCTTTCAAATCTCATTCAATGCACTCACCTACCCATCCACATGTCTAACTCTCATTGGACCTCTTATTCCACTTCTTTGACTTTACCTTTTTGTCCTCAATTCACATACATAAATACAAAATTACCCTTGAAATGTCCAATTAAACATGTAATTTCAACTAGGCCATTTTTGGGATGTTACACCAAAGTCCCTAAAACATAATGTAACTTAAGGTATCTCATGGTCACAACCTTTTTGGTTATCACTGTGACATACTCCACATTCCCGAAAAGAATGTAACTCTTGGGTGTCTCACGGTCACAACCATTTTGTTTGTCACCGTGACATACTCCACATTGCCAAGCAGAATGTAAGTCATGGTGTCTCATGGTCACAACCATTTTTGTTGTCACCATGACATACCAAGTTTATCAAGGTAGAATGGAATCCTTGCATACCTCATGGTGGCATACATTTTGGTTGTCACCGTGACCCATGCAACAATACCAAAACACAGCTGGGTTTTACTAAAACACAGTTGTGCTACCAACCTCATTTCTCATATCAACTGCAAGACTTCTAAATCCTATTCAAATGTCATTCTCATCCTTATAACAATATGCTCACCTACTTACCAACTTCCCAACACTCTCAGTTTCCACACAATCAGACTTCAAGTCAAATAGTTATAACCACAAGTTCACAAGAGACCTTAAACATGTCTAGGTTACCATATTTATGTTATCCTGAAATCTTACATATGATCAAACACAGTCAAATTTTTGACTTAGCTGAGTACAATTTATTTCCAAGAATCACATATCAATCAACTTGCACAATCCCTCTCCTCATAATTCATGCATTCAACATTATATCTGAAAATTAGGGTTAAAGCACAATGATCACTTTTTACTCAAACCAACGTATAAATTCAATCCAAATCATACATACCACCCTTAATACTCTAAATTTAAATAACTAACAATAAGAACACAAAATAAAGGAAGTTCCCAAACCTCTTCTCCTATGCTCAAAAAGGGCTCCCTTTAAACTTGGTTCTCCAATCTTAGCCTTTCCTTTATCCTTCTTTGATTCAACCACTATAATTATACTCCAATTTTCAGAATTGGAACACAATGTTATCATACAATCAAATTAAAAAGAAAGAAGAGAAGATGAAGGAGAAGTCCACTAATTAACCACTTACCTAGCTTGCATGATCATACCACATTTCCAAACACCATGCAACTCACAAAATTATCACATACACCAACTATTACCTAAAGATTATTCGATTGAGTGAAGAAATGGGGAAGAGAGTGGAAATTCAACCGTGAAAAAAGAGAGGAAATGCAGAAATTGCACTTTCTCTGTCCAAAGCCCTTTATATTGTATGGCTTGCACGGGTTGGCAAAGCCACCAAGCCACACGTGGATTCCACCTTCCTAAATCTGGCATTTCTTCCTTAATCACCATTAATCATTAATCCGTTTAATTAGGCTAATTGATCCCACTTAATGTTAAATCATGGACAAATGCCAAAAGCCATTTAACTTCTTTTGTTTATTCAATTGAGTCCCTAATATTATTACATCTAAGTCCAATACTAACCAATTTATTCCTCCCTCATCCCAATTACCCTAATTAAGCTAAATACTACTAGGGCATATTTTAGGCCATTACAATGTATGTTTCATGCAATAAGGGCATGCATATTTTCCATATGTAATCCAACCTGACATCATGGAATATGCTGGAAAGTCATTGATTGTCCACATAAGTACAGCTCATATCAAAAAGTTTTGCTTGGTTGACACATCATATATTGACACCCCACTATTCCACAATTGGTTCAAGTCATGAATCAAGGGTTCTAGGCAGACATCAATTTTTTATTTTGGATTCTTAGGGCCAGGTACAATAATAGTTAGAAACATATTAGCCTCTTTCATACACATCCAAGGTGGTAAGTTGTAAGGCATGACAATTACAGGCCATGACGAGTATTTCCTGCCATATTGTCTGAATGGCTGAAAAGCATCTGTGCATAGCCCCAACCTTAAATTTCTAGTCTCAATAGAAAATGAAGGATGAGTTTTATTAAAATGATTCCATGCTAGAGAGTCAGAAGGATGCTGCATAACCCCATCATTTTGGACATAATTATGATGCCATCTCATATGTATTGCTGTTGCTTTTGACTGATACAATCATTGTAGCCTAGGTATTAATATACATCTTTTTATATGCTTTCAATCTGTGTTTACGAGATCCAACACGCATTTTAAATCTTGGAAGATTATAAAACTTACAATGTGTCAAGTTTTCATCTTCACACCAATACGACATGCATCCCTCATTGCAACAATTGATTTTTTGCACTGGTAATCCTAAGCTTCTAATAAGATTTTTTATTTTATAAAAATTATCTGGCAATATGTTGCCTTTAGGAAAACCTTCCTTAAACAGTTGGATGTATGCATCATAAACCTCTCTGACAGTTTAAATTTGGATTTGGCATACAACAGCCTTGCAACTACAGAAAGTTGGAAATGGTTATCACAATCGGGATACAAATTCGCATTACCAGATTCAAGAAGATCATAAAATTCTTCACATTGTGGATTTGGTGCCTCATCTATAGAATTTGCATAAAAATTGGATGGCCCAGGTTGGTTAGGATTTAACAGAGAGCCTTGTTCATGATTATAAGTGGTTTGATCTTCTGGCATAAATTATTGCCAATGGGTGTCAGGATTAAAATTTGGCCCAACCGCATCAAGTACCATTCGTTGATATAGATTTTATACCTCTACACCATCCACTGCTTCATTGATAAATAGATTCCAATTTGACTCATTAGGGGTAATGTGTGTCTCCCCATGGCAATTCCAAATGAAATAATCTCGAATAAATTCCTTATGGAATAAGTGATTCATAACAGTTTTCACATCATGGAACTTTCGGTTAACACAATTTTTATAGGGATACCAAATATGATCATCACTCATATAAAAATGAGGAATTAGTCCTTCCACTTGCATCCTGTCGATTATACATCCAACTACGATCTAAGGATTCCATTTAACCTAAATTTTTTGATTTTAACAAAATAAGAAAATAACAAAAGTTTAGTAATCCCCTTTTTATATAAGAACATAGCCTAGTAGTAGTCGCTATTCTCATTGGGTCAGATTACGTAAGATTTGAAACTCAAATACCAAAGTAGCATGTTAAGGAAAATGAGAGCCTTTCAATTCTACATGTACTTTTCTGACCATCAAATAGTAAAAAACAAAGTAAATTCTATTTACCCCATTGCATTATTTCTTCCTAGAAAAATCAACTTAGTTAGACTAACAAACAAATAACTGCATGTTAATGTAGGAAATATGATGTAAAATTTCTCCTTTTCT
Organism: Excoecaria cochinchinensis; assembly: GCA_947683425.1. Taxonomy (NCBI): domain Eukaryota; kingdom Viridiplantae; phylum Streptophyta; class Magnoliopsida; order Malpighiales; family Euphorbiaceae; genus Excoecaria; species Excoecaria cochinchinensis. The sequence continues at coordinate 1,037,331 of CANTUQ010000158.1, forward strand.
CAACTATTTATGTCTACATCTATGAAGAAATACAACTCTAGATGTTGGGAAGCATCAACGTTGTTACAACCACAAAAACACATCAAACTTTAAAGCTAAACATAAGAGGCATATTTAGTTTTTTGGACAATATGAATATATTTCTTTACTATCTACTAATAAAATGAATTAGGTTGTATGTTAAAAGGAATGTAAGAACGCAAGATCTACTTGTCACATAAAAATTACAAGATCTACTTGTATATTTGGCATGAATCATCATTTTTTATAAAATAAATAAAATTAAAAAATTTACCTAGAACAAGAAGAAGATCTATATACAAACTGAAGAACCAAAGCAAGGAACTGAAGAGGTCGTGTAGATCCATAAGATAACATGATCAAGCAAGGGTCACTCTTGGGGCGCTTATCTCATTGGCTTGCACAGTTACAAGTAACTGACAAATATCTAGAATCATCACATCCTTAACCATGCATATTATATTATATACTAATCATACGTAGACAATAACACATTTCAGTTACTTTTAATCATTTACATAACTTGTTTAACAAATATCATACATTTTCTCAATTAAATTATCATGTTCATAGTGGTAATCATTTATATTTTTAATTGATATTCATATATATATTCATTATATAATGTTAGACATGTAACACCCCAATACCCCTCTAGATCTGGTATTTCAAAAGGTTTTTCACCAAGCTAGAGGCATTCTGGGCAAAAGTATCTCCTAAATAATTGTTACACTATGTCTTAAGTTTATTTTAATTTACAAAAATCAGCTCATTTTGACTTCAAACCTAAGAGTTATGGCCTTAGGAATACCAATTGCTCCAATTACACAGGCAAAATTCGGTCTATTAACTAAAATTTATGAAGGTCTTAGAGGTAGAACTGGGTTTTGATGTCTTCATAACATTTAAAGGTCTATCTCGTAAGTTTTATCTCCAACTATGATCAAGCCAATTGGAGATCTATAGACCAAGATATGGCCTAAATACTGACTCGGGGTCACATGAGTCCTAAGGGAGATTTTGACACACTAACACCTCATCACACTAATTAGGGAATTAAGTAAGCAAGATTATAATTCTTTATGATAAAGGGGCATAATTTGATAAATGTGGTGAATTATTAAAATGCCAAATTGATATTTAAATAGATAATTTGATTTGAGGGTTTAATTGAAAGACAAAAAAATCAAATGTAAGTTAATTATAAAATGAGAGTTTAGTAAAGGACTAAAGGTGAGATTTGTTCATCCTATATATAGTGGGCATACAAAACCAAAAATGGACACCTAGAAGCAATTTTTGCTACCATTTGAGAGGCTACTTTCAGTGGAAATTAGGGGCATAATTCAAATAAAAAACTTCATCTTTTTCTCCTCACAAATTACACAAAATTTAGTAAAGGAAATCAAAGAGATAATTAAGGAGATGATGTATGTTAACCAACATCTGCAAGTTGAATTTTTGTGGTAAGTTAGTTCTTGGTTTTCATTTCTTCTTCTTCTCTTCTTATGATAAAACTCTGTAAAAATGGATTTAGGATTGTTGTTAATTTGGAAATTATTGTGATTAATTGAAGAAGAAAATCGAATAGTTTGACTTAATTTTGGGTATGGATTGGTTAAGTAAGCGCTGAGCTATAGTTAACTTTAGGAAGAAGACAGATGTGCTTAGTAGTGCAAAGAAGTCTAAAGTTACTGTGAGGGGTGTATGCTTTAATCCACTAGTAGATATGATTTCTGCTATGCAAGCCTATCGGTGTTTGTGGAAAGAATGTGAGGCTTTTTTTAGCCTTGGTGTTGGATTCAAAAAGAGAACAAGTGAGAATTCAGGATATACCAACAGTGAGAGAATTTCCTGATGTGTCTCCAGAAGAGTTAGCCGGTGTACCACAAATAAGACAAGTAGAGTTGTCAATCGATATTGTGCTTGGTACAACACCTATGTCTAAGGCACCCTAGAGTTGTTGGATATGTGTTTCATAAGACCAAGCGTGTCTCCTTGGGGAGAACTAGTGTTGTTCGTAAAGAAGAAAGATGGGACTATAAGGATATATATAGACAGCTGAATAAGGTTATAGTGTGTAATGCCCATTCCTGACCACTAGATTAGCTCCGATAATGCAGTCCGAAACTGCCGCTACACTGTCACACATGCATGCTTTACTATCACCATATCATGCCAACACTCTGAACAATAAAATTTCATCATCAAATATACATTCTCATGCATCATATGTCATAGGTTCTCATGCTTTCCAACATATACACATACTTACATATATACACAAGCACTCATTAAGATTACAATACTTTGTTATAACAGCTTTAGATATTTTCAAATGTTCAAAATGTCTTACAAAACTGGTACAAACGCATTGATACCCCCAAAACCAATACTAAAGTAGTCCTTGTGTTGACCGTTGTTAACGAGGATTTGTCCTTCCAAAAACACCTTGCGATCGAACCTACACGGATTAGAAGAGAAACCCATGCTAAGCGATAACGCTTAGTGGGGAACACATACATAGTATGTACATAAACTCAACATTAATATTATATATGCATCATATTAAGGTTCATGCCTAAGCCAACAAGTCTAGAACATTTATGTATCATTATATTCATAGGATTGTTACTAATCCATATTTTCATAGAACATGCGTTCGCTTGGTGTATACATAATACTTAATCACATGACTGAATAGCTTACATAGGTTTTGCATAAATTCATCAAGTACAAAGCATCACACATATCAACTTAACAGTTAGGATTATCTTTATCTTTTATGTTCAGGTTTGCCTACAATTCAAAGGCGCGGATAACGAGTATCACATTGGCACACTTGAGGTACTATAATTTCATTATAATTTCAATGTATCCGTGGATACACATATACGCATTTGTACCCTAAGGTACTGTAACTCAACAAGATCAATATTCCACATTAAAGAATCCAGCAAGGATTTATTTCGCATTATGACTCCAAAGGAATTGGACGAATTGGGCTGCAGCACTTGACCCTATAGGCATGCCTATCTATCTTGTCATGGCCGGATTTGTACCCTAAGAGAATTAACCTAATTTGGCATGTGTGTGTAGGATTGGACTTAATTGAAAGAAAGAAGTTTAGTTAAGGGATTTAAATGGTAATTATGAATGTTTGTGCTAAGCATGAGTTAAAGGCTAGTTAATTAGTTAATGGAAGGATTAATTAAGAATATAATAACTTTGATTTATTGGAAGTGGAGGCAGACTTGAGGAAGTGGTTTCCGTGTGGCTTCTTGAGAGGTTGCCACCTCTTCCTTTGCATGCAAGTGTGGGTTAAGATGAAAGAGTTTCATTTGGTAACCTAGCTATTTTCTGTATTTTGGCTTTGGCTTTCTTCTTGTTTCCGTGAGTAAGGATAAGAGTGGTTTAAGTGGATGTGTGCATGTAGCTAATTGGAACAAGAATTAAGTGTTAAGACCTTAAGGTAAGTGGTTTTGTGTGCATATTCTCATCTTCTACTCTTCTTCTTGGTTTTGGGTTAGTTTGGAATGAGGATTGATGGATTGTGCTCAATTCTGGAATTTGAATTGGTTTTGCTAGCTGAAGAAGTGAAGAGAGATAAGGGAAAGGCTGTAATCGGCGAACCGAGCGTCCGTCGTAATTAGGAGCTAAGGCGATGAGGTTTGGGAACAAACCCTAATTGTATGAATATGTGATTAGTGTTGGTTAAATAGGGTTTTGAACTGAATTGCATGATATATGAAATTGGAGGTTGAGCATGAATTATGTGATGCTAAATTGTATGAGTATAGTAGCAATATGATTATGATTTGTACTATTATTGAATGCCAAACAAGAAGGGAAAATCAGGTATGTGTTATTGATTGTGTGGTTGATGTATTTGGGTTAATTGCCAAAAATGAGAATGAGATTTGAAGTCTTAATGAGAAGGAAGAAATGGACTGAAAAACATAACCATGTTATGGTGTTTTTGCATAGGTCACGGTGCCAATGAAATCCATTGTGACCGTGAGGTATGCTTGAGTTCAATTCTGCCTAATGGATTTTGGTATGTCACGGTGACAATGAACTTCATTGTGACCGTGAGGTACCCAAGGGAGCATTCTGTTTTGCAAAGTGAGAATATGTCACGATGGCAATGGGATTCATTGTGACCGTGACATACCCTCAGGTTGCATTCTGTCGAGAGTTGGGAACACATCACGGTGACAATGCAATTGGTTGTGACCGTGACATGTCCCCAATTTGCATTCTGTTTTGGACTTCAATATGTCACGGTGACAATGAAATCCATTGTGACCGTGACCCACCCTGTTTTGGCAATATAATCCTAATGTGTTTGGTCATTCAAATGGCATGGCTTTAAGCTGAAATGAAGGACAGCATGAGTAAGTAATGTATATGTGTTAAGTGATCTACAAATGCATACAACTATGATGACTTCTGAATGGGATAAGTTATGTGAATATTAAATGTGAAGACTGAGTTTGAAAGTATATTGAATATGCAAATGAAATATATGGCTGTGTGCTAATACAAATGTGTAAAGTGAAAAGTGAACTGAATAAGTGTTTAACAACTTAAGCCTGCGAGTCAAGTAGTGGATAGTTAGGCATGCCTATAGGGTCAAGTGCTGCAGCCCCATGCGTTAAATGTGTCTGATTCCATGGGAATCACAATGCGATTATCCTTACTGGATTGTGTTATATGTGGAATGATGAAAAGTACCAGAAGGTACTAATGTGATATGAAGCACCAGAAGGTGCTAAATGTGAAAAAGTAGTCTCGATGAGATTACTGGTATCTGAGAGATACCGATGCGATACCCGTTATCCGCGTCATTGAATTGCAGGCAAAGTGGCAAAAAGGCTAATTGGTTAATCGGCTAAAAGTTAATTAAATATAAACAGAAGTTATTGTGATACAAGAAAGTATGGAAATGTGAATAAGTAATTGATGCCTTATGATTGAATATAGTAATGGTTGATCTGGCATGTTTATTAGCATGTTATATATGATGATTCTGATGTGTGATAAATTATATGCTATATGTATGAGTTCCCCACTAAGCGTTATCGCTTAGCATGGATTTACTCTAATCCGTGCAGGTACGGACGAGAGGTGACTGAAGGACGTCCCCCGCATTTTGGTACGGTCAACAATAGGAAGTATATAGTGTAGGTTTGGGGGTTTGTTATTTGGGACTTTTGTATAAGTTTTATATGGTTAATATGTATTTTGAATATGTAAAGGCATGTAATAATGTAGTAATCACGGATGTAACCTCCCACATGTATGAGTGTCATGTGAATGGCTAAGGCGTGTGACTAATAGTAGTTAGCATGTGATGCACGAATTAAAACAGTGTGTGATGAAATTTTATTATTCAGTTTCCGCATGTGTTTCTGTGTGTGTGTGCGACCTTCTCTAACTAAGATTAGCTGAGCTAGTTTGTCGTTAGGGAATGGGCGTCACAAGTTGTGGTATCAGAGCCTAGGTTGAGTCTTTTCTGGGAATTGGGTAGATAAGATGTGTATAGTTTATTGACCTAATGCGGAAGTCCTTGTTTAATTTGTGTAGTAAGATGGATTCTGGAAGGCATACCGGTGAGGAATCTGCCAAAAGTGTGAACCCTCGTGAAGCTGAGGTGACAGGGTCTGGGCAGTCTAGATCGGTTGGCTATGGGAATGAGATTCCATTTGGGCCTATGGAAGCCATGATGAAAATGATACAAGATATGGCGAGAGTGATGGAACGTATGATGGCGCCAAGAGCCCCAATAGAATCTTTGAGGAAGCATGGTTTGGAAGAATTTCATGGAACAAGGTTAGATGAGTCAGAAAAAGCAGAGTACTGGATTGAGAAGGTGGAAAGGATTCTTAAGGAGATACGATGTCCTCCAGATCAGTGGGTTGAATTTGTGGAGTCATTACTCCAAGGTCCTGCATATGATTGGTGGAAGCTGGTCCTGCAGAATCCGATGCTTCCTGAACCATTAAACTGGGAGTTCTTTGAAAAAGAATTCAAGAACAAGTATATTACTAAAGCACATCGAGAGGCAAATTGGAAGATGTTCTTGAGTTTGAGACAGAGGACTATGACAGTGGCGGAGTATGAAGCAGAATTCTGTCGCTTAAGCAAATATGCGCCGAAAGGTGTGTTAACTGATGTGTTGCGATGTCAACAGTTTGAGGATGGATTGATTGAGGAAATTAAAGCTTTGCTGATTTCTTTAACAACAGAGCAGAATATAAGTTACTATCGAATTGTACAAGCAGCTCTGAGAGCTGAAAGGACTTTGGGAGCCCAAAGAGAATGGAGACAAAGGAAGAATGCGAATAGAGGTGGTTCCCAGACGGGGAAAAGATCAAGAGATTCTCATGTGGCATCACCTGCGGAATCAGGGTTCAGTTCTGCAGCGAGAGGTAAGAAGCGAGGCGCTCCCTCAGCATCTGGTTCTGGAAGAGGAACATCTGGTAATAGAAGTGAGGTTCATGAGTGTCCTCATTGTGGTAAGAGGCATAGAGGAGAATGCTGGAGAGTGTCGGGTGCTTGTTATAGATGTGGGAGCACTGAGCATTTCATTGCTAATTGCCCGAATACCTATGAGATGTCAGGAAATCAACAAGAGCAGAGTAGGGGTGGTTCAAACTTGCCTTCTACGAACAGAGGAAGAGGAAGAGGACGTGGCAGAGGTAGTCAGTCCAGAGGTGCAGTCGATTCTGAGATTGTGGATAGACCTGATGAGGCTCAAGTGCGGGCTTATGCTATGAGGGCACGAGAGGATCAGGATGCGCCTGAGGTGATAGCAGGTACTATTCTACTTTGTGATGTGGAAATGTTTGCACTTATTGATCCTGGTTCAACTCATTCATATGTATGTGATAAAAAGATATGTGAAAAGATGCCTAAAGTTGAATGTTTAAAATATGATATATGTGTGTCTAGCCCTTTGGGAGGTAATGTTAATGTGAACAGAGTGTATCGAAACTGTGCATTAGAAGTTCAAGGTAGTGTGTTTCCAGCGGATTTGATTGAACTACCGTTTGATGAGTTTGATTTGATTCTGGGTATGGATTGGTTAACTAAGTATGATGCGAATGTTAAGTGTAAGAAGAAAATGGTTATACTCTCTGATGGTAAGGGAAACAGAGCGACAGTGAGAGGAGTGTGCACAAATCCTCTTGTGAATGTGATATCTGCTATGCAAGCCTGTCGGTGTATGAGAAAAGGACGTGAAGCTTATTTGGCCCTGGTATTAGATAGTAAGAGAGAACAAGTAAAGATGCAAGAGATACCAATAGTCAGAGAGTTTCCTGACGTGTTTCCTGAAGAATTGAGCGGTGTACCACCAATAAGAGAAGTTGAGTTATCAATTGACGTGGTACCAGGAACTGTACCGGTATCTAAGGCACCCTATAGAATGGCTCCAACTGAGTTGAAGGAATTGAAGGAGCAGTTGCAAGAATTACTGAACAGGGGTTTTATTAGACCTAGTGTTTCTCCTTGGGGAGCACGAGTGTTATTTGTTAAAAAGAAAGATGGTACAATGAGAATGTGTATCGATTATCGACAGCTGAATAAAGTAACAGTAAAAAATAGGTATCCTTTACCTCGAATTGAAGACTTGTTTGATCAGTTAAGGGGAGCCGGGGTATTCTCGAAGATTGACTTGCGTTCAGGGTATTATCAGTTGCAAGTGAAGAAGGAAGATGTACCTAAGACCGCGTTTAGAACTCGTTATGGGCATTATGAATTTCTAGTAATGCCATTCGGGTTAACCAATGCGCCAGCTGCATTCATGGATTTAATGAATCGGGTGTTCAGACCGTACTTGGATCAGTTTGTCGTTGTGTTCATAGACGATATTTTGGTATATTCAAGAAATGAAAAGGAACATGAACAGCATTTGAGAGTTGTACTTCGGACTTTGCAAGAACATCAGCTGTTTGCCAAACTCAGTAAGTGTGAGTTCTGGCTCAAAGAGGTATCATTTCTGGGTCATGTGATCTCATCTGAAGGAGTTAAAGTGGATCCAACTAAGATAGAAGCAATTGTGAATTGGAAACCGCCTAAGAATGTGTTAGAAATTCGCAGTTTCTTAGGGTTGGCTGGATACTACAGAAGGTTTGTGAAAGGATTTTTAGTAATAGCTTCACCGTTGACAAGATTGTTACGTAAAGGAGTGAAATATGAGTGGTCTGAAAGATGTCAAACAAGTTTCGATCGGTTGAGGAAGATGTTACTAGAGGCACCGATTCTTACACAGCCTATGACTGGTAAAGAGTATGTATTGTATACCGATGCTTCAGGTGTCGGATTGGGTTGTGTATTGATGCAAGAGGGGAAGGTGATAGCGTATGCGTCAAGGCAATTGAAACCGCATGAGCAGAATTATCCGACTCATGATTTGGAATTGGCTGCAGTAGTGTTTGCTTTAAAGATTTGGCGACATTACCTGTATGGTGAGAAGTGTAGGATTTACACGGATCACAAGAGTTTGAAATATCTGCTTACACAGAAGGAACTGAATCTGAGACAGCGAAGGTGGCTCGAGTTGTTTAAAGATTATGATTGTATTGTGGATTATCATCCGGGAAAAGCTAACGTAGTGGCCGATGCTTTGAGTAGGAAGTCCATTTCAGCATTACAGTTAAAGCGGATTGAGTGGAGGTTTTCTGCAGATGGAGCTTTATTAGCACAGTTGAAAGCAAGACCGGTTCTGAAAGATGAGTTAATAGTTGCTCAGAGAAGTGATGGGAGATTGCAACAAGTTCTGCAGTCAGTTGGGGTTGTGGATAAGACTGACTATTCAGTGAATGAATATGGAATACTGCTGTATAAGAATAGAATGTGTGTGGCCAACGATAAAGAATTAAGAAAGAGATTGATGCACGAGGCTCATAATACAGTTTTCACTATGCATCCAGGTGGAAACAAGATGTATCAAGATATGAAACAGTTGTATTGGTGGCCAGGGATGAAGAAGGATGTAGTGGAATATGTGTCTAAGTGTCTTGTCTGTCAACAAGTTAAAGCGGCCCCAGGGAATGTTGCATCCACTCCCTATTCCCCAATGGAAATGGGATAATATCACGATGGATTTTGTTACTGGATTGCCTCTGACCTCAAGACAGCAAGACGCAGTATGGGTTATTGTGGACAGGTTTTCGAAATCAGCTCACTTTATACCTGTTCGGATGGATTATTCTATGGAAAAGTTGGTTGAATTGTATGTAAGGGAAATTGTCCGATTGCATGGGATACCTTTGTCTATTGTTTCTGATAGGGATCCCAGATTCACTTCTAAATTTTGGAGGAGTTTACAGGCAGCGTTGGGTACGAAATTGAATTTCAGTACTGCTTTCCATCCACAAACCGATGGACAATCGGAAAGAATTATTCAGGTTTTGGAAGATTTGATGCGAGCGTGTGTTTTGGATTTCTCTAAGAGTTGGGATAGGTATCTTCCACTTATGGAATTTGCTTATAACAACAGTTATCAGACCAGTATTGGTATGGCACCGTATGAAGTTTTGTATGGAAGGAAATGTCGTTCACCGATTTGCTGGACAGAATTGAATGAAAGCAGAGTCATAGGGCCAGATTTGGTTCGTGATACAGAAGAGAAAGCTAAAATCATACAGCAAAGATTGAAGGCAGCAAGTGACAGACAAAAGTCGTATGCTGATTTGAAGAGAAGAGATATTGAGTTCAGTGTAGGTGATAAAGTGTTTCTGAAAGTGTCTCCTTGGAGGAAGGTACTGCGATTTGGTAAAAAGGGGAAGCTGAGTCCAAGGTTTATTAGGCCATATGAAGTGCTTGAAAGAATAGGTTTTGTAGCTTATCGGCTGGCTTTGCCTCCGACTTTGGCTAAGCTACATGATGTGTTCTATGTGTCTATGTTAAGAAGATATAGGTCAGATGATTCCCATGTGCTATCTCTACCAGAAGTGGAAGTGCAGTCAGATTTCACTTATGATGAAAAGCCAATAGTGATCTTAGCAAAAGAAGTAAGGCAACTTCGGAACAAGCAGATACCACTTGTGAAAGTACTCTGGCAGCACCATGGTGTTGAAGAAGCAACTTGGGAACCAGAAGCGGCTATACGAGAACAGTATCCACAACTATTTCACTCAGGTATGAATTTCGAGGACGAAATTCTTTAAGGAGGGCAGAGTTGTCATGGCCGGATTTGTACCCTAAGAGAATTAACCTAATTTGGCATGTGTGTGTAGGATTGGACTTAATTGAAAGAAAGAAGTTTAGTTAAGGGATTTAAATGGTAATTATGAATGTTTGTGCTAAGCATGAGTTAAAGGCTAGTTAATTAGTTAATGGAAGGATTAATTAAGAATATAATAACTTTGATTTATTGGAAGTGGAGGCAGACTTGAGGAAGTGGTTTCCGTGTGGCTTCTTGAGAGGTTGCCACCTCTTCCTTTGCATGCAAGTGTGGGTTAAGATGAAAGAGTTTCATTTGGTAACCTAGCTATTTTCTGTATTTTGGCTTTGGCTTTCTTCTTGTTTCCGTGAGTAAGGATAAGAGTGGTTTAAGTGGATGTGTGCATGTAGCTAATTGGAACAAGAATTAAGTGTTAAGACCTTAAGGTAAGTGGTTTTGTGTGCATATTCTCATCTTCTACTCTTCTTCTTGGTTTTGAGTTAGTTTGGAATGAGGATTGATGGATTGTGCTCAATTCTGGAATTTGAATTGGTTTTGCTAGCTGAAGAAGTGAAGAGAGATAAGGGAAAGGCTGTAATCGGCGAACCGAGCGTCCGTCGTAATTAGGAGCTAAGGCGACGAGGTTTGGGAACAAACCCTAATTGTATGAATATGTGATTAGTGTTGGTTAAATAGGGTTTTGAACTGAATTGCATGATATATGAAATTGGAGGTTGAGCATGAATTATGTGATGCTAAATTGTATGAGTATAGTAGCAATATGATTATGATTTGTACTATTATTGAATGCCAAACAAGAAGGGAAAATCAGGTATGTGTTATTGATTGTGTGGTTGATGTATTTGGGTTAATTGCCAAAAATGAGAATGAGATTTGAAGTCTTAATGAGAAGGAAGAAATGGACTGAAAAACATAACCATGTTATGGTGTTTTTGCATAGGCCACGGTGACAATGAAATCCATTGTGACCGTGAGGTATGCTTGAGTTCAATTCTGCCTAATGGATTTTGGTATGTCACGATGACAATGAACTTCATTGTGACCGTGAGGTACCCAAGGGAGCATTCTGTTTTGCAAAGTGAGAATATGTCACGATGGCAATGGGATTCATTGTGACCGTGACATACCCTCAGGTTGCATTCTGCCGAGAGTTGGGAACACATCACGGTGACAATGAAATTGGTTGTGACCGTGACATGTCCCCAATTTGCATTCTGTTTTGGACTTCAATATGTCACGGTGACAATGAAATCCATTGTGACCGTGACCCACCCTGTTTTGGCAATATAATCCTAATGTGTTTGGTCATTCAAATGGCATGGCTTTAAGCTGAAATGAAGGACAGCATGAGTAAGTAATGTATATGTGTTAAGTGATCTACAAATGCATACAACTATGATGACTTCTGAATGGGATAAGTTATGTGAATATTAAATGTGAAGACTGAGTTTGAAAGTACATTGAATATGCAAATGAAATGTATGGCTGTGTGCTAATACAAATGTGTAAAGTGAAAAGTGAACTGAATAAGTGTTTAACAACTTAAGCCTGCGAGTCAAGTAGTGGATAGTTAGGCATGCCTATAGGGTCAAGTGCTGCAGCCCCATGCGTTAAATGTGTCTGATTCCATGGGAATCACAATGCGATTATCCTTACTGGATTGTGTTATATGTGGAATGATGAAAAGTACCAGAAGGTACTAATGTGATATGAAGCACCAGAAGGTGCTAAATGTGAAAAAGTAGTCTCGATGAGATTACTGGTATCTGAGAGATACCGATGCGATACCCGTTATCCGCGTCATTGAATTGCAGGCAAAGTGGCAAAAAGGCTAATTGGTTAATCGGCTAAAAGTTAATTAAATATAAACAGAAGTGATTGTGATACAAGAAAGTATGGAAATGTGAATAAGTAATTGATGCCTTATGATTGAATATAGTAATGGTTGATCTGGCATGTTTATTAGCATGTTATATATGATGATTCTGATGTGTGATAAATTATATGCTATATGTATGAGTTCCCCACTAAGCGTTATCGCTTAGCATGGATTTACTCTAATCCGTGCAGGTACGGACGAGAGGTGACTGAAGGACGTCCCCCGCATTTTGGTACGGTCAACAATAGGAAGTATATAGTGTAGGTTTGGGGGTTTGTTATTTGGGACTTTTGTATAAGTTTTATATGGTTAATATGTATTTTGAATATGTAAAGGCATGTAATAATGTAGTAATCACGGATGTAACCTCCCACATGTATGAGTGTCATGTGAATGGCTAAGGCGTGTGACTAATAGTAGTTAGCATGTGATGCACGAATTAAAACAGTGTGTGATGAAATTTTATTATTCAGTTTCCGCATGTGTTTCTGTGTGTGTGTGCGACCTTCTCTAACTAAGATTAGCTGAGCTAGTTTGTCGTTAGGGAATGGGCGTCACATATCTACTACTTGACTCGTAGGCTAAAGTTGATTAATTTCATTATTGATTTCATAATTGTTAATTCCAATAGCACATACATAAACCAACACCAAGTTCTCCTCTTTGCATACTTACAAAGCATTAACAAATCCACATTACTCTTTTACATATCACATAACACTTGGACAACTTGCAATCAAATCATTAACTAACAAGTAATTGAATTCATTAATCGTCTTACAAATATGTATATTTGCTTCATATAACCTTGGTATCACGCTCATATAAAATGCCAACAAGTTTTGCTAAAAGCCACTCAATTAATAATCCAAAATAAATTAGGGTTCCTAGCCAAAACAGCGTACCTCACTGTAACAACCAGTTTGGTTTTCACCGTGACATACTGAGGTCTTCAAAATAGAATGCAAGCTAAGGTACCTCATGGTCACAATAAATTTTATTGCCACCGTGACATACCATGCACACCCAAAACAGAATGTAAAATGAGGTATCTCATGGTCACAACCATTTTAGTTGTCATCGTGAAATACATCACACTTCCGGCAGAATGCCATTTATGGACCTCACGGTCACAATCATTTTGGTTGTTACCGTGACATGCCATGCTTCACCAGGCAGAATGGAGCTCTTGCATACCTCACGGTGGTAATCTCTTTTGTTGTCACCGTGACCTATGCAAAAACACCATAACACAGCTGTGTTTTACCAAAACACAACTGTGCTCCCTGCCTCAATTCTCATATCACTTTCAAGACCTCAAAACCAATACCCTTTTTGGTCATTTAAGCCAACTCATCCAATATGTGTCAAATTTAACACATACATAAGCTCAATACTCAACATTCCATTCAAATATCATAAACATAATAGTAGCCTCTAACCTATTCCACGAGATACAAACTTCTGGTCTTTAAACCTAATGAACTCATTCATTTATGTCATTAAGAATTCCAATTACCAAGTTTGTTAATGTTTAATCAAATTATGCAAGCAAATACAATCATGCCATTACACATATAGGGTTAGTTCCCAAACCTCATCGCCTATGCTCATAAGGTTCACTGAGCACTAGCTTCTCCGATCTTTGCTTTTCCTTTATCTTTTTTTACTCCTTCCTCAACAAATTCCATCCGATTTATAGAATTGGACACAAATCATCAATTCCTCAATCCAACACATACCAAAACAAAAAAGAGTAGAAGATAGAACAAGTAATTAACCACTTACCGTGCATATGCAACAACTTAGTCTACCCTTTAATTAACTTGATTACTATAACCGAATTCATGAAATCAATTGGAAACTCATAAGAAACTCACGAATGAAGAATGAAGGAGAAGCAGAAATTGATGAAAGAGAGAATAGCAGAACTTCAAGCAAGTAGTGGCCCTTTCTCTCTCTTCAATTCTATATATTGCATGAGAATGGTGGTGGTGGCTGCACAATGAAGTGCCACACGGATTCCACCTTCAACAAATCTGCCCTCCACTAACTTATTTAATCTTCATTAAATATTAGTTAATCCTCAATTAGCTTAATGATGCAAACTTACAACTTGGCCACTTAACTTTCCTTTAGTTTCTCAATTAGGTCCTTATTTTATTACAATCAAGTCCACATTACACCCTTAGTTAATCCAATTATACCAATTTAAACTAGGGTACATTTTTGACCATTATAACTCTCCCCTCCTAAAAAGAATTTCATCCGCGAAATTCTTACCTAAGTCAAATAAGTGAGAATGTTGTTCCCGCATGGCAGCTTTAGGCTCCCATGTTGCCTCTTTTACACCATGGTGTTGCCAGAGCACCTTAACAAGGGGAATTTGTTTATTTCGAAGCTACCTTACTTCCCTTGCCAGAATTGCCTTCGGTTTCTCATCATGAGAAAAATCTGGCTGAACTTCCACTTCTTGCACAGGTGACACACGAGATTAATCCGATCGGTACCTTCTCAACATAGACACATGGAAGACATCATGAAGCTTAGCTAGAGCCAAAGGCAATGCCAACCGATAAGCCACTGAGCCCACTCTATCTAACACTTCATAGGGTCCAATGAGCCTCGGACTCAATTTCCCTTTCTTGCCAAAACTCAATACGTTCCTCCAAGGAGACATTTTTAAAAACACTTTGTCACCTATTTCAAATTCAATGTCTCTTCTTTTCAAATCCACATAAGACTTATGTCCTTCACTGGCTGCTTTCAATTGCTGCTGTATAAGTTTTGCTTTCTCTTCTGTATCTCACACCAATTTTGGTCCAACAATTCTGTGTTCACCCAATTCTGTCCAGCAAATCGCCTTACGACAATTCCTTCCATATAAGACTTCATATGGTGTCATACCAACACTTGTCTGATAACTGTTGTTATAAGCAAATTCCATGAGTGGAAGATACTTATCCTAACTCTTTGAGAAGTCCAGAACACATGCTCGCATTAAATCTTCCAATACTTGAATAACCCTTTCTGATTGTCCATCGGTCTGTGGATGAAATGCAGTACTGAAATTTAACTTCTTACCCAATGCAGCCTGTAAACTCTCAAAAACTTGGAAGTGAATCTTGGATATCTATCCAAGACTATCGATAGGGGTACACCATGCAGTCGAACAATCTCCTTTATATACAATTCAGCTAACCGATCCATTGAATAATCCATTCGAATCGGTATAAAGTGACCTAACTTAGAAAATCTATCCACTATTACCCATACCGTATCCTGTTGCCTTAAAGTCAAAGGCAATCAAGAAACAAAATCCATAGTAATGTCGTCCCATTTCCATTAAGGAATGGAAAGAGGATTCAGTAACCCATGTGGAACCTAGTGTTCTGCCTTCACTTGCTGACATATCAAACATTTAGACACATATTCCACTATATCATTCTTCATACCCGGCCACTAATGCAGTTGTTTTAAATCCTGATACATCTTGTTTCCACTTAAGGGAAAAAATTTTGATAGAAAAGCTTGGGCCAATTGGTCCGAAGTGGTTATAGACCCCCTTGTTAATGAATTCAACCAAACTTTGGCCTTATCTTTCAAAGTGAAAGGAAAAATACTAAGCTTAATTGCATCAGCCGAAACACCATTGATTTTAAAAGTATCACAAATTTCAAGGAATTAATTTGCCAAATGAGCATTGGGATCCTCATTTGCCAAACCGTAAAACTGAATACTATTTTGAATCATTTGTAAAAGTGAACTTTTAATCTGAAATTGGTTAGCATTTACCGTAGGTCTTACCACTCCTTGTTGAGCACTACTCAATGCTGGGGTGGCAAAGTCCATTAGTCTAGGTGGATTCTCTTCAGCCATGATAATTGGTCTCTTACTCTTGTTCTTTTTTCTGTTGGATTTCCGGTTACTTGACAAAAATCATTCAATTTCAGGATTCAATGGTTCAAGCTCTTCTTGTGAACTTCCTGTACTAGGCATGAACTCTCAAATCCTGTAAAAACAAAAACAAAACACAACGTCAAACTAAACACAAAAACAAATAACAAAACAACATAAAAATTGTAATCCAAAATCATAAATCAAAATTCATAATGGCAAAAATCATTTATTCTCCGGCAACGGCGCCAAAAAAACTTGTTAGCATATTTTATAGATGCTAATTTCTGCAAGCATACGATGTACCGAAATAGTACAAAAGGTTATCGATCCCACGAGGAATATAGTTTTTATTCACTATTACTATTTGATTTTAATCTTGTTTACAATGGTAATTAATGTTGGTTAAATCTAAACTACTCTATTAAATAAACTAATTAAAACTATTTTAGGTTAATCAAAGAAGACAAATGGATAAATGATGATAAGTTTTGACAAATTAAACTTGAAATGATTATTCTTGATTATTGAGGTATTGTTGTCATGTAAGCCAAGTTGCATAATATTCTAATTTACTCTCTCAACATAAATTAGAGTGCCTAAAACATGCATGTAGAATTCTAAATCCCAATTTTCATCTAAGACTTAGAGTGTTATAAATGCATATTTCAAGAATAGAAAACAACCTATAGCAACTAATTAAACATTATGATCTCTCAAATAATGATTAAATGATAAATAACTATTAGATTTAAGTATGAATTTATCTCTTGACTAAACTCAAACTTATAAAGATCATGCATAAATTACCAATAGAAATTCTACATACAAAAGTACCAAATGATATGAATAATAAAACTTAGGATTAAAATATTCAAGTTCTTAAATACATCATATAGTAATTACAAAGAAGAAGAAAAAGATAAGAAATAGAAGAAAGAGATTTCTCAACCCTTTTTCACTTCACCAAATGTAGTCTTCTTCCTTGCAAAAGTCTTCTTCTCAAAACATAAATTCTAACTTAAGAAATTTTACTTAGAAAAAGAAAACTGTTTCAAACTTACAGAAAAATTCTTAATAATAAAATATTCAACTCTCTAAAAATTACAAGTTAAACTAATATTTATAGATGATAATTCAAAGTTGGTGTCCCTTGGAGATGTCCCTTGAAAATGAATGTAATTGTTGGTGAAAAGAAATGACTTTTCAAGTGACTTTTGGCTGAAAACTTCTCCAACGGTTGCCTCTATCACACTCGCGACAGAACACGGAACGCCATTCTCCTTTGCCTTTTCTCCCTTTCCTCTCGGTTTTCTCTCTGCAGGAACACGACTCGTGCTCTCCTCTCTTACTCGTGTCTATCCATCCTAGTCATGCTCATATAGCACGTCTTAGCCTCCCTCTTCTTCTACTCTTCTTTTCTTTTCTTCTCTTTTCTCTTTTGTCTCTGCGCCAGTACGACTCGTGCTTTCCCCTCCTAGTCGTGCTCCCTTGTCCCAGTCGTGTTCTCCTTACACGACTCGGCTCCTTCTTCTCTTCTTTCTTCCTTGCATCTTCTTCTGCTCCCTCTGCCATGTATATCCATCCGACTCGTGCTCTAGAATCTGAGTCATGCTCTTCCCTCATCTGTCTTCTCTGATCTCATGCTCCTCTCCACCATATATGCTTCTTTTCCTTCTTTTCACCTAAGTACACCAGTAAACACAAACAAACACAAAAACTAATGGGAATACCTGAAATATACACACAGTGACACACTTAACTTACTTAAATTCATACAAAACACATACTAAATTATACCTCAATTAAGCTCCTATCAAATTCCCCCACACTTAACCCTTGCTTGGCCCCAAGCAAGAGAAAAGACATGAGAAAATTTAACAGCTAGTAAACATAATTATTTAGCACTGTCCATTCAGCATATATACTAAAATTGCAAAGATCAACTATCTCAAACACTCAAAAATATCAGTAAAACAAATTTTATAGCATGCATTGAAAAATTAACAAGTTACTTAACTTTACTAATTCCAACATAAAGAGTATTAAGTCTCAAAAAACTAAACATGAATTAAAGAAAGAAAATTGATCATAAAGTTAAAAATTCTAAGATTGCTAGCTGCATTTTAGGACCAATTTTAAGCTCACTTACCCTTAATCCAATCTCATGGCATTTTTAGACTTTTTTTTTCGTTTTGATTTTGCTTTTTGTTTTGAATCATGGATATAGTTTTCATTTTTATCCATAAATAGCAAGAGAATGTAATATGGGTGCGTTTTACGCTCCATCCCATACATTTAAATTTTGGATGTACATCTTGCTTTCTTTTTCTTTTAATGACTTGAGTGGGTACATTTTATGCTCCATCCCACTTATTTTTATTTTTCTTTTTAAGTCCTCATCCATTATTGAAAAGGCAAAAGGGTAAGTATTATGGCTATAGTTTCATAATAAATATGCATACGAGGATCAATATCCTCATCATCAATGAATACCCCGATTTATGCTTGATTTGCATTTCATTTATAAATGGGAGTTGTATTCCGCTCCTAGTGTTATTGTAATATTGAATGTTGTATTTTTGGATTTATCTTCCATTTACCGCTTTTGATATGAATGATTGCGCCTTTAATTTAAAGTGCATCGTGTGGGAAGTTGATGAAACAATAAACTCAAAACTCAATTATAATATTAATCAAGGTATAAATAAATGAGAAGTCCCGAACTCACTCTGGTCTTTGGGGCTTAATGAGGCGAGAGGTCTAGGACTTCCAAGGCACCTCTTGAGTCCCACCAAAAGGCTTAAATACACAATCCTAGGCTCCAGGAGGGTAGAGGATGAGGCCTCCAAGATCCCTCTGGCTAGCCCAAGATGGATATGTATGCACCGTCTTAGGCTCGATGAGGCTAGACGACCCTTCCTAATGCTCTATTTGGTGGCGACTCCAAGAAACCTCTTTGTTGCCCAGAATAGACGCAACTTGTAAATACCTTACAAGTTTTATGAACCTCTCCTGATCACCCTAAAGTGGGCTTTCGAGAGGCCGCGGGGTTCGGCACGCGTCACAGTGGCGACTCCACTGGGGACTTACTCGATACTTCGATTCGAAAGTGCCTTGATTAAAAAATTATAGTTGAGTTTTAATTTAAAAAAATTTTCATCTTCTTTCAAAACTGCATAGCATTTCATTAGAGCCTTAGATCTACGCTAGTATTGTCCCTCTTTTGGCCCCGGTGCGTTCCCAAAGCACGACCCTATTTTCACTCAATTTAGGGAAGTGTTAAGGATAATCACCAGCCCAATCCTCGTACCATCATGGTATATTAAATGGTGACCCAATCGGTCGTTACGCTCGTGATGAGCTAGACCCGTTGGCAGGAACCATGTTTGAGTAGCCCTAAAGCAACACCACCTTTGACCAAAGCTCATGTAGTGGAAATAGTTACTTCCCCTAAGCGGTATGAACCTCAATACTATGCCTGCTGTATGGATCATTATGTATTGGACAAGCCCAGATGGTTTGACTGGTCACCTAATCAAAGGCTTTAATGCCCCGATAGGCCCAAGATGACTTATTCGGATTGCCTAAATACATAATGATCATAACCCATCCGCCTGTGCATTAGTTAGGAAAGGTTATGCTGCCGGATTTTCACCTTGCACCATACGTGTTCATTGGATCCCCAGATGACCCATAGGCCAATCCCACCTAGGAAAGAGACTATGACCCCGTGTACGGGAGTAATAAGGTTGGAAGGACCTATGTGCTTGCATGTGGCTTGTGATTGTGGCATAGCACGATCATGCATTTTTAGCACAGTCATGCAATCATCCTGACCCCTTATGTTTTTCAGCCATCATAGATTCACCTAGGTGGATAAGGGGGTCCCGGGGACGGCTACGCAAAAATCCGTTCTTCGAATTGCCAGAAAGGGTAGAGTATCCGGGCACTTCTTCTGAAACTAGTTATGCCACTTCAGATCAGTTTTTTGTACCCGAAGAAATGGCAAACTCACCGAGAGGGGTAGAGGCCACCAGGGCGATAATAGCAGAGGAAGTGGGTCGAAGGTTGGAAGAGTTCGAAAACCGAATGATGGCAATGGTAGCCGCAATGGGTCAGCAAGTGGCCCCGCAGAACCCACAGCCTCCTCCTATTATAAATGATGAAAGGGAGGAGGTCAGAGAGGACCCACGAGAGGAAACTCGCCCACCACTTGAAAACCTAAGAGCTACTACTTCGGGGGCACAGAGGGGAAGACCTGTCCCAAGGCAAGATGATGACTGGGAAGACGAAGAATATGAGGAACACATGTCTAAGAAAGGGAAAACCCCTCAAATTGAAGAGGCCATCTAGAAGAAGATGGAAGAGAAATTTGAAGCTATGACGAGAATGTTGACGAAGGGCCAAGGAGTGAACCCTGAGGATAAAGAGTTAGAAGGAGAGATGCCGGATGTGCCGAAGTTTGATGGTACTTTTGATCCCCTAGCACACATAAAGCAGTATTCGCAGGTGATGAAGGGCACCACTTTGATGAAAAAGCATAAAATTGAGTACTTTTGCTTGATCTTGATAGGCTCGGCAGTTGATTGGTACCATGGGCTCAACCGCCGAACTAAAGAAGACTGGGACTTATTGACATAGGAGTTTTTGAGGCAATATGACTGCAGTACAAGGATAGAGGTGACCTTGAAGGACCTGGAGCTGTTACAGCAGAGGGAAGGTGAGTCTTTCCATGAGTATCTAACCCGGTGGAGGAATCGGGGGATGGAGATGAAGAGGAAACCAGATACCTAGGATCAAATACGGCTATTCATTAAAAATGCGAGCCCGTATTTGAGAAATGGATTAAGGATGAAAGGACTGAAAGACTGGGAGTCCTTGAAGGACATCGCCATTGAGGCTGAGGGAGAGTACCTTGTTAAGAAATCAGGAAATGAGAACTATCCTAAGAGGGGTAGTGGCAGTCAAGTGGTCAGTAGACCAATGGGTTCTGCTAGTGGCACAAGGAAGACTGCTGAGGTGTCGACTACAAATGCTGCTCCGAGATGTTTTTCCAATCTTGGGAGGTCCTTATCATGGGTACTAAGAAGACTGATGAAGGAGAATAAACTACAGCCTCTATCGCCTAGACCTGCGAGAACTCAAGGCATGCTAGGGCATAAGGATGATGAGTACTGTGCATATCATCAGCACACTGGGCATATAACCGACAACTGTAGGACTTTGAGGCATGCAATTCAGGATTTGATTGATTCAAAGTAGATCACAGACCCAGAGAAGAGAGGGGGTCAAAAGAAAGCTGGGTACAATAACATGCCTCCGCCAGTGAATATAATCAGGTCCAGCTTGCCCGAGAACTTTGTGTTGAAGGAATTATACAGCGACGATATCCACACTACTGTCACGAACCTCTATGAGGGGAGTGAAGAAGGGCTTCCCTCTGCAGTGATCGATTGCTGGTCCACTAATGATAGTGGAAATAAAAATGATAATTCTGAAGTATGTTCTGACCTTTGGGGTTCGGAGGAGGAAGAAGAAGAGCCAAAGAGGAAGGAAATAGGAGCCATGACTCGGAGTGGAAGGGTAGCCCCGAAAGTTGAGAAACCACAGGAGCCGATCGAGGACAGAAGCGGAAAGGAGCTGGAAGAAGATTCGATTGTTAAGCAACTGAAAAAGACGCCGGCTAAGATTTCGATATGGGATCTCTTGAGACAGTCACCATCGCATAGGCAGAGGGTGGTGGAGGTTTTGTGTGAAGTAACTGTTGCTACAACCATCTCACCTACAGAACTTCTGGATGTAATGAAGGGAGGATCGAGAGAAAATGTCATTTTTACCAGTGCGGATCTGCCGGCAGAAGGCCGCAACCACAATCGCCCTCTGTACATAAGGGCGCAGATTAACCAAAAGCACACCGCCTGTGTAATGGTAGATGATGGTTCTTCGATAAATGTGTGCCCACAGGTAGCAATGGCAGCTTTTGGAGTGACAGAGGATATATTAGCAAAATCTGATCTTAGCATCACGGCATATGACAACTCACGCAGGCAGGCCTCGGGGACATTCACAGCAGTGGTGAAGACGGGACCGGTAGAATCAGAAGCGGAGTTTGTGGTGCTGCCTATACCCGCCAATTTCTCAGCTTTGCTAGGCAGACCATGGTTTCATAAATTGGGAGGAGTCCCCTCAACATTGCACCAGATGGTAAAGATACCTCACGAAGGCCAGATTATGACTATAAAGGCTGCATGGGAGAATCAGGTTTCGGTGCTGGATATAGCCAGGCAGCCGTTTAGTGGATTTCATGTCACCATGATAGGCAAAAAAGAGCAGAGGGAAGAAAGCCCCCAGGTATTGAATATGATTAAAAAGATGTCATTCCTCCCTGGCGCAGGACTGGGCAAGAATTCTCAGGGGGTACCAACAGCTATTACCACTAAGGGTCAAAAGGACAAGAGGGGTCTAGGATATACAAGTGCGGTAGAGAAGGGTAAGAAATCGAAAATGGAAATTCCTCATATCCTGAAGACTTTTGTGCCAGCAACCGTAGCATGTGCCTATGCAGGGGAAGATGAACCACATTGGCTACATGGGAGAATTGTGCCAGGGTTCGAGGTCTTTAATGATGTCTATGACTGGGACATTGGATCAATCAAGCCAGCAGAGGGCTTTTGGGATGAAGAAATCATGACCAGCAGGACGATTTGGGACCGCGAGATGCCGGAAGAGGTAATTACTGAGAAGATGGTAGCCACCGAGCTGAAAGGAAAAGCCAAGATAGAGGAAGCTGTGCAGGAGGTGAATGAGGGGCCTCCAAAGAGACGAAGTGATGCAGGACCGTCGACCGCGGCAGATATACCAGCAGAGGAGGAAGAGGAAAATAGTTTAGATTTTCTTTTTGCTCTAGAACTTTTCAATGATGTTAATGTCAATTTCAATCCTATTAATAAATTGAATGATTTTACTTACTTGTGTGATGTTTCTAATGATTTCACTATGCATAATCATGATCATCATCCATCTATATTTGATATTGATTCAACTGATGCTACTCCATTTAATCTTGGAACCGCAGAAAATCCAAAAGAAATTTTGGTAGCATCAAATATAACTCCTGAAGAGCGAGAAAAATTTGAGAGAATTTTAAAAAAATATGAAAAAGTCTTTGCCTGGACCTACGAAGATATGCCGGGAATCGATCGGAAGGTCGCAGAGCATGCTATCCCCACCTATCCAGACCATAAACCTGTTAAGCAGAAGTTGAGAAGGCTTAGACCGAAATGGGCGAAGAAAGTGAAAGAAGAGATTCGGCAGCAAATCAAAGCCAAGTTTCTAATCGAGGTACAATACCCAACTTGGTTAGCCAATGTTGTCCCTGTAGCCAAAAAGAACGGCAAAGTAAGGGTATGCGTAGATTATCGGGATTTGAATAAGGCTTGTCCAAAAGATGATTTCCCATTGCCTCATATAGACGTGCTGATAGATAGTGCCGCTGCTTGTGAGATGTATAGCTTCAGAGATGGTTATGCTGGCTACAATCAAATTCTCAATGAAATAATGGACCGGATCAAGACGGCTTTCATCACGGAATGGGGGACGTATGCTTATCGGGTAATGCCTTTCGGATTGAAAAATGCAGGAGCCACTTATCAGAGGATGGCAACAAAGATACTGGATGACTTGATCCATAAAGAAGTGGAGGTATACGTGGATGACATAATGATCAAGTCAGCCACTAGAGAAGGTGTAACAACCCAAACAGGGCTTGGTCGGAATCTGCGTGATAAGTCAGATTAGTAAGGGTATTTTCGTAATTTGGGCAAGAGATAATTTGGATAATAAGGAATTAGTTGTTAAGGAATTAATTAGTTAAGTGAAGAGAAGGAATCATAGTGTGTGCTTGGAGTGTATGGGAGTAGGATATAAGTGGACTTAGAGATTTTATTGTGCGGTTTTTGTGCATGGTGCCTTGGATGATAAGTGGGTTATGAGAAATAATATGGTGTGAAGTTGAGTTTGGTGCATTGGTAGATATTTGTGTAAGAGAAGTTAGTGTGTGTGTAGTGTATGGTGCCAAGAGTGGTTAAGTCAAAGTGGATTGTTTGATTCTCTAAGATGGTGACAAGTGGCAAGGGGTTGGTGAACATTAAATGAAAAGTAGGAGAGAGGGAAGGGAGGGGCCGAATTTGCCTAGCTTCCCATGGAAGCTAGCTCACTTCTTCCTCTTTTCTTCTTCTTTCCCGTTCTCTCTCTCTCTTGCTTCCATTTTTCTGCTCTCATCTCCTTTCCTCTTGTGTCTTCTTTGATCTTTGGGTGGGAATCTTGAGTTTTGAGATGGGGTTTTGAAGGTAAGTGGTTTGGAGTTCTTTGGGTTTTTCGGTTCTTCTCTTCTCCTTCTTTTTCTGGTTTTTATTGTGGAATTTGGGTTTGATTTGAGTGAGCTTTGTTTGGATTTATGCAAGAATCGGAAGCTAGAAGAAAGAGCAAGGGAAAAGAGAAAGCGGACTCGTGAGAGGCTCGGTTTGAAGTTGCGATTTCCAGGTTTGGGAGTTTATTTGATTGTGTTTGAGAGCTGTGTTTGTGGCTTATGTTTTCCCTATTTTCCTCCTTGGATCAATTCTATTTTTTGATTGCATGTCATTAGTAACCTTGAGTGGTTTGTTTGGATGAATGTATGTTGAGATTAACTAGTGATTTTGAATCAATTGTTAGTGATAAGATGATGTTTGCATGTGTATTTTAAAAACATGAGTATTTAAAAGAATGAATCTTGAGTTGGTTTTGAGTGAATTCTTGATGAATTGATGTTGATTATTGTATAAATTGTGTTTATGTGGCTTGAGAATTATGCTGTGATGTGCTGAAGGCTTGAGGTAAGTGTTTGTGTATGTATGTTTGCATGTATGATGAGTTGTGTGTGAAGGAGTAGGAAAAGTGCATATTTTTGGCGAATCTGGGTTCTGTCGCGATCGCAACACTGTCGCGAGCGCGACAGAGTGCGGATTTGGCCCCATGTTCTTGAAAAGCGCTCTGTCGCGATCGCGATGTTGTCGCGACCGTGACAGAGAGCTCGGTAGCCGAGTCCTCCGCGCGAGCATGCTGCCGTGCGTGCGCGCGAGGAGGAAGGAACTGGTCTCTGTCGCGACCGCGATGTTGTCGCGAGCGAGACAGAGCTCGGTTGCGCGAATTTGCCTAGCGGGCTTCGTCACGAGCATACCTTCTGGCGCGAAGGTGCCCCGTGCTCTGTCGCGCTCGCGACAGAGGCCCTTCCTGCTTGCCCTGTTTTTCGAATGCGTTTCTTTTGTTCCACTTTGCACGGTTTCTCACTTTTGCATGAAATATGTTTGTGCTTATGGCTCGTGATATCCTTGTACTAGTGTCTTAGTTATGAATTTATCTGATGTTAGAGTCGTGTGTCGAACCTTGCTTTGATTGTGTATTGTCGTGTGAGTAAATGAGTTGTCGAGCCTGAAGTGTCAAGGTACTGGATAATTAAGCATGCTTAAGAAGGGTTAGTGAGTGCAGCTGCCCGTGTCCGCCCCGTTTGGGCGAAGCGGTCGACCTCCGAGATGGTCATCTTCCGTGTAGTGATAAAATGTTTTGAGACTCCGGTCTCCCGCGCTACCTTCGGGTATTAAAACTGTTTTTAAGGCTTCGGTCTCCCGTGCCGTGTTCCCGTATCCTCCACCATTGAATTCAGGCTATTGTGTTAAGTGTCTAGTATGTGATTAGTGAAGTGTTCTAATTATTGCGTGATTCTGATTTTGATCATTACTTCATGTTTTCTATTTCAAATTCTGATATACATATAATGACTCTTGAGCTATGTATATATTTCTGCCCTCTGATGTTTAGTGAACTCTGTATGATAATGTTTAATATCTTGTATAGTGTTCTGTTGTGTTTGTTCCTCCCCACTAAACGTTATCGCTTAGCACGGGTTCTTGTCTCGTGTAGGTGATAGGAATTTTTGGAGCTTGCTCGTGTTGCGCATCTGCAGGTCGGCCACATAGGAGTAGAGTCTTTATTTTTCTTATCTCGTCCTGTAATTCTTTTTGTATGTAATATTTTTGTAATGTGGCTTATGTAACCTTTTTGTAAAGGAATGATGTAATATTTTGAATATATGAGATTCATGTTCTGCTTTTGGTTATTATTGTTAACGAATGCTTCCGTTTAGCGCATGTATATATGTAAGTATGTATGTATGTATTCTTGTTTATATTTTCCATATGTTGCGAGTGAGCGTCGAGTAGCGCGCCCGCCAGCGCCCTTCCGACGGGGGCGGCGACGGGGGTGTTATAGGTTTTGGTATCAGAGCACCGGTTTAGGCAGTTCTGGTTGTCTTTGTTTGTTATATGTCGAGTCTTTGCATGCGAGTTGGTTTTGTGTCGTGGCCTAATGCAGATGTGTTCTGTCTTGTGTAGTGTCTAGATGGAGTATGATCCAAGCAAGAACGTGGGTGAGACGTTTGGTAGTGCGAGTGTAGTGAGAGGTGGGCAACCTGCTCCACAGCGTCAGCAAGAAGAGGTTCCTGGTATGGGTTTAGGTCAAGAGAATCCGGTCCTAGTGCAAGGTTTGCTTCAGTTGGTAGAAAGGCTGACTGCTCCTAAGGCTCCGACTGAGTTGTTAAGAAAGAGAGGAGCAGAAGACTTTCATGGGACTGCTATGGACCAATCGGATATGGCCGAGTTTTGGCTTAAGAGGGTAGGTCGAATTTTACAAGAGATTAGGTGTCCTACAGACCAGAGGGTGCTTTGTGCAGTGTCGTTACTCCAAGGGTCAACGTACGATTGGTGGGAACTTGTGATACGAAATCCTCAGCGACCAGCCGAGTTGACTTGGGAATTCTTTAAGCAAGAATTTGAGCAGAAGTATGTGACGAAGGCAAACCAGGAAGCCAAGTGGAGAGAGTTTATCAGTCTGAAGCAGCGGGGTATGACCGTGAGTGAGTATGATAAGGAATTCAGCCAGTTGAGTAAGTATGTGCCTGAGCAGTTATTGACGGATGAGTTCAGATGTAGGCATTTCCAAGAGGGATTGCGTGAGGTGATCAGAGGTCTTTTGTCGGCAATGACGGTCTTGTAACCAGTGGGGTATTATCAGCTTGTGGCAGCGGCAATGAAGTTAGAGGAATTTGAGGTGATCAAGAAGAGAATCGAGAGTAAGAGGAAAGCACCAGATGGTGGGATTGGAAGTGGTAAGAGGTCGAGAGGTGTCCCGAGTGGCCAAGGTGGGAAGAGTTTGGTTCCGGTACGTTCGGAAGTCGGGAGTGTAGCACCACCTTCTAGCAAGAGAAGTGTGATCCTGGAGTGCGAGCATTGCCATAAGTGCCATTGGGGCGAGTGCAGAAGGATTTCCGGAGCATGTTTTAGATGTGGCAACCAAGAGCACATGGTGGCTAATTGTCCGGATCGTAGAGAGCTTCAGCGCCAACCCGAGAGTTGAGCTAGTGGTCAGAGAGCAAGAGGAAACCAGAGTGGTAGGAGCAGCGGACGACTTTTTCAAGCGCCGTCAGAGTCAGTGCAAAAGTTGCAAACCGAAGACGTGTATGCGCGCCCGCGAGTTTGCACCTTTAAAGGAGAGGATGCAGCGGATCGAGCGGGACCTTCCGGTAAGTTGTGTTCTAACTTTTGTTAAGTTCGATTTTGAGTTTTGGGTTGTCGGATTAAGTGATTAGCGGGGAAATTTCGAGGACGAAATTTCTTTAAGGGGGAGTGATTGTAAAAACCCAAACAGGGCTTGGTCAGAATCCGCGTGATAAGTCGGATTAGTAAGTGTATTTTCGTAATTTGGGCAAGAGATAATTTGGATAATAAGGAATTAGTTGTTAAGAAATTAATTAGTTAAGTGAAGAGAAGGAATCATAGTGTGTGCTTGGAGTGTATGGGAGTAGGATATAAGTGGACTTAGAGATTTTATTGTATGGTTTTTGTGCATGGTGCCTTGGATGATAAGTGGGTTATGAGAAATAATATGGTGTGAAGTTGAGTTTAGTGCATTGGTAGATATTTGTGTAAGAGAAGTTAGTGTGTGTGTAGTGTATGGTGCCAAGAGTGGTTAAGTCAAAGTGGATTGTTTGATTCTCTAAGATGGTGACAAGTGGCAAGGGGTTGGTGAACATTAAATGAAAAGTAGGAGAGAGGGAAGGGAGGGGCAGAATTTGCCTAGCTTCCCGTGGAAGCTAGCTCACTTCTTCCTCTTTTCTTCTTCTTTCCCGTTCTCTCTCTCTCTTGCTTCCATTTTTCTGCTCTCATCTCCTTTCGTCTTGTGTCTTCTTTGATCTTTGAGTGGGAATCTTTAGTTTTGAGCTGCGGTTTTGAAGGTAAGTGGTTTGGAGTTCTTTGGGTTTTTCGGTCCTTCTCTTCTCCTTCTTTTTCTGGTTTTGATTGTGGAATTTAGGTTTGATTTGAGTGAGTTTTGTTTGGGTTTATGCAAGAATCGGAAGCTAGAAGAAAGAGCAAGGGAAAAGAGAAAGCGGACTCGTGAGAGGCTCGGTTTGAAGTTGCAATTTCCAGGTTTGGGAGTTTATTTGATTGTGTTTGGCAGCTATGTTTGTGGCTTATGTTTTCCCTATTTTCCTCCTTGGATCAATTCTATTTTGTGATTGCATGTCATTAGTAACCTTGAGTGGTTTGTTTGGATGAATGTATGTTGAGATTAACTAGTGATTTTGAATCAATTGTTAGTGATAAGATGATGTTTGCACGTGTTGTCACACCCCAACCTATACTATGGAGACTTCTATTCGGATTAGAGGAAGAAGAATCCAAGATAGATAGGAGTGTCACATCCCACTAGAGTAAACAAGTAAACATCACATAAATAGAATGACATATCCAAGATAATTAAAAACTTTGAGAGAAAGAAGAGTGATACTGAACAAAATGAATACTTTATTTAATATACAAAAATAAGAAACCATACACACATGCATACTTATAATCATACAACAGAAACCTAGTACGAAAGATACATAAGTGTGTAAATATTTACATAGCTTACAATATTACATCAGAATTTTTACCTATTATTACATATACATATTACACAGATATGCAAAAATCACAAATTACAAAAGCCGAACAAAATGCAAAACTTCTAGCTTCTATGTGGCCGACTCTGCAGATGCGCAACTCGAACAAAAGCAAACCTGCCACCTGCACGGGGAAAAGAACCCGTGCTAAGCGATAACGCTTAGTGGGGAAAAATATACAGAAAAATATAGACGGCCATTCACAACGGTCGCCCAAGTATAACACATACCCAATAGCGAATGCATCAAGTCCTAACAGATAATTATTCATGCTTTATACAATAACCACACATTCAATTGTTCCTAACTGCGATCATATACTCATATGATTAACACACCCAATTATCATGCCCAAAACGTAAACACATTCTAATATACATGTTAATTTATCACATTACTATACAGAAATATAGTGTCAACATTATATGCCACACCGACTTCAATCATACATACTATATACAAGATCATTTACCGGTAAGGACAAAAGTACAATATGCAGGTTAGAGTTACATTAAGCCCACTCGGAGATTTATAAGCACATTCACATCATCCAAAATCATGCTCATACTGATATCACATTCTTATATTCATAACTGGTTCATATAACCGAAATCGTATACATTCTGATATCATATTCTCATGTGCATATCAGATGAAGCAACGAAATACCTGCTGACTCAAAATAGTGGATAACGAGTACTGAATGGTACCTTACGGGTACGAATCGAACACATAATATAATGTACCATACAGGTACAAGTCGGAAGGCAATATTTCATTGAACAGGACCTTAAACAAGATCCATACACATACACATAATAGGGGTTCGCGAGGAACCATTCGGGGACCTGATCAGGGTCCAAATCGTTCAAAGGGCGCTGCAGCTACACATACATAGACTCTATTAGGCATGCCTAACTATCCACTAGACTGACTCTCGCAGGTCATGCATAATACAAATCATATTTCAAATCACATACTTTATATTATTATACATAATCAGCAATAGTTGAGACATATGAATAAGTTCATAAAGTCAAACATGAATCATACAATTTACACTATGAGCATAACATGATAATCTTAGAGAAAGATCATAAGTATAGATGTGCATAGTACATCCAATTATATTAACATACTTCACAAAATAGTCCAATTATAAACCTAAAAGTGCCACAAGTTCGGAATTCAAACATTGAAATCACCAAAGAAAACTCATTTAACACAACACATCTGTCGCGCTTGCGATGCCTGTCGCGCTCGCGACAGAGACCATTGTCTCTTCGCTGTGCACACGCGACGGACTTCGCGATCGCGGGAAGGAGAGAAGGGCCCGGCTCTGTCGCGCTCGCGATGTTGTCGCGATCGCGACAGAGGACAAGCATTGCTATCGCGGGGTCGCGACAAGTCGCGTGCTCGCGATAGCACAGGCCAACAATGTGCTCTGTCGCGATCGCGACGGTTGTCGCGCTTGCGACAGAGAGCAGACAAGCTATTGCTATCGCGGGCTCGCGACAGCGTCGCGTGCTCGCGACGGCACAGCATCAGAATCATCGGTCTCTGTCGCGCTCGCGACAGTGTCGCGATCGCAACAGAGTCATGATTCCGAAAATCTGCAGAATTTTGCAAGATCTTTCCTTCCTCAAACTCATCCAGAAACACACGAAACACATCCCAAGGTCTCTTACCTCATCTCCAGCAAGTCACACATCATTAACAACATAAATCCAACATTCGTATAAAAATTTCAATAAAACATGCCACTAACAATATCCATATACACAATCTATAATAACAACCTTATTCGTCAATCATCTCAATCGCACCCACATTAAATGCATTCATACATATGATACATCATGCTAAGGTTACTCATGAGACCATCACATACTAGCACTCATCCATAAACAAACCTTCGGGGAGTTATAACTATTATAATTACTAGTTAAATCACCAATCTTAATCATACCCCTAAGTTTTTCCCAACGACCATTACTTATATAGCCATTTAATTACCCTAAACATGCGTAATAACTGATGGGAAAGGTACGGGATTGATCCGGGTCAACCCTAGACTCAAAAATAGAGAAGAAAAGGCTCAAAACATGCTTTTCTGTCGCGAGGTCGCGACCCTTGTCGCGCTCGCGACAGAAGCTCGCCTCAGCTACCATAACAGACTGCTTTTTACTACAAACTAGCATCGTGAAAAACGTCCTCTAAACCTCATTTTTAGGAAAAGTGTTCTTCTTAACAAATGTTATCCTACGTCTTAACTTTCAAATGGAATAAGTTTCAGGTCAATTGGACATCTAGAACTCGAGATATGAACTCCACAACCTATACTGGTCAAACAACCCGACACAAAAAGAGACACTACGGTGTTATCTAAAATTCAGGGTCTTAAAGCCAGATTTAGTCCAAGGATATTTCTGAGACTTTTAAAGTAATAGAAGTCATGGTTATAATGGTTCAAGAATCGCATGATTTGGAGTTATAAAACTCACAATACAGCCTAATTACTGAAGAGCGGTCAAGTGCATTCCAACCCAGTTTCACCCAAAACCTACTCACATGCACAATTGAGCAATTTAAACCAACACTCACTACCATCATCATCTATCATAAACCACACAATCAAGAAACTTATATCATACATGAATATATAAACAAAAATTCATATATATACAATAAAATTTCCCAAACCTGGAAATCAAAGATCCAAAGTCACTTTCTAGCTTCTATCTACAATCTTTTCCTTGCCCTTGAGTTTCCTCTTGTTACCACCAACTTGCACAAACCAAAAACCCAGAAATTACTCTTAATCCAAAACCCTAACTCATACAAAATCAAAAGAAATAAAAAAGAAGAGAAGGAGAACCCAACCGTAGGAACCCTAAAACCCCAACTTACCTTAACAATCTTACTTCCCACTCCACCAAATCACTTATAATTCACTCTAAACCAAGAGATTGAGCAAAGAAAGGGAAGACAAGAAAAGAAAATAGGGAATAGGGAGAATGAGAGAGCAAAAACGGGAACCTATTTCCCTAACACTTAATCTTTCTTTCACATTAAATGTACACCTACCCAATGCCACTTGTCCACTTCCTATAGGTCCACATGTCATAATCTTCAATCCCACTTTGACTTACTCCTACATGCACCATACACTAAACACACACAAACAATTCTTGAATAAATATCTTCAATACACCAAACACCACTCACACCATATCATTTCTTAACCCACTTACATCCTACTTCCATACACTTCAAGCACACTCTAACAATTCCTTATAAACCACTTGTCATCATCCTACAAACCCAAGTGTCACAATCTTATCCAATCACTTCCTAAATACCATACACATGTTCCACTAGATAATTTCTCACTTAACATCTTATTAATTAATTATTTTCTTTGCACTTTAGTCCTCATTAACCAAACTTTCTCATGCACAAATTACCGAAATACCCTTCCGTTCCCGACTTCGCATGCAAATTCCGACTAGGGCCATTTTGGGGTGTTACACGTGTATTTTAAAAACATGAGTATTTAAAAGAATGAATCTTGGGTTGGTTTTGAGTGAATTCTTGATGAATTGATGTTGATTATTGTATAAATTGTGTTTATGTGGCTTGAGAATTATGCTGTGATGTGCTGAAGGCTTGAGGTAAGTGTTTGTGTATGTTTGTTTGCATGTATGAAGAGTTGTGTGTGGAGTAGGAAAAGTGCAGATTTTGGGCGAAGCTAGGTTCTGTCACGAGCGTGACTCTGTCGCGAGCGCGACAGAGTGCGGATTTGGCCCCTTGTTCTTAAAAAGCGCTCTGTTGCGATCGCGATGTTGTCGCGACCGAGACAGATAGCTCGGTAGCCGAGTCCTCTGCGTGAACATACTGCCGTGCATGTGCGCGAGGAGGAAGGAACTGGTCTGTGTCGCGAGCGCGACAGAGCTCGGTTGCGCGAATCTGCCTAGCAGGCTTCGTCGCGAGCAGGCCTTCTGGTGCGAGCTAGCGAGGAGGTGCCCCGTGCTCTGTCGCGATCGCGACAGTGTCGCGCTCGCGACAGAGGCCCTTCCTGCTTGCCTTGTTTTTCGAATGTGTTTCTTTTGTTCCACTTTGTACGGTTTCTCACTATTGCATGAAATATGTTTGTGCTTATGACTCGTGATATCCTTGTACTAGTGTCTTAGTTATGAATTTATCTGATGTTAGAGTCGTGTGTCGAACCTTGCTTTGATTGTGTATTGTCGTGTGAGTGAATGAGTTGTCAAGCCTGAAGTGTCAAGGTACTGGATAATTAAGCATGCTTAAGAAGGGTTAGTGAGTGCAGCTGCCCGTGTTCGCTCCGTTTGGGCGAAGCGGTCGACCTCCGAGATGGTCATCTTCCGTGTAGTGATAAAATGTTTTGAGACTCCGGTCTCCCGCGCTACCTTCGGGTATTAAAACTATTTTTAAGGTTTCGGTCTCCCGTACCGTGTTCCTGTATCCTCCACCATTGAATTCAGGCTAATGTGTTAAGTGTCTAGTATGTGATTAGTGAAGTGTTCTAATTATTGCGTGATTCTGATTTTGATCATTACTTCATATTTTCTGTTTCAAATTCTGATATACATATAATGACTCTTGAGCTGTGTATATATTTATGCCCTCTTTTGTTTAGTGAATTCTGTATGATAATGTTTAATATCTTGTATAGTGTTCTGTTGTGTTTGTTCCTCCCCACTAAGAGTTATCGCTTAGCACGGGTTCTTGTCCCGTGTAGGTGACAGGAATTTTGGGAGCTTGCCCGTGTCGCGCATCTGCAGGTCGGCCACATAGGAGTAGAGTCTTTATTTGTTTTTATCTCCTCCTGTAATTCTTTTTGTATGTAATATTTTTGTAATGTGGCTTATGTAACCTTTTTGTAAAGGAATGATGTAATATTTTGAATATATGAGATTCATGTTCTGGTTTTGGTTATTATTGTTAATGAATGCTTCCGCTTAGCGCATGTATATATGTAAGTATGTATGTATGTATTCTTGTTTATATTTTCCATATGTTGCGAGTGAGCGTCGGGTAGCGCGCCCGCCGGCGCCCTTCCAACGGGGGCGGCGATGGGGGTGTTGCAGAAGGCCATTTTGAAGCCTTGGAAAAATTCTTCCAAAGGATAGATAAGTACAACCTGCGGTTGAATGCTAAAAAGTGTATCTTCGGTGTTACCTCAGGGAAGCTCCTGGGACACATAATTAGTAAGAGGGGGATTGAGATTGACCCGGATAAGGTTAGGGCCATCAGAGAAATGCTGATACCGCAGAAAGAGAAGGATGTAAGAAGCTTTCTGGGCAGGTTGCAATACATCAGTAGGTTTATCGCTAAGCTTACTTCGATCTGTGAACCTATTTTTAAACTACTCAGAAAAGACCAACCAGTAGTATGGAATGAGAGCTGTCAAAAGGCTTTTGATACTGTCAAGGAATACTTGTTGAAACCAACAGTATTGAGACCGCCGCGATCGGACAGGCCACTGATCCTATACCTGGCCATAGAGGACAGTTCAGTTGGTGCTATGATGGCCCAAGAAAATGAATTTTGAGTGGAATTTGTTGTCTACTACCTCAGCAAGAAATTCTTGGCCTACGAGGTCAAATACACAGAAGTAGAAAAGATCTGCCTTGCGGTAATTTGGGCTTCTAAGAAATTACGACATTACTTTCATGCCTACAAGGTACAGGCAGCCGCGAAGCAAAACCCCTTGAGATACTTGCAAGAGGCCCCGTCTTTACTTGGGAAAATGGGTAGATGGTTGCTTTTACTTCAAGAATTCGATGTAGAGTATATCACTCTAAAGACCGTTAAAGGGCGTGCAGTGGCGGAATTTCTAGCAGAACACCCGATCCAAGGAGACTTATACGAGTTTAACTTTCCAGATGAGGACGTAACAGCAATCGGGATTCAAGGTTGGAAATTACACTTTGACGGAGCCGTGAATAATAAAGGGGCAGGAGTAGGAGTCATT
This sequence comes from Excoecaria cochinchinensis, assembly GCA_947683425.1. NCBI lineage: Eukaryota > Viridiplantae > Streptophyta > Magnoliopsida > Malpighiales > Euphorbiaceae > Excoecaria > Excoecaria cochinchinensis. Next base: position 1,072,363 of record CANTUQ010000158.1, read on the forward strand.
CTGATAACCCCGAATGACGAAAAGCTTCCTTTGGCGAAGAAGTTGAGGTTTCGAGTCACCAATAACGAAGCTGAGTATGAAGTGTGTATTTTTGGATTGGAGGCATTAATAGCCTTAGGAGCAAAGAATGTAGAGGTGTTCGGTGATTGGGCTATAAAAGAAAAAAGGCTAATGCCATATATCCAGTGATTGAGGGGCCTGAGCAGTCAGTTTGAAGTATGTACATTCCATTTCGTTCCGAGGGATGAGAATCAGTTAGCCGATGCGCTCGCCACGTTAGTATCAATGTGGGACAACCCTGAAGGAGTGGTCATGAAGCCGGTTTTGATCTATAGTTCTGAGAGACCTAGCTTTGAATCCAAATCAGTTATGGAGGTAGAAGTGGCGGATGGGAAGCCGTGGTATTATGATATTATGAACTATTTGGAGAATTCGACATTTGCAGAGGAGGCTACCGAAAAGGATCAGAGAATGTTTCGCAAGCTGTCTACTCAGTTCATCTAAATGAATGGGATGTTGTACAAACGACAAGCTGATGGTATCCAATTGAGGTGTTTGGATGAAAAAGAGGCTAAGAGGGTAATCGAAGAAACACATGCCGGAGTATGCGGAGCCCATATGAACGGACTGACATTGGCCAAGAAGATCATGAGACAAGGCTTCTACTGGCTTACGATGGATAACGATTGCTCAAAATATGTGAAGCAGTGCCAGTTATGCCAGCAGTACGCGGACTTAAGGCACTTACCAGTGTCAGAGCTACACAGCTTAACATCACCTTGGCCATTCGCTGCCTGGGGAATAGACATTATTGGAGAAATCCGCCCTACGGCATCCAACGGGCACATATACATAATAGTCGCAATCAACTATTTTACAAAATGGGTAGAGGCCGAGTCCTTCAAGAAGATTGACGCAAGAGATATGGCCAGGTTCATTGAAAGGAATCTGATTTGTAGATATGGCCTCCCACATCACATAGTGTCTGATAACGGGGTGCAGTTCATGGGGGAAACCAAGAAGCTTCTTGAGAAGTACGGAATCGAGCACCATAAATCCTCTCCCTATCGACCACAAGCTAATGGAGCAGTAGAGGCCGCCAATAAAAATGTGAAGAAGATCCTAGCAAAGATGGTCCAAACCTATAAAGACTGGGCAGAGAAGCTTCCCTTTGCACTGTGGGGTTACAGAACGACGGTGAGGACATCTACAGGCGCTACACCGTACTCTCTAGTTTATGGGACAGAGGCAGTTTTGCTAGTTGAGGTAGAGCTCAAATCGCTGAGAGTAGTCATGGAAGCTCAAATTCCGGTGGCCAAATGGGCACAATAGAGGTTACAACATTTAAACTTATTAGATGAGAGTAGACTGAAAGCTTACTATCATAATCAGATCTATCAGAAGAGGCTGGCCAGATCAATTGGAAAAAAGGTGAAAAAACATCCGCTGAAGGAGGGGGATTTAGTGTTCAAACAGATGAGACCAGGTGTACCGGATATTAGAGGAAAATTTAGACCAACCTGGGAAGGACCGTTTATCCTCAAGAAGCTGTTGTCCAAAGGAGCTGCAATCTTATCGGATAGCGATGGTAATGAATTCAAGGAACCGATTAATATTGACAGACTCAAAAGGTTCCATGGCTAAAGGCTACAAAATCAAAAGAAGAGAATGAAAGCCCCGCGGGTCGAAAATCGGAAAAAGGCGACCTTGCTAAAATTGGGCGCCTCGTCAGGGTGAAAACCGAAAAAAGGCATCCTGGGCAAAAATTAGAGGCATGAGAGAAAATATCCAATCATGAAAACCCGAGAGGGCTGATTGGAGACAGGAGTTGATGCTATCAAGATTTTGGTTCCATGAATGAATATAGTCGTGCATAATTGAATCGGTACCAAAATGATCATGTATTTTGAAATCGTACTGAAATGTGCACAATTTTGTAAAATAAAATAAGACTTGATTTATTCATTTATATAATTGTCTAATTCTGCTTTAAAAAGAAACATATTGCTCAAAATGCATGTAAAACTAAACTATGCCCTACTACTACCCTCGCTAGCGAAATGCCTCAGTCGTCGTGTTCGGTTATCAGACGCCGGGCTAAGTATCCATCTCTTGTATGCGCTGGTAGAAATACCCGAATGGTTCCCAAATGAAGGAATAATAGTCTTCAAAGGAAGTCAGCTCCAAAGCTCATGATAGCGGGAGACGAAAGCCGCAGAAAGGACTCCACCTCGAAAAGATAAAGGGAGTCTCACCATATCCTGAATCACTCCGAGTTGAGGAGAGCAACAAGCCGTGATGTAGAAGGTTGCCTCACGGAGCCCACATAAGGGAACGCATCCTGAAGACCCATCAATAACTGCACTGGCCATGGGAAGCCAAGCGTGCGTGAAGCTAATATCCTCATCTGATATCTCACTAAATCTGGTAATGCCCTCATCGGGGGTCTTAGGTAAGTACAGTCGCCGGTGAGGAAGAAAACACTTCGCAGAGTACTGATTAATGACTCTAGGAGGTGGCTCTGACAAAAGCTTCAGTTTCTCCTGCAACCAAATCTGGAAGAGGAAACAAAGAAAAAAATAATAAAAGCCAATGAGAATAAAATAAAAGGCAAAGAAAAGCTGCTCCAATAAGTTGGATTTATTTCAGGCAAAAGTTAGGCATAGGGTTGTGTGAAAATCCGAAAGGACGCACTTCCTGCTAAGAAAAGCTAGTGTGAAAATCCACAAGGGACGCACTACCTTTTAAAACAATGACGTACCTGGAGTAATAAGGGGCTCCCAGAGAATGAAGTGGTAGGCCCGGCACGAACAGAGTCAAAACCCAAGATAGTCTCAGCCAGAATGAGAGGAAAAGGGGTCAGCCCGTGGTGAAAGTTGTCTAGAATTCCAAACAAATGGGGGTCTCCGAGCAGTTCCGCTGAGGTCACGATTAGATACTTCATAAGGCAGAAAAGGAAGATGACACTCATGCTGTATGGGGGAATGTTGGAGAATTCATCCATTGCTTCAATCAGAGGTTCCAAAGAAAATACTGGGCCCTAAGGAACTAGACGAGCAGCGTCAGAAGGAGCTATGCTTAAGGACAAAGCAATATCCCGGATTTGGACCAAACCACAGTAAAGTATGCAAGGCAAAGCACCAGGAGGATACCAACTCTCGATGATAGCAGCAAATTCTTCAGGCAGGGGGCATATTTCCTGATAGGTGAACCTAAAGACATGAAAACGAGGGTCCCAGAAGTGGGTCGCAGCCAAATGAAGGTTATTGTCTATCTTGACTCTTCGTAGAAATCTCAGTCCAGAAAGGGGGGCAAGAGTGCTGTGTTCCCAAATTTGAGCATCGTCTAAGATACGGTACATTTTGGAAAGAAATGGAAAATTCATGTCTCGACAGTTATAGTTGCTAAAGGGAAAAAGCTAGAGAAAAGAGCCTATTCTGAAGCTAAAATAAGGAAGAGGCACGAAATCCAAGAAAAAGGGGTGAGTTTTATAGATTTGGCTTACGGACGGCTAACCCGTCCCTATAGGCAGACGGTGAACCCGTCTGTACTTGTCCATCTGGCGAATTTTGCATCGTGCATACCACACGCATTAATTAGGGTTGAAAGTGGAATCTAGAGCGATAGACGGAATGCCCGTCTGTCGCTGTATGAGCGGGAATCCCGTCGGTAATTAAAATCTATATAAAGGCGCAGGCACCGACGGGAATCCACTTTCTTTTCCTTCTTCTTCACACCGACGCCTTTTCCTTTGTTTCCAACAGTTTTTTTTTGTTTTTGTCTTTTCAAATTGAATTTTTTTCACACCAGTTTTCAGTTTTTTGACTTCTTCAGTGGGTCTCGACTTCCAGGTTAGTAAGATATTCCCATTTTTATTTGTTTTATTATTATTATTATGAGCCAAGGTAATTTCCTTTTCTTTTGAATCAATTAGTGGCCTTGTTAATGCCGGTTGACATTATATGGAATTAATAGGATGAAGTTTTTTTATTATTTTTTTTTAGTGAATATAAAATGCGTGAATGTATTGTTGTTTTGAGAACAATTAGTGTTAGGCGCATAAATATGGCCTTAGGAATTCATATGCTTTGAAGCCAATAACTTAAGAATTAGAAAGCAAATGTGAATATATTGCATTATTGTTTGGGGCATGAGGCCTATTCCCTTTCTATTTCCTTTTTATTATGCAGGAGGTTGGGCACACCCTTGCCGGGGTGCTGCCCAAATTTTTTGGCAAATTTGAATATATTGTATTGGGACCTAAGGCCTGCGTTTTTTTTAGTTTAGACATATCCAGTCAGAATGCCGCCTAAATTTTTATCCGTTTATACCTATAATGCCAAACTAACTGTTTACCTTATTCACAGGATGCCACCACGATGATATGCTCCGCATGACCAGCCTGAGACTGAGGCCCCAGGTTGGATGAGTGATGAGGCTAGACAGAGATACGCAGCACTGGCCCAGGTGCAGTTCCGAGCTAGCCTCTTCTTTTTTACAATGCGACAGTATCACCCATCAGCGGTTTACAGAGGCCATGGGGCTTCCGTTCGGGCAGGATGTCATAACGCCCCAGAGGTCAGTGAGACGTCAGCATTGGGCGGTTATAGCATTGTTAGGAGTGCCGTATGATCATGACACGGCGAAGAGTACAGTACTTTCATCACAGGCCTTGCGATATCTTCACCGAGTTTTATCCAGCTTATATTTGGGACGAGCTGGTAACCCAGGTTCCCTCAATGCTGCAGAAATCTTGAGTTTATGGGCCATGGTGGCAGGTCAGAGGCTCAACATCAGCCACGAGATTTTGGTCAACCTGGTGAGGGTATCCAGGGGGGCAGCCCCTGTGGGGTACGTTGGGGGAGTCATTACCAGATTGCTCCTGAATTTGGGCGTTCGTCTAGATATCTTGGTGCGCCCCTTGGATGAGAGCATTTATGTGGACGCTCCAGTAGCTATGACGATGGCTATGATATTGCCGATACCGGGCCAGCCCGAGGCGTACAGGCTTCGCACTATGCATGAGACTAGACGCGCATTTAGCTTGCCTTCGTTAGAGCCAGTAGAGGAGCAGCCTCAGGACCAGCCTCCCGGGCACCCAAAGCATCAAGAGCAGCAGCTTCCCGAGCACCATCAGCACCAGGAGGACCAGCTTCCCCGACGGCCAGAGCATCCAGAGGGTCAGCCTCCACAGCCGTAGCACGAGGAGCAGCCAGGTACACCTTATGATATGGGGATCGAGTTTACTATGGATGAGCTGCTTGCTACTCCTCCAGGGCAGAGAGTACGGAGTCCTACGCCTCCACCATCGTGAGTACATCGGACAGTTCCCCGGGCTCACGAGAGGTTTAGTCCGTATACTAGGGTAGGGGATCCAGGAGCATCTACTTCTATAGCTCCGCCACCTGAGCCAGCACCAGATTCAGCTCCCCCTCCGCCCTCATCATCAGCACAGCCAGATTTTACTGCACTATTAACTGCTATGTTTGCATCTTTCAAGCACAGGCAGGAGGAGAGAGACAGAGCCCTTCTCGGGCAGCTCGGAAAGCGAGATAGAGTCATATTAGATCGGCTGGAGCAGCAGCAGAGTATTATCCAGGAGCAGGGGAGGCTCATTGATTTTTTGAGGCAGGAGCAGGAGAGGCTCGTGGCTCAGCTGAGGCAGGAGATGAGGACCTCCCAGGATGGAGTGGCCCAGAGGGTGGATGTGTCCTTACAGGCAGTAGAGGAGTCGGTGGAGGCTCTCAGATTCAGGGTTCAGGTTCTGGATGGTGCCATACCACCTATCGCCCAGTCCATTCGAGAGTTTAGGGAGCAGATAGAGGACAGACTGCAGAACATAGGGACCGCCTCCACGGATCAAACCCTCCGCCTAGGCGATGCTTTCAGGGAGTTAGGGGGAGTTGTCATTGATACACTGCAGTTCATGATGGTATGTACACAGCCTTTCTTAGATTAATTTTCCCAGGTCCAGTTCCAGCAGCGGGACCCGGCGAGGGCGTATCCATTATCTATACCAGTGGCCGTCCCTCTTAGATACCAGCGACAGGCCAGAGCATCGGCTACACAACAGGCCAGACCATCAGCCCCTCCTAGTCAGCCATCTGCTCCAGATGCGGGACCCTCTGCCTCTTCATCATGGTCTCAGACAGTCCAGATATCAGATGATGATGATGATCCATAGGAGGAGATCACAGACTATCCACCCCTATAGCCCTTCAGGGAGTCATGATATTATTTTTGTATCTTATATTATCATATTTACATTACATTGTACAAAATTTAACCTTTTAGTGGAAAAACATTTACAGTTATCCTGTTAAATTTGCATGCTATTTCTTCATGATTTAACTCTGTTAAGAAAAGAAAAGAAAAGAAGAAGAAGAAAAATGGATAATTAATCATGTGATAAAAAGGATGATATAAAAATATCCACAAATCTATCAGTCAAATTAATTGGCACAAGAATTAACGAGAATCTCTTATAATATAGGAATGTGATTTTACACCGATTCAAAATTGACCCACTGTCAAAAGGAAGAATAAACAAATTAAGCATCATGTCCTTCGGGATCATATGAAATCAAAAGGTCAAAATTGTACCTTAGGGCATGATAAAGTCGCCAAATTGGGGCACCCGATTCAGAAGAACGCCCAGCTCAGAAGAGCAGTCCAGGAAGACACCCAGGCTAGAAGGACGCCCATTTCAAGAGCCCATCATTGCACTTTGTACAGTCTGAAGAAGACTCGGTGCAGCTCAGAAGAGCCCATCATTGCACTTTGTATAGTCCGAAGAAGACTCGGTGCAGCTCAGAAGAGCCCATCATTGCACTTTGTACTGTCCGAAGAAGACTCGGTGCAGCTCAAAAGAGCCCATCATTGCACTTTGTACTGTCCGAAGAAGACTCAGTGCAGCTCAGAAGAGCCCATCATTGCACTTTGTACAGTCCGAAGAAGGCTCGGTACAGCTCAGGAGAGCCAATTATTGCACTATGTACAGTCCGAAGAAGACTCGGTGCAGCTCGAAAGAGTAAACCTCGCGTTTTGTAAGTCCAGAACCGACTCGACGCATTGCCGCTTCCCCGACGAAAAGGTAAGGACTGCCTCAGGTATGCATCCCTTTCCTTTCTTCTCTGAAATTTGGCTCATCTAGGCACTAGTGCGCTAGTTTCCCCAAAATTGGGGGCAACTGTAGACACCGGGTCTTGAGGCAGTCCAGATCGGAGTTACCCGATGAAGAGATCAATGTCGGTTTTTGGATAAGGGGATGAAATTCGGAGGTTTTCGTCTTTCGGCTTCGCGAGGATTAAAATCTTTTTCTATGGGATGGAGTTTTGAAAGAATTGGATAAATTTTTTGGTAAAATTGGGAGTTTCGCTCCACAGACGGGATGCCCGTCTATGTAGGGACGCCCGTTCCTACTTGGGGTGATCCCCGTCTCTAGGCGTAGTGGGGACGGACACGTGGCAATGTAGGGACGCCCGTCCCTAGTATCGCGCCCCGCCCCTAGTCAGTTTCCCGCATATGTCCTTAGTAGGGACGGCCGTCGGTAAATGCAGGGAAGCCCGTCGGTACGGTAACTGACCGGATCACGCCGGATTGGATAAAATCTGATCAGTTTTCTTTCAAATGGAGGATAGGATTTATCTAAGATTTGAATTTTAAAGTCCTTTTAAAATTCAAACTTTAGATTGAGGCTTATCTTAATTATCCCCTAAAATCCTATAAATAGAGGATCAAATTTCAATTTTTGGGGGTTAGAAAATTTGGTTAGAAAATTTGGGAATTTTGGTCAGAAAAAGAGAGAAATTTTAGAGCAATTTATTTTGGAAAAAAAGGCTATCAAATATTTTTGGAAATTTGGTTTTTAGAAAAGTTTCTGTGAGCAATTTACTGAAAAGTTTATGAAATCTCTGCTTTATTTGCAGAATTTTATTTTGAGAAATTTTTTTTTAATTAATTGATTTCTTCCAATTTTTCTTACGAATTTAGTCAATTTGAGGTGACGAAATTCATTCGTTTCCATCAATATAACTAATTCGAACACTCGATTACTATCAAATTTTCATGGAAAGAATAACATAAATTTTCTTTCTTTGATCTGATTCTTACTCGATCCTTTTGAAGCATACGGGGACGTAATCATCCGACAATCACCCTAAAAGGTAAAATCCGAGGGTAAATATTCTGGACTAACATGTGTGTAATTTAATTTGATTCACATTGATTTTTATGTATTTCATCATTCTTTTATAAAAGAGCTAAAAGGTTTTTTTTTACTTGTTTTCCCTTACTAGGGACGGCCTATGGCACGGTACAGAAGGCCGTCCCTAGGCAGGCTTTTACGTTTTTTATTTATAAAACTCTATCTTTTAACCTATTTCTGTTAGGGTTCTCTCATTCTTTATTTTTATTTTTTTATTCACGTTTTTTTTTATGCTAACATTTTTATCCTTGTGAGTTATTTTCTGACCATTTGGAGTTGGAGTTATAAAAGATGGTGATTGCGCCAGTACGAGGACTTTTATTCGGGTTCCTTCTTTGCCTTTACCTTTTATTTATGTTATTATGAAAATGGTTTTAATATCATTGAATAAAAAAGACCAAAAGCTTTCTATTAATTAATCTGGCATTTTCTCTAAATAAAAATGGGACCAACGTCCGAGTTTTTTCATACTCAAATAAATCATCACATCAATAACTGTTTCATAATAAATAGGCATATGAGGATCAATATCCTCATCATCAATGAATACCCCGATTTATGCTTGATTTGCATTTCATTTATAAATGGGAGTTGTATTCCGCTCCTAGTGTTATTGTAATATTGAATGTTGTATTTTTGGATTTATCTTCCATTTACCGCTTTTGTTATGAATGATTGTGCCTTTAATTTAAAGTGCATCGTGTGGGAAGTTGATGAAACAATAAACTCAAAACTCAATTATAATATTAATCAAGGTATAAATAAATGAGAAGTCCCGAACTCACTCTAGTCTTTGGGGCTCAATGAGGCGAGAGGTCTAGGACTTCCAAGACACCTCTTGAGTCCCACCAAAAGGCTTAAATATAGAATCCTAGGCTCCAGGGGGGTAGAGGATGAGGCCTCCAAGATCCCTCTGGCTAGCCCAAGATGGATATGTATGCGCCGTCTTAGGCTCGATGAGGCTAGACGACCCTTCCCAATGTTCTATTGGGTGGCGACTCCAAGAAACCTCTTTGTTGCCCAGAATAGACGCAACTTGTAAATACCTTACAAGTTTTATGAAGCTCTCCTGATCGCCCTAAAGTGAGCTTTCGGGAGGCCGCGGGGTTCTGTGCGCGTCACACAAAGGTTTGACTTAAATTTAACTGAAATTTTAAAAATAGTAAATAACATCTAAAAATAGTTTTGAAGGAATGGATAGACTTTAAATAATATTTATGAATTTTTGGTAGTGAAAAATAAAGTTTTCGATGACATTGAAAAATTGGTGAACCGAACCGATTCAATCGAACCGGACCGGATAAGGATCCTGATTGAGATGAAACAAAGGTCAATTGGGCTATTAAGAGAGAAAATGATGTTAAGGATAAAAAGAGAATCGAATTGGTTCAACCAGTGAATCGGACCGATCCTACAAGTTGACTTTTGTTTGACTAGTTTGACCGAGATTTGACCGGGCTATTAAAAATAGCAGATAATCTCTAAAAATTACCATAAGCTCCAGATTTTCTATAAATAATATGTAAATTATTTTGCAATGAAAAAGGAATTTTATGCTGACACCGAAAATTGGCTGCTCGGATTGGTTTAAGTGAACCGGACTACAAAAATAGCTTGTAACATATACATATACAAAATAATTGATCCTTTACAAAAAGTACATTTCCCATACTCAAATCCATGTACAAAAATAGATAAACAGCGGAAGATACAAAATAAACTCCAAACTACAGACTTCTAGCGGCCAACCTGCAGATGTCTGACTCCCAAAAATAAACCTGCCACCTACACAGGAAAAGAGCCCATACTAAGCGATAACGCTTAGTGGGGAGGAGCAAAACAAATAGAACATACATATATAAATAACTACTATAGCGACTCATAACTCATTAGCACTAAAACATGTAAGTAATAATTTATAAATAATCGTATGTAACATCATTCATATTGATAAACGTAGCATAATCTCAACACTTATACCTCATATGCATGAATTATACATCTAATAGGCATATTAACGTTATTCACATATCTTATATATATATATATATATATATATATATATATATATATATATATATATATATATATATATATATATATATATCTTACAACATAAAACAAAAAGGCTATTTAATCATATCATCACTAACTTCAAGTGTTGCAATATAACTCATCATTTCTAATACACATATTCATACAACATATATATTCGTATCATTAAATAATCAAGGAAAGAGCCTAACGTAACATCTCATTGCATAAATTCTAATATAGTGCAATCACTCCAAATATATATATCATTAAAGTACGTATCACAATGCCAAACATGATTCCATATACGTTTATCATATAACATATCATTGATTATCATATTCATATGCAGCACATATATTAACATATTAGCCTAGTTAGTCTGAATATATTCTCCAGAAGTGGATGCGGTCATTTGGATACTGATAGGACACAGTATCCCAAGCATATGGAGACATGGGTCTCAAACGTATCATATTCATATGGAGACCGAAGTCTCAAACATTTTCTTCTTTCTACTAGAATGAGCATCTCGGAGGTCGACCGCTTGACCCAAACGGGGCCGAACAAGGATCCAAACGGGATCCGCATATAGCAGCTGTACACACACACATTGACCTAAGTAAGCGCTTACTTATCCACTACTAAGACTATTCAAGCTTAAGGACATAACTCAAGAACTCAAGTGTCATCATCATATCATGTAAACTAATACAAGTTACTCATATATCTCATATATATATATATACATATAGGCTGATCAAATTTAGAAACATATGCATCTTATACAAATCTCAATATAAACATGTAAATCATATGCATTTAACTCATGTACAATATTATTAGTCATGTACATATATTTTATAATTAATAACCCATATGCATGTAAATTATAGACATAAATTCACATATAGTGATCTTATTAATTATGTACAAGTACCTCACAAATACAGCTCATCCAAATATAGTACAAGTTTAACCCATGTATATATAATCATACATATTTAAATCATATAAACAAAATAATATAAATCATGTACGTATATCTTATAATAAAACAAGCATCAACTGATAATACCATTTAATCCCATAATGTGCCATGTAATGTAAAAATCCCATGTAAAAACACATTTGAAACCCAATTTTTGGAAAAACAGGGGAGGTATACAGGTTAAATAGGTGGGAGGAAGAGACCCAGCACGAGTCGTGCTCCTGTAGCCGACTCGTGCTCGGCCAAATCCACAAGGACACGAGTCGGATGCCCCTGTCCGACTCGTGTTCTTCTAGAGGAGAGCAGCACGACTCGTGCTCCCCACGCCGAGTTGTGTTCTTGAATCCCACTCGTGCTCTCTACGCCGAGAGAAACACCAAGGCCGAGAAGAGTACCTTTGTCTGACCCGTGCACGACTGTCCAAGTCGTGCTCGATCGTCCGAGACGTACTCTTCTAGCCTGCTGAACGAAAATCCACATGAAGAAGAAGGCTAATTCCTAGAAATTTCAGAAAACGCAAAAACAGAGTATGTCGAGTTTTCAAAACCCCATCTTACCCAAAGCCATTTTTCATGCAATAATTATGCAAAAACGTACCTCAGGCCTCCAGAGCACATTTACAGCAACAATCACTCAAATCATTCACATTATCAAACAATCAGAATTGCATTTACAGAGAATTAAACCCAGAAGTTTCCTCTTTCACTTTCATGCAAATATCTCAAATTTCACATGCATATCATCGTCGCTTGCTGCTATAAATGAAATACACAACTCTACTTTACTCATGCATTACTATATATATCAAAAACACAATTTAACAACAACATTAAACATCAACACTGGATCCAAAATGAGGATGGACAGAAACACTCCCAAACCTGTTAATGGAGTTCAACTTCCAGTGGCTTCAATCCACAAACTTTTCTTTTCCCTTATCTTTTCTCTTCTCTTCAATTGCTTGCAAAAATCCAACCAAACAAACTCTATTAACCTCTGTGTAGAGACTTAAAAACCCAAATCCAACCCGTAAAACGAGAACAAAACAAGAAGAACCCAAAGAACTTGTAACCACTTAAAACCCTAGCTCAAAACGGATGACTAACACATGCAAATAGAGAAAGAACAGAAGTGGAGAGGAGAAAGGGTGACTAATGTGAGAGAGAGCAAGAGAGTAAGAATGAAATCTAATAGCTTCTCTAGGAAGCTAAAATTCCTGCCTTCTTCTCTCTCCAACATGCACACACTCCCCTCTCCACTTGGCACTCATGCATTGGACCCTCAATTCCACTAACTACACTTTTACCATCTTCTCCTTGCACAACGCTTTAAGTCCTTACAAATTATCAATAGGTCACTAAAAGAAAATTCTGTCATTTAATACTTTTAATCCTTTGCAATTAAGTGCTCTTTCCTTGTAAAATGACTCAATTGCCCTTAATAAATCCAATTAACATGAAATTTCTACTAGGCAATATTTGGAATGTGACAGTTACATACATTTTGAGCCTACTAGGCATGGTAGGTGTCACGTAACTGTAAAAGTTTACCTGTGCATGCGTACTAATTCTAGTTATTCTAATTTCACAAAGGCACTTGCATACATCTTAGGTATCAAAAATATTTTTTCCTTTCATAACATATATTACATATACACAACCGAATAAAGTTTCATGCTTGATTACATATACATAGTTACATTGAACTACATATTGTCTTTCCATACAAACAAAGTCATTACATTTAGATATAAGCTTAGTTTACAGAAAAGTTATTACATTTGCATATAATTTTACAAAAAGAACCTAAATTAAACTCTTTGCCCTAATCTTGTGTTGGCCAGGTTGTCCTTGTGCACGACCTTGACTCCTGAACCTACACGGATAAACACCCATGCTAAGCTTATGAGCTTAGTGGGGACCACTTAATTCTTGATGACCACTCATAACAGTCATCTGCCAAGCACACAGATTATAATCTTTATGAATGCACAACCATATAATAAAACATCCTTAATGCAATATACCATGTGCACATATATTTCATGTATCATTTTGGGTGTTATGCATTTTCTTACATGTAAATAGTTTTGTAGCTGAGTAAATCATACTCAGAAAATTCAGGATACATAACATGATTTATAACATTTAATATCATACTTGTTATTCAGAAGTTAGCCTACATTTCTTTTTAAAGTGTATAACAAGAAAATAAATGGTAGGTGCTCGGAGGTATAAATCATATGAATACCCATAGGTAAACTAAACTATAGGTTCTCAAAGATACAAAACAGTAGGAGAGATATCGTACCGAATAATACACCATAAGTGTCGAACAGTAGGTAACTGCATCGTAGTCCCTATAAACAAGCATATCCATCTACCACCAAGACAAATAACTAGGCAATGATATTTTATTCTTGTATTATATACATTCATAACATGTTTATATATGCTCATTTACAGTTATTTTATCATCACATATATCAGAAATATTCATACCATATGGTTTTGAATGATACTAATGGGTAAATGAAAACTGTGTACATAATTCCATCATAAATATGCTATGTTCATATACATATTTTCTTGTAATTTCACATAAAATATATATATTTAAACATCACATACCATTGAGCATGTGTAAGATAAGTGTTAGAGACTTCCAGTAAAATTCAGGTTCATTCTAGTTAAAAAATCATAATTTTTAGGTCAAAAACAGAGGTCACACAGCAATCAGGAATTCTTGACAACCATATAAAGTGATAAAAAATCCTAAATTATAGTCCAAAAGCATTTTACACAACGGTCAAGACTCCTAACTTTTACTCCAAAACCATTTTACATGGGGGGTAGGTGCAAGTTACATTGCAATCAAGAATTCCTAACAGCCGTGTGAGTTGCACTAAATATAAATTTTCCTTTCAGAATCATTTTACATGATGATCAAAGGCATGTTACATGACTGTTAGGAGTTCCCAACAGCCATGTGACCCTATTTTATTGAATATACCAGGACATGGAAGAATTTTATGTGTCTTTTATCTATAATTTTTTACCTATAAAATAGACTTTATAGGCTTTAATCACTTTTAAAAATTTTTCTCCTAGAGCTTAAGTTTCCTATGGGTTGGAAAGTATGCCATTTGGACTTGTAAATCATGAGATATGTCCATAATAACATCGACTGCTCCCAAAACAGGGGCATCAACAGGTCCTAAATTTCAAGCCAAATTTCAAAGGTCTTAAGGAGATATTTAAGTCATAGTTCCAGCATCAAAATTCTAGGTCTATGTTGTAAGTTCCATCTCTATCTAGAATTACCCAATTTAAAGGTATGTAGGTCGAGATATGGCCATTACAAGAAAATTAGTCCAAGTGATCCTATAAAAAAATTTCACCTAAGTTTGTCCTTATAGCATATTCTACCATTTTCAAGCAAAACAACACTAAACCAACATTCTAGCATCAATTTCACACCTATTATGGCATATGTACTAGTTTAATTCAAAGCATGCACAAGCAACAAAAATTAAGATGTTCTTATACCTTAAAATAGCCAACTTTCTCTTCTTGCTTCAATCCTACTCTTTCTCCTTACCCTTGTTGGAATTTTCCACTAGAGTTTGCCATGAATTCATATCAAACTTCAATTTCAAAATCGCAATTTCTAGCTCTAATGAATATAGAAGAAGAAGGAGACTAAAAGAGACTAAATCTTACCCTTTTTTTTCCAATTGCACCAAACCTTGCTCTCTCTTTAAAAACCCTTAAGCATGCATTTATGTGTGTAATTTGGTTGAGAAGATCAAATGAGTTTTCTGTGTGTATTTATCCCTCTTTGATTAGCCAATATGGCCTTTATATAGGCATGGAAATGTCCATGATTTCTGGAAGTCCACATGTCTTACTCTCATTAATTCCATCTTTATATTTCATGTATTTTTATTTTGACCCCCAAACTTCTTCAAATGCCTCATTTGCATATAAATAATTGTTATTTATACATTGGCCCATAATATAAATTCATTTATGCATAAACATCATCATTTAAATAAATTATCAAATGGCCCACATCTTTCAAATTAATATCCGTTATATCCTTTACTACACTTTAACTACTAAACCTTTCATTTTCACTTCCTATTTCACCCTAAGCATATTATAATGCTACTAGAGTGTAATTTTGGGCCTTACAATCATAACATGACATTCAATGCAAGAACATGTACTTCCATTTAATCTTAGGAGGTAACACCTTAATTGCATCCAACTCCTGCTATTAATCTGCCCTCGTGGGTTTTCATGGTTGAAAATTTTCTTTTGACTCCTAATTTTTGCTTAAGATGCCGTCTTTTGGTTCTCGCCCTAGCGGGTTGCCCAATTTTAGCAAGTCTGCCTTTTTTAGGTTTTTGACTTATGGGGCTAAATTTTCTCTTCTTTTGATTATTTGCCTTAGCGATGGAACTTGTTTAATCTATCAATATTGACTCATTCCTTGAACTCATTCCCATCACTATCTATAAGAATCGCTGCCCTTTTATCAACAGCCTCTTTAGCACAAAAGGTCCTTCCCAATTGGGTTTGAACTTGCCTTTAAAATAAGGTATGCTAGGTTGCAATTGTTTAAGTACCAAATAACCCTCTTTTAGATGGTTACCCTGTAATTATAACACCCCTATTACAAGCATTCTATAACTCATATTATCTATAACTTATCGTCGGTCAACAAGGTGTCACACTACAGAATACGTAACCTAGGTCATGTATTTATATGGATTCATATAATTAAACCAAAGCTCACTATAAAGTTAAAAATTTTTTGTTTCATTGATACATTACAACATTCAAAGTCACTACTTTATACATTAGTTTCCTTAATTTTTACATATACATAGTAATACATGCATTTATCATTTTGATTACAAAATATCACAAATGACATAAGCTTTCACAATCTACACTAGCCTCCTTCTTCTAGTCTTGTGTTGAACATGCTCTAAATGATCGCCTTTGGACTCAATTTTACCTCCAGTACCAACATGGGTTAAAACTTGTGCTAAGCATTGCTTTGTGGGGATCGAACTATAATGATATTAATGGCCTTTCACAGAAGTCATTGAATGCATGCACACGTACATGGTCATTCATATATGTTTAGTCCAACATTCATATTTAAATAATAAAGTGTCATAACAGTCAACGTACAAAGGTACACTTTCAATTCACATGTTAGAGAGAATCCTATATAACAGTTAACATACTTTCATGTTAAGTGTAACACCCTTATACTCGTAAATGATACGGATACCGGATGTCACTGCATTGTACTGCACTGACAGCCACTACAAAACACTCAATAATTCTATAGAAATTTTTTTTAAACAATGATAATCGCAATATACATATACAAAACCATAACAATACACTAACATACAAACCACATGCTTATACCATATACCATTGCTTCTCTCTACTGTGATCGTATACTATCCTTGAATGGATAGCACTGCAATTCGATCACTAGCTCACTTGGATGTTTATTTTTCTTTCATTATTCTCTTATTTATTTCTGAATTCATGGTATTTCTATTTTTACAGTCCTAATTATCAATCCTATTATTTACTCTAGAAATCATATGTCAATTATTCAATATTATAAATTTAACATTAATCTTAGCAACTATCTTAATTCATTTTTGTATATTGTAGTCATTCTTGTAGTTTCATTATTAATACGAAAATTCCTTTTCAATTTCATTCACTTATATTGTAACATCCCAAAATGGACCCTAGTAGAAATTATAAGGTTATTGCATTAGAAAAAGGGCATAATTGTAATTGTACAAGTGAGAATTGGGTTAATTAAGGACTAAATTGAAAAAGGAATTAAAGTTATTAAGTGAAACATTTTGTTTAGTGAGTGATTGGTAATTGAACATAGACCAAAGTGATAAAGCCAAGGATTTAGTAAATTGGACCAATTAGAGATTGACACATGGCAAGGGTAGTTGAAAATAATTAATGAAAAGAGGAAAAGGAAGTAAGGAGGAGAGAGGGAAATTAGATTTTTCCCTTTGTTCCCATTCTTCTTCTTGCGTTTCCTGTTCCCCTTTTCTTTTCTTCATTTCTTGCTTCTTCTTTCCTCTTGTTGGTTGATTTGCAAAGAGTTTGGGTTGTAATTAAAAAGATAGAAATTTGGGTTTAAAGCGGTAAGTTGGATGATGGATTTTCTTCTCCTTCTTTTTCTACGTTTTGGTTAAGTTTTTGAGTTTGTGAGTTTTTGATTCAAGTGGTTTTGGTTGGTTTGATTGGAAGCATCTAAATATAAAAGGAAGAGCAAGGGGAAAGAGAAAGTTGGACCTTGAAGAGAGTGTTTAGAGCTGCTATTTTGAGGTTTGGGAGTTTAGATGCTTTTGATGTGTTTATGATTTTTGCTTTAATTCTGGAAACTTGAGTTGTTAAATGTGTTTTAATACTTGTTTGAGTTGAGTTTTGAGTACATGTTAATCATAATAGAAGTAATTTTGGTATGTGATGATTGAACATGGATTAGTATCAGTTTAGAGTAGATTCTGGGTCTGATATTTTGGTTGAGCATTGTTGCTAAACTAATTGTTCTCAACAAGTGTTAATTGTTGTTAATATAATTATTAACATGTTTAGAATGCATATGTTAAGTGAAATGAGGTTATGTGCATGATAGTATGAGATTAGAAGATGATGTGCATGTGATGTTGTGAAAGTTGGAGTTGTTGGTCTTGAATTTGCCTCTGTCGCGAGCACGACAGAGAGTGTAACACCCCTTACCTATACGTAGAGAACTTCACCCTATGAAGAGGATGAAGGTCCCCGATAGATAAGGGTTGCCACCCACGAACGCTCAAATAGAACCAAATACATAAACAAACGAGTAAATTAAAATTTCACAACTCATCGGACAGAAAGTCATAGAGCAAAACATTGCATTACATTAATATAACAAAGGCGGTCTTATATATAATTAATGTCAAAATGACTTACAAAAGATTCTTTATATAATTTCAAAAGTACAAGTCTACAATACATAAAAAAAGAATACAAGGCCTAAACTACAAAATTTTCTATTCACTAGTCGTGTTGGCCCTCATGATGCGAAACCCTCGGATAAACCCTTCAAGCATCTTCCACACCTGCACGGATAGAACACCAGCGCTAAGCAAAATCACTTAGTGGGGAAAACAAAGATGCACTACGACCACTCACAGTGGCGTCAACAAATAATCACAAGCGAATGGCAAAGTTAATTGTTAAGATGCTATAAATTAACTTAATACATAACCGTACTATAGTCATATTAGTTCCAATAAGCAATAATTCAGAAATTCACATATAATAAAAAATAACACTGTTGCACCTGCTATATCAAAACAGTGGATAACGAGTACGCGTAGATACCCGAAGGTATTAACAGTATTCTCATAACACATAGATACCCGAAGATATTAAAACAATCTTTTAATTTTGTTCCAAAAACATTTTCGCATAGATTCGGTACACAGGGATCATGAAGATCCAGTCGGGGGACCTGATCCGGGTCCAAGTCATACACTAACTGCAGTAATACTAGCTCTATTAGGCATGCCTAACTATCCACTTATCTTACTCTAACAGGTCATGCATAATCCACGGCGTATTTTAATTGACAACATATGTTTGCATCATGTTTTATTCGTGATATAGGAAGCATACAAACACATTCATATATATACATATATAGACTATACATAAGTCTAGAAGTAATGCAAATTGGAAAGTTGAATATTGTAATCATAAAAGAGAAGTCAAAAAGAAAAGCTAGAGGGTGTCGCGCTCGCGACATCGTCGCGCTCGTGATAAAGGTGAAGTTGGCCTCCCGTCGCGCTCGCGGCGAACCTCGCGCTTGCGTAGAGACAAAAATAGATCTCACTGTTGCGCCCACGACAGTGAGTACCCGCAAGAGCTGTCACGGGCTCGCGACAGAAGCTTGGCCACACGCTGAGCTCTCTGTCGCGATCGCGACATACGTCGCGATCGAGACAGGGAGTTCTCGCTGCGCACGCTCGGCAGCTCAGCACACGTGATGTGGCCGAGATCACCGAGCTCTGTTGCGACAGAGTCGGGATTTCCACTCCCAACGCCAAAATCTGCAGAAATTCAGTCTCCACTTTCACCCACTCACTGATTTGATTCCAAAACTCAGTTCTAAGTAAAATCCTTCACACAAACCATTATACAGAACATAAAACATGCCCTTTGAACTCATTATTGTCATCAAATTAAGCAAATAACAAAATCAAATCCAAAAGTTCTCAAACCAGCAATTTCTAACAAAATATGCAAAATTCCACATTTAAACTCCATCCTCCACAACCCATGCTTCTTAACTCAAATTAAACGATACCTATAACTCATAAAAGCCAAAACACACAATCCATATCATCAATTCCAATCATAATACAGAAATCATCAAAATAAACAAAATGCACAAAATACACAAACGTTCCCAAACCTCAAAAATATGGCATCTCAATCTCGAGCTCCACTACCACTCACGATATCCTTGCCTTTCGTCTCCTTAGGCGGAACTTCTGAACCATAAAACCCAGTAAAACCAGAATTAAACCTCAAACATACACTTAGGTATAAAACTCACTCAAAGAAAAGAATAAGGAAGAACACTAAATTACCAACTTACTAACCAACTCCAACTTCCCCAACTCACCACAGCTCACCCGATTCTAATAAAAGAAGAATTATAGAAAGAAATAAAGGGGAAGAAGAAGAAAATGAAGAAGTAACGGGAAGAGAAGGAAAAAGAAGAAGAAAACGGGATAAGAACAAGGCGAAGAAAAGCTGTCCCTCTTTTTCCCTCTCTCATGCCACATGTCATGTCATGGTCGAACATGTACCCTAAAAGAATTAACTTAAATTGGCATGTGTGTGTGAATTGAATGTGAGTTTTGGACTAAATTGAAATGAAGGCAGGACTTGATTGAAAGTTGAGTGGATAGTTTAGTGGCTAGTTGGTATATTTATGAGATTAAGTTAGGAATGGTTTAAGGGCTGATTAGGTCACTTAATGATGGTTTAATTAAGAATAAAATAGTGTAAGAATCAGTTGGTGGAGGCTGATTTAGTGAGTGGAATCCGTGTGGCTTCTTGAGAGTGAGCTACCTCCACTTTTGAATGCATAAGTCTTTTGGGGAGGGTAATGACCCATTTGTGAGGATTGAATCATTTTTTGTGTTTTCTACCTTCTCTTGTCGTGTGAATAGTTCCTTTAGTCTCTAAATCAATTGTATAATTGTTAAGAAGTTCAAGTTGTTAAGTTGCTCAAGAGTTAAGTTGTTGGACTTAAGGGGTAAGTATTTATGAATGCTTGTTCTCATCTTCTACTCTTCTTCTTGGTTTTAATTTGGTATTAGAATGAGAATTGATGGATTATGTTCAATTCTGGAATTGGACTGGTTTTGCTAGTTGAAGAAGTGAAGAAGGATAAGGGGAAAGCTGTAATCGGAGAACTGATCCTTCATCGAGATTAGGAGCTAAGGTGACAAGGTTTGGGAACAAACCCTAGTTGTATAAGTATGAAAATTGAGTTGCTTGAATATGAATTTGGTATGAATCATGTGTATGTGAGAAGCAATGGCCTTGAGCAAGAAATTAATAGGCTTTGTGGAAATGTTGTTTGACAATATGTATGCTATGTGTACAATGAATATGATTATGATTTATGCTATGAGTGAATGCCAATGTCAAGATGGAAATCAGGTATGTGCCAATTGGGTCTGTGGTTGATGAATTGGGTTAATTTGTTAAAAAGGAAAATGGGTTGGAAGTCCTTGAAAGGAAATGGGAATAGAATGTGGAATTGGAATCTTGCATGGGTCACAGTGATAATCAAATTGATTGTGACTGTGAGGTATGCTAGAGTTCTATTCTGCCTAGCTGAATTGGGTATGTCACGGTGACAACCAAAATGGTTGTGACCGTGAGGTATCCAAGGAAGCATTCTGCCCTGCAAAACATGATATGTCACAGTGACAATCAAATTTATTGTGACCGTGACATACCCTCAAGTAGCATTCTGCCGAGAACTGGGAACATGTCACGGTGACAATCAAATTGATTGTGACCGTGACCTATCCTCAATTTGCATTCTGTTTTGGACTTCAACAAATCATGGTTACAATCAAATTGATTGTGACCGTGACCTACCCTGTTTTGGCAATATAACCCTAATGTTTTTGGACTTTCAAATGGCAAGGCGTTGAGCTGAAATGAAGGATTAGGTAATGAAGTATTATGTGTGTATTAGGTAATGTACAATTGCATACTACATGATGATTCTTGAATGCAATCACATATGTGATTATTAACTATGAAGAATGAGTTTGGAAGCATAATGAGTATGTAAGTGAAATGTTTAGCTATGTGCTAATGCGAATGTGTAAAGTGAATGTGATGTTAGCTATCAACATACGTGATGTGAAAAGTGATCAATGTGAACTGAATAATATCTTTAACAACTTAAGCCTGCGAGTCAAGTAGTGGATAGTTAAGCATGCCTATAGGGTCAAGTGCTGCAGCCCCATGTGTTTAATGTGTCTGATTCCATGGGAATCACAATCCAAAAACAATGCGAATAATCCTTGCTGGATTTTATTATAAGTGGATTGATGTTAAGTACCTGAGGGTACCAATGCGTAAATGTAATCTCGTTGAGATTCTAGTACCTGAGTGGTACAAATGCGATACCCGTTATCCGCATCTTTAGATTGCAGGCTAATCAACTAATTAATAAGTGGAAATGATTGTGATTTAATATAGTATGTGATGTGAATATGCGAATATGTGAATGTTGCTTTATGATTGAATATAGTGTTATGCATGGAATGGAATTTGATGAAGTGATTCTTAACTAAGTATGATTGTTAGCATTCAATGTGTGATAACCATGTTAGTGTGATAAATTACTTGTTGTATGTGTTCCCTACTAAGTGTCATCGCTTAGCACGGGTTTACTCTAATTCGTACAGGTACGGACAAGAGGTGACAGAAGGACGCACCCGCATATCGACGGTCAACAATAGGAAGTGCATAGTGTAGGTTTTGGTGTTTGTTATTCGGGAATTTTGTATGGACTTCTTGTATAATTATTATGTGTATCAGATATGTAAAGGCATGTAATAGTGAGATAACTAAGAATGGTAATGAAACAATAGTATAAGTGTGTATGATGTATGACCGTATGCGATGGAACTTTTTGGTTTGGATTTTCATAAGGTTATGCATGTGTTCTGTGTGTGTGTATAGCCTTCTCCAACTAAGATTAGCTAAGCTAGTCTGATGTGGGAAAAGGGCATCACAAGTTGTGGTATCAGAGCTTTAGGTTTAGTCTTTTATGGGAGATTATTTAGCTAGATTGTGTTTAGTATTGTTGACCTGATGCGGACGTCCTTATTTGATTTGTGTAGTCAGCAATGGATCCTAATTGCAATACTAGAGAGGAGACAGCTGAAAGTGTGAATCCTCGAGAAGTAGAAGTAACGGAGTCTGGTCAGTCTCGGCCAATTAGCTTTGGGAATGTTATTCTAGAGGGTCCTATGGAAACTCTAATGAAAATGTCGCTAGATATGGCAAGGGTTATGGAACGCATGACTGCACCACAAGCACCATTGGAAACTCTGAGGAAACATAGGGCAGAAGAATTCCACGGTACTAGCAGAGTACTGGATAGAAAATGTACAGAGGATTTTGGGAGAGATCAAGTGTCTTTTGGGGCAGTAAGTGGAGTGTGTGGTGTCGCTGCTTCAGGGTACAGCATACGACTTGTGGAAGCTAGTTCTGCAGAATTCGATGCTCCCTGATCCTATTACTTGGGAGTTCTTTGAAAAGGAGTTCAAGAACAAGTTTGTGACGAAAGCTCACAAAGAGGCCAACTGGAAGCAGTTCTTGAATTAAAGACAGAGAGCTATGATAGTAGTGTATTATGAGAAGGAATTCTGTCATTTGAGCAAGTACGCGCCGAAAGGTGTTTTGACTGTGGAGTTTCGATGTCAGAGTTTGAAGAGGGATTGAATGAGGAAATCAAGGCATTGTTGGTTTCATTGACTACTGAGCAGAATGTGAGTTATTACCGGATAGTTCAGGCGGCAATGAGAGCTGAGAGATCCTTGGGAGCTTAGTGAGACAGGTTACAGAGAAGAAATGCGCATAGAGGTGGGTCTCATAGGGGTAAAAGATTAAGAGATTCTCCTATGGCACCACCTGCGGAATCAGTGTTTAGTTTTGCAACGAGAGGTAAGAAGCGTGGCGATCCCTCAGCATCTGGTTCTGAGAGAGGAACATCTAGTAACAGAAGTGAGGTACATGAGTGTCCTCATTGTGGTAAGAGGCATAGAGGAGAATGCTGGAGAGTGACGGGTGCTTGTTTTAAATGTGGAAGCACTGAGCATTTCCTTGCTAACTGCCCAAATGCTTATGAGACGTCAAGAAATCAACAAAAGCAGAGTAGGGGTGGTTCAAATTTGCCTTCTGCTAATAGAGGAAGAGGAAGAGGATGTGGCAGAGGTAACCGGTCCAGAGGTGCAGCAGATTCTGAGATTGTGGATAGGCCTAATGCGGCACAAGTGCGACCTTATGCAATGAAGGCACGAGAGGATCAAGATGCGCCTGAGGTGATAGCAGGTACTTTTCTACTCTATGATGTGGAAATGTTTGCACTTATAGATCCTGGTTCAACTCATTCTTATATGTGTGGTAGAAAGATATGTGAAAGGATGCCTAAAGCAGAATGTTTAAAATATGATATATGTGTATCTAGTCCTTTGGGAAATAGTGTGAATGTGAATAAGGTGTATAGAGATTGTGCACTAGAAGTTCAGGGTAGTGTATTCCCAGTGGATTTAATTGAGCTGCCTTTTGATGAATTTGATATAATACTGGGAATGGATTGGTTGACTAAGTACAATGCAGTGGTTAAGTGTAAAAGAAAGATTGCGATACTCAGTAATGGTAAGGGTAATAAAGTGATTGTAAAGGGAGTCGGTGCGAATTCCCTTGTGAATGTGGTTTCAGCAATGCAAGCATATCGATGCATGAGGAAAGGGCGCGAAGCATACTTGGCTTTGGTGTTGGACAGCAAGAGGGAACATATGAAAGTACAGGATATACCTGTGGTAAGAGAGTTCTCTGATGTGTTTCCTAAAGAATTGAGTGGTGTACCACCAGTAAGAGAGGTGGAATTGTCCATCGAGGTTGTATCTGGATTAGCACCAGTGTTTAAAGCACCTTACAGGATGGCCCCGACTAAGTTGAAGGAGTTAAAATCACAGTTGCAAGAATTACTAGATAGGGGGTTCATTAGACCTAGTGTCTCTCCTTGGGGAGCACCAGTCTTATTTGTAAAGAAGAAGGATGGTACCATGCGAATGTGTATTGATTACCGGCAGTTGAACAAAGTGACAGTGAAGAATCGGTACCCTCTACTGCGAATTGAGGATTTGTTTGATCATTTAAGAGGAGCAGGTGTATTCTCAAAGATTGATTTGCGTTCTGGGTACTATCAATTGCAAGTAAAGAAAGAAGATATACCCAAAACTGCATTTAGAACCCGATATGGGCATTATGAGTTTTTGGTGATGCCTTTTGGGTTGACTAATGCGCCTGCTGCATTTATGGATTTGATGAATCGGGTGTTTATACCGTATTTGGATCAATTTGTGGTTGTGTTTATAGATGATATTCTAGTTTATTCAAGGAATGAGGCGGATCATGAGCAGCATTTGAGAATTGTGCTTCAGACATTGCGAGAACATCAGTTGTATGCCAAATTGAGTAAATGCGAGTTTTGGTTGCGAGAGGTATCTTTTCTGGGTCATGTGATATCTTCTGAAGGTATTAAAGTGGATTCAGCTAAGATAGAAGCGATTGTGAATTGGAAGCCACCTACGAATATGCTTGAAATTCGTAGTTTCTTGGGGTTGGCTTGATACTATAGGAGATTTGTGAAAGGGTTCTCAGTGATAGCTTCTCCATTGACAAGGTTACTGCGAAAGGGAGTTAGGTATGGGTGGTCAGAAAAGTGTTAGCAGAGTTTTGACCAGTTAAAGAGGATCCTGGTCGAAGCACCGATTCTTACACAGCCTATGACTGGTAAAGAGTATGTTCTATACACCGATGCCTCAGGAATAGGGTTGGGTTGTGTATTGATGCAAGATGGAAAGGTGGTAGCGTATGCATCAAGGCAATTGAAATCGCATGAGCAGAATTATCCAACTCATGACTTGGAATTGGCGGCAGTAGTGTTCGCTTTGAAGATTTGGCGACATTACTTGTATGGTGAGAAGTGTAGAATTTACACTGATCACAAGAGTTTGAAATATCGGCTTACTCAGAAAGAATTGAATCTGAGACAGCGAAGATGGCTTGAACTATTTAAAGATTATGATTGTATTGTGGATTATCACTCGGGAAAAGCTAATGCTGTGGCAGATGCATTGAGCAGGAAATCTGTTTCAGCATTACAGTTGAAGCAGATTAGATGGAGAATCTCTACAGATGGAGCCTTGCTAGCACAGCTGAAAGCGAGACCGATCTTAACAGATGAATTAATAGCTGCACAGAGGAATGATGCAAGGTTACAACAGATTTTGCAGTCCGTCCGTACTGGTGACAAGACTGATTATTCAGTGAATGAGGATGGAGTGTTGTTACATAAGGGTAGGATATGTGTGGCAAGTGATAAAGAACTGAAGAGACGATTGATGCATGAAGCCCATAATACAGTTTTCACTATGCATCCAGGTGGAAACAAGATGTATCAGGATCTGAAACAGTTGTATTGGTGGCCCGGTATGGAGAAGGATGTAGTGGAGTACGTGTCCAAGTGCTTGGTATGTCAGCAAGTTAAGGCAGAACATCAAGTCCCACAAGGAATGTTGAATCCACTCCCTATTCCACAATGGAAATGGGATAACATCACAATGGATTTTGTTCTGGATTGCCTTTGACCTCAAGACAGCAAGATGCAGTATGGGTTATTGTGGACAGGTTCTCGAAATCGGCTCATCTTATACCAGTTCGGATGAATTACTCTATGGAAAGGTTGGCAAAATTGTATGTGAGAGAGATTGTTCGCTTGCATGGAGTACCCTTATCTATTGTTTCTGATAGGGATCCCAGATTTACTTCTAAGTTTTGGAAGAGTCTGCAGGTTGCCCTGGGTACGAAATTGAACTTTAGTACTTCTTTCCATCTGCAAACTGATGGACAATTGGAAAGAATTATCCAGGTTCTGGAAGATTTGATGCGAGCATGTGTATTGGATTTCTCTAAGAGTTGGGATAAGTATCTTCCACTTATGGAATTTGCTTATAACAACAGTTATCATACTAGTATTGGCATGGCACCGTATGAAGCTTTGTACGGAAGGAAATATCGCACACTGATTTGCTGGATGGATTTGGATGAGCACAGAATTGTTGGGCCAGATTTGGTTCGCGATACAGAAGAGAAAGCGAGGCTTATTCAGCAAAGGCTAAAAGCAGCTAGTGATCGACAGAAGTCCTATGCGGATTTGAAGCGAAGGGATGTTGAATTTGAAGTGGGTGACAAAGTGTTTTTGAAAGTATCTCCTTAGAGGAAGGTACTGAGGTTTGGCAAGAAAGGAAAACTGAGTCCGAGGTTTATTGGACCATATGAAGTTCTAGAAAGAGTGGGCCTTATAGCATATCGATTGGCATTTCCTCCGGCGTTAACTAAGCTTCATGATGTGTTTCATGTGTCCATGGTAAGAATATATAGGTCAGATGAATCTCATGTTTTATCTGTGCAAGAAGTGGAAGTTCAGCCAGACTTCACCTATGATGAGAAGCCAAAAGCGATACTAGCAAGGGAGGTGAGACAGCTTCGGAATAAGCAGATACCGCTTGTGAAAGTGCTCTGGCAGCATCATGGTATCGAGGAAGCAACCTGGGAACCAGAAGCTGCTATGCGAGAACAACACCCGCAGTTATTTATCACATGTATGAATTTCGAGGACGAAATTCTTTAAGGAGGGGAGAGTTGTCATGGTCGGACATGTACCCTAAAAGAATTAACTTGAATTGGCATGTGTGTGTGAATTGAATGTGAGTTTAGGACTAAATTAAAATGAAGGCAAGACTTGATTGAAAGTTGAGTGGATGGTTTAGTGGCTAATTGGTATATTTATGAGATTAAGTTAGGAACACTACAAGAAAAGTGACTTTTAACGACAAAAATTTAGCGAAGGGATACAAATCCGGTCGTAAAAAGATACAAATAACGAAGGGAATTAAATCCGGTCGTTAGTAGTAAAATTTTACCGAGGGGTTTAAATCCGGTCGCTAAAAGGCTCTAAATCCGGTCGTTGAAGGGTTAAAACAAAAAGATGGGACTTCCATTTACCTCCAAATGTAACTAAAATCACAAAATCCATTTTCCCACTACCTTCTTCAACTCTCCTCGCCTCTCTTACGTCGCCCCATCTGTTGCGCCTCCCCTCCCTTGCGAGCCACCAGGCACCAGATCTAGTGTCACCCTCCACCCTGTCGCCGCTCGCTCCCCACCCGCCGTCGCAGATCCGGTGTCGCCGCTGTTGCTGCCTCTAGAGCCGTCTCCCTCGCGTGCTATCAGATCGCCGCCGTCGCCCGTCGCAGCTCACCTTTCGTCGCCATCGCTACTCATCTCTTGCCCTCGTCGCCGCTCTTTCCTCGTCTATTGCTCGCCGGCGACTCTACCCTATTCTTCATGTTCCTGTTCTCAAGCCAGTTTAAGCTCAGAGGAGGTTTATGTCTAGGTGTCCTAAGGATTTTTAATCTACAATTTCTTAGCTTGAATCATTTCACTTTATTTTAGAATGCAATGCAACTTTAGTAATTTTTATTTTTGTAAACACTGCAGGTGCTCAAAGCCAATAATCGAAGACTCACCCGTGCACAGAAGACAATAGGGGATTACTGTTTGTTGGTAGGATCACCTGTTGATGCCAATAATCACTGTTCCACAGCTTTAGAACTAGCTAGATTGACTGCTAATTTCTTCTGGAATGCTGGGGCTTTGGAGGGTAGCATTTGTGCTTTGCTGGTATGCCTACATTTTGAGCTATAATATTCAATCATGTAAACTTTTGCCTCTTCTTGGCCTTTACTTGTGTTAAGGCCTGAGAAACTTGAATTGGAACCGTGTATAGATTCATATAGAATGTTGCTCGACATACCATGGCAATAAAATTATCAGCATTAGTTGAGTCTGATCTTGTGAATTCTGTTTTATTCTGTTTTGAGTTGTGTATTGTATGATTTCCATGGTTATCCTAAAAATAACCGGACCAATTTATGACCGCACATCTCTTTTGTTGGTGGGAATCTTATCATTTAAGATATGCGGGATATTTGCATAGAATTTTAATGTGTATTCTTCAACAGTGTCATTTAATTTTTATGTCAATCACCATAAAATTATTCAATTAGTTGTTGTATCATTTCTCTTGCTATCAGATAGACCAAACGGGCCAAAAGGATGTAATATATCAAGCCAAGGGCCTTTTAAGATCAGGGCTCTGCATTGATGGAAGAGTGGCATAGACTATTTAAAAACCACAGTTGGTCTTCACTGATGGTGTGGTTCATGTGCCAATGTACATGCAGCATATCAAGGCTGTGCTTTCTGTTTTTGGATGTTCCTTACTAATCTTTTCAAAGTGGAACTTTCTCAGTACAGGCAAGTGGTAATAAATGGTCAGTATTCTTGAACATTGTTGTTATAGAAGGTCAGAGTGTTGCAATTGAAAATGTGATATACTTTACATCCATGGAGTTGTGTTTATATGCTTGAATAGTTATACTATATTCTAGAGATACAAATCAGAGATGATGTACACTGCTTGAGCTATTCATATTAAGGTTTACTATATCCAATATATGGATGTTAAAAACCAACTTTATGTAAAAACAATAAATTCATGTTGGTAGATGAAAAAGAAAAATTAGTGTATGAAATATAGCAATATACTTATCATTTATGTCAAAGATATAAAAGTTGTTTACGTACTTTAATTAAATCTAATAAAATGGTCTTCTGGAACTTGTTAACATTATTCTGGTTTTGAAGTACAAATCAAAGATCCTATTTGCTCTTATGCTGTGGTTTCTGTATGCAACTTTCGAAAAGACCAAATGGTAATGAGTAGATGATTGTGTTGTTTGGCTTTATTTTCTATTTTTTTTCTTTTGGAATCTTACTATGCGGTCCTCTGCTAAGTGTCTTCTCTTAGGAGCAGGTACACTTGGATGCCAGGTTGCCCGCATGCTTCTGGTATGTGTTTATAATATAACAACTGTTAAATTTTTTGTTGTATACATTGTGCCCTCAAAAATAATGTACATTGCAGTCTTGGGGTGTGCGGAAAATTACACTAGTTGACAATGGCAGGGTGGCTATGTCTAATCCATTAAGTCAGTCCCTATACAACTTGGCCTTTTCGTAGCTGGAAAACATACCTTTTATGCACCCAGAAGACGCAGGCAAGACTCTGCCTCAAGTCTCAAGACCAACAACAGCAACTAGCTTGCAAAGATACAGAACTCAAATCACCATCACCATGTGGTAATTGTAAGAACTAGATACACAACCTTTAATAACTACACACCATCACTGCAAAAGGGAGGGGACCCGAAAAAAAATAAAAAAAAGAGAGAGAACCCAAGTGAAATGTTAAAGCTTTTGTTATGTGTTGGCTACCTGTAAGTAAGGTTAAGTAGTGGTATATTAACAGTTAGGATTGACAAAGTTTTTAATCTCCTCCATTAGGCAATAGAAGTGCTCATTATTAGGCAAAAAGTAGAACCCAATTGTAGTCTGTTTTAAATAAAGGAGTTTCACTTCATGGCCAGCTCTTTTGTATATAAAGACCAGATATTTAGATCATTTCAAGCATTTAGATTGTATAAATCTAATCTTTTAACATACTTACTTGTCAACTTTATGGTCATTATGGCACCTCGGAAGTCATTATTTGCCCATACTTTTTATTATTTATATTTTTATTTAATTTTTATTTGTACTTGTGAATATCAATTTTAGCTTTTGTTATATATTTTGCAGGTCTTCAAAATTTTGGACAGCGAAATTAGGATGTTATTTTTCGCATTTTTCTCAAATATCTTTTGAATAGAAATTAGTATAGAGAAGAGTTGTTTTCTTGAACTTACATGTCATTGATAGTTTTTATTTTATTTAGAGTTGTGACAAATAGAATGCTATTTAATTTGTAAATTTAACTATACTTTGTAACTTTTCTTTAATATATGAAAAGAATTTATTATATTTTAGTATAAAATATATGTGAATGATATGTACCTACATGTAATATTATAAAATAGTTTATATTTTAAAATATCTTTCGGTATTTATGTCTGGTGTTTTATGATAAATCAGAGAGTATAGTATATTGGTTATTGTTGTTTGTTAAATGTGAACACAATTAGTGAAAGAAAAATTCGGTTACTAAAATAAATTTTTAACGATCGGAATTTTTTTCGTTGAAAGTGCGCATAATCAGTGAAGGGAAATTTTGGTCGTTAAAAGGAATTTTTAACGACCGGAATTTCCTTCATTGAAAGTGAGCACAATCAGCGAAGGGAAAATCCAGTCGTTAAAAGATATCTTCAACGACCGGAATTCCCTTCGTTGAAATTGAACACAATCAGCGAAGGGAAAATCCGGTCGTTAAAAGGTATCTTCAACGACCGGAATTCTCTTCGTTAAAGGCCATTTTTCTTGTAGTGGAATGGTTTAAGGGCTGATTAGATCACTTAATGATGGTTTAATTAAGAATAAAATAGTGTAAGAATCAGATGGTGGAGGCTGATTTAGTGAGTTGAATCCGTGTGGCTTCTTGAGAGTGAGCCACCTCCACTTTTGCATGCATAAGTCTTTTAAGGAGGGTAATGACCCATTTGTGAGGATTGAATCATTTTCTGTGTTTTCTACCTTCTCTTGCCGTGTGAGTAGTTCCTTTATTCTCTAAATCAATTGCATAATTGTTAAGAAGTTCAAGTTGTTAAGTTGCTCAAGAGTTAAGTTGTTGGACTTAAGGGGTAAGTATTTATGAATGCTTGTTCTCATCTTCTACTTTTCTTCTTGGTTTTGTTTTGGTATTGGAATGAGAATTGATCGATTATGTTCAATTCTTGAATTGGACTGGTTTTGCTTGTTGAAGAAGTGAAGAAGGATAAAGGGAAAGCTGTAATCTGAGAACCGAGCGTTCATCGAGATTAGGAGCTAAGGCGACAAGGTTTGGGAACAAACCCTAGTTGTATAACTATGAAAATTGAGTTGCTTGAATATGAATTTGGTATGAATCATGTGTATGTGAGAAGTAATGGCCTTGAGCATGAAATTGATAGGCTTTGTGGAAATGTTGTTTGAGAATATGTATGCTATGTGTACAATGAATATGATTATGATTTATGCTATGAGTGATTGCCAATGTCAAGATGGAAATCAGGTATGTGCCAATTGGGTATGTGGTTGATGAATTGGGTTAATTTGTTAAAAAGGAAAATGGGTTGGAAGTCCATGAAAGGAAATGGGAATAGAATGTGGAATTGGAATCTTGCATGGGTCACGGTGACAATCAAATTGATTATGACCGTGAGGTATGCTAGAGATCTATTCTGCCTAGCTGAATTGGGTACGTCACGGTGACAACCAAAATGGTTGTGACCGTGAGGTATCCAAGGAAGCATTCTGCCCTGCAAAACATGATATGTCACGGTGACAATCAAATTGATTGTGACCGTGACATACCCTCAAGTAGCATTCTGCCGAGAATTGGGAACATGTCACGGTGACAATCAAATTGATTGTGACCGTGACCTGTCCTCAATTTGCATTCTGTTTTGGACTTCAACATGTCACGGTGACAATCAAATTGATTGTGACCGTGACCTACCCTGTTTTGGCAATATAAACCTAATGTGTTTGGCCTTTAAATTGCAAGGCTTTGAGCTGAAATGAAGGACATTATGAGTAAGTATTATGTGTGTATTAGGTAATGTACAATTGCATACTACATGATGATTCTTGAATGCTATCAAATATGTGATTATTAACTATGAAGAATGAGTTTGGAAGCATAATGAATATGCAAGTGAAATGTTTAGCTATGTGCTAATGCGAATGTGTAAAGTGAATGTGATGTTAGCTATCAACATACGTGATATGAAAAGTGATCAATGTGAAATGAATAATATGTTTAACAACTTAAGCCTGCGAGTCAAGTAGTGGATAGTTAGGCATGACTATAGGGTCAAGTGCTGCAGCCCCATGCGTTTAATGTGTCTGATTCCATGGGAATCACAATGCGAATAATCCTTCCTTGATTTTATTGTAAGTGGATTGATGTTAAGTACCTGAGGGTACCAATGCGTAAATGTAATCTCGATGAGATTCTAGTACCTGAGTGGTACCAATGCAATACCCGTTATCCGCGTCTTTGGATTGCAGGCTAATCAACTAATTAATAAGTGGAAATGATTGTGATACAATATAGTATGTGATGTGAATACGCGAATGTAACACCCCCATCGCCGTCCCCGTTGGAAGGACGCCGACGGGCGCGCTACACGACGCTCACATATACAGATATACACATGCACAATGCGGAAGCATACATTCACACATAACATGCATACGGAAATACGGATTAATTAAAACTTACTTTACCTGCAGGCACGGGCTGATCATGCAATAACTCACGTACACACAGCCACTAAGCAGAAGCATACACAGAAGCATACATATGACCATTCAACGGAAGCATAATCGAAATAATAAGACAAAGGAATAACTAAACATAAACGCATACTAACTATTACATTCCCAAAAGAAAACTCAAGAACGAAACATAATTAATTACATATACAATATTACAGAAATCAAAAGCTGAAATACAAAAGCTGAACAAAAATACAGAACTTCTAATTCCTATGTGGCCGACCCTGCAGAAGCGCGACTTGAACAGAACCAAACCTGCCACCTGCACGGAAAGAAAATCCGTGCTAAGCGATAAACGCTTAGTGGGGAGAACACACAAGAGTATGGGCGGCCATTCACAATGGTCGCCAAGGCATAACACATTCAAATGGCAAATGCGGATATTCATAACATATCAATAATCAGGCTGCATAATAAAAGCATTCATTTTAATACTCACAATCAAACCATAAACTCATGTCCAGAATAGACCAAAACAGACATAATGCAATACACATTACAAACGTCATCATGCTGTACTACATACTATATCACATGCATAAACCTACATGGGTAGCAAATATCAACATCTTACTGTGCAGAGTCACAAGAGCTTTACTCATGCAATTGACATAACTAAATACCCATGCATGAACTGACAACCAAACCATCATGTTAAGAATGCTAGCCATTTAACATACTTAGACATGCCAAACACATACACTAGTCAAAATCCAAGGTACAAAATCCAAAGTATCATATAACCGCTGCACAACTCTCATAATTTAAGTATCATGCAAAAACACTCTGATAGCGGAGACTGAAAGCATAATCACATAACACTACATTCATATCATCTACATGCAGAAAGTACAGTAATCATTACATACTTACCATCACCACTGCTTCGGTTCACATGCTAATACATATCACAAAACTATGCTTAAGTCAAAACTTAAGTACATCAATCGAATCATTGTAAAGCATTCAGAAACTTATAACAAATCACATGACAAGTACGGATAATCATGTTAAATAAAGAGTCATGCTTACTTAAAACAGACATACATTCTGAAGCCCAAAGTCACATTCATATGCATATAAGCTGATTCCTGAAATCCTTATCAAGCTCAAACGGATATCACATTCGAAGGCTAAAACATAATCCATATAAATATGCTCATATAATAAAGCCATCCAATCAGTATCTCATAATTATGTTCATTCAGAAATAATCCGATAAATATAGCCAGATCAGATCAGAGCAGTTCAAATAAACATTCAAAGAACACCTGCTGACTCTGGGTAGTGGATAACGAGTGTACTGAAGGTACCTTACGGGTACGAATCGAATACTGAGGGTACCTCACAGGTACAAGTCAAATGTTATTTCATTTATCAAACATATTATTCATATACTGAGGGGACCTTAAACAAGATCCTAATACTGAAGGCTTCGCGAGGAACCAAACGGGGACCTGATCGGTGTCCAAACTGAACTGAGGGCTGCAGCTAAAGACTCTATTAGGCATGCCTAACTATCCACTTACTCGACTCTAGCAGGTTATGCGTCATTCAACTTACCATTCAGAGTACGGAATAGAATTCATCAGAAATTCATGGTATCATTTATATCATACAATTCCCATTGAAAAGCATAATACAGTCAATACACTATAACATTAAACAATATTCTAAAGCATGCCAAGAATCAGGTATAAAAGCTTTAACATGCCAAACATTGTCAATACAAAACCTAATCATGCATCAGGCGACGATAACTAAATATAAATTGTGCACAGTTCAAATTACGTTTAACCTATCACATTGAATTCAAAGGTTAAAACATAACAATGTATTCAGGCATCATCCATATTATTCGAATAAGTTTAGCATAGCATAACATCAATCATACCTTATACAAATCATATTCTGAAGCATGCAATAATCCAATCAATAACATTCTATCATTACTCAATATATTGAAGTAGGACAGGAACACATGGGAAATCATACTATGCCAATGATTAAAAACACATTATCTAAATCATAAAAATAATACAATATACCTTTAAGCCTGGCGTGATATTTTTGGAGAAGAACAGACTAGAGATATGGTAACATAATTTACATTAAGCTAGAACATGTTTGAGACTAACAATCAGAAAGTCAGCATTCATAATTCCTTCGCATTCAGAATATGACTTGAAATACATATCACAAATAATAAGCATATTAAAGTCCAAACCATACTGTTAAAATCCCACAATCATGCAACAGGATTACTATAATCCAAAACTGATTCCAAAATACTACATATAACTTATCTTAGATAACATATTATTAATACCAAATAAATTGGAATAATTAGTCATATCATCAAAAGAATATAACACACAGTAGAGGAACAATACCATAAAAAGCTTTTGGAAACCATTTTATAAAAACTGGACACTTGGGAAAGAAAAACAGAAGCAAAACAGAAGAACCGGAAGACCTCACATCACGTGAGGGCTGCTCACGTCGCGTGAGCATTGCTCACGCCTCGTGAGCAATCTGCTCACGTCGTGAGCATTGCTCACGTAACGTGAGCATTGCTCACGTCGTGAGCTTTGCTCACGTAACGTGAGCATTGCTCACGTAATGTGAGCAATCTGCTCACGTAACGTGAGCCTAGCTCACGTCACGTAAGCTACTCCTCTTGCCCTCTTCTTTTTCCCCAAAATCGCAAACCTGTATATTCTTATCTTTTTCCAGAAATTCATTCTAAAAGAAAACCCTCAGAATTCATCCAATCATGCAAAAACTCTTACCTTGTCACTCAAAAGCATATCACAACTCACTCAAGATCAAACTAAACTAAACATTCTAGAAATTAATCAAGACAATCGAAATCAAGTTTCTCAAACACAAAAACCCTAAAAATAATACAGTAAGTTCAAAACCTAAACCCAGTAACTTTAATTCAATTCACATCATGCATTCCTAACACATATAATCACATAATCATGCATATACACATGCCAAATATACCAAATTTTAGAAATGTAAACACATATACATCCTAAGTGAGAATTAGGGCAAAAACACTAAGAAATCCAAATGCAGTAAACAGAGCTCCCAAACCTCAAAATCACGTTCCAAAAATCAGGCTTCAAGATCAGTCTACAATCCTTTCCTTGCCTTTAACCTTCTTCTTATCATCCAAAGCTTGCACAAACAAAAACCCACAAAATCCTTAGTCCAAACCCTAACTCAACCAAACCAGCAGAAGAGAAGAAGAGGTAGAAGAAGAAGAAGAACAGAACGTAAATCCAACTTACCTCTTCAAGCAAAGCACAAATTCCACCAAGAAACCCAATCAAGCACACAACCAAGGCAGGGGAGGCAAAGAACGAGAAAAAGGAAAAGAAAGAAATCAAAGAGGAGAAGAAGAGAGAGTAGAAAACGTGATATGCCTTTCCCTTTCCTTCTTTGTCTCCTTTTTTTCATTTTTCCCATTAATTGTCCACCAACCAAGACACATGGCAGCTCCTAACAGAACCACAAAATCCACTTAACTATTCCAAATTAAATATTGCTCTTTAGTCCTTAATCAAAATACACTTCACTCACTTACACATTTCTTTCTTACAAACTTATTTAACTTTTCAATTAGGTCCTTAACACTCCAAATTCTCAAACACAAATTACCGAAATAACCTTCCGATCCCGACTTAGCATGCATAATCCGACCAGGGCTATTTTGGGGTGTGACAGCGAATATGTGAATGTTGCTTTATGATTGAATATAGTGTTATGCATGGAATGGAATTTGATGAAGTGATTCTTAACTAAGTATGATTGTTAGCATGCAATGTGTGATAACCATGTTAGTGTGATAAATTACTTGTTGTATGTGTTCCCCACAAAGCGTCATCGCTTAACACGGGTTTACTCTAATCCGTGAAGGTATGTACAAGAGGTGACGGAAGGACGCGCCCGCATATCGACGGTTAACAATAGGAAGTGCATAGTGTATGTTTTGAGGTTTGTTATTCGGGAATTTTGTATGGACTTCTTGTATAATTATTATGTGTATCGGATATGTAAAGGCATGTAATAGTGAGATAACTAAGAATAGTAATGAAACAATAGTATAAGTGTGCATGATGTATGACCGTATGCGATGGAACTTTTTGGTTTGGATTTTCATAAGGTTATGCATGTGTTATGTGTGTGTGTACGGCCTTCTCCAACTAAGATTAGCTAAGCTAGTCTGATGTGGGAAAAGGGTGTCACATGTCAACTCCTCATTAGGCCACCTACTAAGCACACCTAACTCCAATCCTTCATGACACACCCAAGACTAATCTCTTAATCACACACTACTCCAATACACTCACTCACACCTAACTATAGCCCACAATACACACACTACTCTAATACACTCACTCACACTAAAACACAACCCAACTAAAGCAAAATAACAAATTACTTCAATCAAAAATAAACACATGCTTAAAATAAACCATGCATATCTACACGCACACAAGGCTCACTCTACTAGGGTGGTTTCGGGGTGTTACAGAGAGCCCGAGTTCCAGACTGGTCAAGAGCGTGGGCTTCAATCTTTAGCCGAGCTCCTGCCGAGCGTGTTCTGTCGCAAGCATGACCGATGTCACAAGCGCGACAGATAACACGTTAGCAGAGCATCTGGCGGGCGACCTTCGTCGCGAGTGAGCTGCCTTGCATGGGTGCGACCGAGGCCCTATCTCTTGTCACGAGCGCAACAGACCCTTGTTTTGCAAATGATATTTGTTTGACTTCCTTTGCACGGTTTCTCACTTTTGTGATTTATATGATTATACTTAATAATAGTTATTCTTGAATGCATAAATGAATATTTGAGTCACACGCTTGATCCATTAGATCACCTTATATTACTTGAATCATTGTAGTGTAGTCCATATACGATTACCAGGGAGATATTTATATGTTAGTAATAGAGTTAATTAAGCCTGAATGGTCTTAGTAATGGATAGATAAGCATGCTTATTAAGGGTTAGAATCTGAGTGCAGCTGCCACATGTTGGCCCCGTTTGGTTCTTATAAGTTGGCCCCGTTTGGGTCTATATGATTTGAGACTTCGGTCTCCCCTTCTACCTTCGGGTATACATGATTCGAGACTCATGTCTCTATATGCTTCCAATACTGTGTCTTATCAGTATCAATAGTGTCCGTATCCACTATCCATTGTGAACTCAGGCTATTGTATGTCTAAAGTAATGATTACATGGTTATATGTATATGTATTTTAGTAAAAGCAAGATGTAGAGAATGCTTAATATGCATATTATTGTTATGTGTTTATTATATGCCTATACGTATATACATGTGTGGAAGATGTTAAGATATGTTATGGTAAGATTGGCCACTAGGAGTTAGAGTGGATTTTTTTTTATACTTTGCTCCTGTATTTTATATATACTTCTGTATAGAATCTTATATTCTTTTTTTTAAAAAAGTTATGTATATGTAAATGTTATAAGGATCCTTTTGTAATTTCTGTGAATCCTCTATATTGCATGATTAATTAATTGATCTCTCATATTGATTTATTGCTTCCGTTTCAGTTGTATGTATATATATGTCGTTGGCTGTGTAACGCCTCGATATCCGCCAAGGGGCATTTGGGTGTTACATATATAATTAACATTATAATGAATCTATTGATTTCTTTTTATATTAACACTTTCTTATTAATTACACTACAATATATCACTATTACCCTTACATTTATTATTTCCCATTATACTTAGTTAAACATTTTTAATATTCAAATTTAGCAAATCACATAATTAATTTCATCAATACTTTATAAACTTTCATTCAATAACCCTGCACTATAGCTTAATTTACTAAGTTCCCTTTAATAATCTTACAATAATTAATTTACAATTTAGTCCTCTATATTCACAATTATAAAATTTACCTTTTTATTGCACTTTATTAACATTATCATTATTATTCTCATTGTTAGTTTTATTAATTTCTGTATCATTCCTAATTCACCAATATATATACCCAAAACAATGTTTTCATAACTTCACTTAATAGTCAATTTCCTCATCAATTTATATTCAAGTCTTAACATTATCCTTTTTATGATCAGTTACATTTAAGTCACTGCTTTATCATTTATTTACAGTAATGTTATTAATTTACCTTTCTACCCTTCATTTCCACTTATCTATAATTACATCATTATTTTAAACTTAATTAAGTTACACACACACATCCATAATCATTATATATATAAATCAATTAAAAACCATTATACATCTAATAATTATTCATACAATAATATTTTATAATTCTTAATTATTCATTCACTAATTATCCATTACGCATTTATTATTTATATCATTGAGTAATTACACTTTGTCTTAATATTATAAACTTATAATTTGGTCCCTAAACCTTATGTTAATTTATGATCTTACCCTTAATTGTCTCATATTTACAAAAGTGCCGCTAACTAATTCCATTATTACCTTAATTTATTATTTGGCATGCAAATTGCCATTTAGTCCTTACCATAACATTTTAAATCAAATTACACTTTAGTCCTTGTTTTATCCTTTAATTCTAATGTTACCACTTCAATTCACTATAATTACAATTATGCCACTAATAAATCTTAATTTCACTTTAAATTTATTATTATTATATTCTATTAAATCATATCATATTTAGCCCATAAATTTATCAATTTAATTACATATTCACTCATTAAATTATATTATTCACTATTTACATTTTAATCCTTTAATTAAACTTATTATTTCATCATTTACATTTAGGTCCTTATTCTTTTTCCTTATTTTCCAATTATGTCCTTATCTTTTCTCATAATTCCATCTACATCCCCACTTTTACAATAATTCCATCTATGCCTCCACTTTTACAATAATTCCATCTATATCCTCATTTTCACTTAATTACAATAATACCCTTAATTATACTGAATTTACAATTTTAACCTCACTTATTCTTATTTTCCACTTTTACCCCTTTTACTCACTCTTAATCGCCAATTTACCCTTCTTTACACTTAAATTCCCATTTTAACTTTATAAAATTTACCAAATTACATTTTGGTCCCTAAATTATCACTTTTATAGTAAATTATCATTTTATCCTTATATTTTGTCCAAATTACCAAATTACCCTTATTAACTATTCTTTTTACCTAACTTCACTACTTTTTATCTACTTAGTATAAATTTACCATTTTACCCCTAAGCTTTCCATTTACTCAAATTTAGTCCTATTTTTACTCTTTTTCACATTTATTACTATTTTCATCAATTTTATCACATAATTACCATTTAATCATTTGTTTAATTTCTTTTTACACTTTTTTCACCATATAACACAATAAATTTCTTTTTAATCAATTTCTTTCAACTTTTGCCCCTAGAAACACCCAGTAAAAAATCTACTGACCGGATATATAACACCCCGATACCCCCATTTGAAGGATGCTGAAATGCCCTGCAAGCAGACGCAACTACATGCATATAACCTAAAATGCCCTGCAAGCAGACGCAATTACATGCATATAACGAAAGCGAAAAACGTTTAAGATCGAAAAGAGATTAAAACATCTAATAATATAAGAAAACGGTACAATTATTACAAAAGAGATTTGTAAACTTTTTTCATGCACATGTACTGAAATATTCCTTTACAGAAGGTACATTGCCAAAACCAAAACCCATATATATAAAAAACTTATATCAATACAAAAATATAGCGAAAGACAAAAAGAACTCCAACTAAAGACTTCTAGTGGCCGATCTGCAGATGTCTGACTCCAAACTGAACCTGGCACCTACACGGGGAAATAGCCCGTGTTAAGCAATAACACTTAGTGGGGAGGAACAAAACGTACAAAGATATGCATATATAAATAATGGCAATAACAACTTGAAAACTTATCATAGCAATAAAACATGTAATCAATATAATATCATACTCATATTTATATCAAGTATTCAACCACACATGCATATAAGTATGTAACCATCGCTTATTCATCATATGTGTATTCACAAGAAAGAATAATTAACCATTTATATCCAAGTAATCAATCTTCATATGCATCCTCACAATATAAAATAATTAGCCATTCATATCCAACTATAAGTATCGCATCTTATCTTGTCATATCTCGTGTACATAAACATGTAACATGTATCCATTTCATATCACTGAAAACACATGTAATAGCCTGATTATTCAATAACTAGTGGATACGGGTACTAATATATTGATACTGATAGGACACAGTATCTAAGCATATAGAGACATGGATCTCAAATTTCTTGTATCGTTGATACTGATAGGACACAGTATCCAAGCATATAGAGACATGGGTCTCAAACATCTTATATGACCCAAATGGGACCGAATCAAAGAGCCAAACAGGGCCTGCATATAAATACACAACAGCTGCACTCACACCAACCCTTGATAAGCGCTTATCTATCCACTACTATGACTGATCAGGCTCAAAAATAACAAATAAGCTATGCTCTAGTATTACTATCATATAATAGAGAATAATTCAAGTATAATCACTTAATTTTATGTATACATGTATATTGACCAATTTCAAAGACACATAAATCATATGCAGGCTTTATCATGGACATATAACTCATAATTAAATTATCTATATACATATAAATCATGAGCATTTAAATTCCATACAATATTATTAATCATGAACATAAAACTTATAATTAGAGGCATCTTAATATAAGACAAGCCTAAAATAAATCATATACCATGTAACAATAAAAACTCATGTAAAAAGAGATGTGAAATTCATTTTCAAAACAGAGCAGGAAGGGGCTCGCTGTCGCGCTCGTCACAGTAACCGAGGAAACACTGCGAAAGAGAGGGCCAGCACGAGTCGTGCATGGCATCACGACTCGTGCTCAGACCAAGCACTCGATGTGATGAGTTATGTCCTTATGCATGACTCGTGATAGGGAACCTCTTCACATCCGAGTCGGGCACATCCCGCCGAGTCGTGCGCAACCCGCCAAGTCGTACACTTCCCGCTGAGTCGTGCACATCACACCGAGAGGAGCTCTCCTGCTGAGAGGGCTCTCATACCGAGTGGGCTCACATGACAAGAGGGCTCATGTGTTGAGCGAGCTCTCATGCCGAGCGGGCTCGCGAGAAACTGAAATCATGTGGCTCCGTTGCGCTCGTAACGGGCTTAGCGATCGCGACAGAATCCCGTTTCCCAATTCCCCAGCACAAAATCATACTTTAAAAACTTTCAAAACTCAGATCAGACATACCCAACCACTCAATCAAGGATATACATTTACCTCATCACTCCAATACATTCAAAACAGACTTATGATAATAACAACTCAAATTACACAGTAGTAACACCCATCAAAATAACATATACAGAGGTTTTAATAGTTCATCAAAAACCCAAAAATTCATCTCATATTCATGTACGTTCACTCAAAATTGACATGCAAATCATTATAACTCTAGCATCTCAAATCATATTCACAAATTTATTAAATACAAGCATTTACATGTATCAAGACACACAAATAGTAGTACAATCAAACTCAACAACTGATCCTAAATGAAGAAGGAAAAACACTGCCAAACAAACACAGCCACCTAGAAGTGGAGCTTCAATACTATCTTCAAGACCCAATCTTTCTCTTGCCCTTGTTCTTCCTTCTCTCTTCAAATTCTTGCATAAATCCCAGCCAAAACAAATACTCAATTAACCCATGCAACAAAACCTTATACCTATATGAAAGAAGAAGAAGAAGAAAAAGAAGAAACCCAATATCAAATCCAGCCACTTACCTCTTGGAAACCAGTTCTGGAACTGAAAACCTTGCTCAAATCTTGAAGACCAACATAGGATGGAGTAGAGAGCAGAAAACTTGAGAAATGAGAGAGAGTGAGAGAACGAAAAGAGCAAGAAAGAGGAGGTGAGGGTGGCTTCCACGGGAAGCAAACTATTTCCTGCTCTCCCTCTCTCGTCTCTCTTTCAAATCTCATTTAATGCTCTCACCTATGCATCCATATGTGATATTCCTATAGGTTCTTTTTGTCAATTTCTTTGACTTTACCACTTGGTCCTTAGTAAATCCCTTATGAGTCCTTATCAATTACCAAAAGCTCACTAAAAGAAATTCTTGCATTTAATACTTTAATTTACTCTTCGATTAGGTCCTCAATTCCACTTGCATAAATACTAAAATACCCTTATTTGTCCAATTAATCATGCAAATTCCGACTAGGCCAATTTTTGGTTATTATAGGATACGTGGGACGTGGATCCCATAGATCCACTACACTAAAGAATGATTTCAATGGAACCATTCAACACTGGCACTGCACTACACTGAACACTAAAATCACTAAATACTGCACTGAGATAGACCGTCATTAGCCTATCAATAGTGAGTTGTCGTGACTTATACCGCGGTGTGGAATCCCTATGGCTAGCCACTTATATCCTGGACTATATTTTACTACCAGACCACTACTAAGGGCAATATATCATTAAAAATTCACTTAAATTTCACATTATGCCAATTTACACATTTTGGCCAAGACATCATTTTCACTTATAATTTTGCATACACACTCGCTTATCATTATTTAACCATTTTACGCTATGACATGTGATTAAACATCAAAATGCACATTAGAAATCCATCATGTTCAATTCGGCCAAGGTATCACTTTTTCACTATTTTCATATTTAATTCATTTCACTTAAACATTCCATTTACGTATTATACTCATCACAAATATAAATTTCATGCCTTAATTACTAAAGTATATGAATAAATCTTCCTTTATACCGTTCGGCCTAACTAACCCTTACTCAATATGTTCACTTTTATTTTATTTAACCATTTTATTAACTTAATCCCATGTTATGCAAATCATTTACATCATTTAATTACATAAAGCACCAAAGTACATTAATAGTTTCCTTAGACATCAATTCGGCCTAGGTTTGGGTTTTCTTACCGTGTTACTTTAATTTATTTTAAACATATACACATACTTATTTAGTCCCACTAATCATGTTTATTAAGTTAGATTCAACTAAACAAGCATATTTCACATACTTTATGCTTAAACATAACCTAAAATCATGATATTTCAATGGAAAAAGAAGGATATTGTATCCACTAACCTTACATCCTTACTTTCCATGCTTAGAGCTCCCTTATCCAAGCCTTAGTCCTTTGAAACACCTTTCTCCACAAAAATTCCTTAAGTGGCCGAATCTTCAAGGATACAAAACCATCTTTTTCTTTGCTTCTAAATTCAATATAACATCATAAACATACTCTACATACCTTAAAATACCTATTGGAACCTTTAAATAAAATTATACAACCTTAAACCACTTACCTCATTTTTGAGGCATAAT
Source organism: Excoecaria cochinchinensis (assembly GCA_947683425.1). NCBI lineage: Eukaryota > Viridiplantae > Streptophyta > Magnoliopsida > Malpighiales > Euphorbiaceae > Excoecaria > Excoecaria cochinchinensis. The sequence continues at coordinate 1,116,888 of CANTUQ010000158.1, forward strand.
CTTTGTTACTTGCTTTTTCCCACTTCTATCCCACCAAATGGACTCAAATCAACATCACCATGTTGTAGAGGAGTTAAACTTTGCTTAAGAGGCTACAATTCGGGGAGAGATGAGAAGAAGATGGAAGAAAAATGGAGAAGAAACCAAAGAGAACCATTCGCTAAAGAAGGAAGAAGAACAGGGCAGTGGAGGCTCGATAAATCTAGAGAGATATGGCCTCTTTCTTCCTTTTATAGTGTAAAATTGAACTGAAATGATCCAACCGATTTGAATCAAAATTTTGATTTTTTGGCAATTTTCCACTATTTCAAGGCATCTATGTTTTCCTCAACTTATTTTCACTCCCAACCAATTCCATTGTTCTTAAAACATATAAAATATCCTCCCTACAAAATTTCAACTCAATCGAAGTCCATTTACAGCCCGGTTCACCTAAATCAGTCTGGTTCGACTCAGTTCAATTCTGCCGTAAAACACCATTCTAAAGCTATAAAAGATTACTAAAAATTATTTTAAGCTTGTACACTTCCCACATTACACCCTTTTTAGCTCAAAAACTATTTCTAAAAGTTCGGTGAAACTTCGGTTCAATCGAACAAAATCAAAGGCCAACTTCAGAATGACGTTTAGAGGCCTATTTGACTCCGTTTTCACTCCAAATTATACCACCAGACTCCTTATCACTTGCATTTTCCAATGTTCCGAGAAAATATTTTTCACTACTGGCTTCCAAGGAGGTCACACATTAGGGGCTTTCCTAGCCAGAGCACGTTTAACCTTTCTTTTCTACTGTCTTTTAATTCTACTGTCTTTTAAGACACATTCACTGATATTTTCACACAAGATTCACACTATAAACTCTACAGATTTCACTAATCACTTATAACTTGGTATTCAAGCCGTTACATTAAAAGTTCATAACAATCATATTGAATATCATGCAAATTACATGCTTTCAGTCTTAAGCATGGAATAACTCCATATAACAAGTAACACATATGTATAACTCTAAACTACATTAATTAGATTTTTCACATTTTCTATAATCTCTGATTTTAGGTATATATAATAATACATATAACCTCTTTAGCTAGCATACTATCTATAGGTGTGGATAATGGGAAAAAATATACCAAACATGATATCAAGCACTAAATACTAAATAAACAGTATCACCACTAGAGACATGACAGTCTCAATACACTGGATACCAAACAGGCATTAAAACAATGCACTAGACACTAATGCGGTGTCTTAACTAGTAGCAGTAATCACGATGCCTTATAGGCATGCCTATCAATCCACGACCCAGACACTTCGCAGGATTAAAGCATTTACATTTAAATCATGATACCAATCATATTCCATACACTCTTTATACATTTTTGATCCATGAATACATATATTCGTTACTCGTGCTTTCTCATTTATAGTTATAAAATCAACATACATATGTTCCAGTGCTCTTGCCATGTATTTGGAATAATATTGGCAATTAACCTAACAAGTATAAACTTAATATATAAAATGCAAGCTATATGCATATCACTATTATTTTCTTACAATTCATGTACACTCTATGCATTTCATCATAATTTAATCATACATTGCCCTACATCCATTATATATACTCAATATCAAATGCCACGTCATTTTCGGTCATTGGCGATAGTTAAATACTAAATACACACATAATTCCTTAATTAACAAATTGTGCCATGACATTATTTACATATATTTTCAAGTGACATGCATATATATACTCATTTTATGATGCTAGACATGTGTCGGACAAGTTTCGGGAACTTTCAATAAAGGTTGGGGTCAAACCGGTGAGAAAAACTCACTTTTTAGGCTGAAAACAGGGGCCACACGGTGGTTAGACATTCCTGACTACCATGTAGGTCAATTTTAAGGAAACTTTTGAGTTCCAATAGCTATTTACACGGTGGTGAGGGTGTAACACCCCTTACCTATACGTAAGGAAGCTCACCCCAACTAGAGAAGTGAGTGCCTGTAACGCGCGCGGACTCGACCTGTTCCCGGAAATCGCTTTTAGGGTCCGAGAGGGGTGTGTCTTTTGATCTTGGGCAATCATGAGATATTTTGGACACCTCCTTCTAATAGAACATTGGAAATATCATCTAATCCTATTAAGCCTTTAGGCACCTTTGAGGTATTTTGGAGTCTCCACCCAATTTACAAATAAATTGGAAAAATTCATCTAACCTCGGGTCTAAACCAGAGAAAGATTCGAAGTTTTACTCTTATTAATGCCTTGGTTAATTATAAATGGATTTTTAACTCTAAAAATTTCATCTCTCATCTCATGCGATCATGCAATAAATTTAAAACGCATTGAAGCATTTTTGGAAAAGCAGTAAAGAAACCAATAAAGAATGCGATAAAAAATTACAAGTGTAAAAATGGGACAGAACAATCCCTTAAAATAAAAAGGCATAAATAAATAAATGATTAGAATTTTTCCAAAAATAATTACAAGGGCCCGAAATAAATACTACACAAGAAGAATAAAATAAAAGGCATCATACATAAATCGGGACACTTATTGAAATTTGGAACATTGGTTCCCTCATTTTCACTTAGAAAGTCAAAGAGTTATTTTTTAGTATTTATCGATAAAATCGGAATGAGTGATCCCATTTTGAGAAAATTAACTGTTCTTTTTAAAAGTGAGTTTTTATGGGTTAAAATTAGGACATTGGTCCCATTTTATTAGAAAAAAATTCCAATTTATTAATATAAAACTTTTGTTGTCTTTTAATTAATGTGCATAAAAATAAATAAATTTATTACAAATTACATAATAAAAACAAATAAAAGTAAATTAAAGGAAAATACTAAAAATATAAAAATATAAAAATATAAAAATATGACAATTCCCACCAAAATGGTCTTCAAATCTCCATGGGCTCCCATTTTCCATTGGAAAAGCTCACACATAAAAATAAGTATTGAAATAAAAAACACAAATAAAAGTGATGTTAGTAATAAAAATGAATTAAACATATAACATATGAATTAAAATAAATAAAATTTGATAACATGCATTATGAGTGACAAATCAATTAAATGACATAATAAAAATAAGTAACTTAACATATTAACAATGCAACATACATGAAAAGATAAATAATAATATTAATAATGATAAAAAATAATAAATAATAATAACATTAAATAAGAATAATAAAAGTAATAATAATAATAATGATAGTCGTAAAAATAGATAATAATAATAATAAGAGTAACAACAAGAGTAAAAATAATAATAATAATAATAACAATGATAACAATAATAGTCACAATAGTAATAATAATAAAACAAAAGTAATATAATATCAACAATAACAATAATAATAACAATAAACAATAACAATAAAGAAGATGAACAATCAAGCAAGCAAAAATAACAAGAAATAAAATAAACAAAACATGTTAAAGCATGTTAAATAATAATAATAATAATAATAATAATAATAATAATAATAATAATAATAATAATGTAACAACCCAAAATGGGCCTAGTCGGAAATTGTATGCTAAGTTCGGAATTTAAGAGTAATTCGGTAATCTTGCATGAGGAAATTGGTTAATAAGGATTTAATTGTGTAAATTAATTAATTATAAGGTTGAGTGAGGATAAATTAATTAATTATAAGGTTGAGTGAGGAATCATCTAGTGTGTGTGTAGTGTTTGGTAACAAGAGTGATTGAAGAAGTGATCTAGTGGTTTGTGTGTTTGGTACTATGGATGCAAGATATTTTGATGAGGGTTTATCTAGTGAGGTGGGTGCATGGTAACAAGGATGTAAGTGTGTTATAAGAGATGATAATATGTGTGATGAGTATGGTGCCTTGGGTCATGAAAGTAAAATTGGATGCTTTTGGCCTATACGATTGTTACAAGTGGACAAGTGGGTGAGCAATTAATGGAAAAGTACGAGAGAGGTAAGGGAGGGTAGTTTTTGAGGAAGCTTCCCATGGAAGCTGCCCCTCCCTTGGTTCTTCATTCCTGTCCCCTCTTTCTCTCTCTTGCTACCATTTTTCTGCTCTCAACTCTTTCTCCCTTGTTTTCCTTGAGTTTTGAGTGGGTTCTTGAAGGTTAGAGCTGAGTTTTTGAAGGTAAGTGGCTTGGATTTCTTAAGTTGTTTCAGGTTCTTCTTCTCCTTCTAATTTCTGATTTTGGTTGAGAAAACTTTGGTTTGATTTATGTGTTGTTTTGGCTGGGTCTTTGTGCAAGAATTGGAGGAACGTAGGAAGAGTAAAGGGAAAGAGAAAGTGGGCTCTTAAAGGAAAGATTGGAACTGCAAATTCCAGGTTTGGGAGTGATTCTTCTATTATGTTCAGTTAGAAGTCTTTTGCCCTAGTTCTCATTTTGGATTTAATGTGTATGTGTTTTGTATCTTGTAAATTCTGGAAATTTTAAGTGATTTGCTTGAGTAAATGCATGTGTGATGATGATGTTAGATGGGTTGTCATATAGTTGTGATGATAAAGTATGATTTTGGCAAATTCTGTTCAGTTTTCATTTGACCTCTGTGTGAATGTTTTGTCATAAGTAGAGTTTTAGACCTCTAAATTGAATGGTTCTTGCACCATTAGAACCATTACTTCTATGCCTATAAAAGTCTCATAAATGTCCTTGGGCAAAGTGTGACGCGCGCCAGAATCCCGTGGCCGCCCCTCTGACCGCCCGCTTGAGGGCGATCGGGCAATTGAGGATCCGTTGGCAACTTGTAAAGATATTTACAAGTGCGTCTATTTTGGGCAACTAGGAGGTTTCATGGAGTTGCCACCCAATAGAACATTGGGAAAGTTTCTCTCGCCTTGGAGAGCCTAAGACTGCGCTAAGTATCCATTTTGGGCCAACCAAAGGGGTCTTGGAGGGTGAACCTCTCGCCCTAAGGAGCCTAGGATTAATGCCAAAGTCTCGTGACACAAGAGGTGTCTTAGAGGGTAAACCTCTCGCCTCTTTGAGCCCAAAGACCAGAGCTGGGTTCGGGACTCCTCATCTATTTCTACCTCGATTATTCTATGATCAAATTTTAATTATCATTAATTCGCTCTCTCCCCACACGATACAATTGATTAAAGGCGCATTTATTCACATTTGGAAAGCAGTAAATGAGCAAGTAAATAGTGAAAGCAATAAATTACAATAACACGAGGAGCGGAATACAACTCCCTTTTATAAATGTGCGATACATACACAAATCGGGGCATTGCTTATTTTGAGGACTTTGGTCCTCGCATGCATCATTATTAAAACTGGATATTTCTATTATGAGGATTTTTATTGGATAAAAATAGGACATTGGGTCCTTATGTTTATGAAAACCACTCTTTATTAAATTCTAAACATTAATCAATTTTTATATTTAGCGGGATACAAAAAGGGTATACTCATGTGCATAAAATAATTAATGAATACACATAAAGGAAATAACCAAGAAGGTTAGAAAACTAAATCGGACGGAATCCTCCGAGCATGGTAGATTGCCCCTCGAGCTCAGGATAGTCCAAGAAAATCAATATATGCTCACAAAAGATTAATGGGTGTTAATATACAAAAACTCAATATAAATAAAGTTCTAAGACTTGAGAGAGATAGAAAAGATTTGGAAATGTGGAGACAGGACCCAGCGACGGCCTCTGTCGAGTGACCGACGGGCATCAGTCAAAGTGACCAGCATGTCCTATCGCTCACTCAAGAGAGAGGGCATCTGTGAGTGAGGTGACCGACGGTCATCGGTGAAAAAGATGACCCGTCGGTCACCACTGTCTCCGAAAATAAACAGCAAAATCTCTCTTTTTCAGAGCAAAAATGGGTTTTTAACACAAAATGAGATGAAAAGAATCAAAATAAAGAAAAATAAAAGCAAAAAGCCAAAAGAACAGCAAGAATAAAGAATAAAGATGAAATAATACGGAGAATAAATCTGAAATATTTACCCTCGGATAATGTTTTAGTGAGGTTCTTGGTGTCAATTAGAGTCCCGCACGCTCCACGAGAAACAAAATGAAAGGTCAGGAAAGAGGAAAATAGATTGTTCCCTTCTTAACCCTTCAAAAAGATTGACTTTGGAATCAAAAACCCGAAGAAAACTAATTAGTTTTAGTTCCTTTTTAATGGTTTGATTCTAAAATTAAAAGAAATTTCTTGATGTATGTGCTTGCTGGAAGAGAGAGAAAACGCGCTTGAATTTTGGCAGAGTTTCCCCTTTTTAAAATTTTTGGACCCTTTTTAGGAGGAAATTCAAAGCTTTTTATAGGCCAGGGTTGACCGACGGGCATCGGATGTGGCGACGGGCGTCGAAAGAATCCTCTAGACACAAGGATTCATCTGACGGCCCTGCCATTTCCACGGACGGGCGTCGGAGAGGTTGCCTGCTCCGGGAAATCAGGTGGCGTGCTCCGGAAGAAGCGGATCCGTCCGACGGGTGTCAAAAAAAATCATAGGCTGTCTGTGACCCTAAGCGACAGGCTGGCCACCCACAGACGGGCTGGCCGTCTGTCGAGGAAAACATACTTTTTGACTCAAAAATTTCTCGTTTTCCCCCCTCTGCCTACGAAAGGTGAAAAGACTCATTTCTCGTGGAGCATGGGACTAAAACCTCCGAATCCAAACCGTTTGTACAGGCTCAGACACTGATTTCATCATAGGGTAATCTCTGATCCGGACCGCTCCGAGACACGGTTCCTGCAGTTACCCCAGTTTTGAGGAAACTAGTGCACGAGCGCCTAGATGAGCCAAAACTCAGAGAAAGGACAGAAAGAAAGAAAGCGTACCTGTGGCGGTTCTCACCTTCCGTGCCTTTTTTCGGGTAGACCTTGTCGCAGTCTGTTCGGTGCGTGAAGTTATCCCTATCGGTCTCGTCCTGACCTGTAGGTGTTGGTGAGATGTAGCATTCTCTAGCCACGACCTCGATATGAAGAGCAGTGTTTCTTTAACCATAACTTCAATTGTTTCTGCTGGCCTCGTTTCGGCTCGCGCAGTTCTGAGGAGAAGTAGCACTCTCTGACTACAAACTCGATGTGAAGAGCGGTGTTTTTCTGACCACAGCTTCGATCTGAAGTTCCCTTGCTAACCCCCATTCGATCTGCAAGGTGCCTAGCACTCTCTGGCTGTTGTGTGAACTGTGAGATGCAGCACTCTCTGGCTACAATCTAGATGTGAAGAGCAGTGTTTCTCTAACTGCAACTTCTGCCTGTGAAGTTCCCTTGCTAACCCCCATTCGATCTGCAAGGTGCGTAGCACTCTCTGGCTGTCGAGTGAACTGTGAGATGCAGCACTCTCTGGCTACAATCTTGGTGTGAAGAGCAGTGTTTCTCTAGCTGCAACTTCTGCCTGTGAAGTTCCCTTGCTAACCCCCATTCGATCTGCAAGGTGCGTAGCACTCTCTAGCTGTCGCGTGAACTGTGAGATGTAGCACTCTCTGGCTACAATCTCGGTTTGGTGGAGGAGACCTCGCTGGGTTCCCTTTTCTAAGGAGACATGAACCTTGAGAGTTCATGTTCACACTTTTGACCAATGCTTGTGTCCGGATCGATGTCTCTCCATACCTGTGTGATAAAGATTTTGAGTTATTATCTTTTAATATGTCAATGAATGACATGGTTTTGTTTTACCACGTAATGTTTCATTTCAGATTCCTTTTTCTTTCGCATTATTAAGTTGTCATTTTCTAAGTCTTGGTTATCTTTTGTTATTATTTCCCTTCATTTGTCATGTCGTTATTTTGACACATGAGAAAACGTGAAAACATACACTTATCTGTGATGTGAATGTATCATAAATGAATGAATGAATGTACAAAACTAAAAACAAAAAGTTTTTCACTAGAAATATCCTCTTTTGTACAATGTATATACAAAGTAGAAATACAAAAGTGACTCCCTGAATATCAGAGGGGCAGGTAGTCGGAGGGCTCCTCATCAGGATCCTCTTCATCTGATATGTGCACTGTCCCTGGCGAAGGTGGAGGTGGAGCTGGCTGTGCCGGAGGTGGAGGCTGAGCTGTGGAAGGTCCTGCCCCAGTATCGTGGGTCTGTCTGAACCTGATCTGAGCATAGCCATCCAAGAAGGGCTGGGTACAAGTCCTCATGAACCCTAAGGTCTCTGAGACTGTGCCTCCTAGCTTCTTGAATGCTTGGCTCATCTGAATGATCTGCTCGCTGGCGGCCCTCCTCATCTGCTCTAGGCACTGCTCTATCTGCTCTCTAAACTCCCTCATGGTCTGAGACAAGGGTGGGAGGATCCCCTCTATTGCCTGGACCCGGGATCTCAGGGAGTCGAGTGACTCATCGATCATCTGTAGGGTCATATCAACTTTCTGAGATGCCTGGTCCTGGGACATCCTCAGATCATGAGCAAGCTGTTGCCTAAGCTCCCTCTGGCCCTGGACAATCTGCTCTATCAGCCTCGCCTGCTCATCTCTGAAGGTCTACATGACCCGAGCTTGCTCTCGCGCTGTGTGCTCGATATAACCGGCCTGCTCCTGAACCAACTGCTCTATCACCCGGGACTGCTCCTGAATGGCAGCCTGCTGGCGGTCTAACCTCTCGTGTATAGCCCTGTCTCTCTCATCCTATCTTCGTTATAAGGCTGTGAACATAGACGTGAGAAGCTGGGAGAAGTCAGGCTGCGCTGGCTGCTGCTGTGCTGGCTCTGGCGGCGGGGTCGTGGAGGAAGATGCCCCTGAGTCGCCTCGAAAATATAGGTGATACCTCTCGGGGGGCCCGTGGGTAGACCTCTGTACCCTGATGCTCGGCGATGGAACAGGAGTCGGCGCTCTGGATGCCGGTAAAGCGCCAAAAAGCTCGTCCATAGTGAACTCCATGTCGAAATCCGACGGAGTCCTGGGCTGCTCCTGCTGTGGTGGCAGTGGCACGGTCTAAGGCTGAGGCTGGGGTGCCTGCTGAGGAGGCTCGGGCTGCTGCTCTGGCTGAGGAGGTTGAGGAGACTGAGGAGGCTGCTGCTCTGGCTGCTCCGGGTCTGGACCCAAGGGTGGAAGGGAGAAAACCCGCCTGGTCTCGTGGATGGACAGCAATCTGTAAGCCTCTGCCTACCCTGACACCTGCGAGATCATCCCCATCTACACTACTGCGGAGGCATCCACATGTATCCCCTCATCCAGGGGTCCTCTTAGCCTGCCCGGGGCGACTTCTAACCCCAAAAGCAACCGAGTGATGACTCCCCCTACTATCACCACTGGCATCAGTCCTCTGCCGACTCTAATCAGGTTAGCCAAGATCTCATGGCTAACGTTGAGGCGCTGGCCTGCCACCATAGCCCAGAGGCTCCAGATCTCGGCCGCATTAAGCGACCCTGGATTACCAGCTCGACCAAGGTACGAACTTGATAGCACTCTGTGCAGGTACCGGAATGCCTGAGACACCAGTACGGTGCTCTTCGCTGTATCATGATCATACAACACTCTCGATAAGGCAATGGCCGCCCAGTGGGCGAGTCTCACCGCTCGCCGTGGGATCTCGACCCCCTCCTCTCTGGGGAGCCCCATGGCCTCGGTAAACCTCTGCCTAGTAATGCTGAAATGCTGGCCATCAAACTAGAACTGGACCACCCCTGGCTCTGTATCTGATATCTGAAAATCGCCATAACGTAGGGTGGCTAGGACCTGTCGGGTAGCCTCTGGGAAGGTCTGGAAAGCAGGCTCAAGGAACTTGGTCCATCCAGTTCCCTCAACAAGCATGTCATCCTCCGGGGCTATCCCTAGGGCCTCTAGGAACGGCCGGGACACGAAGCGGCTAGCCCGAATCTCCACCTAAGCCAGCGCTCTGTATCTCTGAGCTGACTCACCGTCCATCCAACCCGGAACCACGACCTCGGGCTGGGCCTGTGGTGCTCTGCGTCTAGGAGGCATCCTGCAAAAGAAATGCTAGATGGTGAAAATTTGACAAAACAGGCATTATTAGGCTAGTTTTCGAGGTGAAAGCCCATTTGGGCCTCACCCGAGCAATAGCGGCCCGAATACGAGGTAAAAAAACAGATAATAAATGAAAAGGGGCGAACGTCCTGTCAAGGGATGTTGCCCAGCATGCTTCGGACATATCAAAAGCAGAAGAAACATGCAATCGGCATGGAAATATTTAAAGCGAATAAAAATTGGCTTTCTTGACCCCAAGGCATGCATTACACCCAAAAATAATCAATTTCTAGAATAAAAGAAGAAAATTTGGGCAGCACCCCGGCAAGGATGTGCCCAACCTCTTGCATAAAAAAAAGGTATCCCAAATAGGCCTCAGGCCCCAACAATGATATATGAATATACAAAAAATGGGCCGTACCCCGGCAAGGGTGTGCCCCCAAATCATGCACAAAAGAACGGCCTCAGGCCCCAATAATACAACATATGCTCTAAAAAGCCTATTTCTAAGGCAACAAAAGTATAGAAAAGTTCTATTTCTATGTGATCATGCAAAAGTTTAGATTAATTGCACTACAAAATAATAAAGAAATAAAAAAAAGGGGCATCCCTAGATTTTCAAGGCATCTAAAGCATTCTAACCATTTCTAAGGCTAAAGGAAGAAGAAGAAATGAAGAAATAAATTGAATTAATTAAAAAAAGTAGTTATTTTACTTACTTGTAGTCATGAAAAGTGTACAAAAACTGAAGAAAAATGATCGCTCGAGCGTCCGGTGAGTGGAGAACACGGAAAAAATAAAGAAATCGCAAAAAAAAGGAGAAGAAATGCTTAAAAATGCAAAAAAAAATGCAAAAGAAAACTGTTTGAGAGGGAGAGTGAAAGGGACAACAGGCGCTGGTCCGTCTGTCACTCGCCCTTATATAGAGTTTCGTGACTGACAGGCTGTGCGTCTGTAGGAGCTACCGACGTACTGCCCGTCTGTCGTTCCCCATTCCCCAATTAATGCGAAATTAATGCGCGTGATTAATGCTATGTTGACGTATGCATCTGCCACGTGGATCTTTACCAACGGGCATGCCGTCTCTTTTGAGAGACGAGTAGGCCGTCGATGACTCCTTTCTATAGATTCTTCCAAAAATTTTGCTCCTTTTGTGTCTCTTCATTTTCCTAACATCTTGAGCCCTTTATTCTTCTCAGGATGCCTTCCCCCCTTCTCCAATTAATGCACCGTATCTTAGATGACAAGTACACTTGGGAAAAAGGCGCCCTTTCTTCTCTGTCTGGGCTAAAATATCTGTGTCGGGTCAAAATTGATCAGAACCTTCTTCTGGCGGCGACCCACTTCTGGAACCCACGGTTTCACGTCTTCCGGTTCACTTACCAGGAGTTGCGCCCCTTGCTTGAGGAGTTAGCTGCCATTCTTGGAGCCTGGTTCCCTCCTAACGCTCTGCCCTGCGTCCCCCGTTGTGGCCTACTCCAGACTCGGGATATAGCTATGGCTCTCGGCATACCCTCTTCGGAGGCCGTCCGGTTGGTTTCTCTTTACCTTGGGGCCACTGATCGAGGCTCTAGATCAGTTCACTGACATCCCCACTTACCGGGTAAGCATCATATTTCTGTTTTGCATGATGAACTTTCTCACTGTTGTTCCAGGGGGTTTGACAGGTGACCCTTGCCTGTTCGGAGTTCTGAGCGACTTTCATCTGGGATTATCACCCTTACCACTTATTCTGGCTGAGACCATTCTGGGCTTAGACGCTGTGAGCTCTGGATCCCCTACTACCTTTACCGGCAGCCCCTTATTGCTCCAGGTACGTCATTATTTTAAAGGTAGTGCGTCCTTATGGATTTTCACACTAGCTTTTCTTAGCGGGAGGTGCGTCCTTTCGGATTTTCACACAACCCTGTGCCTTATTTTTGCCTGAAGTAAACCCTACTTACTCCAGCGGCATTTTTTTTTCAGATCTGGCTGCAAGAGAAACTGAGGATGCTGTCTGAGCAACCTTCTCGAGTCATCCCATAGTACTCGTCGGGCCACTTTCTTCCGTGCCGACGGCTGCGCGAGTGTGCCACGGTTGGGGAAGGCATCACCAGATTTAGCGAGCTGTCAGATGACGACATCAGTTTCACGTCTGCCTGGCTCCCACTGTCTTATGTGGTCTCTGATGGGTTATCGGGGTGTATTCCCCTTTGTGGGTTCCGTCAAGCCACTTTCTGCATCGTTTCCTAATGTACACGTCAGCTTGGGATGACCCAGGATGTTGTGAGGGTTCCCTTATCTTTCCGGCGAGGAGCTCTTTCGGCTGCCTTTGCCTCTACGTACCACGAGTTGTGGAGCAAACTGCCAGTGAAGACGGTTATTCCGAGGTTCGGCGATCACTTCATGGCTTCAACCAGCGAGTACAAGAAATGGGTCCTTAGCCCAGCATCTGATAATAGGACACGGGGGCTCAAGCTTCTGGTGGGCGAGGAGAGCAGCAGCAGGACTTAGCTTAGCTTACATATGTATTTCTTTTGGTGTTACATTTCTTTTTAATGCGGAACTAGAAAATGACGAAAATGAAAAGGATAATATTTGTTCCATTTCACGAAATTGTGTACATTTCCATGTAATTTCAGCATACATGATCAGTTTTGACATTTAACTCTATCGTGTACGTGCTGTTAATACATGGGGCCAAATTTTAACAGCATCAACTCCTGTTACCAATCGGCCCTCTCGGGTTTTCACAATCGGACATTTTCTCTCATGCCTCTAATTTTTGCACAGGATGCCTTTTTTCGGTTTTCACCCTGTCGAGGCGCCAAATTTTAGCACGGCCGCCTTTTTTCGGTTTTTGACCTGCAGGGCATTTTGTTCTCTTCTTTTTATTTTGGTCTTTAGCCATGGAACCTTTTGAGCTTGTCGACATTGATCGGTTGTTTGAATTCATTTCCATCGCTATTCGACAAGATTGCAGCTCCTTTGGACAATAGCTTTTTGAGGATATACGGCCCCTCCCAGGTTGGTCTGAATTTCCCTCTGATATCCGGTATACCTGGTCTCATCTGCTTGAATACTAAGTCCCCTTCCTTTAGCGGATGCTTTCTCACCTTCTTCCCGAAAGTCCTGGCCAACCTCTTCTGGTAGATCTGATTGTGATAATAAGCTTTCAACCTACTCTCATCCAGTAAGTTTAAGTGCTGTATCCTCTGCCGTGCCCTTTCGGCCTCCGGAATTTGAGTTTCCATGACTACTCTCAGCGATTTGAGCTCTATCTCAATTGGCAATACTGCTTCCGTCCCGTATACCAGAGAAAATGGCGTAGCGCCAGTAGATGTTCTCGCCGTTGTCCTATATCCCCACAGTGCGAAGGGTAGCTTCTCGGCCTAGTCTTTGTAGGTTTGGACTATCTTGGACAGGATCTTCTTCATATTTTTATTGGCGGCCTCTACTGCCCCATTAGCTTGTGGTCGGCAAGGAGAAGATCTATGGTGCTTGATACCATACTTCTCAAGGAGCTTCCTGGTTTCCCCCATGAACTGCACCCCGTTGTCAGACACTATGTGGTGAGGGAGGCCATATCTGCAGATCAGATTTCTCTCTATGAACTTGGCCATATCTCTTGCGTCAATCTTTCTGAAGGATTCCGCCTCTACCCATTTGGTAAAATAGTCAATCGCGACTATGATGTATCTGTGCCCATTGGATACCGCGGGGCGAATCTCTCAAATGATATCTATCCCCCAAGGAGCGAAAGGCCAAGGCGATGTCAGGTTGTGTAGCTCTGATACTGGCAGGTGTCTTAAATCTAAGTACTGTTGGCATAACTAGCAGTGCTTTACATACTTCGAGCAGTCATTGTCCATCGTAAGCCAATAGAAGCCTTGTCTCATGATCTTCTTTGCCAGAGTTAAACCGTTCATATGAGCCCCGCAGATGCCTGCATGGGTCTCATGATCTCCTCCATTAATCATGAGTTTCTAAGTTTCTCCCTTCTCTTTCATTAAGATACTCTTATTCTTTAATCTGGGATCCTGCTATCTAAAACTCCTTAGTTCATAGAACAGATCATTTTTAATCTGTGCTGTACGGCCTAACAGGATAGTCCACCAGTTGGCCAGGAAGAGCTGTTTAGGACAGTTATACTTGGCTGACCGCACTATTATCTCAGTGTGTTCTACGATCTCTGGGTTACTTGGCATCATTTTGAAGAATTTGTCTCGGGTGGTATTCTCAAAATCTCGAACATCACCAATGAACTCAACATGAATCTTCTGGAGTACATAAGTGATAGATTCAGATCTAACAAATTGAGTTTTTGAGTATTCATCAAGACGAGTAAACCAATCTCTTAGTCTGCCTATGAATCAGCATTGGAACTCATCAAGAATGGGTTCTAAAGTAGTGACTCCTTGTGGTCGTGTTCATGCTTTGAGCTCAAGCCAAGCAAAGAACTCTTGGAGACGATCACGCCATTTGTCACTGGAGATATTTTCAAATTAGAACCATGGACCACTTACTGGTCTGGAATCAGCAGGGAGAGGAGCGATATCGGCCATTTCTTCTTCTGGTTCTTTTGCCTCATATTGAGTAGTAGTACTTTCAGCAGGTGGAGGATCTGCCATGAATAAAGGAAAATGCTTTGGATCTAATTCATCATCAGAAATAGAACTAGAATCATATTCATCTGTATCTGTTGTGGAAGATGAATCATCAATAGTGGCAGATGAGATAGCATGAAGACTTTGTAAAGCCTTTTGCTTTATTGTCTGAATGAGAGGATTTGAAGATAGAGGTTGTTGGATCATATGAGATGTTGGTGACTCAGATATAATAATACCTTTTTGTTTAAGATCTGGGGAAGGAATAGTTGGTGTGGTTGGTAAATCAAAAGTAGAGGGTATATTTGTGGCTAAAGATGTGGTTATAGATTGAGGAAATTGCTTTGGTGGTTTAACTTTTCTAGCAAAGTTTTGTCTCATGAGAACAACCTAATGCTTCAAGTTTATCTTGGGATGGTTCAGAATATGGTGGAATTTGTACGGAAGGTTGGTGTGTATAGGGCATGAAAGTGGAATGGTAGAATGGTAAAGAAGATACTAGAGAGGGTGGAGGTGGTTTGGCTAGATCTCTTTTGATTGTTTCAATCTCTGTTTTTAATCGTGTGGCTTCAAGAGCTTTTGCTTTGAAGGTAGCATCATATGTCCGTTGATTGATGGAGGTCATCAGTTGCTTATCCAACTCAGCAACTTGATTTTGTAATTTAGCAAGCAGTTGATATGTAGCAGCATTTTGATTAGTGATATGAGAGTTATGCTTATCTACACAAGTAAAAACATGATCAACCTTTGTTTCTATTCGATATAATAGCTTATTTTGAGCAAGAGAATTCTCAGATTGCCAATTAAGTACTGCTTCTGCTGGTGACACAGATCTGGGAGTTCCTTCAGTGGAAATACTAGGAGGTTTAACAAAGGGTGTTGTTCCGATCTTTGTGGTAGGGTGAATTGTTTCAGAAAGAGAAGGAAATTCCTCTGTATACAGACCAGTGGGATGGTACATGCAAACAAAAGGAAGAAGAGGAGGTTGCTGTACTTTTGGTTGCCATTTGAGTGAAGATGTTGAATAAGGTTTCTTGGGTAATGGTTTAGGTATAGGTTTGCACTTTTCTGGGGTTGAAATTGGTGTTGTAGGCGGTTTATACCAAGAAGGAGGAGTGTAACTAACAGCATAGTCATATTTACCAGAGGGTTGGCCAAGAGTACCAACTGTGGGATCATCATCCTCATCTAAGTGATCTTGGAAATGAGCCTCTAAAGAGGTTTTCTTTTTTGCTTTCCGTCTCTGTCGCCGGAGATCTTCATCATCAAGTTCTGCTTCTAGCATGGCGTGGTAGCAATCATCACAATTGCAATTATCCCAGTAACAGTGGCCATCCCGTTTAAAGGTATAAATGGGACATCCATCAGCATCGGAGGCTGCAATAGGGATATTATCTTCCTGGGGAAAAGAGGATGGTTGAAGCATGAATTGTGTAGAAAAAACAAGTGCTGTGGTTAAATCAGTTGGTTTTGACTCTGGAGAGTACAATTATTTATCTTCGAGAACAAGGTATCCAGTTAAACTGTCTCTCATTAGGACAGATCTATCAAAGAGTTCTCATGGCACTTGAACGACTTTGTGCTTCTCAAAAGACCTGATTTGGAGATCAAATGTTTTCTTAAGAAAGATTGTTCATGTTCTCCTTTTCAGAAGCATAAAAGGTTTAAATATCACAAGAAGAAGTTCTACCAGAACTGTTTTCCTTATCAACACAAGAAAGTTCGTTTCTTTAGATGGAAACAGCACAAGCCAAAAGGAGATAGATGTTTTGTTTGTGGTCAGAAAGGACACTTTGCCAAGAAATGTCCTAAACGGAAAAAGTCTCAACAACTTCTCCAACAGATTCAACAGCCATACTTGGCTGACCGCACTATTATCTCGGTGTGTTCTACGTTCTCTGGGGTACTTGGTATCAACAAGATGAACAATCAAATAAATATCCAAGAATAAAATAAAATATACTAAAAATATTAAATCACATAACTAAATCACATAAAGAAATTAAAAAAAAAATAAAAGATTTAAAAATCTACATGATGATTAGTTAATTGTAAAACAAAATTAAGCTTAGAATGCTTACTCTCAAAATTTGATGTGATAAATGAAGATAGATGATCAATCTCCTTGTCGTGATTTAGAAAAATAAAATATATAACAAAATTTTATCCCAAGAACAAATAATTAATTTATTTGTCTTAGGGAAAATTGTAAAAAAGAAGTAAAAAAATTCGCAAGAACAAATAATTGTTCTCTTTGTTTCAAGAATTAACTTAAGAAAAAATTAAAAATAATTGGGGAACTTGTTCTTGAAGAAGAAGAAAAAAGAAGAAGAATAGAGAAAATAAATTTTTCTTAAGAAACCCCCTCCCTTTTTTTCCCTCTCAAAAAACCCATTTTATTCCCACAAATAAATCAATTTTTAATGTAGAAATTCAAACAATTTAATTCCCATTAACACAAAAAAAAAATTGAATAATTTTAAAGGTTAGAAGACAAAATGATTTAAAAATTAAATTCTATAAAAAAATGAAGGAAAACAAGAATTTTTGGCCAAAAATGCCCATAGGGCTGCTGAAGGTGCGACGGGGTCACAGCAGGGGCAAGCGACGCCCATCGGCCCACGCGACAAGCTTCATCACGCCCAGCAACTCACCAGCCATACGTGAGCGATGCCCTACACATCGTTCGAGCGCTGTGGGAGTCGCCCAGTGCGCGGGTGAGGGACGCCCGCGCACGCTCCCAGTGCGCTGCCGAAGGCCGACGTCCAAAATTTTTTTATTATTATTTTTTATTTTTTAAAATTTTTTCTAAAACACTATAATTTCAAAACTCAGTTTTTTTCTTAAAACAAGATTTTTTAAAAATAATTTTTAAAACACATTTTTCTATACTTTTAATAAATCAATTTTGACAAGGAAACCATCACTTCCAACTTTCATTTTCGCCTATAAACAGGCACAATTAATTTCATCATTGGGTAATCCTGATCTGGGCTGTCTCGGGACCTGGTGTTTACAGTGCCCCGATAGGCAAGCGTCGCTACCACACAGAAACAAACATGCAGAAATAATTGATATAACACACGGATATCTATACTTATTCGCACATATAAATAAAAAATCATGATTACAAAATTTTCTTTAGCATACTCTTATTCAAACGAAAACCAATCTCAAACCAAACTGAAATTGTCAAAACTCATTGATTGATATACAAAAATATTTACATTACAGAGTTGTAGTATAAAACATTCTTTACATATATACAAATTCGAATCTTACAACTTACATAACTGAAAATATTACAAAACTGGTTACAATAACCAAAAGCTTTACATTCAAAGATAACAAAATACAAAAGCTAAAACATCTAACAAAATCCATCCTATTGTATTGGCCTTAACTGCTGCAAAATAGTCCTCCTAAAATTTTCTACAGTTTCCACACCTACACGGATAAAACACCAATGCTAAGCGCAATGGCTTAGTGGGGAAAACAAGAGATGAATGACGACTCACAGTGGACGTCAAATGCAATTCACATACACATGGCACATGCATACAAATAAAATATCATTAGCTTAAATCATAACTTGCATTCATCAAATAATAATAACTTCACTTTATCCATTTCTGTCTGTACATTTCAAAAATTCACATGATTCCATATCATAATCATACACATAATTAAGCCTGTAAACTCAAAGTGGTGGATAATGGGTAAACGCATAGGTACCCGTATGTACAAATAAATGTTCTCTTTTTCAAATAAATACGCATAGGGATCTTAAGCAAGATCCAAATCATAGGAATCCATAAGGATTCAAGTGCATAGGGACCTGATCAGGGTCCAAGGAAATGCATAGGCTGCAGCAAATAGAACCCTATAGGCATGTCTATCTATCCACATCTCGACTATTGCAGGCCAAATATTAATTCAAGTATGGCATCATTGGTATAACATATAACAATTCAAACATTGAATCATAAATAAATCATAAGTGAGGAACCATGCAAAGTATAAATGAAAAACCATACATAGTATCATAAACAATAAATATTCAAAACACCAAGGAGGGTCGCGCTCGCAACAGAGACAAAATGAACAAAGGGTCTCGCTTGCAACAAAGAGCTGGATTGCCTATTTCGTACTCGTACACAAGGTTGCACTCCCAACAGAGGGCGGAAGGGCCTCACTTGCGCTGGCACAAGTAGGTATTCTCGCGGTAGAGAACAGCCCTACAGAAGTTCGACTACCGAACTCTCTGCTTGCAACAGAGGGCTCCTTGGCAGAAGCTCGGATGACTGAGCTATCTATCGCACTCGTGACAGAGTTGAGCTTCACGCTCTGATACCGACCTGCATAGCTCTCCACAAGCCAAACTTTCTCAAAAACATGCAATTAACCTTAGAACCTCTATGCAACCATCACAAAGACAATCAAAACATGTTACCCATCATATTATCCAAGTTTTACAATTAAGGGAAGTGATTAAATAGAAAAAAGGGACAATTTGGAACAACAAAGTTTCCAAACCCAGAAAATTCCCATTTTTCATCTAAAGTTACTCTTAGTTGCACTCCAAAACACCGAAACACAATTCAAAGATGCACAAAAACACAAATTCAATCTCAATTTATCAAAAATCACATCAATAATCCAAAAGCACAACTCAATTAAAATCATATAAAATTCCCAAACCTTAGCTCTTAAGCTCCTTAAAGCTAAATTACCCGCACTTTCACCTACTTTCTCTTTCCCCTTCGCTTCTCTAGCTGGAATTTCTGAACAAGCAAACCAAACCATACCAATTGCTCAAAGCCCAAACACACAGCTACTAAAGAAAAAACAGGGAGAAGAAGAGAAGGAGAAAAAGAAGACTATTCACTTACCTAAAAAATTCTTGAATTGCCAAAAACCAACCAATTTACAGCAGCTTGAGGGATGATTTAGGGCAAGGAGGAAGAAGAAAAAGAAGAAGAAAACATGAGGTAAAACAGGAGAGAGGAGGCCAAATCTGCTCTCTCACTTTTTCTCTCTCTTGGCTTTTATAGCCAATCCTTATCTTCCTTTCTCTCTCCTCATCCCACCATCCACTTGTCACTTATCTATGGTGGACTTTGGCATTTCTCTCTTTTAATCCTTCTATTCTTCTCAACACTCACTCAAACCACTTAATTAAAATAGTCACACAAATATACCCTTAAAACTTAATAAAAAATGCAACTAACTCCCTAGGGTCAATAATAGTATTAACCCATACTTCTACAATAATACTAAACACGTCTTGAGCATACACACACAAGCCACTCTCATTCATTCCATTTCTTTCAATTTCCTTTACATATACCATTCAGCCACATTCTGTTCATATACATTCTTATTCTTTTTCTTCCTACAAATTGTTCCATTCATGTTTTTAAGGCATCTATTGCATAATTATGCCATTAATTCACCCATATTACATGCAGAAGAAATTTTCACATACTTACATAATGCATGCTAAATTGTGCTCCATTAAATTAACTTCCTTAATCACCATTTTAACTTATTAATCTTCTAATTTTAGCTTTAATTTTCTTCCCATAACCTAAATTCCTTAAATTTCTATCCATTTGTCCTAGGTTACATAGTCACATAATGTAGATTTCAAGACAATTGACCTACTTATTCATCATTCAATCTATTTTAATTAACATTTGATCAATTTAATTTTAATTAACCCTAATTTTTGTCACATGTACATACACATGCATACACATCAAAATCATGAAAAATGAAAGTATTTGTATCCACTAACCTCATATTCCTTTATTCCTTGCTTAATTCTCCTTTTTCTTTCATTTTGCCTTACTTTTCCTTCCTTCTTCTCCTTATTCTTCACCTAGGATGAATATTCATCATAAAATTTCCCTCAATTTGTTCTTCCATTTCAACATAATTTGCATGAAGAATAAGTCTCTACATCTAATTCTACCAAAAAATCAATTAAAACTCTAAATGGCACTTACTTGAACTTTTTGCCCTAAACTTATTCTTTAAAAATTCTATCAAATTCTCCACTAATTTAAGCTCTTAAGATGATAAGAGGTTAATTTAGGGCTTTAGAATTGTTAAGAAGATGAAATTAGCGAAAAATTTTGTGAGAGAATTAAATAAAATAGAGGTGGAAATGATGATGCATAATTCGGCCAAGAGAGAAGGGCGGAGGAGGATAAAGAAGTCTCATGAAATTTCTTATTTTTCACCCTTATATGTCCTCCCATGGATAGCTAGAATTGTAACACCCCGATACCCCCGGGAAAGAATATCGGGTTGTTACCCGACACTCACACAGAAACATACATACATCTCAGCGGAAGCATACTATAAAATAATAACAATGTCTCTTTGGCCAAACATACATCTTATGAATAATATATATATTACAAAATGTTATCATTCATAATACATGATCATCCTCTATACATATAGAACACAGTTAACATTTACACTTCCATACTATATTTTTCTATGTACATAATGGTGTTACTCAAAACATAAAAAGAAAACTCTATCTTATACAAAAAGGTCTTCATCAAGCTCCTAATGGCCATGACCTGCAGATGCAAACTCTCTAATCCCATCCTAAAAACATACACGGAAAAAATGCCCGTGCTAAGAGATAATGCTTAGTGGGGATAAACAGAAGCAAAAGACTTCAACTGGAGTCACAAATATATCAAATGCATACCAATAGTCATGTCACTTACAAATAACCATATATACAGCCTTGTAAATAAATAACATCACACTCTAACCAATTCCATGCGCAAATATCCAAATATGGCAAATAATATCGATATCATGTCGTACTATGTTCATATACATATACAAGTCTCTACTACAATGCGCGCCGAACCCCGGGGAGCCTCGAACATCCGCTTTTAGGGCGATTGAGAGAGGTTCATAAAACATGTAAGAAATTACAAGTGCTTCTATTTTTGGCAACAAGGAGGTTACTTGGAGTCGCCACCCAATAGAATGTTGGGAAAGGTCATCTAGCCTCAGTGAGCCTAGGATAGCGCTGCTATGTCCATTTTAGGCAAGCCAGAGGTGTCTTGGAGACCCCACCCTAATAGAATATTAGGATGGTCCTCTCCCCTCGTGGAGCCTAGGACTATACAAGTTAGGCCTTTTGTGAGGCAACAAGAGATATTTTGGATGCCCCAACCCAATGAAGCATTGAGATGGTCCTCTAACCTCGTTGAGCCTAAGACCAGGGAAGGTTCGAGACTTCCCATTTATTCATGGCTTGATTAAAGTTATAATTGAGTTTTTAGTTTAGCGTTTTATCCCATTTCTCATTCAATTCAAATGCAGTAATTTAACGTGCATGTCAATCATATAATGAAAGTGGTAAATAAAGTAAATAGAAGTACAATAAATTACAATAAAACTAGGGGCAAAATACAACCCCATTATAAATAAAATACAAATCATACATAAAACGGTCTATTTTTTAAAGATGAGGACATTGGTCCTCACATGCACTTTAAAAAAATGTGTTAAAAGTGATGGTTTATTTAAGTGTAAAAAACTAGGACATTGGTCCCATTTTATTAGAAAAAGTTCCAAGTTAATTTAATAGAAATAATTTTGTGATTTACTTTTTAGAGTGCCTAAAAATAAACTTATTACAAATTACAGGATAAAATAAATAAACCCAAAATAATGAAAAATAATAAAAAAGATAAATTAACTCCCAAATGGTATCTTCAAATCTATAACAACCCGAATTACACCCTAGTAGGATTTATGGTGTAATTGTATAGTAAGAGTACAAGGAATTGGACCAAGAATAAGATTAAGAGTATTTAAGGACCTAATAGAAGAGGTAAATTAAATATTAGAAAAGAAGTTGAGTGGAAGGACTAATAGGGAATTGAGATAAGGAGTAAGTGGGAAATTTGATTGAGTGGGACATGTGGCAGATTTTAGACATGTGTCTTGCTATGAGCTTGCCACCTAGGCAGCCACATGCAAGAAGTATTGAAGTTAGTGGGAAAATCTGTCTCATTCCACTAACAATCAGATTTTCTACTTCACCATTCTCATTCTCTCATGGGTTCTTCTCTCTTCTTCCTTTCTTCATTCTGATTTGTGATTCTTCAAGTTATGTTATTGCTATAATTGGATGGTTTGAAGAGGTTTCTGTGTGAACTAAGAGGTAAGTGCATTGGATTTGTGTTTCTGTTTCTACCCCTTCTTGTGGTTTGTTGGTTGAGTAAATGGATTAAGATTTTGCTTTGATTTGTGTATTACAAGAAGCTGAGGCTAGAAGAAAGGAAAAGGGCAAGGACAAGATCTGATTTGGGGTGTCTTGGCTGCTCTTCTAGAGGTAGGGATCGTGTGCCCTTTGATTTTTTTTGCATGTGTAGTAAAATTATGATGTTGGGTCAATTGATGCATGTTAATGTGTTTAATTGATATTTGATATAATTTAAATGTAAAATGGATGTGTGTTGAAGTGTTAATTGAATTGCCTTGAGTAAAATATAGTGACCATGTATGAACACTAGTTGTAGGGGAAAACTCTGCTCAGATTGTATCAGACCTCCGTGTGATGTTTTGTCCATAAGTGGAGTTTCACAATTCCAATTTAAGTGATTGTTGTTTCATTAGAACCATGACTTCCATATCTATATAAGTCCGTGAAATGACTATTACCTAATTCTTGCTCTAAGTATCCTAAAAATATGCCATAACGTAAGTGTCTTTATTCAGGCGGGTCCATTGGAACAGTACAGATTGTTTATGTCTTTTCTTATGTTTTATATGTCCAAATGACCTGTAACTTGTCCTAGTTGAAAGATAACTTCTTAGTAAACATTCGTTAAGAAGGACACTTTGTCTAAAAATGAGGTCTAGAGGGTCGTTTAGGCGATACAACTTTTGAGTGAAAACCAGTCTCGAAGGGTTCCTGAGGTGAGCTACTACCGCGATCGCGATATAGTCGCGACCTCGCGACAGAACAACACATATTTAGCCTTTTATTCTTCATTTTGATCCCATGGTTGGCATGATTCATTTCCCACCTTTGCCCCCCCTCCAGTTTGAGTATTTTTGTGTGTTTATCCTTCCCGAAATGCACCCGAACTCCTCTTTAAGTTCCTATAACTTATCCAATTCATGTTTAACATCATGATATGAATATATGAATGTGTTTGAATATGTATTTTATATATCATAGGTGTTTGCTAGTAGGAATTATATATATTTCTTGGATTATTTAGCATGTATATGAATTGAGTGAGATGTGATTGCAATTGGATACGTGAATATGCGTTGTAGTAATTAGAGTGTTAGTGAGCCTGAAGTGTCAAGTTAGTGGATATATAAGCATGCTTATAAAGGGTTTAGTGCAGCTGCTCAGTAGACTCACATGGGTCTTTTGCTTAGAGATTTCGGTCTCTTTTGTTACCTTTGGTTATTCGAATGTTTTAAGACTTATGTCTTTTGTTTTAGATACTGAATTTCATCGGTATCTTTTGTACCCGTATCCACAGTTTGTGAGAGTTCAGGCTTCTTCTTGTTTGCTTTTGTAATGATCAAGCTTATGCTATTGATGATGGAATGATTATTTTGAGCATGTCATATTAATGCTTTTGGCTTAGTTATGTTCGTCATGTGGACATGATATTGTTAAGATTCAGTTATGTGATATGTAAATAAGAATGTTATGGTGCTTTGAGCATGTTAGTTTTGATAAGATTGAATTGTACATGTTATACTTTTGTATTGATATTGCGATGACGCCTTGGCATAATATGTATATATTGTTATGCGTGCTTGTACAGTCCTTTGTTTTTGTTTTGTACATTCCCACGAAGCATTATTGCTTAGCACAGATGTTTGTTTCCGTGTAGGTTTGCAGGATTAGTTTGGTTTTGGAGTCGTGCATCTGCTGGCCACTAGAAGTTGAAGTCTTGTTTTTGTACTAGTATAGGGATAAGTTGTTTAGTCCAGTTGTTGCTTGTACGTTTTGTAACATTTTGTAAGGCATTAAATTATGATATGTAACGTAATGACTTGTATATGTATACTTTATAAGTTCAGTAATGCAAGTATATATGTTATTTATGAGTGCTTCCGCTTTAGCTCTTGCTTGAATGTTTGTGTTGGCGTGTGTGGCAACCTGACATTCCTTTCGAGGGGTATCGGGGTGTTACAAAATCTCCATGGGCTCCCACTTGCCGTTGAAAAAAACTCACACATAAAAAATGAGTATTGAAATGAAAAACACAAATAAAAGTAGCATAAAAAAAATTAAAACAAAACAAACAATAATGCATCATGTATGAAAAATCAATTAAATGACAAAATAAAAATATGCAACTTGTCATATTAACAATTCAACATGCATAAAAAAGAATAAAATAATAACAAGAAAATTCAACATGCATGAAAACATAAAAATAATAATGATAAAATTCAACAAATTATAGCAATAAACAAGAATAATAAAATTAATAATAATACTACTAATGGTAGGAACAATAGATAATGATAATAAGAGTAATAGTAATAATAACAATAATCACAATAGTAATAATAATAGTAATAAAGTAATAATAATAATAATAATAATAATAATAATAATAATAATAATAATAATAATAATAATAATAATAATGAACAATAAAGAAAATAAACAATCAACAATAAGGAAGATGAACAATCAAGCAAGCAAAAATAAAAGAAATAAAAAAAAAACAAGATATGTTAAAGCATGTTAAATAATAATAATAATAATAATAATAATAATAATAATAATAATAATAATAATAATAATAATAATAATAATAATAATAATAAAGAAAAATGAAATAAGCATGCAAGAATAAAATAAAATATACTAAAAACATAAAATCACATAGCTAAATTTCATAAACAAATTAAAAAGCAACAAAAGATTAAAAATCTACATGATGACTAATTAATTGGAAACAAAAATTAAATTAAATATTAAATTAAAAATTGAGCCAAAAATGTTTACTCTCAAAATTTGATGTGATGAATGAAGGTAAGTGATTGATCTCCTTGTCTTGATTTGGAAGAATGATATTAGAAAAACAAAATATTGAAGAGAAATTTTATCTCAAGAACAAAAAATTAATTTGTTTGTCTCAAGATAAAAATTATTAAATAAAAAGGAAAAAAATTACCAAGAACAAAAATTATTATTTTTACCTTAAGAATTAACTTTGGAAAATCCTTTAGAAAATTGAGAGAATTTACTCTTGAAGAGAAAGAAGAAGAAAATATTTTTTTCTAAAGAAAATGCCCCTAATTCTCTCTCTAAAAAAGATTTTATACCTCCCCAAAAAATCATATTTTTAATGAAAAAATTAAAATCAATTTAATTCCCATAACCACAAAAAACTGATGAATTTGAAACATCTAGAATCCAAAAGGTTTTAAAATTAAATTAAAAAAAAAATTGAGACTCGCGGGCGCGCACAGGGGCGAGCGACGCCCGTCGACGTGCGCGCACAGCTGTATCACTCGCGTGTGATGCCTCGCCAGCATGCGGGCGATGCCTAGCGCATCACTTGCGTGCGGCGTCTCGCCAGCACGCCCCGCCTGCACGCATGCCCAGCGTAGCTCACGGGTGAATGTGCTCCGCCTACGTGCTGGGCGATGCCGCATGCGCCCAGGGCGCTGCCGCACACCGACACCAGCAAATTTTTTTTTTTTTATTTTGCTAAAATACAGTACTTCCAAAACTCACTTTTTCCTCTTAAAATAATTTTTAAAATATTTTTAAATTACATTTTTATTTATTTCTAGTAAATCAAACCGATAAGGAAATCGTCACTTTCAACTTTCATTTTTGCCTGAAAATAGGAACACTTAATTTCATCATTGGGTAATCCTGATCTAGGCTATCTCAGGACCCGGTGTCTGCACAAACCATACAGTAGCCTGAATTCTCAACAATGGTGGATACGGGTACTTTACTTTAAATTTTGATAAATAGTATCAAACTTTAGAGACCTAACTCAATTTGAATACACTAGGTATTCTCCAGTAGACACAAATAAGGTCACTATAGCAGCCACAATCTATCCCTTTATAAGCATGCTTATCTATCCACTACTATGACCGTTCAAGCTTAACATAAAGACTCTATATACTATATCATATGCTTTACAGTCACTCAAACATTATATCATGATTCAATCATATATGATCAATATCACATGGCATGTCGTATTCAATACTTAGAAAAACATGTATACACTTAGTTCCATTCTTATACTCTTATTCCATATCATTATTTACCTAGATAACTAATCTTATAATCATTTGATAATCCTAAACATGCATTGGATAGACCCCGGAATGTTTCGGTGTAATACGGGTTCAATTCAAGAAGAAAAACACATAAAAATTTACAAATTAGTTGAGGGTAAAGGTGGGGAATTGATTCATGCCAACCATGGGCTCCAAATCAAGAATAAAATTACTCTTATGACATGTTCTGTCATGCTCGCGACCCCTATCTTACTCACGACAGTAGGCTCCAACAGGAAATTCACGAGACTGCTTTTCACCGCAAACTTGTATCGCCTAAACCAACATCTAAACATCATTTTTAGGGAAAACATCATTCTTAACAATTCTTCCCTAGGATGTTAAATTGCAAATGGGATAAGTTTCAGGTCAAACGGACATTTTAACTTCAAATAAGATTTAAACAATCTGAACTGCTCAAATGAACCGGCCAAAGTAGAGACACCTCTATTTTTGCCAATTTTCAGGGTCTTAGAACAAGAATTTGCTCAAGGTCATTTCTGAGACTTTTATAGGTATTGAAGTAATGGTCCTAAAGGCTCAACAATAACTCAATTTAGAGGTCTAAAACTCCATTTATGATAAAAATATTACACGAAGTTCTGATGAAAAAATGAACCGAGTTTCCCAAAAATCATATCTTACACGCAAAAACTATATGGCAATCATCTAAAATCGTCAACACACATGCAAATGATCAAATTACATAATCATAAACATATATCATAGGAACACCGCAAGCAATCAAAATGAACACATAAACAAGTATAAAACTAAAAGAGCTATTAAACTAGTCAGAGTTCACCATGCATCACTACTCATATATCTCTATTCAAGCATAAATTACTCAATCACAAACACATGCAAAATAACTGAAATCACACTCGATCCCAACCTCTAGGTAGCTTGATCACTGCTCTCTATTTAGTTCCAATCTTCTCCTTACCCTTGTCCTTCTTATTGTCCACAGCTTCAACAAAATCATTCAAAATAACCCATGAATCAATCCTTGTCTCACTTTAAATCACATACACAACCAAGTAAAAGAAGAAGACCAACACTAACAAAACCACTTACCTCTTCACAAGAACCAACTCTACCCTTATCTCACTCTCTTCAAACCAATCCAAGTGATACACTCAAGGAGCAAACCAAAAGATAAGAAAAGAAAAGAGAATGGAGTACGGCAAAACCAGAAACAAAGAAAAGAAAAAGGAAACGAAGACCAAGAGCAGAAAAATGAAGAGGAAAGCAAGTAATGGCCGGTTAACCCTCACTAAATGCCCACCAATACACATAAATGCCACTTACCATAATAAATACATTGAAGGTCTCTAGCATTGTTTTTACCTCTATCAAAGTTCGATCAACCATGTTACTATTCAAACTGAACCGTGACTTATTTTTATTTCTGACTTTTAAGGGCCTATTTGAACTCAATTTCACCCCAAATTATATCCTTTGACTCCTTATGAATTGTACTTTCTAATGATCGACGAAAATATTTTTTGACTTTGAGTGGTACTATTCACTCCGGTGGCACTATTCACAATTCAAAAAGTACTATTCACGAAAATGAGAATTAGTTACATGCAAAACGTGGGATTTATGAAAATCTAAATGTTAAATTCTAAATATGGGAAATATTAGAGGTGGAATTAAAGAAAATGTGGCATGTGGACTTTCAGAATGGCATACACATTTCCATGCCTTTCACCACTAAGCCTAGACTCGACGATGGCTTCATACGGTATCAATATCCCTTGTGGTGCCTTGTTTGAACTTAAGACGGAAAGAAATCATTGAATAAGAATTTGAATTTGAAAAAATAGGGATTTTAAAATAGAGTTCATACACAATTTTTCCAATTTTTTTTTTCAAAAGCTGAGAAGGTGTTAAGCCCTGCCTTCATATGTCATTCAGGACTGACCTAACCCGATCTCCGATTTCTCCTTGATCGAACCAATTTCATTTACCAAGAGTAAAAAAGCCTATAACTCATTCTATTAGAAGTATATCCTTTAGCTTTGAAGCGGCCATCTAGCATGTTCTTTTTGATCTTGGACTTGATATGGGTATATATTTGAATATGGCCTCTCATTTGGAAACCTTTGCTCCTTTTTTTGTTTGCATCCTTAATTAAGGAAGATGACTTCACGGATCAAGGATTTCAATGAGCGTAGTCATCTGTCCGGATCACCCTAGTATAGAGAATAATATGCCCCCGCCCTTTCCTTACCTTGGGGTGAAAAGCTTTCTTCTCATTCTTTATGATGGTTTAGGTTAGCTCGGTGTCCTGATGCAGTCCAGATCAGAGTTATCAGATGAAGACATCAGTGCCCATTTTTGGGCAAACGGATGAAAGTTGCAAGCTTTCATTCTTCGGATTTACAAGGATTGAAGATTTTTCTTATTGATGGGAGATTTCTGTACATTAGGAGGAGTTTGAAATGGGAAAATCTCGATTTTAGGTCAATGACGGGATACCCATCGGTAGGAGAGATGCCTGTCGCTCGTTTCAAAGGATGGCCTCCCTCACGCGAGCAACACCTGTCACTCGCGTGGGATGGGCCCTATCTCTTGCAGAAGTGATGCTCGTCGCTCACGTGAGGGACCCGTCTCTCGTGTTGAGAGATGCCCGTCTCTCGCGTTGAGAGACGCCCGTCTCTCGGGCTTAGTGACGCCCGTCTCTTACGAGCTACGGCTGTCTCTCGGCACCCGCCTCTCATGGAGTGGTCCACCACTCAAAAGTCCGAGAGTGCCCCCGTGTACGATGCCCATAGGTCGTTGATCTGCTGCAAGATTGGATGGGATTTTCCAAGATTTTCATATCTTTTCAAATATATTTCATAGATTTTCCGATATTTTCCAAATCTTTTCAAAGATATTTAAAGATTTTCCAATATTTTCCAAATCTCTTCAAATATTTTCAAATCTCTGATTTGATTTGGAGAATATTCTACAAATCATTCAAATTTAATTCTGATTTTAGAAATATTTTTCAAATTTAAATTCCAAATTTGAATTTATTTGAATTATTTTCCTTGACCTAAAAATAGGAAATTGAGGACCTTTTATTTTTGGTGAGCTTTATTATTTCGTTTTCGGATTTGGGATATTAAAAACCGAGGACACCGCGGAGATTCGAGGACCTTATTCAGGTTTATTTCTCTATCCTATTTCCTTTGTTTCAATTTTCATGTACAATTATTGTAAATATTATTTTTATTCCTCTAATATGAAAATGGCTAAATATTTGTATTAATTATATTGGAGCTTTTTCTAATAAAATGGGAACCATGTCCAAGTATTTTTCCCTCCAAATAAAATTGACTCTTTAAAATTATTTTTGTAAGTATGCGTGCGAGGACCAATGTCCTCATTCTTAATAAATTTCCCGCTTTATGTATGATTCACATGTCATTTACAGTGGGGGTTGTATTTCGCCCCTAGTTTTGTTGTAATTTATTGGGTTTTCTTTTATCATATTTTAATATTATTTTTTTATTATTTATCACTTTTGTTATATGATCAACTTGCGCTTTAATTAATTACATTGAAGTGAATGAGAAAATGGAATGAAATTATAATGTTAAAACTCAATCATAACATTAACCAAGGCATGAATAAATGGGAAGTCCCAAACTATCTCTGGTCTTAGGCTCAACGCGATTAGAGGACCACCTCAATGTCTTATTGGAGTGGGGACTCCAAAATAGGCCCAATTTGCATAGTCCTAGGCTCATGAGGTTAGAGGATCATCTCTTTGTTTTATTGGGATGGTGTCACACCCCGTTTGCCCCCTAGTAGAATGAGCCCGTCAGTCTATCTGTCTGTCTGTCTGACTGTCCGTCTGTATGTGTAAGCATTCGCATGTGTTCAGCATTCATAAGGGTATTTCAGTAAAATATATGATTTTGGGGGTTTTATTATTATGTGGGTGCATACATGGCATTAGTGTGTTTAATTAAATGAGAAATACTTGTGTGCATTAGAGCATACCATTGTAGGGTACATTTAAATGAGGTTACTTAGGGTGTGTGTAATGCATTTGAGATTGGTGTGAGTGGTTGGTTCCCACTAACAGGATGGTGACAAATGTAGGGATAGGAAAAAGAAGAGTTAATAGAGAAAATGAAATGGGAAATGTAGGAATTCATTTCTTATTTCCCGATTCTTCTTCCTCTTTGATTCATCTTCTTCTTTGCTCTTAGTTTGAAACCTTAGTTAGGGATTAAGCTACTGTTAGTGGAAATCAACCATTCCCTTGGCATTTTGTTGGTAAGTCACTGTATTTCTCATCTTAGTTTCCATTTATTTTACCTTCTTCTTCTTCCTTGAGTTAGATTTAACTTAGGGTTTTCTTTGTGGATATTCTTGCTGTGATTGTGTTTAGCTGAAGCTCCACGTGATCCAAAGGGGAAAGAGGTTGCTGGACCTAGTGGAGCTAAGTGAGAGAGGCTTAGATTTCAGGTTTGGGAACAATTGCTTGTGATCTGCATAATTTGAGTTTACTGGTATTTTTAGGGTTTATATGTTCTTGAACAATTTGAATATAAATACCTTGAATTGGGTTGATTGAATTCTGTTTTGAGTTGTTTATATGATGTTTGAATTGTTTGGGATCTTCCTTGAAAGGTTAAGACAGGTTTGTATGGGTTAAAATCAAATTGGGATTGAAATTGTTATTCTGAGAATTCTGGAATTTTGGAAAAGTTTGAAGTACTGTGGAATCTGTTGAATTTCTTCATGTCGCGTGACTCGCTACGCAGGAAGGCAAGTCACGTCGCGTGACCCTCGGTCACGGCGTGACCTGCCTGCTGAGAAGCCAGTCGCGTGACCAGCTGAAGAGGAAGCAAGTCACGCGACGTGATCTTCGGTCACGTCGTGCGACCTGCGAGGAAGAGGCAGATCACGCAACGTGATCTGCGAGGGAGAAGCAGCGTCACGTCGCGTGACCCTCGGTCACGCCGTGACCTGCATGAGCATTGCGTGACCCGCGAGGATCACGCAACCCGATAGGCGAGAAACAAGCAGGTCACGAGACATGACCCTAGGTCACGCCGTGACCTGCCTGTTAAGAAGGCCAGTCACGCCAGTGACCAGCCATTCCTCGCCCGATTCTCCGTTCAGCTTGTTTTTCCGAAATTTCCTGGTTTTTAACTCAGAACTGAATTTGGTATTTCTTCTGAATGGACTTTAATATTGTGCGATGCATGTCTTACTGTTTAATGCTTCGATATGCGTGATAGCATGATTTTCTGATGAATTATATTCTGTATCCTGAAATGTGATCTGTTTGACGCATAACCTGCTAGAGTCGAGTAAGTGGATAGTTAGGCATGCCTAATAGAGTCTTTAGCTGCAGCCCTCAGTTCAGTTTGGACCCCGATCAGGTCCCCGTTTGGTTCCTCGCGAACCCTTCAGTATAGAATCTTGTTTAAGATTCCCTCAGTATATAAATAACATGTTCTGATAAATGATATAATATTTGACTTGTACCTGTGAGGTACCCTCAGTATTCGATTCGTACCCGTAAGGTACCCTCAGTACACTCGTTATCCACTGTCTAGAGTCAGCAGGTATTCTTTGAATGTTAATGGAAATGTTCTGATCTGATATGGCTTTGAATGGAATATCTGAATGAGTTTAATGATGAAATATATGCTGGTTTATGCTGTAATGCATATGATGATGAGATTCTGAAAGTATGGTATTTAAATACGAGCATGCTTATATGGATTATGTATTAGTCCTTGCATTCTGCCATTGTGAATGTGCTATGCCTCGACGACCACTGTGAGTGGCCGTCCATAAATTATGTGTGTTTCCCCACTAAGCGTTTTATCGCTTAGCACGGTGTTTTTACCCGTGCAGGTGCGGAAGACGTTTTGCTTTGAGGGAGTCGCCGTCATCAAGCCAACACAGAAGGGTTTTAGTGTAGGCTCAGTTTTGTATAAGTTATTGATTCTTTTTGTATAGAACTCTCTGTATCAGCTTCCGCTTCTGTAACTATATTTTGTATTTGTAATATTCTTTTATTTCTGCTGGTTGATCAGCACATTATTGTAATAGTTTAATTATAGTAATGCATGATCAGCCTTTGAGTTCTGCATGTAAAGTTTTTAATTATTCTGTATTTCTGATTGTATGTTATGAATGGATGTATATTTTGCTTTGCTTTTGTTTGGTGACACCTTGTCTCATACGGCATCTCACTCCTTATCAGATGGGATCGCCTATGTATGGGAAGGGGGTGTTACAGTTAGTGGTATCAGAGCATAGGTTTAGGCGTTTCTGGGTGTTGATGTGATTGATTTGAGTTTCTTAGATGTGTATGTGTCTAGATCTGTGTTGGCTGATACGGTTGTTTCTTATTTGTTTAGATGGCTTCTAATTCTGCTCATGGTGCGCGTGAGGAATCCGCCGAGAGTGTGAATCCTCCAGTTGTAGATCAGTCTGTTTCTGTTACTGGGTCGGCTCCGCATGCTAGGGTCCAGCCCGAGGCCGCAGCCATGCCCTTAGAGGCTATGTTTAGACTGCATCAGGACATGGCTAGGGTTTTGGAGAGAGTGACTGCTCCTAGAGCACCTATGGAGAATCTGAGGAGAGCAGGAGTTGAGGATTTCTATGGTACTGGGTTGAATGAGTCGGAGACTGCAGAGAGATGGTTAGATAAAGTGAAGCGTGCTTTGAGAGAGATTCGGTGCCCTCCCGACCAGCAGGCAGAGTGTGCTTTAGCTCTTCTTCAGGGGTCTGCTTTTGAGTGGTGGGAGTTAGTGTGCAGGCATCCTCAGTTACCGGATCCGATTACCTGGGAGTTATTTGAGGGTGAGTTCATAAAGAAGTACATCACTCAGACCTATAGAGATTCGAGATAGGCGCAGTTTTTGGGTTTGAGACAGAGGGCTTTGTCTGTAGCTGATTATGAGAAAGAGTTCAACAGGTTATCTCGCTATGCTCCACGAGGGGTTATGACTGATGATTTTAGATGCAAGCATTTCGAGGCTAGGTTAAATGAGTCTCTGAAGATTGCTTTGATTTCCTTGATGTGTATACCTGGGGTCAGTTACTATCAGATAGTGGAGGCTGCAGTGAGAGCTGAGTTGAATGAGACTGTGATGAGAGAGAGAGCTCAGAGGAGGAGTTCTTCTCGTGGAGGATCTTCTTTGAGTGAGAGATCTAGGAACCCACAGGATGAGTCTGCATCTGGTCCGGCTTCTAGAGGTAGACGTCAGGGTTCTACAGCTGTGTCAGGTTCTTGTAGGGGTGGTAGAGCTGAGACTACACCAGTTTGTCCTCACTGTAGTAGGTCACATCGGGGTGAGTGTAGGTGGCTCACCGGTGCATGCTTCAGGTGTGGGAGTTCTGAGCATCAGTTGGCTGGTTGTCCGAGGGTGCAGGAGGATTCGGGTTCTCAGAGAGAGGGCAGTAGGGTCGGTTCGAATGCTTCTCAGGCTTACCGTGGCAGAGGCCGAGGTAGAGGTAGAGGTGGCCGGCATAGAGATGGAGCTGCTTCTGAGACTGTTGAGCATCCTCCTCAGGGTGCCATTAGAGCTTATGCTATGAGAGCCAGAGATGAGCAGGATGCGCCTGATGTTATTGCTGGTAAGTTCCTACTCCATGACATTGAGTTATATGCTCTAATTGATCCTGGTTCCACACACTCATATTTGTGCACAGATAGAATTGTTGATAAATTGCATTCAGTTGATCAGTTAGATTATGAGATTTGTGTGACCAGTCCATCAGGGCATAGTGTCAGTGTGAGTAGAGTTTTTAGGAGTTGTCCTCTGATTGTTGAGGGAGCTGTGCTTCCAGCGGATCTGATTGACTTACCCTTCAGAGAGTTTGACTTGATTCTGGGTATGGACTGGTTGGGTAAGTATCGGGCTGTAGTGGATTGCCATAGGAAGACAGTGGTACTTCGGGATAGAAGTCATTCTCTTGTGTTTCTGAAAGGTTTGGGTGCTAGTTCTGTTAATAATGTTATTTCTGCGATGCAAGCCAATAGATTTATCAGGAAAGGTTGTGAGGCTTTTCTAGCAGTTGTGTTAGATTCCAGGAGGGATCAGGTTCAGATTGAGGATATTCCTGTTGTGCGGGAGTTTAGTGATGTGTTCCCGAGCGAGTTGCCTGGTTTACCTCCTGAGAGAGAGGTTGAGTTGTCCATTGAGATTATGCTAGGTACAGCACCTATTTCGAGAGCGCCTTATCGGATGGCTCCTGTAGAGTTGAGGGAACTTAAATCTCAGCTACAGGAGTTATTGGATAAGGGGTTTATTCGACCTAGCATATCTCCTTGGGGAGCTCCAGTGCTGTTTGTTAAGAAGAAAGATGGATCCCTGCGGATGTGTATTGATTACCGCCAGATTAATAAAGTTACAGTGAAGAATAAGTATCCTTTGCCTAGGATTGAGGATTTATTTGATCAGCTTCGAGGTGCGGGTGTCTTTTCCAAGATAGATCTTCGATCAGGGTACTACCAGCTTCGTGTTCAGGATGCAGATGTGGTTAAGACTGCATTTCGGACTAGGTATGGCCACTATGAGTTTCTTGTGATGCCGTTTGGTTTGACAAATGCTCCAGCGGCTTTTATGGATCTGATGAACCATGTGTTTAGGCCATACTTAGATCGATTTGTAGTAGTGTTCATTGATGATATCTTGGTATATTCCAAGAATGAGAGTGAGCATGAGGAGCATCTCAGATTGGTTCTTCAGATGTTGAGAGAGCATCAGTTGTTTGCTAAGCTTAGCAAGTGTGATTTCTGGCTTCGAGAAGTTTCATTCTTGGGTCACATCATTTCAGCTAGTGGTATTCAGGTGGATCCAGCTAAGATTGAGGCGATTGTTGATTGGAAAGCGCCTCGAAATGTTCAGGAAGTAAGGAGTTTCCTCGGTTTAGCAGGTTATTACCGTCGGTTCGTTAAGG
Source organism: Excoecaria cochinchinensis (assembly GCA_947683425.1). NCBI lineage: Eukaryota > Viridiplantae > Streptophyta > Magnoliopsida > Malpighiales > Euphorbiaceae > Excoecaria > Excoecaria cochinchinensis. The sequence continues at coordinate 1,152,658 of CANTUQ010000158.1, forward strand.
GATTTTCTGTGATTGCTGCTCCTATGACTAGATTGTTGAGGAAAGGAGTTAGATTTGAGTGGTCAGACAGGTGTCAGTCTTGTTTTGATCGGTTAAAGCAGTTGCTTGTTGAGGCTCCTATCCTTACTCAACCCATCTCGGGTAAGGAGTTTGTCATTTACAGTGATGCTTCTGGAGTTGGTCTTGGATGTGTGTTGATGCAGGAAGGAAAAGTAGTGGCTTATGCTTCTCGTCAGTTGAAGCCACATGAGAAGAACTATCCGACGCATGATCTAGAGTTGGCAGCTGTGATATTTGCTTTGAAAATTTGGCGTCACTACTTGTATGGGGAAAAGTGTAGGATCTTCTCGGACCACAAGAGTTTGAAGTACTTCCTTTCACAAAAAGAGTTGAATATGAGACAGCGCCGATGGCTTGAGTTGTTTAAGGACTACGACTGCATTGTGGATTACCATCCTGGTAAGGCCAATGTAGTCGCCGATGCTTTGAGTCGGAAATCAGTTTCAGCCTTGTTCTTGAGGCGATTCAGATGGAGATTTGATTCTGATGGGGCTTTGCTTGCCCAGCTGCGTGTGAAGCCTACTTTGAGACAGAGGATTGTGGATGCTCAGAGGGATGACCAGAGGCTTCAGCGGATTGTGCATGAGGTTAGATCGGGTAAGCCATCAGAGTTCTCAGTTCAGGATGAGGTACTTATGTTTAGAGATCGCCTGTGTGTGCCGGAGTCTGAGGACTTGAGGAGACAGCTCTTGAGTGAGGCGCATAGTTCAGTCTTTACTATGCATCCGGGCAGTGGGAAGATGTACAGAGACATGAAGCAATTCTATTGGTGGTCCGGTATGAAGCGTGACATAGTGGATTTTGTTTCCAAGTGCTTGACTTGTCAGCAGGTAAAGGCTGAGCATCAGGTTCCTTCAGGTTTGCTTATGCCTTTATCCATTCCTGAGTGGAAATGGAATGATATTACCATGGACTTTGTTTCTGGTTTGCCCTTGACTCAGAGGAAGCATGATTCAGTTTGGGTTATTGTGGATCGGCTTACGAAATCAGCTCACTTTCTACCGGTTAGAGTGGACTACTCCATGGACAGATTAGCCAGTATCTATGTGGATCAGATAGTTCGGTTGCATGGTGTGCCTTTGTCCATAGTTTCAGATCGAGATCCGAGGTTTACTTCCAAGTTTTGGAAGGAGTTACAGAGAGCTTTGGGCACTAGGTTGAACTTCAGTACAGCGTTTCATCCTCAGACCGACGGTCAGTCAGAGCGAGTTATTCAGATTCTGGAGGATATGATGAGAGCTTGTGCATTGGATTTTCCGGGTAGTTGGGACAGATATGTGTCATTGATGGAGTTTGCCTACAACAACAGTTTCCAGTCGAGTATTGGTATGGCACCATATGAGGCTTTGTATGGTCGTCAGTGTAGGACTCCGATTTGTTGGACTGAGCTATCCGAGAGATCTATGATTGGACCAGACTTGGTCAGAGATACTGAAGAGAAGATCAGAGTAGTACAGCGGAATTTGAAGGCAGCCAAGGATCGACAGAAGTCTTATGCCAATTTGAAGAGGAAAGATGTGCATTTTGAGATCGGGGACAAGGTTTTCCTTAAAGTTTCTCCTTGGAGGAGAGTGCTACGATTTGGTAAGAAGGGTAAACTGAGTCCTCGTTTCATTGGACCTTATGAGATTTTGGCTAAGGTAGGACCTGTAGCCTACAGATTGGCGTTACCGATGGAGTTAGCAAAGTTGCATGATGTGTTTCACGTTTCGATGCTTCGTCGGTACAGATCAGTCCTTCGCATGTTCTGTCAGTTCAGGATATCCAGGTTCAGCCAGATTTCTCTTATGATGAGGAACTGCGAGCTATTCTAGCCCGAGAGGTGAGGCAGTTGAGAAATAAGCAGATTCCTTTGGTTAAAGTATTATGGATCCATCATGGAGTCGAGGAAGCGACTTGGGAACCAGAGGAGTCGATGAGAGCTCAGTATCCACAGTTATTCAGTTCAGGTGAGAATTTCGAGGACGAAATTCTTATTAGTAGGGGAGAGTTGTCACACCCCGTTTGCCCCCTAGTAGAATGAGCCCGTCAGTCTATCTGTCTGTCTGTCTGACTGTCCGTCTGTATGTGTAAGCATTCGCATGTGTTCAGCATTCATAAGGGTATTTCAGTAAAATATATGATTTTGGGGGTTTTATTATTATGTGGGTGCATACATGGCATTAGTGTGTTTAATTAAATGAGAAATACTTGTGTGCATTAGAGCATACCATTGTAGGGTACATTTAAATGAGGTTACTTAGGGTGTGTGTAATGCATTTGAGATTGGTGTGAGTGGTTGGTTCCCACTAACAGGATGGTGACAAATGTAGGGATAGGAAAAAGAAGAGTTAATAGAGAAAATGAAATGGGAAATGTAGGAATTCATTTCTTATTTCCCGATTCTTCTTCCTCTTTGATTCATCTTCTTCTTTGCTCTTAGTTTGAAACCTTAGTTAGGGATTAAGCTACTGTTAGTGGAAATCAACCATTCCCTTGGCATTTTGTTGGTAAGTCACTGTATTTCTCATCTTAGTTTCCATTTATTTTACCTTCTTCTTCTTCCTTGAGTTAGATTTAACTTAGGGTTTTCTTTGTGGATATTCTTGCTGTGATTGTGTTTAGCTGAAGCTCCACGTGATCCAAAGGGGAAAGAGGTTGCTGGACCTAGTGGAGCTAAGTGAGAGAGGCTTAGATTTCAGGTTTGGGAACAATTGCTTGTGATCTGCATAATTTGAGTTTACTGGTATTTCTAGGGTTTATATGTTCTTGAACAATTTGAATATAAATACCTTGAATTGGGTTGATTGAATTCTGTTTTGAGTTGTTTATATGATGTTTGAATTGTTTGGGATCTTCCTTGAAAGGTAAAGACAGGTTTGTATGGGTTAAAATCAAATTGGGATTGAAATTGTTATTCTGAGAATTCTGGAAATTTTGGAAAAGTTCGAAGTACTGTGGAATCTGTTGAATTTCTTCATGTCGCGTGACTCGCTACGCAGGAAGGCAAGTCACGTCGCGTGACCCTCGGTCACGGCGTGACCTGCCTGCTGAGAAGCCAGTCGCGTGACCAGCTGAAGAGGAAGCAAGTCACGCGACGTGATCTTCGGTCACGTCGTGCGACCTGCGAGGAAGAGGCAGATCACGCAACGTGATCTGCGAGGGAGAAGCAGCGTCACATCGCGTGACCCTCGGTCACGCCGTGACCTGCATGAGCATTGCGTGACCCGCGAGGATCACGCAACGCGATAGGCGAGAAACAAGCAGGTCACGAGACGTGACCCTAGGTCACGCCGTGACCTGCCTGTTAAGAAGGCCAGTCACGCCAGTGACCAGCCATTCCTCGCCCGATTCTCCGTTCAGCTTGTTTTTCCGAAATTTACTGGTTTTTAACTCAGAACTGAATTTGGTATTTCTTCTGAATGGACTTTAATATTGTGCGATGCATGTCTTACTGTTTAATGCTTCGATATGCGTGATAGCATGATTTTCTGATGAATTATATTCTGTATCCTGAAATGTGATCTGTTTGACGCATAACCTGCTAGAGTCGAGTAAGTGGATAGTTACGCATGCCTAATAGAGTCTTTAGCTGCAGCCCTCAGTTCAGTTTGGACCCCGATCAGGTCCCCGTTTGGTTCCTCGCGAACCCTTCAGTATAGAATCTTGTTTAAGATTCCCTCAGTATATAAATAACATGTTCTGATAAATGATATAATATTTGACTTGTACCTGTGAGGTACCCTCAGTATTCGATTCGTACCCGTAAGGTACCCTCAGTACACTCGTTATCCACTGTCTAGAGTCAGCAGGTATTCTTTGAATGTTAATGGAAATGTTCTGATCTGATATGGCTTTGAATGGAATATCTGAATGAGTTTAATGATGAAATATATGCTGGTTTATGCTGTAATGCATATGATGATGAGATTCTGAAAGTATGGTATTTAAATACGAGCATGCTTATATGGATTATGTATTAGTCCTTGCATTCTGCCATTGTGAATGTGCTATGCCTCGACGACCACTGTGAGTGGCCGTCCATAAATTATGTATGTTTCCCCACTAAGCGTTTTATCGCTTAGCACGGTGTTTTTACCCGTGCAGGTGCGGAAGACGTTTTGCTTTGAGGGAGTCGCCGTCATCAAGCCAACACAGAAGGGTTTTAGTGTAGGCTCAGTTTTGAATAAGTTATTGATTTTTTTTGTATAGAACTCTCTGTATCAGCTTCCGCTTCTGTAACTATATTTTGTATTTGTAATATTCTTTTGTTTCTGCTGGTTGATCAGCACATTATTGTAATAGTTTAATTATAGTAATGCATGATCAGCCTTTGAGTTCTGCATGTAAAGTTTTTAATTATTCTGTATTTCTGATTGTATGTTATGAATGGATGTATATTTTGCTTTGCTTTTGTTTGGTGACACCTTGTCTCATACGGCATCTCACTCCTTATCGGATGGGATCGCCTATGTATGGGAAGGGGGTGTTACAGATGGGGCCTCCAAAATATCTCTGGCTTGCCCAAAATGGATGTATATGCGTCGTCTTAGGTTTCACGAGCACTACAAGAAAATTGAGTTTTAATGACCAAAATTTAGCGAAGGGATAAAAATCCGGTCGTAAAAAAATAAAAGCAACGAAGGGAATTTATTCCGGTCGTTAAAACTCAAATTTTAGTATTATTTAACGAGGGGTATATTTTCGGTCGTTAAAAGCCTAAAAATCCAGTCGTAAAAAAATAAAAGTAACAAAAGGAATTTAATCCGGTCGTTAAAACTCAAATTTTATTATAATTTAACATGGGTATATTTCCGGTCGTTAAAAGTTTCAAAATCCGGTCGGTAAAAGTCTTAAAACAAAATAAACTATTTACCTCCAAAAAAAATAACCTAAAATCACAAATGTATTTTCCCATGTGCTAACTTCAAGTCTTCGACTCTCCATGCCTCTCTCGCGTCGCCCCCTCCATCTCGAGTCCCCTCCCTCGCAAGCCACTAAGCGCCAGATTCGGTGTTGCCCCCCACCCTGCCGCTGCTCGCCCCCACTTCGACGTCGCAAATCCGATCTCGCCGCTGCTGCTGTCTCGCTGCTGTTAGTTAGCTACCATCGCCCATCGCAGGTCGCCTCTGGCTGCAGTTGTAACGTCCTAAAAATTTTGACGTTGTGAACAGTGCTTTGGTAAGTCAAAATTTTATCAAAGATTAATTTTTGATGCATAAGAGGTGGAATTTTTCTTAAAACTATACGATTTAATTATTCAAATAAATTTTAGACAAATATATAAATAAATATTTAATTACGTTTACATATAAATAGACAAGAAGATATTAAATAAAGAATAATAAGTAAATAGGTAAATAAAAATAATTATAACATATAATTATTTTTATAGGTCTAGAATTATCCAGACATGTGGGATTAAGCTAGAACTATTGGGAATCATGAGGAAAAAATAAAGAAAAGAGAAAGGGAAATACATGAAACGGGGGCAGAACGGGGAAAGAGACCAAGGAAGAAAAAGAGAGAGAGAGAGGGAGAGAGAGACGGCGGAGCACGGCGGATGGTGGCGAGGTGGCTGGTGACGGTCGACGGCGCGCAACCGAGCTCCTCACAATGCCGATCTCGATGTCTTTTTCCCCATCGCGAAATTGCCGTTCCAGGAGAGCGGGAGAAAAATCGAAGCTTCTCCTGCGTTTTTCGGCCGACTCCGGCGGCGAACGAGGACACGAACGGCACGACGGGACTCCTGGCGGGCAAGCGAATCTCCTGGTACCCATGAGTGGTCTTCAATCGCCGGCGACGAGCAGATCGGAGAGGGGGAGAACCAAGATTTCCGACGTCGATTTCAGCGAAATGAAGGGGAGTCTCGGAGCGTGATCACCGGAAAAGCAACCCCGACGCTTCAAGCTTCCTTCTGGTTGTTTCGGTGCCTCCGGTGGAGCTCCGGCGAGGCTCCGGCGTTGGTGAAGGGACCAAAAATTTCAAAAAAATCAGTGAGTGGCTACCAAACTTACCTTTCCAAGTAATTTTTTTCACATAAATTAAACTTGTTAAGGTGTGATTTTACAGTTACAGTTTGTGTGTTGTTATGGTTTGCTAAATTAATTGGTAAATTGGCTGTGTTATTTGAGTAATTGGTTTGATTAAATTGAGTTAAATAAATTATTAGTTTTTAAATGATAAAATTTATGTAAATTTATGTTTAAGTATGTAAGAGTTCAAGAGAACAGTAATGTGAAATTACATCTTTTTTTGGGAGAAATGAATAATCATACAAATTAGTAATGAATTAAGGTTAGGATAACTAATTGAATAATTTCATACATTATTTGAATTCTTTTCAAGTTGACAGTATGTTTAAAATCTTAGAAAATTAAGCATGATCATGACCTAAGGTAATAGAAGATATAATTATACAATTAGGCAGTAATTAAGTTAGAAAAGTTTGATAATTGGAACTTTATACTCATTAATGCTCTTCTCCCTTTTGGAAAGTTCCCTTTTGTGATAAAGGCAAACTGTGAACTGTATTTAGCTTTCAAATTGGAGCAGGCAAAAAGAAACTCTTTTGTTTAGCAAGCAAACTGAACCCTCTGCAGCTCCTCCTCATTAGGCAATCTTGTAAAACTTCCTTCTTCACAGCCTGTTATCTGCCCATATTATAAATAAGAGAGATCCTGTAAATAAGAATTGTATGGCACCCTCCCTAATGATAAGGTACTGCTGATAGTGAAATGAAAACATATAATAAAAGAGATATAGTGATTAATAATTAATAACTCATCATATCATAGAAATGATAGGTAAATAGCGAGTCAACTTAAACTTGAAATTAATTAATTTTGATGGTGATAATCAAATCCAGGATTAAGGTTTACATACTAAGAAATAAAAAGCTTAAATATTATTATGTACACACAAGAAATTGAAACAGACAACCATATGCTACCAACGTTGTTGTCTACAGTTGCGTTTACGCTAACTAAAGCTACACAGTGCAAAGTGGAAACAGCTCAAAAGAATATTTCATAATTCATATGGTATGAAATTAAATATGATAAAATATATGTTTTTCACGAATAATTGATACAGTTAGTGTACCTAGACGAATAAGAGTACCCAATTCCCTTCCAATTATCAAACACAAAGCAGTTTATTTGTCCCCTCAGTTATTTTTGGTACAACTACTATTGGTTTTTATGTAGATTATATTTTAGGATTAGTTGTTATTTTTCATACAAGTACTATTGGTTTTTATGTAGATTATGATTCAATCATTGGTTACATCACATATATATATAATACGACCATGGTAAAGTCTCTCAATTTAGACCAGTAACTGAAATTCATGCCATTAAAATGTAGCATCACTATTAGAAAAATAGAATTAACTGTTTGACTTATGTTCAGTTTTATGAATTTTCAGTCTAAAAGTTTCAATTTTGTTTGAAATTTTGGTATTTAGGTTATTGAGAAAACCTTAGAACAGGGCTCTTTGTGCATTACACCCATTTAGAGTGTTGTAAAACCATCACCGTCCCATGAGTGCCCATCATGTCACACCCCAAAATAGCCCTGGTCGGATGTGCATGCTAAGTCGGGATCGGAAGGGTATTTCGGTAATTTGTGCTTGAGAAAGTTGGAGTGTTAAGGACCTAATTGAAAAGATAATTAAGTTGGTAAGAAAGAATTGTGTAAGTGAGTGAAGTGTAATTTGTCTAAGGACTAAAGAGCACTAATGGTTGGAAAGTTTAAGTGGAGTTTGGGGTCCAATTGAGAGCTGCCAAGTGGACTGTTAGGCAGGCATTGAAAGAAGAAAAGAAGAAAAGAAGAAAAGAAAGAGAGAGAGAGAGGGAATACAGATTGCTTTTCCGTCCCCTCCTCTCACGCCCTCCCTTCTTCTTCTCTTCTCCTTTCTTTGCTTCTCCTTTCTTTCTCAGTTGGCTTGGGTTGTGTTTGGCTTGGATTGTTCTTTGTTTGAAGAGGTAAGTTGGTTTAAGGTTTTCTACGTGCTCCTGTTCTTCTTCATCTTCCTGGTTTTGTCTTCAATTAGGGTTTGAACTAAGGATTTGTGGGTTTTGTTGTGCAAGCTTTAGATTGCATGAAGGAGCAAAGTAAAGGCAAGGATAGGATTGAGGACTGATCTTGAAGCTGATTTTGGATCGTCATTTCCAGGTTTGGGAGCATTTGGAATGCATGCAATGTTGGAATCTCTTTGTTCTTCATTCTCAGTTGAATGTCTCTGCCCTAATTCTCACTAGACTTATAATGTGTTTGCATGGTCTAATTTCTGGAATTTGGTGTGTTTTAGAATGTGTACATGCATGATTAAGTGAGTAGATGTGTTAGTAATGCATGACAAGTATTGATTTGGAAGTTCTGAGTTTGTGTTTTGAACCTACTGTAACTTTTAGGGTTTATGTTCTTAAATGGATTAAATGTGTTTATGCATGGTTTTGATTGTTTTAATTGATGGATTAAGCTGGTTTTATGTCAGTTTGATGTTTGGATGATCGATTGAAAGGTAAGATGAGTTGGGTAGTGTTTTGAATTAGACTGAAAATGGTTTTATCGAGTTTCGTTGAATTCTGGGTAAGCTGGAAATGGGAAATCGCGTTTCTGTATAATTTTCCATTTCCAGTGTGTCGTGACTTCCCTGAGAGAGACAAGCCACGAGACGTGACTTCCAGTCATGCCACGTGACTCTGTCTCCCAGTCACAACGCGTGACTTCTCGGTGGGCTGGTCGAGAAGTCACGTCTCGTGACTTAGAGTCACGACGTGACTTATGTGAAGGGCAAGGCGTGACTCAAGTCGCGAAGCGTGACTGCCTCTCTCTGTGAGAGGAAAGTCACGTCTCGTGACTTAGAGTCACGGCGTGACTCTTATGAAGGCCAGGCATGACATAGAGTCACGTCCCGTGACTCTCTAGGAGGTCACGAGGCGTGACACTAGGTCACGTCTCGTGTCCCCTTTGAGGTCAGTCACGAGTTGTGACACGACTCGTGACCGACCCCTCTTCAGCTCCTTTTTCCGATTTCGCCCAGTTTTAACCAAAATGAATTTCCTATTTCTTCTGTATGGGTCTTCACTGCAGTATAAATTATGTCATACTGTTATATGCTCCTGTATGGCTTTTCTGTTTTGCTTTGTTCACCGTGACTAGTTTTATTATTAAATGACTTTCAAATGCTTTTATGGCTTTTTCCTCTACTGTGTGCTATCTTATTTTGCTCATCTGATTGGTTAGCCTATTTCAGTTATGATTAGCAATATGTTATGCATATCTTTGATTGAATTCTTCTCTAAGAATAATCTGCCATGCTTAGAAATATATAGTATCATTTCATGATTTAGATTATGCGTTTTTGATCATTAGCATAATATGACTCCACATGTGTTCCTGACATGCTTTAATTTGATGAGTATTGTTAAAATGTGATTAAGGGAATTATTGCATGCTTCTGAGTATGACCGGTATGAGCTTTGATTGATAGTATGCTTTAGCCTTTGAACTCGATGTGTGAGGTTAAATGTAATTTGGACTATGCTTGATTTATATTTAGTTATCGTCACCTGATGCATGATTAGGTTTTGTATTGACAGTGTTTGATATGTTAGTGCTTTTATACCTGATTCTTGGTATGCTTTAGAACAGTGTTTAAATGTTAAAGTATATTGACTGTATTATGTTTTGCAATGGGAATTGAATGATATATGACCAACTGTATGAGCATATTTATATGTCTATTGTACTCTGATTTATGCATGATGTATATATTTATGCGTTATGCGATTCGAAGCGTGAATTGTTTTGTGCATGACCTGCGAGAGTCAGTCTAGTGGATAGTTAGGCATGCCTAATAGAGTCTGTTGCTGCAACCCATCGTTCTGTTTGGACCCCGATCAGGTCCCCGTTTGGTTCCTCGCGAACCCTTTTCTGTATTGGATCTTGTTTAAGGTCCCTTTTGAAAATATCTGTGAAAGTTAAAGTATAATGGTTTAATCGGTTCGTACCCGTAACGTACTGTCTGTAATCGGCTCGTACCCGGAAAGTACTGTCTGTACACTCGTTATCCACTACCTAGAGTCAGCAGGTGTTGTTTGAATGTTTATTTGAACTGCTCTGATCTGATTTGGCTATAAATGGATTATCTGAATGAGTATATCGATGTAATGTATATCGGATTATTTCTGAATGAATATGATTATGAAATACGGATTGTATGGCTTTATTATATGAGCATGTTTATATGAATTATGTTTTAACCTTTGAATGAGATATCCGTTTGAGCTTGATAAGGATTTCAGGAATCAATTTATATGTATATGGATGTGACTATGAGCTTCAGAATGTATGTCTGTATTAAGTAAGCATGATTTTATATTTAACATGATTATCCGTACTTGTCATGTGATTTGTTATAAGTTTCTGAATGCTTTGAAATGATTCGATTGATGTATTTAAGTATATGACTTAAGCATAGTTTTGTTACATATATTAGCATGTGAACCGAAGCAGTTGTGATGGTAAGTATGTGATGATTACTGTACTTTCTGCATGTTGATGATATGAATGTAATGTTATGTGATTATGCTTTCAGCCTCCGCTATTAGAGTGCTTTCGCTTGATACTTTATATATTAGAGTTGCGCAGCGGTATTGTGATGCTCTAAATGTTATCCTTTGGATATTTGACTAGTGTGTGTGTTAAGCATTCTTAACATGATGGTTTGATTGTCAGTTCATGCATGGGTACTTAGTTATGTCAATTGCATGTGTATAGCTCATGTGACTCCGCACGGTATGATGTTGATATTTGCTACCCATGTAGGTTTATGCATGTGATATAGTATGTAGTTCAGCATGATGATGCTTGTAACGTGTATTGTATTATGTCTGTTTTGGTCTATCCTGGACATGAGTTTATGGTTTGATTGTGAGTATTGAAATGAATGCCTTTATTATTACAGCTTTATTATTTATATGTTATGAATATCGGCATTTGCCATTTGAATGTGGTTTGCCTTGGCGACCATTGTGAGTGGCCGTCCATATTCTTGTGTGTTCTCCCCACTAAGCGTTTATCGCTTAGCACGGATTTCCTTTCCGTGCAGGTGGCAGGTTTGGTTCTGTTCGAGTTGCGCTTCTGCAGGGTCGGCCACATAGGAGTTAGAAGTTCTGTATTTTGTTCAGCTTTTGTAATTCTGTAGTATTGTATATGTAATTAATTATGTTTTGATCTTGAGATTTCTTTTGAGAATGTAATCGTTAGTATGTCTTTATGTTAAGTTATTCTTTTGTTTTATTATTTTGCTTATGCTTCCGTTGATTGATTATATGTATGCTTCTGTGTATGCTTTTGTTTAGTGCCTGCATGTGCATGAGTTATTGTATGTTCAGTCTGTGCCTCAGGTAAGGTAAGTTTTTAATTAACCCGTATTTCCGTACGTATGTTATGTATGAATGTATGCTTCTGCATTGTGCATGTGTATATCTGTATGTGTGAGCGTCGTGTAGCGCGTCCGTCGGCGTCCTTCCAACGGGGACGGCGATGGGGGTGTTACAGTTAGTGGTATCAGAGCCTAGGTTTGATGGTTCTGGGTGTGTTGTTTGTTATGTGTTGAGTCTTTGCATGAGAGTCAGTTTTGTGTCGTGGCCTAATGAAGATGTGTCTTGTTTTGTGTCGTGTCTAGATGGAGTCTGATCCGAGTGAGAATGTGGGCGAGACAACAGAAAGTGTGAATCGAGTTAGTGCTGATCAGGATGTTTCCGAGCGTCTTCCAGTTGAAGATTCTGGTCGTGTTTCTGATGATAGGACATTAGTGCAAGGGTTGATTCGGATTTTGGATAGACTGACTGCCCCTCGTGCTTCTCAAGAAGTTGTGCGGCATGTTCCTCAGAAGAGAAAAGGATCGGTTAGTGAAGTGTCAGCAGGGAAAAGGGTTCGAGAACCTTTGATGTGTAACATCTAGCAAGGATCCAAAGGAGACCGCAGGTTCTTCTGGTAAGTTGCATTGCAAGCTCTTGTTTAAGTAAGTTTTGTTTGTTTGGGTTGTGTGGATGTAAGTGTTTCGCTGTGAATTTCGAGGACGAAATTCTTGTAGGAGGGAAGAGTTGTCACACCCCAAAATAGCCATGGTCGGATGTGCATGCTAAGTCGGGATCGGAAGGGTATTTCGGTAATTTGTGCTTGAGAAAGTTGGAGTGTTAAGGACCTAATTGAAAAGATAATTAAGTTGGTAAGAAAGAATTGTGTAAGTGAGTGAAGTGTAATTTGTCTAAGGACTAAAGAGCTCTAATGGTTGGAAAGTTTAAGTGGAGTTTGGGGTCCAATTGAGAGCTACCAAGTGGACTGTTAGGCAGGCATTGAAAGAAGAAAAGAAGAAAAGAAAGAGAGAGAGAGAGGGAATACAGATTGCTTTTCCGTCCCCTCCTCTCACGCCCTCCTTTCTTCTTCTCTTCTCCTTTCTTTCCTTCTCCTTTCTTTCTCAGTTGGCTTGGGTTGTGTTTGGCTTGGATTGTTCTTTGTTTGAAGAGGTAAGTTGGTTTAAGGTTTTCTACGTGCTCCTGTTCTTCTTCATCTTCCTGGTTTTGTCTTCAATTAGGGTTTGAACTAAGGATTTGTGGGTTTTGTTGTGCAAGCTTTGGATTGCATGAAGGAGCAAAGTAAAGGCAAGGATAGGATTGAGGACTGATCTTGAAGCTGATTTTGGATCGTCATTTCCAGGTTTGGGAGCATTTGGAATGCATGCAATGTTTGAATCTCTCTGTTCTTCAATCTCAGTTGAATGTCTCTGCCCTAATTCTCACTAGACTTATAATGTGTTTGCATGGTCTAATTTCTGGAATTTGGTGTGTTTTAGAATGTGTACATACATGATTAAGTGAGTAGATGTATTAGTAATGCATGACAAGTATTGATTTGGAAGTTCTGAGTTTGTGTTTTGAACCTACTGTAACTTTTAGGGTTTATGTTCTTAAATGGATTAAATGTGTTTATGCATGGTTTTGATTGTTTTAATTGATGGATTAAGCTGGTTTTATGTCAGTTTGATGTTTGGATGATCGATTGAAAGGTAAGATGAGTTGGGTAGTGTTTTGAATTAGACTGAAAATGGTTTTATCGAGTTTCGTTGAATTCTGGGTAAGCTGGAAATGGGAAATCGCGTTTCTGTATAATTTTCCATTTCCAGTGTCTCGTGACTTCCCTGAGAGAGACAAGCCACGAGATGTGACTTCCAGTCACGCCACGTGACTCTGTCTCCCAGTCACAACGCGTGACTTCTCGGTGGGCTGGTCGATGTCGCGAAGCGTGATTGCCTTGCGAGAGGCAAGTCACGTCTCGTGACTTAGAGTCACGACGTGACTTATGTGAAGGGCAAGGCGTGACTCCAGTCGCGAAGCGTGACTGCCTCTCTCTGTGAGAGGAAAGTCACGTCTCGTGACTTAGAGTCACGGCGTGACTCTTATGAAGGCCAGGCATGACATAGAGTCACGTCCCGTGACTCTCTAGGAGGTTACGAGGCGTGACACTAGGTCACGTCTCGTGACCCCTTTGAGGTCAGTCACGAGTCGTGACACTACTCGTGATCGACCCCTCTTCAGCTCCTTTTTCCGATTTTGCCCAGTTTTAACCAAAATGAATTTCCTATTTCTTCTGTATGGGTCTTCACTGCGGTATAAATTATGTCATACTGTTATATGCTCCTGTATTGCTTTTCTGTTTTGCTTTGTTCACCGTGACTAGTTTTATTATTAAATGACTTTCAAATGCTTTTATGGCTTTTTCCTCTACTGTGTGCTATCTTATTTTGCTCATCTGATTGGTTAGCCTATTTTAGTTATGATTAGAAATATGTTATGCATATCTTTGATTGAATTCTTCTCTAAGAATAATCTGCCATGCTTAGAAATATATAGTATCATTTCATGATTTAGATTATGCGTTTTTGATCATTAGCATAATATGACTCCACATGTGTTCCTGACATGCTTTAATTTGATGAGTATTGTTAAAATGTGATTAAGGGAATTATTGCATGCTTCTGAATATGACTGGTATGAGCTTTGATTGATAGTATGCTTTAGCCTTTGAACTCGATGTGTGAGGTTAAATGTAATTTGGACTATGCTTGATTTATATTTAGTTATCGTCACCTGATGCATGATTAGGTTTTGTATTGACAGTGTTTGATATTTTAGTGCTTTTATACCTGATTCTTGGTATGCTTTAGAACAGTGTTTAAATGTTAAAGTATATTGACTGTATTATGTTTTGCAATGGGAATTGAATGATATATGACCAACTGTATGAGCATATTTATATGTCTATTGTACTCTGATTTATGCATGATGTATATATTTATGCGTTATGCGATTCGAAGCGTGAATTGTTTTGTGCATGACCTGCGAGAGTCAGTCTAGTGGATAGTTAGGTATGCATAATAGAGTCTGTTGCTGCAGCCCATCATTCTGTTTGGACCCCGATCAGGTCCCCGTTTGGTTCCTCGCGAACCCTTTTCTGTATTGGATCTTGTTTAAGGTCCCTTTTGAAAATATCTGTGAAAGTTAAAGTATAATGGTTTAATCGGTTCGTACCCGTAACGTACTGTCTGTAATCGGCTCGTACCCGGAAAGTACTGTCTGTACACTCGTTATCCACTACCTAGAGTCAGCAGGTGTTGTTTGAATGTTTATTTGAACTGCTCTGATCTGATTTGGCTATAAATGGATTATCTGAATGAGTATATCGATGTAATGTATATCGGATTATTTCTGAATGAATATGATTATGAAATACGGATTGTATGGCTTTATTATATGAGCATGTTTATATGAATTTTGTTTTAACCTTTGAATGAGATATCCGTTTGAGCTTGATAAGGATTTCAGGAATCAATTTATATGTATATGGATGTGACTATGAGCTTCAGAATGTATGTCTGTATTAAGTAAGCATGATTTTATATTTAACATGATTATCCGTACTTGTCATGTGATTTGTTATAAGTTTCTGAATGCTTTGAAATGATTCGATTGATGTATTTAAGTATATGACTTAAGCATAGTTTTGTTACATATATTAGCATGTGAACCGAAGCAGTTGTGATGGTAAGTATGTGATGATTACTGTACTTTCTGCATGTTGATGATATGAATGTAATGTTATGTGATTATGCTTTCAGCCTCCGCTATTAGAGTGCTTTCGCTTGATACTTTATATATTAGAGTTGCGCAGCGGTATTGTGATGCTCTAAATGTTATCCTTTGGATATTTGACTAGTGTGTGTGTTAAGCATTCTTAACATGATGGTTTGATTGTCAGTTCATGCATGGGTACTTAGTTATGTCAATTGCATGTGTATAGCTCATGTGACTCCGCACGGTATGATGTTGATATTTGCTACCCATGTAGGTTTATGCATGTGATATAGTATGTAGTTCAGCATGATGATGCTTGTAACGTGTATTGTATTATGTCTGTTTTGGTCTATCCTGGACATGAGTTTATGGTTTGATTGTGAGTATTGAAATGAATGCCTTTATTATTACAGCTTTATTATATATATGTTATGAATATCGGCATTTGCCATTTGAATGTGTTTTGCCTTGGCGACCATTGTGAGTGGCCGTCCATATTCTTGTGTGTTCTCCCCACTAAGCGTTTATCGCTTAGCACGGATTTCCTTTCCGTGCAGGTGGCAGGTTTGGTTCTGTTCGAGTTGCGCTTCTGCAGGGTCGGCCACATAGGAGTTAGAAGTTCTGTATTTTGTTCAGCTTCTGTATTTTAGCTTTTGTAATTCTGTAGTATTGTATATGTAATTAATTATATTTTGATCTTGAGATTTCTTTTGAGAATGTAATCGTTAGTATGTCTTTATGTTAAGTTATTCTTTTGTTTTATTATTTTGCTTATGCTTCCGTTGATTGATTATATGTATGCTTCTGTGTATGCTTTTGTTTAGTGCCTGCATGTGCATGAGTTATTGTATGTTCAGTCTGTGCCTCAGGTAAGGTAAGTTTTTAATTAACCCGTATTTCCGTACGTATGTTATGTATGAATATATGCTTCTGCATTGTGCATGTGTATATCTGTATGTGTGAGCGTCGTGTAGCGCATCCGTCGGCGTCCTTCCAACGGGGACGGCGATGGGGGTGTTACAGTTAGTGGTATCAGAGCCCAGGTTTGATGGTTCTGGGTGTGTTGTTTGTTATGTGTTGAGTCTTTGCATGAGAGTCAGTTTTGTGTCGTGGCCTAATGCAGATGTGTCTTGTTTTGTGTCGTGTCTAGATGGAGTCTGATCCGAGTGAGAATGTGGGCGAGACAACAGAAAGTGTGAATCGAGTTAGTGCTGATCAGGATGTTTCCGAGCGTCTTCCAGTTGAAGATTCTAGTCGTGTTTCTGATGATAGGACATTAGTGCAAGGGTTGATTCGGATTTTGGATAGACTGACTGCCCCTCGTGCTTCTCAAGAAGTTGTGCGGCATGTTCCTCAGAAGAGAAAAGGATCGGTTAGTGAAGTGTCAGGAGGGAAAAGGGTTCGAGAACCTTTGATGTGTCAGCGATGTCAGAAGCAACATGGGAACAAGTGTAAGAAGTGGGTACCGTCAGTATGTCAGCACTGTCAGAAGCGACATCGTGGCCCATGTCGAAAGCTTTCGGGTGCTTGTTTTAGATGTGGCAGTATGGAACACCAGATTGCCGGTTGTCCTAAAAAGATGAGTGAGAGTCTAGCAGGGCAAGCTAGAAAGGAAGTGGAGGATTTTCTCAGATCTTCTCGAGTGCCTACAGAGTTTGTAACATCTAGCAAGGATCCGAAGGAGACCGCAGGTTCTTCTGGTAAGTTGCATTGCAAGCTCTTGTTTAAGTAAGTTTTGTTTGTTTGGGTTGTGTGGATGTAAGTGTTTCGCTATGAATTTCGAGGATGAAATTCTTGTAGGAGGGAAGAGTTGTCACACCCCAAAATAGCCATGGTCGGATGTGCATGCTAAGTCGGGATCGGAAGGGTATTTCGGTAATTTGTGCTTGAGAAAGTTGGAGTGTTAAGGACCTAATTGAAAAGATAATTAAGTTGGTAAGAAAGAATTGTGTAAGTGAGTGAAGTGTAATTTGTCTAAGGACTAAAGAGCACTAATGGTTGGAAAGTTTAAGTGGAGTTTGGGGTCCAATTGAGAGCTGCCAAGTGGACTGTTAGGCAGGCATTGAAAGAAGAAAAGAAGAAAAGAAGAAAAGAAAGAGAGAGAGAGAGGGAATACAGATTGCTTTTCCGTCCCCTCCTCTCACGCCCTCCCTTCTTCTTCTCTTCTCCTTTCTTTGCTTCTCCTTTCTTTCTCAGTTGGCTTGGGTTGCGTTTGGCTTGGATTGTTCTTTGTTTGAAGAGGTAAGTTGGTTTAAGGTTTTCTACGTGCTCCTGTTCTTCTTCATCTTCCTGGTTTTGTCTTCAATTAGGGTTTGAACTAAGGATTTGTGGGTTTTGTTGTGCAAGCTTTGGATTGCATGAAGGAGCAAAGTAAAGGCAAGGATAGGATTGAGGACTGATCTTGAAGCTGATTTTGGATCGTCATTTCCAGGTTTGGGAGCATTTGGAATGCATGCAATGTTTGAATCTCTCTGTTCTTCAATCTCAGTTGAATGTCTCTGCCCTAATTCTCACTAGACTTATAATGTGTTTGCATGGTCTAATTTCTGGAATTTGGTGTGTTTTAGAATGTGTACATGCATGATTAAGTGAGTAGATGTGTTAGTAATGCATGACAAGTATTGATTTGGAAGTTCTGAGTTTGTGTTTTGAACCTACTGTAACTTTTA
The DNA here is from genome assembly GCA_947683425.1 of Excoecaria cochinchinensis. Classification (NCBI taxonomy): domain Eukaryota; kingdom Viridiplantae; phylum Streptophyta; class Magnoliopsida; order Malpighiales; family Euphorbiaceae; genus Excoecaria; species Excoecaria cochinchinensis. The sequence goes on from CANTUQ010000158.1 coordinate 1,170,512, forward strand.
GGGTTTATGTTCTTAAATGGATTAAATGTGTTTATGCATGGTTTTGATTGTTTTAATTGATGGATTAAGCTGGTTTTATGTCAGTTTGATGTTTGGATGATCGATTGAAAGGTAAGATGAGTTGGGTAGTGTTTTGAATTAGACCGAAAATGGTTTTATCGAGTTTTGTTGAATTCTGGGTAAGCTGGAAATGGGAAATCGCGTTTCTGTATAATTTTCCATTTCCAGTGTGTCGTGACTTCCCTGAGAGAGACAAGCCACGAGACGTGACTTCCAGTCACGCCACGTGACTCTGTCTCCCAGTCACAACGCGTGACTTCTTGGTGGGCTGGTCGATGTCGCGAAGCGTGATTGCCTTGCGAGAGGCAAGTCACGTCTCGTGACATAGAGTCACGACGTGACTTATGTGAAGGGCAAGGCGTGACTCCAGTCGCGAAGCGTGACTGCCTCTCTCTGTGAGAGGAAAGTCACGTCTCATGACTTAGAGTCACGGCGTGACTCTTATGAAGGCCAGGCATGACATAGAGTCACGTCCCGTGACTCTCTAGGAGGTCACGAGGCGTGACACTAGGTCACGTCTCGTGACCCCTTTGAGGTCAGTCACGAGTCGTGACACGACTCGTGACCGACCCCTCTTCAGCTCCTTTTTCCGATTTCGCCCAGTTTTAACCAAAATGAATTTCCTATTTCTTCTGTATGGGTCTTCACTGCGGTATAAATTATGTCATACTGTTATATGCTCCTGTATGGCTTTTCTGTTTTGCTTTGTTCACCGTGACTAGTTTTATTATTAAATGACTTTCAAATGCTTTTATGGCTTTTTCCTCTACTGTGTGCTATCTTATTTTGCTCATCTGATTGGTTAGCCTATTTCAGTTATGATTAGAAATATGTTATGCATATCTTTGATTGAATTCTTCTCTAAGAATAATCTGCCATGCTTAGAAATATATAGTATCATTTCATGATTTAGATTATGCGTTTTTGATCATTAGCATAATATGACTCCACATGTGTTCCTGACATGCTTTAATTTGATGAGTATTGTTAAAATGTGATTAAGGGAATTATTGCATGCTTCTGAATATGACTGGTATGAGCTTTGATTGATAGTATGCTTTAGCCTTTGAACTCGATGTGTGAGGTTAAATGTAATTTGGACTATGCTTGATTTATATTTAGTTATCGTCACCTGATGCATGATTAGGTTTTGTATTGACAGTGTTTGATATGTTAGTGCTTTTATACCTGATTCTTGGTATGCTTTAGAACAGTGTTTAAATGTTAAAGTATATTGATTGTATTATGTTTTGCAATGGGAATTGAATGATATATGACCAACTGTATGAGCATATTTATATGTCTATTGTACTCTGATTTATGCATGATGTATATATTTATGCGTTATGCGATTCGAAGCGTGAATTGTTTTGTGAAAGACCTGCGAGAGTCAGTCTAGTGGATAGTTAGGTATGCATAATAGAGTCTGTTGCTGCAGCCCATCATTCTGTTTGGACCCCGATCAGGTCCCCGTTTGGTTCCTCGCGAACCCTTTTCTGTATTGGATCTTGTTTAAGGTCCCTTTTGAAAATATCTGTGAAAGTTAAAGTATAATGGTTTAATCGGTTCGTACCCGTAACGTACTGTCTGTAATCGGCTCGTACCCGGAAAGTACTGTCTGTACACTCGTTATCCACTACCTAGAGTCAGCAGGTGTTGTTTGAATGTTTATTTGAACTGCTCTGATCTGATTTGGCTATAAATGGATTATCTGAATGAGTATATCGATGTAATGTATATCGAATTATTTCTGAATGAATATGATTATGAAATACGGATTGTATGGCTTTATTATATGAGCATGTTTATATGAATTATGTTTTAACCTTTGAATGAGATATCCGTTTGAGCTTGATAAGGATTTCAGGAATCAATTTATATGTATATGGATGTGACTATGAGCTTCAGAATGTATGTCTGTATTAAGTAAGCATGATTTTATATTTAACATGATTATCCGTACTTGTCATGTGATTTGTTATAAGTTTCTGAATGCTTTGAAATGATTCGATTGATGTATTTAAGTATATGACTTAAGCATAGTTTTGTTACATATATTAGCATGTGAACCGAAGCAGTTGTGATGGTAAGTATGTGATGATTACTGTACTTTCTGCATGTTGATGATATGAATGTAATGTTATGTGATTATGCTTTCAGCCTCCGCTATTAGAGTGCTTTCGCTTGATACTTTATATATTAGAGTTGCGCAGCGGTATTGTGATGCTCTAAATGTTATCCTTTGGATATTTGACTAGTGTGTGTGTTAAGCATTCTTAACATGATGGTTTGATTGTCAGTTCATGCATGGGTACTTAGTTATGTCAATTGCATGTGTATAGCTCATGTGACTCCGCACGGTATGATGTTGATATTTGCTACCCATGTAGGTTTATGCATGTGATATAGTATATAGTTCATCATGATGATGTTTGTAACGTGTATTGTATTATGTCTGTTTTGGTCTATCCTGGACATGAGTTTATGGTTTGATTGTGAGTATTGAAATGAATGCCTTTATTATTACAGCTTGATTATTTATATGTTATGAATATCGGCATTTGCCATTTGAATGTGTTTTGCCTTGGCGACCATTGTGAGTGGCCGTCCATATTCTTGTGTGTTCTCCCAACTAAGCGTTTATCGCTTAGCACGGATTTCCTTTCCGTGCAGGTGGCAGGTTTGGTTCTGTTCGAGTTGCGCTTCTGCAGGGTCGGCCACATAGGAGTTAGAAGTTCTGTATTTTGTTCAGCTTCTGTATTTTAGCTTTTGTAATTATGTAGTATTGTATATGTAATTAATTATGTTTTGATCTTGAGATTTCTTTTGATAATGTAATCGTTAGTATGTCTTTATGTTAAGTTATTCTTTTGTTTTATTATTTTGCTTATGCTTCCGTTGATTGATTATATGTATGCTTCTGTGTATGCTTTTGTTTAGTGCCTGCATGTGCATGAGTTATTGTATGTTCAGTCTGTGCCTCAGGTAAGGTAAGTTTTTAATTAACCCGTATTTCCGTACGTATGTTATGTATGAATGTATGCTTCCGCATTGTGCATGTGTATATCTGTATGTGTGAGCGTCGTGTAGCGCGTCCGTCGGCGTCCTTCCAACGGGGATGGCGATGGGGGTGTTACACATCATGTGCAACTTCTTTGATCTACTGATACACTTACAGCTTAATTTATGAGCAAAATCCATGCATAGGCCCAATCATATAGATATTTCTCCAGATTATTATATATTCTATGTATAGTTGTTTTGTATCACAACTTCAACTTCTATTACATCTGTAGGCGTGTGGAGGTGCGTACACCACTTTTTATTTCCCAATCGTCTTCATCTAGACGACTTAGTGTATTCTGATCAGTTGCATGTGGTGTGTCTCCTTGTTTTCCACCATTACAATGGAGTTCCTTTGATACAGAGTGCTATTGCTGTTAGACTGAATATTAGTGCTGCAACTATTCTTGGGTTTTAGTATGGTTGTGCTTTTAGCAAGTTCTTGTTTACTTGTGCTATTTTCTGTGGTATTTCAACCAAATTGGATGTTTCTTCTTGACCTAAATTTGTTGGGTACACTGCTTGGAACTTGTATATGGTTGGTGACATTTGTAACAAACTAGTTACTAGCATCAATGCTTCAACTTAAAGGGGAGTGCTAGAGATTGTATATGGATTGCAAATATCTAGGCTTGATTTTGAATATTTAAGGTAAATTATATTTTAAATTAAAAATATTAAATTATTTGGCCTTTTGATTTATTGCCTTTATGCATGAATTTTAATTATAAATTTATGTTTTAAATTCTACAGGTGTTCAAAACAATGGACAATGAAGATATAAGGTTTATTATGCATTCTTCTAGAATTTTTATATTTTAAGGTGAATAGAAAATGATATAGACAGGGGTTATATTTATATTTTATACTTGCATATGATACAACGTCAAACAATTTTGAAATATCGATATATTTTGTATCTGATATTTTGCAATTTATGAAAAAACTATTTATTATAATTTTGGATATATATATGTGTGTGAATGATGTGTACAGGTAATAATCAAATAAAATATTTTATTTATTATGAAAATTTAATAGTAATTTTTGAATTTTCTTTCAACGATGAAAAATCCGTGACTATCTTTAACTATCAAATATTTTTTCATTGATATACAGCGAAAGAAAAAACTTGTCGATAAAAAGTATATTCAACTGCCAAAAATTTCTTCGTTGAAAGCGAATAATTTCGGCAAAGGGAAAATTCGATCGGTAAAACTGTATTTTTAACGACAGGAAAGGTTAAAAAGTGAATATAATTAGCGAAAGAAAAATTTGGTCGCTACAAAGTATCTTTAATGATCGGAAATTCTTTCGTTGAAAGTGAATATAATTAACGAAGGGAAAATTCAGTCGCTACAAATTATCTTTAACGACCGAAAATTCTTTCGTTAAAAATGAATATAATCAACGAAGGGAAAATTTGGTCGCTAAAAAATATCTTTCACGACCAAAAATTCCTTTGTTAAAAGTGAATATAATTAGCGAAGGGAAAATTCGGTCGCTAAAAAGTATTTTTAACGACCGGAAATCCCTTCGTTGAAAATGAATACAATTAGCGAAGGGAAAATCCGGTCGCTAAAAGGTTTCTTTAACGACCGAAAATCCCTTCGTTGAAATTGAATACAATTAGCGAAGGGAAAATCCAGTCGCTAAAAATCACTTTTCAACGACCGGAAATATTCCGGTCGTTAAAGACATTAACGACCGGATGCAATATCCGGTCGTCTATACCTTTAACGAAGGGGCTTTTACCGACCGGATTTTAACTTTTAACGACCAGATTTCCCTTCGTTAAAAAGCATTTTTCTTGTAGTGGAGGTTAGAGTACCATACCAATGTCCTATTCGGATGGGGACTCAAAAATATCTTTGGCTTGCCCAAAATAGACACATATGCGCTGTCTTAAGTCTCAGTGAGGCTAGACGACCTATCCCGATATTTTATATGGTGGAAACTCCAAGAAACCTCCTTATTGCCCAAAATAGAGGCCCTTGTAATCTCTTACAAGTTTCATGAACCTCTCTCAAATACCCTAAAAGCGTATACTTCGGGAGCACCTGGGATTCGGTACGCGTCACAGTGGCGACTCCGCTGGGGAAAATAAATGAGACCTCACTTCGAAAGTACCTTGATTAAAACATATAGTTGAGTTTTAATTTAAAAATTTCATCCCTTTTCAAAATCGTATTGCATGTCATTAGAGCCTTAGATTTATGCTAGTTTGGTCCCTCTTTTAACCCTGGTGCATTCCCAAAGCATGACACTACGTTCACTCAATGTAGGGAAGTGTTAAGGACAATCACCAGCCCAAGCCTCGTACCATTTGGTATATTAATTGGAGACCCGATCGGTCATTATGCTCTTGATGAGCTAGACCCATTGGCAGGGACCATGCTTGGGTAGCCTAAAAGTATCATTACCCTAGCCGAAGCTCTTGTAATGAAAGTAGATACTTCCCCTAGATGGTATGAACCATAATATTATGCTTGCTATATGGAGCATTATGTATTGGCCAAACCCAGATAAGTCGGTTGGTCACCTGATCAAAGGTTTCATGCCCCGATAGGCCCATGTCGATTTATTCGGACTGCCTAAATACACAATGATCAAAATCAATACGTATGCACATTAGTGAAGAGAGGTTATGCTGCTGGTTTTCCACCGTGCACCATATACGTCCATTAGGTTCCCTGTTAACCCATGGATCAAGCCCACCTAGGAATGACACCGTACGATATCACATGTGGGAGTGATAAGATTGGAAGGATTTATCTGCTTGCATGTGGTTGTGGATATTGCATTGCATATTCATGCCTTACGTGTCATTCATGCATGTTAAAAAAAACATGTACATTTGATTTCACGTGTGTACATTCTATCCTATTTGTATAGTTTCTGCATGTACGTATCATCCTTTGTATATTTTTTTCCATGTTTTATATGTATCATTGCAATCTCTTTCGGCCACTAAGGACTATTTGCATAGCATGATCATGCATTACATGTTCTTCATGCATCATTCTTACTCCTTAATTTTTCAGCCATCAAAGACCACTTTTCTAGTTGGTTAAGGTTTCTTTGCCTTATTAGAAGGTTTTGATTGAGAAACCAAAATCAAAAATCAAGTGCAATTAACAGGCCTTCAGAAAAATTTTTAGAAATGGCCAATTCACCAAGAAAGGTAGATACAACCCGGGCCATGATTACCGAAGAAGTTGGTAGGAGGTTCACATAATTTGAGAACAGAATGATGGCCATGCTGGCAATAATGGCCCAACCTGCTGGACAAAACCCAATTGCCCCTCTTATGAGACAAAATGAACAGGAGGAGGCTAGAGAGGACCCACTTGAGGAGGTTTATCCACAACTTGTGGATTTGAGGGATACCACATCTGTGTGCCAGAGAAAAGGAGGCACCCATAGGCTAGAAGATGATTATGTAGAGGAGGTACATGAAGAACCCGTAGTGGTGAGAAGTAAGGCACCTCAGATAGAGGAGTTCATATGGAAGAAGATGGAGGAGAAGTTCAAGGTGATGTCCGGAATGCTGATGATGGGAAAGGGGATGAACCCCGAGGATAAGGAGCTAGATGGAGAGGATCCAATCCCTTTGAATTTTAAGTTGCCTGATGTCCCGAAGTTTGATGGCACGTCAGGCCCCACTGTACACGTCAAGCAATACTCTCTGGTAATGAAGGGTACTACGCTAACAAAGAGGCAAAAAGTAGAATATTTCTGCATAAGTTTGATGGGGCCCACAATCGACTGGTATCAAGGGTTGGACCGAAGAATTAAGGAAGATTGGGACTTATTGATAGATGCGTTTCTGGCACAATACGACTATAATACCTGAATGGAGGTGACCCTGAAGGACTTGGAGTTGTAAACTTGGAATTGCTACAACAGAAGTTCGGCTAGTCATTACATGAGTATTTGAGCCGATGGAGAAACCGGGTGATGGACATGAAGAGAAAGCCAAATACTCAGGATCAGATCTGGCTTTTCATTAAGAATGCTAGCCCGTATATGAAGGAGGCACTCAAGTTAAAGGGATTAAAAGATTGGGAATACCTTAAAGATATAGCCATCGAGGCAGAAGGGGAGCATTTAACAAGGAAGGCAATTGTCGTTAACTATGGTTATGGCGGTACAAAGCTTAAAGGGGGCTCTAGCAATAATAACGAGAATGATGGTGACGAGAGGGCTAAAGCATTGGTCTTTGAGACAGCTGTGCATTGCGATTCCAACTTAGGTAAACCATTATCTTGGTATCTTGATCATTTCACCAAAGAAGGGAAATAGCAACCACTGCCGCTAAGGCTAGCCACTAGCCAAGGAAGGCCGGGACATAGAGCGGATTGGTATTGTGCATATCATCAGCACACAGGGCATAACATAGATTATTGTTGTGCTCTGAGGGAGTGCATATAAAAATGGGTTGACACCGATCAGATTCCAAATCCGAGGAAGAAGAGAAAGAGATAGAACAATTATCACCAATCTTGGGGACGGTCCAGAGAAGGGGAGCATGAGGTATCAGAAGATTTTCAGGCAATTTGTCTCAGCAGCAAGGCCAGCCATGAGCCAAGGAAGGCCAGGACATAGAGCGGATTGGTATTATGCATATCATCAGCACACAGGGCATAAAGCAGATTATTGCTGCATTCTGAGGGAGTGCATATAAAAATTGGTTTACACTGATCAGATTCTAGATCCAAGGAAAAAGAGAAAGAGATAGAATAATTATCACCAATCTTGGGGGCATGGTCCAGAGAAGGGCAGCTGAGGTATCAGAAGATTTTCAAGCAATTTGTGTCAGTAGTAGAGGAAGATATTATCTATTTGGATGTTCTTATTATTTTTGAACTATTTAATAATGACATTTTTTAATTCTAGATTCATTAATAAGATGAACACTTTTGCTTAATTGTGCAATATTTCTTATGATTTCACTATGCATAATCATGATACATTCATATTTGACATTAATTCAATTGATGTTACTCTACCTAATCTTAGAACTTTAGAAAACCTAATGGAAATCTTGATAGCATCTAATGTAACTCCTAAAGAGAGATTAAAACTTGAGAGAAAAAAAATGGAAAAGTCTTTGCCTGGACCTACGAAGACATGCCAGGAATTAATCTTGAAAGCACCGAACATGCTATCCTGACATACCCCGATCGTGGAACAGTCAAGCAGAAGCTCATAAGACTCAGGCCAGAATGGGCAGAAGAGGTTAAAGAAAGGTTCCACAAGCAAAATTGAGGCCAAAGTTCAATATCCGACTTGGTCGGTCAGCGTCATCCCGATAGTCGAGAAGAGCGAAAAAGTATCAAGATTTGAACAAAAAAAAATTAAAAAAGAAGGAAAAGAATTGATATGTGGGTATGCCCAAGTTCATTGAGAAGAATTTGATACGGTCTTTTACATCACATCATGTCTGACAATGGGATGCAGTTTATAGCTAAAACTAGGAAGTGGCTTCAGAAGTATGACATCAAGCATCATCAACCCTATCTATATTGCCCTCAAGCTAATGGGGCGGTTGAGGCAGTTGACTATAACGTCAAGAAGATCCTATCCAAGATGGTTCAGAACTATAGGGATTGGGCAGAGAAGTTGCCTTTTACACTTTGGGGCTAAAGAACTATCATCAGAACCTCTATAGGGGCCACGCCTTATTCCTTGGTATATGGGACGGCAACAATCTTGCCTGTTGAAGTAGAACTCGAGTCTTCAAGGGTAGTTATGGAAGCTCAAATTCTAAAAAATAATTAGGACCAACAACGATTACTACAGCCAAACATGCTAGATGAGAACAGATTGCAAGCCTATTATTACAGCCATATCTACCAAAAAAGGCTTGCTCGATCATTCGAAAAAATTCAAAAGTCAACCACTAAAAGAGGGAGATTTAGTCCTTAAGTAAATGAGACCGAGTGTTCCAGACATACGAGGGAAGGCCCATTTGTTCTTAAAAAGTTTTTTATCCAAGGGGGCAGCAATTCTGATAGAAAGTGATGAGAAAGAGTTCAAGAAACAAGTCAATGTCTACAGACTCAAGAGGTTCAATTGGCTAAAGACTAAAAATCAAAAGAAGAGAATAAAAACCCCGTGGGTCAAAAATCGAAAAAAGGCAGCCTTGATAAAAAAGGGCGCGAGGATGAAAAACGAAAAAAGGCACCCTGGGCAAAAATTAGAGGCTTTAGAGAAAATGTCCAATCAAGAAAACGCGAGAGGGCTGATTGGAGACAGGAGTTTGATGCTTATAAGATTTACTCTGAGATTAGATGTAGTTTTGCATTTTGAATCTATATTAGATAATGATCATGTATAGAGAAATTATACTGAAATGTGCACATTCTTTGCAAATGTATGAAACGAAGGCAATTCAACTCATGTGTTCATTATCTTCTAGTTATTTTATAAAAAGAAAAACATTGTTCTTTATTGAATGTATGTAATCAAATAGCTATGCTCTACTACCGTTCTCGCCAGCCAGATGCCTCAATCGATGGGTCCTATTGTCAACTGCGGGACTAAGCACCCACCTATTGTATGCACTTGTGGAAGTAAAGGTGCAGTCTTCGATCTGCAGTATAATAGTCTTTGCAGGCAGCCGTGTCCAGAGGTTATGGTATCTGTAGGTGAAGGCCGAAGATGAGGTGCCACCTTGGAAAGATAGGGGATGCCTCGCTACATCTTGAATCCCTCCAAATCATCAAGCACAATAGGCAGTAATGTAGAAGGTAGCCTCATGGAGCCTACACAATGGGACATATCTTGAAGAACTATCCAGAGTTATGGCAGAAAGGGGGAGCCAGGGGCATATGAAGCTGATATCCTCATACACCACCTCACCAAATATAGCAACACATTCATCGAGAGAGGTAAAGGAATGCAATCGACGGCTAGGGAGAAAATGCCTCAGTGAATAATTACCGATTACTCTAAAAGGGGGCTCTGATAGTAGCTTCAACTTTTCTTGCAGTCATACCCTTAAAAAAAAGCCATTAGAGTTGAAAACCGTAATTGGCTCTCTAAGCAAAAGTTGGGCCAAAGGGCAGGGTGAAAACCTGAAAACAGGTAGTCTGTTCTAGAAAAAAAATAAAATGAATAAAAGCCGCTGGAATGGGTTATGTTCATTCCTGGCAAAAATTAGGCACAGGGTTATGTAAAAATCACCAAAGTAATGCATTTCCCACAAAGAAAAGCTAGTGTGAAAATTCACAAGGGACACACTACCTTTAAAACAATGACTTCCGATGCCCGGAGTGATAAGGCGGCATTACCTCATATGACCACCTTTCAAGCAGATAGTGCATAATGCAAAACTTGAGTCAGAGTTCTAGGGGCAAGAAGCTGTACAACTCATGGCAAAAGGCGTATGCTCGTTGACGGGGGGGTGTGACGCACACCGAACCCCGGGTCGCCCCAAATGCCCGCCTTTAGGGCGATCGAGAGAGGTTCATAAAACTTGTAAGAAATTACAAGTGCATCCATTTTGGGCAACAAGGAGGTTTCTTGGAGTCGCCACCCAATAGAACATTGGAAAAGGTCGTCTAGCCTTAGTGAGCCTAAGACAGCGCTACTATGTCAATTTTGGGAAAACCAGAGGCGTCTTGGAGGCCCCATCCTAATAGAACATTAGAATGGCCCTCTCGCCTCGTGGAGCCTAGGATTATGCAAGTTAAAGCCTTTTTACGGGACACAAGAGGTGTCTTGGAAGTCCTATTCCAATGGAACATTGAAATTGTCCTCTCGCCTCGTTGATCCCAAAGACCAGAGAAGGTTCGGCACTTCCCATTTATTCATACCTTGATTAAGTTTTATAATTGAGTTTTGAGTTTAGCGTTTCATCCCATTTCTCATTCAATTTTAATGCAATTTAATTAAAGCGCATGTCAATTACATAAAGAAAGCGGTAGATAAAGTAAATAAAAGCGCATGAAAATAAATTACAACAAAACTAGGGGCAGAATACAACCCCCATTGGTAAATAAAATACAATTCATACATAAATTAGGCTATTTATTAAAGATGAGGACATTGGTCCTCTCATGCATAATTAAAGAAAATAATTTTAATGTGACAATTTCTTTTCGATGAGAAAGATAGGACATTGGTCCCCTTTTAATTTAAAAAATAAATCAAATTAAGTAATATAAATATTTTTGTGATTTTTTAATTAACGTGCATAAAATAAATTACTATAAATTACATGATAAAATGAATTAATCCAAAATAATGAAAAGCAATAAAAAAATAAACAACCCCCAAATGGATCTTCAAATCTTCATGGGCTCCCACTTGCCATTAAAAAACTCACACATGAAAAATAAGTATTAAAATAAAAAAACAAATAAAAGCTATGTTAGTAAGAAAAATTAATTTAAAAATATACTATAAAAATAGAGCAAATAAAAATGCATCATGTGTGACAAACAAATTAAAATTACATAATAAAATATGCAACTTAACTAATTAACAATTTAACATGCATAAAAAAATAACATAATAATAATAAAATTCAACATGTATAAACAAGCATAAAATAATGATGATAGAATTTAACATGCATAAAAACACAACATAACAACAATAACATCCAATCATGCATAAAAAAGTATAATATATATAAAATTCAGCATGCATAAAATATAAATAATAATGCTAACAATAATGATACTAGTAACAAATTATAGCAAAAGTAATAAAAATAAAAATGGTGATAATAATAATAACAAAACACAATAACAACCAAGGATGTGAATAATCATATAAACATGCAAGAACAATAGGAAAAAAAATTAACATGGCATGTTTAAGGCATGATAATAATAATACCAATAATAATATGGACAATCACATAAGCACATGGTAAGAATAATAATAATAATAATAATAATAATAATAATAATAATAATAATAATAATAATAATAATAATAATATATGAACAATATGAATAATTAAATAAGAAATAAGAAGCAAAAAAATAGATCTAAGAGAATTCACATGTTAACTAATTAAATAAAAACAAAAGAATAAGAAAATGATAGAACTAAAAAAATTTACATGTTAACTAATTAATTGGAAACAAAAAAAATGAAATTAAAAATTAAGTTAAGAAATTGAGCAAAAAATGTTTACTCTCAAAATTTATCTTGAAGAAATGAAGGTAGATGATCTAATTCCTTGTCTTAATATGTAAGAATAAAATTAGAAAAATAAAATATTGAAAATGATTTTTTACTCAAGAACAAATAATTGATTTATTTGTCTCAAAGTAAAAATTGTTAAATGAAAAGAAGAAAATTCCCAAGAACAAAAATTATTCTTTTTGCTTTAAGAATTAACTTGGAGAGATCCTTTAGAAATTGAGAGAATTTGTTTTTGAGAGAATAAAGAAGAACAAAATAATTTTCTAAAGAAAAATCCCCCAAATTCTCCCTCCAAAATTCCTTTTATTTCCTCCCCAAAAATTCAGAATTTTTTAATTAAGAAATTAAATAGATTTAATTCCAATAAACACAAAAAACAGCTGAATTTGAAGGGTTTGGAATTTTAAAGGGTTTAACATTGAATTTTATGAAAAAAATTAAGAAAAAGCATAAAAATGAAGAAAAAAAGGGCCAAAATGGCCAAAAAGGCTATCAAGGGCGAAATCGGGCGGACAGGGGCGAGCGACACACGTCGCCGCGCACGGACGCGCGTCACCCAGCACGCGGGGGCACTGCCGCACCCCGACGCTCGCAAACTTTTTTTGTTTTTTTTTTTAATTTCTAAAAAAAAGTATAATTTCAAAACATACCCTTTTGTCTCAAAATATTTTTTAAAACATTTTTAAGATATTTTTAAAATATATTTTTATTTATTCCTAACAAATGAAAACTACAAGGGAATTATCACTTCCAACTTTCATTCTTTATGCCTATAAAGAGGCACACTCAATTTCATCATTGGGTAATCCTGATCTACGCTGCTCCGGGACCCGGTGTCTATAGGGGCAAAGATGCACACGGGACAGTTTTCTCTAAAAGGATTATGGGTCAGAATTCCTAAGCTAAGCTGATACTCTGCTAGATCACTGGGGGCATAAGATAGTACAAGCAATACCCTCAACGAATCCCTTAACCTCCTAGGATGTGGTCTATCCATTTTTTCATATCACGTGCATCCCGCGTGTACAATCTTTTGCATATATCCCTGCTTAACTTTACACGCGCATAGCCTTTCATGATGCCCAACCTGCATTCACACATGCTTGAACTTTCTATATATTTTGTATATTCAATTCATCACGCACATTTCGTGTACATAATCTTTACATATATTTAACGCATAATTCTTTGCACATGTTTAGGCCCGCTAGAAAGAAAATCACTAAACATTTTTTATTAATTAACTTGGAATCTTTCCTAATAAAAACGAGACCAATGTCTCAATTTTCTCCATCCAAAATCATCACATCAAAATTATTTCATAATAAATATACATGCGAGGGCCAATGTCCTCATCATTAATGAATACCCCGATTTATGCATGATTTGTATTTTATTTACAATGGGGGTTGTATTCCGCCCCTAGTTTTGTTGTGTTTACTTTCATGTGCTTTACTTTGATTATGTTTTATTTACCGCTTTCCTTGAGTGGACAACCTGCGCTTTAGTTAGCTGCATTAAAATGAATGAGAAATGGGATGAAACTTTAAATTCAAAGCTCAATTATAAACTTCACCAAGGTATGAATAAATGGGAAGTCCTGGACTCACTCTGGTCTTAGGCTTAATGAGGTTAGAGGACCATCTTAATGTTTCATTGGGATGGGGCCTCCAAAATATCTCTTGTTGCCCACCAAAAGGCCAACTCGAATAATCCTAGACTCCACGGGGTTAGAGGATCTCTCCAATGTTCTATTGGGATGAGATCTCCAAGATCCCTCTGGCAAGCCCAAAATGGATATATATGCGCTGTCTTAGGCTCACTGAGGCTAGATGACCTTTCCCAATGTTCTATTGGGTGGCAACTCCAAGAAACCTCCTTGTTGCCCAACATGGACGCACTTGTAATTCGTTGCCCAAAATAGGCCCAATTTGCATAGTCCTAGGCTCCATGAGGTTAGAGGATCATCTCAATATTTTATTGGGGTGGGGCCTCCAAAATATCTCTGCCTTGCCCAAAATTAATGTATATGCATTGTCTTAGGCTCCATGAGGTTAGAGTACCATCCCAATGTCCTATTGGGATAGGGACTCCAAAATATCTTTGGCTTGCCTAAAATAGACACAGATGTGTTGTCTTAAGGCTCAGTGAGGCTAGACGACCTTTCTCGATATTTTATTGGGTGACGACTCAAAGAAACTTCCTTGTTGCCCAAAATAGATGCCCTTATAATCTCTTACAAATTTCATGAACCTCTTTCGAATACCTTAAAAGCGGGTACTTCGGGGGCACCCGGGGTTCAGCGTGCGTCACACTCGGGTTACCTAACACACACTTCTTGCCATAGCTATTAGTAAACTTAAGAGGGGAAAGAGAGCAAGGGCTAATATGTCATGTATGTTTATATGTACTAAGAGCGATTGTAAACACCGGGACCCAAGGCGGTCCAATATCAGGGTTACTCGATGATGAAAATAATACTTGCTCACAGGCAAAGGTGTCGAAAATGATGTTTCTCTTGTTGAGAATTTCCTTTTTTCAAAAGTAAAAATCTAAAAATTTCTATTTTATTCCTACTTTTATCTTATTTTATGTTTTATTTTATTTTATTTTAGTTTCGCGGCAATCGGTGGCCTGCGGTCTCGAGACAGCACGGTGTGCATGAAGCGCAGAGCCCATGGCAGCAAACTCAGGGTGCCGCACACAGTTGCGGCCAAATGTGTGGCCTCGCGTGAGGCCGCACCTCACACCTCATATGAGGCTGCATCACAAATGACATGCGGCCCCAAGGCTGCATGCCACTTGAGGCCGTATGTCACTCAAATGGCATGTGGCCTCTCTTGATCCCCCAGTCGTGCCTGCGCAGTCACTTTTTACCTGTAAGAAAATCAAAATTTAGGACTGAAAAATATCTATGCATTTCATGTTTTTATGTTTTTTTGGGACAATGAGATAAAAAGATGTTTTGTCTTTTTCCATTTTGGGGAAAGGCCAGGGAAATAAAATGGAGACGTTGTCTTCATTTTGAGGGGCTAGCTTTGAATTATATAGGTTTTTCTCTCTAGAGAAAAAGGGCAGACGAGGGTTTTTCAAGAAAAAAAGCTTAGGAATTTCAAGATTTAATTTTTCTTCTTTCTCTCTAAAAAATAAATCATTCTTGGTTTGCTTCGAGCAAGGAAAATTAATTTCTTTGGCTTGATCTGTAACGACCCAAAAAGGGCCTAGTCGGATTTTACATGCTAAGTCGGGAAATTAAGGGTATTTTGGTAATTGTGTATGTGGGAATTTGAGTAATTGAGGACTAAATTGCAAGATTAATTAAAGTGTTAAGTGAAGAGTTTATCTAGTCAGTAGTGTGTATGGTGCTAAGGATGAAAAGAAAGTCAAAGATTTGGAATCTTTGGTCATATAGGAGCATGCCATGTGTTTTGGTAGGTGAGCATTTAATGAAAAGGGAAGAGAGAGGGAAGGGAGGGGCAGAAAATGGGATAGTTTCTCGTGGAAGTTGTCTCTTTCTCCTCTTTCTTCATTCTTTCCCATTCTCTCTACTCTTCCTTTCTTCATTTTCTGCTCTCAACCTCTCCCTTGTGTGCTTCTTTGAGGGTTGAGTTTGGATTTCTCTGAGTTTGAGCTGGTTCAAGAGGTAAGTGCTGGGTCTATTGTGGATTTTAGTTATTTCTTTTTCTCCCCATTTTTATATTGGTTTGGTTGGATTCTAGGTTTTTGATTCAAGTGTTTTGGTTATTTGCAAGTTCCGGATAAGAGGGTGGATAAAGGGAAAGAAAAGGTCTGAGCTTGAAGGTGGAGAGTGGGTGTTGAAGCTTCTTCTACCAGGTTTGGGAGTTGTCTGCTTGCTTTCTCTTTCGGATAAAGTGTGTGTGTTGTGTTTAATTTTGTGAATTTTGAGTGGTTTTGCATGTGTTAGCCTGATGAGATTGTTAGTAATGTATATTAGTGATTGAGATGAAAGTATGTGAGTTTTGTAGAGAAGATGCATGAATTAGGGTAAATGATGTTCTTGACATTATTATGTTGTATTCTTTTGATTCCTAGTTGAATTTATTGTTTAATTTAGTGTAAATTGAGTGTATTGTGGTTTTTGAGCATGTTTTGGAAGGCCTTGTAGTGATGAGGTAGGTGTTATTGTATGATAGTATGGTTTGGATTTGATTTTGAAGTTTGAGCATGTGAATTTTGTGCTGAGGAATTGGGTAACGCGACTCTGTCACGATCGTAATGCTTATTGAAAGCGCGACAGAGCCGCTTGATTACAGCTTCTCGCGGGCCGTTCGGATGAGACTCTTCATGACACGTGAAAATCTTCACGAGTCGTGAAGATTGCCCGTTCGGATGTGAGACTGCTCGATTTGATACGAGTCTAAATAGCTCATATTTAATCCATGTTTTAGGTTTAAAATAATGTTTACGTATAGTTAATTGTGTTAGAAATAGGTATGTTTTATGCTTTTGTTTGAGTTTTGTGTGTGCAGGAGAAATTGGAGAAGATTGGAGAAAAGGAGCAGAATTAGGCCAAGGAAGAATCATTATGTCGCGAGCGTGACAAGCATCACGAGCGCGATAGGGAGCATCTTGCGAAGAAGAAGAGAAGAAGAGAAGACAAGAAACCAAAGGAGAAAAGTGTTCTGTCGCGAACGCGACAGGACGCTCATTTAAAGGGAGCAAAGAGAAGGAGGAAGGAAGCCAGCGTGCAGCATCGCGAGCAAGGCCACCATCGCAAGGTCGCGACAAGGCACGGTGGGAAGTCAGCACGAGCAAAGTGGAGCGAAGAGCAAGGTGTGTTTCGTCGCGAGCATGACAGCCGGACGATCGCGACAGAGAGGGCCGTTGGAAGTTTAATTCAAATTTTGCCTTGAAGAAATATGACTTTTCACCAAGCTTTGCAACCTTCCTAATGGACACTTGAAGGAACATATCTCTTGGAATTTTATAAATAGTAGATTTAACTGTAATTTTAAAGGTTGAATAGTTTTATTTGAATTTTTATTATTAAGATTTCTGTAATTAGAAAGTACATTTCTTAGTTAAAGTTAAAAGTTAGATTTCTATATTTTGAAGAGAAGATTACTTGCAAGGAAGAAGAAATCCTTTATGGAAGGGAAAAGGGTTGAAAGATCTCTTTCTTATTTCTCATCTTTACTTCTTCTTTGTAATTATTTTATGATGAATATATGAACTTGATTATTTAATGATATATTTTATTGTTCATATCAATTTAATTATTCTTTCTTGTAGAATTTTCTATTAGTATTTTATGCGTGATCATTATAAGTAAGTATTTAATTGAAATAATAAATTCATACTTATATCTAATGGAATTTCATCATGGAAATATTATTTGAGAAATCATAATATTAAAATGATTGCTATAGGTTGTTTATTATTCTTGAAATTTGCATGAATAACACTTTAATTCATTAATGAAAATTGTGAGTTAGAATTATAAATGCATATTTTAGGCACTCTAATTTATGTTGAAAGAGTAAATTGGAATTTTATTAAACTTGGCTTGCATGATAAGAATAAATTTATAATCAAGAATAATTAATTCAAGTTCTATTTATTTATTTTATATCATTAATATTTTATCTTCTCCGATTATCTATAATTAGGTTAATTAGGATTAGACATAGTTATTCCACTTTCACTCAACAAATTAATGATCATTGTAAGCAAGATTAAAATTGGGTAGTAATAGTGTGTAATGATTAGCACATTCCTCGTGGGATTGACATCTTTTGCACTATTTCAGTACACCATATGCTTGCGGAATTGGTACATATAAAATAAGCCAACAAGTTTTTGGTGCCGTTGCCGGGGAGTGATGTTAATTTATTGCCATTGTGAAACTTGATTTATGATTTTGGATTACAATATTTATGTATTTTGTTTTGTTTGTTTGATTAATTGACTTATTTGTGTTGTTTTTACAGGATTTGATAAGTTCATGCCTAGTACTAGAAGTTCTCAAGAAGAGCTTGAACCTTTGAATCCTGAAATAGAGAGATATTTGTCAAGTAACAGAAAATCAAATAAAAAGATGAATAAGAATAAGAGACCAATAATGGCTAATGAGAAAAATCCACCAAGGTTCATGGATTTTGCTACACCCGCATTGAGTGGTGCTGAACAAGGTGTGGTAAGGTCTACGATAAATGCTAACCAATTTGAGATTAAACCTTATCTTTTGCAAATGATTCAAAATAGCATTCAGTTTTATGGTTTGGAAAATGAGGATCCTAATGCTCATTTGGCAAATTTATTAGAGATATGTGATACTTTTAAAATTAATGGAGTTTCTAATGATGTAATTAAGCTTAGACTTTTTCCTTTCACTTTGAAGGATAAAGCCAAGGCTTCGTTGAATTCAATAACTAGAGGATCAATAACCACTTGGGACCAATTTGCCCAAACATTCTTATCAAAATATTTTCCTCTAGCCAAAACTGCAAAAATTATAAAAGATATCACAACTTTTGTGCAAAATGACAATGAATCTTTGTATGAAGCATGGGAGAGATTTAAAGAATTGCAGAGAATGTGTCCTCATCATAACCTTCCAAGAGAGCTATTGATGCAAACATTCTACAATGGGGTGAATCCTACCACAGGAGGTACCATTGATGCTGCAGCTGGTGGTTCTTTGATGAGGAAAATAATAGAAGCTGCCTTTGAAGTGCTTAAGGAAATGGCTATGAACAATTGTATGTGGCCCACCGAAAGAGTAAGGGATTCTAATTCTAATGCTAGGGGGGTTCATGCCATAGATTCTGTTGTAGCCTTACAAGCCCAAATAGAAGCTTTAACTCAAAAAGTTAGTAGCTTAGGAATGGGGGGTAATTCACAAAAGGTATGCACTATTTATGGCCAACAAGGTCATTCAAGTGAGGCATGTAATTTTGGAATAAATAACTCTAAAGAGCTAGTTAGTTTTATCCAAGGGCAAGGAAGGTAATCCATACTCAAACACATATAACCCTAGTTGGAGAAACCATCCTAATTTTTCTTGTGGTAATAGTAGTAACCAAAATAGGGGAGTAGGATTTCAATCACCTCAAGATAGGTTTGGAGCTTTAGAAGTAAAAATGGATAGGTTCTTAGAGGGGATTAATCTAAAATTTAGTTCACAAGAAGAGAACCAAAAGAGGCTAGAAAAAAAAATTTGATCAAATCACTAAAAATCAAGCCTCATCCGTATGCAAGCTTTTGATACCTTAAAGAATTCTCTTGTGAGTGCACCTATAATTACTTCTCCTAATTTGGAATTACCTTTTGAAATTATGTGTGATGCAAGTGACCTTGCTGTTGGATGTGTGTTAGGACAAAGACAAGGTAAAAATTTGCATGTGATTTACTATGCTAGCCATACATTGTCATCACCTCAAGTTAATTACACAACTACTGTGAAAGAAATGTTAGCGGTTGTCTACGCATGTGATAAGTTTAGGTCTTACTTATTAGGATCTAAAGTAATCATATATACGGATCATGCTGCATTAAGGTACTTATTTTCTAAAAAAGATGCTAAGCCTAGATTAATTCGTTGGGTTCTTTTATTGCAAGAGTTTGACCTTGAAATTAGAGAAAAGAAAGGGTCTAAAAAATTAGAAGCTGATCACTTGTCAAGGTTAAAAAATGATGAAGGACCTATAGGAGATAACAATGAAATAAATGAATCCTTTCCGGATGAATCTCTTATATCTATTGAGCAAGTAAATGGTCCTTGGTTTGCAGATTTTGCTAATTTTCTTGCTGTAGGAATTATACCTAATGATTTGACATGGCAACAAAGGAAAAAATTTTTTAGTGATGTCAAAAATTATCTTTGGGAAGAACCCTATTTATTTAAGATAAGTGGGGATGGTATTATTCGTAAATGTGTTAGTGAGGGTGAGTATGCAAACATTTTAACACATTGTCATTCATCTTTATATTCTTATCATAATGGTAGTACTAAGACTGCCTCTTGTGTGATAGAATGTGGTTTCTTTTGGCCTACGTTATTTCATGATGCTAGAGTTTTTGTAGCTCATTGTGATAAGGGTCAAAGAGCTGGTAACATTGGAAAGAGAGATGAAATGCCTTTGAATAATATCTTGGAAGTAGAGATATTTGATGTGTGAGGGATAGATTTCATGGTTTCCAACATTATTTGGTCAAAATTACATTTTATTTGGTGTTGATTATGTATCAAAATGGATTGAAGCCAAAGCAACATCAACTAATGATTCGAAGGTGGTGCTCAAATTCTTAAAGAAGATCTTTTCAAGGTTTGGAGTGCCAAGAGCCATCATAAGTGATGGAGGTAATCATTTTATTAATCGCACTTTTGATTCTTTATTGCATAAATATGGTGTGCATCATAGGGTAGCTACTCCATATCATCCACAAACTAGTAGTCAAGTAGAGGTATCTAATAGGGAACTAAAATGGATCTTAGAAAAAACAGTTTCTAGCTCTAGGAAGGATTGGGCAAACAAGTTAGATGAAGCATTATGGGCATATCACACCGCATTTAAAGCACCTATTGGAATGACACCATATAGGTTAGTATATGGAAAAGCTTGTCATTTGCCTGTTGAGTTAGAGCATAGAGCATATTGGGCTATTAGAGCTTTGAATTATGACATTAAAGATGCAAGTGTTAAAAGGTGTTTACAACTTAATGAACTTGATGAGTTAAGACTACTTTCTTATGAAAATGCTAAGATTTACAAAGAAAGATCTAAAAAATGGCATGATGCTCATATTAGATACAAAAGTTTCAAAATTGGGGATAAAGTTCTATTATATAATTCTAGATTGAAACTATTTCCTGGAAAATTGAGATCTAGGTGGAGTGGACCCTTTGAGGTCAACCAAGTTTTTTATCATGGGTATTTGGAGTTAAAGAATAGTAATGGTGAATTATTCAAAACAAATGGTCAACGATTCAAGGTCTATTTAGAGGAAACTTTTCATGGTAGAGAGGTTTCCTATATCTCTTTAAAAAAGGCTTGAAAGTTACTTGCATTTCTTTTTATTTTGTACTTAGTGTGATTTTAAGGTGTGTGGTATGTTGTTAATTAGATTTTAGTGTGCTTTTTGCTTTAATATATTACTAATATTGTTTTTTTTTCCACAGGGTGTCTTAGATAGTGAGGAATTCAACTTATTAAATTATAGTGTTGTTTTGAAAAAGAGAAAATTCTGTTCTTTGAAAATTCTTCACTGTCGCGCTCAGTTATTTTCACAAGCATTGTCGCGATCGCGCCTAGAAGGGAGTGCGTGACAGGAAAATGTAAGTTTTGGTAAAGCCATTCTGTCGCGAGCACAACCAGCGTCGCGAGCGCGACAGAGAGGTGAGCAAAAATTTTATCGCGTGATCGCGATGGGTTTGCGAGCAATTGTTTTGAAAATTCGTCTCTATCGCGAGGTCGCGACAGAGCACGGGATTTGAAAATTTTTGAATTTCAAATCGTTGCAACCCTATTATTTCACTACCCTATAAAAGCCTAAAGCCCTAACTACAGTTTTTTCTCTTCACTTTCAAGTTGTCCTTGACGTTTCTTTTGTTTTCAATCTAAAATCTCTCAAATCTTCTTCTTCTTCTCTCAAAGTTCTTAAAGTTTTCAGTTTGTTCATCCTCTATTTCTTCTTTGTGAGTTTATTTTGCTAGGTTTCTTCAGATTTCATTCACAATCAAGATGGTTAGAACTAAATCAGTGGGAGATAAGGGGAAGAAGGCGGCGGAGGGGTCTAGTGCAAACCAAGATCCTTTGCGTCTCCAAAACGGGTTTGAATGTCCATTCCCTATTTTTAATAAGGAAGAAGGTGATAAATTTGTATATTTTGACAAGAAAACTTATGTAGGCATGTGGCATGTGGATTTCTCTCTGTTAAATAAATTAGGCATCAATGATCAATTTGAAAAATATTTGAAATATATGAAATGGGGGAAGTTTGTTCACTTGAATTTACCTATTAAATGTGATTGGGCCTTAGAATTTTTTGTTACTCTTGACTATATTGACAAGGGTAGGGATAGGATGAAATTTAGACATCAAGGGACAGACTATTCCTTTGCATTCCCTGAATTGCATGAATGGTTTGGGTTTCCACTTAATGGGAAGAGATCTGATGCACATTTGTTTGATCCTAGGCCTGTTTGGAAGCATTTGTCTGGTCTTGATTCATTTAATAACAAGAATTCCACAAATCACCAAATTAAAGATGATGTGCTAATGCTTTTTCATAAATATTTATGTCATGCTTTATTTGGTAGAGTTGAGAGTTCTAAAGTTTAGACAAAAGACTTGTTTGTGCTTTATTTGCTACAATCTAAGAAAACCCCCTGCTCTATAGATTTCATTTTTGATGGTTTATATCATGCCTCTACTATAAAAAGTAAAACCATAGAGATGTGTCACATGGTGATCGGGATTATCTTAGGATGTCTAAGGGACTTACACAATTTTCATTTAGAGGAGAGTGAAACTGTTACTATGCTTGATGTAGTTTACTTGAGGCGGGCTAACATTTTGACAAAAGGCGGTTGGCCGCCCAAGTTTTTTAATAGAGGATTGCAGGTTGACAGTTCACCCCTTGACAAGGTAAAAGTAAGGCCCCTGAGTCATCCACAACAGCTGGAGGCAATGATGATGCTGCTGATGATGATGAAGATGATGAGGAGGAGGAAGCTGCCCCATTTGGAGCTGGTGAAGGAGCAAATGCTGGTTAGCAGCAGGTGATCAATAGGTTGGATGGCATAGAGGCTGCCAACCAAAGCATGGCTACTAGAATGGATTCTTTAGAGAGCACTATGAAGGTTGTCCACAAGGGACATAAGAGCTTGAGTCGCAAGCTTCTCTCATTTTTCAGAAAGCAAAACGTTGAGTTTTCTCCATCTCCACCTGATTCCCCTAGTGGGAATTGAGATACGTTTCTCCACACACTTTTTATTTTTAGTGTTATTTTTATTTTTATTTTATAGTGTTTTGTGTTTGCTTATATATATATAATTTTTATTGTTTTCACACAATGATGGCATTGTGTCCTTTAAGTGTGGAAGCATTGTTGTTATTGTATTTATTGTTGTTGTTATATTATATTTAGTTGTTGTGTAGCCTGTGTTTTGCATGTGCTGCTAGTTTAGGTTGTTAATATTAGGTATGTTGAGTAAACTTGTACATATGTGTGTTATTGTTTTTATGTATAGGTTGTTTTTGTGCATTATATTTTGGAGCTTATATATTTGGGAATATATGCATGAGTAAGCTGATATTTCTTTTAATTATGTCTATATATGCAATATCTTAAAAAATGTCATTTTCATTTTTATTTGGACAATTAATTGTACATAGTGAAGGTCATGACTTGGCAAAGCTCTTTACTATAGGGTCTTTTTAAGTTGGGTATCTTTTCACATGTATATAAGGATTATTTTGGCAATACATCACTTAGAATAGTTTGACCTATAGCTAAGTGAGCTTTTGAGCCTTATACTTTGAAATTTTTCTTGTATGAGAGCCTTAGTATGCTATATCCTCTAGAACTTGTCATTAGTAAATTTTGAGATTACATTTAGTATGGGATGTGCATGAGAAATGAAAAGGGAAATTAGATTAAACCACTTTGGCTTGCTATAAAAAAACTAACCTTTTTTGACTTTAGGTAGCCATTTTGAGCCTTAACCTATTTTTTTTGTTAAGCTTATTATTTAACCAAATCCTTTGCTAAACAATAACCATTCATTTTTATTACCCTTATTGTGTTGATAATTAGGATTACTATACTATGGGATATATTTGTTAGTATAAGCATGATTATAGTGATGTATAAGTAAATTCCCTTATTTTTTGTATCAAAAGTCCATTATTAGAAAAATCTAGTTTCTATAAAAATAAAAATAAGTGAGATGGAGCATAAAATGCACCCACTGAGAAAAGACTAAGAAAAAGAAAAAAAAAGAAAAGAAAATAAGTAAATAAATAAATAAAAGAAAAAAGCAATAGAAACTAGAGAACAAGGGTGGACATTAGGAAGGAAATTAGAATAGAAACTTTGAATATCATGCTTTACTTGGTTTTTACATTCCTTGTGGTATAGTTATACTTATTCTCTGCACAATATTAGCTACTTAAACCAAATTTATCTTACCTATACCAAAGCCAAGTTACAACCCTTTGTAAGACCCTTTGATTTCATATACTACTTTATACCAGTAGTGGAGATTTTTACTATTTACAAGCTTATGGTATGCAATGGTATATTTAAGGATTGAGAGAAACACTAACCTTGAAACACATTGAGTGATTGAGAGCTTAAGGAAAAAAATAGTGTTCGAGTGAGAATTATTTTAGGCAATGTCTTGTGTGAAATAATCTTTACATGTGTTAAGATATTCAACATCTTAAGATCAAACATTCTTGTGTTTGCAACTTTATGGTTTTCCAAAATGCGCATGATTGTTCAAGTATGATGGATAATGGTATTGATTGAGGTGTTGCATATTTAGACTACTTTGTTAAGAGATAAAGGTTTATACATGTCATTTCCAAGTATTTATCAAACATATAAGTAAGCTCCACAACTGTATGCAATTTTTTTATATGTTATTTATTTGTATTGTTTTAGTGTTTGTTATGTTTTGCTTGGGGACAAGCAAATGTTTAAGTGTGGGGGTTTGATATGAGTCTAAATACCTCATATTTAATCCATGTTTTAGGTTTAAAATAATGTTTACGTATAGTAAATTGTGTTAGAAATAGCTATATTTTATATTTTTGTTTTAGTTTTGTGTGTGTAGGAGAAATTGGAGAAAAGGAGCAGAATTGAGCAAAGCAAGAATCATTTTGTCGCGAACGCGACAGGGAGCGCCAAGCCAAGAAGAAGAGAAGAAAAGAAACCAAAGGAGAAAAGTGTTCTGTCATGAGCATGACAATGGTCGCGAGCGTGACAGGACGCACATTTGAAGGGAGCAAAGAGAAGGAGGAAGGAAGCCAGCGTGCAGCATCACGAGCAAGGCTACCATTGCGAGGTCGCGACAAGGCGCGGTGGGAAGTCAGCGCGAGGAAAGTGGAGTGAAGAGCAAGGCGTGTTTCGTCGCCAGCACAACAGCCGTCGTGATCGCGACAGAGAGGACCGTTGGAAGTTTAATTTAAAATTTGTCTTGAAGAAAGATGGCTTTTCACCAAGCTTTGTAACCTTCCTAAGGGACACTTGAAGGAACATATCTCTTGGAATTTTAGAAATAGTAGATTTAACTGTAATTTTAAAGGTTGAATAGTTTTATTTGAATTTTTATTATTAAGATTTCTGTAAGTAGAAAGTACATTTCTTAGTTAAAGTTAAAAGTTAGATTTTTATGTTTTGAAGAGAATATTACTTGCAAGGAAGAAGAAATCCTTTGTGGAAGGGGAAAGGGTTGAAAGATCTCTTTCTTATTTCTCATCTTTAGTTTTTCTTTGTAATTATTTCATGATGAACATATGAACATTATTATTTACTGATATATTTTATTATTCATATCCATTTAATTATTCTTTCTTGTAGAATTTTCTATTAGTATTTTATGCATGATTTTTATAAGTAAGTATTTAATTGAAAGAATAAATTCGTACTTACATCTAATGCAATTTCATCATGAAAATATTATTTGAAAAATCATAATATTAAAATGATTGCTATAGGTTCTTTATTATTCTTGAAATTTGCATGATTAACACTTTAATTCATTAATGAAAATTGTGAGTTAGAATTATAAATGCATATTTTAGGCACTCTAATTTATGTTGAAAGAGTAAATTGGAATTTTATTCAACTTGGCTTGAATGATAAGAATAAATTTATATTCAAGAATAATTAATTCAAGTTCTATTTATTTATTTTATATCATTAATCTTTTATCTTCTCCGATGATCTATAATTAGGTTAATTAGGATTAGACATAGTTATTCCACTTTCACTCAACAAATTAATGATTATTATAAATAAGATTAAAATTGGGTAGTAATAGTGTGTAATGATTAGCACATTCCTCGTGGGATCGACATCTTTTGTACTATTTCGGTGCACCGTATGCTGGCGGAATTGGCACATATAAAATAAGCCAACATGATTCTTCACGAAGTTCTTCATGAGTCATGAAGAATAGCCCGATCGACTGGTTTGCTTGCTCAGCAAGAGATTTTCGCTCGGCAGGGTCGCCCGCTAGGCAGAAGAGCTCTGCTCGGCGTAGCATGCACAGCTCGGCAGTCGGGCTTGTGTGCGAGTCGTCCATCTCGGTACGACTCGTGCACAAGCAATTGTGGCCAGCATGAGTTGTGCACCATAGCACGACTCGTGCCAGCCCACTTTTCTACTGTCGCAAGTCGTGCATCGCGACACGTGTCGCGACAGCCCCATTTTTGGCCAGTAGCGCTACGGCTACTGCATCACATTTGCGACAGTGAGCCTCCTCCTGCCTGTTCCGTTTTGCCTGAAATGCTTTCTTCTCTCTTTTTGTATGGCTTCCTTGTACTGTATAAGTCATGTTTGTATTTTATGCAAGTGTATATTGATGTTGTAGGGTTGTGTAAATAATTAATGATATGTTAGTGTTTGAATACTTGTTTTGCCATTGTCTAGTGATGAAGATAAGAGTGAGTAAGTTGAGCCTGAAGTGTCATAGTAGTGGATAGATAAGCACGCTTATATAGGGATATAAGAGTGCAGCTCCCTATGTTTGCCCCGTTTGGGTCTTTTGGCCGACCTCCGAGATGGTCATTCATAGTGAGCGATAAAGTGTTTTGGGACTTCGGTCTCCATTACTTTTGATAAAACTCAGTGTAGTGTGTGATTCAGGATTCGGTCTCTCACTATTGATACTATTTGTAGTATCCCCTATAATGTAGCGCTCTCATATCCACGGCTAGTGAGTTTCAGGCTAGGGTCTTGAGTTGTGTGAGCTTATGTGCAGAGTAGTGCTATGTCTGATGAATGATTTAGTTGTTAGTGTATTAAATTGTGTTTAGTACTATTAAGTTAATTGCATAAATGTACAGTGATTATGCTTTGCGCATGTTGACTGTCGCTATTATTAGTGATCTCGGTAACTGATGCTTGTTTATATGTTTTTCGCATGATAATACTTGTATATTGTTTAGTGCTATGTTATCTTTGTTCCTCCCCACTAAGTGTTATCGTTAACATGGGTTATTTTCCCGTGTAGGTGGCAGGATTTTGGTTCAGTTGGAGTCGCGCATCTGCAGGGTCGGCCACATAGGAGTAGAATTTTGTTTTATTTTATTCTCCTCCTATAATTTTTTTGTATATTTTTTGGTTATGTAATTATGATCAAGGATGGTTATTTAATTTTTTTGGATATTGTATATAATTATATTTTGATTATATATGATATATGATTTTCTATCATTGTATAGTGTATGCTTCCGCTGAGATGTATGTATGTTCTAAGTGAGGGTCGCGTAGCGCTCTGGTATCCTTCCAACGGAGGTATCGGGGTGTTACATGATCATTCCATCAGAATCATTTCTTGAGTTTTTTTATTTGTTAAAAACTTAGATTTTCTCAAACTTTTTATGTGTTTTGCCACCGCAAAATCAACAAGGAGACGGATTAAGACATCATTTTTTTCGATCTATAAACTCTGAGGGTAAACATTCTTGAACCCATTCTCGTTTAATTTTGTTTATCATTATTGTTGTTAATATTTTTTTTGTTATCATTACCATGTTTATCATTTATTTCCAGCATTTTTAGTGCTATTGCTTACTATTGGCTTTCCTTTCTTTTTATTATCTTTTCATCACTATGCACCCCTGCACCTTCATTACTATTACTATTATTATTATTATTATTATTATTATTATTATTATTATTATTATTATTATTATTATTATTATTATTGTTGTTGTTGTAACACCCTTATGCCCTATACGTATACTGCCGACTTAGCGATACTGTGCGATTACCATGTTCGGTTAACTGTCATTCACTTATGAAATTACGGGTCTTTTTTTTTTGTACACTCATATTTACTAACACTAAGTTCACTTAACACTTTATTCACTTATTCACTTTACATACCATTTAACATTTGCATTTGCATTTACTTAGTTAC
This sequence comes from Excoecaria cochinchinensis, assembly GCA_947683425.1. Classification (NCBI taxonomy): domain Eukaryota; kingdom Viridiplantae; phylum Streptophyta; class Magnoliopsida; order Malpighiales; family Euphorbiaceae; genus Excoecaria; species Excoecaria cochinchinensis. Next base: position 1,198,923 of record CANTUQ010000158.1, read on the forward strand.
CGATGACCAATAACTGTCTTATTTACTATTCATTTGGTATAAATTTCGGCAGTATAATGTCTTGTAAATTGCACTACCCAAACCTGCAAATTGAAATATCCACAGCCCCAGCAAAGGCACAACAACAATATCATCCTATATCCATACATTTCCCATCCGCCGTTCATCACACAGTCACAAAATAATCCACACAGATAAAATAACATATAACATCATTACATGCCCAAAATCAAATACTAGATAAGTATATACATGCCACAATTTATCCATTACATATACAAAATAAAATCCACTTTTGCTTCTTTAGCTTGCTCCACTAAAATACCGAGGTATGCTGCTCTAGTCCTATGGGGTACCTACACGCAGTCAAAAACAATTATGTGCTGAGCATTAGAATGCCCAGTGGTGGTTACCAATCTATAAATTTCCTAAGTAATTTATATATAATTAACATACTTTGATTACATATTCTTATTATTCTCACTTATTGTTATTTATATTTATTTCACTTATTAAGTCACTTAATTGATCTCATATTTATTTAATTCATCCCTTAATTAATCACATAACTATGAATTTAATCACTTAATTACACTTTTATTCACTTAATTACACTAATTATTTTATTACCTCACTTAATTATTTATTGTTTTTTTCCCTCTATTACACTTAAATCTTTTTATTCCACTTTTTATTTTCTAAATTACATTTACCCTTACAATTTTTTTTTCCAAGATTTCCAATTATATCCTTATCTTTTATATTAATTTCACTTATATCCTCACTTTTCACTTTATGCCACTTATGTCCTTATTTTTACACTTATTCCAATTTTATCATTTCCTTTTTCATTAATTACCTTTATGTCCCCACAATTTCACAAATACCATTTATGTGCCATCTTTTACCACAATTACACCTATGTCCTCACTATTATACATAATTACCAAAATACCCTTATTTATTCAATATTTAAACTATTAATCACTTTTAATCTCTTTTTTCACTTTTATCATTATTTGATTTATCAAATTACAATTATTCCCTTTTCACTTCATTTTTCCACTCATTAACTTACAATTTAGCCAATTTAAATTTTAGTCCCTGTTTTATCACTTTTTCACTATTTCCTTTTTTTAACCCCATATTTCATTAAAATTACCATTTTACCCTTCTATTTACACTTTTAACCAATTTTCACCAATTTTTATTAACTTTTAGTAAAATTACCGTTTTACCCCTAAATTTTCTTTTTACTCCATTTTTGTCCTGTTTTCACTCATTTTCACTAATTTTACTAATTTAACCAAATTTAACACATATTTACCAATATGCCCCTAATATGGACCCGGTAGAAAATCTACTAACCGGATATGCGGGACATGGGCGCCACAGACCCATTTCAATAAAAAATGATCCCAGTAGGGTCATTTTGACTTCACTGCACTGCACTATACTGAACACTGATTATCACTGAACACTGTGACAAGCCCTCATTGGCCTATTAATAGTGACTCGCCATGACTCATACTGCGGTGTGGAATCCCTATGGCTAGCCAATTATATCCTGGACTAGATATCACTACCAGACAACTACTAAGGGCAATATTTCTTCAAAATTAATATAAATATCACTTTATGTCAATATGTAAATTTCATCATAAGTCTCATTTTCACATGCCACTTTACATGCCCATTCATTTATCATTATGCTATCATAAAATGCCAGTATATTACATATACAATCAAAACACACATATATCCACTCACTTATATCATTCAGCCAAGGATTCAATTTTCCATATCATACACTATAATTTTATTTAGTCACACAATCACACTTATTTCATGTTATACATGCCTTATATACCAATTTCATGCCATCATTCATCACAAAACCCATTTATTTCTCTTGTATTATATTCGGCCATAACACTAAATTTTCTTCATGAATTCTCTTCCACTTTTTAATCATTCCATTATGCAATACACATGTTATACTTACTATATACACCATTCTCATGCTATAAATTATCTTAAAATTCATTAAATTCCCTTAGGTTCAATTCGGCCTCACTTAGGTTTTACATACCACTTTGATTTAATTTTATCTAATCATGTTTATACATTAATTTAAGTCCATTAAACATGAATATCACATTACATTTAATTAAACACATCATTTTCATATACCTAACCTTAGACATAACCTAAAAATCAACACAAACATTAGGAAAAGTGTAGATTTAGTAACCACAAACCTCTTTTTCAAGCTTTATATCACTCTAGAGTTGTTTTTCCTTTCTTTTAGCTTGAGGAAACTCCTCCTCCTTGGGTGAACCTACCATGGCAGAATATAAAATCCTCATATCTTAAAAATCAAGCCTCAAATATAAAATCTAACATCATAATCATGTTCTACAGCCCCAAAAACCTCTATAGGGACCAATTAAACAATTTAAAAACCCTTGAATCAAAAAAACTCACCCTAAACTTTGCTCACTTGATTTCTCCACTTCCAGTGCACCAAATGGACTCAAGCCACTTCCAAAATGTTATAGAGGAGCTGAAATTTAGTTAGGGAGCTAAGATTTGAGAATAAATTAGAGTAGACGAGATGAAAATAGAGGAAAGAGAGAGAAAAGAGGTTATATTTTCGGGGACGAAGATGATCCCGACTTTTACTGGATTTCTCTAGATAAATCCAGCCATTTCTCCCTTTATATAGCCCCCTTATGAACCTAACCGGTCCAACCAAAATAAACCAAAATTTTGGTTTTTCGGTTCATTTACACTTTTCCAAAGCATCTATATGTTCCTCTCATTATTTTTACACTTACTTGTACGATGTTTCTTATGATTTCATTATGCATGATCACAAATATTAATCATTCATATTTGACATTAACTCAACTAATAGTACCTCATTTAATATCGGGACTTTGGAAAACCCAAAGGAAATTTTGATAGCATCCGATGTAACTCCTAAAGAGAGGTTTAAATTTTAGAGAATTTTTAAAAAATATGAAAAAGTCTTTGCCTGGACCTACGAAGACATGCCGGCAATTGATCAAGAAGTTGCTGAACATGCCATTCCAACCTATCCAGAATGCAAGCCAGTCAAATAGAAGCTTAGAAGGCTAAGACTGGAGTGGCCAGAAAAGGTAAAAGAAGAGGTGTACAAACAGATTGAAGCCAAGTTCCTAGTAGAGGTTTAGTACCCAACTTCATTAGCTAATATTATCCCCGTAGCCAAAAAGGACGGAAAGGTTCGAGTATGTGTCGACTACCGGGACCTGAATAAAGCTTGCCCAAAAGATTACTTTCCTTTGCCCATATCGATGTGCTAGTAGATAGTGCGGCTACATGCATGATGTACAGTTTCGTGGATAGGTATGTAGCGTATAACCAGATCCTCAATAAGATTGTGGATCGAATTAAGACAGCCTTCATCACTGAGTGGGGTACATTCGCTGATAGGGTCATGCCTTTTGGATTAAAAAACGCAGGAGCAACATACCAAAGGATAGGTATTAAGATCCTTGATGACTTAATCCACAAAGAGGTGGAAGTATTCGGTCACTCGAGAGGGGCATTTCAAGGCCTTGGAGAAATTCTTTCAGAGGATTGATAAATATAACCTTCGCGTTAACCCCAAGAAATGCATTTTCAGAGTCACCTCGAGTAAGTTGTTAGGCCACATGGTGAGTCAGAGGGGAATTGAAGTGGACCCTGATAAGGTCAGGGCAATCAGAGATATGCCAACACCTCGAAAGGAGAAAAAAGTCAGGAGTTTCTTAGGCAAACCGCAGTACATCAGGAGGTTCATTTCCATGCTTGCTTCGGTATGCGAACTAATTTTTAAGCTCCTCAAGAAGAATCAACCAGTCCGGTGGAATGATGACTGCCAAAAAGCTTTTGATGTCATTAAGGATTACCTCCTAAACCCCCCCCCCCGCAAGTCCTACGGCCACCACGGCCTGTCAAACCATTAATCCTTTACCTAGCAATGGAGGAGAATTTTGTAGGTGCTATGATGGCCCAGGAAGATGAATTTGGGGTTGAATTTGCAGTTTACTCTCTCAGTAAGAAATTCCTACCTTGTGAGGTCAAGTATGTTGAAGTGGAAAAGATCTGTCTGGCAGTAATCTGGGCTTCAAAGAAACTAAGACATTACTTCTATTCTTACAAAGTGCAGGCGGTCGCCAAACAAAACCCTCTTCGGTACCTAAAGGAGCCACCCTCCTTACTAGAAAAAATGGGGAGGTAGCTGATATTACTATAAGAATTTAATGTGAAGTACATCACCAAAAAGACCATTAAGGGTCGGGCAGTTGCAGAGTTCCTAGCCGACCATCCAGTGGAAGGTGACCAATTTGAGTATGAATTCCCAGACGAGGACGTGGCAGCCATCACAGTACAGAAGTGGCAGATGTACTTCGATGGAGCAGTGAATAGCAAGGGGGCCAGAGCGAGAGTGATTTTAGTAACCCCAGAGGGTGAGAAGCTCCCCTTAGCTAAGAAATTGAGATATAGAGCCACCAATAATGAAGCTGAGTACGAAGCCTGCATCTTCGGGTTGAAAGCACTCTCAGCGGTGGGGGCAAAAGTAGTAGAGATCTTCGGAGACTCATCCTTGGTAATCCATCAGGTCAGGGGTGAATGGTCCATCAAGGAAGAGCGACTATTACCCTACGTAAGGTGTTTGAAGGAATTAAGTGGTCAGTTTGAAATTTGCACTTTTAACTATGTGCCCCGAGATGAGAACCAATTAGTGGATGCCCTAGCCACTTTGGTGTCTATGTGGGATAACCCAGAAGAGATAGCCATGAAGTATGTACTCATTTCTAGTTTAGATAAGCCATACTTTGAAACTGAGTAGGTCGGGGATGTTGAGGCCATTGACGGAAAGCCATAGTACTACGATGTCCAGAATTATCTGGAAAAGTCAGTATTCCCAAAAGAGGCCACTAAAAAGGACCAAAGGATGATTCGTAAAATATCCGCCCAGTTCATCAATGTAGATGGTGTGCTATACAAGAGGCAAGCTGATGGCATACAACTAAGGTGCTTGGATAAGAATGAAGCAAGAGGGTTATGGAGGAAACCCATGCAGGGGTGTGGAGCCCATATAAATGGTCTAGCTCTGGCAAAGCAAATCATGCGATAGGGGTTCTTCTGGCTGACAATGCACACGGATTGTTATAAGTATGTGAAGCAATGCCAACTATGCCAACAGTATGCCAATCTAAGACACTTACCAGTTTCAGAGTTATGCAACCTTACATCTCCATGGCCATTCGCAGCTTAAGGGATTCACATCATAGGGGAAATACATCCGACAGCCTCTAACAGGCATAGATTTATCATAGTCGCTATTGATTACTTCACTAAATGGGTAGATGCCAAATCCTTTAAGAAGTTGGGTGCTCGAGAAATGGCTCGATTCATTAAACGACATCTAATTTGTAGGTACGAACTCCCGCATCACATCGTGTCGAATAACGGGGTACAGTTCCAAGCTGAAACCAAGCAGATGCTCAAGAAGTATGCCATCCAACACCATAAGTCTTTCCCTTACCAATCGCAAGCTAATGGGGCAGTCGAAGCAGCTAATAAGAACATCAAGAGGATACTGGCTAAGATGGTGCAAACCTATAAAGATTGGGCCGAGAAATTGCTATTTGCACTGTGGGGCTACAGGACCACTGCTAGAAGTTCTACGGGAGCTACACCTTTCTCCTTAGTTTATGGGACAGAAGCATTTCTACCGGTAGAAATCGAACTCCAATCCATGAGGGTGGTAATGAAAGCTGTTAGCCTTTTTTACATGCTAAATCCACAAGTATACGGTGTACCGGTTATACTACAAAAGATGTCGATCCCACGAGGAGTGTGTTAATTATTACACACTATTACTACTCAATTTTAATCTTGTTTACAGTGATCATAACGTTGTGAGTTAAATCTAAACTACTCTATCATATAAACTAATTGAACCTGTGACACCCCTTACCTACACGTAGAGAACTTCACCCTACGAAGATGATGAAGGTCCCCGGTAGATAAGGGTTGCCACCCACAGACGCTCAAACAGAATCAATCATTGCACACCAATTTCATATACAAATGAATAAATAAAAATTTCATAATTTATCTGAGAAAAGACCATGGAGCAAAATATTGCATTTCATTAATATGACAAAAGTGGCTTTACATATTCCAAAAGATACAAAAGTGCCTCAGCACCATAGAATGATTACATATACTAATAACAAAATCATTTATAAAATATCCTTTACATAGGTTCAAAAGTACAAGACTATAATATATATAAAAAAAGAATACAAGGCCTAATTACAAAATCTTCTATCCACTAGTTGTGTTGGCCCTGCTGATGCGAAACCCTCGGTTCGACCCTTCAAATACACCTGCACGGATAAAACACCCGTGCTAAGCGAAATCGCTTAGTGGGGAAATAAAGATGCACAACGACCACTCATAGTGGCGTCAACAAATAATCACAAGCGTATGGCAAAGTTAATTGTTAAGATGTCATAAATTAACTTAACACATAACAGTACTATAGTCATATTATCCCCAATAAGCAATAATTCAGAAATTCACATATAATAACAAATAACATTGTTGCACCTGCTATATCAAAATAGTGGATAACGAGTACGCATAGATAACCGAAGGTATTAACAGTATTCTCATAACACATAGATACTCGAGGGTATCAAAACAATATTTTAATTTTGTTCCAAAATCATTTTCGTGTAGATTCAGAACAATGGGATCACGAAGATCCAGTCGGGGGACCTGATCAGGGCCCAAATCATACACTAGCTGCAACAACACTAGCTCTATTAGGCATGCCTAACAATCCACTTATTCGACTCTAGCAGGTCATACATAATCCAAGGCACATTTCAATTCACAACATATGTTTGCATCATGTTTTATTCACGATATAGGAAGCATATAAACACATTCATATATACATCTATAGACTATACATAACTCTAGAAGTAATGCAAATTGGAAAGTTAAATATTGTAATCATAAAAGAGAAGTCAAAAAGAAAAGCTAGAGGGTGTCGCACTCGCGACAAAGGCGAAGTTGGCCTCCAGTCGCACTCACGGTGAGCCTCGCGCTCACGTGGAGATAAAAACAGATCTCACTGTCGCGCCCGCAACAGTGAGTACCTGCAAGAGCTATCGCGGGCTCGCGCGCAGGTGCGCACTCGCGACATAGGAGTCCCCGCTGCGTATGCCCGACCGCTCGTAGCTCGGTGCGCTCGGTGGGACAGAGATCACCGAGCTCTGTCGCGACCTCGCGACAGAGTCGGGATTTCCACTCCCAACGCCAAAATCTCCAGAAATTCATTCTCCACTTCCACCCACTCACTCATTTGGTTCCAAAACTCAGTTCTAAGTAAATCCTTCATTCAAACCATTATACACAACATAAACATGCCCTTTGAACTCATTATTGTCATCAAATCAAGCAAATCACAAAATCAAAATCCAAAAATTCTCATACCAGCAATTTCTAAGAAAACATGCAAAATTTCCACATTTTAACTCCATCCTTCACAACCCATGCTTCTCAACTCAAATTAAATAATACCCATAACTCATAGAAGCCAAAACACACAATCCATATCATCAATTCCAATCATAATATAGAAATCATCAAAATACACAAAATACACAAATGTTCCCAGACCTCAAAATATGGCGTCTCAATCTCGAGCTCCACTACCACTCGCGATATCCTTGCCTTTCGTCTCCTTAGGCGAAATCTCTGAACCACAAAACCCAGCAAAACTAGAATTCAACCTCAAACATACACTTAGGTACAAAACTCACTCAAAGAAAGGAAGAAGGAAGGACACTAAATTACAAACTTACCAACCAACTCCAACTACCCCAACTCACCACAGCTCACTCGATTCCAACAAAAGAAGAATTATAGAAAGAAATAAAGTGAAAGAAGAAGAAAATGAAGAAGTAATGGGAAGAGAAGGGAAAAGAAGAAGAAAATGGGATAAGAACAAGGGGAAGAAAAGCTGTCCCTTTTCTTCTCTCTCCCATGCCACATGGCAACTCCCCATTAGGCCACATACTAACTGCACCTAACTCCCATCCTTCAAGATACACTCAAGACTAATCTCTTAATCATACACTACTCCCATACACTCACTCACACCTAACCATAGCCCACAACACAAACTACTCTAATACACTCAGTCGCACTAAACACAACCCAACTAAGCATAAAAACAAATTAATTTAACCAAAAATAAACACATGCACAAAATAAACCACGCATATTTACACGCACACAAGGCTCACTCTACTAGGGTGGTTTCGGGGTGTTACAATACTCCCCTCCTTAACAAAATTTTGTCCTCGAAATTCTCACTTGATCCAAATAGTTGAGGATACTGAGTCCTCACTGCCTCCTCCGGTTCCCAGGTCGCTTCCTCAACACCGTAATGTTGCCAAAGCACTTTTACCAACGGTATCTGCTTATTTCGAAGCTGCCTGACTTCTCTGGCCAAGATCTCTTTTGGTTCCTCGTCAAAAGAAAAATCTGATTGAACCCGAATATCTTGCAGTTTGAGCACATGTGATGGATTTGATCGGTAGCGACGGAGCATAGATACATGAAAGACATCATGTAACTTGGCTAATTCTGTCGGTAATGCTAACCGATAAGCTACCGGACCTACCTTTTCTAAAATCTCATAAGGACCGATAAATCGGGGACTCAACTTTCCTTTCTTTCCAAAACGAAGAACTTTTCACCACGGAGAAACTTTCAGAAAGACCTTGTCACCGACTTCATACTGGATATCTCTACGCTTTAAATTAGCATACGTTCGCTGTCTGTCTTTGGCTGCTTTCAGATTCTGTTGCATAATTCTAACTTTCTCTTCCGTGTCTCTTATTATCTCCGGACCTATTATAGCTCGTTCCTATAATTCAGTCCAACACACTGGTGTTCTACATCTCCGCTCATACAACACCTCATAAGGGGCCATTCCGATGCTTGCATGGTGACTATTATTATACGCGAATTCCATCTGAGGCACATATCGATCCCAATTTCCAGAGAATTCCAAAGCACAACCCCGAAGCATGTCTTCAAGAATCTGAATAACTCTCTCAGACTGACCATCGGTCTAAGGATGAAACGCTGTACTGAAGTTTAGCCGAGTACCTAAAGCTGACTGAAGTTCTTTCCAAAACTTGGATGTAAACCGAGGATCTCGATCCGACACAATGGATAACGGAACACCATGAAGCCTGACTATCTCTCTAACATATATCTCTGCCAACTTATCCATAGAATAATCCAACCGAACAGGCAAGAAATGCGCTGACTTTGACAATCTATCCACTATAACCCATACTGAGTCATGCTTGCGCTGCATTAACAGCAAGCCAGTCACAAAATCCATCGTAACATCGTCCCATTTCCACTGAGGAATGGGTAAGGGGTTAAGCAAGCCCGATGGAACTGGGTGCTCGGCTTTCACTTGCCGACACACTAAACACTTCGAGACAAAATCCACTATATCCTTCTTCATACCCGGCCACCAATAATGCTGCTTGAGATCTCGATACATCTTATATCCACCCGGATGCATAGTAAAAACTGATGAATGGGCCTCATGCAAAAGCTTCTTCTTCACATAACTCACATTCGGTACACATAACCGATTCCCATACTTAAACACTCCTTTCCCATCTACTGAAAATTCATTTCGCTTACCATTTTTCACCGCTTGATAAGCACGCTGCAAAATAGGCTCACTTAACTGTGCATCCACAATCTCTTGCCTCAAACTCGATCTAGCTTTTAACTGAGCAATCAATGCACCTTCTAAATCAAATCCCCACCTCCCTCTGCTAACAGACAAAGCCAAAATTTACTTTCTGCTAAGAGCATCCGCCGCCACATTTGCTTTACTCGGATGGTAGTCAATAATACAGTCATAATCCTTGAACAGTTCTAACCACCTTCACTGTCTCAAATTTAACTCTTTCTGGGTCAGCAAATACTTCAAACTCTTGTGGTCAGTGAAGATTCTACACTTTTCTCTATACAAATAGTGCCGCCACACCTTAAGTGCAAACACTACCGCCGCTAACTTTAAATTATGCGTCGGATAGTGTTGCTCGTGAGGCTTCAGCTGCCTGGAAGCATAGGCAATTACCTTGCCATCTTGCATCAGAACACAACCTAAGCCCACTCCAGAAGCATCATTATACATGGTGAATTCCTTACCCGACATAGGCTGCGTAAGCACAGGAGCCTTAATCAACATTTCCTTCAACTGATCAAAACTTGCTTGACATTTTTCAGACCAAATAAACTTGACTTCCTTTCGAAGCAACCTAGACAAAGGTGAAGCCAACACCGAAAATCCTTTAACAAAATGCCGATAGTAACCAGGTAAACCCAGGAAACTTCTTACTTCTGGCACATTCTTAGGCGGTAACCAGTTCACAATTGCCTCTACTTTGGATAAGTCTACCCGAATACCGTCAGCTGAAACCACATGTCCAAGGAAGGTTACTTCTTTTAACCAAAACTCGCACTTACTGAGTTTAGCATAAAGCTGATGATCTTTCAACACTTGTAATACCAAACGGAGATGTTCTTCATGTTCCTTTTCATTCTTCGAGTAAACAAGGATGTCATCGATGAACACTACCACAAACCGATCCAAATACCGTCCGAAGACCCTGTTCTTTAGATCCATAAAAGCTGCAGGCACGTTGGTCAAACCAAATGGCATCACTAAGAATTCATAGTGACCATAATGCGTCCGAAAAGCTGTCTTCGCCACATCCATATCCTTTACCCTCAATTGATAATAACCCGATCTTAGCTCTATCTTGGAGAACACTCCTGCCCCTCTCAACTGATCAAAAAGATCCTCAATCCGCGATAACGGATACCTATTATACAAATCCGCAATGTTCCGTCTTTCTTTTTAACGAATAAGACCAGAGCACCCCATGGAGACACACTAGGCCGAATAAATCCTTTATCCAAAAGTTCTTGCAACTGACTTTTCAGTTCCTTCAATTCCACTGGTGCCATCCGATACGGGGCTTTAGAAATCGGAGATGCTTCCGGTACAATCTCCACTGACAACTCTACTTCCCTCTCTGGAGGTAGCCCTGGTAACTCTTCCGAAAATACATATTCAAATTCCCTCACTATCGAAATATCTTGCACTTTAATTTGCCCTCTCCGTGAGTCCAGAACTAGTGCCAAGTACGCTTCAAATCCCTTCCTTATAAACCTCTTAGCCTTCATTGCTGAAATAACATTATGCAACGAACTACTTCCCTCACCCTTCACAATCACGGATAACTGATCTTTATCTTTGAGAACCACAACCTTCATGTGACAATCCACTATAGCTCGATGCTTAGCTAACCAATCCATCCCCAAAATAACATCAAACTCATAAAACGGTAACCGAATCAAATCAATTGCAAACTTTGTACCTTGAATTCTTAAGGGACAATTCCGACAAACCCGATTCACTATAACACTCTGACCCAACGGGCTAGACACATGAATCTCATAGTCCAATCTTTCCTCACTCCCCAAACTAGCACCCAACTTACTAGAACACAAGTAAGAATGAGTAGAACCCGGATCTATCAAAGCATACACTTCAGAATCAAAAAATAAAAACTTACCGGCAATTACTTCCGGTGCGTTATGCTCATCCCTAGCTTTCATGGCATAGGCTCTACCAGCTGTCGGAATGGGGCGGTCCACAGACTCAGATAGCTCTCTCTTCCGAGGCCGTCCACCACGACCCCGTCCTCTACCTCTACCACGGCTTCCTTGGGGAGCATTAGATCCTGCTCGACTACCTTCTTGTTGACCTGGAGCATTCTCACGCAGATTCGGACAATTAGCAAGGAAATGATCCGTACTACCACACTTGAAGCATCCTCCTGTCAACCACCTACATTCGCCCCAATGGTGCTTACTACAATGAGAGCATTGAGGCATGGCATCGCCTCTACCACCAGAACCTCCTCTAGCCGCGCCTGATCCTCTAGAAGAGTCCTGTCTCCTCCCTCTAGTAGTCGGACTAGCAGGAGACTCACCCATAGTATTCCCTTGAGATTCTCTTGATCTTTTCCCTGAGGAAGAACTGCCTCTGGAGGTCTTCTTCCTCAAAGCTTTCTCTCTTAGAACATTCTCAGAGCACTCCGCTTTCAAAGCCGCCTAAACCAGCTGATAATAGCTAACATTCGGGGCAAACATCAAAGAAACTAGCATTGCCTGCAAAGATTCATTCAAACCTTCCTCGAAATGTTGACATCGAAACTCATCAGTAAGAATTCCTGGCGGTGCATACTTACTAAGTCTGTTAAACTCATTCTCATAATCTGCCACAGACATCACCCTCTACCTGAGACTCAAGAACTGCCTTAGTTACATACTTATTTTGGAACTCCTTCTCAAAGAACTGCCATGACAAAGGCTCGGGAAGCTAGGGCTGACTGAGCACTAACCTCCACCAGTCATAAGCAGAACCTTGCAATAGTGACACTACACATACATCTGACTTCCCTTAACACCCGTTTCACTTTATCAATCCACATCTCAACTTTATCTGATTCATCTAAACTGCTACCGAAGAAATCCTCAGCTCTATACTTTCTCATATTCTCAATAGGTGCCCTAGGTGCAGTTACTCTCTCTAACACCCTGGCCGTATCTTGGGATATCTTAAGCATCGCTTCAAAAAGAACCGCAGGGGCTCTGGTGGCACCCTAGGAGGTTGAGCCGAACCCAAAACTGATGGATCTTGCTCTTGGGGATTCGTACTCTCGGCTGACCCCTCAAGCTATCCACGAGCAGACTCCATAGCTACAACACACAAAGCACAGTTCGGATCAAGCCAACACAACTCGAACAGACTTTCTATGATACTCTAGCCTAGAAACATCTAAACCTATTGCTCTGATACAACAAAATGTAATACCCCTTACCTACACGTAGAGAACTTCACCCTACGAAGAGGATGAAGGTCCCCGGTAGATAAGGGTTGCCACCCACAGATGCTCAAACAGAATCAATCATTGCACACCGATTTCATATACAAATGAATAAATAAAAATTTCATAATTTATCTGAGAAAAGACCATAGAGCAAAATATTGCATTTCATTAATATGACAAAAGTGGCTTTACATATTCCAAAAGATACAAAAGTGCCTCAGCACCACAGAATGATTACATATACTAATAACAAAATCATTTATAAAATATCCTTTACATAGGTTCAAAAGTACAAGACTATAATATATAAACAAAAAAAGACAAGGCCTAATTACAAAATCTTCTATCCACTAGTTGTGTTGGCCCTGCTGATGCGAAACCCTCGGTTCGACCCTTCAAATACACCTGCATGGATAAAACACCCGTGCTAAGCGAAATCGCTTAGTGGGGAAACAAAGATGCACAACGACCACTCATAGTGGCGTCAACAAATAATCACAAGCGTATGGCAAAGTTAATTGTTAAGATGTCATAAATTAACTTAACACATACCAGTACTATAGTCATATTATCCCCAATAAGCAATAATTCAGAAATTCACATATAATAACAAATAACACTGTTGCACCTGCTATATCAAAACAGTGGATAACGAGTACGCATAGATACCCGAAGGTATTAACAGAATTCTCATAACACATAGTTACCCGAGGGTATCAAAATAATCTTTTAATTTTGTTCCAAAATCATTTTCGCGTAGATTCAGTACAAAGGGATCACGAAGATCCAGTCGGGGGACCTGATCAGGGTCCAAATCATACACTAGCTGCAGCAACACTAGCTCTATTAGGCATGCCTAACTATCCACTTATTCGACTCTAGCAGGTCATGCATAATCCAAGGCACATTTCAATTCACAACATATGTTTGCATCATGTTTTATTCATGATATAGGAAGCATATAAACACATTCATATATACATATATAGCCTATACATAACTCTAGAAGTAATGCAAATTGGAAAGTTAAATATTGTAATCATAAAAGAGAAGTCAAAAAGAAAAGCTAGAGGGTGTCGCGCTCGCGACAGATGCGAAGTTGGCCTCCAGTTGCGCTCGCGGCGAGCCTCGCCCTCACGAGGAGACAAAAACAGATCTCACTGTCGCGCCCGTGACAAGTGTCATGCCCGCAATAGTGAGTACTCGCAAGAGCTGTCGCGGGCTCGTTCCCAGGCGCGCGCTCGCAACAGAGGCTTGGCCAAATGCTGAGCTCTCTGTCGCGATCGCGATGACGTCACGCTCGTGACAGGGAGTCCCCGTAGCACACGCCCGGCCGCTCGCAGCTCGGTGCACGCGGTGGGACAGAGATCACCGAGCTCTGTCGCGACCTCGCGACAATGTCTCGCTTGCAACGGAGTCGGGATTTCCTGTCCCAACGCCAAAATCTGCAGAAATTCATTCTCCACTTCCACCCACTCATTTGGTTCCAAAACTCAGTTCTAAGTAAATCCTTCATTCAAACCATTATACACAACATAAACATGCCCTTTGAACTCATTATTGTCATCAAATCAAGCAAATCACAAAATCAAAATCAAAAAATTCTCAAACCAGTAATTTCTAAGAAAACATGCAAAATTTCCACATTTTAACTCCATTCTTCACAACCCATGCTTCTCAACTCAAATTAAATAATACCCATAACTCATAGAAGCCAAAACACACAATCCATATCATCAATTCCAATCATAATACAGAAATCATCAAGATACACAAAATGCACAAAATACACAAACGTTTCCAAACCTCAAAATATGGCGTCTGTAAACACCGGGTCCCGAGTAGCCTTGATCAGGATTACCCAATGATGAAATTAAGTGTGCCGATTTTTAGGCAAAAAGAATGAAAGTTGGAAGTGATAATTTCCTTGTCGTTTTGATTTGTTAGGAATGAATAAAAATGTATTTTAAAAATATTTTAAAAATGTTTTAAAAATTATTTTGGGGTAAGAAAAATGAATTTTTAATTTTTGGTGTTTTATGGAAAATTAAAAAAAAAGTCGGAAATAGCGAATGTCGGGCTGCGGCAGCGCGCTGGGATCGCACGCACGCCCGCGCGGGGTGCTCTGGCCCGCGCGCCCTGCGCGCTCCGACGCCCCCTGACGCCCCATTTCGCCCCTATGGCCTTTTTGGCCATATTTTCTTCATCTTAAAAGCTTTTTAACTCATTTTTTTTGCATAATTTAATTTAAAAAACCTTTTATCTTCCAACCCTTGAAATTCAGTTGTTTTTTTGTAGTTATGGGAATTAAATTAATTTAATTTCTTAATTAAAAATTTTGAATTTTGGAGAGAAATAAAAGGAATTTAGAGGAAAATTAAGGGGGGATTTGCTTTAGAAAATTATTTGGTTTCTTCTTTCTTCTCTCAAACAAATTCTCTCAATTTCTAAAGAATTTTTTTCCAAGAAGATTATCAAGGCAAAAAAAAAAATTAATTTTTGTTCTTGGTGACTTTCTTCTTTTCAATTAACAATTTTTTTTACTTTAAGACAAATAAATTAATTGTTTGTTCTTGAGTAAAATTCATCTTTCAATATTTTATTTTCCTAATCATATTCTTCAAATCAAGACAAGGAAGTGGATCATCTACCTTCATTTTTTCAAGATAAATTTGAGGGTAATTATTCTTGGCTCAATTTCTTCATTTAATTTTAATTTCATTCTTTTGTTGTTATTTAATTAATTAACATGTAAATTCTTTTAGTTCTATCATTTTATTTTCTTTTTTATTCTTTTGATTTTATTTAATTAATCATCATATAAATTCTTTTAGATCTATTATTTAATTGTTCATGTTTTTACTTCTTATTCTTTATCTAATTGTTCATACTATTATTTTTTGTTCTTAGTTCTTCTTTAATTGTTCATGTTCACATCATTGTCATCATTTTTGTTCACATATATCATTAGTATTATCATTTAACATGTTTTAGCATAATTGGTTTATTTTTATTTTCATATTGTTCTTCCTTATTTAATTGAATTGTTCATCTTCTTTTATTATTATTATTATTATTATTATTATTATTATTATTATTATTATTATTATTATTATTATTATTATTATTATTGTGTTATTATTATTGTAGTTATTACCATCATTAGTATTATTATTATTATCCTTATTCTTGTTTAATTTTATTATTACTATTATTATTTATGTTTTATGCATGCTGATTTTTTATTATTACTTTTGCTTTTTATGCATGATTGGATGTTATTGTTGTTATTTTGTATTTTTATGAATGTTAAATTCTATCATCATTATTTTATGGTTTTTATGCATGTTAAATTTTATTAACACTATTTTATATTTTTTTAGCATGTTGATTTTATTAATTTGTTAAATTGCATATTTTTATTATGTCATTTTAATTGGCTTGCCATACATGATGCAATTTTGGTTGCTTTAATTTAATTGTTTTCATGTTGTATGTTTAATTAATTTTTTTACTAACTTCACTTTTATTTGTTTTTTTCTTTCATTTTTAATATTTATTTTTATGTGTGAGTCTTTTCCATACCAAGTGGGAGCCCATGAAGATTTGAAGATCTATTTGGGAGTTGATTTGTTAATTTTTGTTATTTTCATTTCTTTGCTTTCATTATTTTATTTCTAATATGTAATTTGTAATAAATTATTTTTATGCACGTTAATTAAAAAACCATAAAAATATTTCTACTTAATTAATTTATCTTATTTTTTTCTAAATAAAATGGGACCAATGTCCTAACTTTTTTTCCTCCAAAATAAATTATCACTTTAAAATTATTTTCTTTAATTATGCATGAGAGGACCAATGTCCTCATTTTAATAAATTACCCGATTTATGTATGAATTGTATTTTATTTACAAATGGGGGTTGTATTCCGCCCCTAGTTTTGTTGTAATTTATTTTGCTTTTACTTACTTTATTTATCGCTTTTATTATATGATTGATACGCGTTTAATTAAATTGCATTAAAATTTAATGACAAATGGGATGAAACGCTAAATTCAAAACTTGATTATAAACTTAGCCAAGGTATGAATAAATGGGAAGTCCCGAACCTCTTTCTGGTTTTTGGGCTCAACGAGGCGAGAGACCCATTTTAATGGGATCTCCAAGACACCTCTTATGTCCCGTAAAAAGGCTTTAACTTGCATAGTCCTAGGCTCCACGAGGCGAGAGGGCCCTCCTAATGTTCTATTAGGATGGGACCTGCAAGACCCCTCTGACTTGCCCAAAATGGACATAGCAGCACCGTCTTAGGCTCACTGAGGCGAGACGAACTTTCCCAATGTTTTATTGGGTGGCGACTCCATGAAATCTCCTTGTTGCCCAAAATAGATGCACTTGTAAATACCTTACAAGTTTCAATGAACCTCTCTTAATAGCCCTAAAGCGGGCCTTCGGAAAGATACAGGGTTCGGCATGCGTCACAGTGGTGACTCCACTAGGGAACACTAAGAGACTTCCCTTTGAAAGTACCTTGGTTAAAATTTATGATTAAGTTTTCATTTAGAGATTTTGTCTCTTTTCGAAATTACATTGCATCCATGCTAGAGCCTTAGATTATGCTAATTTGGTCCCTATTTTAACCCCGGTGCATTCCCGAAGCACGACCCTACGTTCACTCAATGTGGAGAAGTGTGAAGGATAACCACCAGCCCAAGCCTCGTACCTTATGGTATATCAAATGGTGACCCAATCGATCGTTATGCTCTTGATGAGCTAGACTCATTGGCAGGGACCATGTTTGGGCAACCCTAAAGTATCACTACCTTTGACCAAAGCTCATTGTAAACACCGGGTCCCGAGTCGGGTTTAATGTAAAAAAAAAGTGGCGATGGCTATGGAAATTTTTGGGCCTTGATAATTCCTCCGAAAAAATATATAATATATATAAAATAGGTAGGTAGGTTAAATTTAAAATTATATTGAAGTGCATGAAAAATTAAGATTAGTTAATATTATTAGTTAATTAATTAGTTAATATTATTGGGTAATTAAATTTGAAAAAAGAAAATAAATATAGTGTTTAATTAGATAAATTAGATGTGATAATTTAAGTAGGCTGATTAAATTAAATAGGTAGAGTATTTAATTAATAGAGTATTTAATTAGTTAATGTGTTAGTTTAAGTAAGTTAATTAAAATTGGAAATTAAAAAATAGAAAAATGGAGGAAGTGATTAGGGTAACCAAAGTTAACCTAATTTAGGGTTATAAATAGAAAATGATAAGCAAAATGAAAGGGACTGGGCAGATGAAAAAAAGAAAACCAAAACGAAAAATAGAATAGAAAGAAAAAGAAAAAGGCACCGAGAAAACCTAGACCAAAGAAATAGAAATGAAAGGAATACATAAAGAAAAAGAAAGGAAGAGAGGGACAGCCAACCAACTGAGGACGCCGGCGTCGGAGAGAAGAAGAAAAAGAAGGAAAAAGGAGAGGAAGGGCGCTGCTCCCGCCGGCCAACCGCCGTCGCACACGGAGGCACGCGGCCCACCGGCGCATTCCCCACAGCCAGACGATTAAGGTGATGCCCGCCGTTCCACCATCAGACTCCGGTAGCCGGCGCGTGAGGGAGAAGAACCCGAGATGAGGCGGCGCGCTTTTCGGCTTATTCCAGCGACCTTCCGGCGTGTGACTACCGCCGGCAGATTCTCGGCGGTCCGATCTCCCCTCCTGTGTCGGTGGTGTCAACCACCTCCCCTCCGGTGAGCCTCCGACGATGGTAAGCCCTATTCCTTTTTTATTTATTTATTTTATTTCTATTTTATTATTATTATTATTTTATTATTATTATTATTATTATTATTATTATTATTATTATTATTATTAGTATTAGTATTATTATTTTATGATGTTATATTATTTTTATTTGGTTATTATAATTATCATTTATGTTGCATATTCATTAATTACACCAAATTAACTATCAATTCATTTGATTAATCATTTGTTTATTTCAATTATTCATTTATCAATTTATTTACCATTTAATTTAATTTAATCCATTATTAACTTTAATTATTTTTTTAATTTACTTTATCCAAGTATTTATTTATTTGTTTATCGATATTTATCCTTATTTCGGATTTTTTGACACTAATGTGTTTATTTATTTTGTGAGATAATATTATTTGTTCTTGGGATGGCTTGGATGTAAGATGATGGCATTGGCCAAATGTTGAGCGTTCCCACCCGGTTTGATCCTTCTAACCTTGTCTATTATTTATTTATTTATTTATCTTTATTATTCATCATTATTTTATGTAAATTATTTTATATCGCTGTAATAAAAGTGGATTAATGTTTTATAGTAATTAATTTGGATTTTTTTGTAAAATTAAGGACCAATGTCCTGTTTTCATCCAATAAATTATTCACTAGAAATCGCTTTATAATAAATGCAAGCAAGGACCAATGTCCTTACTATTAATGAATAACCCGTTTTATACATGTATTGCACTTTTACAAATGGGAGTTGTATTCCGCTCCTGGTGTTATTGTAATATACTTTTGAATGCCTTATTTTGATTTTTACTTCCTTTTACAGCTTTTGACGTGAATGATTGGGCTTTTAATTAAAATGCATCATGTGGAAAGATGGTGAAACAATGAATTCAAAACTTAATTATAATATTGATCAAGGTATAAATAAATGAGAAGTCCCGAACTCACTCTGGTCTTTGGGGCTCAATGAGGCGAGAGGTCTAGGACTTCCAAGACACCTCTTGAGTCTTACCAAAAGACTTAAATATACAAATCCTAGGCTCTAGGGGGTAGAGGCTGAGACCTCCAAAATCTCTCTGGCTAGCCCAAGATGGATATGTATGCGCCGTCTTAGGCTCGACGAGGCTAGACGACCCTTCCCAATGTTCTATTGGGTGGTGACTCCAAGAAACCTCATTATTACCCAAAATAGACGCACTTGTAAATACCTTACAAGTTTAAATGAATCCCATCCTGATCGCCCTAAAGCGGGCTTTCGGGAGGCCACGGGGTTCGGCTCGCGTCACAGTGGCGACTCCACTGGGGAACTACTCGAGACTTCGATTCGAAAGTACCTTGATTAAAAATTATAATAGAGTTTTAGTTTAAAAATTTCACCTTCTTTCAAAACTGCATTGCATCGCATTAGAGCCTTAGATCTATGCTAGTTTGGTCCCTCTTTTAGCCCCGGTGCGTTCCTGAAGCACGACCTTATTTTCACTCAATTTAGGGAAGTGTTAAGGATAATCACCAGACCAAGCCTCGTACCATCATGGTATATTAAATGGAGACCCGATCGGTCATTACGCTCGTGATGAGCAAGACCCGTTGGCAGGGACCATGCTTGGGTAGCCCTAAAGCAACACCACCTTTGACCAAAGCTCATGTAATGGCAATAGATACTTCCCCTAGGTGGTATGAACCATAATACCTTGCTTGCTATATGGATCATTTTGTATTGGACAAACCCAAATAATCTGATTAGTCACCTAATCAAAAGCTTTCATGCCCCGATAGGCCCATGTTAACTTATTCGGGCTGCCTAAATACATGATAGTTAAAACCCATGCGTATGAACATTAGCTAAGAGAGGTTATGCTGCCGGTTTTTTTCACCGTGCACCATGCGCATCCATAGGGTTCCCTGTTAACCCATGGATCAAGCCCACCTAGGACAGAGACCGCACGACCTCGTGTGTGGGGGCAATAAGGTTGGAAGGACCTACCTACTTGCATGTGTTTGTGAATGATGCATTGCACATTCATGTCAGTCATTCACAAATAAATTTCTGTATTTCTTCTACATGTATACATCCTTTTCTTTGCATATAATTATTACCTGTACATATTATCCTGTGTATAGTTTTTCAAATGTTTCACATGTATCATTGTAATCTCTTTTAGTCAATGTGTACCATTTGTTGCACAACACGTACATATTATTCATACATCATTCTAACTCTTTGCTTTTCAGCCATTATAGACCATTTACTTGGGTGGTTAGGGGATCCCAATAGTTGTCTAAAGAGCGATCAGAGTTCACATGGGCCGACAAAGTTTTTAGCGTTCTTACTAGAGCATCTAAAGGAATTAGAAATGGCTGGCCCTTTGAAACAGAATGAAGAGACTCGTGCCCTAATTGCCCAGGAGTTGGATAGAAGGTTCGAGGAACTTGAAACAAAGATGCTGGCTATGGTCAAAGAAAGGATGGATGCCATGGCACTTGTTCTGCAAGCTCAGCTTATGGCAATAACTCTCAACCAAGGAAAGCCGGCCAAGATCGAGAAGGCTCATATAGCGACAGCTCTAGTACCTCCTTTTCCTTTTGAGACTAGAGGTAAGAGATCACTTGATTCCCCGGTTGAGCAAGGATGAAATAGGAGGCCTATTTTAGAACATGGCATTATGTCCGAAGAGGATGAAGACCCTGCAATCATGCGTACTCCAAAGAATGAAAGATCAGGAGGCCTTGACAATAGTAAGGTGAATGCTAAGGCCGCAGAAGTCTCAGCCACTAGAGCGGTTCAATCCTACCTCACTATTTCGGGTAAGCCATTATCCTAGCACTTCAGCCGTCTCATCAAGAAAGGGAAGTTACAACCCTTGCCAGCTAGGCCTACCCCAAGTCAAGGAAAGCCTAGGCACAGAACGGACTGGTATTGTGTATATCACCAGTACACAGGGCATAGGACAGACTATTATCGTACTCTGAGAGATTGCATTCAAGAGCTAATGCTAGGCCAAGAAAAGGAAGAGATTATAGAAGCGCCAACCATGGAAGTAAAGCAAAGGCATTTTTCTAATTTGGGTAGATCTTTGTCCTGGGTCCTCAAGAGACTGATGAAGGAGGGGATATTATAGCCATTGCCAGCTAAGCCTGCTAGAAGCCAAGGACAGCCTGGGCATAAGGAAGATGAGTATTGTGCCTACCACCAGCACATCGGGCATACTACAAATTATTGTAAAGCCTTAAGACACGTTATCTGATCTGATTGACTCCCACCAGATCTTTGACCCAGAGAAGCGAGAGGGAAGGGATAAGATGGACTAAGCGCCTAGGTGAGAAGGCAAAATGGTTTTCAAGGATGATGACAGACCATCAGCCGCGGTAGCTGTGTGTCAGGAGCGGAAGTTGATTAGCTGTTTAGAATGTTCTTTTTATTTTTGAACTATTTAGTAATGACATTTTGATTTCACGAATAAGATGAATGTTTTTGCTTACTTGTGTTACATCTCTTATGATTTCATTATGCATGATCATGGCTCATTCATATTTGATATTGACTTAATTGATGCCACTCAGTTTAATCTCAGAACTTTGGGGAATCTGAAGAAAATCTTGATAGCATCTATTATAACTCCTGAAGTGAGGTTAAAATTTAAGAGAATGAAAACAAAATATGAAAAAGTCTTTGCTTGGACATATGAAGACATGCTAAGAGTCATCAACGGAATCTCCAAGTACATCATTCCAGATATCCCGATCATGGACCAGTTCCACAGAAACTCGAAAGATTAAAGCAAAAAGAGGTAAAACATGTTAAAGAAAGGAATCCCCAAGCAGGGATGAGGCCCAAACCCCCAGTCAAAGTTCCACGCCCGACTGGATTAACCAATGATGGTTCCAATAGTTAAGAAGAGATGCGCGTATGTGTGAACTCCAGGATTTAAGCGGAGCTTGTTAGAAGGGAGTGTTGTTTGGAAAAAAAAGGGAAAGCAAAAAAAAAAAAAAGAAGAAGAGAAAAATCAAAAGGAGAAAGAAAAATAAAAGAAAAAATCAAATCAGCGTGTACATTGAAAATTCTTCATAGGGGGCAAGCTTTGTTCAAATCTCGTAGATCTACACATGCCCGTACTTTGCCATTTTTCTTGACTTCTAAAAAGGAACACAAGGATTATGGATATAGGTTGCTCGAACTTGGGAATAAACAGCATATGGTATGGCCTACAGCCCCAACGGGCAGGATCATGGTCTCCCACACCACACAACATTCAAGAACGGAAGGATGAGCTATGACTTGGGCCATGGAGTTGCTCTAGTAGCACGCAAGTCCTCTCTGTATTGCCTTCAAACCAATGGGGCAGGAGTGGCTGCCAACAAGGAAATCTTGGTCAAGATGGCTCGAAACTACAAGATGTAGCTGAAAAATTGCCTTTTGCACTTCAAACGCTGAAGAACCACCATCAGAACCTCCACAAGAGTCACGGGGGCAGAAGTTGTATGGTCAATCGACGTAAAGTTCAAATTTTTAAGGACAGTTATGAGAGCCCAGAAGAGCAAGTTTGTAGTCTGTAGCAGACTCGGTGCAGCTCAGAAGAGCAAGTTTCGCGTTTCGTAGTCTTGTCAGCAATTCGACGCATCATCATCAGAAGATGGAACAGTGCACTTTTGGTAGCTTTGGTAGTGGCTCGGTGTAGTTCTTTCGTGCACTTTTGGTAGTCTTGGTAGTGACTCGGTGCATCTCTCTTGTGCGTTTTTAGTAGCCTTGTCAGTGGCTCGGCGCATCACTATCTGCGGATAGCACCTGTACGTTTAGTAGTCTTGTCAGCGATTCCGTGCAGCGCACTTTTGGTAGCCTTGTCAGCGGCTCGGTGCGATTGTTTGTTCAGCGCTTTTAGTAGCCTTGTCAGTGGCTAGGCACGTCACTATCTGCGGATAGCACCTGTACGTTTAGTAGTCTTGTCAGCGACTCCGTGCAGCGCACTTTTGGTAGCCTTGTCAGCAGCTCGGTGCGATTAATTATTCAGCGCTTTTAGTAGTCTTATCAGTGGCTCGGCGCATCGCTATCTGCGGATAGCACCTGTACGTTTAGTAGTCTTGTCAGCGACTCCGTGCAGCGCACTTTTAGTAGCCTTGTCAGCAGTTCGGTGCGATTCATCCCTCGCGTTTGGTAGTCTTGTCAGCGACTCGGCGCAACATCGTCTGAGGATGGTCCCTAGCACTTCGTAGTCTTGTCAGCGACTCATTGCAACTCACGAGGATGAATCATAGCACTGTTCTTGAGGGAGCAGCTGGAAGGAGGCAGCCTCAGGTACCCGCTTCTTTCCTTTTCTTGAATTTTGGCTCACCTAGGCACCCACACACTAGCCTCTCCAAAATTGGGGGCAACTGTAGACACCGTGTCCCAAGTAGCCTTGATCAGGATTACCCAATGATGAAATTAAGTGTGCCGATTTATAGGCAAAAAGAATGAAAGTTGGAAGTGATAATTTACTTGTCGTTTTGATTTGTTAGGAGTGAATAAAATGTATTTTAAAAATATTTTAAAAATGTTTTAAAAATTATTTTGGGGTAAAAAAATGAATTTTTAATTTTTTGTGTTTTATGGAAAAAAAAAAAAAAAAGAAGTCGGGAATCGCGAATGTCGGGTTACGGCAGCGCGCTGGGCGCTCGTGTGTAAATTCTTTTAGATCTATTATTTAATTGTTCATGTTTTTACTTCTTATTCTTTATCTAATTGTTCATACTATTATTTCTTGTTCTTATTTCTTCTTTAATTGTTCATGTTCATATCATTGTCATCATTTTTGTTCACATATATCATTAGTATTATCATTTAACATATTTTAGCATAATTGGCTTATTTTTATTTTCATATTGTTGTTCCATATTTAATTGAATTGTTCATCTTCTTTTATTATTATTATTATTATTATTATTATTATTATTATTATTATTATTATTATTATTATTATTATTGTTCATATTCTTTGTTATTATTGTGTTATTATTATTGTAGTTATTACCATCATTAGTATTATTATTATTATCTTTATTCTTGTTTAATTTTATTATTACTATTATTATTATTTATATTTTATGCATGCTTATTTTTTATTATTACTTTTGCTTTTTATGCATGATTGGTTGTTATTATTGTTATTTTGTATTTTTATGAATGTTAAATTCTATCATCATTATTTTATGCTTTTTATGCATGTTAAAATTTATTAACACTATTTTATGTTTTTTTAGCATGTTGATTTTATTAATTTGTTAAATTGCATATTTTTATTATGTCATTTTAATTGGCTTGCCATACATTATGCAATTTTGATTGCTTTAATTTAATTGTTTTCATGTTATATGTTTAATTAATTTTTTTACTAACTTCACTTTTATTTGTTTTTTTCTTTCATTTTTAATATTTATTTTTTTGTGTGAGTCTTTTCCATACCAAGTGGGAGCCCATGAAGATTTGAAGATCTATTTGGGATTTGATTTGTTAATTTCTTTTATTTTCATTTCTTTGCTTTCATTATTTCATTTCCAATATGTAATTTGTAATAAATTATTTTTATGCACGTTAATTAAAAAACCATAAAAATATTTCTACTTAATTAATTTATCTTTTTTTTTCTAAATAAAATGGGACCAATGTCCTAACTTTTTTTCATCCAAAATAAATTATCACTTTAAAATTATTTTCTTTAATTATGCATGAGAGGACCAATGTCATCATTTTATTAAATTATCCGATTTATATATGAATTGTATTTTATTTACAAATGGGGGTTGTATTCCGCCCCTAGTTTTGTTGTAATTTATTTTGCTTTCATTTACTTTATTTATCGCTTTTATTTTATGATTGATATGCGTTTAATTAAATTGCATTAAAATTGAATGAGAAATGGGATGAAACGCTAAATTCAAAACTTGATTATAAACTTAGCCAAGGTATGAATAAATGGGAAGTCCCGAACCTGTCTCTGGTCTTTGGGCTCAACGAGGCGAGAGACCCATTTTAATGGGATCTCTAAGACACCACTTGTGTCCCATAAAAAGGCTTTAACTTGCATAGTCCTAGGCTCCACGAGGCGAGAGGGCCCTCCTAATGTTCTATTAGGATGGGACCTCTAAAACCCCTCTGGCTTGCCCAAAATGGACATAGCAGCACCGTTTTAGGCTCACTGAGGTGAGACGAACTTTCCCAATGTTTTATCGGGTGGCAACTCCATGAAATCTCCTTGTTGCCCAAAATAGACGCACTTGTAAATACCTTACAAGTTTCAATGAACCTCTCCAGATAGCCTTAAAGCGGGCCTTCGGAAAGATACGGGGTTCGGCGCGCGTCACAGCATCTTAATCTTGAGCTCCACTACCACTCGCGATATCCTTGCCTTTCGTCTCCTTAGGCGGAATCTCTGAACCACAAAACCCAGCAAAACCAGAATTCAACCTCAAACATACACTTAGGCATAAAATTCACTCAAAGAAAGGAAGAAGGAAGGACACTAAATTACAAACTTACCAACCAACTCCAACTAGCCCAACTCACCACAGCTCACCCGATTCCAACAAAAGAAGAATTATAGAAATAAATAAAGAGAAAGAAGAAGAAAATGAAGAAGTAACGGGAAGAGAAGGGAAAAGAAGAAGAAAACGGGATAAGAACAAGGGGAAGAACAGCTGTCCCTTTTCTTCTCTCTCCCATGCCACATGGCAACTCCCCATTGGGCCACATACTAACTGTACCTAACTCCCATCCTTCAAGCTACACTCAAGACTAATCTCTTAATCATACACTACTCCCATACACTCACTCACACCTAACTATAGCCCACAACACACACTACTCTAATACACTCACTCACACTAAAACACAACCCAACTAAGCATAATAACAAATTAATTTAACCAAAAATAAACACATGCTCAAAATAAACCACGCATATTTACACGTACACAAGGCTCACTCTACTAGGGTGATTTAGGGGTGTTACAATACTCCCCTCCTTAACAAAATTTCATCCTCGAAATTCTCACCTGATCCAAATAGTTGAGGGTACTGAGTCCTCACTGCCTCCTTCGGTTCCCAGGTCGTTTCCTTAACACCGTGATGTTGCTAAAGCACTTTTACCAATGGTATCTGCTTATTTCGAAGCTGCCTGACTTCTCTGGCCAAGATCTTTTTTGGTTCCTCGTCAAAAGAAAAATCTGACTGAACCCAAATATCTTGCACTTTGAGCACATGTGATTGATCTGATCGGTAGCGACGGAGCATAGATACATGAAAGACATCATGTAACTTGGCTAATTCTGTCGATAATGCTAATCGATAAGCTACCGTACCTACCTTTCCTAAAATCTCATAGGGTCCGATAAATCGGGGACTCAACTTTCCTTTCTTTCCAAAATGAAGAACTTTTCGCCACGGAGAAACTTTTAGAAAGACCTTGTCACCAACTTCATATTGGATATCTCTACGCTTCAAATTAGCATACGATCGCTGTCTGTCTTTGGCTGCTTTCAGATTCTGTTGCACAATTCTAACTTTCTCTTCCGTGTCTCTTATTATCTCCGGACCTATTATAGCTCTTTTCGATAATTCAGTCCAACACACTGGTGTTCTACATCTCCATCCATACAACACCTCATAAAGGTCCATTCCGATGCTTGGCTGGTGACTATTATTATACGCAAATTCCATCAGAGGCACATATCGATCCCAATTTCCATGGAATTCCAAAGCACAACCCCGAAGCATGCCTTCAAGAATCTGAATAACTCTATCAAACTGACCATTGGTCTGAGGATGAAATGCTGTACTGAAGTTTAGCCGAGTACCCAAAGCTGATTGAAGTTCTTTCCAAAACCTGGATGTAAACCGAGGATCTCGATCCGACACAATGGATAATGGAACACCATGAAGCCTGACTATCTCTCTCACATATATCTCTGCCAACTTATCCATAGAATAATCCAACTGAACAGGCAAGAAATGCACTGACTTTGACAATCTATCCACTATAACCCTTACTGAGTTATGCTTACGCTGCGTCAACGGCAAGCCAGTCACAAAATCCATCGTAACATCGTCCCATTTCCACTAAGGCATGGGTAAGGGGTTAAGCAAACCCGATGGAACTTGGTGTTCGGCTTTCACTTACTGACACACGAAACACTTCGAGATAAAATCCACTATATCCTTCTTCATACCCGGCCACCAATAATGCTACTTGAGTTCTCGATACATCTTATCTCCACCCGGATTCATAGTAAAAACTGATGAATGGGCCTCATGCAAAAGCTTCTTCTTCACATAACTCACATCCGGTACACATAACCGATTCCCATACTTAACCACTCCTTTCCCATTTACTGAAAATTCAGTTCATTTGCCATTTTTCACCGCTTGATAAGCACGTTGCAAAATAGGCTCACTTAACTGCGCATCCACAATCTCTTGCCTCAAACTCGATCTAGCTTTTAACTGAGCAATCAATGCGCCTTCTGAATCAAATCTCCACCTCCCTCTGCTAACAGACAAAGCCAAAATTAACTTTCTGCTAAGAGCATCCGCTACCACATTTGCTTTACTCGGATGGTAGTCAATAATACAGTCATAATCCTTGAACAGTTCTAACCACCTTCGCTATCTCAAATTTAACTCTTTCTGGGTCAGCAAATACTTCAAACTCTTGTGGTCAGTGAAGATTCTACACTTTTCTGCATACAAATAGTGCCGCCACACCTTCAGTGCAAACACTACTGCCGCTAACTCTAAATCATGCGTTGGATAGTGTTGCTCGTGAGGCTTCAACTGCCTGGAAGCATAGGCAATTACCTTGCCATCTTGCATCAGAACACAACCTAAGCCCACTCCAGAAGCATCACTATACATGGTGAATTCCTTACCCGACACAGGCTGCGTAAGCACAGAAGCCTTAATCAACATTTCCTTCAACTGATCAAAACTTGCTTGACATTTTTCAGACCAAACTTGACTTCCTTTCGAAGCAACCTAGACAAAGGTGAAGCCAACACCGAAAATCCTTTAACAAAATGCTGATAGTAACAAGCTAAACCCAGGAAATCGCCCAACATCAGTTTTTTCCGGATTTTAGGCCTAAAATTTAATTTCCTATCACTTTTTTTCAGGTTTTGATTTGTTCCATTTTTAAATTTTGAAATAAATAAGAACTGATTTAATTGGATTTTTTCTTCTTAATCAATTATTTTTTCCTATTTTCTTCATATAAAAATAAAATGATGAAACTAGTTAAAAAGGGGGGAATTTCTTTTAGGGTTTTTTTAGGTTTTCTCTTCTCCTTCCTCTAAAATTCTCTCTGCATTTTCAGATTTTCCCTAAAAACAAAGAGAAAATATTTTAACTCTTCATCTTTTTCCAATAAAATTTCTTCTAAATATATTTTAGATGGAATTTTTTTGATGGAAAATTGATTTTTGAGACAAATAAGGTGATTATTTGTTCTTTAAAAATTCAATTTTCATTATTTTGTCTTTCAATATATTTTTTTTACTTGAGTTTTTTTCAATGATTTTTATTTGAATCACTTTTTTGATGGAAAATTAATTTTGAGATAAATAAGATTATTGTTTTGTTCTTAAAATCTATTTTTTTTTCATTTGATTTTCTAAAAAATAAGTTTTCTATAAATGATTTTTTTTGAGACAAAAAAAATAATTGTTTGTTCTTGAGATCATTTTCATTCTTTTAATCAATAAAAATCATTCTTTAGGCAAAGAAATTAATTTTTTGTTCTTAAAGAATTGTTGATTT
The DNA here is from genome assembly GCA_947683425.1 of Excoecaria cochinchinensis. Taxonomy (NCBI): domain Eukaryota; kingdom Viridiplantae; phylum Streptophyta; class Magnoliopsida; order Malpighiales; family Euphorbiaceae; genus Excoecaria; species Excoecaria cochinchinensis. The sequence goes on from CANTUQ010000158.1 coordinate 1,228,545, forward strand.
TCTTTCTTTATTTTTTTCAAGTTTTTTTTTGGAATAAAATTCTAACATTTTCATCTTATTTCACTCTAATTTTGCACATCACAAACAAGGAAAATCAATCATCATTTTTACTTTCATCGAATTCGAAACTCTGAGGGTTAATCTTTTTGCCATGTAAATGTTTCATGTTAATTGTCATAACATTAATTAATCATGTCACTTATTTAATTATTTTCATCATTTTTTATCATTCTTTTTTTTCATTGTTATTGTTATATATTCATTGTTTATTCATTTCTTGGCTTATCCTCATTTTCATTATTATTATCATGTTTATATTTTAACATATTAATTCATTAACATGTTTTATTTATTTCAATCACATCATTTAATTCATTTGTCATTCATAACACATTTATCTCATTTATTTTAAATTGTTAACATGTTAATTCATTTGTCATTTTGATGTCACCTTATTTTATCTTATTTTATTTTATTTTATCATTTATTGTATATTTAACTGATTTAATTGATTTAATTACTAACATTATTTCATTCGTGTTTTGTTTTTATTTCACATCTTATTTTCCCTTTTGGGCATTTTTGCGAGCACACGAGGAGATCCAGAAGGCTCATTTGGGGTTAAATATTTATTTGCTTTATTTGTAATATTTCATTTATTTGTTTTTTTTTATTTTGCCATGTAATTTTCTTATAAAATTGTTTATTTCAGGCACGCTAAAAAGAAAATCACAAAAACATTTTTATTAATTAGGTTGGAACATTTGCTAATAAAAATGGGACCAATGTCCCAATTTTCTCCATCCAAAATAAAAATTGTCACATCAAAATTATTTTATAATAAATATGCATGTGAGGACCTATGTCCTCATCTTCAACAAATAGCCCGTTTTATGCATGCTTTGTATTTTATTTACAATGGGGGTTGTATTCCGCTCCTAGTTTTATTGTAATTTATTTTCTTACACTTAACTTTAATTATGCTTTATTTATTTATCTCTTTTCCTGAATGGACAATCTGCTCTTTAATTTAACTGCACCGAATTGAATGAGAAATGGGATGAAACGATAAATTCAAAGCTCAATTAAAAAATTAGCCAAGTTATGAATAAATGGGAAGTCCCAAACCTTCTCTAGTCTTTGGGCTCAACGAGCTGAGAGGGCCATCTCAATATTCTATTGGGATGGGGCCTCCAAAACACCTCTTGTGTCCCATAAAAGGCTCACAATTGCACAGTCCTAGGCGCCACGAGGCAAGAGGGCCATCCTAATGTTCTATTAGGGTGGATACCTCAAAGACACCTCTGGTTTGCCCAAGCGTGAGGCTAGAGGACCATCCTATCATTAGGGTAGAAGCCTCCAAGACACCATCGGCTTACCTATAATGGACATAGCAGCATTGTCTTAGGCTCACTGAGGCTAGATGACCTTTTCCAATGTTCTATTAGGTGGCGACTCAAAGAAACCTCCTTATTACCCAAAATGGATGCACTTGTAATTTCTTTCAAGTTTTCAAGAACCTCATCCCGAAGGCCCTAAAAGCGGGCGATTCAGGGCTCCTCGAGGTTCGGCGCGCGTCACAGTGGCGACTCCACTCGGGACAATACTCGGGACTTCGCTTCGAAAGTGCCTTGGTTAAAATTTACAATTGAGTTTTAATTTAAAAATTTCATCATTTTTCGAAACTGCATTGCATCTCATTAGAGCCTTAGACCTATGCTAGTTTGGTCCCTCTTTTAGCCCCGGTGCCTTCCCGAAGCACGACTCTACGTTCACTCAATGTAGGGAAGTGTTAAGGATAATCACCAGCCCAAGCCTCGTACCATCATGGTATATTAAATGGAGACCCGGTCGGTCGTCACGCTCGTGATGAGCTAGACCCGTTGGAAGGGACCATGCTTGGGTAGCCCTAAAGTAATATCACCTTGACTAAAGCTCATGTAATGGAAATAGTTACTTCCCCTAAGTGGTATGATCCTTAATACTATGCTTGCTATATGGATGATTATGTATTGGACAAACCCAAATAATTTGATTGGTCACCTAATCAAAGGCTTTCATGCCCCAATAGGCCCATGTCAACTTATTCGGACTGCCTAAATACACAATGATCACAACTCATACGCCTATGCATTAGTTAAAAGAGGCTATGCTGCCGGTTTTCTACCGTACACCACACGCGTCCATCGGGTTCCTTGCTAACCCATGGGCCAAGCCCACCTAGGACAGAGACTATACGACCTCGTGTGTGGGGGCAATAAGGTTCGAAGGATCTATCTGCTTGCATGTGGTTGTGGATGATGCATTGCATTTTCATGTCATTCATGCACAAATAATTTATTTTATTTCTTCCCTATGTATGCATCCTATTCTTTGCATATAATTATTACATGTACATATCAACCTATATATAGTTTTTACATATTTAACGTGTATCATTGTAGTCTCTTTCAGCCATCGAGGACCACTTGCATAGCACGATCATGCATTACATATTATTCATGCATCATTCTAACTCTTTGCTTTTCAGCCACTGTAGACCATTTACTTTGGTGGTTTAGGGATTCCAGTAATTGTTTAAAGAGCGATCAGAGTTCACATGGGCTGACAAAGATTTAGCGTCCTTACCAGAGCATCTGAAGGAATAAAAAATGGTTGACCTTTCACAACAGAATGAAGAAACTCGCACCCTAATTGCCCAAGAGATGGACAAAAAGTTTGAAGAGCTGGAAAAAAGGATGTTGGCCATGGTCAAAGAAAGAATGGATGCCATGGCACTTGTTCTCCAAGCTCAGCTTATGGCAATAACTCATAATCAAATGGAGCCGGCCACGATCAAGAAGGCTCATACAGCGACGGCTACGGGGCCTCCATTTCCTTTTGAGACCAGAGATAAGGGCCCATTTGATTCACCAGTTGATCAAGGAAAAAATAGGGGGCCTACTCTAGAATATAGTATTGTGCCTGAAGAGGATGGGGACCCCGCATTTACTCATATTCTAAAAGGTGAAAGCTCAGGAAGCCATAACATCAGTGAGGAAAATGTTAAGGTCACAAAAGTCTCAGCCACTAGAGCAGCTCGTCCCACCTCAATGTCTCAGGTAGGCCATTATCCTTGCACTTCACCCGTCTCGTCAAGAAAGGGAAGTTACAACCCTTGTCGACCAGGCCTGCCCCAAGTCAAGGATGCCCTAGACATAGAGCAGATTGGTACTGCGCGTATCACCAGTATTCAGGGCATAGAATGAACTACTATTATCCCTTGAGAGATCGCATTCAAGAACTGATACCAGGCCCAGAAAAGGAAAAGATTGTAGAAGCGCCAACCACGAAAGTAAAGTAAAGGAATTTTTCTAATTTGGGAAGATCTTTGTTCTAGGTCCTCAAGAGGCTGATGAAGGAGGGGATATTACAGCCATTGTCGGCTAGGCTCGCTAGAAGCCGAGACAGCCCAATCAAAAAGGGGATGAGTATTGCACCTTCCACCAACACACTGGGCTTACCACAGATTATTGCAAGGCCTTAAGACATGCCATTCAAGATCTGATTGATTCCAAGAAGATCTCCCACCCAGAAAAGCGAGAGGGAAAGAATAAGATGGACTAAGTGCCTAAGTGGAAAGGCAGGACAATTCTTGAGGATGATAATGGACCATCGACTGCAACAGCTATGTTGGCAAGAACGAAAATTGATTAATTTTTTAGAATGTTCTTTTTATCTTTGAACTATTTAATAATGACATTTTAATTCTAGTTTCATTAATAAGATAAACATTTTTGCTCACTTGTGCAATATTTCTTATAATTTCACTATGGATAATCATGATCATAATTCATTTGACATTGATTCAATTAATGTCATTCCATTTAATCTCAGAACTTTGGGAAACCCAAAGAAAATCTTGATAACATCTAATGCAACTCCTGAAGCGAGATCAAAACTTGAGAGAAATTCAACAAAATATAAAAAAGGTCTTTGCCTGGACATATGAAGACACGCTAAGAGTTGATCGTGGAATCACTAGGCACATCGTTCAAACACACCACAATCATGAACCAGCCATGCAGAAGCTCAGAAGATTGAAGCCGAAAGGGGCAAAAAATATCAAAAGGAGGAATCAACAAGCAGAGATGAAGCCAAAATTTCTAATCGAAGTTAAACGCAAAACTTGGTTGGTCAATGTTGTCCCAAATTGAGAAGAGGAGGGGTGCATGTATGTGTAAACTATTAGGATTTGAACAAAGCTTATCCTCGAAAAAAAAAGAACAAAGGAAAAAGAACAAAGGAACAAAGAGGAAAAGAGAAAAATAAAATACAAAAAGAGAGGAGTAAAAAATCAATATGTAGGGCAAGCTTGTTCAAATCCCGTTGATCTACACATGCTCGTACTTTGCCATTTTTCTTGACTTCCGAAAAGGACCAAAAGGGTTATATTGACTTACAACGGATATGGATTGCTCGAGCTTGGGAATAAGCATCATAGGGAAGGTGCATCCCATGGCCTCCAATAGACAGGTCACCAAAAGGAATCCAATACTTCAATATGGTCTCCCGCACCACGCAGGGTTCAAGGACAAAAGGACACTTTATGGCTAAGGCTAGGAAGTTGCTCCAGAGGTATGATGTTAAAAAACCACAAGTCCACTCTGTATTGCCATCAAACCAATGGGATAGAAGAGGCCGCTAATAAGAAGATCTTGGTCAAGATGGTTTAAAACTGCAAGCATTGGGCAGAGAAATGGTCTTTTGCACTTTGAGGCTGGAGAACCACCAGCAGAACCTCTATAAGAGTCACCTCCCAATTCTTAATACGTAGGGCAGAAATAGTATGGCCGACCAAAATAGAGCTCAAATCTTTAAGAATAGTCATAAAAGCCCAAATTTTGGAATCTGACAGGGCACAACAACGGCATTAGCAATTGAACAAGTAAGGCAAGGTGTAGATACCGGGTCCTGAGTCAGCCTAGATCGAAGTTACCCAATGATGATAATTGCCTTCACAGGCTTAAAAAGTTAAAAGTGATGGTTTTCTCGTCAAATTTGCAATTTAGAGTGAAAAATTAGAAAATAATAGAAAATATTTAAAAAAATTAATTTTGAAAAATGGGGGCTTAAAATTATAATGTTTTTAGTCAATTTAAAAAATAAAAAAAATAAAAAAAAAAAAAAAAAAAATTTTCGGACCGCGAGTGTCGGGCGCGGCAGCGCGCAGGCGCGCTGGCACCCAGCTCGCAGACGCCCAGGCGCCCAGCGCGCTGGGCGCGATTTGGCGACGCTAATGCCGCGCGTCGCTAAAGAGCGACGCGCTGCGCGCCGCACCGTGCGCTGAGGCGCGCGATTTCTGCGCCTCTGCGCTCGGATTTCGCGAGCCTCGCCGCGTGGTGCCCATCGCTCTAAAGCGACGGGCGGTGTCCCTTATAGCGACGGGTTCCTGGCCGTCGGTACAGGGTCTGATGCCCTATTTCCCTCTTTTCAGCCTTTTTTCCGATTTTTTCACCAAAAATCCGTTTTTTATCCCATTTTTTTGGGGTTTTTGACTTCAAATTAAATTCTAAAATATTTTTTTAGGTAATTAAATAATAAAGATTGATTTTATCATTAAAAGTAAATGAATTTTGTGTTAAAATAGGTTTTTTCCTTAATTAAATTAGGGTAACCTATTTTATTCTATAAAGAGTTTATGATGAAAAATCAAGGGAGGCCTCCACATTTTTTAGACCTAAAATTTCCAGAATTCTTCTTCTTCTTCCACTAAAATTCCAGATTTATTCCCCAACCAAAAATCAAAAAGAAAAATCAATTGTATCATTCTTTTTCCAACATAATTTCTTCTAAACATATTTTTTAGAGGAAGTTTTGTTGTTTGATTTAATTTTTGAGACAAATAGAATAATTATTTGTTCTCAAAAATTGTTTTTTTAATCTTTTATTTTTTGTTCAATAAAACTTTTTCATTGATTTTGTTTTGAATCTCTTTTTGATAAAAAATTGATTTTGAGACAAATAAAATAATTGTTTGTCATCAAAATCTAATTTTTATTTGATTTTCTAAAATAAAACTTCAATCAATTTTTTTTTTTAACAAAGTTATTGATTGTTTTTGAAATCATTTTTTTTTATTTTAATCAATAAAAACTTTTTTTTGATCAAAATCATTTCTTTAGGCAAAGGTATCAATTCTTTGTTCTTAAAGAATTTTTGATCATTTTTTTTTTCATGTTTCTTGGAATAAAATTCCAACATTTTCACCATATTTCACTCTAATATTGTGAATCATCAAACAAAGAAATCGATCACTTTTCCTTCATCTAATCCAATATTCTGAGGGTAAATATTCTAGGCTCAATTTCAATTTCTATTTTATTTTTATTTAATTTATTCATGTATATTTTATTGTTTTATTGATCTATTTATTATTTTCATCTATTCATTTGTTGTATTGATGTTATATTCGTTCCATTTAATTGTTTAAATATGATTTGATTTTTATTCATGTGAATATTGTTTTTTTTAATTCCTAACATGTAAATAATTTATTTTGATTCCTCATTATTTTTAACATGCAAATAATTAATTAATTTAAATTAATCTTTTTGCCATGTAAATAGTTTATATTAATTATGAACACATCAATTAACCTTGTTATATATCATTATTATTTTCATCATTCTTTTGTTTACTAATTTTTATTATTCTTTTTATCATTGTTACATGATTGATTTATTATGATTTATTTATTTATTATTTTTCACTTTTCATCATTTTTCATCATGTGTATATTTTCATGTACTAATTAATTAACATGTTTTATTTTATTTTCATCACATCATTTAATCATTTGTCATATATAATGCATGTTTCTCATTTATTTTGGTTTGTTAATATTTTTGATTCCATTATCATTCTTTCCATTATCATCTTATTTTATTTTAATTTGTTATTCATTATTTTGTATATTTAATTGAATTAATTGATTTAATTACTAACATTATTTTATTTGTATTTTGTTTTTATGTCTAAACTCATTTTTCGCTTGGGCGTTTTTGCGAGCACATCGGGAGGTCCAAAAAGGCTCATTTGGTTCATATATTTATTTTCTTTATTTGTAATATTTTATTTAATTTTTCCATATAATTTTCTTGTAAAATTATTTATTTAGGCACGCTAAAAAGAAAATCACAAAAACGTTTCTATTAATTAACTTGACATTTTTTTCTAAATAAAAGGGGACCAATGTCCTAGCTTTTTCATACCCAAATAAATCATCACATCAAAACTGTTTCATAATAAATATGCATGCGAGGACCAATGTTCTCACTATTAAATGAATAACCCGTTTTATGTATGCTTCGCACATTTACAAGAGGGAGTTGTATTCTGCTCCTTGTATTATTGTAATTTATCGCTTTCGATATTTATTTTGCTCATTTACCGCTTTCAAAATGTGAATAAATGCGCCTTTCAATTAATTGCATCGTGTGGAGAGAGAGCGAATCAATGGTATTAAAATTTGATCATAAAATAATCGAGGTAGAAATAGATGAGAAATCCCGGACCCAGCTCTGGTCTTTGGGCTCAAAGAGGCTAGAGGTCTACCCTCCAAGACACCTTTTTGTGCCACGAGACTTTAGCGCTAATCCTAGGCTCTTTAGGGCGAGAGGTTTTACCTTCCATGACCCCTCTGGCTGGCCCAAAATGGATACAACGCGCAGTCTTAGGCTCTCCGAGGCGAGAGAAACTTTCCCAATGTTCTATTGGGTGGCAACTCCATGAAACCTCCTTGTTGCCCAACATAGACGTACTTGCAATTTATTGCAAGATGTCAACGGACCCACAAATGCCCCGATCGCCCACGTGCGGGCGGTCGAACGGGCGGCCGCGGGGATCCGGCGCGCGTCACACAAGGATAGGTCATGGGATTATCGCCACGGTCAGATCTATCAGAAAATATTCTGCTTGATCATTTGGAAAGACGGCCAGAAAGCATCCGATGAAAGAGGGAGATTCAATTGTCAAGCAAATGAGACCAGGTGTTCCGGGCATACAGGATAGATTTAGGCTAACGTGAGAGGACCCCTTGTTCTTCAGAGATTGTTATCCAAGACAGTGGTAACAGGCAGCGATTAAGATGGCTTCAAGAACCAATCAACGTCGATGAACTCAAGAGAGTCCATGGCTAAGACTTAAAAATCAAAAGAATAGAATAAAAGCCCCACAGGTCGAAAATAAAAAAAAGGCGGCCTTGCTAAAAATGGGCGCCTCGTCAGGGTGAAAATTGCAAAAAGGCACCCTGGGCAAAAATTATAGGCTTAAGAGAAAATGTCCAATTAAGAAAACCCAAGAGGGCTGATTAGAGACAGGAGTTTGATGCTTACAAGATGTACTTTGAGATTAAATGTAGTTTTTCATTTTAAATCGATGTTAGATAATGATCATGTATAGAGAAATCATACTGAAATGTACATAATCTTTGCAAATACACGTGTTCATTATTTTCTAGTTCATTTATAAAAAGAGAAATGTTGTTCATTGCTGAATGCATGAAATCTAAATTACTATACTATGCTACTGCTCTCACCGCCCAGATGTCTAAGTTAATGAGTTATGTTATCCACTGCGAGACTAATCACCTACATCTTGAATGCATTAGTGGGAGTAAAGAAACAATCCCCGATCGATGGTATAATAGTCTTCACCGGCAGCTTGCCTAGACGCTATGATGTATGGAGGTAAAAGCCAAAGCTAAAGGTCCACCTTGGAAAGATAGGGATGCCTCAATACGTCGTTAATCCCTCTGAACTATCGAGCATAATGGGTGGTAATGTAAAAAGCAGCCCCATGAAGCCCTAAGGAACCTGATCCTTATCTGTCACTCCACCCAATCTAGCAACACATTCATCAAGGGAGGCCATGGAATGCAATCGATGCCTAAGGAGAAAATTCCTTAAAGAATAACTACATATTACCCTAGGAAGGGGCTTTAATAGCAGCTTCAACTTTTTTTGCAACCATACCGGAAATACAGGAGAGTATAAAAAAAAAGAGGCCGTTAGAGATGAAAACCGTAACTGGCTCTCTAAGCAAAACTTAGGCCAAAGGGCAGGGCGAAAACCCAAAAACAGGCATTTGTCCTACAAAAAAATGAAAAAAAAAACCGCTGGAGTGGGTTGGGTCCATTCCAGGAAAAAATTAGGCACAAGGTTATGTGAAAATCCCTAAAGGGACGCATTTCCTGCTGAGAAAAGCTAGTATGAAAATCCACAAGGGACGCGCGACCTTTAAAACAATGACCTTTGAAGCCCAGAGCGATAAGGCGGCATTACTCCAAATAAATTTCCCTTAGGCAGGTGGTGCATAATGCAGAACTTGATTCAGAGTCATGGGGGAAAAATGCTCATTGACCGGGGGCAAAGATACGTATGGGCAGTTCTCCTTGAAAAGATTATGGGTCAGAGTCCATAAAGCCAAGACGACGCTTTTCTAGATCCTTGGGGGAATCAGACAATGTGACCAGCCGAGCAGTACCCTTAATGAATCCCTTAACCACCTAGGATGTGGTCTATCCATTCTTGCATCTCATATGCATCTAGCATGCATAGATCTTCTACACATCCCCCTGCATATCACATGCATTCAATCCTTTATACGTATAGTTGTGTACACATAATTTTTGTACATTAATCCTTTGCATGTGTTTCTTGTGTATAGTTTTGTATGTATATTTCATACACATGGTTCCATACGCACGCACAATCTTTTGTATATATTGCTATGCACATGACTGAGGAGGGAAAGGTCCGAATAGACCTCATGAGCAAGGATGATCTAAAGGACGGATTCAGCTCAACATTATCAGACACTGTATCCGGCATAAAATCAAGTAAATATGTACAGAGGTGGAACGCCCAAAAGAAGGAGCCTATCCGGGCACACCAAGCTAAGGGCAATCCGGAATCACACAAATCTATAGAAAAGAAGATCCCTTGAGAAGCCGAACTACCCACACATACTTTAGGCAATCAGATGAAAATGTGGGCCGAGGTACAGTTTCAGCTCTACATTGGCGCTCATCCACGCCGAACCATCAGATCAAGATGAAGTCCTCACGAGAATGGAATCTCGCGGACCCGCTCCCAAGAAGACATTCAAAAGAGCAAGCCTATCCATATACGCCATGCCGGGGGCAATCAGGTAAGTTTCTCTCTCATAAGATGTACGCTCACACACATCGCACAATAAGTGTAAAAAATCGGGTTGATTTCATTAACGGTCACTCAACTTATCACTTATCGCGCAAAAGTAACCGACTTTTTTTTCTTACTTAAATGTCACTGAACTTTTAACATTTTTGCAAAAAAGTCATGTTAACCGGAATCCGGTGAGGACTATCGCCGGATTGATGATATGGCATGCCATGTCAGAAATTACATATCGTTTAACAATATTTCCAACAAATACTACATCTAAATCAATTTCATTCACGGTCACTAAACTTATCATTTATCGCGCAAAAGTAACCAATTTTCTTTTTTCCCAACTTAAATGTTACTGAACTTCTAACATTTTTGCAAAAAAGTCATATATTTACTATTCGTTGCCACGTGTCATATGCCATGTCATCAATCCGACAAGGGTTCTCGCCGGATTCCGGTCAACATGAATTTTTTGAAAAATGTTAGAAGTTCAGTGACATTTAAGATAGAAAAAAAAAGTCGGTTACTTTTGTGCGATAAGTGATAAATTGAGTGACCATGAGTGAAATTGACCCGTAAAAAATCCAACTTCAAAATGTACAAAGAATACAAATCCTCAAACAAACGAAACAACAACAACAAAAAAAATAAAACAACACCAAACAAAAAAAGAAGATATTTTCAAGGCCTTGAAAATCCAATATACTATAAAAATTCAAATACATCCAAAATGTGAAAATCCCAAAAAGACATTGAAACCTATCTGCCTGTGGGCAAGCAACAAAACCTCCAATCTAATTTTCCTCTAAGGAAGCTCAAATCTATTTTCCTCTCTGGAGGCTCAACATCAAATTCTCTCAACCTCTTGAGAAGTATGCAGGTCTTTTCAATAAGGAGGCTACGTTGGAGATGATAGAGGAATCGATATTTGGGGAAAAACCAACCGTACTTCAGGGGGACACCCGTCTGACATTGGCCCCAACAGGTATGCATTGCCATAGGTAAGCATCTCTTTTATATACCTTGCACATTTGCTTTTCCCTTTTTTGTAGCAAAAAAAAGAAGAAGAGGCTCAGGATAAGTGCCAGCAAAGAAAACGAAGAACGAGTCACCTGAGGATGGTCAATAGTCAGGCTTTGGGTTAACCGGAGGATGGTTAGCAAATCAGACACTACATCATAGTGGTTAGAAGACACTGTACTAGCGGGATGGGGGTTAGCAGATCAGACATTGTACTAGCCGGATGGGAGTTAGCAAATCAGACATTGTACTAGTTGGATGGGGGCTAATAGATCAGAATATTATACTTGACAGATGGGGGTTAGCAGATCAAATATCATACTAGCCGAATGGTGGTTAGCAGATCAGAATATTGTAATAGCCGGATGGGGGTTAGCAGATCAGACATTATACTAACCGGATGGGGGTTAGCAAATCAGAATATTGTACTAGCCGAATTGTGGTTAGCAGATAAGATATTATACTGACCGGATGGTGGTTAGCAGATTAGACATTGTACTGACCGGATGGTGGTTAGCAGATCCGATATTGTACTAGCCGGATGGGGGTTAGCAGATCAAAATATTGTACTAGCCGGATGGTGGTTAGTAGATCAGATATTATACTGACCAGATGGTGGTTAGCAGTTCAGATATTGTACTAACCGGATGGTGGTTAGCAGATCAGATATTATACTAACCGGATGGGGGTTAGCAGATAAGATATTGTACTAACCGGATGGTGGTTAGCAGATCAGATATTATACTGACCGGATGGTGGTTAGCAGATCAGATATTGTACTGACCGGATGGTGGTTAGCAGATATTACACGGAGCGAATAATGGTTAACAGATAGGATGTTACATGGATCGGTTGGAGGTTACCAAGGTTATGCTGTGCAAGCCTAAAAGCGGCTACAAAGACAGAACGTTCAATCACATGCCATAGAACAGATCGCAACGGGATTGTAGTTAGAGAACACTACATCTCATAGACACTGCATGAACCGAGACGAGGCCAGCAGAGCACATGCAATAGAACATATCACAACGGGATTATAGTTAGAGAACACTAAATCTCACAGACACTGCGCGAGCCGAGATGAGGCCAGCAGAGCACACACGATACAACAGATCGCAACCGAGTTGCAGATAGAGAACACTGCATCTCACAGATACTGCGCGAGCTGAGATGAGGCCAGCAGAATACCAGCGATAAAACAGATCGCAAATAGAGGTTGTAGTTAGAGTACTGCATCTCACAGATGCCATGCAGGTCGGGACGAGGCTAGCGGGACACCAGCGATAGAACATATCTCAAACAGAGGTTGTAGTTAGACTACTGCATCTCATAGACTCCGTGTAGGCCGGTACGAGGCTAGCGGGACACCAGCGTTAGAACAAATCACAAACAGAGGTTGTAGTCAGAGAGTATTGCATCTCACAGACACCGTGTAAGCCGAGATGAGGCTAGTGGGACAGACCAGCCACTGTGCATGCCGAGACAAGGACAGCAGGACACACGTGTTAGAACAGATCGTAACGGGAATGTGGTTAGAGAATACCGCATCCCAAAGACACCATACAAGCCGAGATGAAGCTAGCGGGAAAGACCAGCCACCATGCATGCCGAGACAAGGACAACGGGGTACACGTGATAGAACATATCGCAACGGGACTAAGGTTAGAGAATATCACATCCCACAGACACCGTACAAGCCGAGATGAGGCCAGCGGGATAAATCAGCCACAGTGCATGCCGAGACAAGGACAACGGGGTACACGCGATAAAACAGATCGTAACGGGACTGTGGTTAGAGAATACTGCATCCCACAGACACCGTACAAGCCGAGATGAGGCTAGCGGGACAGACCAGCCACCGTACATGCCGAGATGAGCACAACGGGGCACACGCGATAGAACAGATCGCAATGGGACTGTGGTTCGAGAATACCGCATCCCACAGACACCGTGCAAGCCGAGATGAGGCCAGTGGGACAGATCAACCATCGTGCATGCCGAGACAAGGACAGCGGGGCACACGCGATAGAACAGATCGCAACGAGGTTGTAGTCAGAGAGTACTGCATCTCACATAAACCGTGCAAGCCGAGATGAGGCCAGCGGGACAAAACAGACACCGTGCAAGCCGAGATGAGGCCAGCGGGAAAGATCAGCCACCGTGCATGCTGAGACGAGGACAGTGGGGCACACGCAATAGAACAGATCGCAACGGGATTGTTGTTAGAGGACACGGCATCTCGCAGACACCGTGCAAGCCGATCGGAGGCGAATGGGACAATGCGATAGAAAAGATTGCAAACGAGCCACAGTCGGATAGCACTACAGCTCAACGTCAACAATAGAAGCTGCCTTAGGTACGCATCTCTTTCCTTCTTCTCTGAATTTTGGCTCATATAGGCACTAGTTCACTAGTTTCCCCTAAATTGGGGGCAAATGTAGGCACCGGGTCCTGAGGCAGCCCAGATCAGAGTTACCCAATGATGATAAGATGCCTATTCGCAGGCAAAAAGGTTAAAAGTAATGATTTCCTGGTCAAATTTGCATTTTAGAATAAAAAATAAAAAATAATAAAAAATATTTTGAAAATTATATTTGAAAATGGGGTTTAAAAATTGTAGTATTTTTAGTTAATTTTTAATAAAAAAATATTAATAAATTATTTCAGCGAATGTCGACGCACACGCCGACGGGCGTTGGTCGCCCCTGTTCCGCCGCAAATCGCCCAAAATCAGTTTTTTCAGGATTTTAGGCCTAAAATTTGATTTCTTATCACTTTTTTCAGGTTTTTAGTGATTTTTTCCATTTTTAAGTTTTAAAATAAATAAGATCTGATTTAATTGGATTTTTTCTTCTTAATTAATTGTTTTTTCCTATTTTCTTCATATAAAAATAAAATGATGAAACTATTTAAAAAGGGGGTATTTCTTTTAGGGTTATTTTAGGTTTTCTCTTCTCCTTCCTCTAAAATTCTCTCTACATTTTCAGATTTTCCCTAAAAATAAAGAGAAAATAGTTTAACTCTTCATCTTGTCGCAATTCTAAGTACATTTTAGATGGAATTTTGTTAATGGAAAATTAATTTTTGAGATAAATAAAGTGATTATTTGTTCTTCAAAAATTTAATATTCATTCTTTTATCTTTCAATAATTTTTTTTACTTGAGGTTTTTTCAATGATTTTTATTTGAATCACTTTTTTGATGAAAAATTAATTTTGAGATAAACAAGATAATTGTTTTGTTCTTAAAATCTAATTATTTTTCATTTGATTTTCTAAAAAATAAGTTTTCTATAAATGATTTTTTTTTGAGACAAACAAAATAATTATTTGTTCTTGAGATCATTTTCATTCTTTTAATCAATAAAAATCATTCTTTAGGCAAAGAAATTAATTTTTTGTTCTTAAAGAATTGTTGATTTTCTTTCTTCAGTTTTTTTCAAGTTTTTTTTGGAATAAAATTCCAACATTTTCATCATATTTCACTCTAATTTTGCACATTACAAACAAGGAAAATCAATCATCATTTTTACCTTTATCGAATCTGAAACTCTAAGGGTAAACATTCTGGACTTGACACTTTTATTTTCTTTTATTTATTTTGTCCATATTTAATTGATTAACATGTATATTTTTATTTTTGTTCATTTATTTATTTATTCTATTTTCTATATGTTTATATATTATTTTTGGTTCATGTAAATATTGATTTCTCATTATTTCTAACATGTAATTAATTAATTCATTTGGATTAATCTTTTTGCCATGTAAATGTTTCATGTTAATTGTGATAACATTAATTAATCATGTCACTTATTTAATTATTTTCATCATTTTTTATCATTCTTTTTTTCATTGTTATTGTTATATATTCATTGTTTATTCATTTCTTGGCTTATACTCATTTTTATTATTATTATCATGTTCATATTTTAGCATATTAATTCATTAACATGTTTTATTTATTTCAATCACATCATTTAATTCATTTGTCCTTCATAACACATTTGTCTCATTTATTTTAAATTGTTAACATGTTAATTCATTTGTCATTTTGATGTCACCTTATTTTATTTTATTTTATTTTATTTTATCATTTATTGTATATTTAACTGATTTAATTGATTTAATTACTAACATTATTTCATTCGTGTTTTGTTTTTATTTGACATCTTATTTTCCCTTTTGGACATTTTTGCGAGCACACGAGGAGATCCAAAAGGCTCATTTGGGGTTAAATATTTATTTGCTTTATTTGTAATATTTCATTTATTTGTTTTTTTTTTATTTTGCCATGTAATTTTCTTATAAAATTGTTTATTTTAGGCACGCTAAAAAGAAAATCAAAAAAATATTTTTATTAATTAGCTTAGAACCTTTCCTAATAAAAATGGGACCAATGTCCCAATTTTCTTCATCCAAAATAAAAATTGTCACATCAAAATTGTTTTATAATAAATATGCATGCGAGAATCAATGTCCTCATCTTTAACAAATAGCCCGTTTTATGCATGCTTTGTATTTTATTTATAATGGGGGTTCTATTCCGCCCCTAGTTTTATTGTAATTTAGTTTCATGTACTTTACTTTAATTATAATTTATTTATTTATCGCTTTCCCTGAATGGACAATCTGCGCTTTAATTTAACTGCACTGAATTGAATGAGAAATGGGATAAAACGATAAATTCAAAGCTCAATTATAAAATTAGCCAAGGTATGAATAAATGGGAAGTCCCTAACCTTCTCTGGTCTTTGGGCTCAACGAGGCGAGAGGGCCATCTCAATGTTTTATTGGGATGGAGACTCCAAAACACCTCTTGTGTCCCGTAAAAGGCTCACAATTGCACAGTCCTAGGCGCCACGAGGCAAGAGGGCCATCCTAATGTTCTATTAGGGTGGATACCTCAAAGACACCTCTGGTTTGCCCAAGCGTGAGGCTAGAGGACCATCCTGTCATTAGGCTGGAAGCCTCCAAGACACTTATGGCTTGCCTATAATGGACATAGCAGTGCTGTCTTAGGCTCGCTGAGGCTAGACGACCATTCCCAATGTTCTATTGGGTGGCGATTCCAAGAAACCTCTTTGTTGCCCAAAATGGACGCACTTATAATTTCTTACAAGTTTTCATGAACCTCATCTCGAAGGCCCTAAAAGCGGGCGGTTCAGGGCACCCCGGGATTCAGCGCGCGTCACAATGCCTCTTTTCATCTTCTTTACTCCTGTTAACCTATAAAGCACAAAAACAAGTAAACTAAACAAATAACATGAAAAATACATATATTTACATAATTAACTTCTTAAACTCACATAAAATATATACTAAATAATACATCAATTTGGCACTTATCAAATTCCCCCACACTTAACCCTTACTTGTCCTCAAGCAAGAGAAAATTTAATACCAACATACTAAGTAAACCATATTATACAGCATTATTCGTAAGGCATATCACAAAAGAAATCAAATATCTTACATACTCAAAATACCAGTTAATCAAATTTTAAAACATGTACTAAAAATTTAACAACTCACCAAACTTTACTCATTTCAACATCAAGATTATAGAGTCCTAAAACTAAACATGTTTCAAAGATAGAATATTGATCATAAACTTTAAAACTCTAAAGTTACTAGCTGCTTTTTAGGACAATTTGTAAGCACACTCACCCTTAATCCAATCTCATAGTATTTTTAGACTTTTATTTTCTTTTCTTTTGATTTTTTTCTTTTTGTTTTGTACATGGTACATTTTTAATTTTTATCCCATGAATAGCAAGAGAATGTAGTATGGGTGCGTTTTACGCTCCATCCCATACATTTTCAATTTTGAATGTACATTTTGCTTTTTTTTTTTTATGAATTTAGTGGGTGCATTTTATGCTCCATCTCACTTTTTTTTTTCTAAGTTCTCATCCATTATTGAAAAGACATAATGGTAAGTATTAAGGCTATAGTTTCCATAGGCAACTAGAACCCAAAAATTTTAAATTAAATGAGCAAATTCTAGCTTTAAAACATAGTTAGTAAGAAGACTAAATTGTAACACCCCGAAAATCACCCTAGAAGAATTGAGTGTCATTAGTGTAATAGTGTGCTTGATAATTAGGGTTTACAGAATTGGACCTAAGTGAAAAAGTGGAATGAGGGACTTAATTGAAGAAAAATAAAGTATTGTAGTGGCTGAATTGCACTTTGCATGATTAACTAGTAAATGAAGATTAATTAGTGTAATGGCTGTTAATTAAGTTAATCAAAAGTTAGTGGGATCAGCTGTATGTTAGTGGATTTAGTTGGATGTTAGTGGACTCCATGTGTTAGTGTGTGAGCTAGCCACCTTGTGTAGGGAGAGTGAGAACTTGACACCTCACACTTACATGCAAGCATGAGGTGGATTAGTGAGTAAACCTGTCTTTTGTTCCTTGATTCAGTCATTTAGATCCTTTGATCCGGCCCTCTCTCTTAAAAGTTTACCTTCCTTTTGTCTATCTCTTTTAATTGTTCTTTGATCATGGAGTCCAAAGGGTGGATAGTGATAGTTGAGAAGAAGGGTATTGACTAGAAAGGTATGTAGTATGTAGTGTATCTCCTCCATCTTCTTCTAATTCTGATTTTGATGGTTAAAATATGGGTATAGGCTCATGAATTTGTATGTGTTATATATGCATTTGAGTTGAAGGGCCAAGTAGAGCTGGAAAGGGGAAAGAGAAAGTGATATAGAAGAGTAAAGGAAGGAGTGCTCCAAGAGGTTTGGGATATATATGTGTTATGTGTTAATTTTGCTCAAGTGTATGTGATGGCTGTTTAGCTTAAATGTGTTGTTGATATTGAATATGTGATTTCTAGAATTGAGCAAGATTATGAACTTTGATAGAAGTGTATTTGAATGTGTATTGATATGAGATGAGTATTGAACCATGGAATTAGCACAATATATGAATCAGCTCTAACTATTAATTGTGTTAATCTGTCTTTGAAGCCTATACTAACCCCCGTGAGTTGTTTATAGTGTAAGTTGAGTTTTACAATTCCAAAGGGGGTGAACCCAATTGGATTAGAACCATATGATCCGTGTCTTTAAATGTCCTAGAAATAGCTCTGTCGAGTTGAGGACTCTAAGGTCTTTAAAATTTACCATAACCGTAGATAAAATTCTGTAGGAGGGTTTCTGGAACCAGTTGTGTTATTTTGACCATAACTCCTTGATTATAAATTCAATTGACCTGAAAATTGTCCCATTTGAAAGATAAGACATATATGAAGAAATGTTAAGAAGAGACCCTTGCCTAAAATTGAGTGTAAGACATCCGTTTTCACTGTACAAAATTGTGGTGTGAACCAGTGTTGAAGGTTAGCTTCTGTTTTGCTTAAATTAGTATGTCACGGTCACAACCAATCCATTGCCACCGTGACCACTCCCTGTTTTGTCTATTTAGGGTATTTTTCTTCCCAAAATGCGCCCTAACTTCACCACTAGTTCCCATGACTTGTCCAATACATAATTATCATTATAAAATGAGTATTTTAAGCATGATGAACTATGTATGCTAATGCATATAAATATGTATGAGTTATGAGTCTTTTAAGCATGATGATTCATGTATGTTAATGTGTAAAATTATATGAGAGCAATGTATAATAAATGAGAATGCGTATCACCATGAGTGCGAATGTGAATAATCATGAATGCGAATATGATAAATCATGAATGCGAATGCTATAGTTTTGAATGCGAATATGTATACTATGTGTATAATGAATATGATTATGATTTGTGTTATAAATGAATGCCAATGTCAAGAAGGGAAATCAGGTATGTGCTAATTGATCATGTGGTTGATGTATTTGGGTTAATTGCCAAAAGTGAGAATGAGATTTGAAGTCTTAATGAGAAGGAAGAAATGGACTGAAAAACATAACCATGTTATGGTGTTTTTGCATAGGTCACGGTGACAATGAAATCCATTGTGACCGTGAGGTATGCTTGAGTTCAATTCTGCCTAATGGATTTTGGTATGTCACGGTGACAATGAACTTCATTGTGACCGTGAGGTACCCAAGGGAGCATTCTGTTTTGCAAAGTGAGAATATGTCACGGTGACAATGGGATTCATTGTGACCGTGACATACCCTCAAGTTGCATTCTGCCGAGAGTTGGGAATATGTCACGGTGACAACGGAATTCATTGTGACCGTGACATGCCCCCAGCTTGCATTCTGTTTTGGACTTCAATATGTCACGGTGACAATGGAATTCATTGTGACCGTGACCCACCCTGTTTTGGCAATATGATCCTAATGTGTTTGGCCATTCAAATGGCAAGGCTTTGAGCTGAAATGAAAGACAACATGAGTAAGTATTGTATGTGTGTTAAGTGATCTGTAAATGCATACAAACATGGTGATTTCTGAATATGATCAGTTATGTGAATATTAAATGTGAAGATTGAATTTGAAAGCATACTGAATATGCAAGTGAAATGTTTAGCTATGTGCTAATGTGAATGTGTAAAGCGAATGTGATGTTAACTATCAACATACGAGATATGTACGAGATGTGAAAAGTGATCAATGTGAACTGAAAAACATGTTTAACAACTTAAGCCTGCGAGTCAAGTAGTGGATAGTTAGGCATGCCTATAGGGTCAAGTGCTGCAGCCCCATGCGTTAAATGTGTCTGATTCCATGGGAATCACAATGCGAATATCCTTACTGGATTGTGTTATATGTGGAATGATGAAAGGTACCAGAAGGTACTAATGTGATATGAAGCACCAGAAGGTGCTAATGTGAAAAAGTAGTCTCGATGAGATTACTGGTATCTGAGAGATACCGATGCGATACCCGTTATCCGCGTCTTGAGTTGCAGGCGAAGCTTATAATAATAACAATAATAATGACATTGTGACCATGAGCTGAGCATTATGCTAGTGAGGATGTGAATGTGATATGTTATAATTGTCATGCGATACAGTTATATGGGTATGACTCATTAGGAAGAATATAGGTGTATGAGCATCAATATTTGTATAAATCAAGCTATAAATTGCTGAAATAACATTAAGAGAATGCCAAAATATGATTAAGTGCATAACCATTGATTTAAGCAATGCAATATGCTTATTGACATAAGAGTATATGAATAATCTGCATGCAAGTTGTTATGTACCTTAACCTGCCATAAATGTCATGTACTATATGGTTTGTGACTATAATTGATGCGGATTTGTATTTTATGGGTGATGGTGTTGATAGCTGATATTGTATAATGTAAGCTAATACATTATGAGTATAATATGTGGTATCTTGAATGCTATGTTCAAATCACAAGTAAATGACAGTAAGCTTTACATTAATTAATGTGTATGTGGTACTATTGGAAATTGAATAAAGCTGTATATAAGTGTGTGATTCTAGTAATATTAAGACTTATAGAATCCAAATGAATAACTGAGTAAATACCATATTAAGCAAACAAATATTTGTGTGTGAATTTGGATGGTTACTTATGAGTAATTTCTGATGAGTGTGCCATTGATGTTGTTAAAATGTACTATATGTATAAGTGAATATTGCTTGGGTATGTGATTGATATTAATAAACAGCATGAGTGTTTATCCATCTTTTGTTGATCCCCACTAAGCGATTATCGCTTAGCATGGATGTTTTGTCCATGCAGGTATCTGAGGATAGTTTTTGTGAAGATGGTTCTGCATCGCCAACAGCCAACACATAGGAATCGTTATAGTTATAGGTCATATTGTAATAAATGTAAGAGTTGTATTTGTAAAGCGAAACTATTGTAAAACATTATGCATTTTGTAATGTTATGCATGGAATTTCAGACCTATATATATAGCTTTTGTAAGAAATTTGTTTAACCTGAACTTTGTTTGTAAAACTGTTTGATGCGCATGTGGTTGTGTTGTAACACTCCATAGCCAGTATAGTGAATCTCTACAGGTGGTTAGGGGGTGTTACATAAATAATCTACAATGTTGCAAAAAGTAAAAGAAAATAACTTAAAAAACTTAAAACACATGCCAAAGATAAAAATGACCAAAATGGATTTAGCATCTCTAGCTCTATATGGGGTTTAGCATCTCTAGCTCTATATGGGGTTTGCAAACCAGTTAAAAATGACCAAAATGCATTAGGTTTAAAAGATTTAGGTGGGTCAAATAAACCAGTTTGTGAAAACCCAAACATGCGATTCATCATAAATTAAGTCAATGTGTGTGCTCTTCCATCCAATCAAAAATCTAACCAATGATCATTATCCTCATTCTTTTGCAATGTTGTGTAAAATTCAAGCATTAAATCAGGATAAATATTTTCATGCATATTGGGAAATCTAAGGAAACCACAAAATGACAACATTTCATTTACAGTATCTAGCATGCCTACCTGTTCAAGAAGAGTTGTGGGGAAAAAACTTATATTGCAAAAATGTTATGTCATGAAGAGCAAGGAATTTACTACCTTCGTCTACAGAGAAAATGTAAAAATTAGCACCAAATGTGGTAGAGATATCTCCTTCTTTAGCCTCCTGTTTTGCTTGTTCAATACGTGAGGAAGATGGATTCTTGGTTTGTACCATTGTGTTTAATAGAAAGATATTGCAGAGAAAAAAAAGCTACTACGAAGAGAAATAAACAAGGCTAATCGAGCAAGAGAAAAATAACGGAGAGAAAGAGTAAGCAAAACCGAAAAGAAAGGAACAATGAAAGGACAAATAAAATGCTAACGTAGGAAAGAAGAAGAAAGAAGGAAGATAAAAGATCGAAAAATGTGTGTGAGAGTCAGCGTGCGACTCGTGAACCAGAATATGAGAGAGGAAAGAATAAAAGTGAGAGGGAAACTTGAAAAATTAACGAAATAAAAAGAAGAGGGAAGAATACGAAAAGTCACGATGTTTTTGGTTTTGAAAATAAAATTTCCCTCTTTAAATTTCTAATTTTGTTTTTTTAGGGGTTAGGGTTAAATTAATTTAAGTTAATTTAAGTTAAAACACATTAATCTGAGGAGACCGAAAATTAAACAAATTAGTAGAAAAATAATAAGAAAAGAAAACAAATTAACGTGCTGAAAAATTGACTCAGGATATTCGCTTCACGAGTCGTGAATCATCTTCAAGACTCGTGATGTGGCCACTTACCTGCATGCTTCACGAGTCGTGAAGATGATTCACGACTCGTGAAGTGGCCCTATCTTCACATTGCTTGCCATCACGCTGCACAAGTCGTGACTACCAAGCACGACTCGTGCAACTATCGCTTCTCATCGACAACACTTACTCGTGATCCCTCAATGCAAGTCATACCTGAAATGAGCTTCATCGCCTTCTGTCGCGATCGCGATGCTGGTCGCACTCGCGATAGAAACCTCAAAATGTAATGCGTCAATCCTTTGTTCATTCTGTCGTGATCGCGATGGTGGTTACGCTCGCTATAGAAACATCATGTCTTGAAAAATTATTTTTATATTATTTTTATATATTTTTATTTTTATTTTTATTTTTTTTCTGTATTAACATTAAATAAAACAATAACTAATCTTACTATTGTGACCTATAAAATATAAATAAAATGTGTTAATAACATTAAAAATCAAAATATAAACATAAATTAACAAATTAATATAAAATAACTTAACACTACACAAAAAAAAACATATAGAAAGAAAATCTAACTAAGCAACCGAAATAAAAGACTAGGATTTAATATGCTCTCTAGGATTTTCTTCCAGATTACTCGGAAGACACCCTAAATTTCTAGATGGTAATGAACTTGCTATTTGACCCAATTGAACCTCAAGATTATGAATGGATGAAGCATGATTTTTAGAAATTTGATCAATTTTTGCCTCAAGCTTCTTTTGGTTTTCATCTTGAGAGCTAATCTTAAAATTAATCTCCTCAATAAATTTATCAATTTTCCCTTCAAATACTCCAAATCTATCTTGTGGCTGTTGGAAACCTACACTTCTATTTTGGCTATTACTATTATTTCCCCATGAAAGATTAGGATGCATCTCCAACCAGGATTATAAGTATTAGAATATGGATTACTACGTCCTTGGCTTTAAATAAAATTCACTTATTCCACCTTATTAACCAATCCTAAATTGCAATTTTCACTAATATGACCTTGTTGACCACACATAGTGCATCCATTTAATGGACTTCCCCTAATTGCTAGACTATTAACCTTTTGAGGTAAAACCTCAATTTGGGCTTGTAAAGGTACAACAGAATCTATTGCATGTACCCCCCTAGCATTAGAATTATTAGACTCCCTTACTCTTTCGGTTGGCCACATACAATTGTTCATAGCCATTTCTTCTAGCAATTTAAAGGCAGCTTCTATTGTTTTCCTCATCAAAGATCCACCAGCTGCAGCATCTATGGTACCCTTAGTTATAGGGTTCACTCCATTATAAAAAGTCTGCATGAGCAACTCCCTTGGAAGGTTATGGTGAGGACATATTCTCTGCAATTTTTTAAATCTCTCTAAAGCTTCATACAAAGATTCATTGTCTTGTTGCACAAAAGTTGTGATATCTTTTATAATTTTTGCAGTTTTGGCTAGACGAAAGTATTTGGATAAAAATGCTTGGGCCAATTGGTCCCAAGTGGTTATTAATTCTCTAGTTAATGAATTCAACCAAGCCTTAGCTTTATCCTTTAAAATGAATAGAAAAAGTCTAAACTTAATTGCATCATTAGAAACTCCATTAATTTTAAAAGTATCACATATCTCTAGAAAATTTGCCAAATGAGCATTAGGATCCTCATTTGCCAAACAATAAAACTGAATTGTATTTTGAATCATTTGCAAAATAGAAGGTTTAATTTCAAATTGGTTAGCATTTACCGTATTCCTTACCACACCTTGTTGAGCACCACTCAATGCGGGTGTAGCAAAATCCATCAACCTTGGTGGATTTTCCTCTTCAGCCATGATTGGTCTTTTATTTTTTTTTCTTTTTGTTGGATTTCCGGTTACTTGACAAATATCTCTCTATTTTAGGATTCAAAGGTTCAAGCTCTTCTTGAGAACTTCTTGTACTAGGCATGAACTATCAAATCCTATAAAAACAACAAAAAATAAAATTAAGTCAAGCTAAACAAACAAAATAAAATAAATATTGTAATCAAAAATCATAAATCAAGTTTCATAATAGCAATAAATAAAACATCATTCCCCGGCAACGGTGCCAAAAACTTGTTAGCCTTTTTTACATGCTAATTCCTCAAGTATACGGTACACCGATTATAATACAAAAGATGTCGATCCCACGAGAAATGTGCTAATTATTACACACTATTACAACTCAATTTTAATCTTGTTTACAGTGATCATAAAGTTGTGAGTTAGATCTAAACCACTCTATCATATAAACTAATTAAACCTAGTTTATGTTAATCAAAGAAGACAAAACATATAATGAAGAACTAACAATTATAAAACTTGATTCCATCGTTCTAATATAAATTTAATCTCTTAAGCAAGCCAAGTTGGAATATTATTCCAATTTACTCTCTCAACATAAATTAGAGTGCCTAAAACATGCATTTATAATTCTAACTCACAATTTTCATTAATGAATTAGAGGGTTATACATGCAAATTTCACGAATAATCACCAACCCATAACAACCATCTAACATTACGATTTCTCAAATAATGCTTCAGTGATGAACTTCTATTAGATGTAAGTAAGAATTCATTTTCAACTAAACTCTTACTTATAATGATCATGTATTAAATACTAATAGAAAAATCTACATTAAAAGACTACTAGCATAGATGGAAATAGAAAATAACATAAATATGATTCAAGCTCCATTAAATAAAATTCATTTAATGACAGAATAGAAATAATAGACAAGAGTAATGAGAAAGAAATCTTTCAACCCAATTCTTAAACCCTTGTAAAAATTCTTCTTCTCCTTGGTCTTCTTTTTCAAAACTTGAAAACATTCTTTTTCGAAACTTGAAAACAAACTAAGTAAATCTAACTACAGTGCATATAGAAAATAAATAAAATTTAACTTGTAATAAAAATAATCCTCTCTATTACATCTCTTTTTAAAATTATAGTTGAGAAACAAATTTATAGAATTCCAAAAGTTGTGTTCCCTCCTTCAAATAGTTGCAAATGTTGATGAAAAATTATGCCTCTTCAAATGACTTTTCGTAGAAAACTGCCCCAACAGATAGTTCTGCCGTGCTCGCGATAGAACACGGATTGCCTTTTTTCCTTTTCTTTCTTTCTTCTTTTCTCTTCTTCTCTCTGGCAATTCACGACTCGTGATCCCCTTGTGTGAGTCGTGCTTTTAGCTCACGTCTCGTGAACTGCTTCCCTTCCTTCTTCTCTTTTTCTTTCTTTTCTCCCTTGCGCTTCTCTCTGCATCGTCACGAGTCGTGATCCCTTTTCACGTCTCATGACCATACTCCTTTTCTTCTCTTTTTCTATTATTCCTTCTTGTTTCCACACCTTCACGAGTCGTGAGCGTCTTTCACGACTCGTGCTCCTCTCTTTTCCTCTTCTCTATTCGTGCTTGCCAAGTTTCTCTCATTCACGAGTTGGACATTTATTCATGACTCGTGAGCTTGCTGATTCGTGCCTCTTTTCATCTTCTTTACTCTAATTAACCTATAAAGCACAAAAATAAGTAAACTAAACAAATAACATGAAAAATACATATATTTACATAATTAACTTCTTAAACTCACATAAAATATATACTAAATAATACATCAATTTGGCACTTATAAAATTCCCCCATACTTAACCCTTGCTAGTCCTTAAGCAAGAGAAAATAATGAGAAAATTTAATACCAACATACTAAGTAAACCATATTATACAGCATTGTCCATAAGGCATAACACAAAAGAAATCAAATATCTCACATACTCAAAATATCGGTTAATCAAATTTTAAAACATGTAATAAAAATTTTACAAGTCACCAAACTTTACTCATTTCAACATCAAGATTATAGAGTCCCAAAACTAAACATCTTTCAAAGATAGAATATTGATCATAAACTTTTAAACTCTAAAGTTACTAGCTGCTTTTTAGGACAACTTGTAAGCACACTCACCCTTAATCCAATCTCATGGTATTTTTAGACTTTTATTTTCTTTTCTTTTGATTTTTTTATTTTTGTTTTGAACATGGTACATTTTTCATTTTTATCCCATGAATAGCAAGAGAATGTAGTATGGGTGCGTTTTACGCTCCATTCCAAACATTTTCAATTTTGGATGTACATCGTGCTTTTTTTATGAATTTAGTGGGTGCATTTTATGCTTCATCCCACTTTATTTTTTCTAAGTTTTCATCCATTATTGAAAAGACATAAAGGTAAGTATTATGGATATAGTTTCCATAGGCAACTAGAACCCAAAAATTTTAAATTAAATGAGCAAATTCTAGCTTTAAAACATAGTTAGTAAGAAGACTAAATAATCTACAATGTTGCAAAAAGTAAAAGAAAATAACTTGAAAAACTTAAAACACATGCCAAAGATTTTGAAAAACTAGTAAAATGAGCATAAAAGATAAATGAATTAGCAACCTATATAATATACCAATTGAACAATGCCCTATAATAAAACTATTATACCAATTGAACAATGCCCTATAATAAAACTCACTAAAAAGCCTAATTGAAAAATAAAATCACACAAACAACTAACATATAAAACATACTAACAAAAACTCATCAAACACAAACAAACTTATAAACATACTCATTAAAAACTTATTAGCCTTTTTTACATGCTAATTCCACAAGCATACGGTGTTCCGGTTATAGTACAAAAGATGTCGATCCCATGAGGTATGTGCTAATTATTACACACTATTACTACTCAATTTTAATCTTGTTTACAGTGACCATAAAGTTGCGAGTTAAATTCGAACTACTCTATCATATAAACTAATTAAACCTAGTTCATGTAAATCAAAGAAGACAAAACATATAATGAAGAATTAACAATTATAAACTTGATTCCATCGTCATAATATAAATTTAATCTCTTAAGCAAGCCAAGTTGGAATATTGTTCCAATTTACTCTCTCAACATAAATTAGAGTGCCTAAAACATGCATTTATAATTCTAACTCATAATTTTCATTAATGAATTAGAGGGTTATACATACAAATTTCACGAATAATCACCAACCTATAACAACCATCTAACATTATGATTTCTCAAATAATGCTTCAATGATGAACTTCTATTAGTTGTAAGTAAGAATTCATTTTTCAATTAAACTCTTATTTATAATGATCATGCATTAAAAATACTAATAGAAAATTATACAATAAAAGACTACTAATTTAGATGGGAATAGAAAATAACAATAATATTCAAGTTCTAAAATAATATTCATTTGATTTACAGAGAAGAAATAATAGATAAGAGTAATGAGAAAGAAATCTTTCCACCCTTTTCTCAAACCCTTGTAAAAATTCTTCTTTTCCTTGGTGTTCTTCTTCAAAACATGAAAACAAACTAAGTAAATCTAAGTACAGTGTGTAAGCACCGTGTCCCGGAGCGGTCCGGATCAGAGGTTACCCTATGATGAAATCAGTGTCCAAGCCTGTATGGTAGGTTGGATTTAGAGGTTTTAGCCCCGCGTTCCATGAGAAATGAAGTTTTTTTTATCGTTCCCGGGCAGAGAGGGGAAAACAGAGGTTTTTTTCGAGTCGAAGGGCTTTTTGTCCTCCACAGACGGCCAGCCCGTCTGTCGAGCCTGCCCGTCGCTCCGAGTCACCGACGGCTCTGGGTATTTTCCGACGCCCGTCGGAGAATCACCGCCCCTGTCAGATTGCCGCCTGGTTTCCCGGAGCACGCAACCCTTCCGACGCCCGTCGGTGGATGTGGCAGGGCCGTCGGACTAATCCTTATGTCAGAAGGATTCTTCCGACACCCACCTCTATACACCGACGCCCGTCGGTCGTGTCTGGCTATAAAAGCTCCGAATTTTCATTTGAAAAGGGTTGGAAAAATTTTCAAAGGAGGAAACTCTGCCCAATTTCAAGCACATTTTCTCTCTCTTCCAACAAAACACATTTACAAAGAAATCAATTTAATCAAGGATCAAATCAACCAAAGGGAACTAAAAGCTAATTGGTTTTCTTTAGATTTTGACTCCAAAATCGATTTTCTGAAGGATTGAAGGTGAAATATCTCATTTTCTCTCTTTAATCTTTCATCCTTGCTTCTCGTGGAACGCGTAGGGCTCTAACCGACACCAAAATCTTACCCAAAGCGACTATCTGAGGGTAAATATTCCGGATTCTTTCTCCATTTTATCTTTATATTTATTTCTCATTTTGTGAAATTAATAAATATCTGTCGTTATTTTCTTTTATCTTGACTCTCTTATCTTCTTTTGGGATAAAACTTTTTTTGACTTCAAAAGGGTTTCTCTCTCTTTCTCTCCATTCTGTTTTTTCGGAGATAGAGGTGACCGACGGGTCATCTTTATCACCGACGCCCGTCGGTCACCCACCTACAGACGCCCCTCCTTGAGTGACAAACGGGCATATCGGATACCCAAACCGACGCCCGTTGGTCAACCAAGAAAGGCCGTCGGTGGGTTCTGTCTCCATCTTTTTAAGTCATTTTTCATATCTATCCGGTCTCTCTGATTTCTTATATGTTAATGTTATGTATATTAACCTCTCTTAACTTTCTGTGAGTGTATATCGGTCCTCCTGGATTATCTCGAGCTTGAGCGGCTATCTATCATGTTTGGAGGATCTCGTCTGGTTTAGTTTCCTAATCCTCTCATTTCATTTCTTTCATTGATTATCTTATGTATATGGATGTACTCTTTTCATACCCCGTTAATGTATAAAAGTGACTTAATGTTTTATACACAAATAAATTGAGGTTTATACAAATGCAAAAAGGGTCCAAGGCCCCATTTTTATCCAATAAAGATCATCACAAATAAAATATCCCATTTTGATAATGATGCATGCGAGGACCAAAGTCCTCAAAATAAGCAATATCCCGATTTATGTATGCTTTGCACATTTACAGAAGGGAGTTGTATTCTGCTCCTTGTATTATTGTAATTTATCGCTTTGATATTTATTTTGCTCATTTACTGCTTTCCGAATGTGAATAAATGCGCCTTTGATTAATTGCATCGCGTGGAGAGAGAGCGAATTAATGACATTAAAATTTAATCATAAGATAATTGAGGTAGAAATAGATGAGAAATCCCGGACCCAGCTCTGGTCTTTGGGCTCGAGAGGTTAGAGGTTATCCTCCAAGATACTTCTTGGGCTACGAGACTTTAGCGCTAACCCTAGGCTCCTTAGGGTGAGAGGTTCACCTTCTATGACCCCTCTGGCTGGCCCAAAATGGGTACCAAGCGCAGTCTTAGGCTCTCCGAGGCGAGAGAAACTTTCCCAATGTTCTATTGGGTGGCGACTCCATGAAACCTCCGTGTTGCCCAACATAGACGCACTTGCGATTCATCGCAAGCTGCCAACGGACCCACAAATGCCCCGATCGCCCACGTGCGGGCGGTCGAACGGGCGGCGCATCGGGATCCGGCGCGCGTCACACAGTGCTTACAGAAAATAAATAAAATTTAACTTGCAATAAAAATAATCCTCTCTATTACATCTCTTTTTAAAATTACAGTTGACGAACAAAGTTATATAATTCCAAAAGTTGTGTTCCCTCCTTCAAATAGTTGCACATGTTGATGAAAAATTATGCCTCTTCAAATCACTTTTTGTAGAAAACTGCCCCAACGGATAGTTCTGTCGCGCTCGCGATCATTGTCGTGCTTGCGACAGAACACGGATTACCTTTTTTCCTTTTCTTTCTTTCTTCTTTTCTCTTCTTCTTTCTGGCAATTCACGACTCGTGTTCCCCTTTCACGAGTCGTGACCCACTTTTGTGAGTCGTGCTTTTGGCTCACGTCTCGTGAACTGCTTCCCTTCCTTCTTCTCTTTTTCTTTCTTTTCTCCTTTGCGCTTCTCTCTGCAACGTCATGAGTCGTTATCCCTTTTCATGACTCGCGACCCTACTCCTTTTCTTCTCTTCTGCTATTATTCCTTCTTGTTTGCACACTTCACGAGTCATGAGCTTATTTCATGACTCGTGCTCCTCTCCTTTCCTCTTCTTTATTCGTGCTTGCCCAGTTTCTCTCCTTCACCAGTTGGACATTTATTCATGACTCGTGAGCTTGCTAATTCGTGCCTCGTTTTATCTTATTTACTCCAATTAACCTATAAAGCACAAAAATAAGTAAACTAAAAAAATAACATGAGAAATACATATATTTACATAATTAACTTCTTAAACTCACATAAAATATATACTAAATAATACATGAATTTGGCACTTATCAAATTCTCCCACACTTAACCCTTGCTTGTCCTCAAGCAAGAGAAAATAATGAGAAAATTTAATACCAACATACTAAGTAAACCATATTATACAGCATTGTTCATAAGGCATATCACAAAAGAAATCAAATATCTCACATACTCAAAATATCAGTTAATCAAATTTTAAAATATGTACTAAAAATTTAACAAGTCACCAAACTTTACTCATTTCAACATCAAGATTATAGAGTCCCAAAACTAAACATGCTTCAAAGATAGAATATTGATCATAAACTTTAAAACTCTAAAGTTACTAGCTGGTTTTTAGGACAACTTGTAAGCACACCCACCCTCGGCAGCGCACGCGCGATCGCAGGCACGTGCAGCCCCGCGACGTACGCGGCTCACAAAAAAAATAAAAATAAAAAATAAAAATAAAATAAAATAAATAAAAATAAAAAGAGATAAAAAAAATTTATTTAGAGGAACGAAGGAGATTTTTGACTAGGATGACATCATTTTCGACACCTTTACTTGTGGCAAGTATTATTTTCATCATCGGGTAATCCTGATCTTTGACCGCCTCGGGACCCGGTGTCTATAGTTGCCCCCAATTTTGGGGAACCTAGAACTTGAGCCAAAATTCAGAAAAAAAGGAAAGAGACAAATACCTGAGGCAGTCGCTTTTTTGAATTGGAAGAGATAGTTGGTGTGTTATACTTTCTGAGGTGGTGCCCCCTGAGAGGTCTTTGGCAGGCCGGCTGCCCCTTGAGAGGTCTTCGATTGATCGCCCCCTGAGAGGTCTTCGGTTGATCGCCCCCTTAGAGGTCTTCGATTAGCTGCGTGCTCCTTACGAAGTCTTCAGTTGATCGCCCCCTGAGAGGTCTTCGGTTGATTACCCCCTGAGAGGTCTTCGGTTAACTGGCTGCTCCATGAGAAGTCTTCGATTGATCGCCCCCTGAGAGGTCTTCAGTTTGCTAGCTGCTCCCTGAGAAGTCTTCGATTGATTGCCCCTTGAGAGGTCTTCTATTAACTGGCTGCTCCATGACAAGTCTTCGGTTGATCGCCCCCCGAGATGTCTTCGGTTAACTGGCTGCTCCATGAGAAGTCTTTCACCCCCTGAGAGGTATTCGGTTAGCTGGGTGCTCCCTGCAAAGTCTTCGGTTTATCACCCCCTAAGATGTCTTCGATTAGCTGGCTGCTCCCTGAGGAGTCTTCGGTTGATCGCCCCCTGAGAGGTCTTCGGTTAGCTGGCTGCTCCCTGAGGAGTCTTTATAACGCCCCGAAATATACCCTAGTTGTATGTTGGCCGATTAAGGTAATTAGGTGAATTTAATAGTGAGTTGCTAACTTGGACATAAGTGCAATTAAGAAATCAAGGACCCAATTGTATAAGATAGATAAGTTTAAGTGGCCAATTTGTAAATGTGCATATAAGTTAAGTGAATTGATTTGAATTAATATGGAATAATTAAGTGGAAGAAATCAGATTTAAGAGTAATTGGGAAATGGAGGACTTCATTGAAGAAAGTAAATAAGTTTAAGTGACTTATGGGTAAATATGTATGATTAAATTAATGAGGGATTAATCAAGAGTTAGTGGGGATTAATTAGGTTAATCTCAATTAAGATTGTGGGAGTGGATTCTAAGTGGAGATTGCTGGAGGTGCCAACTCAGCATTTTCATGCAATGGAGGATGTGAGTGGTGGATTCCAGCTGCCAATTTCTGCCTTTGCCACTTCATCTACCTACATGCAATGTAAAGCTTAAGGAGAGAGAAAACCCACTAGTTTTGCATGTGTATTCAGTCATTCTTTCCTCTCTCTAAAATCTGCTATTCCTTCTTATTCTTCAACATGAAGTTCCTTTCAAAGTTACCATTTTTGTTCTACAAATTCTGCTGTTAATCATATGTCTAGCTTCTTATTTTGGAATTTATGGGATTGAGGACTGATTATGGTGTTACAATTCTGGAATTTGGTTGTACATGTGGAGGTGGTTATGATAAAAGAAAAAGGAAAGATGGAGGTTGATGAGTCAAGTATCAAGTGAGCATTGGAGCAAAGGATAGAGAGGTTTGGGAACTAACCATTGTTATATGTGTGTAAATTAGTTTATCATGTGACAATTGAAAGATGATATAGTTGGAATATATGGTTGATTTGAGTTGAAACTGATGATTGAATTGTTGTGTGCTTAATTAAAGTATAAACCCTAGTTAGGGAAAATTTCTGTTTATATGTCACCAGACCTCCGTGTAGTGTGATAAGTTTAAATTAAATAATGTTTTGATGTGAATTTAGAGATTACTTCTTAGTCAAAAAGTTGTTATTTGTGTTAATTTTTGATAAAATGTCATTTCATGTTATTTGGTGCACTAAATGGAGATTTATGTTGTTTTGGCAATATTTTAGGTAGGTTACACGGCGGTGAAGACGTCTCTCACCGCCGTGTGAGACGGGAGGCCAGAATCATGGGAAGAAAAATTAAGGAAGCTGACTGGAGTGTTTACACGGCGGTGATAAAATTCTTCACCGCCATGTGAATCGAAATCAAAGAACTTAGTAGCAGACCTGGAACATTTACACGGCGGTGAAGAATTTCCTCACCGCCGTGTAACCTCAAAATTTTATAATAAAAATATATCCAGGGACATTTACACGGCGGTGAGGATATCTCTCACTGCCGTGTAACTTTTAAAATCTGTTGTGTGAATCAAATCCGGGAAAAATTAGATTTGGAGGCCACCGAATAGACTTTTGACTTTTATTTTTGGGGGGAAAACTAGCTTAAAGGAGGACGATTTTGGAAGAGTGAAAGGGGGGCTACGAGAGTTTTTAGTTTTAGTTTGGCTGAAAAAATAAACTCTGAGATTTCTGATCTTGAAATTCTTAGAAGTGAGATTTCAATTCTGTAATTTAATTTGGAAGTTGGAATAGCTGATTCAGTTGAAGAACATCGTTTGGTTTACTGTAAGATTTTCATTTTCAGATTCAACTAGGTAATATCAATTTCTCTCTATTTAATTCAGTCTTTATTTCAAGTATGACTGAGTAATTTTATTTCTTGTTAAGGGATGCCTTAATTCCCCAGTAAATCTTGTGAATATTTTGTATGGATTGTATTATGCATATACTCAGTTGTATTTTCTCTGATTTTATTTGTTGTTGCTGAATAGAGTACAAGTTAAGGGGAGATCTACCAAGATAAACTTTAATTGTAATCAGTTCATAAATACATACAAATATACTTCAGTTTTATCTTCTCTGAAATTATCTGTTGTTGCTGGTTTGAATGCAAGTTAAGGGGAGATCTACCAAGATAAACTTTGATTGCAAT
Organism: Excoecaria cochinchinensis; assembly: GCA_947683425.1. Taxonomy (NCBI): domain Eukaryota; kingdom Viridiplantae; phylum Streptophyta; class Magnoliopsida; order Malpighiales; family Euphorbiaceae; genus Excoecaria; species Excoecaria cochinchinensis. The sequence goes on from CANTUQ010000158.1 coordinate 1,262,475, forward strand.
CAGCCCATAAATACATACACATGTTCTGTTCTATTTTAATCAACTTTCATTGATTTGATGAATCCGAATTGTTAGTTAAAATCTGTGAATGTTTATTTCAATAGGTTCAGAATGGTGGAAGATAAATGAGTTTGATATCTGAATCCGGAATGGTAGGATTATTTAACTTAGAACTTTAAGATCTGTAATAATGCTAATTTATGTGCTGAATCCGGATTGGTAAGTGCATGTTTTAGAGAAGCTGGATCCGAAAGGCAAGCTATGGTATAGGCTAGGTTATTCACTGATTGTACATGAAATTGTTGAATTAAGTATTCACATGATATTATTGGGGAGAATGGGTATTCCTTAGCAAGATCTCTTAGTTATGTTATCAAATTGCTGTATTATTAAATCGTTAATATTCTTAGACATTAATATCATCAGTTAGATTATTAATTTTTCTGTGTTAAACAATCACCACATCAAAATAATTAGGAATTCTTTAGCATATAATTAATTGTCAAACACTTGCACAACACAGTCCCTTGGGTTCGATAACTTGTGGTCTTAATTATATTCCACTATATTACTTGCCGATTCAGTACACTTGCTGAGATCGCGTCAAGTTTTTGGCGCCGTTGCCAGGGAGTGGCGTTGTCAGTAAGTTTTGATTTTTATTTGTATGTGTTTTCATTTTTCTGATTTTATTATTTTATTCTTATCGGGTACTTGTGGTGTATGAGCAGAGTTAGACAAGGACCATTAGCACCCTACGATCCTGAAATCGAGAGGACATTGCATCAACGCAGGAGAGCCAACAGAGAAACCGTCATGGAGAATAACTCGCCAGTTGGTGAATTTCCTCCCGAGAATGAACAAGTGCCAAGGGCACAAGAAGAGGTACCAAGAAATTATGGAGGAGAAGTCCCTAGGCAGCGAACGATAAGGGACTATGCTGTGCAAAGATGGACTGAAGACCATAGGACAATTGTGCTGCCAAGAGGAGTACAATTTGAACTGAAACCAGCAACTATCAACATGGTGCAAAGAAATCAATTTTCTGGATTAGAAGTGGAAGATCCTGCACAACACCTGGACTTATTTTTGGAGATTAGTGACACAGTGCAGATTCCAGGAGTGACACCTGATGCTGTAAGACTGAAACTATTTCCTTTCACCTTGATTGGAAAGGCAAGAGAGTGGTTGCAAATGTTACCAAGACAGTCAATTACATCTTGGGATCAATTGCAAGAATGGTTTCTGATGAGATTTTTCCCACCTACAAAAACAGCAAATATTCGCAACAGCATTTTTCAATTTAGCCAATTGAGTGATGAGCCTTTTTATGAGGCTTGGGAAAGATTCAGAAGATTGTTAAGAAGCTGTCCGCATCATGAAATACCAATCTACCATCTGATGCAACAATTTTATTCTGGTATTTCACCACAAACAAAATCTTTGCTGGATGCATCATCAGGAGGTTCTTTTATGAATAGAATACCAGAAGAAGCATTCCAGCTGCTGGATGAAATGGCAGCAAATGACGCTCAGTGGGCTAATCCTAGATCAGTCTCAAAGAGACAAGGAATACATAGTGTAGATGAAGTGTCAATGCTGAGGGCACAGGTGGAGTCAATGCAGAACGAGATGAATAACTTAAGGGTAAAAAATGTAGCCTCTGTTTCTCAAGAAGATGAGTGGTATGAAAGTGGGCAATATGCTCAAGAGAGTGCAGCAATGGGAAATGTTAATGCTGTAGGGGATTATCGGAGGAGTGACCCCTATAGTAACTCATACAACCCGGGCTGGAGAAATCACCCGAATTTTTCTTGGAAAGATGGAAATCAGAATGCTTCATCCTCTCACCCACCAGCAAGACCCCCTTTCAACCAAAGTACTCAGCACAATCAAGGACATTCATACCAACCCCAAACATCCAACCAATACCAAATGCCATATCCACCCCATCACAACCATGGACAAAACTTCAATCAACCACAAGCTCAATCATACCATCCACCGGGATACCCACCTAGGCCACCTATGCAAGAGAAGAAGCCAAACCTTGAGGATATGGTGGCTAGCTTCATAAACAGTCAGCAGCAATTTGTAAGCAGTCAGCAGCAATTCATGACAAATCAAGAATCTAGGTGGAAATCTCAAGAGCAGTGGAACCGAAACCAAGATGCTTTTATGAGAAATCTGGAAACTCAGTTGGGTCAGCTTGCAAATTCTGTGTCCCAAAGGCAACCAGGAACATTTCCCTCAAATGTGGATCGGAATCCAAAAGAGGAAGCAAAAGCAATTACACTGCGAAGTGGAAAGGACGTTGCACAAAGAGAAGATCAAGGTAAAAATTCTTCATCAGAAAAGGAGGAGCCAACACGAACGGTAAGTAATTCTAACTCTAATTTAGAAATGAATGAAAATGCTCCTAAAAAGGATAAAGGTAAAATTATAGTGAATCCAAGGGTAGAGGATCTCGATATAAATAGACTGCCATTTCCTGCTGTTGCTAGACAAGAAAAGAAAAAATGAGCAAAAAGCTAGGTTTATAGAAATGTTTAAAAAATTACACATTAATTTACCATTTGCTGAAGCTTTAGCTCATATGCCCAACTATGCTAAATTTATGAAAGAACTATGTTCTAATAAAAAGAAATTAGAAGGGCATGGAACTGTTCAACTAACAGAAAATTGCAGTGCTATAATCATGAACAAGATCCCTGAGAAATTGGAAGATCCAGGTAGCTTCACTGTACCTTGTGCTATTGGTGAAAATTTTTATGGTAATGCTTTGTGTGATTTAGGTGCAAGCATAAATCTAATGCCTTATTCTATTTGCAGGAAGCTGAATCTCGGTGATCTTAAGGAGACGGGAATGAGACTCCAACTTGCGGATAGGTCGGTGAGGCGACCCAAGGGAGTGATAGAGGACCTGTTAGTGAAAGTGGGGAAGTTTATTTTTCCAGTAGACTTTGTGGTGATGGAAATGGAAGAGGATAGGAAAGTACCACTTATTGTGGGGAGACCATTTTTAAACACAGCAAAAGCTTTGATTGATGTGCATGGGCAAACCATTACCCTGAGATTCAATGATGAAAAATTAGTTGTTGATATGAACAAAGCTCAAAGGTATCCATCAGATGATATATGTAACACCCCCATCGCCGTCCCCGTTGGAAGGACGCCGACGGGCGCACTACCCGACGCTCACACATACAGATATACACATGCACAATGCGGAAGCATACATTCATACATAACATACATACGGAAATACGGGTTAATTAAAAACTTACCTAGACTTACCTTGTGGTACAGACTGAACATGCAATAACTCACGCACATACAGGCACTAAGCAAAAGCATACACAGAAGCATACATATCACCATTCAACGGAAGCATAATCGAAATAATAAAACAAAGGAATAACCAAACATAATAACATACTAACTATTACATTCCCAAAAGAAAACTTAAGAACGAAACATAATTAATTACATATACAATACTATAGAAATACAAAAGCTGAAATACAGAAGCTGAACAAAATACAGAACTTCTAACTCCTACGTGGCCGACTTTGCAGAAGCGCGACTTGAACAGAACCAAACCTGCCACCTGCACGGAAAGGAAATCTGTGCTAAGCGATAAACGCTTAGTGGGGAGAACACACAAGAATGAGGTACGTGAAAGTCTAGCTGAGACTTAAAAATAAGAACTAAATAAATTCCTAAACCTTGCTATTTTTGTTTTCAATGTGTGTATTTTTAGTCATTTGCATCAATCAATGTCATTGTCATTTCATATTGAATTTGTGTTGAGGAAGGGTGCAGAATGTGTGGAAAGAAATTTGGGGAGAAACTTGTGCAATCTTAAAATTTCTGGCGGAAAATTTCAGGTTACACGGCGGTGAAGAAATCCATCACCGCCGTGTGAAAATCTAATTATCGAAAAATTGAGTCCAGTGGAGTTTTACACGGCGGTGAGGAAATATCTCACCGCCGTGTGAAATTCTTATTCTTGAAAAGATGAGCCCAGTCGCGATTTACACGGCGGTTAGGCAATCTCTCACCGCCGTGTAAGGTAAAAATTTTGGTTTAAAAATTGTTAACTGCCAGTTAACTTCAGTTTTTAAAACACATAACCAAATCCCATTTTCCCTCTCACATATCTCTCTCGCCCTCCCTCTGTCTTTTTCTTTTATTTTCTTACATCAGTAAGTTGTCTTCCATTTTCGTGGGTGAATTTGTCCATCAAGCATAAATTCTGCATAATTAGCATCAAATTCAAGTAAGTTTTATCCTTTCTTTTCTGTTCTTTTTTTTGTTTGTTCTTTTGTTCTCTGTTCTTATTAATTTTTAGGTTTTTTAAATTTTCTGTCTTGCTCCTTCTTTCTGGAATTAAAGAGTGAATTTGTTATTTCTGTGTGTTTTGGCTGAGATGTTGTTGCTGATTGAGAAAATGGGGGTAGGAATTTCATCAATTTTGCATGTTGTGTGCAACGAATTTCATGCCTACCAAGTGTTCGATAAAATACTTGAATGAACGAAATTCATATCCTTGTTTGCTGAAATCATGTGGTTTTTTTTTGTGTTTTCATTGTGTGATTATGGGTTCTTGATACCCTGTGATTAATGTTGGGGTTAGGAATTACAGAATTGAGTGTATTGGATTTGTCAAAATTTCTGCTCACCAAGTGTTTGATAGACTGTCTGGATGAACATGTATTTCATATTGTTTATGTTATTGGTCAGAAATAATTAGTATTCATTGTTGAGATTCTTTTGTCTTGGTTATATCATACAATTCATCCATCCTAGCAAGTTGAATCAAATTTTGCAAACTCCATAATCATGAGTGACGATTGTGCAAGTGGGAATGTGATGGCCTTCTATTTTAATTGCTGCTTGAGATAGAGTGAAGGTGCATTAAGAGCTAGCTGAATTTTATGTTCAATTGTATTATGCTAGCATTGTCTTTTTAATTAAGTTGCTTATACTTGCAGGTAGCCACATTGTTTTCCTACTCTAATTTGTTTTCAAATGTTCATGCAGTGGCCCCTAAACGACCCAGAACCAGTCAAGCATCATCTTCTCAAGGGAGAGGCGATTTGGTACCTTCTTGGGTACCTACTCGATGCCGTCCAGCATATAAGGACTTCACTGCTGCAACCTATGTCCCCTCCACTTTTCTGGACTTCACTTCTTTAGGGAAGCTGGACATTAGAGATGAAATTGATGGGTTGATCGCTGGGATCGGGTGGACAGATTTTTTTACAAAGGAGGAGAAAGTATATCCAAACTTGACTCGAGATTTCCTTGCAACAGTAACATGCAAGATTGATACAGATGACGGAGAAGATATTGGTGAGGTAATTTTTTTGCTGAATCAGACGAAGTATACTATGCCCTTTCATGATTTTGTGGGGGCACTTGGATTCCCAGTTGATGGTGCTCGTTATATAACTGATTTGGACAAGCAAACCGTATGGGCAGCAATCAGAGATCCCATCACCGCCACCAGATATGTGACTGGGCAGTCCAAAGCCCATCATTTGAGGGATCATGCACTGCAAATTTTACACAGGTTTTTCTCACTTTCATTCTATGGACATATCGAGGCAGCAGGTGCAGTGAACCAATCAGAGGCACTATTTCTCTACTGTATGGTCCAACAAGTAAGGCTAAATGGAGCCTACTTGTAACACCCCCCGCCGCCGCCCCCGTTGGAAGGGCGCCGGTGGGCGCGCTACACGACGCTCACTCATGACGCGATAAAGCATACAGCGGAAGCATACATGCGCTAAGCGGAAGCAATCACTAATCAAGACAATAAATAAAAATAAAATACGAAAAAATAATAGGAAACATACTTCATTACATAAATAATCAAAATACGAGTTATATACAATAGCCCAAAAGATTACATTTTAAAATCCTTTACAAAATAAAGAAATACATATACAAAAAGAATTACAGGAGGAGACAAAAATAATTAACTCGACTCCTATGTGGCCTGCCTGCAGATGCACGACTCGAGCACTCCCAAAAATCCTTCACGCTACCTGTACGGGATAAAAGCCCGTGCTAAGCGATAACGCTTAGTGGGGAGAAACAAACACAACAGAACACTATACAAGGAAACATGCACTAACATACATAAATCATTATGCATCAGAGTACAGAGATATAAATAAATATATCCAGAATAAATAAGAGAAAGCACTAAACCAATACGCTATCCATAGCCACACCATAATCAGAACACTTCACTAAATCAGTACCAGACAGTTCACACAAAAGCCTGAATTCAATGGTGGAGGATACGGGAACACGGCACGGGAGACCGAAGCCTCAAAAACACTTTCATACCCGAAGGAAGCGCGGGAGACCGGAGTCTCAAAACATTTTATCACTACACAGAAGATGACCATCTCGGAGGTCGACCGCTTCGCCCAAACGGGGCGGACATAACAGCTGTACACTAACCCTTCTTAAGCATGCTTAATTATCCTATACCTTGACACTTCAGGCTCGACAACACATTAACTCTCAAGACATTACATAAACAAAAACAATATTCAAATTAAGACTCTTATATTATATAAATCCATATCAAGGACACTAGTACATTAATATCACGAGTCAAAGGCACACACATATTCCATGCAATAGTGAGAAACCGTGCAAAGTGGAAAAAAAGAAACACATTCAGAAAACAAGGCAAGCAGGAAGGGCCTCTGTCGCGATCGCGACAGGTGTCGTGCTCGCGACAGAGCACGGGGTACTTCATCACAACCTCGCGCCAAGAGGCCTGGTCGGGACGAAGTACTCGCGGCAGAATTCACGGGGCCGAGCTCTGTCGCGCTCGCGACAAGCGTCGCGATCGCGACAGAGACCAGTTCCTTCCTCCTCGCGCGCACGCTCGAGCGGAGGGTTCCGCTACCGAGCTCTCTGTCGCGCTCGCGACAATGTCGCGATTGCGACAGAGGGCTCTTCAAGAACAAGGGCCAATTCCATTTTCTATCGCGATCGCGGCACTTATCGCGATCGCGACAGAACCCAGATTCGCCCAAAACTGCACTTTTCCCACTCTATTCACACACAACTTTTCATACATTCACACAACATGCTCAAACACTTACCTCACACCTCCAGCACATCACCGCATCACTTTCAAGCCACATAAACACATTTTTACATAATAATCCAATATCAATTCAACGAGAATCACTCACGACTTAAACTCAAATTCAATAATCATGGCATGTTCAAATTCCAAAACACAAAATCTTCACTAAATCACTACTCCAATTAAACATGCATTCATAAAACACTCAAGATTACAAATAACATGCAAACACAAGATAGAGTTGATCCAAGGAGGAAATTAGGGAAAAACCATAATCCACAACACAGCTCACAACACTTACATGCACTCAACCACAAACTCAAGCACTACAAATCAGGCTCCCATACCTGGAAAAATGAAGCTTCAACCGAACTCCTCACGAAACCACTTTATCCTTGCCCTTGCTCTTCCTTCTCTCTTCCGATTCTTGCACTACCCAACCAAATACACTTAAATCAAACCCAAACACAAACAAAACCAGAAATCAAAGAACAAGAAACAATATAAGAAACCCCAAACCGAACTCAACCACTTCCCTTTAACACTCCCAGCTCAAACCTTCAGGATTCCCACTCAAAGCTCCAAGAAAGCACAAGAGAAAAGAGATGAGAGCAGCAAAAATGGAAAAGCAAGAGAGAGAGAACGGGAAAGAAGAAGAAAAGAGGAAGAAGTGAGCTAGCTTCCACGGGAAGCTAGGAAATTCTGCCCCTCCCTTTCCTCTCTCCTACTTTCCATTCAATGCTCACCAACCCCTTGCCACTTGTCTCAATCTTAGAGAATCAAGCCATCAATATTAACAACACCACTTATGGCACCATACACTAACCACACACAAGCCTATTTACACAAATATCTTCTATGCACCATAACTTAACTTACACCATAACAATTCCAATAAATCCACTTTACATCAAAGGCACCATGCCCACAAACCACACAAAAACTGTAACACCCCCATCGCCGTCCCCGTTGGAAGGACGCCGACGGACGCGCTACACGACGCTCACATATACAGATATACGCATGCACAATGCGGAAGCATGCATTCATACATAACATACATACAGAAATACGGGTTAATTAAAAACTTACCTTACCTGAGGCACAGACTGAACATGCAATAACTCACGCACATGCAGGCACTAAGCAAAAGCATACACAGAAGCATACATATAACCATTCAACGGAAGCATAATCGAAATAATAATACAAAGGAATAACTAAACATAAAGACATACTAACTATTACATTCCCAAAAGAAAACTCAAGATCAAAACATAATTAATTACATATACAATATTACAGAATTACAAAAGCTGAATTACAGAAGCTGAACAGAATACAGAACTTCTAACTCCTACGTGGCCGACCTTGCAGAAGCGCGACTCGAATAGAACCAAAACCTGCCACCTGCACGGAAAGGAAATCCGTGCTAAGCGATAAACGCTCAGTGGGGAGAACACACAAGAGTATGGACGGCCATTCACAATGGTCGCCAAGGCATAAAACATTCAAATGGTAAATGCGGATATTCATAACATGTCAATAATCAGGCTGCATAATAAAGGCATTCATTTCAACACTCACAATCAACCATAAACTCATGTCCAGGATAGACCAAAACAGACATAATACAATACACGTTACAAGCATCATCATGCTGAACTACATACTATAACACATGCATAAACCTACATGGGTATCAAATAATAGCATCTTACCATGCGGAGTCACAAGAGCTATACACATGCAATAGACATAACTAAGTACCCATGCATGAACTGACAATCAAACCATCATGTTAAGCATGCTAGTTAACCAACATACCTAAACATGTTAAACACACACACTAGTCAAATATCCAAAGGATAACATTTAGAGCATCACAAAACCGCTGTGCAACTCTAATATATAAAGTATCAAGCGAGAGCACTCTAATAGCGGGGACTGAAAGCATAATCGCATAACACTACATTCATATCATTTACGTGCAGAAAGTACAGTAATCATTACATACTTACCATCACCACTGCTTCGGTTCACATGCTAATACATATCACAAAACTATGCTTAAGTCAAAACTTAAGTACATCAATCGAATCATTTCAAAGCATTCAGAAACTTATAACAAATCACATGACAAGTACGGATAATCATGTTAGATAAAGAGTCATGCTTACTTAAAACAGACATACATTCTGAAGCCCAAAGTCACATTCATATACATATAAGCTGATTTCTGAAATCCTTATCATAATCAATCGGATATCACATTCTGATAGCTATATCAAAGTAATACAAACCAATAAAGCACCTGCTGACTCACAATAGTGGATAACGAGTGTACTGATTAGTACCTTACGGGTACAAGTCAGCCAAAGGGTACCTTACGGGTACGAATCGAAAACCACTTTATTTTGTCACAAGAGCATTTTACTGATGGGGGATCTTAACCCGATCCAAATACATTAAAAAGGATCACGAGGATCCGTACTGATGGGGGGTTCGCGAGGAACCAGTCGGGGGACCTGATCAGGGTCCAAACGTTCAAAGGGCGCTGCAGCTACTGAAGACTCTATTAGGCATGCCTAACTATCCACTAGACTGACTCTCGCAGGTCATGCATAAAACAATTCACGCTTCGAATCGCAAAACGCATAATTATATATACATCATGCATAAACCAGAGTACAATAGACATATAAATATGCTCATAAAGTCGGTCATATATCATGCGATTCGCATTGCAAAACATATTACAGTCCATACACTTTAACATTAAACAATACTCTAAAGCATGCCAAGAATCAGGTAAAGAAGCACTACCATGCCAATGATTATCAATACAAAATCCTAATCATGCGTTAGGGAGGATAACTAAGTATAATCATGCATAATCCAAATTACATTTAAACATAACACATTGAATTCAAAGGCTAAAGCATACTATCAATCAAAGCTCATACCAGTCATATTCAGAGGTATGCAATAATTCCCTTAATCACATTTTAGCACTACTCATCAAATCAAAGCATGTCAGGAACACATGTGGAGTCATATTATGCTAATGATCAAAACACATAATCTAAATCATGAAATGATACTATATATTTCTAAACATGGCAGATTATTCTTAGAGAGGAATTCAATCAAAGACATGCATAACATATTGCTAATCATAACTGAAATAGGCTAACCAATCAGATGAGCAAAATAAGATAGCACACCATAGAGGAAAAAGCCATAAAAGCGTTTGAAAGTCATTTAATAATAAAACTAGTCACGGTGAATAAAGCAAAACAGAAAAGCCATACAGGAGCATATAACAGTATGACATAATTTATACAACAGTGAAGGCCCATACAGAAGAAATAGGAAATTCATTTTGGTTAAAACTGGGCGAAATCGGAAAAAGGAGCTGAAGAGGGGTCGGTCACGAGTCGTGTCACGACTGGTGACTGACCTCAAAGGGGTCACGTCGTGACCTAGTGTCACGTCTCGTGACCTACAAGAGAGTCACGAGACGTGACTCTATGTCACGCCTGGCCTCACAAGAGTCACGCCGTGACTCTAAGTCACGAGATGTGACTTCCCTCTCACAGAGAGAGGAGTCACGCTTCGCGACTGGAGTCACGCCTGCCTTTACCAAAGTCACGTCGTGACTCTAAGTCACGAGACGTGACTTTTCTCTCACAGAGAGAGACAGTCACGCTTCGCGACCAAGGGTCACGCCTCACGACTTCGTTCTGTCCGCTGAGAAGTCACGCGTAGTGACTGGGAGGCAGAGTCACGTGGCGTGACTGGAAGTCACGCCTCGTGGCTTGTCTCTCTCAGGAGAGTCACGACACACTGGAAATGGAAAATTATACAGAAACGCGATTTCCCATTTCCAGCTCACCCAGAATTCAACGAAACTCGATAAAACCATTTTCAATCTGATTCAAAACACATCCAAACTCATCTTACCTTACAGTCGATCTTCCAAACATCATTAACAAGATAAATGCAATTAATCCCACAATCAAACAATCAAAATCATGCTTAAGCACATTTAATCCGTTCTAGATCATAAACCCTAAAAATACAGTAAGTTCAAATCCTAAACTCAGAACTTCAAATTCAATCCTTAACATGTATTACAAACACATCTACTCACGTACTCATGCATATACACATTCCAGAACACATCAATTTCCAGAAATTAGACCATGCAAACACATTATAAGCCTAGTGAGAAATAGGGCAGGGACATTCAACTGAGATTGAAGAGTACATGAGTTCAAATATTGCATGCAATCCAAAACACTCCCAAACCTAGAATCGAAGATCCAAAATCAGCTTCAAGATCAGTCCTCAATCCTTTCCTTGCCTTTGCTTTGCTTCTTCTTACAATCCAAGGCTTGCACAAACAAGAAACCCACAATTACTCTTCAAAACCCTAACTCAACCAAAACCAGGAAAAGAAACACAGCACGTAACAAATCTTAAACCAACTCACCTCTTCAAGCAAAGTACAATCCAAACCAAACTCAACTCCAAGCCAAACGTGAAAGAAAGGAGAAGCATAGAAAGGAGAAGAGAAGAAGAAGGGCAGGCGTGAGAGGGAGAACGGAAATGCAATCTGTGTTCCCTCTCTCACTCTCTTTCCTTTCTTCTTTTCTTCATTCAATGCCACCTAACAAGCCCACTTGGCAGATCCTAATAGAACCTCAAAACCCACTTAACTTTTCCAAATTAAATATTGCTCTTTAGTCCTTAATCAAAATACACTTCACTCACTTACACATACCTTTCTTAACAAACTTAATTAACTTTTCAATTAGGTCCTTAACACTCCAAAATTCTCAAGCACAAATTACCGAAATACCCTTCCGATCCCGACTTAGCATGCATAATCCGACCAGGGCTATTTTGGGGTGTGACAAAAACAGCCCTTAGACCACTAACACCCTACAACCATACACTACAAGCACACACTATTATTCCCTTCACTTCACTTAACACTTAATTGATTAATTCCTTTAACACATACTTCCTTATTAACCAAAATTCCACTTACTCAAATTACGAAAATACCCTTACTTTACCGACTTACCGCACAAATTCCGACCAATCCCTATTTGGGTTGTTACACTACTATTTGTTGAAAAAGTTTGAAGACCTCCAGGGCAATCCCAAGAAAGTAAAGAAAATATCTATTGGATGGATTGCGACTGTGTTGGCCAAAAGAGTCGGCCACAGTCCCTTGGGAGATGAATTAGGTGAGAGCACTTTGATAGACTTTAAGATGCTAAAAAACCTCAGAATCATAGTAGACGACCACCACTTCCATCATCAGGTCAGGCTATCTAGCCGGGACGAGTACTTGAGGCTTGTAGAGAGGGGCCGTGTGCAATTGCCAGTAGAAGAAGCCGATGAGTCTGAGGAGGAGCAAGAGGCGGCTGGAGGAGCAGCTGCTGGTTCTTAGCCCGCTGCCGCTGGGTCCGTTCATGATCTAGCGCATATTACTGCCCAGTTAGGGGCACTACAGATTGGACAAGATCAGATTTTGCACCGTTTAGCTGTACAGGAGCAGCAATTACTCTCACAGTCACTGAGTTTCTCCAAGATAGAGCGCGCCATAGCCCATGCTCGGGAGGAGCAGGAGCATTTTTTTAGGACGATGATGGACCGCTTTCCACCGCCACCACCTCCACAGGACTGATTTTCTGGGAGTTCTCTGATCTTTTATTTTGCTACTTTCATTATTTTTGGTTGATTGAATTACTTGCTGGGGACAGCAAGCTTTTAAGTGTGGGGTAGCTAGTTTGTGTAACTTGGATGTGACTAACCCTGCAGTACTTTAATAAGCTTAATTTTGTTATTTCTTTTGAGTAAGTTTAATTTTATCAAAGCTTAATATTATTATTTCTTTTGCCTTTATATTTTAGAAGTTATATTTTCTGCTTTTTGATAATGGTTTCTTTAGTTAGTTGTTTAAGTTGTATTTTGTAATTTGAGCTCATCAATTTGACTCATGCTTAGCTTAATAAATTTTTAAGTTGTTATTCCAGCTCAATTGTTAATCTTGAAAAGGTCATTCAGAGCACTTAGTCTGCAAGAGAGTAAGATTCTGTCTTAAAGTTATTTTTCTTAACAATTTTCAAAGTAGAAATATACAATTGCAATTTTCATGAATTGTGCACTTAGGCCAGCTTTTACAAGTAAAGAAAAACCAGCATGAAATCTTTTGATCAGAAAATTTTTAGAACACTAGAACCTTCCTCATTGCCCTTCGAAACGATATAACAATTAAGGCATAAATATTGACATGATTTAGGCATTAATTCTTTTGAGTAGCTACTTAAAATAAACTTTTTCCCACCTATTGAATTAATTTTTCATTGCTAGCCCCATTGAGCTGAATTGGCATGCTAAAAGCGTACTCTGAAATTTTTCTTGTTACACACTTAATATGCCATTTAACTTAAATGCTTTTGCCTATCCCTTCTAAGAATTGGCCACTCTAGGATTGGGTTGGGAAGACATTGAAAGTTGAAATAGGGTGTTTAGTATTAAATAAGTGGGTAAGAAAAATTAAAGAACTTTGGGATATTGCTTGACAAGTAAGTTGCAAGAAAATAGAGGATATAAGTATCCCACTAAGTACAATTCTCTAAATATATATATATATATATATAATATTTAATTCTGAGTATAGCAAAATTCAAGTGTGGGGTATCCTCTATTAGAAGATAATATTGGGGTATAATAGGGCTTGAGAAAGAAATTGTATCTTATTATTTCTCTTGTGATTAAAATTTTTCATATTTGGGAAAATAGCCAAGTCTTGGCAATTGTTGTTAAATTGGAAGTAGGTGATGGAAAAATTTTTTATTGGGTAGCAGTGTTAGTTGGTAGAGTGGCTGAATCTTCATTTGATTTCCTAAACTTTTCTTATTAGCCATCACCGATTGAACCGTACATTACAACCTGCTTAAGACCTAATGATCATGTTTATGTTTTAATTTGTTCAGTGGAGATGACCTTCGGGTTCCGGTGCTAAAGGAGAGGCCTATGGTGTTTCTAGAGTTTCAAGTGAGAAACCAGAAGTGCATTTATGTACTGATTTAATATGCTCTTGATTGATTGATGCTGGAAGTTTTAAGTTTTGAAAAATATTAAAACATTGGTTTTGGCCTTTGCACACACACATCAGAAATTCGATTGTATTTTCTTCCTTTGAAACTTGTTTGAGTAAGAATTACTCTAAAGTGGAATTTACTAAGTGGAATTTACTAAGTGTTTGCTTGGTATTTTGAATTTCCATTTTCCTGCTTGAAAATTGAGATGGTTGGAATTGAATAGTTATTTTACTCGAGGGCGAGCAAAAGCTAAGTGTGGGGTATTTTGATAAGTTTAAATTAAATAATGTTTTGATGTGAATTTAGAGATTACTTCTTAGTCAAAAAGTTGTTATTTGTGTTAATTTTTGATAAAATGTCATTTGATGTTATTTGGTGCACTAAATGGAGATTTATGTTGTTTTGGCAATATTTTAGGTAGGTTACACGGCGGTGAAGACGTCTCTCACCGCCGTGTGAGACGGGAGGCCAGAATCATGAGAAGAAAAATTAAGGAAGCTGACTAGAGTGTTTACACGGCAGTGATAAAATTCTTCACCGCCGTGTGAATCGAAATCAAAGAACTTAGTCGCAGACCTGGAACATTTACACGGCGGTGAAGAATTTCCTCACCGCCGTGTAACCTCAAAATTTCAGAATAAAAATATATCCAGGGACATTTACATGGCGGTGAGGATATCTCTCACCGCCGTGTAACTTTTAAAATCTGTTGTGTGAATCAAATCCGGGAAAAATCAGATTTGGAGGCCACCGAATAGACTTTTAACTTTTATTTTTGGGGGGAAAACTAGCTTAAAGGAGGATGATTTTGGAAGAGTGAAAGGGGGGCTACGAGAGTTTTTAGTTTTAGTTTGGCTGAAAAAATAAACTCTGAGATTTCTGATCTGGAAATTCTTAGAAGTGAGATTTCAATTCTGTAATTTAATTTGGAAGTTGGAATAGCTGATTCAGTTGAAGAACATCATTTGGTTTACTGTAAGATTTTCATTTTCAGATTCAACTGGGTAATATCAATTTCTCTCTATTTAATTCAGTCTTTATTTCAAGTATGAGTGAGTAATTTTATTTCTGGTTAATGGATGCCTTAATTCCCCAGTAAATCATGTGAATATTTTGTATGGATTGTATTATGCATATACTCAGTTGTATTTTCTCTAATTTTATTTGTTGTTGCTGAATAGAGTACAAGTTAAGGGGAGATCTACCAAGATAAACTTTAATTGTAATCAGTTCATAAATACATACAAATATACTTCAGTTTTATCTTCTCTGAAATTATCTGTTGTTGCTGGTTTGAATGCAAGTTAAGGGGAGATCTACCAAGATAAACTTTGATTGCAATCAGCCCATAAATGCATACACATGTTCTGTTCTATTTTAATCAACTTTCATTAATTTGATGAATCCGAATTGGTAGTTAAAATCTGTGAATGTTTATTTCAATAGGTTCAGAATGGTGGAAGATAAATGAGTTTGATATCTGAACCGGAATGGTAGGATTATTTAACTTAGAACTTTAAGATCTGTAATAATGCTAATTTATGTGCTGAATCCGGATTGGTAAGTGCATGTTTTAGAGAAGCTGGATCCGAAAGGCAAGCTATGGTATAGGCTAGGTTATTCACTGATTGTATATGAAATTGTTGAATTAAGTATTCACATGATATTATTGGGGAGAATGGGTATTCCTTAGCAAGATCTCTTAGTTATTTTATCAAATTGCTGTATTATTAAATCGTTAATATTCTTAGACATTAATATCATCAGTTAGATTATCAATTTTTCTGTGTTAAACAATCACCACATCAAAATAATTGGGAATTCTTTAGCATATAATTAATTGTCAAACACTTGCACAACACAATCCCTTGGGTTCGATAACTTGTGGTCTTAATTATATTCCACTATATTACTTGCCGATTCAGTACACTTGCTGAGATCGCGTCATAGTATTTTTCTCATAACTAGAGTTTGATAAGTCTACATTGCGTTATTATTGCGCCATTTGAACCATGACTCCCATAACTACAAAAGTCACAGAAATGACTAAGAGCTAATTCTGGCTCTAAGAAACCTAAAAATTGCAAAAACAGACGTGTCTCTACCCTGGTAGGCTCACTGGAACAGTTTGTATTTTTTAATTCATATATGATGTTTTACATATCCAATTAACCTTAAACTTATTCCAATTGAAAGATAAGACATAGAGGAAGAAATGTTAAGAAGAGACCATTGCCTAAAATTTAGTGTAAGATATCCGTTTGGGCTTTACCAAATTGTGGTGTGAACTAGTGTCGAAAGTTAGCTTCTGTTTTGCTTAATTTAGTATGTCACGGTCACAACCAATTCATTGCCACCGTGACCCCTCCCTGTTTTGTCTATTTAGAGTGTTTTTCTTCCCGAAATGCACCCGAACTTCACAACGAGTTCCCATAGCTTGTCCAATCCATGTTTATCATTATAAAATGAGTATCTTAAGCATGATGAACTATGCATGCTAATGTATATAAATATGTATGAGCTTTAAGTGTTCTAAGGGTGATGAATTAAGTATGTGAAAGGGGATAATTAAGGATGAAAAACCATGGATACGAATATGATAAATGAAGTATATAAGCATATAATTGAGATGATTATGCGAATATGTTACTATGCGAAATAAAGATGCATGATTAGCCTAACTACGCTTGATTGTATCATAAAGTAAAATAATTATATATGCGATAAATAACCTATGTGCTTGGATTTTAACATGAGAAGGAGCCTTGTCATGAGAATGTACAATGCCATTAGAATGAATTATTATGCAAAATATTTAAGGATGTTATATTGGTTCTTGTGGATAAATGAGTGATTGTATATTATTGTAACACCCCCATACCCCCGGTAAGGAATATCAGGGCGCTACGCGGACACTTACGTATACATGTACATGCATTAGCGGATGCGATAGTACTATACACATTCGTAGAAGAATAATAAAATAATACTACACTAGGGCCCACTTGCATTTCATATTAACTACATATACATTTACATGTACCTTTACTTGTGATTTTTCTACTTATATTACATAATGATGTTACTCAAAATGTAAAACTCTAACTCTTTCTTATACAAAAAGCTATAACAAAAACTCCTAGTGGCCTTGACCTGCAGATGTCCGCTCACTGCTCCGAACCTGTAACCTACACGGAAATAAACATCCGTGCTAAGCGATAACGCTTAGTGGGGATGAAAATAATGCAAAGGACTTCTTTACGAAGTCACACATAAAGCACACATTTCATATAACAAATTAAATATCACATGCATATAGCTCTTATACATATACAAGTTGCATGCTCAGTTATCACATACTATGAACTCACGTGCATATACCATGTACTCTTTTACTTATTCATGTACACTACAACTTGTACATTTCATTTATTCAATTATAAATTATCATGTAACCACATTCATGTCAATACACTCATGTAATCCTGTACTTGTATACAGAACTGTAATGTACTTAAACATTACTTTCATGTACTATAGCTTTATTCGAAGCAACACTATAATCATCTCAAGTTCACTGCACAACATTTAACAAAACAAGCCTGAGTTCCTCTCATGGTGGATACGGGACGCTCTATATAAAAAAACATTTTCGATAGACCGAAGTCACAAAACTTTTTCATATATCTCTATTAATGACCGTTCTCAGAGGTCGACCCGCTTCGCCCAAACGGGGCAGAACATTGGCAGCTGCACTCGGTAATCCCTTTATAAGCATGCTTATCTATCCACTATAACGGTAATCAGGCTCAATACCAACTCGCACACTATACACAGACATCAACTCATCAACTAAAATTCAAGTGCATTTATAAAATTCAGAGACATTTAATTGATGTACAATCTTTAATAATCATATTCCACAACTAAAAAGCATGTAACATTCAAATTCATTACATAAACATATAAATTATGCAAAGCAAGACAAAAGGAAACATTCTTTAAAACAAGTAAAACAGGTCGAGAAGGGGTTCTCTGTCGCGATCGCGACAAGAGGTCGCGCTCGCGACAAAAGACAGATTACATAAGGGTTCTATACTTTATACCAAATCATTATATAACAATTCATATCACATGACATAACATGGTCAACGCTAACTCTTATGCCGTAGCATTGGTTACATAGATAACTAATCCTATAATCATTTGATAACCCTAAACATGTAGAGTATAAATCACGAAAACATTTCGGGGCAATACGGGTTCATTCCGGGGAGTAAAACATCAACAAAATATACAATTTAGTCAAGGGGAAGGGTAAGGGGTTGACCCGTGGCAACTAGGAGCTCAAAAAGAAGAAGAAAAAGCCTAAAATGAGTTGTTCTGTCGCGAGGTCGCGACATGTGTCGCGCTCGCGACAGAGGCTCCGCTTTGGTGCCTCACAAGACTGCTTTTTACCCTAAAATTGTATCGTCTAAATGAACCTCTAAACGTATTTTTTAGGCAAAACGTTCTGCTTAACAATTGTTTTCTAGGATGTTAGCTTTCAAATGGGAAGTTTGGACATCTATAACAAAATATATGATCTAAATAACATATACTGTTCCAGTGAACCCGCCAAAACAGGGTCATCTACGTTTTAATTACTTTTTGGGATACTTAGGGCCAGAATTAGATTAAGCACCCTCGTAGACATTTTTAGACACGGATCTTATATTTCATATACAATTGGAATCAACTCAATTGAAGTCTTGTAACTCTACTTATGTCAAATACAATACACAGAGGTCTATGAACAACTAAACAGTATTTTACCCATAACACACTTCACAACTATAAAACATGTACAACTCATTTAACACTCATATAACCACAACCTATGCATATTCAAACATCATATATCACAACAAGCAATCAAAACGAGTAAAAAAAAACCGCACACGATACCTACCTTAGGTGACTTAACCGATTCTCTCTCTAATCAATTATAAGCTTCTCCTTTCCCTTCGCTAGCCTCTTATCCACCGCTTTCTTACACAACAAACCAAGAGAGCACTTAATCCTTGGATTTCACTTTAAATCAAAAATAGAAAATAAACAAAAGAAGAAAACCAATGCTAAAATCAAGCCAATTACCTTCTTCTTAAGAACCCAACTCAACCCTTGACTTCTCCTCTTCAAACCAATCCAAGAGATTCTCTCAAAGAACAAAGTAAAAGAGGAAGAAAAGCAAAGAAATGGCAAGGAAAAGGGACACGACAACTAAGAGCAAAGAGAGAAGAAAAGGTGAGCAAAGAGCCAAATGCAGAAAAATGAAAGTGAGAATAGGAAAGTGGCCGGTCAAAACCAAACCAAAGCCAACAAGTCCTCACATTAATGCCACCCACTCTCATTAATCCATCTCCATCCAAAAAGTCCCATGCCACATGTCACTCTCTCTTGTAGCCATATGTCACTCTCCTACAATGACACTTGGCACACTCTTACAATGCCACTTGTCAAACTCTTATGCCGCCACTTGTCACTCTTCGACGATGCCACGTGTCAACTCCCTACAACTCCAAGTCTCTTAGTCCCACTTATGCACACATCTCGCGAGGGGGTTCTGTCGCGCTCGCGACAGAATGCTCACGCCCGCACCAACCAGCTAAAGTTCGAAAACCGCTGGAGGACTCTGTCGCGCCCGCGACGCTTGTCGCGCTCGCGACAAAACTCTCGCTCATAAACTTACCTTTTTCGAACAAAACTCTATAATTCTTCTAGGGCCACTTTGGGATGTGACAATTATGATACTGATAAATGTGATTAAATGCTTTTAGCTTGTGAAGTAATTATGAATTATATGAATGTGTACTTTGGAGAGGAATGTGAACATGATTGTATGCTTACAAACATGTGTGAGCTATTATGCGTTATGAGCTATTTCATATGACTATATGAATGAGTTATACCATGCGAATATGTTAACTATGATAGTGAATTATGAAGTGACCTACCCTATTTTGGCAATATAACCCTAATGTGTTTGGACTTCCAAATGGCAAGGCTTTAAGCTGTATTGAAAGACATTATGGATAAGTATTATGTGTGTATTAAGTGATGTATATTCGCATACAAGCATGATGATTCTCGAATGTGATTAAATATGTGATTATCAACTATAAAAGAATGAGTTTGGAAACACAATGAGTATGCAAGTGAAGTGAATAGCTATGTGCTAATGCGAATGTGTAAAGTGAATGTGATGTTGGTCAACGACATATGTGATGTGAAAAGTGATCGATGTGAAATCGATAAAATGTTTACCAACTTTAGCCTGCGAGTCAAGTAGTGGATAGTTAGGCATGCCTATAGGGTCAAGTGCTGCAGCCCCATGCGTTAAGTGTGTCTGATTCCTTAGGAATCACAATGCGAAAACCATGCGAATAATCCTTGCTGGATTTTATTATATGTGGATTGATATTATGTACCTAAGGGTACCAATGCATAAATGAGATCTCAATGCGATTCTAGTACCTGAGTGGTACCAATGCGATACCCGTTATCCGCGTCTTTGAATTGCAGGCTAACCAACTAATTAATAAGTGGAAATGATTATGATACAATATAGTATGTGATATGTTATGATTGTCATGCGATACAGTTATGTGGTTATGACTCATCAAGAGGATGTAAGTGTATGTACATGAACATTTGTATAAATCAAGTTGCGAATATGCTGAAATAACATTAAGAGAATGTCGATGTATGATAATTAGGCAAGGCTAATGATAATAATTTGACTATATAAGAATGCTATGAAATGAGGATGTGAATGAGATGTGTTAAGATTTGTCTTGAATTGCGATTATGAGAATGTGATTCCTCAAAATGAGTATATAGGGGTGTGAAATCAAAATGTAAGGATGTCATAACAATATTATGTGCATGTTGTTGAGTGTTAACAAGGCATGATTGGAGGAGCATTTTTAAAGTGTATATCTATTAAGTATAGCAAAGCAATGATGGATGTGACACATAAATGTATGCATATGCTGAATGTGATGCTTAAAGATTAATATCTGCCTCAAACAATTTTACATGCTATGAAATATATGTATATATATTGTATTGTTTCCCCACTAAGCGATTATCTCTTAGCATGGAGGTGTTGTCCATGTAGGTATTTGAAGATAGTATTTGGAAGACAGTTCGGCATCGCCAACAGCCAACATATAGGAATCACTATAGTCGTAGGTCATCTTGTAAAAAGTGTAGGAGATGTATCTTTAAAGAGAAATTGTTATAGAATATTATGTATTTTGTAATATTATGTATGGAAATTCAGACATAGCTGTATGTATATCTGAGGAATTTATTTATCCTGAATTTTCTTTTATAAAACTATCTGATGTGCATGTGTTCGAGTTGTAACACTCCACAATTCCTGTGGTGAATCTCTACAGGTGGTTAAGGGGTGTTGCAGTTAGTGGTATCAGAGCATAGGTTTAGTCTTTTCTGGGCTAGAGTGGTATAGAAATGCGTATAGTTTGTGTTGGCTGGATGCGGATGTCTTCATTTCTTTCGAATGTCAAAAGATTCTTCTCCCGAAGCGATGAAAGAGATTTCTGGAAGAGATAGTTCTCGAGATTCATGTGTTAAAGTGTGTATCGATTATCTTAATTGTGATGCGTATGTGATTGGTCCTTTGGGACATAGTGTAGATGTGAGTATGCACCTGGGAACTGTTACTAAGCGATGCAATGTAAAGCGTTATCTGATAATTTGATTGAAGTGCTATGCCATGAATTTGAATTAATTCTAGGTATGGATAATTTTGGAATCTAGAATGATGTGGAGAATAAGATAAACTGGTGATATTTTGTACGCCTGTCAGCTACATCAATAAAATCATCTGAACATGAGCATGTAAAAACATGGGGATGGGAAAAGTGCATTAATATTGCATTAACTGCATTATTGCATCATCTTGCATACATATAACATCATATAATCATTCGCATCCCTTGATCATGTGTGAAAAACATTATGTATATGACTCATTCGAAGAGAAAGCTGACAGGATGTACATGTATAGTTGGTGTTAGAAAGAGGATTTCTGAAGGGGAGTGAGGTGTAGTAATTAAAGCCAAGATAATGAAGTGATTTACGAAGTTTATACAAACAAATATGAATAAGGTTTTGGGATGAAGAAAGAATAAAATGAGTGAAAGAAGTAACTGGAGTCCATGAGAAAGCAAGGAGCAGAGGAGTTCCATGTGATTAGACTTTATGATTCAAAAAAAAAAATCGAGTATTGGATTGAGAAAGTTCAGAGGATCCTTTGGGAAATAAAATGTCCCTTAGATTAACAAGTTGAATGAGTAGTGTCGCTGCTGCAGGGTGCAGCGTATGATTGGTGGATTCTTCAGCATCCAATGCTATCAAAACCAGTTACTTGGGAATTTTTCGAAAAGGAATTCCAGAATAAGTATGTAACTAAGGCGTATCGTGAGGCAAATGGGAAGTAATCCGTAGATTTGGGGCAAAGAGGTATATAAGTGGCTGAGTATGAAAAAGAATTCTATAGACGTAGTAAGTATGCGCCATCTGATGTGCTACTGAGGAGTTTAGATGTCAGCAATTTGAAGATGGACTGAAGGGGCAAATTAAAGCACTATTAATCTCTATGACTACATCTCAAACTGTAAGTCATTATCAAATAGTTCAAGCAGCTATTAAGAGTAGGAGATAAGAATCCTCTTATGTATCTGGAACTAGAAAGGGTATAGTGTTCCCATTGTGGTAAGCGCCATAGAAGTGAATGTTGGAGGTTGATCGAAGCATGCCTTAGATGTGGCAGCAAAGAAAGCTTTATTGCTAGCTGTCTTACATCATATGAGGCAATGAAAAATCAACAAGATATGAGTAGGTAGATGTGTAGAGAAGTGATTTTAAGCTGCAATGAATTTTGGGGTCAATTGAAAGTAGAAACAAAATTGACTACCTAGTGAATTAAGATGGGATACTGTACTCCTAACAGCAGTTATATTCTGCAAATGTTATGAAAACTAGAGGAAGACTAATACATAAGTGTATAATACATTATATGTTTAAGCAACAATATGATGTATGAGGATTTGAAACAACTCTATGGATAATCTGAAAGGGAATCATGTTTCAAAGAGTTTGAACTGCCAGCAAGAGGAAGCAAAAGAGGATATGTGAGAGTTGAACTCTCAGCTATTTTGTCTAAGTATGAATTTCGCGGACGAAATTCTTTTAAGGAGGGGAGAGTTGTAACGCCCCGAAATCTACCCTAGTGGTATGTTGGCCGATTAAGGTAATTAGGTGAATTTAATAGTGAGTTGCTAACTTGGACATAAGTGCAATTAAGAAATCAAGGACCCAATTGTATAAGATAGATAAGTTTAAGTGGCCAATTTGTAAATGTGCATATAAGTTAAGTGAATTGATTTGAATTAATATGGAATAATTAAGTGGAAGAAATCAGATTTAAGAGTAATTGGGAAATGGAGGACTTCATTGAAGAAAGTAAATAAGTTTAAGTGACTTATGGGTAAATATGTATGATTAAATTAATGAGGGATTAATCAAGAGTTAGTGGGGATTAATTAGGTTAATCTCAATTAAGATTGTGGGAGTGGATTCTAAGTGGAGATTGCTGGAGGTGCCAACTCAGCATTTTCATGCAATGGAGGATGTGAGTGGTGGATTCCAACTGCCAATTTCTTCCTTTGCCACTTCATCTACCTACATGCAATGTAAAGCTTAAGGAGAGAGAAAACCCACTAGTTTTGCATGTGTATTCAGTCATTCTTTCCTCTCTCTAAAATCTGCTATTCCTTCTGCTACTTCAACGTGAAGTTCCTTTCAAAGTTACCATTTTTGTTCTACAAATTCTGCTGGTTAATCATATGTCTAGCTGGTTAATTAAACTGTTGATTATTGCAAAGGTAAGTGACTAATTATAGTCCTTCATATTCTACTCCTTCTTATTTTGGAATTTATGGGATTGAGGACTGATTATGGTGTTACAATTCTGGAATTTGGTTGTACATGTGGAGGTGGTTATGATAAAAGAAAAAGGAAAGATGGAGGTTGATGAGTCAAGTATCAAGTGAGCATTGGAGCAAAGGATAGAGAGGTTTGGGAACTAACCATTATTATATGTGTGTAAATTAGTTTATCATGTGACAATTGAAAGATGATATAGTTGGAATATATGGTTGATTTGAGTTGAAACTGATGATTGAATTGTTGTGTGCTTAATTAAAGTATAAACCCTAGTTAGGGAAAAATTCTGTTTATATGTCCCCAGACCTCCGTGTAGTATTTTGGTCATAACTAGAGTTTGAGAAGTCTAAATTGCATTATTATTGCGCCATTTGAACCATGACGCCCATAACTACAAAAGTCACAGAAATGACTATGAGCTAATTCTGGCTATAAGAAACCTAAAAATTGCAAAAACAGACGTGTCTCTACCCTGGTACGCTCACTGGAACAGTTTGTATTGTTTAATTCATATCTGATGTTTTACAAATTGAGTTAACCTAAAACTTGTTCCATTTGAAAGATAAGACATAGAGAAAGAAATGTTAAGAAGAGACCCTTGCCTAAAATTGAGTGTAAGACATCCGTTTGGGCTGTATAAAATTGTGGTGTGAACCAGTGTCGAAAGTTAGCTTCTATTTTGCTTAATTTAGTATGTCACGGTCACAACCAATTCATTGCCACCGTGACCCCTCCCTGTTTTGTCTATTTAGAGTGTTTTTCTTCCCGAAATGCACCCGAACTTCACTACGAGTTCCCATAGTTTGTCCAATCCATGTTTATCATTATAAAATGAGTATCTTAAGCATGATGAACTATGCATGCTAATGTATATAAATATGTATGAGCTTTAAGTGTTCTAAGGGTGATGAATTAAGTATGTGGAAGGGGATAATTAAGGATGAAAAACCATGGATGTGAATATGATAAATGAAGTATATAAGCATATAATTGAGATGATTATGCGAATATGTTACTATGCGAAATAAAGATGCATGATTAGCCTAACTAAGCTTGATTGTATCATAAAGTAAAATAATTACATATGCGATAAATAACCTATGTGCTTGGATTTTAACATGAGAAGGAGCCTTGTCATGAGAATGTACAATGCCATTAGAATGAATTATTATGCAAAATATTTAAGGATGTTATATTGGTTCATGTGGATAAATGAGTGATTGTATATTATGATAATGATAAATGTGATTAAATGCTTTTAGCTTGTGAAGTGATTATGAATTATATGAATGTGTACTTTGGAGAGGAATGTGAACATGATTGTATGCTTACAAACATGTGTGAGCTATTATGCGTTATGAGCTATTTCATTTGACTATATGAATGAGTTATACCATGCGAATATGTTAACTATGATAGTGAATTATGAAGTGACCTACCCTGTTTTGGCAATATAACCCTAATGTGTTTGGACTTCCAAATGGCAAGGCTTTAAGCTGTATTGAAAGACATTATGGATAAGTATTATGTGTGTATTAAGTGATGTATATTCGCATACAAGCATGATGATTCTCGAATGTGATTAAATATGTGATTATCAACTATAAAAGAATGAGTTTGGAAACACAATGAGTATGCAAGTGAAGTGAATAGCTATGTGCTAATGTGAATGTGTAAAGTGAATGTGATGTTGGTCAACGACATATGTGATGTGAAAAGTGATCAATGTGAAATTGATAAAATGTTTACCAACTTTAGCCTACGAGTCAAGTAGTGGATAGTTAGGCATGCCTATAGGGTCAAGTGCTGCAGCCCCATGCGTTAAATGTGTCCGATTCCTTGGGAATCGCAATGCGAAAACCATGCGAATAATCCTTGCTGGATTTTATTATATGTGGATTGATATTATGTACCTAAGGGTACCAATGCTTAAAGGAGATCTCAATGCGATTCTAGTACCTGAGTGGTACCAATGCGATACCCGTTATCCGCATCTTTGAATTGCAGGCTAACCAACTAATTAATAAGTGGAAGTGATTGTTATACAATATAGTATGTGATATGTTATGATTGTCATGCGATGCAGTTTTGTGGTTATGACTCATCAAGAGGATGTAAGTGTATGTACATGAACATTTGTATAAATCAAGTTGCGAATATGCTGAAATAACATTAAGAGAATGTCGATGTATGATAATTAGGCAAGGCTAATGATAATAATTTGACTATATAAGAATGCTATGAAATGAGGATGTGAATGAGATGTGTTAAGATTTGTCTTGAATTGCGATTATGTGAATGTGATTCCTCAGAATGAGTATATAGGGGTGTGAAATCAAAATGTAAGGATGTCATAACAATATTATGTGCATGTTGTTGAGTGTTAACAAGGCATGATTGTAGGAGCATTTTTAAAGTGTATATCTATTAAGTATAGCAAAGCAATGATGGATGTGACACATAAATGTATGCATATGCTGAATGTGATGCTTAAAGATTAATATCTGCCTCAAACAATTTTACATGCTATGAAATATATGTATATATATTGTATTGGTTCCCCACTAAGCGATTATCGCTTAGCATGGATGTGTTGTCCATGTAGGTATTTGAAGATAGTATTTAGAAGACAGTTCGGCATCGCCAACAGCCAACATATAGGAATCACTATAGTCGTAGGTCATCTTGTAAAAAGTGTAGGAGATGTATCTTTAAAGAGAAATTGTTATAGAATATTATGTATTTTGTAATATTATGTATGGAAAGTCAGACATAGCTGTATGTGTATCTGAGGAATTTATTTATCCTGAATTTTCTTTTATAAAACTATCTGATGTGCATGTGTTCGAGTTGTAACACTCCACAATTCCTGTGGTGAATCTCTACAGGTGGTTAGGGGGTGTTGCAGTCTTCGGTCGATCGCCCCCTGAGAGGTCTTAGGTTAGCTAGCTGCTCCCTGAGGAGTCTTCGGTTGATCGCCCCCTGAGAGGTCTTCGGTTAGCTGGCTGCTCCCTAAGGAGTCTTCGGTTGATCGCCCCTTGAGATTTATTCGGTTAGCTGGCTGCTCCCTGAGAAGTCTTCGGTTGATCGCCCCCTGAGAGATATTCGATTAGCTGGCTGCTCCTTGAGAAGTCTTCGGTTGATCGCCCCTTGAGAGGTCTTCGGTTAGCTGGCTGCTCACTGAGAAGTCTTTGATTGATCGCCCCCTGAGCGGTTTTTGGTTAGCTGGCTGCTCCCTGAGAAGTCTTCGGTTGATCACCCCCTGAGAGGTCTTCGGTTAAGTGGCTGCTCCCTGAGAAGTCTTCGGTTGATCGCCCCTTGAGAGGTCTTCGGATAGCTGCCTCCTGAGAGGTCTTCGGTGTATCGCCCCCTGAGAGGTCTTTGGATAGCTGGTTGGATTGGTGTTTTGACCGATGTCGTCGCTTGCCCTTTTATTGGCATGCGCATTGATTCTCTATTTTTGCAAGACTTAGAAAGCAAAATATGCAGGAAAAGTGGTGAGCATGCACATGAGATGCATATGTATGCAGTAATGCAAGACAAGGAATCGTCTAAGTGGATTTAGAGGCGATAGCCGGTTTGGTCGCGACTTGTGGCGGGATCGGTGCCCCCTGGAATTGCTTTTGAATTTCATTCCTTTGGGGATTATGAGGTTCTCCTCTGATTACCTGTAGTCATTTTTTGAAGGTACTGCGTCCCTTGTGGATTTTCACACTAGCTTTTCTTAGCGGGAAATGCGTCATTTTTTAGATTTTCACATAACCCTGTGCCTTATTTTTTTCCTGGAATGGACTCAACACAATCCAGTGGCTTTTATTTATTTCATTTTTTTGTAGGACAAACTGCCTATTCCCAGGTTTTCACCTTGCCCTTTGCCCTAACTTTTGCTCAGAGCGCCAGTCACGATTTTCATCTCTAACGGCCTTTTTTTTGGTGTGGCTAAAGTTGTCATGAAGGATCTTTCAGGTATAATTGGCATGTATTTATGCCTCAGATTGTGGTTGTATGAGTTTGATTCCTATCATGAGGGTACTGTAGAATTGGCCTCACCGTTGATGGCTGGATGAGTTGACTGAAGTGCCTGTGTACCGAGAATGGTAGAGGGTAGAGGGTAGAGAGTAACAATGTGCTGGTTTTATGCCGGACCCAGACAACTTTGAGTGTGCAAGATGAACTGCTCTAGCCATACCAATACAACTTTGCATAAATGCATATATTTCAATCTGATTTCATAACACATGATCACTAGTTGGCATTAACTCAAAAAATATGAGACCTCATCTAATCTCGGGATAGATCTTGAGAGCATCAAACTCTTGTTATCAATCAGCCCTCGCGGGTTTTCTTGATTGAATATTTTCTCTCTTTTTTTATTTTTTATTCTTTATTTAGCCTCTGCCATGGACCCTCCTTCAGTTCATCAGTGTTGATTTAATTTGCTTTCATCTTCGTTAGCCGGGAAAGCTGCTCCTTCGGAGAGTGGTTCTTTTTTGTATTAAAGTCCTATTCTTGTCCTTTGTGCAGACTGGTTGAGGTGATGGGTTCCTTATTGGGGGCTTAGATGTGAAATCTCACACTTGGCTTTTGTCGACTTCAGTGGTGCAGTTTCTGAAGTGGCTTTCAATGGTTGGGATTGGCTGAGGGTCACAAGTTAGGCCTTAGTGGTTGGGATTGGGTTACAGGTTAGCCTCAGGTGGTTCAGGGCAAAGATTGTTGGTTTTTTTTTCTCTTTTTTTTCTCTCTTTTTTTCTCTCTTTCTTTTTTTGTTTTTATATTATTTTTTTTTGCGTATGTTTTTCTCTCTTCTTTTATTTTCTTTTTTTTTATGTTTGTGTTTTTTTCTCTCTTTTTTTTGTTTTTATTTTTTTTTATATGGTAAAAAGCTATCCTTTTAAGTTTGGCTATAAGGGTTCCGAATGGTTAAAGGTCAATCTTAATTGGTTTTGGGGTACACATTTCAAATGGTTAGGAGGAAAGTGGTCACACTATTTGGTTCTGATGAGTCTCGTGAAGGTCTTGAGTTTTATTCGCCTAACTCCTAATGTAGCTCTTGAAGTTTGATTTTATTTGGCAGCACCATATGCATCCCAGATGTTATGCATGCAAAGGAATGGCTTTCAAAATTCGGTTCGTTGTCATGTTGGCACGTGGAAGTAACATTTTTTTAAGAATGTCCTCGTCAATTTTCAGCACGTCATACCAGGTCAAGGCAAAGGCTCTTTTTTTTGTCTCTCAAAATTATCCTCTCTTCAAGAGTTGTATCAGATGCTATCAAGATTTTCTTTAGATGCCCCAAAGTTCCGAGATTAGATGGAGTCGTATTAATTGAGTTAACATCAAAAATGAATGAATGCACCATGATCATAGGAAATGAAATCATTATAAATACCATGCAAATGAGCAGAAATTGTTCATCAAATTAAAATAACTAAACTGTCATAAGGAGTTCTTAAATTAAAAAGAAATAAAGAGTCTAAAAAAAACATAGTCCTCATGTAGCTCTTGCGAGATATGCCACTCAGGTGGACCAGACCTGTAACACCCCCTACTCATACGTAGGCGATCCCCTCGGATAAGGATTGAGATGCCGTATGGGCAAAGGTGCCGCCATGCAGAAACAGGATATACATACATTCATACATAAACATACATACCGAAATACAGGGTAAATAAAATTTTTACAGAACCATTCATGAAAGAAGCTGATCATGCATTAATATAACGGAAAACATTACATTACTGTTTGATCAACCCAAAGGTACAAAAGATAATTAAATATCCAGAAATGTACTAATACAAATGCGAAAGCTGTTACAAAATTAACATAAGAGAGTTCTATACAAAAAGAATCATCAATATACATAATTAAGCCCTACACTAAACCCAGCTGTGTTGGCTTGGCTACGACGACTCTCCCAAGGCAAACTCCTTCCACACCTGCACGGGTAAACACACCGTGCTAAGCGATAAACGCTTAGTGGAGAAACACACAAATCAAATGGACGGCCATTCACAATGGTCGTCAAGCAAACACATACAGATGGCATCGTCAGAAATACGCATTAGATAAGAGTATGAACATATGAACATGTAGAGTCATACATTTGATAAAACTTAACTGTCTTCATAATATCACATTAATAAACATAATCAGATAAAACATGCTCATAAGTACCAAAATAATTCCAACAATAAAGCACCTGCTGACTCAAGGTAGTGGATAACGAGTGAACGGACAGTACTTTACGGGTACGAGCCGATTACAGACAATACCTTATGGGTACGAATCGAAAACCAATTTACTTTATCATTTGCAAACGTTTTATTGAGGGACCTTAAACAAGATCCAAACACATTGGAGGGTTCATGAGGAACCAAACGGGACCTGATCGGGGTCCAAACTGAACTGAGGCTACAGTTATAAGACTCTATTAGGCATGCCTAACTATCCACTTAATTGACTCGCAGGCTACAAAATACAGTTTACGTCCATAGTTCAAATATAATAAGCAAAGAACTTACATACCTTGAATAATCAGTACATGCAAATATCATCCATCTTACTAGTATACAGCTCATATTAAGAGACAATATGTGCAAAAATCCATAATTTAACAACCCTAAATCATGTGAACCAACTAAGATTTTATTGCAAAAATAGGGTAGGTCACGGTGGTAATCAGATTGGTTGCCACCGTGACATACCAGGGATCTCGGTAGAATGCATGTCTGAGGTACCTCATGGTGGTAACCCATCTGGTTGTCACCGTGACATACCCAGACCCGAAAACAGAATGCACTTTTGGGGTACCTCACGGTGGTAACTCATTAGGTTGCCACCGTGACATACCCACTGCCCAAGTCAGAAGCAAAAGTCTGGACACCTCATGGTGGTAACTAGGTTGGTTGCCATCATGACATATCCAAACTCATGGCAGAATGCATCTGGTGCATGCCTCACGGTGGTAACCAAATTGGTTGCCACCGTGACCCATGCACAGATGCGATACCCAAGAGCAATTTTCCAGATCATTCAAGCTAAAATCCCAAAGACTCTCACTTCAACCAAAATATCCTCACTCCAATAATATTTTTAAACCAATCAAACATCAATAAATCATGCCATAACCAAATCCTACTCATGAATTCAAAGAACAACATCAATTTACATAATCAATCTCATCACTATTCATACCCCAACTCCATAAACTCACATTTGGTTCCATAACTCACAATCAAGGTTTTATGAACAAAGAGAACCAAAACCCATAACGTAATAAATAGTAAAAACATCAAGAACATCAAAAAATTTCCAGAATTTCATTCAATTAAAACATGTCAACAATTCATATAACACAAAATTCCCAAACCTTGAAATCCTTAGCTCAAAATTATTGAGCTCCACTAGATCCAACCTTTTCTTTGCCCTTTGGCTCACGAGGAGGCTCAACTAAATGTCAAACCACAAAAACACACAAACATAAAACTCTAACTTAGATCCAAACCCAAAAAAATATGAAGAAGAAAGATGAAGAAGAGGAAGAAGAAGAAGATGGAAAATGCAGCAAACTTACTAATTAAATTCAAGGTGTGATCAATTCCCACTACCAAGAGCTTAAATCCAAGCTAGGGCAACTAAAGAGTGAAGAAGAAGAGCAGTAAAGGGAGGAGAGGAATGGGAAAAAGGGAATAGAAAATCTGATTTCCTAATTTACTTTCCTCCTTTTACTTACCCGTACCCAACCCTAGACACATGGCACCTCTCTAGTGGAGGAAATCAACCACTCACACACTACAAACATGCATCACATACACCCAAAAATCTCCCATCTAATAACACCCTACAAGTGTGTGAGCACACACACACAAGCACAGCCCCAAAACACACCCTACAAACAAGTGAGTAAGCACACCCAAATGCAACCCAACTAATTCACACTCTAACACCACATATGCACCCACATGCTAACAAAACTCTTAAAACATACATTTTTGCCCAAAATGCCCTTAATACATGTCAAAACTCACACAATGCATATGCACAAACATGGCTCATACTACTAGGGGGCAAACGGGGTGTGACAAGACCCGATCACATATCTAGTGGAGGGAGTGCATTACAGCTCGCCTTCTTCTTCTTCTCTATCTTCTCAGGGTCCGTGATCTACTTGGAGTTGATGAGGTCCTGGATCTTGCCCCTCAAGATTCGATAATGGTCTGTTAAATGCCCAGTGTGTTGGTGTTAGGTGCAGTATTGATCACTTTTAAGCCCTGGTTGTCCTTGGCTCATGGCTGGCCTGGGCGGCAATGGTTACAGCATGCCTTCTTTCATTAGTCTCTCCAGCACCCAGGACAGAGGTCAACCCAAATTGGAAAAGTACCGCTGGCCCTGTTCTGTTCCAGTGGCTGAGACCTCGGCTGTCTTACTATTTCTACTATTACTGCCCCCAGTCTTGCCTAACTTGTACCCTAACTGGTTTCCAAAGTTACTCCCAGCAAAGTTATTTTGGCTGGCTTTCCTCGCCAGGTGAGCCGCCTCAGCCTCTACAGCAATGTCTTTGAGCGACTCTCAATCTCTGAGCCCCTTGAAGCTGAGCAAGTCCCTTAAGTAAAGGCAGGAGTTCCTTATGAATAATCTGATTTGATTAGTGGTGTCAGGTTTTCGCTTCATCTCCATAACCCTATTTCTCCACCTAGTGAGGTATTCGTGGAACGACTCATCAGTCTTCTGCTGTAGAAGCTCGAGGTCCTTTAGGGTGACCTCCATTCTAGTGTTGCAGTCGTACTGCTTCATGAATTCATCAGTCAGAAAGTCCCATTCCTCTTTAGATCTCCTATCCAGCCCATGATTCCAGTCCACTGTCGGACCCGCTAGACTAAGGCAGAAATATTCCACCTTTTGCCTCTTGGTCAGCCCTGTGCCCTACATCACTAGGGTGTATTGCTTGATGTGTGCAGACGGGACCGATGTACCATCAAACTTTGGCAGTTCAGGCATCTTAAACCTTTGGGGCAGCAGCTCTTCATCCCCCAAATCTCTGTCCTCGGGGTTAACTCCCTTACCAGCTCTCAACGTGCGGGTGATAGCCTCAATCTGTTGCCTCATTCCCCTCATAGCCTCATCTTCTACCCTGGGTGTTCTACCTCTCATGGCTTGATGGCCTGCTATCTCCTCAACCTCCTCTTCCATTACGAAATCCTGATCAGGGTTTGGGACCCTTGCCCATCTTGGCTCAGCGGGCACAACAGCAGCTTTAGGCTCATTGACAGGTTGATGGGTAGTGACTCCAGTGAGGGGAGCCTCCCCACAAGCAGGCGGTTTGGCTTGCCCCCGAGGAGGGGCTACCGGTGGTTGTGGAGCAACAGGTGCTTGTGGAGCAGGGGGGTGAGCAATCCTTTTGGCCATGGCACCCATCATGTCCAACATCCACCTTTCAAAGTCCTCCAGTCTCCTAGCAAGGTCTTGAGTAGTCAAAGCTTCAATTTCTTTTGCCATGGAAGATGATTCACTAGCTGTAGAAAGTGACTTAGAATCCCAAACAGGCACTAGTTCCAGCAACCCAATAGGTAAGTCTATCGTCACTAGCCGACCATCAAAACCCCTAGTCGACTTGGATGAATCTATGGTGGCTGAAAGATCAAGACTGTTAGAATGATACATGGATGACATATACAATGCATGATCGTGCCGTGCAAATGGTCTTTGGTGAGTGCGAGATCAATGGATTACCACAATACGATGTGATGCATGGAAGAAATTACACGCAGGATGATATGTACACATGAAAAATTAATATGCAGACGAAAAGGTATATACGCACACAGCATGAGATTATACGCAGGATGATATGCACATGTGAAAAAATAGCACGCAGACAGAAAGGTACATACACACATTGCACGAGATAAAATATATTATTATTTATATACACATGTATTTATTTTATTGACATGCATGAATGACATTCGATGTGCAAGCATGCTGTGTAGTATCCATAACCACATGTAAGCAGATAGATCCTTCAAACCTTAGCACTCCCACACACGAGGTCGGGCAGTCTCTTTCCTAGGTGGGCTTCATCCGAGGGTTAACAGGGAACCCATAGGGCATGTGTGGTGCACGGTGAAAAACCAGCAGCATAACACTCTTATCTAATGTACATACGTATGAGTTTTGGCCGTTATGTATTTGGACAATTCAATCAAGTTAAGGTGGGCTTAACAAGTCATGAAAGCCTTTGATAAAGAACCACTTAATTCGCTTGATTTTGTTTATTACGTGACGGCCCACATCACAAGCATCATATTAAGGAGCATATCACCTAGTGGAAGTTTCTATTTGTCATTACATGGGCTTTGGTCGGTGGTGATTTTTTAGGTCTACCCAAGCTTGGTCCCTGCCAATGAGTCTAGCTCATCACGAGCATAGCGACCAATCGGGTCTCAATTTGATATACCATTAATGGTATGAGGCTTAGGTTAGTGATTATACTTAACACTTCCCTACAATGAGTGAAAGTAGGGTCGTGCTTCGAGAATGCACCGAGGTAGATAGGGGACCAACTAACATAGTTCTAAGGCCCTAAAATGATGTAATGCAATTTCGAAAAGAGATAGAATTTTAAGTTTTAAAAGCTCAATTATATATCTTAACCAAAACACTTTCAGAGCGAAGTCTCAAATGATCCCTAATAGAGTCGCCACTGTGACGCGCGCCGAACCTAGCAAAGGCCCTCGCTGAACCCACTTTTATGATTCGAGGGATTGGTTCACATCTTTTTTATTATGGGCACCATAAAACGTCTTGGATGCTTCCTCCCCAATAGAACATTGGAAGGAAACATATAGCCCCACGATGCCTTTAGGCACCTTTGAGGTATCATGTAGTCGCCACCCAATTTACAATAAATTGGAAAAAGTTTCTAAACTCTTATTGGTCTAGACCAGAGGTTGGTGTTCGGAACTTCCCTCTTATTTATGTTTTGGTTAATTATAAATGAGTTTTTGACTTCCTAAAAATTCTATCTCTTATCTCACATGATTTATGCATTTAAATAAAGGCACATCGCAAACATTCAACAAGCAGTAAAGGAAAGCTATAAAGAAATCCTGTAAATAAAGCAATAAAGGAAAGCGAATAAACACCCAAGCACGTAATTACATGGAAGATAAGGGCGGAATAAAAACCCTAAATAGAAGAAGATAAAAAAGGAAAAATGGGACGTAATACAATCCCTAAATGCAAATTAAATAATGTTGCCCCAAAATTAATTACAAGGGCCCAAAAGAAAATGAACATAAATTTCAACCATCAAATAAAATCAAACATGAGAAAAACATACATAAATCGAGGCATTCATTTAGGTTTGGAACATTGGTTCCTTCACGCTCACTTAAAGAGGGATCAAAGATTTATTAGATTGTTGGCTTGAAAAAACTAGGATGAGTGATCCCATTTTTGGAAAACTTAACTCTTTGTTTTATTCGTGATATTTGATATTAATTAGCTAAAATGAGGGACATTGGTCCCAATTTTATTAATAAAATCCCAATTTAGTTATAAAGTGTTTTTATGATTTTTTTACCGTACATGTGCACAAATAAAATATTGATTTACAAACAAGCACAGAACAAAAAAAGGAATAGGAAAGATCTCACCAAATGACGCGGTCTCCTACGCGTTGTGACCCATCCGGGAGGTCACAAAAATGCTCACACAATGCGACTCAAATTAAACTCAGATAGAACAATAATATTAAAAATATTAGTAATGATTCTAAAATTAATCAAGTAAAGACGAAATAAATATTGGGCAAATTAATTCAATGAACAAACAATTTATATGTAAAATAGGATTAAAATAAATCAAGCCAAAGAAAAAGATGATAATAAAAGTGATGGCAAAATGAAATGATAATAATAATAATAATAATAATAATAATAATAATAATAATAATAATGATGATGATGATGATGATGATGATGATGATGATGATGATGTGATGATATCGACAGTAAAGAAAAATGGAGTAATAATAGCAATAACATAATATAATGATAACAACATGATAATAATGCTAATAGTGGTATAGAACACATAAATAATAATAATAATAATAATAATAATAATAATAATAATAATAATAATAATAATAATAATGTCAACAGTGAATAAACATGGAATAATAATAGCAACAACATAATAAAATGATAACAATATAAAATGGTAATGATAATAATGATATAAAAAAAATAAATATAATATAATAATAAATAAATAATATAATGGTGATAATAATAATAATAATGGTAATATATAACAATGACAAATGAACATGAGGTAGCAACAGGAGCACATCACTAACAATAATAATAATAATAATACCAATAATAGTGATGATAATAATGGTGGGGAATGTCGGCAATAAATGAAAGAAAGTAAGTTAAAATCCTAAAGATTAAACTAGAACTCACAAAAAATCAAATAAATAGCTAAATGAATACGTTAACAGTGGCAAAACATGAGGAAAATATTAGACAATAGAACATGATATTAATAACAAAAGGCAGAAACATTAATAACAATAAATAATGTACAGGAGAAAATAAATAAAGGAAAATGGTTCCAAGTGTTTAGCCTCAAAATTTATAGATCGGAAAATAGGATGCCTTGATCCGTTCTCCTTGTCGAAATTTGTGGTGATAAATATTTGAAGAAAATATAAAAAATTGGTGTTTTTGAACAAATTTGGCTCAAGAAAATATTTTAGTGAAAATATTTTTGGTGGAAGTTTGAGCAAAATAAATTAATTTTCCAAGCTCAAAATCATCCAAGAATTAAATGTTCTTGAAGAGAAAAGAAAAAAGAAGAAGAAAAAATCAAGCTTTTTGGTTTCCTATGATTTTTGCTTGGAAAATAAAACCCACAGCTGCTCTTTGGTTGAGAGAGAACCCTCTCTTTTTTTCCTTTGAAAAAATGCAGCTCCTCTTGGAATGAAGACAAGAAATCATTTAATTCCTGTGTTGTCCCGAAATGGAAAATGGACAAGCCTCCTTTCATTTTTCATTAACCAAGAATTGCACAAAAATGTGAAACAACGAAAAAAAATCAGACTGAAAAAAATTAGAAAACGCAGAGAAGAAAGCGATGCGGCCAACAATGGCCGCGTGTGGAGGCCGACGAGGCACGCCCGCAGGAACACACTGCCCTCGATAAGTGAGTGTAGATAAAGCACAGGGACATGGGAACCTCTACAAATTGAATTCCTCTTATACCCTCGAAGCTGGAAGCCCTGGGTGCGCGTGCCCGCAGGCACGCACA
Organism: Excoecaria cochinchinensis; assembly: GCA_947683425.1. NCBI lineage: Eukaryota > Viridiplantae > Streptophyta > Magnoliopsida > Malpighiales > Euphorbiaceae > Excoecaria > Excoecaria cochinchinensis. The sequence goes on from CANTUQ010000158.1 coordinate 1,300,057, forward strand.
GCCCTCACGGCACGTGCGCACGCCGCCCTCACCACAAAATAATAAAAATAAAATAAAATAAAATATAATATAATAAAGAGTAAAAAGAGATAAAAATAAATTTTAGAGGAACAAAGGAGATTTTCGACAATGATGACATCATTTTCGATGACTTTACTTGTGGCAAGTATTATTTTCATCATCAGGTAATCCTGATCTTGGACTGCTTCGAGACCCGGTGTCTACACCTGACAATGGCGCCAAAAATTTGTTAGCCTTTTTTACATGCTATTTCCGCAAGTATACGGTGTATCGGTTATAGTACAAAAGATGTCGGTCCCACAAGAAATGTGCTAATTATTACACACTATTACTACTCAATTTTAATCTTTTTTATAGTGATCATAAAGTTGTGAGTTAAATCTAAACTACTGTATTATATAAACTAATTAAACCTGGTTCATGTCAATCAAAGAAGACAAAGCATATAATGAAGAATTAACAATTATAAAACTTGATTCCATCATTATAATATAAATTTAATCTCTTAAGCAAGCCAAGTTGGAATATAATTCCAATTTACTCTCTCAATATAAATCAGAGTGCCTAAAACATGCATTTATAATTCTAACTCACAATTTTCATTAATGAATTAGAGGGTTATACATGCAAATTTCACGAATAATCACCAACCTATAACAACCATCTAACATTACGATTTCTCAAATAATGCTTCAATGATGAACTTCTATTAGATGTAAGTAAGAATTCATTTTTTAACTAAACTCTTACTTATAATGATCATGCATTAAAAATACTAATAGAAAATTCTACATTAAAAGACTACTAATTTAGATGGGAATAGAAAATAACAATAATATTCAAGTTCTCAAATAATATTCATTTGATTTACAGAGAAGAAATAATAGATAAGAGTAATGAGAAAGAAATCTTTCAACCCTTTTCTCAAACCCTTGTAAAAATTCTTCTTCTCCTTGGTATTCTTCTTCAAAACATGAAAACAAACTAAGTACATCTAACTACAGTGCTTACAGAAAATAAATAAAATTTAACTTGTCTTAATTTATAAGAATAAGATTAGAAAAATAAAAATAAAAGAAAAGAAAATTTATATCTCAAGAATAAAAAATTAAATTTTTATTTCAAGGAAAAATTGTTAAAAAAATAAGAAAAAAATTTACAAGAACAAAAAAATTGTTTTGTTTGTCTCAAGAATTAACTTTGAAAAATTCACTTATAATATTAGGGGAAATTGTTCTTGAAAAAGAAAAGAAAAATCCCTCCCTCAAATTCTCTCTCCAAAACCCTCTTATATCTTCCCAAAATTCAGATTTTTTGAAGAAATTAAATAAATTTAATTCCCATCAAACCCAAAAAAAAAATGAAAAATTTTAAATGTTTAAAGAAGAAATGATTTTAAAATTAAATTCCACCAAAAAAAAAGTAAAAAAACCATAAATTGGCAAAAAACTACCCAAATGGGCTACTGGAGGGTTATTGGGCGCAGAAGAGGCGATGGGCGTGCGGAGGGGGCTAGCGACGCCCAGGGCTCGTGCCTGCTGCACGCAAGTGACAGGCGGCGCTCGCGGGCAGCGACGCCCAGCGTGCGAACGAGCGACGCCCCGCACATCCCCCAATGCGCTAGGCGTGCAGGCGAGGGACTCCCATGTGCTGCGGAGGCGTGCTGGGCACTGCCGATGCACGCCGAAGGCCTATTTTTTTTTTTAATAATTTTGACAAAAACACTATAATTTTAAAACTCCTTTTTTTAAAATATATTTAAAATAATTTTCATAATATTTTTATTTATTTTTTTAAATCAAACTATTTGTCAAGGAAACCATCACTTGTATCCTTCTTTTTTCCTATAAACAGGCATCTAATTTCATCATTGGGTAACCCTGATCTGGACTGACTCGGGACCCGATGTCTAAAGTTGACCCTAATTTTGGGGAGACTAGTGCATGGGAGCCTAGGTGAGCCAAAATTTAGAAAAGAAAGAGATGCATACCTGAGGCTGCATCCTTTCACCTGCTCCCTGGAGGACAGTGTTGTGATTTGAATTGAATGTTATCCTTCCGGACCGCACCGAGTCACTTACAAGACTGCGAAGTACGTTTATTCTTGAATATCACTGAGTCGTTAAATAGGCTACAAAGCGATTGTCATCCTCCTGGATTGCAACAAGCCGTTAAATAGACTACGAGATGCATACATTCTATAATTTCACCGAGCCGTTAAATAGACTACAAAGTGATCATCATCCTCCTGGATTGCACCGAGCCGTTAAATAGACTACAAAATGCAAACATTCTAGAATTTCACTGAGCCGTTAAATAGACTACAAAATGCAGACATTCTAGAATTTCACCGAGCCATTAAAAAGACTACAAAGTGATCTTCATCCTCCTGGATTGCACCGAGTCGTTATATAGACTACAAAATGAAGACATTATAGAATTTCACCGAGCCATTAAACAAACTATAAAGTGATTGTCATCCTCTTGGATTGCACCGAGTCTGCTCCAGACTTATAAAGTGCGGGTGGCCATCTTTAGATGGTGATGCGCCGAGTATGCTCCAGACTTACAAAACACCGGGGTTGTTCTTCTTAACTGCACCGAGTTTGCTCCAGACTTGCAAAGTGTGGGTACCATCCTCAGATGGTGATGCGCCGAGTCTGCTCAAGACTTACAAAATGCCGGGAAGTTGTTCTTTGGCCCGCTTTTATATGTGAGGTTCATTAGGCATTTCCTGCAAAGCTGTGTGCACAGGAATACACAAGAGATTGTGTGTGTATCTGTAAAAAGTTATATGCAAATGTTTGCAAAAGAATTGTATAACGTGAAGTGCAGATGCTTACAAAATGGATAGACCATGTCCTGGGTGGTCAAGGGTCCGTTGAGGATATGGCTTGGCTGCTCGTATTGTGCCTCAAAGGATCTAGAAGCGTGTCAACTTGGCTTAGGGGCTCTAACCTATAACCTTTTCAGAGTGACTCGTCCGGTGTGCCTCTTTGCCCCCCGGTCAATGATCATACGCCTTCTGCTATGCACTGTATAGCATTTTGCCCCCAGGATTTTGACCCATGCCCTAAATTATGCATTATCTGCCTGAAGGGAGATCATCCAAAGTAATGCCGCCTTATCGGTTCAGGCATCGGAAGTCATTGTTTTAAAGGTAGTGCGTCCGTTCTGAATTTTCACACTACCTTTTCTTTGTGGGAAATGCGTCCTTTTGGGGATTTTCACACAACCCTTTACCTAATTTTTGCCTGGAATGGACCCAACCCAATCCAGCGGCTTTTATTCATTTTATTTTCTGTAGGATAGACTGCCAGTTTCTAGGTTTTTAGCCAGCCCTTTTGTAATAGCCCGAATTATACCCTAGTAGTATTGTGACCCAATTAGGGGTAATTGGAGGTAAGTTTGATTTGAGTATTGAATAATTGGACGTAAGTGTAATTAAATTGAGGGCGTAATTCTATAAATTAAGAGGTTAAGTAATTATAATGTGGTTGTGCATGATTATGCTAGGTGAAGATTAATTAGGAATAAGAGGGGATTAGATGAAGTAGATCATGTTTTATGGATGGTGGGATTCACCTGGCATGTGTTGGCTTTGCGAACCCAACCAACACATGCATATAAGGGAAATGTTGAAAGTGGATTTCTGTGTGGCATGTTCTTCTCTTGATACCTAAGCTAGCTCATGCAATATAAGGTCTTAACGAGAGAGAACTTCCATTGGTTTTTGCTGGATGCTCGGCTGCTCTCTCTTGCTCTTCTTATGCTCTTTCTTTCAACCTTAGTTCTTGTTCCTTGATTTCAGCTGGGTTGATTTGTAATGGTGGAATTCTGTTACGATGAGTTGTGAGCTGAGTTATGAATTAGTCAAGGTAAGTGTTATTTTGGTTGCTCTTCATCTTCTTTTACTCCTTCTTCATTTCTGTGATAAGATGGAAATTGATCCCCTTGTTTTCAATTCTAGAATTTGACTATGCATATGATGATGGTTATGAGAAAGGAAAGGGAAAGAAGAGGATTTAAAATCAAGGTGCCCTGTGAGCTTAAGTGGAGCTAAGGAAATTGAGGTTTGGGAACAAACTGATTTGTGTAAGCTAATTGATAGATTGTGTGTTTAAATGTGCAAATTATGTTATGAGATGTAGTGAATTGAAGAAATGAACATATTGAGTTATAGAGATAATTATGAATCAAATTGATCAAGTATGAACCTTAGTTGTAGGGAAAAACTCTGCTCAGATTGTATCAGACATCTGTGTGATGAATTGGTCATAGGTGGAGTTTTGGAACTCCAAATTAATTTATTGTTGGGCCATTAGAACAACTACTTCCATACCTATAAACATCTCAGAAATTACCATGAATGAATTCTGACTCTAAGACCCCTAAAACTTGGCGAGTTCATTGGAACAGTCTATATTGTTTAACTCATATCTATTGAATTAGAAGTCCAAATGACCTAAAACTTGTTCCATTTGAAACTTAACATCCTGGAGAACAATTGTTAAGAAGGTATTTTGGCCTAAAAATATTTTTTAGATGTCGGTTTAGACTGAACAAAAAAGAGTAGTGAAGCAATCCTGAGTGTTGGCTTCTATTTTGCTAATTTTGGTATGTCACGGTCACAACCAATTCATTGCCATCATGACCAATACTGAGAGAAGACATAATTGGATGTAATTGGACCTCATGGTCACAATCAATTCTTTGCCACCGTGACCCTCCCGAGTTTTGTGTATTTTATGTGTTTTCTTCCCGAAATGCACCCGAACTTCATTGCAAGTTCCTATAGCTTGTCCAACACATATCTAACGTTATGAAATGAGCATGTGAATATTATCAATTGAAACTTTATGAAAATGATATTATGGCAGAGAAGTTTAATAAAGGAGTTAAATGTATACATGTTTTTAATTATTGAACATGACATGATATGCGATATTGATCATACATGATTGGATCATAATGTGTTAAGTATATGATAGATGCATGAAAGAGATATTGCTTAATAAAGCTTAGCAACATTGTTGGGATCTATAAAATGAATCACTGTATATTGATATGTGAGTATGCCATCTAAGCCATTTGTATATGCTAGGCATGAAATGATGCTAGTTTGTTCTACGTGATGACTTGTACCATGATGTTGCTTTAAAGGAGTACATGAGAACCTGAATGTGAATAAATAATACTATGTGAATGAACAATACTATGCGAATATGTTAGCCATGATGGTGAATTGTGAAGTGAGCCATAAAGCAATGTTGATTCTGTTGTAATGCTATGACCATGATATTTTTTATGAGAATTACGAGTAATAACTGGATTAATAATTAGCCTGCGAGTCAAGTAGTGGATAGATAGGCATGCCTATAGGGTCTAAATACTGCAGCTGATAGCATCAGATTTCTTCGAAATCCTTTGATTTATTGAGTCCTCATTGGATTCATTTATGCATATTTTTATGCTGATTGAGTCTATACCTATGGGTACTGATAGCGATTGTGTATCTTTGGATACGAAATGATTGTGGTACTTTTAAGTACTGATAGTGTTACCCGTTATCTGTGTCTTTGAGTTGCAGGCAAAGCAAGAAAAGATTAATGATAATTATGTGATCATTTGAAAGAAAGTTATAAAGATGAGAATATGAATATAAAGTGACATAATTTGACATGAGATGCATTTATATGAATTATTTGCATGAATGCATATGGATGTATGCGTAAGTTGTGATGTGTAATAAGTTATGGATATGTTATATCATCATGACATGTTTGTAGAAGCATGACTTTAGGTGCTTGTCTATTAATTACAGGCAAGGTTAATGATAATATTGAGCATTTTAAAAGAATGTTATATTATTGGAAATGTGATTATGAAAGTTTGACTTATGATACAGCCATATGAACATGACTAATTAGTAAGGCTATGAGTAAACCAAGATGTGTGATATGCTGTGTTTATATTAAGTTGATTCCAAAGTGTATAAATGTTCAGATATATATATGAAAGAGGTACTCTTATGTGCATGGTAACATATCATTATCCATTTCTAAAAGTGATGAAAACAGAGTATAGAATGAATGTTATGTTTTGAATATAGCAATGTAAGTTTATGCATAATGCAAGAATTATACTACAAAAGAACTTGAGTATGGGACGTACATGAATAATGACTTATGATTGCATCGCTAAGAAGAATGATATATTGTATATATGTGTTAATTCAAGGCATGATAGGACTTGGTCAAATGATTGTTTGTATGAGAATGTTGTTATTGTTCCCCACTAAGCGTTATCGCTTAGCATGGATGCTTTATCCATGTAGGTTCAGTCCTGCATCGCCAACAGCCAACACATTAGGAATCCACTATTTATGTAGGTCCTTTTATAATAGGATGGAATGTGTATTTGTAATTAACATGTTAATGAGAACTAAAGGTTTTGCAGCATAAGTTGTATTTTTGTAAAGTACAAACTGTAATAAGACTATAAGCGTTCTGTAATTTAATGCATGAATTATCGTAATGCAATTGAACGTTGCCTGTGAAAGAAATTTATTATTTCTGAACCTTATATGGAATACTGTTCTATGCGCATGTGATAGTGTTGTGACACTCCACAGCCATCGTAGTAAGATTCTACATGTGGTTAGGGGGTGTTACACCATTGGCCTAACTTTTGCTTAGAGAGCCAGTTACGGTTTTCATCTCTAACAGCCTCGTTTCTTTTAAGAGACTAAAATAGATCAAAGTCGATAATAGGGCGACTCAGTTTAAGTGTTAGGAGGATAATAGCAATGGAGGCCATACATAATAAATTGTGCATATGCAAAGAAGAAACAATGCACTACTTTTTATGCTGGAACTTAAATCATTTTGAGTATGTAAGATAAAGTGTTGTCCTTATATTAACATATTATTGCATAAATGCATATATTCCGGTGTGATTTCATCACACATGATCATCATTTGGCATTAATCTCAAAAATACAAGACCCTATCTAATCTCGAGATAGATCCTGAAAACATCAAACTCCGATTATTAATCAGCCCTCTCAGGTTCTCATGATTGAACATTTTCTCTCTATCCTAATTTTTTGCACAATGCGCCTCTTTTTGGTTTTCGCCTTGACGGGGCGCCCAATTTTAGCAAGGCCGCCTTTTTTCGATTTTCGACCCATGGGGCTCTCTCTTTTTTTTATTTTTTTCTATTTTTTTTGGATGACTTTACCATGGGACCTATTGATTCCTTTAAACTTTCTTTCATCATTGTCATCCGAGACAATTGTTTTTCCTGATGAGGTTTCACCTTATGCAAATTGGCGAAAACAGTGAACTCTCCATGTGGACCTTGATTTGGTGCTCGATTTCTAAGATAGCTCTCCATGGTTGAGATGGTGTTACAAGTTGGCCTCAGATGGCTTAGGTCAATACTGTGGTTTTTTTTTCTTTTTTTCTTTTTTTTCTCTTGTCTTTGTTTTTCTTTTGTTCTTTTTTGTCTGTGAAGGCCCAAAGCTTCCTTCGTCTCAAATTTTTGTAATTCAGCTTCTGAGGCAAACCCTTATTGATTAGAGCTTGGCCTCATGCAACCTAGATGTCAAGAAGGTAAGGGAATGACTTTTGAAACATCGAGTACTGTTAGGTTGGAAAAAAAATTGACGCAAGTTTAGCATGTCATTCCAGGTCTAGGCAAAGGCATTTTTTCTTTTTATCTTTTCTTTTTTTTTCTTTCTTTTATTCCTTTTTTTTCAATCTCTCAGATTTATCTCTCTTCAGGAGTGACATTAGATGCCAATAGGATCTCGAGATTAAATGAGGCAGTATTCGTTAAGTTAATATCAAATGTAAATGACGTATCATTGTGATCATGCATAATGAAATCATGAGAAACATAAACAAAAGGTCATTAATATAATTAACATAAACAATACTGCATACATCAAGATTAAAAAAATTAAAATATAAAAAGCACATATTGTCACGTGCGTTGGATCCCCGCGGCCGCCCATGGGACTGCCCGCTTGAGGGCGATCGGGGCATTTGTGGGTCCGCTAAAAGCTTGTAATAAATTGCAAGTGCATCTATGTTGGGCAACAGGGAGGTTTCATGGAGTCGCCACCCAATAGAACATTGGGAAAGTTTCTCTCGCCTCGGAGAGCCTAAGACTTCGCTTAGTATCCATTTTGGGCCAACCAGAGGCGTCTTGGAGGGTAAACCTCTCGCCCTAAGGGGCCTAGGATTAACGCCAAAGCTTCGTGATGCAAGAGGTGTCTTGGAGGGTAAACCTCTCGCCTCTTTGAGCCCAAAGACCAGAGCTGGGTTCGGGATTTCTCATCTATTTCTACCACGATTATTTTATGATTAAATTTTAATTATCATTAATTCGCTCTCTCTCCACACAATACAATTGATTAAATGCGCATTTATTCACGTTCGGAAAGCAGTAAATGAGCAAATAAATAGTGAAAGCAATAAATTAGAATAATACAAGGAGAGGAATACAACTCCCTTTTATAAATGTGCGATACATACACGAATCGGGCATTGCTTATTTTGAGGACTTTGGTCCTCGAATGCATCATTATCAAAATGGATATTTTTATTGTGATGATTTTTATTGGATAAAAATAGGACATTGGGTCCTTACGTTTATGAAAACCTCATTTTATTAAATATAAAACATTGATCAATTTATATATTTAACGAGATACAAAAAGGGTATACTCATGTGCATAAAAGAATTAATGAATAAATAAAGGAAATAACCAAGAAGGTTAGAAAACTAAACCGGACGGACTCCTCCGAGCATGGTAGATCGCCCCTCGAGCTCAGAATAGTCCAAGAAAATCAATATATGCTCACAAAAGGTTAAAAGATGTTAATATATGAAAGCTCAACATAAATGAAGTCACAAAACCTTGAGAAAGATATAAAAGATTTGAAAATGTGGAGATGGGAACCAGCGACGGCCGTCTGTCAAGTGACCGACGGGCGTCGGTCAAAGTGACCAACATATCCCGTCGCTCACTCAAGAGAGAGGGCGTCTATAGGTGAGGTGACCGACGGGCGTCGGTGAAGCAGATGACCCGTCGGTCACCTCTGCCTCCGAAAATAAAACAGTGAAAACTCTCTTTCTCAAAGCAAAAATGAGTTTTTATCACAAATAAGATGAAGAGAATCAAAATAAAGAAAAGTGAAAGCGAAAAACCAAGAGAACAGCAAAGTAAAGAAGAAAGATGAAATAATATGGAGAATAAGTCCAGAATATTTACCCTCATATAATGTTTTAGTGAGATTCTTGGTGTCGATTAGAGTCCCGCACGCTCCACGAGAAACAAAGTGAAAGGTTAGGAAAGAGGAAAATAGATTGTTTCCTTCTTAACCCCTCAAAAAGACTGACTTTGGAATAAAAAACCCGAAGAAAACTAATTAGTTTTAGCTCCTTTTTAATGGTTTGATTCACAGATTAAAAGAGATTTCTTAATATATGTGTTTGCTGGAAGAGAGAGAAAATGTGCTTGAATTTTGGCAGAGTTTCCCCTCTTGAAAATTTTTGGAACCCTTTTTAAGAGAAAATCCGAAGCTTTTATAGGCCAGGCACGACCGACGGGTGTCGGTGTGAGGAGACGGGCGTCAGAAGAATCCTTCTGACACAAGGATTCATCCGACGGCCCTGCCATTTCCACCGACGGGTGTCGAAAAGGTTGCGTGCTCCGAGAAATCAGGTGGCGTGCTCCGGAAGAGGCGGTGCCTTCCGACGGGCGTCGAAAAATACCACAAGCCGTCTGTGACCCTAAGTGATGGGCTGGCCGTCTGTCGAGCAAAATATACTTTTTGACTCAAAAAATTCCCTGTTTTCTCCCCCTCTGCCTACGAAAGGTGAAAAGACTCATTTCTCGTGGAGTATGGGACTAAAACCTCCGAATCCAAACCATTTATACAGGCTCGGATACTGATTTCATCATAGGGTAATCTCTGATCCAGACCGTTCCGGGACACGGTGCTTACAGTTGCCCCCAGTTTTGGGGAAACTAGTGCACAGGCGCCTAGATAAGCCAAAACTCAAAGAAAGGACAGAAAGAAAGAAAGCGTACTTATGGCAGTTCTTACCTTCCGTGCCTTTTGCCTGATAGACCTCGTCTCGATCTGTTTGGCGATGCAAAGATATCCCTATCGGTCTCGTCTCGACCTGTAGGTGTTGGTGAGACGTAGCATTCTCTAGCTACAATCTCGGTGTGAAGAGTGGTGTTTTTCTAACCACAGCTTCGATCTGAAGTTCCCTTGCTAACCCCCATCCGATCTGCAAGGTGCGTAGCACTCTTTAGCTGCCGCGTGAACTGTGAGATGCAGCACTCTCTGGCTACAATCCCGATGTGAAGAGTGGTGTTTCTCTAACCACAGCTTCGATCTGAAGTTCCCTTGCTAACCCCCATCCGATCTGCAAGGTGCGTAACGCTCTCTGGCTGCCGCTTGAACTGTGAGATGCAGCACTTTCTGGCTACAATCTCGGTGTGAAGAGGAGGAGACCTCGCTGGGTTCCTCGTTCCAAAACGATATGAATCTTAGGCGCCCTTGTTCGGACTTTTAGTCGATGCTTGTGCTCTGATCGATGTTCTCTATACCTGTGTGATAAAAGGTTTTGTTAATTCATGTTTGAGTTGTTATTATTTTTTAACACGTCTATGAATGGCATGGTTTTGCTTTATCTATCAGGTCAAGCTTCATTTATATTCTTTTTTATTGAATTGTCATCATCATTTCATTTTTTTTTTATTTACCTTATTTTGGAATACGAGCAAATGTGAAAACATATATTCATAAATAACTGAATAAATGCATAAACTGAAATCAAAAGTTTTCCACTAGAAATGTCCATTTTTGTACAATGTATATACAAAGTGAAAATGTACAAAAATAACTCCCTGAACATCAGAGGGATGTGTAATCGGAGGGCTCATCGGGATCCTCATCATCTGATATGTGCACTGTCCCTGGCGGAGGTGGAGGTGGAGCTGGCTGTGCCGGAGGTGGAGGCTGAGCCGTGGAGGGTCCTGCCCCGGCATCATGGGCCTGTCTGAATCTAATCTGAGCATAGCCATCCAAGAAGGGCTGGGTACAAGTCCTCATAAACCCTAAGTTCTCTGAAACTGTGCCTCCTAGCTTCTTGAATGCCTGGCTCATCTGAAGGGTCTGCTCGCTGGCGGCCCTCCTCATCTGCTCTAGGCGCTGCTCTGTCTGCTCTCTGAACTCCCTCATGGTCTGAGACAAGGGTGGGAGAATCCCCTCTATCGCCAGGACCCGGGATCTCAGGGAGTCGAGTGACTCGTCGATCATCTGTAGGGTCATATCAACCCTCTGAGACGCCTGGTCCTGAGACGTCCTTATCTCATGAGCGAGCTGCTGCCTAAGCTCCCTCTGGCCCTGGGCAATCTGCTCTATCAGCCTCATCTGCTCGTCTCTAAAAGCCTCCACAACCTGAGCCTGCTCTCGCGCGGTGTGGTCGATATAACCGGCCTGCTCCTGAGCCAGACGCTCTATCCCCCGAGACTGCTCCTGAATAGCAGCCTGCTGACGGTCTAACCTCTCGTGTATGGCTCTGTCTCTCTCATCCTGTCGTCGCTCTAAGGCTGCAAACATAGAAGTGAGGAGCTGAGAGAAGTCAGGCTGTGCTGGCTGCTGCTGTGCTGGCTCTGGCGGCGGGGTGGCGGAAGTGGATGCCCCTGGGTCGCCTCGAGAGTATGGGTGATACCTCTCGGGGGGCCCGTGGGTAGACCTCTGTACCCTGATACTCGGCGACGGGACAGGAGTCGGCGCTCTGGATGCCAGTGAAGCGGCAAAGAGCTCATCCATAGTGAACTCCATGTCAAAATCCAACGGGGTCCTGGGCTGCTCCTGCTGTGATGGCGGTGGCACAGTCTGAGGCTGAGGCTGAGGAGGCTGCGGAGGCTGCTGCTCGGGCTCGGGCTCGGGCTGTGGAGGCTGATGCTCCGGCTGAGGGGGCTGCTGCTTCGGCTGAGGAGGCTGCTGCTCCGGGTGCTCCGGATCTGGACCCAAGGGCGGAAGTGAGAACATCCGCCTGGTCTCGTGAATTGACAGCACTCTGTAAGCCTCTGCCTGCCCCGATATCTATGAGATCACCCCCATCTGCACTGCCGCTGCGGCATCTACATGTATCCCCTCATCCAGGGGTCCTCTCAGCCTGTCTGGGGCAACTCCCAACCTCAAAAGCAACCGAGTGATGACTCCTCCCACTATCACCACCAGTGTTAGCCCTCTGCCAACTCTGACCAAGTTAGCCAAAATCTCATGGCTAACGTTGAGACGCTGGCCTGCCACCATAGCACAAAGGCTCCAGATCTCAGCCGCATTAAGCGACCCTGGATTACCAGCTCGACCAAGGTACCAACTGGATAGCACTCTGTGCAAGTACCGGAGTGTCTGAGACACCGGTACGGTGCTCTTCGCTGTATCATGATCATACAGCACTCCCGATAGGGCAATGGCCGCCCAGTGGGCGCGTCTCACCGCTCGCCGTGGGATCTCGACCCCCTCCTCTATGGGGAGCCCCATGGCCTGTGCAAACCTCTGCCTTGTAATACTGAAATGCTAGCCATCGAACCAGAACTGGACCCCTGGCTCGTTATCTGACCTCTGAAAACCGCCATAGCGGATGGTGGTTAGGACCTGGCGAGTAGCCTCTGGGAAGGTCTGGAAAGCGGGGTCGAGGAACTCTGTCCACCCGGCTCCCTCAACAAGCATGTCGACCTCCGGGGCCATCCTTAGGGCCTCTAGGAACGGCCGGGACACGAAGCGACTAGCCCGAATCTCCACCTGAGCCAGCGCTCTGTATCTCTGAGCTGACTCGTCGTCCATCCAACCCAAAACCATGACCTCAGCCTGGGCCTGTGGTGCTCTGCGTCTAGGAGGCATCCTGCAAAAGAAAAATTAGATGGTGAAAATTTTGACAAAACAGGCATTATTAGACTTATTTTCAAGGTGAAAGCCCATTTAGGCCTCACCCGGGCAATAGCGGCCCGAATACGAGATAAAAACTGATAATAAATGAAAAGAGGCGAATGTCCTGTCAAGGGATGTTGCCCAGCATGCTTCGCACATATCAAAACAAAAGAAACATGCAATTGGCATGGAAATATTTAAAGCGAATAAAAATGGGCTTTCTAGACCTCAAGGTATGCATTATACACAAAAATATTCAATTTTAGAATAAAAAATAAAAATTTGGGCAGCACCCTGGCAAGGGTGTGCCCAACCTCCTGCATAAAAAAGGCATCAAACTAGGCCTCAGGCCTCAATAACAACAAATAAATATAAATGGGACGCACCCCGGCAAGAGTGTGTCCCCAATCTACACAAAATAATGGCCTCAGGCCTCAACAAAACAATATATGCGCTAGAAAGCCTATTTTAAAAGCAACAAAGGTACAGAAAAATTTTATTTCTATGTGATCATGCAAAGGTTCAGATTAATTGCACTACAAAAATAATAAAGAAATAAATAAATAAAGAAAACGGGCAGCATTCTCCCTAAATTTTTAAGGCATCTAAAACATTCTAATCATTTCTAAGGCTAAAGGAAGAATAAATGAAAAAATAAATTGAATTAATTTAAAAAAGTAGTTATTTTACTTGTAGTCGCGAGGAGTGTAGAAAAACTGAAGAAAAATGAATGTCTGAGCGTTCGGTGAGTAGAGAACGCGAAAAGATGAAGAAAATGCAAGAACAATGAGATAGAAGACTTGAAAATGCAGAAAAAACGCTTAAAGAACCATTTTTGAGAGGAAGAGTAAAAGTGACAGCGCCGCTGGTCCGTCTGTCACTCGCCCTTATATAGAGTTTCGTGACCAACGGGCTGACCGTCTATCTCTCAATAAATGCGAATTAATGCACGTGATGAATGCAATGCTGATGTATGCATCTGCCAGGTGGATCTTTACCGACGGGCGGGTCGTCTCTTTGGGGAGACGGGCAGGCCGTCGGTGACGCTTTCCTATAAATTCTTCCAAAATTTTTGCTCCTTTTGTGTCTCTTTATTTTTTCGACATCTTGAGCCCTTTACTCTTCCTAGAATGCCTTCCTCTCTGGCCCAAAAAATGCACCGCATCTTAGATGACAAACACACTTGGGAAAAAGGTGCCCTTTCCTCTCTGTCTGGGCTAAACTACCTACGTCGGGTCAAAGTTGATCAGAACCTTCTTCTAGCGGCAACTCACTTCTAGAACCCCCGGTTTCATGTTTTCCGGTTCACTTACCAAGAATTGTGCCCCCTGCTTGAGGAGTTAGCTGCCATTCTTGGAGCCTGGTTCCCTCCTAGCGCTCTATCCTGCGTCCCCCGTTGCGGCCTACTCTAGACTCGGGACATAGCTACGGCTCTCGGCATACCTTCTTCTGGGGCGGTCCGGCTGATTTCTCCGGGCTCTTCCTTTGCTTTAGAGCCACTGGTCGAGGCTCTAGATCAGTTCACTGACATCCCCACTTACCAGGTAAGCACAGTATTTCTGTTTTGCATGGTGAACTTTCTCACTGTTATTCCAGGGGGTCTGACAGGTGACCCTCGCTTGTTCGAAGTTTTGAGTGACTTTCACCTGGTATTATCGCCCTTACCACTTATTCTGGCTGAGACCATTCTGGGCTTAGACTCTGTGAGCTCTGGATCCACTACTACTTTTACCGGCAGCCCCTTATTGCTCCAGGTACGTCATTATTTTAAAGGTAGTGCGTCCCTTATGGATTTTCACACTAGCTTTTCTTAGCGGGAGGTGCATCCTTTCGGATTTTCACACAACCCTGTGCCTTATTTTTGCCTGAAGTAAGCCCTATTTACTCCAGCGACTTTTTTTTTTTTCAGATCTGGCTGCAAGAGAAACTGAGGATGTTGTCTGAGCCACCTCCTCGAGTTATTCCACAGTATTCACCGAGTCATTTCCTTCCTCGTCGACGGCTGTATGAGTGTGCCACTGCTGGTAAAGGCATTACCAGATTTGGCGAGCTATCAGATGACGACATCAGCTTCACGTCTGCCTGGCTCCCACTGTCTCATATGGTCATTGATGGGCCATCGGGGTGTGTTCCCCTCAGTGGGCTCCGTCAAGCCACCTTCTATATCACTTCTCGATGTGCGCGTCAGCTCGGGACGACCCAGGATGTGGTGAGGGTTCCCTTGTCTTTTCGGGGAGGAGCTCTCTCGGCTGCATTCACCTCAAGGTATCATGAGCTGTGGAGCAAATTACCAGTGAAGACTGTTATTCCGAGGTTCGGCGATCATTCTGTGGCTTCAACTAGCGAGTACAAGAAGTGGATCTTTAGCCCAGCATCTGATAATAGGACACGAGGGCTCAAGCATCTAGTCAGCGAGAGCAGCAGCAGGATTTATATTAGCTTACATATGTATTTCTTTTAGTGCTACATTTCTCTTTAATGCAGAACTAGAAAATGACAAAAATGAAAAGAATAATATTCATTCTATTTCACGAAATTGTGTACATTTCCATATAATTTCAGCATACATGATCAGTTTTGACATTTACTCATCCGCGTACGCCCTATTAATACATGAAACAAAATTTTAACAGCATCAACTCCTATTACCAATCGGCCCTCTCGGGTTTTCACGATTGGACATTTTCTCTCGTGCCTCTAATTTTAGCACAGAGTGCCTTTTTTCGGTTTTCACCCTGTCAAGGCGCCCAATTTTAGCACGGCCGCCTTTTTTCGATTCTTGACCTATAGGGCATTTTATTATCTTCTTTTTATTTTGGTCTTTAGCCATGGAACCTCTTGAGCCTATCGACATTTACCGATTCTTTGAATTCATTACCATCGCTATCCGATAAGATTGCGGCTCCTTTGGACAACAGCTTTTTAAGGATGTATGGCCCCTCCCAGGTTGGTCTGAATTTCCCTCTGATATCCGGTATACCTGGTCTCATCTGCTTGAACACTAAGTCTCCTTTCAGTGGATGCTTCCTCACCTTCTTTCCTAAAGTACTGGCCAATCTTTTCTGGTCGATCTGATTGTGATAATAAGCTTTCAGCCTGCTCTCATCCAGTAAGTTCAAATGCTGTAGCCTCTGTCGTGCCCATTCGACCTCCGGGATTTGGGCTTCCATGACCACTCTCAGCGACTTGAGCTCTATCTCTATTGGCAATACTGCTTCCGTCCCGTATACCAGAGAAAAGGGCGTAGCGCCCGTAGATGTCCTTACCGTTGTCCTATATCCCCACAGGGCGAAGGGTAGCTTTTCAGCCCAGTCTTTGTAGGTTTGGACCATCTTGGATAGGATTTTCTTCATATTTTTATTAGCTGCCTCTACTGCCCCATTAGCTTGTGGTCGGTAGGGAGATGACTTATGGTGTTTGATACCATACTTCTCAAGGAGCTTCCTGGTTTCCCCCATGAACTGCACCCCATTGTCAGACACTATGTGGTGAGGGAGGCCATATCTGCAGATCAGATTTCTCTCTATGAACTTGGCCATATCCCTTGCGTCAATCTTTTTGAAGGATTCTGCCTCTACCCATTTGGTAAAATAGTCAATTACGACTATGATGTATCGGTGCCCATTGGATGTCGTAGGGCGAATCTCTCCAATGTTATCTATCCCCCAAGCAGCGAAAGGCTAGGGTGACGTCAGGTTGTGTAGCTCTGATACTGGTAGGTGTCTCAAATCTGTGTACTGTTGGCATAACTGGCATTGCTTGACGTACTTTGAGCAGTCAATGTCAATCGTAAGCCAATAGAAGCCTTGTCTCATGATCTTCTTAGCCAGAGTCAAGCCGTTCATGTGAGCCCCACAGACGCCTGCATGGGTCTCCTCCATCACCTTGCGGGCTTCTTTTTCATTTAAGCACCTGAGCTGAATCCCGTCTGACTGTCTTTTATACAACACCCCTTCCAAGGATACGAACTGAGCAGATAGTTTCCGGATCATCCTCTGGTCTTTCTCAGTAGCTTCCTCTGGAAACTTATTGTTTTCCAAATAATTCATAATGTCAAAGTACCATGGTTTCCCATCCGCCACTTCTACTGCCATTACTGGCTTGATCTCAAAGCTGGGCTTCTCAGAACTCGAAATCAGCACTAGCTTCATAGCTACCCCTTCAGGATTATCCCATATCGACACTAGGGTTGCCAACGCATCAGCTAGACGATTCTCATCTCTTGGCACGAAGTGGAAAGTGCAGGTTTCAAACTGCCCACATACATCTTTCAAATATTCAACGTAGGGTACCAGCCGCTCTTCCTTTACAGCCCACACTCCACGGATCTAGTTAATCACTAAGGATGAGTCACCGAAGACTTCTACATTCTTTGCCCCCAATGCAACTAAAGCCTCCAACTCGAAAGTGCATGCTTCATATTCGGCTTCATTGTTGGTTGCTTTGTACCTCAGCTTCTTGGCTAGGGGGAGTTTCTCATTATCTGGGGTTGTCAAAATAATTCCAACTCCGGCCACTCTATTATTCACTGCCCCGTCGAAGTGTAACTGCCATCCTTGGACAGAAATCGCGACTATGCTCTCATCCGGAAAGGTGAACTCGGGAGTGTCTCCTTGAATAGGATGCTCGGCAAGAAACTCGGCTACGGCTCGCCCCTTAATAGTTTTGCGGGTGAGGTATTCAACATCAAACTCTTGCAGCAAAAGCAACCACCTCCCCATCTTACCAAGCAAAGACGGCGCTTCTTGCAAATATCTCAACGGATTCTGCTTGGCCACTGCCTGAACCTTGTATGAGTGGAAGTAATGTTTCAGTTTCTTTGATGCCCAAATCACTGCGAGGCAGATCTTCTCTACTTCAGCATATTTAATCTCATAAGCCAGAAACTTCTTGCTGAGGTAATAAACTGCGAATTCCACTCCAAATTCATCCTCTTGAGCCATCATGGCGCCCACAGAACTGCCTTCCACTGCCAGATACAAGATAAGCGGTTTGACTGGTTGCGGCGGCCTTAACACTGGCGGATTCAACAGATATTCCCTGATGCTGTCAAAGGCTTTCTGGCAGTCTTCGTTCCAGACCACAGGCCGATTCTTTCTAAGTAGTTTAAAAATAGGCTCGCATATCGAAGTGAGCTTGGCAATGAATCGGCTGACGTACTGCAGCTTGCCCAGGAAGCTCCTTACGTCCTTTTCCTTTTGCGGCACGGGCATCTCTTTGATGGCCTTCACCTTGTCTGGGTCAATTTCTATTCCCCTCTGGCTGACAACCTGTCCCAATAGCTTTCCTGAAGTCACTCCGAAAATACACTTCTTGGGGTTAAGTCGCAGATTGTACTTATCAATCCTGGTGAAGAACTTCTCTAGAGCTTCAAAGTGGCCCTCACGGGTGGCCGACTTGACCATCATGTCATCGACATACACCTCTACCTCCTTGTGGATCAGGTCGCTTAGAATCTTGGTCGCCATCCTCCGGTATGTGGCTCCTGCATTTTTCAGGCCAAAAGGCATGACTCAGTAGGCGTAGGTCCCCCATTCTGTGATGAAAGCAGTCTTAACCCGGTCAGCTAGTTTGTTCAGGATCTGGTTATAGCCCACATAACCATTCCAAAGCTGTACATCGCGCAGTTGGCGGCACTGTCTATCAACACATCAATGTGGGGTAGTGGAAAATTATCTTTAGGGCAAGCCTTGTTCAGATCTCGATAATCCACACATACCCTTACCTTCCCATTTTTCTTCGCTACAGGGACCACGTTTGCCAACCATGTAGGATATTGCACTTCAAGAAGGAACATGGCCTCAATCTGTTGCTGAATCTCCTCCTTGACCTTGTCTGCCCATTCTGGCCTGAGCCGTCTCAACTTCTGCTTTACGGGCTTATAATCTGGATAAGTCAGGATGGCATGTTCTGCTACATCTCGATCGATCCCTGGCATGTCCTCATAGGTCCAGGCAAAGACTTTTTCATGTTTTCTTATTATTCTCTCGAATTTTTCTCTCTCATCAGGAGTTATATTTGATGCTATTAGAATTTCTTTTGGATTTTCCGAGATTTCAAGATTAAAAATATCAAAATTAAAGGAATATGATCATGTTCATGCATGTTTAAATCATTAGAAACATCGCACAAGTAGGAGAAATCATTTGCCTTATTAATAATATTATAATTGTCATCTACATCATAAAAAAGTTATGGAATAAAAAGAAAATCTAAGCTAGAGTCTTCTTCTGCCTCCCTAGAGGTCGATGCTGTTGCAGCTTGCTCATTGGCTTCCTGATTCAGCAGAGGCCCTTCAGGTATGTCTGTGGAAATCTTTAAGTCCCCCGTCTTCAGTTCTATTTCTGCCATCTTCTCTTTCCCTTTCAGCCTGGCAGCTAACATATTTTCAGTGACAACCTCTTCGGGCTCGCATCTGTCCTAAGTAATGCACTGAGTCATGACCTCTTCATCCCAGAAGTTCTCAGCGGTCTTGACAACCCCGACATCCCAGTCAAATACATCGTCGAAGATCTCAAATCCGGGGACAATTCTCCCATTCACCCACTGTGGCTCTTCTTCACCAGTAAAAGCGCACACTGAGGATGCTGGTACAAAGCTTTCTGAAATATGAGGGATCTTATTCGCCGTCTTCTTCTTGCCAAAACCGCCTCTGTACCCCAGATCCTTCCGATTTTTCTGACCTCGAGAGGTGATTGCAGTCTGCAGCCCCTGAGAGTTTCTACCTAGACCAGCCCCAGGGAGATAGTGCATCTTTTTCATCATGTTAACCACAGCTGGGTTGTCCACTAACCCATGCTCTTCTCTTATCATGGACACGTGGAAGCCACTAAATGGCTGATTAGCAATTTCTAGCGTTGAAACCTTATTCTCCCTGGCCGCCTTAATAGTCACCACCTCCCCTTCGTGTGGGAACTTTATCATTTGATGCAACATGGATGGCACTCCTCCTAATCTGTGAAACCAGGGTCTCCCGAGCAGGGCTGAGAAGTTAGCTGGAATGGGCAGAACCACAAATTCTACTTCCACCTCAATGGGTCCCGTCTTGACTAGGGTCTTGAATGTCCCTGAGGCTTGCCTCCCTGAATTATCATAGGCTGTGATAGTCAGATCTGATCCACTGAGCATATCCTCACTCAAACCAAAAGCCTGAAGAGCTATCAGAGGGCACACATTAATAAAAGACCCATTGTCCACCATAACGCAAGCAGTGTGCTTATCGTTAATCTGTGCTTTGATGTACAGAGGTCGGTTATGATTGCGGTCTTCGACCGGTAGGTCGGCATCAGAAAAAACCAATCTCTCCTCCGATCCTCCTTTAATAAGACCCAAAAGCTCTGATGGGGAAATTGTGGTGGCAACAGTAGACTCAGTCAACGCCTCTACCACTTTCTACCTGTGAGAAGGGGACTGCCTTAAAAGATCCCAAATGGATATCTGAGCTGCAGTCTTCTTTAACTGCTTAACAATCTGGTTCTCTTCTGGCTCCTTTTCCATTGATGGCTGCGCTGGCTCAGGTAGCCTTGTAACCTCAGGGACCACTCTCCCACTTCTTGTCACAGCCCCTACCTCTTCTTCATCCTCATCAGATCTCCACAAATCAGGGTTCATCTCTCCCTCCTCTTCGGCCTCTTCACTGCGCTCGCTGCTTAACCAACAATCAAGGGTTGCCACTACTGCTCTTCCCTCTCTATTCCCAGAATGAACAACATCAATACTCTTGCTCCCATACAAGTCCCTCAGTACGTACCATTCTGACAAGCTGGATTCGACCATAAACACTGGTGGTGGCACGGCATTATAATCAGGCCTCTTCTCAGGCTCCCTCTTCTCAGGGTCAGAAATTTGCTTGTTATCAATAAGATCTTGAATAGAGTGTCGCAGCGCCTTACACTTATCTGTTAGATGGCCTGAGTGTTAATGAAATGCATAGTATTCATTGTCCTTATGACCTGGCTTCCCTTGAGTCACAGCAGGCCTAGGAGCCAAAGGTTGCAACTTTCCTTCCTTCATCAACCTTCTCAAGACCCAAGACAGAGGCCTCCCCAAGTTCAAAAACTTCCTCTGGGTAGTTGCGTCAGTAGCAGACACCTCAACTGTTCTTCTGGTGCTACCACTGGGGCCAGTTGGCCTACTGGTACCTTGACCGGTGTTAGCCATTTTTGCAAAATTGTCATTGTTAGCTTTCCGAGCCAAGAACTCTCCCTCTGCCTCAATGGCTATGTCTTTCAGAGATTCCCAATCCTTCAACCCTTTCATCTTCAGACCATCCTTCAAATACGGGCTTGCGTTCTTGATAAATAGGCAGACCTGGTCTTGGGTGTCTGGTTTTCTCTGTATTTCCATTACTCGATTTCGCCAGCGGGTGAGATAATCGTGAAAAGATTCCCCGGCCTTCTGCTGGAGCATTTC
Source organism: Excoecaria cochinchinensis (assembly GCA_947683425.1). Taxonomy (NCBI): domain Eukaryota; kingdom Viridiplantae; phylum Streptophyta; class Magnoliopsida; order Malpighiales; family Euphorbiaceae; genus Excoecaria; species Excoecaria cochinchinensis. The sequence continues at coordinate 1,321,457 of CANTUQ010000158.1, forward strand.
AAGATCTTTAAGAGTGACCTCCATCCTAGTGTTGCAATCATATTGTCTCGAGAACTCCTCTGTGAGCAGATCCCAATCTTCCTTAGTCCGACGATCGAGACTATGATACCAGTCGATGGCATGAGCGGTCAGACTCAGACAAAAGTATTCCACCTTCTGCTTCTTAGACAACATGGTCCGTTTCATGATCAGAGAGTATTGCTTCACATGAGCAGTCGGGTCAGAAGTACCATCAAATTTCGACACGTCTGGCATCTTGAAATTGTAAGGAATCGGGTCTTCTCCCTTCAATTCCTTGTCTTTCGGGTTCATCCCCTGACCTCTACTCAGCATACGGGCCATGGCTTCAAACCCCTCTTCCATCTTCCTTAGAATAAACTCATAAGTTTGAGGTGCCCTCCCTCTCTAAGACACAATGCTCATCTTGTCATCTTCGATATCCCTATCATCATCAATCCTCAAGGCTGGTCTTCTTCTCTGCTCTCCCGAAGCTACTGACCTCAGCTCTATTGGCGGCAGCCGAATAGGCTCTTCTCGTCTCTCAGCTCTTTCTTCCTCTTGCTCATTCTGTCTCACGGGAGGAGGAGGCAGATTCTGCGGAGCATTCTGTTGTGCCAAAGCGGTCAACATGTTCATCATTCTGCCCTCAATTTCCTCAAATCATCGGCCCACTTCTTCTGCAATTATTGCCCTGGTGGCGTCATCCCCCCTAGGCGAGTTTGCCATCTCAGATACGGTACAGCTGACTTCTGGTAAGATCTCTGAAAGGCCCTCTCTACCTAGCAGCTCAGACGTAGGAACTCGGATCAATCGTCCAGTGGGTGATCTAGTCCACCTGGGCAGATCCATGATGGCTGTAGGGACAAAGCATTAGATATGATGCATGGAATGCGGGTGTAATGCATGGTCATGATATGCAACATTTATAAAACACAAGCAAGCAAGTAGGTCCTTCCACCCTTATTTCTCCCACACACGTGGTCGTACAGTCTCTTTCCTAGGCGGGATTAGCCCAAGGGTCAACGAGGGACCCAATGGACACGCATGGTGCACGGCGAAAAACCGGCAGCATGACACTCCTATGCTAATGTACAAGTGAATGGGTAATGATCATCATGTATTTAGACGTTCCAAAAATTTCGACATGGCCCTACCGGGGCATAAAAGCCTTTGGCTAGGTTACCAAGCGATACATCTGGACTCACCCAATGCATGAGGATCCATACAGTAAGCATGGAATTACAGTTTATATCACCTGTGGAAAGTAACTACGGCTGTTAAATGAGCTTTGGACAAGGGAGATGTTACTTTTAGGCTACCCAAGCATGATCCCTGCCGACAGGTCTAGCTCATCACGAGCATAACGACCGATCAGGTCATCATTTTGATATACCATTAAGGTACGAGGCTTGGGGTGGTGATTATCCTTAACACTTCCCTAAATTGAGTGAAAATAGGGTCGTGCTTCAGGAACGCACCGGGGCTAATAGAGGGACCAAACTAGCATATTCTAAAGCTCTAATGAGATGTAATGCAAGTTTGAGACAAAGCAAATTTATGAATTAAATTTTAACCATAAATGTTAAATGAGGTATTTTCAAATTGAAATCTCGAACCATATCGTCCCCAGTGGAGTCGCCACTGTGACATGCGCCGGATCCCCGCGGCCGCCCATGGTACCACCCGCTTGAGGGCGATCGAGGCATTTTTGGGTCCGCTAAAAGCTTGCAATAAATTGCAAGTGCGTCTATGTTGGGCAATAGGGAGGTTTCATGGAGTCGCCACCCAATAGAACATTGGGAAAGTTTCTCTCGCCTTGGAGAGCCTAAGACTGCGCTTAGTATCCATTTTGGGCCAACCAGAGGGGTCTTGGAGGGTAAACCTCTTGCCCTAAGGAGCCTAGGATTAACGCCAAAGCCTCGTGACACAAGAGGTATCTTGGAGGGTAAACCTCTCGCCTCTTTAAGCCCAAAGACCAGAGCTGGGTTCGGGATTTCTCATCTATTTCTACCTCGATTATTTTATGATTAAATTTTAATTATCATTAATTCGCTCTCTCTCCACACAATGCAATTGATTAAAGGCGCATTTATTCACGTTCGAAAAGCAGTAAATGAGCAAATAAATAGTGAAAGCAATAAATTACAATAATACAAGGAGCGAAATACAACTCACTTTTATAAATGTGCGATGCATACATGAATCGGGCATTGCTTATGTTAAGGACTTTGGTCCTCGAATGCATCATTATCAAAATGGATATTTTTATTGTGATGATTTTTATTGGATAAAAATAGGACATTGGGTCCTTACGTTTATGAAAACCTCATTTTATTAAATATAAAACATTGATCAATTTTTATATTTAACAAGATACAAAAAGGGTATACTCATATGCATAAAAGAATTAATGAATAAATAAAGGAAATAACCAAGAAGGTTAGAAAACTAAACCGAACGGACTCCTCCGAGCATGGTAGATCGCCCCTCGAGCTCAGAATAGTCCAAGAAAATCCATATATGCTCACAAAAGGTTAAAAGATGTTAATATATGAAAGCTTAACATAAATGAAGTAAAAAAACCTTGAGAATGATAGAAAAGATTTGAAAACGTGGAGACAGAAACCAGTGACGGCCGTCTGTCAAGTGACCGATGCCTGACCAACATATCCCGTCGCTCACTCAAGAGAGAGGGCGTCTGTAGGTGAGGTGACCGACGGGCATCAGTGAAGCAGATGACCTGTCGGTCACCTCTGCCTCCGAAAATAAAACAGTGAAAACTCTCTTTTTCAAAGCAAAAATGAGTTTTTATCACAAATAAGATGAAGAGAATCAAAATAAAGAAAAGTGAAAGCGAAAAACCAAGAGAACAGCAAAGTAAAGAAGAAAGATGAAATAATATGGAGAATAAGTCCGGAATATTTACCCTCAGATAATGTTTTAGTGAGATTCTTGGTGTCGATTAGAGTCCCGCACGCTCCACGAGAAACAAAGTGAAAGGTTAGGAAAGAGGAAAATAGATTGTTTCCTTCTTAACCCCTCAAAAAGACTGACTTTGGAATCAAAAACCCGAAGAAAACTAATTAGTTTTAGCTCCTTTTTAACAGTTTGATTCTCAGATTAAAAGAGATTTCTTAATATATGTGTTTGCTGGAATAGAGAGAAAATGTGCTTGAATTTTGGCAGAGTTTTCCCTCTTGAAAAATTTTGGACCCCTTTTTAAGAGAAAATCCGAAGCTTTTATAGGCCAGGCACGATCGACGGGCGTCGGTGTGAGGAGACGGGCGTCGGAAGAATCCTTCTGACACAAGGATTCATCCGACGGCCCTGCCATTTCCACCGATGGGCGTCAGAAAGGTTGTGTGCTCCGGGAAATCAAGTGGCGTGCTCCGAAAGAGGCGGTACCTTCCGACGGGCGTCGGAAAATACCACAAGCCGTCTGTGACCCTAAGCGACGGGCTGGCCTCTCACAGACGGGCTGGCCGTCTGTCAAGGAAAATATACTTTTTGACTCAAAAAATTCCCTGTTTTCTCCCCCTCTGCCTACGAAAGGTGAAAAGACTCATTTCTCGTGGAGTATGGGACTAAAACCTCCGAATCCAAACCGTTTATACAGGCTCGGATACTGATTTCATCATAGGTAATTTCTGATCCGGACCGCTCCGGGACACGGTGCTTACACATATACTAGAAGGTTTCCTTTCCTACTTCTTGCGATGCTCTGGATCGATAATTTATTTGCTATTAATGGGGTCCTGAATATCGCTCCACAGAGTTCGGCATTCGTCAGTGTCATGCCCTGTATGCTGATGGTAGGCTTAATATAAATCCACTCGATGATCGGGATGCCCCAGACTTTTGGCGGGCTTAGCAGGCATTGGTTGTAGCTTACCTTCTTTTATCAACCTTTTAAGTACCCAAGACAATGGCTTACGCAGGTTGGAGAAATGCCTTTGGTCTACCTCGGTAGCTGCTATATTAACCATGTTTCTAGCTCGATTACCATATTCGGGCCCTACTGACTTTCTTGCACAATAATTACCATAATTTCTCCGGGCGTAATTGTCACTACTGGCCTTCCTTGCCAGGCATTCTCCTTTAGCTTCTATGGCTATGTCTTTCAGGGACTCCCAGTCCTTTAGCCCCTTCATCTTTAACCCATTTTTCAGATATGGGCTGGCATTTCTGATAAACAACCTGATCTGGTCTAAAGTGTCCGCCTTCCTCTTCATCTCCATTACTCGGTTCCTCCATCAGGTCAGGTATTCATGGAATGACTCCCCTGATTTCTACTGTAGCAGCTCTAGATCTTTTAAAGTTACCTCCATCCTCATGCTGCAGTCATACTGTCTGAGGAACTCCTCTATCAACAGATCCTAGTCCTCTTTAGTCCTTCTGTGGAGTCCATGATACCAGTCCACCGCGGGACCTATCAAGATCAAGTAGAAATATTCTATCTTTTGCCTTTTTGTTAGCGTTGTATCCTTCATTACAAGTGAGTACTACTTAATATGTGCAGTGGGGTCCAATATACCATCAAACTTTGGCATGTACACTACAAAAAAAATGCCAATTAGCGACTGCTTTTAGCGACTAAAAATTTTAGTCGCTAATTTGCGACGGTTCTGCGATGGAAAGAGTATTCAGTCATGAGAATATATATAATGAATAATAAAAGGGATTTAGCGACTAAAAGAGCGACTATTTTTTTGTTCGGTCGCTAAAAATTGGCGCGAATTTGCTGCGCTATTTTTGCGACAAAAATAGCGACTGAATCTTTAGTCGCAAAATATTTGCGCCTAAAATTTCGTCGCTAACATATATTTATAAATTTGCGACGAAAAACCAACGGAAATTTGTGTTGCAATTAGCGACGAAATTAGCGACTGGGTATATGGTCGCTAAATTAGAATTTTAATTAATGAATTAGCGACTAAATATTTTAGTCGCTAAATCGCGATTATGTTAAGACAGAAAGTGACCTAAACCCCCAATTTTTCTAACTCTCAAACGCTAAGGAGATAAGCGACATATCTCCCATTTTGAGTAATCCCTCGCCACCGGTGTGGAAGCCCATCGTCGCCGGTGGTTTAATCGGCGTTTGCTACTCCGACAGCTTCGGTTGTGTGAGAGGTGAGTGAAAAAATCATACAGCTCTCCAAAAATTACAGATTTGTCCGATCCCCAGCTTTTCTAATCTATAATTTTCTTGTTTGTTTGAGGTTTTTGAGGAGTTATAGTCGGGCTAAAGGAGGAGGAGGGAAAATAGACCGTAATTTTGGCCATCTGACCCAACTTCGGTGGAGTAAACAGAACCAGCAATAAGGTATGTTCTATATATCTGTTGAGTACATGTTGAGTGAACAGAACCAATAAGATTTGATTCTGAATGTAGAGGATTTTGTTGTGAATATATGGGTTTTATTCATTCTATTTACTGGATCTGCTGTGAAATAGTAAGAATTAGAAGCTTATGATCCTAAGATAGAGGCATCAGTAAGAAAATTACACAATAAATTAAGCAAATTAACATACATATATGTGCTTCGTAAATGATTTTGCTATCGCAGTTAACAAGATAATCCAACTAAATCTTATTCTTTAGCGAAGCTTACAGTATACGTCATTTGAGAATATGTAATGTAGATTACATATAATTTACAGAGCAGTTCAAGTCAAGTTGGAAATGGGGATTATATAAAAAAGGATACTGCTTACATGCAAATCTCATTTAAAGATATTAAAGTTTAATCACAGATTTAAACTAAGATACTGTACATAATTTATGCAATACCAATCTTAAGTTTTAATTTATATCGATTTCGACTTTAATAAATAATTAATTTATTAGGTTGATAGAGTCGAAATAAAGCAAAAGTTTAAATAAATAACTACTTGCATTATTAGGCCTCTAATTAATTAATCAATTTTTTATTCATTAAAAGAGAGAGAGAGAGAGGGAGGGAGAGATTAGAAAGGCATTGAGAATGTAGAGTTTTTCATAGCATTCAAATTTCTCTGTTTGAAAAAATATAACAATTTTCATATTTACTACTTGACAAATTACATATAATACAAGAGACACTTTTTCTGAAAATAGAAGCAAGGAATCTGACTGATTAATTATCAGTATTAAAAAAAAATGTATTGTCTTTACCAAAAATTACTAGATAGTGTATAAATTTAATTAATTTCTCGTATTAGGTTAATTTAATTGTATTAGACAATCTTCCAAATTATATATAAAGATATATATTCAATTTTGTTATACAAATTATAACCTTGATTTTTCTTTTTACATTGATTTAATTAATTTAAATTTACACAAATTACAACCTTGATTTAAACAATCAAACCCTAAAGAATCTTAGAGGATAGGATTTGAATTGAGAAGGTAGGGTCCATTCCAACAAATGCCAAAGCTTCTTTGGATTGTGGTTGACTTGGTTGTGACTTGTAAAATTAGGTTGAAAATTAAAATGCAAGTCGTAGGAAAATGACAAATATTTTTGAAGAAAAAAAGAAAAAAGAAAGTAAATGATATTAATTTGAGAGTGCTTGAGTTAGGTTACCGAAATTAGTCAACTCCCAAAGGCAAAGCCAGGGGTCCAGGAGTATTATTTTTCTAGAGAAAAGAGAGTATGAAACGTGTTCCTCGTAAATATGTATGAAACATGTGATTATCGTCGAAAATTGAAGAATGTTATCTCAAGCACACAAATGTACACTAACAGCTCATAAATTATTATTTTTTTTTTTTAGATTTAAAATTTAGAAATTCTTTTGAAGAAAAATATTTTTAGCCAAATAATTACAACTCCTTAAATCAAAAGTAAAGCTGATACTATTTCACTATTTTTTATTTTTTATTTTTTGCATTAAGTAGAAACTATGTTTCTAGAACAATTTCAGGTTATGCTCCGCCTCAATTATTATTATAATTATTAATTATTTGAAAAAAAATGATAGATTATACACCAATAATTTATTATTTCATATCATATTAAATTATTCTATAAATTGGTCTCATAACTGTCTTGATGTATTGTTTGCATTCAATTACAGATAGAGATTACTTGTATTGGAAGGCTAATTATTTGTGCATTGCTTCGGTAGAGATATCATAGATTTAAGAAATTTTAAAAATACACATAAGAAATATAAAAAATAGATTACAAGACAATTAAATTAGGACATATTAGATAATTCATATATTAATTATAATATAAAAAAGAAAAGAGAAATTATAAGATGGAATATAAATTGTGATATATATTTTAAATTGCATTTACTTTTTTCTAGCTATTTGCATGTAGATACGTGATTGTATTAATTTATTTTTCTAATCTTATATTGTTAATGAATTTGGTATTTAAGTTTCATATAGTTGTGTTGCAATTCGAATGTTTAGGTGTAATGGAACCCTTAGATCGTTGTTGGATGTATAATCGACGAGATTCAAGTGGAAGGACTAATGCATCATTCGTCTTTGGTGTTGAGAATTTTATTAAATTCGCCACTTCTCATCCGGAAGAAATGAGTGGTGAGCTTATTAGGTGTCCATGCAAAAATTGTGTGAACCGAAGGTTCCATGACGTGGAAACTGTTATGACCCACCTCCTTCGTAGGGGTTTTGTTCGGGATTATTTGGTTTGGAATTGCCATGGGGAGTCACACCTTGCTACTAACGAGCCGAATTGGAATCCAATAATTAATGATTCAGTTGGTGGTGCAGAGGTTAGTAATCCATATCAGCAAATGGTTCTTGATGCAGTCGGTCCTAATATTTTTCCCAATAATCATTGGCAACAATATATTCCGGATGAACCCGGTCCATCAAATTGGGGTGGAAATTTAACAGAAGAGCCACCAAATCCTCAATGTCAAGAATTTTATGAACTTATGGAATCTGGTAATGCAATGTTGTATCCCGGTTGTGATAACCATTCACAGCTCTCGGTTGTTACTCGGATGTTAAATGCAAAATCCGAATTTAATTTGCCCGAGAGATTTTTTGATGCAAATATTCAACTATTCAAGGAAGCTTTGCCTGAGGGTAACATACTGCCTGAGAATTTCTACCAAACTAAGAGTCTTGTTAGAAGTTTAGGATTGCCCGTTCAGAAAATCGACTGTTGCAATGAGGGATGCATGTTGTATTGGCGTGATGATGAAAACTTGACCCATTGTAAGTTCTGCAATCACCCAAGATTCAAACTGCGTGTAGGATCTCGGAAGAACAGAGCAAAATCATATAAGAAGATGTACTACTTTCCACTAATAGCAAGGCTTCAACGATTGTTTCAGTCAAAAGCGACGGCACCACATATGAGATGGCATCATGATCATATCCAAGATGTTGGGGTTATGCAGCATCCTTCCGACTCCCTATCTTGGAAACATTTCAATGAAACTCATCCTTCATTTTTCGCTGAGACTAGAAATGTAAGGTTGGGTTTATGTACAGACGGTTTTCAGCCATTTGGGCAATATGGGAGAAAATATTCGTCATGGCCTGTAATAGTCACGCCTTACAACTTGCCTCCTTGGATGTGTATGAAGGAAGCTTATATGTTTCTAACTGTTATTGTACCTGGCCCTAAGAATCCAAAACAAAAAATTGATGTCTTTTTACAGCCCTTGCTTCATGACTTGCAGGAATTGTGGAATATTGGGGTGCCTACATATGATGTGTCAACGAAGCAAAATTTCATGATGAAAGCTGCCCTTATGTGGACAATCAATGACTTTCCTGCATATTCCATGATGTCTGGTTGGAGTACATCTGGAAAGTATGCATGCCCTCATTGTATGGAACATACTCAATCATTTAGGCTAGAAAGTGGTGGAAAACAAACATGGTTTGACAATCATAGAAAATTTCTCCCTAATGATCATCCATTTAGGAGAAATAGAAGGAATTTTAGAATTAGACATGTCGAAACATTGCCACCGCCACCAATAAGAGATGGGGAACAAATTCAACAAGAAATTGATCAGTGGGGTCTTATGAAAGTTACTGAGCTTGATGCGGATGAGATTAATGGTTTTATCTGTCAGTCTTGTGGCTGGAGAAAGCGGAGCATTTTTTGGGATTTGCCTTATTGGAAAACACATATGATTCGACATAATCTTGATGTCATGCATATTGAGAAAAATGTATTCGACAATGTGATTAACACGGTCTTAAATGTTGAAGGAAAAACCAAAGACAATGCCAAAGCCCGCTCTGATTTGGAAAAGTATTGTTGTCGGCCAGAGTTGGCAATGGATCCAATTAGTGGCAAATATCCAAAAGCATGTTACACACTGCATAAAGAATCAAAAAAAGAATTGTTTGAGTGGTTGTCGGAACTTAAGTTCCCAGATGGATATGTATCTAACTTGAGTCGGTGTGTTGACATGTCAAAATTGAAATTGTTTGGCATGAAAAGTCACGATTGCCATATATTCATGCAGCGATTGATCCCTGTTGCACTCCGGGAGTTACTACCTGGAAATGTGTGGCAAGTTCTCACGGAGGTAAGCTTATTTTTCAAAGAATTGACATCTAGTACTCTCCGAGTTGAAGATGTCGAAGCATTGGAAACAAACATCCCCCAAATTCTGTGTAAGCTAGAGAAGATATTTCCACCATCATTCTTCGACTCAATAGAGCACTTAATGGTACACTTACCATATGAAGCAAGGATTGCTGGCCCTGTACAATATCGATGGATGTATCCGTTTGAACGGTAAATATCAGTATAATAATGTACATTATGTATTGTTAAACTTTACGGACGGAAGCATGTATAAACTAATTATTTATACTGGTCGTATGCAGGTTTCTTCGGACGCTAAAAAAAAGATTGGCAACAAAGCAACAGTTGAGGCATCTATTTGCAATGCGTATTTACTTTCAGAATCATCTACTTTTTTCTCGCATTATTTTGAACCGCACGTCAGTACTAGAGAACGACGACCACCTCGTTATGATGACGGTGAATGTAGTGAACAAAATACAGAAAATTTAACAATTTTCACTTACCCCGGTCGCGCATGCTCAGAAATTCGGGACAGAGCATTAACATCGGAGGAGTATCAGGCAGCTCATACATATATTCTATTAAATTGCGATGAAGTTGCTCCATTCTTGACGTAGGGAGTATTGTATTTAAATATTAAACTGCGATATATGCTAGGATTTGTGCTAAGTGAATAACGGAATTTTTTTTACTGCATTGTTATAAAGCATATATTGCAATGGCTTACATGAAAAGCATCCCAATCTTACTCCAAGCCAAGTTGAAGCGAATATTGACAAGTATTTCGCCGACTGGTTTGAACTCTATGTAAGTCGAACACTATTTCTATATATAACTTTTAAATATCATTTAACATTGGATTGCTGATGACTTTTCCATGTTTTCTATTTTCAAATAAGGTCCGCTACAATGGGATTGACAATGAATACCTCTGTAGTTTGTCACAAAGACCATTACGGAGAGTGAAGTGTTGCTCAATCTATTTTATCAATGGATTCAAATTTCACACAAAAAGCCATGCTTCTGGGAGACGTTCAATGAATAGTGGCGTTTGTGTAAAAGGCTCGAACTCATGTGATAATATTGGTGATTACTATGGATGGATTGAGGAGATTATAGAGTTAGAGTACCCTTCGTTACCAATAAAACGGACAGTACTATTTAAATGTCATTGGTTTGATCCCACTATAGACATTGGTCTCAAGATACACAACCAATATGGAATGGTTGATGTAAACCAACATCGTCGTTTCAACAAATATGAGCCATTTATCCTAGCAATGCAAGCTACTCAAGTGTATTATGCAAGATATCCCTCTTTGAGAGTAGATAGATCTAATTGGTTAGCTGTGTTTTCAGTGAAACAAAGGGATTTCATTGTCACATCAGATGCAAGAGATGATACAGCTACTACAAGTTCTAATGCCTTCCAAAATGATGAAGTTACATTACATGATGTTACAGTTGATATTGGTAATGAAGATGATATTGATTTGCGTGACCCTACGGGAGTTGTGATTGAACTTGACAACGTTGATGAAGTGGTTCAAGAACATGAAGAGGACGATGATGAAGAAGAATTCTCTGATTATGATAGCAATGAGGACGAGGATGAGGAATTTGAACAGTCGTCTGATAGTTACTAATTGATCAATTCTGGCTTAGTTTCAATCCATATCTTCATGTTGAGTATTTTATATTTGCCGTTTATAAAATAAATGGAAGTTTTCTACCACAAGTTAATTCTTTAGAATTGATTAATTTAAATTCACTTTTTAATATAATATTAAAGCCATGAAAAGGAGATTCTTATTTACCAAATAACTTAGTGGATTATTCCACCTTCTCTTCACACATTATATATATATATATATCAAATCAGTAGTTACAAAAATTGTGGTTTCAGTTTAAATTGCTTGTTCATTAATGTGTGCCTTCTTTAGGTAACTTCATATACTTCTTTTATTAACTTCTTTTATTATATAAATCATAATTATTGATGTTGTAACGTGTAAAACCTTTAAATTTTATATATCACATGAAAAATAGCATTGATACATGCACTTATGAATCTTTATGTAATTTATTTTATACACATACATGTATAGTTCACAATTTTTGCAGGTATGGGTCGTGGTAGAGGACGGGCATTATAGGTCGAGGTAGACAGGGGGGACGTTCTGGAGGGGATTCAATTACTCCACCTTTTGGAGACATGCCAGATGTACCGGGAGACCCTTCATCCCAGAATGTACAGTCGCCTCCTGTCACATTCACGCCCTCTGCAGCAACTCCTACTCCGCACACAGCCAACAGCAGTACATCGACTACATGTGAAGTGGCAAGGGAAAATATCAGTCGATTGCGCATTACAGTGAACCCAAGGGGCCTGTAAGTTTTAACCTATACAAATTGCGATTAAGTGATATTAAAATGTTTAAGGTGATCATTTTTATATTATATACTTTGTAGGCTGGAACCTTCCTCACAATGCTCCAGAATCATAACCACCAGCTTTCACCAGCGGATAGACATTAACGGTGTTAGTTGGAAGGAGGTTTCCAGAGAAGTTAAGGAGTTTTATTGGGGAGAATTCATGGTACATTCGAATATTGTTGAAACTTTTTCATTATAAATTTAAGTTTGCAGATTAATTGGATTAAAGCATTATTGTATTTACTAATGATTTTTTTGTCACGTGTATATACAGAAAAAGTGCCTTTGGGATGCAGATGCAAATGGCGTTGTTAGGGCAGGTTGGGAAACAAAGGCAGCTCAGAGGTACAAGGATTATGTGTACAACATAAAAAACGCCAAGCAAAGGCCGAGAGACTTTCCAGAAGCTGCATGGGTTAGGTGGAATGAGATTTTTAATCTACCTCAACGCAAGGAGCTTTCTAATCAGAAAAAAATCAATCGCTATGGAGGGTCTCAAGAGAAGGCTCCTGGATCGTACACCGGTGGGACTATTTCTATTGGTGAGCATGTCTCACGACTGGTAAGTAGTTCAATTATAACATAAATTATACTTACATTAGCCAATTTTAATTATCAAAATGTTTACCAATTGATTTGTTCAATTGAGTAATTTTGAAACATTTAGCCTTTTTTATATGGATTAAATAGAACCAATTAAAGAATGTATTTAAATTATGTGAGAATTGTATGAAAATATATTGATTGATTTACATATTGGAGGATGGGCAAATTGTGTTGGTGTTTGTTGAGGGGATCGGAGTATATTTGTGTTTTTAAGAAGTGTAAAATGAATTTTTATTTACAGGAGGTTGTCAATATTATAGGGGAGGTGTTACCAAAATTTTTATTGATTTTTTAAAGAATTTTCACTTCATGCAATATAATGAAATAGCATAAAGACAAAAAAAAATTGAAATGCCGTGTTTTAATAAAAAAAAGCAAGTAGTTATTTTCGTTAATCATTTTCTTCTTTTTCAATTACTACTTTCTACTGCACAATATAGGAGAGAGAGTTGGGCCGGCCACCTACAATTCCCGAGGCCTATTTGCACACACATACTATAAATCATGATGGGAAGACGTATGTGGCGGATCGTAGCAGGGAGGTACATGTAAGTTAGTTGTACTTTACTTATTCATAATATTTTCAGTTTCTCGAACGTTAAATTGTTGTAAAATATGATTTGTTCTTATACTTACGTTTATTAAAAATTGTTTATGAGCAACTCCGATCTGAGAGATCGCAGGATGCGTCGTCGGTTGATGAGTCTGAGTTGTTCTTCGAGGCCGCGAGATGCAATAAAAGGAAAACAATTTACGGTCTAGGCTCATATGTGCCTCCTGGTCTTTATCCATCCGGTCCATCGTGTGCTGCTGGTGCAAGCATAGCCTCTCATTCTGGTGGTCCTTGCTTGACAAAAGAAGATGTCGCGGACATTGTCGCTACGACTATTCATTCATTGTTTCCGCACTTGACCCCTCAGCCGCCAGCCACTCAGCCCAGTACGGCCACTACATCACCTGCACCACATGACGATGTCAGCCCTTCATGTCCACACGGTCCTGACCCGCCTGATGATGGAAATTTTGGTAGTGGTGGCCTTACCTGAACATCAATCTTTATATCTTTTTTAGAACATTTTTTTTATGTATGATACTTTTATTGCAATTTATTACTTAGGATGATATGTGGCACTTTAAGGTAATTATTTTAATTTAGTTTTCATGAATTCTGTATTAGCTATATATGCCATGTGCGTACGAATATTTATATATATATATATGTTTTGGATTATACTTCTATATATATATTTGATTATAATTTGCATTTATATGTACAAATATTAATTATATATATTTTGTATTATAATTTCATACATTTGATTATAATTTACATTTATATATTTCATTTAATAATAACATAAAATTTAACCCTAAAAAAAAAAAATAAATCTATTAGCCACTAAATTGCGACAGAAAATTTAGTCGCTATATTACTAACGAGAATTGCGACGGAGTCCTTTAGGCGACTAACTGTCGCAATAACCAATTAGCGACTAATACTTGCGACGAATATTTAGTCGCTATTTACATAAGCGACTAGATTAACTTCTTAATTAGCGACAAATTTTAATGGATTTAACGACTAAATTTTTAGTTGCGACTAAATTTTTAGTTGCGACGCGCCGTCGTTCCGTCGCTAAAACTTATTAGCGACTAAAATCTTAAAATTCTGGGGAACTAGATCTTCACCATCTAACTCTCGGTCTTCAGGGTTCATGCCTCTTTCCACTGTCAACAAGCGAGTCATAGCTTCGAATCTCTCCTCCATTTTCCTCCACATTGCCTCATCCAGCTTGGGCAACTTTCCCTTTATTACCACCAACTCCTCTTATTCTTCCTCCAATAAGTCAACCTTAGATTTAGGAGCTTCTTTGCGCTCAACAGGTGCTAGCGCTCTAGGCTCGATTGCAAGTGGGTCAATTGCTATAGGGGGATCCTCTTTAACAACCCCTTATTCATTTTGCCCCCTAATTAGAGCAGTAGCTTATTGCCCAGCAAGTGGCGCTAGAGTAGTAGCAAGGTTTCCCATCATTGCCATCATTTTGACCTCAAACTCTTCCATTCTCCTCCCCACTTCTTCAGCAATCATTGCCCGAGTTGCATCAGACCCTCCCAATGGGTTAGCCATACTCGTTTCAGCTGATGACTCTGAGAAAAATATTTCACTGCCTTCTGAAAGAGAATCTGAACTCCGGTCTGACACTAGCTCTGGTAATCCAAAGAGTGGAATCCTTCTTAGCAGACCTTCGGGACCTCTAAACCACTTGGACAAATCTATGATGGCTGCAGAATACACCTTGTTAGGATGATGCATGATTGAAATGCAATTCATGGCCATGCTGATGCAGCATAGATAAATACATGAAAGCAAATAGGTCCTTCCAACCTTATCTCTCCCACACACGAGGTATTGCAGTCTCTTTCCTAGGTGGACTTTATCCAAGGGTTAACAGGGAACCCATTGGACCGTATGGTGCATGGTGGAAAATCGACAGCATAACACCTCCTATCTAATGTACATATGTATGGGATTTGACCATTATATATTTAAACACCTCAATTAAATTAAAATGGGCTCATCGAGGCATGAAAGCCTTTGATGAAAGACCATTTAATTTAACTGATTTTGTCCAATATATGATGGCCCATATAACAAGCACAGTATTACAGTACATTTCACTTAGTGGAAGTATTTATTACCATTAGATAAGCTTTGGTTAAAGATTATGATACTTTAGGGCTACCCAAGCATGGTCTCTGCTAACGGGTCTAGCTCACCACAAGCTTAACAACCGATTGGGTCTCTATTTGATATACTATAAGGTATGACGCTTGAGCTGGTTCTTATCCCTAACACTTTCCCACATTGAGTGAATGTAGGGTCGTGCTTCGGGAATGCACCGGGGCAAAGAAAGGGTGCAAACTGGCATATATCTAAGGCTCTAACATGTATGCAATGCAATTTTTGAAAAAAGATAGAATTTTAATTTATAAAAAACACAATTATATTATTGACTAAGACAGTTTTGGAGCAAAGTTTCAAAGTTCCCAGTAGAGTCACCACTGTGACGCGCGCTGGACCCGATCTATTCCCGGGGCGCCCGCTTTTAGGGCCTGAGAAGGGTTCGCATCTTTTGATCTTGGGCAATCATGAGATATTTTGGAATTCCTACCCAATAAAAACATTAGGGAAGTATATATAATCCCATGAAAGCCTTTAGGCACCTTTGATGTATTTTAGAGTCACCACCTAATTTACAAGAAATTGGGAAAGTTTGTCTAACCTCGAGGACTAAACCAGAGAAAGATTTAGAACTTTACTCTTATTAATGCCTTGGTTAATTATAAATGGATTTTTAATTTTGAAACTCCATCTCTCTTCTCACGCGATCATACATTAAAATGAAATCACAAATCAAACATTAAAGGAAAGCGATAAAATTACAAAGCAAAACATAAATGAAAAGATAAAATTGGGACAAAATACAATCCCCCAAAATAAAAAGGTATTAAAATCTGGGACGAAAATACAATCCCCCAAATAAAATCAAACAAAGCATAAATAAATAGCAAAATCAAATGAATAAATAAACATTCATACATCGGGACGTTTATTTAAAATATGAACATTGGTTCCTTCATGCTCACTTTAGAAAATCAAAAAGTCATTTTGATGCATTATTGGGGAAATCGGGATGAGTGATCCAATTTTGAGAAAATTAACTCTTCTTTTAAAAAATGAGTTTTTTTATTGGTTTAAATTAGGACATTGGTCTCATTTTATTAGAAAAAATCCCAATTTATTAATAAAATATTTTTATGTGACTTTTTTAATTAACGTGCATAAAATAAATAATTTTATTAAAAATTACATAATAAAACAAATTAAAGCGAAATAATGAAAAATAAAAAAAAATGCTAAAAATGACATGTCCACCCGAAAGGTGTCTCCCAATCTCCATGGACTCCTATTTTCCATCGAAAATGCTCACACATAAAAATAAGTATTGAAATAAAAACACACGAATAAAATTGAAATCAACAATTAGATAAAAAATCAATTAAATCCATAAAAATGAATTAAAATAAATAAATAAAATATAACGCATTATGTATGACAAATAAATTAAATTACATAATGAAATAAGTAAATAAATAAATATGTTAACATATTAACACACATAAAATAATAATAATAATAATAATAATAACAACAACAACAACAGCAACAACAATAACAAATAATAATAATAATAATAATAATAATAATAACAACAACAACAACAACAACAACAACAACAACAATAATAATAATAATAATTATAATAATAATAACAATAAGCAACAATAACAATAACAACAACAACAACAACAACAACAACAACAACAACAATAATAATAATAATAATAATAATAATAATAATAATAATAATAATAATAATAATAATAATAAAGAAGATGAACAATCAAGTAAGAAAACTTAAAAAGAAATAAAATGAATAAAACATATTAAATTACCATAATAATAATATTAATAACAACAACAACAACAAAAGATGAACAATTAAATAAATAAAAAAGAACAAAATAAAATATGTTAAATATTAAATCTATTACTAAATCACATAAACACAAAAAAAAAATAATAGATCCAAAAAAATCTACATGATGACTAATTAATTATAAACAAAAATTGTAACAAAAATTACATTAAAAATTGAACGCAGAATACTTACTCTCAGAATTTGATTTGATAAATGAAGGTAGATGATCAATTTCTTGGTCTTGATTTATAAAAATAAGATTAGAAAAATCAAAATAAAATAAAAGAAAATTTATATGTTAAGAACAAAGAATTAATTTCTTTGTTTCAAGGAAAAATTGTTAAAAAAAGAAGAAGAAAATTCCCAAGAACAAAAAATATGTTATCTTTACCTCAAGAATTAACTTTGAAAAATTCACTTAGAATATTAGGAGAAATTGTTCTTGAAGAAGAAAGAAGAAGAAAATATTTTCTTAAGAAAAATCCCTCCCTCAAATTCTCTCTCCAAAACCCTTTTATCTCTCCCCAAAATTGAGATTTTTTGAAGAAATTAAATAAATTTAATTCCCATTAAATCCAAAAAAAAACTGAAGAATTTTAAAGGTTTAAAGAAGAAATGATTTTAAAATTAAATTCCACCAAAAAAATGAGTAAAAACACCATAAATTAGCCGAAAAACACCCAAAAGGGCTGCTAGGGGGTCACTAAGCGCGAAAAACGCCCATGGCGTGTGCCTACTATGCCCAAGCGAGATGCCCAGCGAGCGGGGGCACGTAACACCCTGCGCGTCACCCATCGCGCGAGCGAGCGACGCCCCGTGCACAGGCGAGCGATGCCAACGCGCTGTGGAGGCCAATTTTTTTTAAAATAATTTTGACAAAAACACTATCATTTCTAAGCTCTTTTTTTATTTTAATATATTTAAAATAATTTTTGAAATACTTTTATTTATTTTTTAAAAGCAAACTATTTGACAAGGAAACCATCACTTCCATCCTTCTTTTTGCCTATAAATAGGCATCTAATTTCATCATTGGGTAACTCTAATTTGGACTGCCTTGGGACCCGGTGTCTAGACTGTCACTAGCACAAAAATAAGCAACTTCTCTTTACCGGATACTTGTTCACGGAGGAAGAACAAGAACTTATCTCTTGCCATATTGCTCATCAAACGAACCCTTGATCCTAACCCTCAGATTGATTCCCAGAAGTTTAAGCACCTTTCGAGTAGATTTTCCTCTTGTGTACCTCATTCTACAAAAAAAGTTAAATCATCTTTTCGTCAATAGTGGAGGAAGAATTTTATATAGATAGGAATTTTGAAAGTCTTTTCAATATCCAGCAGAAGCTGGAATCATAGCTTTCGGCTAAAAGAATGAAGGTTTTTTCTCCTCCTCAAGGAAGTTATCTACCTCGAAAAAGAATCTCTATCTCCTTTTCAGCCATCTTTCTCAAAGAAATGATGTACGTATAAGAAAATGAGCCTCCAGAACAATCGGTGATAAGGAAAAGAAAGTCTTCAGAGCGGCTGTTGGGTCTGCCAGAAAAAGAATCAACTGTCACTAGCAAGAAAAGAAGCAATTTCTCTTTATCGGATACTTATTTGCGAAGGAAGCACAAGAACTTATCTCTTGCCTTATCGCTCATCAAACAAACCCTTGATCCTAACCTCAGATTGATTCCCGGAAGTTTAGGCACCTTTCGAGTAGATTTTCCTCTTGTATACCTCATTCTACAAAAAAGTTAAATCATCTTTTTGCCAATAGTGGAAGAAGAACTTTATATAGATAGGAATTTTGAAAGTCTTTTCAATATCCAGTAGAACCTGGAATCATAGCATTCGGCTAAAAGAATGAAGGTTTTTTCCTCCTCCTAAAGTAAGTTATCTACCTCAAAAAAGAATTTTTTATCTCCTTTTCAGCCATATTTCTCAAAGAAATGATGTATGTATAAGAAAATGAGCCTCTAGAGCAAAAAGAGTTGGCAGCAGTCTCTCACCAAACTCGTGGTATGGGCAGATCAACTTACGAAAGTAAACCCGCCTATATACTCTTGAGTTAGACCTCCGGACAAAACAAATCTCTAAATGGCGCTGACATCCTAAACTAAAAGATCGGGCGTCCACAGGATAAAAGCAAATCTAACTAAGACGGACTATAAAAGGCTTGGTGATCGACCCAAAGAGAGGGAGAGAGTTAGTTGGCCCTAGTGAGGAACAAAAGTATAAAAATCTCTTTTCATATTCTCTCTATTTTCACAATCAAATCATGTTTAAAGGATTTTTATGAGAGAAGAATAATTTTGGAGCAAATTGGTCACGATAGGAGGAAAATTCTAGCAAGTGGAAGGGGAAAGAGAAAGAAACAAGCTAAATAGAAGAATTGGCTATTTTAAAAGGTATGAGAATATTTTAATTTTATTGGTATGTGCTTTCCATGAATTGAAATGAAATATATGTTATATTAAGTTGACATTGTTCCTAGAGTGTTGGTTTAGTATTACTTTGACTGAAATTTACTGAATATGCTATAAGAGATGAGTAGTTAAAATTCTGTCATAGATTAACTTGGACCAATTTTATTATAGTGGCCATATCTCGGCTTATAGATATCAAAATTAGGTGATTCTAATTGGAGATAAAACTTAGGACATAGATCTATAATTTTCATAAAGAAACCATAATTTAATTATGCCTTTAAGATCTTTGAAATTAGGCTTGAAGTTGAAGAACTATTGCTGCCACTATTTTGGGAGAAGTTTGGATTCTTATGTGCATGCTTCATGATTTATAAGTCTAAATGGCATGATTTGTAAACCATAGGAAACTTAAGATCAGGGAGAACAATTATTAATAATAGACTAAAGTCTAAAAAGTTTGTTTACTATGTGGAATTTGCAAGTTAAAAGGACTTAGAATTCTACCTATTGTGAAAATGATTCTATACAGGAAACTATGGAATTAAACATGATATATTCCAATCAGATTTAACCTAATGTCCGACAGGACTTTATTCATAACTCAAGTTTAATAGGATTTGCTTGTAAAATTTCGAGATTCCAATGTTTGATTCTGATAGGACTTAGCTCAAGTTTGATTTGACTTAGGTTGATTGGACATAGCTTAAGTTTGATTTGGCTTAGATCAACTTTCTACCAATGAAAGAGTTGACAAGATTTGGTAATGAGAAACTAGATTCAATTGAATATAACTCGTAATGCCGATCTAACTTCAAATTTAAATGTGAAGCAGATTGAGAAAATTGATATGAACTTAGCTTATATATAATGGAAATTGTGTATAGGATTATTATTTATCCACTGGCATCACTGAAAACTATATGGCATGAATTTTTTGTTAATGTGATAATTATGTGACTGTAAACGAACATATATAGACATGTTATGAATTTATATAATAGTAAAAAATGAGAATTAAGAGAGATAACAGTAGATGATTGATATGAATAAAGCTCATATAAGATAAAATTACATATGCACATGTTAAAGACATAAAAGGGTGAATATAAGAATATATGGTTTTGTATGCTAATTAACTTCCATAAATTTAGAAGTGGAATGATTATGCAAATGTTCGATTTTATAAAGATAAGATATGTTCAGGCATCCGGTTTGGCCAACATTAAAACCCATGGTTTTTTAAAGGTACATTTTCTTGTTTGAACATGTCATTAATTTTATATGACTATTAATGTATATATGTTTATGTACATGAACATGTTATAGAAAATTACAATGAATGAGAAGATAATGAAAGAAGTATGAATATATATATATATATGTATATGTGCACATGCCTGTCACTGTAATGTGACTCTTGAATGTTATCAAATATGTCTTGGTTATAAAAATAAGGCCTTCTAGAGTCTTAGTTGTGCGTGAATAGGCATGCCTAGAAGGGTTTTGCAGCTGCTCTTGTGACCAACATTTTAAAAATTGAGTTGACTCTGCCGGTCAAACTAGTTCAACTGCGAACTAGTAAGCAAACTGGTTTGATCCAATATGAAATCGAAATATGCAAAAACTCGACTTAGACGGGAAAAAATCGAGTTGGATAGAATATTATTCAACCGGCTCAGACTTGGTTTCAATTAAAAAATGCGGCTTTTTTAAAAAAAAAAACTAATACAAAACCTAGATAGCAAAACCCCAAAACTAAGCTTTTAAATCAACTAAATCTTTAATTATAGATAATTGATACCAAAAAAGTACAGTTAAAGATAGAATTTTTGAGCTTAAAATGAGGAAAAAATCAAAATCCATGTCCCCCAATCAAATCCCAATACAAAAGGTAAACCTATCAATTCACAGGAGTAGAAATCAAGATTAAGAACAAAATCTAAGAAATGATAGAAACCCAAGAACCTCAGGAAGCAGGAAAAGGTGAAGCAAAAAACGATTAAAAAAAATATAAAGAATTAGAGACCCCAATTCTTGAGAGCACAGCCTTAATTTATAAACACAGAACAAAAAAAAGGGTTAAAGGATGCCACACGCAACGACAAAGAGTTTTATCGTATGTATGCTATATCTGTATAGATGGTCAGTTAGGGTGTACTAATAGATAAATACCGATGAATCAAAAGAAGAATCAATGATGATCACAGAGAATTTTGTGAAATATAATTTGAATTACGGGTTTATCACTGTGTCAAATGAATTTATTTAAAGGCTTGTTTTTTATATTATGTGAACTTATTTAGATATTTGTTATTTATGTTTGAACAATTTATTTGATTTTTATATTTGAAAACTTTATTTGATTTAAAATTACTATTTTTTTTATTGATATTTGATAATTAATAGGTTGTTTGAATGTATTTTTTATATACCACATTTTTTATTTTTGTAAATAATTATATTTAAAAAAAAAAGATAAAAACTCCGAATCAACCTGATCCAACCAGTTGATTTATGACTCAATTGGCAGGCTGAGTCGATGCCCGATCCACTTCTGAAAACATTATTTGTGACATTATGGTGTCTCTTGCTTAAGAGACTTATGTCACTTTTATATCTTGATATGTGCTCTGGCACTCTTGACTCTGATAATCATTTGAGGCTGTTGCCTCCTCTTTTCATACCTATTGGATATTTCTTGCTAATACTGACTATCGGTGTCGCTTTTGCTTGTTATCCACACCTATAAGAAATAGCATGTAAAAGACAGTAAATGATTTGTTTCTATTTAGATTTGTCTTATTATCTTCCACTCTGATTGATTAACTATATCCTCATATTTAATAAATAATTTCGATAACAAAATTAAAATAAAATATGAGAATGATTATGATTCTTGTATGATTAATTAATTAAATGAAAATAAGATTGGATTTGAGAAGTCCAGTCCAATCGGTTCTAGCTCTTAATTTCGATCGGATATAGTGTCAAAAAGTGAAACAGTATAAATGTAATGCCCCCAAAATTTCGGTTTCCAATAATAGAGTCATAATTGATTTATGACTCAATTGGCAGGCTGAGTCGATGCCCGATCCACTTCTGAAAACATTATTTGTGACATTATGGTGTCTCTTGCTTAAGAGACTTATGTCACTTTTATATCTTGATATGTGCTCTGGCACTCTTGACTCTGATAATCATTTGAGGCTGTTGCCTCCTCTTTTCATACCTATTGGATATTTCTTGCTAATACTGACTATCGGTGTCGCTTTTTCTTGTTATCCACACCTATAAGAAATAGCATGTAAAAGACAGTAAATGATTTGTTTCTATTTAGATTTGCTTATTATCTTCTGCTCTGATTGATTAACTATATCCTCATATTTAATAAATAATTTCGATAACAAAATTGAAATAAAATATGATAATGATTATGATTCTTGTATGATTAATTAATTAAATGAAAATAAGATTGGATTTGAGAAGTCCAGTCCAATCGGTTCTAGCTCTTAAATTTCGATCGGATATAGTGTCAAAAAGTGAAATAGTATAAATGTAATGCCCCAAAATTTCGGTTTCCAACAATAGTACTTTTCGGACCGTGAATAATGCCACCGAGGTGAATAGTACCATTCGGATCAAAAAATTTATTACTAGACCATTGGAAAGTATAATTTATAAGGAGGTCGAAGATATAGTTTGAGGTGGAATTAAGTTTAAATGGGCCCTTAAAGGTTAGAAATAAAAATGAGTCACGGTTCGGTTTGAATAGTAATGGGATTGACCAAACATGAAAAAAAATGCTAAAAATCTCCAAAAAATTATTTGAGCATCATTGAAAATATTATAAGGGAAGTCTCAAAAGTGAAAATTTAATATTTAGGTGAGACGAAAAAATGAATTATCGGACCGATAAAATTTCACCGAACAAGAAAAATTTACCGAAACGACATTGTTTTGACCCAAAAATTTTTGTACACCTTAGGGAATATTTTTTAGTATTTTTAGATATATTTTCATGGAAAGATACAAAGGAAAAAAAGTATGGAGCAATAGGAAGATGACAAGTGGCAACATAATGGCCATTTGATTAAATAATGCTTTGATCAATCCCATCCATTGGGGATACATAAGGGGGGGGGGGGGGGGGGGGGGGGGGGGGTGGGGGGGGGGGGGGGGTTATAGGGGAACGGAAATACAGAATTTTGAAGAGAATTCTTCACTTCTCTCCATCTCTCCTTGGACATTCTTCTCCCCAGTAATGGCTCCAATATTGGGTTAGGAGTATACAGTGAATGTTTACAATGTGTTTATGATGATCACAGTGTAAAGTAGTGATGTTAACAATGAAAAGTGAGCCGAACTGGTTCAACCAGTGAACCGGACCGGTCGGACCAGTTGACTTTGGTTTGACTAGTTTGACTGGTTTCTAAATGGATCTGTGGATCTCAAAAAAATTATCTGAAAGCATGGATTTGTTTGAAATATTATGGAGAATCAAATAGTAGTGAAAAATAAATTTTACGGTGGGACAGAAAATAAAGTTATGAGACTGGTAAGAAATTACCGGACAGGGAAACAGTCTCCGATTAAGCTAAAGTTTTATGTGGAGGCTAAATTATATATTTTAAGAATTTTAGAATTTATTTTGAGTGAAATTGAGTTTGGAAAGTAAGAGAATTATTTTTGGTTGGAAAATGGGCTTATTAATTTAAATGGGCCTTTGGGTTGGCCCAATTGGTTGAACCAAGCCTAAGCCCACTTAAAACTCAATATAAGGCTAAAAAACAGCCAATTTCCATATTTCTCTTGAGCTCTCTCCACCCTTCTCTTGGCCGAATGGAGTATTCTCCATTTCTCCATGAATTTTTTCTTTCTTCTTCCAATTTCTCACCAAATCCAACCTTCTTAAGTAAAATCCAGCCTCTCCTTTCATTGATGATTGTCTTTAAAGCTCATTTGGAGTGGAAGAAGTGGGAAAAATCAAGTGTTCAAGGTTATGTCTCAAAAATGAGGTAAGAGATTTAAGGTTCTATAATTTTATTTAATGGTTCAAATAGGTATTTTAGGGTATATAGATGATGTTTATGTAATTATATTACAAAAAGGAAGCAATGTTTTGAGTAGATCTTGATGTTTGAATTCGGCCACTAGAGATGATGGTGTTTCAAGGAGTTAGGCATGGAAAGCATGCTTAAGATGTGGAGAACATGAAAATAAGGTTAGTGGATACAATATCCTTCTTTTTTCATTGAAGAGGCATGATTTTAGGTTATGTTTACATTATATGTATGTGATATGTGCATGGAAAATTGAATCTAACTTAATAATCATGATTAGTGGACTTAAATAAGTGTGTAAATGTGTTTAAAATAAATTAAAATATTAGGGTATGGAAACTCTAAGTTTGGCCGAATTGAAACATAAGGAAAACTTAATGTATATTAGGTGTTTATGACATATAAATGGTAATTATGATGTGTATAATATGTGTAGTGTATGATTGAATGGTTAAATGAAATTAAAGTGGACTTTATGAAAATTTAATACCTTGGCCGAAATGAACAATGGGTTTATAATGCATGATTTGTGATAAATATGGCATGTAAATGATGTTTATGATGGGTTTAACATGTAAGTGCATGATTAAGTGGTTAATTGGAACTAAAGTGAGCTTAATGAAAAATTGGTATAGCGGCCGAATTGGATACATAGGATTTTAATGTGTATTTTGATGTTTAGTGATATATTATGGCATAAAAGGATCGAATAATTATAAGTGAGTGTGTATGCAAATTTATAAGTGAAAATGATATCATGGCCGAAATGTGTATATTGACATAATGTGAATTTTAAGTGATTTTTAATGATATATTGCCCTTAGTAGTGGTCTCGTAGAAAAATCTAGTCCAGAATATAATTGGCTAGCCATAGGGATTCCACACCGCAGTACGAGTCGCGGCGACTCGATATTGATGGGCCAATGACGGTCTATCTCAGTGTATAGTGCATACAGTATTTACAGTGATCAGTGCAGTGATGACCCATTGGGGTCATTCTATAGTGTAGTGGATCTATGGGGTCCACGTCTCGCGTATCCGGTCGGTAGATTTTCTACCGGGTATATACTAGGGGCATAATAGTAATTATATAATAAATTTGATTGGAATAATGATAATTGTAAAAATGAGTGAAATTGGGACTAAAATGAAATAAATGAAAAGTTTAGGGGTAAAATGGTAAATTTACATGAATTAGGTAAAAAGTAGCAAAGTTAGGTAAAAGTGTAAATGTAAGGGTAATATGGTAATTTTGGCAAAATATGATGGTAAAGTGGTAATTTAGTGTAAAAGTGATAAATTAAGGACCTAAATGTAATTTAGTGAAATTATAAGGCTAAGAATGGAATATAAATGAAAAGTGGAAATTAAGAATAAGTGAGGTTAAAAGTGTAAAATTAAGCATATGTAATGGCATATAGCGAGTATAATTAAAGACCCATAGAATGTCAAATCCAAGGGAAAGAGGATTTGCTACTAAACTATCCTATAAATGTTGGATGCAACCTGAGATGGTTTTGGGTTTTAGATGAAAAAGAGTTCTAAAACTACACTATTATAGGTAAGAAAATAAACTAAAACTTAAAATAATTAAAAATACATAAGGGAGAAAACACAAGGAAATTGGGATTACTATGGATAATATATCCTCCACTAATTCCTAATGCATGCAATAGGCAAATAAAAGGCAGATCCTAGCTGGTTATCTTGACCCAACACCGCATACTGAACAGATGTATTATATATAAATCATATCCCTTGTCAAGATAAAACCCGAATACATAGCATAAACCCACTAAGAGCTAAGCTCCCTACGCATAGGTCAATCCAAGGTCTCCATTCTGAACTAAACCCTAAATAAAAGACCTACTCACTACTTCATTATTCAAACAATAAATAAACCAAACACAAGCATTCGTCATACTATTCAAAAAATCAAAATGAACATAAAAGTATGGCAAGCTATGATCTAAGCATGGCATGCATCTAAGAAAATAGAAAATCATTCAATTATCTATTCTGGCCAATCATTAAACAATAATCTAAAATCATAAACACATGATTAAGCAATGATAGATTGAGAGAATAAGAACTTGCAATAAACAAAACCATTAACATACAAATAGGAAAATAGGGATTCAAGAAACCCAAATTAAATGAAATCAATAAATAAAGACATGAAAATACAATATTATAAAGTGTTTCTAAGCATTTTACAACTTTGAAAAGGGAGAAATTGGATATGGAGCTCTTGTTCTTGCTCCTTCGATTTTTTCCCAAATGTAGAAAATAAAATCCTAAATTAAAATCTAAACAAGTATTTTTGATTTGGAGATTAAATCTCATTTGTTAGAATACAAAGTAAAGATAAAACTAAATCCTAAAAATTCTAAAAATCAGAATCGAAGAAAACATGAAGAAGAAGAAAATAAAAGAAGAAGAGTTGCCACAGCTATGGAAGAATTGGGTAGGCTTCTATATCTCTAAAATTCTTGTTGTCGAACAGAAATTTGTTTGTGTCCACAATTATGGCACATAAAAATGCTTCACCTTCTCCACAGCTATTATAACACCCGTACGGAAGCTCACCCGCCGTAGAGAAGCGTGTGTCCCAATAGGCAAGGGTTGTTACCACACAGAAACGAAGCATATATAGCATTTAATATAATATGTAAATAATCATACATACATAAGTACACTTAATAGAAATGGGGGTAATAAAAATTTGTCTTTCATTAATATTCAAAAATGTTTACATAACTAAGTTGCAGTACAATAACAACTTAATAGAAATACCAATTCAAGTCTTACAACATTATATAACTGAACATATTACAAAAGTTGCATAAATACACTGTCCAAAAGCTATACATCAATACGACTACAACACCGAACACTAATAAAAATCCACCCTATTGTGTTGGCCTTGGCTGCTGCGAACTGTCCTCCTAAAATCTCCCACTGCTTCCACACCTCCACGGATGAAACACCCATGCTAAGCCCAATGGCTTAGTAGGGAAAACAAGAAATGAATAACCACTCACAGTGGACGTCAATGCAAACCACATTCACATGGCACATGCACATTGATACAGCATCAGAAACTTACTCATAAATTCCATTCATTAATAACAGCATCACTCATACATTTCAATAATTTACGTAATTTTCATGATAGAATCATACACATAATTAGGCCTACAAACTCAATGGAGTGTATAATGAGTAAACACATAGGTACCCGAGGGTACAAGCAATAATTTCTTTTCTTTTCTTTCTTTTAAAACACATAGGGATCTTAAACAAGATCCAAACACATAGAGGATCGCGAGGACCCAAACGCATAGGGACCTGATCAGGGTCTAAGAAATGCATAGGCTGCAGCAAATAGAACTCTATAGGCATACCTATCTATCCATTATGTAACTCTTGCAGGCTAAGATATTACTTCAATTATCAATTACACAATGAGGCATATTATAATTTACACAGTGAAACATATATGAATTACAAGTA
Source organism: Excoecaria cochinchinensis (assembly GCA_947683425.1). NCBI lineage: Eukaryota > Viridiplantae > Streptophyta > Magnoliopsida > Malpighiales > Euphorbiaceae > Excoecaria > Excoecaria cochinchinensis. The sequence continues at coordinate 1,349,563 of CANTUQ010000158.1, forward strand.
AGAAACCATGCAAAGTGCAATAATTAATAAACATTTGAAGAACAGGGGAGGGTCACACCCGCGACTCCCAGTCACACTCTCGACAGAGATAGATCACATGCAAAGACGGGTTTGCAACAATTAGCCGTGCTTGCGAGGGAAGAACAGGCAGGCCTTTGTCGCGCTCACGACATGGGCCGTGCTCGCAACAGAGGGCGGGTAGGCTCATATCGCGCTAGCATTCACTACAGGATCCACCCAGCAGAAGCTTGGCTACCGAGTGCTCTGTCGTGCTCACGACAGAGAGCGCCTCAGCTGGAACTCGGTTCTGCACACTCTGTCGTACTCACGATAGAGTCGTGTTTCACGCTCTGATTTCGAGCTCAACAACTCTCCCTGTAACACCCCCATACCCCCCGGTAAGGAATATCGGGGCGCTACACGGACACTTACGTATACATGTACATGCATTAGCGGAAGCGGTAACAATAAATTAGAAATAAGTGGGGCCCAAACAAAATTACTTTTACTATACATGTAAACTGTACATATTACCAAAAGCTTTATACTTATACTTGTTCATTTTTCGATTCATATACATATACTGTTAACGATTACATAGAACAACTATACTCTTTATTACATAATGATGTTACTCAAAACATCATAAACTTTAGTTATAACTTATACAAAAAAGTATAGCAAAACTTCCTAGTGGCCTTGACCTGCAGATGCCGCTCTCACTAGTCCGAACCTGTAACCTACACGGAAATAAACATCCGTGCTAAGCGATAACGCTTAGTGAGGATAAAATAATGCAAAGGACTTCTTTACGAAGTCACAAATAAATCACACAGTTCACGTAACAGGATCTCATGTAATAAAAGCAACTAGCTCATGCATATAGCTCTTATACATATACAGGTTGCATGTTCAAATATCAAATACTATGAACTCACAAGTACATAACATCTACTCTTTTACATATTCATGCACACTATAACTTGTACATATCATTTATTCAAATATACATTATCATGTGTCCACATTCTTGTAAACATATACTTATATATAAACTGTCATGTACTTAAACATTTCTCTCATATTCACTGTACAATAACAATAAGCCTGAATTCCTTTCATGGTGGATACGGGTAACAATGGATACTGTTTACAGTGTCTTACATGTGGAGAATTAACTCAAAACTCTATGGAATACACGAGGTATTCGAACTCTTGGCACAATTAAGGCCAACTCTAGCAGCTGCACTCTAGCCCTTTATAAGCATGCTTATCTATCCACTATAACGGTAATCAGGCTCAATAACAACTCATCAATTTTAGAGGCATTTAATTCACATACAGTCTTTATTAATCATGTTCAATAATTAAAAGCATGTAACATAAAAATTTCATTACATATACATCATGCAAAGCAAGACAAAAGAAAACACTCTTCAAAACAAGTGGAACAGGGTGAGAAGAGGTTCTCTGTCGCGATCGCGACAAGAGGTCGCGCTCGCGACAGAAGACAGATTGCATAAGGGTTCTATACTCTATACCAAATGCATTATATAACAATTCATATCACATGGCATAACACGGTCAATGCTAACTCTTATACCGTAGCATTGGTTACATAGATAACTAATCCTATAATCACTTGATAACCCTAAACATGTAGGGTATAAATCACGGAAACATTTCGGGATAATACGGGTTCATTCCGGGGAGTAAAACATCAGGAAAATATACAATTTAGTTGAGGGGAAAGGCGAGGGGTTGACCCATGCCAACTAGGAGCTCAAAATGAAGGTGAAAAAGCTTAAAATGAGTTGTTCTGTCGCGAGGTCGCGACATGTGTCGCGCTCGCGACAGAAGACTCGCCTTTGGTGCCTCACGGCACCACTTTTTACCCTAAACGTGAATCGCAAAAACGACCATCTAGACCACATTTTTAGGAAAAATGTTCTTCATAATAATTGTTCACTAGGATGTTATCTTTCAAATGGGACAATTTTCAGGTCATTTGGACATCTATAACTTAATATATGACCTAAATAACCTCTACTATTCCAGTGAACCCGCTAGAACAGGGTCACCTACATTTTAACTACTTTTTGGGATACGTAGAGTCAGAATTAGCTCCAGCACCCTCTTAGACATTTTTAGCTACGGATCTTATGTTTCAGATGAAATTTGAATCAACTCAAGTGAAGTCTTTTAACTCTATTTATGTCAAATACAATACACAGAGGTCTGATAACATTCTGAACAGAATTCACCCACAAACACACTTTACACATGAAAGTTGTATGTAGACCATTTAACACACATATAATCACAACATATCCATATACATACACCATAAAACACTACAAGCAATCAAAATGAACAATAAAGATCGTACGCGATCCCAACCTCTAGGACGTTGAACCGCGCTCTCTACTCGGCTCCGACCTTCTCTTTGCCTTTATTGGGCCTCTTGTCCACAGCTTCCATACACAAACCATTCAAAATACCAAAGTTACTCTTCTCTCTTACTTTAAATCAAAAACAAAAATAAGATAAAAGAAGAAGACCAATACTAACTAAATAGCATTACTTACCTTCTTAGGATACCTAATCAAGCTCTACTAGCCCCTCTCAAAGCCAAACCAAATGAATCACTCAAAACATGTAAAGAAGAAGAAGAAGGAACAAAAGAAAGAGTAGAATAATGGAAAAGAAAGAAACTCACGTGAAAGGAGAAGAAAGAAATAGATAGTCCAAGTCAATCCAACAATTAACTATAGTAATAAATGCCATCTACCCAAATAATTACAACCTCATCCTCTTTTTAACTCTTAATCTCTCTTAACATAAGTTAATCTATTGCCACTTATCACTTCCCTACAAAGCCATGTGTCATTCTCCTACAAAGTTACAAATTAAAAAGGCCAATTTAAATACCCTATCACCGGAGTGGTTCTGTCGCGCCCGCGACGCTTGTCGCGCTCGCGACAGGACTCACACGCACAACACTAATCTTTCTTGAACAAAAATTCTATAATTCTTCTAGGGCTATTTCGGGGTGTTACAAATCTCTCCCCCTTAAGAAATTTCGTCCTTGAAATTTCCCCCGCTACCGAACAACTAATTCAAACTATATACTGTATAAACTAATAAGAGGACTTACTAGAAGTTCCGATCAATGCCTCCACCTCTTCAGCCGTCATGGCATATACACGTGGCTGATCCTCAGTAGGGAATGGCCTCTCAACCGTTTCCGATGGCGGTCTTTCAACTCTACCTCGTCCTCTTCCACTTCTAACGTTTCCAGAAGCATTGTCTTTCTCTCTATTTACTTGTGATGCCATATTCTCTCTTGATTTAGGGCACTGAGCAAGGAGATGCTCGGTACTACCGCATTTAAGCTCCAGTGAGCTTTCTACATTCGCCCCAGTGACGTCTATTACAGTGCTCACATTCTGGGGCCATACTCCCTCTACTAGTAGGCAGTCTCACACTTCCAACCGAAGTTGATACTTGTACCGATGCTTGCCCATCTCTTCCTTTTTTTTCTGCTCTAGCTCCTCTACCAACATTCTCATCTTCTCTTGGAAATCTTCTTTTCTGCTCTCTCTTTTGCTTTATCAACTCAGATTCCTCCATTTTCATCGCTGCCAACACCAATGGATAATAACCCACCGGTTGTAAACCAACCATGGCAGCTAACGGTCCTCTTATGCTCTCTCTTAATCCATCTTCGAATTGTCTACACCGAAAATCATCAGTTAACATTCCTTCCGGTACATATTTACTCAAACGAGTAAACTCTTTTACATACTCCCCCACCGTCATATTACTTTGCTTGAAAGTCACAAATTCTTTCCATCTAGCACCTCTATATGCTTTGGTTACAAACTTTTCCTTAAACTCTTGAACAAAGAAATCCCAGGTTAACTCCACGGGTCTCTGACGATTCTGTAACACTAACTTCCACCAATCATATGCTGCCCCCTGTAGTAATGACACGGCGCAAGCTACTCTTTGATTTTGAGGGCAACTAATCTCCTCCAATATTCTTCCTGTCTTCTCAAGCCAAAATTCCGCTATCTCCGATTGATCCAAAGATGTCCCATGGAACTCTTCAGCTCCTCTCTTCCTTATCAAATCTATTGGAGCTTTAGGAGCTGTCAGTCTATCTAGGATATGTACCAACCCTTGCATCAACTCCGGGTTGTCCTGAACAACTCTTGCTCTTTCCTCTCTATCTTGTGCTTGTACATGTGGATCCACTCGAACCGGATTCACACTGCCTGTAGTCTCTCCTACATGCTCACTCGGGTCGGACTCCATCTAGACCCTACAAAACCAGCATCTGCATTAGGCCACATTCTAGACAACTCAAACATATACACTAGTACTATACTCTATTATCTTATAGTCCTGAACCAATTAACCTAGAGCTCTGATACCACTAAATGTAACACCCCCATACCCCCCGGTAAGGAATATCGGGGCGCTATGCGGACACTTACGTATACATGTACATGCATTAGCGGAAGCGGTAACAATAAATTAGAAATAAGTGGGGCCCAAACAAAATTACTTTTACTATACATGTAAACTGTACATATTACCAAAAGCTTTATACTTATACTTGTTCATTTTTCGATTCATATACATATACTGTTAACGATTACATAGAACAACTATACTCTTTATTACATAATGATGTTACTCAAAACATCATAAACTTTAGTTCTAACTTATACAAAAAGGTATAGCAAAACTTCCTAGTGGCCTTGACCTGCAGATGCCGCTCTCACTAGTCCGAACCTGTAACCTACACGGAAATAAACATCCGTGCTAAGCGATAACGCTTAATGGGGATAAAATAATGCAAAGGACTTCTTTACGAAGTCACAAATAAATCACACAGTTCACGTGACAGGATCTCATGTAATAAAAGCAACTAGCTCATGCATATAGCTCTTATACATATACAGGTTGCATGTTCAAATATCAAATACTATGAACTCACAAGTATATAACATCTACTCTTTTACATATTCATGCACACTATAACTTGTACATATCATTTATTCAAATATACATTATCATGTGTCCACATTCTTGTAAACATATACTTATATATAAACTGTCATGTACTTAAACATTTCTCTCATATTCACTGTACAATAACAATAAGCCTGAATTCCTTTCATGGTGGATACGGGTAACTCTGGATACTGTTTACAGTATCTTACATGTGGAGAATTAACTCAAAACTCTATGGAATACACGAGGTATTCGAACTCTTGGCACAATTAAGGCCAACTCTAGCAGCTGCACTCTAGCCCTTTATAAGCATGCTTATCTATCCACTATAACGGTAATCAGGCTCAATAACAACTCATCAATTTTAGAGGCATTTAATTCACATACAGTCTTTATTAATCATGTTCAATAATTAAAAGCATGTAACATTCAAATTTCATTACATATACATATACATCATGCAAAGCAAGACAAAAGAAAACACTCTTCAAAGCAAGTGGAACAGGGCGAGAAGAGGTTCTCTGTCGCGATCGCGACAAGAGGTCGCGCTCGCGACAGAAGACAGATTGCATAAGGGTTCTATACTCTATACCAAATGCATTATATAACAATTCATATCACATGGCATAACATGGTCAACGCTAACTTTTATACCGTCACATTGGTTACATAGATAACTAATCCTATAATCACTTGATAACCCTAAACATGTAGGGTATAAATCACGGCAGTAAGGACATTCCATACCGATATGTAAAGTCAGTCTGCCTTAGTGTATTTTTGGGCTGTGCACTTTACACGGCGGTATGGCTTTGCCATACCCGCGTGTAAAATGTCTTACAAGGTGGTAAGACAATGCCATACGTGTAAACTGCTTCTACCCAGCTTTTGAAGTTTTCTGATTTTTGTTCGTTTTCATTATTTATTGGTTTTAAATATTATTTAGTATCATTTCATGTGTCTAATATTATTAGATTATATTTTGATATGTCAAGTTATACTAAATGTGAAGTATAGTGAATGTATGTATTAAGTTTATGGTTCTTTATTTTTAAAGCATGTGTTATACCTTGAGTATGATATGGAATTATGCATAACCTGAGAAAGTCAAATTAAGTGGATAATAGGCATCCCTATAGAGTTTTGTTTGCTGTAGGCATGCATATGCCTTTTTGACCCTGATCAGGTCCCTGAATTATATCCACGTGATCCCCATTTAACTTGAATCTTGCTTAAGATTCCATGCGAAATTGTTTTGAAATAAAAAGAAAAGGCTGATTTTGATACCCTCGGGTATCTATGTGTTTCAAATGATTATGCGTTACTCGCTATCCACTAATTTTGAATAAGCAGGTCTTCTATTATGATTATGAGTTTGATTTTGGCACTGTATGATTGATTGTATGGTGAAAGATCTTATTATCTTGGGTATGATGAATTGTTTGATTATTGATTTACGTATGTGCCATGTGTATGTGAATTGTATCAACGTCCACTGTGAGTGGTCATTTTTCATTGTGCTTTTCTCCTCTAAGCGTATTCGCTTAGCACGGTTGTTTCATCCGTGCAGGTGTGGAAGATATTGGAGTCCGTGAGCAGGGTGATCCGTTTCTGAAGGGACGACACAACTAGGAGAAAGATTTTGTAGTTCTGGATTGTACTTCTTTTTGCATATGTAATAGTTTAGTGATTTTGTAATGAAAACTGTTGATGTAAGTTCTTCTTTTGTAAGTTGGTGTGATACCAAGTTTGTAAGCTATCTTTTGTGCTACGGCACTTTTGTTTTTTAATATGTAAAGACTATTTTGTACATTAATAATATTACACCTTTTGTTTTCAGCCTTAGTCTTTTGTTTAAGAAATTTTATTTTACTGCGTTGGTTGTATGATTTATTACTGTATATTTGTGCTTGAGGTTTTGCATGACAACCCTCATCTATCGGGACCCTTCATCCTCCTCCAAGGATGAAGCTTCCTACGTATAGGTATGGGATATTACATTTTTTGTTATCAGAGTAATAGGTTTAAACGTTTCTGGGTTAGCGTAAGATAGAGCATATGTCTAGTGTTATATTGGCCTGATGCAGATCATTGTGTATATTTTGTAGTTTGATGGAGTCCGCCACTTATGGGGTCAGCCGAGAGTGAGAATCCCCGAGAGCAAGATTCATCTGTTTCGGGTCCGGCTCAGCCACCTAGGGTGCAACCTGAGGCCCTTGCGGTCCCTTTTGAGGCGATGCTCAAGATATCTTAGGATATGGCCAGGGTTTTGGAAAGAGTTACTGCCCCTAGAGCTCCGATCGAGAATATGCAAAAGTATGGAGCAGAGTATTTCTTTGGAACTGGTTTGGATGAGTCAGATAAAGCTAAAATGTGGATTGAGAAAGTTAGACGAGTGCTAAGGGAGATTCGTTGTCCCTCGAAGAGTGAGGTGTAGTGTGTGATATCTTTATTGTAGGGCTCAGCTTTTGATTGGTGGACATTTATGCTTAGGCATCCGCAGCTTCCTGAGCCTGTGACGTGGGAGTTTATTGAAAGGGAGTTTCGGAATAGGTATGTGACTAAGGCGTTTAAGGATGCTAGATGGGCACAGTTTTTAAGTCTCCGACAGAGGGTGTTGACAGTAGCTGATTATGAGAAGGAGTTCGATCGACTCAGCAAGTATGCACTGTCAGGAGTTCTCACTGAGGAGTTCCGATATCAATAGTTTGAGGCGAGTTTGAAAGAGTCTCTAAAGGTAATGTTGGTTTCATTAATGTCAACACTTGATGTCAATTACTATCAGATTGTGCAGCAGCTTTGAGAGCGGAGCACTATGAGAATGTCCTGAGAGAGAAGGCTTCTAGAGGAGGTCATTCCTCAGGAAAGCAGTCATGTGATTTGTAAGGGAATCCCTCTGGTGAGTCACATCAGGGTCCGGCTACTAGAGGGAGGAGGTACTGTAGACACTAGGTCCCGAGTAGCCTTGATCAGGATTACCCGATGATGAAATTTAGCTATGCCGGCTTATAGGCAAAAAGATTGGAGTTCGGAAGTGATTCTCCTTGTCTTTTCGATGAGTAAAAAATATATTTTAAATATTTTTAAAATATTTTTAAAATTATTTTGGTGAAGAAAAAGTGTGTTTTAGGTTGAGGGTATTTTATATAAAAATTCAAAATTTAAAATTAAAAAAATAAAAAATCTGCCCGAAAAGCACGGCTGTGCTTTACGCTGCACTGCGCGCAGTGCGCGCGCGAAAGTACGGCTGTGCTTTCTTTGAAAGCACGGCTGTGCTTTACATGCAGCGTGCACTGCGTACATTTTTCGCGCGTAGTCGCCCCCATTTCGCCCACTTCGCCCATTTTTCAGCTCCCACTTGATTTTTAACGATTTTTGGACTGTTTTGGGTGGTTTTTGGGTAGTTTTCGATGGTTAAAACACTAGAAAAAATTCAGAAACAATGGGGAACGAATTAAGAACATGGGGAGAGAAAAAAACTGAATTTTAGAGCTTTTGAGTTCAGAGAGAAAAATCCATCTTACACACTTGTTTCCAAGAGTTTTTCTTCAAGTTTTCAAGCTATTTTCTAAGGATTTTCACAAGAGAAGACAAGGAATTCAACACTTCTACCTTCAATTCTTCAAAACTGAATTTGAGGGTAATTATTCTTGGTTTTACTCATTAATTATCTTGTTAATTTCATTTATTTTTGCTTCCAATTAACATACTAAACATGTAAATTCTTTTAGTCTCCATATTTTTCTTCTTCTTTTATCTTCAATTATTTATTTAACAAGTTAATTCTTTCAAATTTATCATATCATTTTCATGTCAAGGTGTTTACTTTTTATGTCATTATGCATGTTCAACTAAGGTTGTTAATGTTCTTTACATCCATTGATGTTTATTATGGCTATTATTGTTATAAATGCTAGTTTTATTATTACAATTTATATTACACTCATTTATTGATATCATTAGATGCTAGTATCACTATTATCTTTAATGTTATTGTTCATATTTTGCATGCATCTTAAATTTCAAATTTATTTTCTTATGCCTTTTATGTTAGATATTACTTTAGGCTTTATTATGCATGTTAAGTTTTATTATTCTTATGTTATGTTTTCATGCACATCTTAGGAGTATTAAAATTGATTGTTACTAATCTTTCATGCATGTTAATCACCATTATTAATAAATTGCATTTGCCATGATGTTATCTCACTTTATGCTTGTTAAATTGCATTATAATTATTTTTATGCATGTTATAGTATCTTAGGCATGTTATATGGTCATTATGCATATTATCTTTTATGTCATCTCATCTCTTTGGGTTAATTTCTAACATGAATCTCTTCTATTTTATTTTTGGTTGCAAATCATTATTTTATTCTCATTTGAGCAGACTTTGGTATTTTCATTGCACATTTTCAATTCTCATTTTATCTTGTATATATTCGTTGAATAAAATGTTTTTTTATGCACGCATGAATAAAAATCGAACAAATATTTCTAATAAATTAATTTGGATTTTTCATAATAAATGGGACCAATGTCCTAATTTTCATCCCAAATAAATCATCACATCCAAAATGTTTTCTTTAATTGTGCATGCGGGGACCAAAGTCCTCATAATTAATAAATTCCTCGATTTTATGTATGTTTGCACTTTTAAATGGGAGTTGTATTCCGCTCCTAGCATTATTGTAATTTATCTTTGATGTTATTTTTGATATGTTTATCTTATCGCTTTCAATGTGAACATTTGCATTTTTAAATTAAAATTGCATCGTGTGGAGAGAGAGCGAGTTAATAAACTCAAAACCAAATTATAAAATTAATCAAGGTAGAAATAGATGAGAAGTCCCGAACCCATTCTCTAGTCTTTGGGCTCAAAGAGACTAGAGGTTTACCCTCCAAGACACCTCTTGTGTCACGAGACTTAGACATTAATCCTAGGCTCCTTTGGGCGAGAGGCTTAACCTCCAAGACCCTTTTGGCTTGCCCAAAATGGATAAAAGCGTTGTCTTTGGACTTAAGGAGACGAGAGGTTCACCCTCCAAGACCCTTCTTATGCTCTATGACCTAACAAATCCTAGGCTCCTTTGGGCGAGAGGTTTACCCTCCAAGACCCCTTTGGCTTGCCCAAAATGGATGAAAGCGCTGTCTTAGGCTCTCTAAGGTGAGAGTAACTTTCCCAATGTTTTATTGGGTGGCGACTCCATGAAACCTCCCTGTTGCCAAAAATAGACGCACTTGTAATTCGTTACAAGTTGTCAACGGACCTCAAATGCCCGATCGCCCTCAAGCGGGCGGTCAGAGGGGTGCCCACGCGGGTCCGGAGCGCGTCACAGTGGCGACTCCACTGGGGACAACTGGTTCGAGACTTCAATTTGAAAATACCTTGATTAACTTTTACAATTAAGTTTTAGTTTATGAAATTCGCTTTATCTCAAAATTGCATATCATCTCATTAGAGCCTTAGATTAAGTTAGTTTGGTCCCTTTTCAAACACCGGTGTGTTCCTGAAGCACGACCCTATTTTCACTCAATTTAGGGAAGTGTTAAGGATAATTACCAGCCCAAGTCTCGTACCATTATAGTATATCAAATGGTGACCCGATCGGTTGTTATGCTCGTGATAAGCTAGACCCGTCGGCAGGGATCATGCTTGGGTAACCCAAAAATATCATCACCCCATGACTAAAGCTCATGAAATGGCAATAGATACTTCCACTAGGTGAAATGTACCGTAATACTATGCTTGCTATATGGGCCATCATATATTGGACGAAATCAATTTAATTAAATGGTCTTCATCAAAGGCTTTCATGCCCCGGTGGGCCCATCCTAGTTAAATTGAATTGTTCAAATACATAGAGGCCAAACACCCATACGTATGTACATTAGATAGGAGCTGTTATGCTGCCGGTTTTTCACCGCGCACCATACGTGTCCATTGGGTTCCACGTTAATCCATGGATCAAGCCCACCTAGGAAAGAGACCGCACTACCACGCGTGTGGGAGATATAAGGTTGGAAGGATCTATCTGCTTGCATGTGTATGTCTATGTTGCATTAGCACAAGCATGCATTGCATTTTAATCATGCATCATCTTAACAATTTTTGCATTTCAGCCATCATAGATTCTCCTGGGTGGTCTAGAGGTCCCGACGGACGGTTAAGAAGGACGCCGCTTTTGGGGTTAACAGAGTTAGTGTCGGATCAGAGTTCAGATTCAATCTCAAAAAATAGTGTGGGGTTTTCTTCCGAATCATCAACAGAAGTAAGCATGGCTAATCCATCAAATGAGTCTGATGCAACCCGGGCAATAATCACTGAGGAGGTAGGAAAGAGAATGGAGGAATTTGAAGCCCGAATGATTGCAATGATGGGCAATCTTGCTGCCACAATAGCTGGGCAGCAAGCTGCTGCTGCCCCTATTTGAGTACCAGCTGAACAAGAGGTTGTTATAGAAGAACATCCTGCTGCAGTTAACCAACCAGTGGTTGACGCACCTATTGTTGAGCAAAGGGTACCTGCACCTATTGAGCGCAGAGAGGGCCCCAGGTCTGAAGCTGAGTTTGGGGGAGATGAGCTAGAGGAGCGTACAGTAGCTAAAGAGAAGTCGCCAAAAATGGATGAGGCAATGTGGAGGAAAATGGAAGAGAGATTTAAGGCCATGGCAAGGATGATGACCGTGGGAAAAGGAATGAACCTGGAAGACCGAGAGCTGAATGGGGATGACCTGGTTCCCCAGAATTTTAAGATGCCGGACATTCCCAAATTTGATGGCACCTCTGACCCTGCCGCACACATCAAGCAATACTCGCTGGTCATGAAGGGAACGACCTTAACAAGAAAGCAAAAGATAGAGTATTTCTGCTTGAGTCTCACAGGAGCTGCTATTGATTGGTACCATGGGCTTGAGAGGAGGTCCAAGGAGGATTAGGACTTGCTAACCGAAGAGTTCCTTAAGCAGTACGATTGCAGTACCCGGATCGAGGTCACTTTGAAAGATCTTGAGTTGCTACAACAGAAGGCTGGGGAGTCCTTCCACGAGTACCTTACTCGGTGGAGAAATCGGGTTATGGAGATGAAATGCAAACTGGACACTTCTGATCAGATCCGGCTACTCATTCGAAACGCTAGCCCTTACTTGAGAGATGGACTGAAAATGAAGGGACTCAAGGATTGGGAGTCCTTGAAGGACATTGCCATAGAAGCAGAAGGAGAATATTTAGCCAAGAGGGCAAACAGCGAGTCCTATGCCAGGAAGGGATACAGCAATCAGGGGACAGCCAAGCCAGTAAGTTCAAGCAGCGGTAACAGAGGTGGGAAGACAGCTGAGGTGTCTGCAACAGGCGTAAGTCAGAGATATTTCTCGAACTTGGGTAGGCCTTTATCATGGGTGTTGAAAAGGCTAGTAAAAGAAGGAAAACTGCGACCCCTATCACCTAGGCCGGCCAAGACCCAGGGACAGCCAGGGCACAAGGAGAATGAGTACTGCGCATTTCACCAACATACCGGCCATTTGACGGATGATTGTATAACGCTAAGGCATCGGGTCCAAGATCTAATTGACAACAAGCAGATCACCGATCCTGAGAAGAGAGAAAGCAAGAAGAAGTCCTGTTATAATACAGTACCACCTCCAGTCTTTATGATTGGATCGAGCCTATTAGAGTGGTACGTGATGCAAGATCTATATGGAAATGAGTATGTCGCTATTACTCGCCCTGCAGTGGATGGAGAAGGGGTTTCCGTGGCGACAATAGACTGTTGGTCCACTAGTGAGAGTGGAGATGATGAAGATGAGAAAAATGGAGAGTTTACGGATCCATGGGATTCAGAGGAAGAAGAAAGAGTAGAAGCAGTAACAAGAAGTGGGAGGGTCATTCCAGAAGTTGAGAAGCAGCAAGACCCAGCACAAACAATCGCAGAAAAGGAGCCGGAAGAAAATTCAATAGTGAAGCAACTAAAGAAGACCACAGCTCAGATATCTATTTGGGACCTCTTGAGACAGTCCCCCTCTCACCGACAGAAGTTAGTTGAAGCATTGAGTGTATCCACCGTAGCAACTACAATCTCTCCATCCGAGCTTTTAGACCTTGTTAAGGGGGGATACGGGGAGAAGTTGGTATTTTCTGATGCAGACCTACCAACAGAGGGTCGCAACCACAACCGACCTTTATACATCAAGGCACAGATCAATGGTAAACACACCGCTTGCGTCATATTTGATGATGGGTCGTCAATAAATGTTTGCCCGTTGGTGGCACTTCAGGCCTTTGGGATGGATGAGAGTATGTTAAGCAAATTTGACCTGACCATCACTGCCTACGACAATTCTAGGAGGCAAGCATTGGGAACTTTCAAAGCTGTTGTAAAGACGGGGTCCATTGGGACAGAAACGGATTTTGTGGTCTTGCCGGTTCCAGCAAACTTCTCAGCTCTGCTTGAAAGACCGTGGTTCCATAAGTTAGGGGGAGTGCCATCCACCTTACACCAGATAATTAAGGTACCTCATGAAGGAGAGGTAGTGACCATTAAAGCAGCAAGAGAGAACCAAGTGTCTGCCTTGGAGATCTCTAATCAGCCATTCAGTGGCTTTCATGTATCGGTGATCGGAGAAGAGCAAAGCTTAGAAGGTAGCCCTCAAGTGGTGAACATGCTAAAGAAGATGCACTTCCTCCCAGGGGCTTGTTTGGGAAAAGAGTCACAAGGGCGGCAGGATGCTATCACTACACGTGGTCAGAAGAATAGAAAAGGGTTGGGTTATAAAGGAGAGTATAGTAAGAAGAAAGTGTCAAAGAAGATTCCCCATATTTCAGAGAGCTTTGTGCCATCATCATCGATTTGTGCTTACATCGGAGAAGAAGAGCCGCAATGGGTGGACGAGAAGATCATCCCGGGATTTGAAATTTTCAACGATGTCTTTGATTGGGAGATCGGAGTTGTTAAAGTTGTAGAGAACTTTTGGGACGAGGAGATTATGACCCAATGCAGCATCTGGGACAGGGACGAGCCCGAAGAGATCGTCACTGATAAGATGTTAGCCACTAAGCTCAAAGGGAAGGAGAAGATAGTGGAACCAGAGCCAAAGATTGAAGATCTCAAGATTTTACCAAATCAAGAAGCCAAAGCACAGTCGGCTGCAGCATCGGCATTGACTGAAGTGGATAGTCATTTAGATTCTCTTTTTATGCCAGAACTCTTTGAGCACAATGTTAATGTTTCTAATTATGTTAATGAGATGAATAACTTTGCTTACTTGTGTGATGTTTCTGATGATTTCATTTCACATGATCATAAGCATGATGCACTCATTTTTGATATTAATTCAACTGGCACAACTGCATTTAATCTCGGAACTTTAGAAAATCCAAAGGAAATTTTGCTAGCATCGGACATAACTCCTGAAGAGAGAATAAAATTTGAGAGAATATTAAAAAAAATATGAAAAAGTCTTTGCCTGGACCTATGAGGATATGCCGAGAATAGATCGAGATGTGGCCGAACACGCCATCCCAACTTACCCAGAGTTTAAACCAGTCAAGCAAAAACTCCGGAGACTTAGGCCAGAATGGGCACAGAAAGTGAAAGAGGAGATCCACAAGCAGATTGAGGCTAAGTTCCTGATAGAGGTTCAATACCCAACATGGTTAGCTAACGTGGTTCCTGTAGCTAAGAAAGACGGTAAGGTTCGAGTATGCGTTGACTATCGAGACTTGAACAAAGCTTGCCCTAAGGATGATTTCCCGCTACCCCATATTGATGTGCTAGTGGATAGTGCTGCTACTTGTATGATGTACAGCTTTGTGGATGGGTACGCAGGTTACAATCAAATCCTTAACAAGATAATGGATCGGATTAAGACAGCCTTCATCACCGAGTGGGGGACATACGCCTATCGAGTTATGCCTTTTGGGTTGAAAAATGCAGGAGCAACTTATCAGAGGATGGCCACCAAGGTTCTCAATGACTTAATCCATAAAGAAGTAGAGGTGTATGTCAACGACATGATGATTAAGTCGGCTACTAGAGAAGGTCACTTTGAGGCTTTAGAAAAGTTCTTTCAAAGGATCAGTAAGTATGATCTGCGCCTCAACCCAAGAAATGCATTTTTGGAGTTACATCAGGAAAGTTGCTAGGCCATGTAGCAAGCCAGAGGGGAATTGAGGTAGATCCCGATAAAGTCAAAGCCATAAGAGAGATGCCGGCGCCCAAGAAGGAGAAGGACGTCAGAAGTTTCCTAGGAAAGCTTCAGTATATCAACCGGTTTATTGCCAAGCTAGCTTCAGTATGTGAGCCTATTTTCAAGCTTCTTAGGAAGAATCAGCCGAGAGTATGGAACGATGACTGTCAATTGGCCTTTGACACCATTAAGGAGTATTTGTTAAATCCTCCGGTGTTAAGACCACCACTGTAACACCCCCTACGTCCCCGTTGGAAGGATGCGGGTGTGCTACCGACGCTCACTCACATACATGCACACATACGCTAAGCGAAAGCATACGTTCATGCAAAAACACGGGAAATTAAAAACTTATCTTGAGAAGCAAAACTGGACATACATTAACTCACACACACGCAGGCACTAAGCCACAACATATACACATGCATACATATGATCATTCAGCGAAAGCATAAAGCGGAGAAATAACTGAAACTTATTTACAATAAGATCCTTACATAATCAAAAGGCTACAAATTACAGAAATCAAAATACAGAAGCTGAACAGAATAACAAAACACTTCTAACTCCTATATGGCCGACCCTGCAGACGCGCGACTCGAACCGAACCAAACCTGCCACCTGCACGGGAAAAGAGCCCGTGCTAAGCGATAAACGCTTAGTGGGGAGAACACACAAGCAAGATGGACGGCCATTCACAATGGTCGCCAGAATAAATTACATACACAAATGGCATATACAAATAATCACAACAGATGGATAAATAAGCCTGCATAGGAAAGCCATGCATTCGGAAGTTCATATACACATACTTGTACATATTACCTGAGTGCTCGCCTCAATATCATATTCATCCGAATACTACACTCTTATATCATATTAAGCAAAGCCCCAAACAGACAAGGGATCACAATAGATACAAATATTCATGTAAGAATACATATAGACTCTTATGCATATAGGCACCGGGGCATCAAGTGTCAGTACCCTACCGTGCACAATCACGAGAGATAATACACATATGACTATCATGCCAAGTACTCATGCATTAACGGAAAACCCATTCACATACAATACAATTATCAAGCAATACGCACCCAACTATCGTGCCGAGAACGCTAGTTAACTAAACATACTTTTATCATGCCTTGAAATGTAAATACATGACCACACGCTGAAATCACTACAATAGGAAAACTAGAGAGAGGAGGCACGTAACATAACACAATATATATATACATTCCAAGGTCAAGAGCACATTCATTATGTATCTTGATTCATATAATTCACTATAACCGTCAAAAGTACAAAATCATGGTTGCACATGCTTACTAATCGAATTCATGGCATTCAAAAGATCATGGTCACAGTCATGCACATCTTAATTCCCGTACCTATATTCACAACCGTTGGCATACCATACATTCACACTATGTTATGCATATACCCATATATGCAGATAATTATGTCCAATTCACATGTTTAGGTCACACTTAACCCATTCAGAGATTCATAATCACATTTGGATACATAACTGATTCACATGTCCAGAATCATGCTTAATCGAATATCACATTCTCTTGTTCACATTAGGCAACACACACAGAATACCTGCTGACTCAAAATAGTGGATAACGAGTATACAGAAAGTACTTTACAGGTACAAGCCGATTACAGAAAGTACCTTACGGGTACAAATCGCAAACTATTTTACTTTTCATTCACAAACATTTTTATGGGGGATCTTAAACAAGATCCAACCACATTACAGAAGGTTCGTGAGGAACCAAACGGGGACCTGATCGGGGTCCAAACGGAAACAGAAGCTGCAGCAAAGACTCTATTAGGCATGCCTAACTATCCACTAGACTGAATCTTGCAGGCGGAGAATTACACAGTTAATGGCCGTAGTTTAATTACGACAAGCAGAGAATTCACATTCTATGATAATCAGAACATACATACTTATAGCTCAAAACACATGGTATTGCATGCTAAAATCCATAATTAAACATTCCTAAAACATGCATAATAAAAAGGATTTTATTGCACAAACAGGGTAGGTCACGGTGGTAATCAGATTGGTTGCCACCGTGACATACCAGGGATCATTGGCAGAATGCATGTCTGGGGTACCTCACGGTGGTAACGAAATGGGTTGCCACCGTGACATACCCAGACCTCAAAACAGAAAGTATCTGTGGGGTACCTCACGGTGGTAACTAAATGGGTTGCCACCGTGATATACCCAGACCTCAAAACAGAAAGTATCTGTGGGGTACCTCACGGTGGTAACTAAATGGGTTGCCACCGTGACATACCCACTGCCCAGACAGAATCTAAAGTTTGGATACCTCACGGTGGTGACCAGATTGGTTGCCACCGTGACATGTTCAAACTCTGGGCAGAATGCATTTGGTTCATGGCTCACGGTGGTAACTAAGTTGGTTGCCACCGTGACCCACGCACAGATGCGATTCCTGAAGGCAAACTTCCCAATTTTCAAGCCCAAAATCCCACTATTCACACATCAAAAAGCATAGTCTCACCTCAATAATAAAATTAAACAATTCAAAATATCATTAAATCAGTCATGCATCATACAATTCATATTGCAAAGCGTATAATATAATTCATGCCAACACACTATACCCAATTCTTTATTCTATAGCACCAGGGTCAAGTAGGGGAACATTATTATGCCAATACTTAACAATGCAAAGTCTTAATTATGCAATGATACAATTTACACTTAAGCATAGCATAATATTCTTAGAGGAGGATCATAAGTACAGATATGCATAATACATTTCACATCCAATATTACATGTTCATGATGAACAACCATGAAATTAGCATTCATAACTCACTCGATTTCAGATGGCGACATACGATACCACCCACAACAACTAACATTAATAAATCACATCAAGCAACCCCAATTCATTCGATATCCTTTAAATGTGTATAACTTAATCATGTTACACATGCTCATACAGATTAAGGTATTACAACCCTTAAATGTCATTTAACTGGACTAGATTCTAATCATACAATTACACCTAATTATTTCATTAGTTTGTATTAATCTTAATCCTATTCATGTTTATTTTCCCAGTGAAAACTGTTCTTATACTCATTTAATAGTCCTAAACATGCATTGGATGGATCCTAGGAAGTTCCGGTGCAAAACGGGTTCAATTCGGGAAGAAAAACACATAAAATGGTCAAGACAGAAGGGGTCACGGTGGTAATTAATTTGGTTACCACCGTGAGGTCCCAAACTAAGCATTCTATCCAGGATTCACATATGTCACGGTGGTAATGAATTTGGTTACCACCGTGACCTACCAAAAACTTGCAAAACAGAAGCTACGATTCAGGACTGCTTCATAACTCATTTATGTTCAGCCTAAACGGACATCTAAATGACATTTTTAGGCAAAAGTTCATTCTTAACATTTATTTATTAGGATGTTAAGATTCAAAGGAAACAAATTTCAGATTAAAATGACATCTATAACTCCAGATATGAGCTAAAAAATAAACACTGGTCCAGTAACCCGACCCAACCAGAGACACTTCAGATTTTAACTTATTCAAGGGTCTTAGAGAAAGAACTAGCTTCCGGACCTTTAGAAACAATTTTATATCTATGTCTTATATTTCAAATGGAACTGGAATTACTCATTTTGGAGGTCTATAACTCGACCTATGACAAAAACAATGCACAAAGGTCTGGCAAAAACTAAACAGAATTTCCCCAACATCATACTTTACACACCAAAAATTATATGAACAATCTAACACATCCAAAATTCATGCACAATCATCCAATACATCATCATGTATCATTTATACATCAAGATTATATCACACATAGCTCCCAAACCTGGAAATCAAAGCTTCAAACCGAACACTTCAAAATCCAACCTTCTCTTCCCTTCTCCTCCAATTCTTGCAACCAAATCAAATCAAAACCTCATTAACCCAAGAACATAACCTTTAAAACCCACTCAAATTCGAAAAAGGAGGAGAAGAAGAAGTATACTAAAAGCAAAACAGCCACTTACCTCCTATAAAACCTTCAAAGCTCAAACCCTAGACCAAAGGTGGAAGAAAACCCACATGAAAGGAAGAGAGAGCAGAAATGTAGATGGGAAAGAGAGAGAGAGGCGTGGGAAAAGGGAAGGGAAAACTTCCTTTGGCTTCAACGGGAAGCTAGTCCATCAATCCCTCTCTCTTCTCTTTTCAAATCCCAATCAATGCTCCCACCAACCTTACACATGTCACCCCACTATTGGTCTCTAATGATCTCATCTTGACTAACAACCCAAGGCACCAAACTCCACTCACACCATATAACCTCCCATGAAACACTTTTACATCCTAGTTACCATGCACTAATACCACTAGATCATGCCAAAACCAAAGTACCCTACATCCATAAACACAAGCACACCTTATAATTTTCCCCCTCTTAACATAATTAATTAAATACTTTGCACTTAAGTCCTTATTATCCAATTTCTTCATGAACAAAATTACCAAAATGCCCTTCACTTATCAGACTTAGCTAGTCAAATCTGACTAGGCCCGATTTGGGGTGTGAAAACTCTTCCCTCCTAAAAGAATTTCGTCCTCGAAATTCACTTACACCGGAAGGATTCTCAACACCACATTCCAAGTCACGGCCAAACTCATACACTTCACGTATAAACCACCCGACTTTCGCCGACAGCTATACCTATCCTTTTAACACTTCAAAGATGTCCGTCATACATGCTATTTCCTCTTACTAACAATACATCTATCAAACCCCAAAAATCACTTTACATTCACTTTATACGATTCTGAAATACTCCTTTCACTCAACTTAACCAAACACAGGACACTTCCTTAACAGTGGATATACTCATCACTTATCACCCTTAGTCATAACATCAAATACTCCAATACACTCTGTCAGCTTTCTCTCAATCAAAACACATATGCAAATTTTTCTCATGTATAGTCAAAGGAATGATAATGCAATGAGAATGCGATGGCTCATGTATGCAGAGTGATGCAGAAGAAATGCAATTGATGCTATAATGATGCACTTTATCCCATCCCCATGATTCAATATGCTTTCATTCAAAAACTTTTTCTGGAGATAGCTGACAGGTATACAGAGTTCTACCAGATTCTTACAAATCCAAAGACCCTTGCACTAACGTCCTATCATCGGAAACAGGACCGGAAGCTTCAACCAAATGATACTCAGAAACACTCTGATCAGCACTAACTGGGTTCACACATTCCGTTGTCTCGCCCACATTCGCACAAGGACCCGACTCCATCTAAACATGACACAAGACACGACACATCTGCATTAGGCCACGACACAAACCGACTCACATACAAGGATATAACACATAACAAACAACACATCCAGAACCGCCAAACCGGCGCTCTGATACCACTAACTGTAACACCCCCTACGTCCCCGTTGGAAGGACGCGGGTGTGCTACCGACGCTCACTCACATACATGCACACATACGCTAAGCGAAAGCATACGTTCATGCAAAAACACGGGAAATTAAAAACTTATCTTGAGAAGCAAAACTGGACATACATTAACTCACACACACGCAGGCACTAAGCCACAACATATACACATGCATACATATGATCATTCAGCGAAAGCATAAAGCGGAGAAATAACTGAAACTTATTTACAATAAGATCCTTACATAATCAAAAGGCTACAAATTACAGAAATCAAAATACAGAAGCTGAACAGAATAACAAAACACTTTTAACTCCTATGTGGCCGACCCTGCAGACGCGCGACTCGAACCGAACCAAACCTGCCACCTGCACGGGAAAAGAGCCCGTGCTAAGCGATAAACGCTTAGTGGGGAGAACACACAAGCAAGATGGACGGCCATTCACAATGGTCGCCAGAATAAATTACATACACAAATGGCATATACAAATAATCACAACAGATGGATAAATAAGCCTGCATAGGAAAGCCATGCATTCGGAAGTTCATATACACATACTTGTACATATTACCTGAGTGCTCGCCTCAATATCATATTCATCCGAATACTACACTCTTATATCATATTAAGCAAAGCCCCAAACAGACAAGGGATCACAATAGATACAAATATTCATGTAAGAATACATACAAACTCTTATGCATATAGGCACCGGGGAATCAAGTGTCAGTACCCTACCGTGCACAATCACGAGAGATAATACACATATGACTATCATGCCAAGTACTCATGCATTAACGGAAAACCCATTCACATACAATACAATTATCAAGCAATACGCACCCAACTATCGTGCCGAGAACGCTAGTTAACTAAACATACTTTTATCATGCCTTGAAATGTAAATACATGACCACACGCTGAAATCACTACAATAGGAAAACTAGAGAGAGGAGGCACGTAACATAACACAATATATATATACATTCCAAGGTCAAGAGCACATTCATTATGTATCTTGATTCATATAATTCACTATAACCGTCAAAAGTACAAAATCATGGTTACACATGCTTACTAATCGAATTCATGGCATTCAAAAGATCATGGTCACAGTCATGCACATCTTAATTCCCGTACCTATATTCACAACCGTTGGCATACCATACATTCACACTATGTTATGCATATACCCATATATGCAGATAATTATGTCCAATTCACATGTTTAGGTCACACTTAACCCATTCAGAGATTCATAATCACATTTGGATACATAACTGATTCACATGTCCAGAATCATGCTTAATTGAATATCACATTCTCTTGTTCACATTAGGCAAAACAGACAGAATACCTGTTGACTCAAAATAGTGGATAACGAGTATACAGAAAGTACTTTACGGGTACAAGCCGATTACAGAAAGTACCTTACGGGTACAGATCGCAAACTATTTTACTTTTCATTCACAAACATTTTTATAGGGGATCTTAAACAAGATCCAACCACATTACAGAAGGTTCGCGAGGAACCAAACGGGGACCTGATCGGGGTCCAAACGGAAACAGAAGCTGCAGCAAAGACTCTATTAGGCATGCCTAACTATCCACTAGACTGACTCTTGCAGGCGGAGAATTACACAGTTAATGGCCGTAGTTTAATTACGATAAGCAGAGAATTCACATTCTATGATAATCAGAACATACATACTTATAGCTCAAAACACATGGTATTGCGTGCTAAAATCCATAATTAAACATTCCTAAAACATGCATAATAAAAAGGATTTTATTGCACAAACAGGGTAGGTCACGGTGGTAATCAGATTGGTTGCCACCGTGACATACCAGGGATCATTGGTAGAATGCATGTCTGGCGTACCTCACGGTGGTAACGAAATGGGTTGCCACCGTGACATACCCAGACCTCAAAACAGAAAGTATCTGTGGGGTACCTCACGATGGTAACTAAATGGGTTGCCACCGTGACATACCCAGACCTCAAAACAGAAAGTATCTGTGGGGTACCTCACGGTGGTAACTAAATGGGTTGCCACCGTGACATACCCACTACCCAGACAAAATCTAAAGTTTGGATACCTCACGGTGGTGACAAGATTGGTTGCCACCGTGACATGTTCAAACTCTGGGCAGAATGCATTTGGTTCATGGCTCACGGTGGTAACTAAGTTGGTTGCCACCGTGACCCACGCACAGATGCGATTCCTGAAGGCAAACTTCCCAATTTTCAAGCCCAAAATCCCACTATTCACACATCAAAAAGCATAGTCTCACCTCAATAATAAAATTAAACCATTCAAAATATCATTAAATCAGTCATGCATCATACAATTCATATTGCAAAGCGTATAATATAATTCATGCCAACACACTATACCTAATTCTTTATTCTATAGCACCAGGGTCAAGTAGGGGAACATTATTATGCCAATACTTAACAATGCAAAGTCTTAATTATGCAATGATATAATTTACACTTAAGCATAGCATAATATTCTTAGAGGAGGATCATAAGTACAGATATGCATAATACATTTCACATCCAATATTACATGTTCATGATGAACAACCATGAAATTGGCATTCATAACTCACTCGATTTCAGATGGCGACATACGATACCACCCACAACAACTAACATTAATAAATAACATCAAGCAACCCCAATTCATTCGATTTCCTTTAAATGTGTATAACTTAATCATGTTACACATGCTCATACAGATTAAGGTATTACAACCCTTAAATGTCATTTAACTGGACTAGATTCTAATCATACAATTACACCTAATTATTTCATTAGTTTGTATTAATCTTAATCCTATTCATGTTTATTTTCCCAGTGAAAACTGTTCTTATACTCATTTAATAGTCCTAAACATGCAATGGATGAATCCTAGGAAGTTCCGGTGCAAAACGGGTTCAATTCGGGAAGAAAAACACATAAAATGGTCAAGACAGAAGGGGTCACGGTGGTAATTAATTTGGTTACCACCGTGAGGTCCCAAACTAAGCATTCTGTCCAGGATTCACATATGTCACGGTGGTAATGAATTTGGTTACCACCGTGACCTACCAAAAACTTGCAAAACAGAAGCTACGATTTAGGACTGCTTCACAACTCATTTTTGTTCAGCCTAAACGGAAATTTAAATGACATTTTTAGGCAAAAGTTCCTTCTTAACATTTAATTATTAGGATGTTAAGATTCAAATGAAAGAAATTTCAGATTAAAAGAACATCTACAACTCCAGATATGAGCTAAAACATAAACACTGGTCCAGTAACCCGACCCAACCAGAGACACTTCAGATTTTAACTTATTCAAGGGTCTTAGAGCAAGAACTAGCTTCCAGACCTTTAGAGACAATTTTATATCTATGTCTTAGCTTTCAAATGGAACTGGAATTACTCATTTTTCAGGTCTATAACTCGACGTATGAAAAAACCAATGCACAAAGGTCTGGCAAAAACTAAACAGAATTTCCCCAACATCATACTTTACACACCAAAAATTATATGAACAATCTAACACATCCAAAATTCATGCACAATCATCCAATACATCATCATGTATCATTTATACATCAAGATTATATCACACATAGCTCCCAAACCTGGAAATCAAAGCTTCAAACCGAACACTTCAAAATCCAACCTTCTCTTCCCTTCTCCTACAATTCTTGCAACCAAATCAAATCAAAACCTCATTAACCCAAGAACATAACCTTTAAAACCCACTCAAATCCGAAAAAGGAGAAGAAGAAGAAGTATACTAAAAGCAAAACAGCCACTTACCTCCTATAAAACCTTCAAAGCTCAAACCGTAGACCAAAGGTGGAAGAAAACCCACATGAAAGGAAGAGATAGCAGAAATGTAGATGGGAAAGAGAGAGAGAGGCATGGGAAAAGGGAAGGCAAAACTTCCTTTGGCTTCAACGGGAAGCTAGTCCATCAATCCCTGTCTCTTCTCTTTTCAAATCCCAATCAATGCTCCCACCAACCTTACACATGTCACCCCACTATTGGTCTCTAATGATCTCATCTTGACTAACAACCCAAGGCACCAAACTCCACTCACACCATATAACCTCCCATGAAACACTTTTACATCCTAGTTACCATGCACTAATACCACTAGATCATGCCAAAACCAAAGTACCCTACATCCATAAACACAAGCACACCTTATAATTTTCCCCCTCTTAACATAATTAATTAAATACTTTGCACTTAAGTCCTTATTATCCAATTTCTTCATGAACAAAATTACCAAAATGCCCTTCACTTATCAGACTTAGCTAGTCAAATCTGACTAGGCCCGATTTGGGGTGTGACAACCACGCCATGCCAAACCGCTAATCCTGTACCTGGCTGTGGAAGATAACTCAGTGGGTGTTATGATGTCTCAGGAAGATGATTTTGGTGTAGAGTTTGCCGTTTACTATCTTAGCAAGAAATTCCTGCCTTATGAAGCCAAATATGTAGAGGTGGAAAAGATTTGTTTAGCAGTTATCTGGGCTTCTAAGAAGTTGCGACACTACTTTTATTCCTTCAAGGTACAAACGGTTGCCAAACATAATCCGCTCAGATACCTCCAAGAAGCACCCTCTCTACTAGGGAAGATGGGAAGATGGTTACTGCTGTTGCAGGAATTTGACATTGAGTACATAATCAGCAAAACCATTAAGGGAAGAGCCGTAGCGGAGTTCTTAGCCGAGCATCCTATTGAGGGAGATCAGTTTGAATACAACTTCCCAGATGAAGATGTCGAGGCCATAACAGTGCAAGGGTGGCAATTATTCTTTGATGGAGCAGTCAATAATAAGGGAGCAGGCGTAGGAGTTATTCTTACGACCCCAGATGGTGAAAGGCTACCATTGGCTAAGAAGCTGAGGTATAAGGCTACCAATAATGAAGCAGAATATGAAGCTTGCATCTTTGGATTGGAAGCATTACTCGCTCTGGGGGCAAAGACCGCAAAAGTATTCGGAGATTCTTCCTTGGTAATTCATCAGATCAGAAGGGAGTGGTCAGTCAAGGAAGAAAGGTTGTTGCCTTATGTAAAGCACTTGAGAACGTTGAGCAGCCAATTTGAGATTTGCACTTTTCACTTCATCTCCAGAGACGAAAATCAATTAGCTAATGCTCTAGCAACATTAGTGTCTATGTGGGATAACCCAACAGGAGTTGCGATGAAACCCGTGCTGATTTATAGTTCGGAAAGACCTTGCTTTGAAGCTGAACAGGTGATGGACATTGAGGCCACTGATGGAAATCCATGGTATTATGACATTCAGAATTATTTAGAGAGATCATTCTTCCCAAAGGAAGCCACTGAGAAGGACCAAAGAATGATCAGGCAGTTATCCACTCAGTTCATTAGTGTTAATGGCACTTTGTACAAAAGGGGAGCTGATGGTATCCAGTTAAGATGTCTGTCAGAGAAAGAAGCTAAAAGAGTTATGGAAGAGGTTCATACCGGGGTTTGTGGAGCTCACATGAATGGCTTAGCCTTAGCAAAGAAGATCATGCGCCAAGGGTTTTATTGGCTCACAATGGATACAGATTGTTCAAAATTTGTGAAGCAATGCCAGTTATGCCAACAGTACGCGAATTTGAGGCATGTGCCAGTTTCAGAGTTACATAACTTAACATCTCCATGGCCATTTGCAGCGTGGGGAATAGACATCATAGGCGAAATCCATCCTACGGCTTCAAATGGGCATAGATTAATCATAGTTGCCATTGACTACTTCACTAAGTGGGTTGAGGCTGAATCTTTCAAGAAGGTTGATGCAAAGGATATGGCTAAGTTCATTGAGCGGAATTTGATATGCAGATATGGTCTCCCACATCACATTGTGTCTGATAATGGGGTGCAATTCCTGGCAGAGACTAAACAGATGCTCCAGAAATATGGGATCCAACATCATAAGTCTTCTCCTTACCGTCCTCAAGCAAACGGTGCAGTTGAAGCGGCGAATAAGAATGTGAAGAGAATTTTGGCCAAGATGGTTCAGAACTACAAGGATTGGGCAGAAAAGCTACCCTTTGCACTTTGGGGTTATAGAACAACAGTCAGAACCTCTACGGGGGCAACACCATTCTCTCTGGTATATGGAACTGAAGCAGTCCTGCCGGTTGAAATTGAGCTGAAATCATTGAGGGTAGTCATGGAAGCTGAGATTCCTGAAGCAGAATGGGCACAACAACGTTTGTCACAGCTAAATATGTTGGATGAAGACAGGTTACGAGCCTATTACCACAACCAAGTTTATCAAAAGAGGCTGGCTCGGTCATTTTGCAAGAAAGTACAAAAGCATCCGTTGAAGGAGGGGGATTTGGTCTTTAAGATGATGAGATCGGGAGTTCCAGACATACGAGGAAAATTCAGACCAACCTGGGAAGGTCCATTCATTTTGAAAAAGTTGCTAACAAAAGGAGCAGCAATTTTAGCAGATAGTGATGGGAATGAGTTCAAGGACCCGGTCAATGTCGATAGACTTAAAAGGTTCCATGGCTAAAGACCAAAAAAATAAAAAAGAGAATAAATGCCCCGCGGGTCGAAAACCGAAAAAAGGCGGCCTTGCTAAAATTGGGCGCCCTGTCAGGGTGAAAACTGAAAAACGGCATCCTGGGCAAAAATTAAGGGCCAAGAGCAAATATTCAATCGAGAAAACCCGAGAGGGCCGATTGATAACAGGAGTTTGATGCTGACAAAATCCACTCCGAGATTAGGTGTAGTCATATGCTTTTGAATTCTTGTCAAATGAAAATCATGTATGATGAAATAATATAGAAATGTACACAATTTTGCAATGAATAAAAGAATATATTTTCATTGATCTTTTAGTTTTGTCTTAAAAAGAGATATACCAATTGTTCATCTAATGATTATTGCTCAATCCTTCATTGGATATGTGCTTTTTGCTCTTCACAGAAGCTTTGATGATAACCTTCTCTAAAAAAAAAAATAAAATAAAAAAACAGAAGGCCGTTAGAGATGAAAACCGTAACTGGCTCTCTAAGAAAAAGTTAGGCCAAAGGGCAGGGTGAAAACCTGGAAACAGGCAGTCTGCCCTACAAAAACAAAATATAAATAAAAAATGAACAAAAGCCGCTGGATTGGGTTGGGTCCATTCCAGGCAAAAATTAGGGAAAGGGTTGTGTGAAAATCCCCTAAGGGACGCATTTCCCGCAAAGAAAAGCTAGTATGAAAATCCACAAGGGACGCACTACCTTTAAAACAATGACGTTCAATGCCTGGAGCAATAGGGCGGCGTTACTTCAGATAATCCTATTTCAATCAGTTAACACACAACACAGAACATGAATCAGAATCCCTGGTAAGGGCTCATTGACCAGGGGGGCAAAGGATATACATCGGACGTCTCTTTCAGAAAACTTATCGACGATCTTCAGGATTTAGGGGGCATGGGAGAGCAGACAAGCTACAACCTCAGCAAAACTTGGACCACTTAGGGCACAATCTATACATTTTTGCAAGCATTTGCATTCCATATCATACACACATGATTTCTTGTATATTCCTATGCATACAATCTTGCAGGAGAAATCGGCGGGGAACACCAACAAAAGCCGAGTGATGACACCAGTCCAAGCATCTAAAGGAGCACAGCTCAAAAATTCACAGCGGTTAGCACGATGGCGGCACTACCCACAAGAGGTTGGCACGACCACGGCACTACCAATTCACAGCGGTTAGCACGATGGCGGCACTACCCACAAGAGGTTGGCACGACCACGGCACTACTAATTCACAGCGGTTAGCACGATGGCGGCACTACCCACAAGAGGTTGGCACGACCACGGCACTACCAATTCACAGCGGTTAGCACGATGGCAGCACTACCCACAAGAGGTTGGCACGACCACGGCACTACCACTTCACAACGGTTAGCACGATGGCGACACCACCCAGAAGAGGCTAGCACGACCACGGCACTACCAATTCACAGCGGTTAGCACGATGGCGGCACCACCCACAAGAGGTTAGCACGACCACGGCACTACCAATTCACAGCGGTTAGCACGATGGCGGCACTACTCACAAGAGGTTAGCACGACCACGGCACTACCAATTCACAGCGGTTAGCACGATGGCGGCACTACCCACAAGAGGTTAGCACGACCACAGCACTACCAATTCACAGCGGTTAGCACGATGGCGGCACTACCCACAAGAGGTTAGCACGACCACGGCACTACCAATTGACAGCGGTTAGCACGATGGCGGCACTACCTACAAGAGGTTGGCACGACCACGGCACTACCAATTCACAGCACTTAGCACGATGGCGGCATTACCCACAAGAGGTTAGCACGGCCACGACGTCACCAGTTACAACCAAAAGACAGCCTGCCTATAACACGACAACAACAATCATCATAACTCCATCCAACAGGAAGATCGCCGCTTCAGGTACGCATTTCTTTCCTTTTCCTGAATTTTGGCTCACCTAGGCACCCATGCACTAGCCTCCCCAAAATTGGGGGCAACTGTAGATACCGGGTCTCGAGTAGCCATGATCAGGATTACCCGATGATGAAATTTAGCTATGCCGGTATATAGGCAAAAAGATTGGAGTTCGGAAGTGATTCTCCTTGTCTTTTCGATGAGTAAAAAATGTATTTTAAATATTTTTAAAATATTTTTAAAATTATTTTGGAGAAGAAAATGTGTGTTTTAGGTTGAGGGTATTTTATATAAAAATTTAAAATTTAAAATTAAAAAAAAAATCTGCCCGAAAAGCACGGCTGTGCTTTGCGCTGCAGTGCGCGCGCGAAAGCACAGCTGTGCTTTCTTTGAAAGCACGGCTGTGCTTTGGGTGCAGCGCGCAGTCGCCCCCATTTCGCCCACTTCGCCCATTTTTCAGCACCCACTTGATTTTTAACGATTTTTGGATGGTTTTGGGTGGTTTTTGGGTAGTTTTCGATGGTTAAAACACTAGAAAAAATTCAAAAACAATGGGGAACGAACTAAGAACATGGGGAGAGAAAAAAACTGAATTTTAGAGCTTTTGAGTTGAGAGAGAAAAATCCATCTTACACACTTGTTTCCAAGAGTTTTTCTTCAAGTTTTCAAGCTATTTTCTAAGGATTTTCACAAGAGAAGACAAGGAATTCAACACTTCTACCTTCAATTCTTCAAAACTGAATTTGAGGGTAATTATTCTTGGTTTTACTCATTAATTATCTTGTTAATTTCATTTATTTTTGCTTCCAATTAACATATTAAACATGCAAATTCTTTTAGTCTCCATATTTTTCTTCTTCTTTTATCTTCAATTATTTATTTAACAAGTTAATTCTTTCAAATTTATCATATCATTTTCATGTCAAGGTGTTTATTTTTTATGTCATTATGCATGTTCAACTTAGGTTGTTAATGTTCTTTACATCCATTGATGTTTATTATGGCTATTATTGTTATAAATGCTAGTTTTATTATTATAATTTATATTACACTCATTTATTGATATCATTAGATGCTAGTATCACTATTATCATTAATGTTATTGTTCATATTTTGCATGCATCTTAAATTTCAAATTTATTTTCTTATGCCTTTTATGTTAGATATTACTTTAGGCTTTATTATGCATGTTAAGTTTTATTATTCTTATGTTATGTTTTCATGCACATCTTAGGAGTATTAAAATTGATTGTTACTAATCTTTCATGCATGTTAATCAACATTATTAATAAATTGCATTTGCCATGATGTTATCTCACTTTATGCTTGTTAAATTGCATCATAAATATTTTTATGCATGTTATAGTATCTTAGGCATGTTATATGGTCATTATACATATTATCTTTTATGTCATCTCATCTCTTTGGGTTAATTTCTAACATGAATCTCTTCTATTTTATTTTTGGTTGCAAATCATTGTTTTATTCTCATTTGAGCACCAATGCACGAGAAGGAGGATATGCGGACTTTGGTATTTTCATTGCACATTTTCAATTCTCATTTTATCTTGTATATATTCGTTGAATAAAATGTTTTTTTATGCACGCATGAATAAAAACCGAACAAATATTTCTAATAAATTAATTTGGATTTTTCATAATAAATGGGACCAATGTCCTAATTTTCATCCCAAATAAATCATCGCATCCAAAATGTTTTTTTTAATTGTGCATGTGGGGACCAAAGTCCTCATAATTAATAAATTCCCCGGTTTTATGTATGTTTGCACTTTTAAATGGGAGTTGTATTCCGCTTCTGGTATTATTGTAATTTATCTTTGATGTTATTTTTGATATGTTTATCTTATCGCTTTCAAAATGAACATTTGCGTTTTTAAATTAAAATTGCATCGTGTGGAGAGAGAGCGAGTTAATAAACTCAAAAACAAATTATAAAATTAATCAAGGTAGAAATAGATGAGAAGTCCCGAACCCATTCTCTGGTCTTTGGGCTCAAAGAGGCTAGAGGTTTACCCTCCAAGACACCTCTTGTGTCACGAGACTTAGACATTAATCCTAGGCTCCTTTGGGCGAGAGGTTTAACCTCCAAGACCCCTTTGGCTTGCCCAAAATGGATAAAAGCATTGTCTTTGGACTTAAGGAGGCGAGAGGTTCACCCTCCAAGACCCTTCTTATATCCTAGGCTCTTTTGGGCGAGAGGTTTACCCTCCAAGACCCCTTCAGCTTGCCCAAAATGGATGAAAGCGCTGTCTTAGGCTCTCCGAGGCGAGAGTAACTTTCCCAATGTTTTATTGGGTGGCGACTCCATGAAACCTCCCTGTTGCCCAAAATAGATGCACTTGTAATTCGTTACAAGTTGTCAACGACGCTCAAATGCCCGATTGCCCTCAAGCGGGCGGTCAGAGAGGCGCCCACGTGGGTTCGGCGTGCGTCATAGGTAGGATTCTTTTAGAGGGTCTAGAGCGGGTAGAGGAGCTTCGGGTGGTCGAGTTGATGGTGCGCCCCAATGTTCTCATTGTAATAAGTGACATTAGGGCGAGTGTCAGTGGTTAACTAGGGGATGTTTTAGATGTGGTAGCACCGACCATTTTCTTGCCAACTGCTTGAATTTGTATGAGAATACCCAAGGTCAGCAGGAGGCAAGTCGAGCTAGGTCAAATGTTCCTCAAGGCAGTCGTCCTAGAGGTAGAGGATGGGGTCATGGTGGACGGCCTTGGGAAAGAGATTCTTCTAAAACAGTTGATCGTCCAGTGTCTGCGGCTACAAGAGCATATACGATGAGAACCCGTGATGACCAGGATGCTCCGGAAGTGATAGCCGATAAGTTCTTACTTTTTAGTACTGAAATGTATGCGTTAATAGATCCGGGTTCTACCCATTCCTATCTATGTTCTGATAAGTTGAGTGATGAATTATCTAATAAGGATGTATTGGATTATGAGATTTGTGTAACTAGTCCGTTAGGACAGAGTGTGAAAGTGAATAGGGCATGTCAGAATTGTCCTCTGATGGTGCAAGGTAAGGAATTTCCGGTTGATTTGATTAGTCTATCGTTTTATGAGTTCGACCTTATTTTGGGTATGGATTGGTTGTCCAAGCATCATGCTATAGTGGATTGTCAGAGGAAAACAGTTGTGCTCAAGGATAAGGATCAGAGGCTTGTGGTTGTTAGAGGTATAGGGAGTGACTCGCTTCATAATGTGATCTCGACTATGAAGGCCATGCGGTATATGAGGAAGGGATGTGAAGCGTATTTGGCCTTGATTTTAGATTCTCGAAGAGAGCAAGTAAAGATACAAGAGATTTCGGCAGTAAGATATTTTATGGATGTGTTTCCAGAGGAATTATAAGGTTTGCCACCAGAAAGAGAAGTAGAATTGTCTGTGGACATTGTGCCGAGTGCAGCTCTGATCTCTAAGGTTCCGTATAGGATGGCTCCGATGGAATTGAAAGAGTTGAAAAGTCAGTTGCAACAGCTCTTGGATAAAGGTTTCATTCGATCGAGTGTGTCGCCATAGGGTGCTCCTGTAACACCCCCTACGTCCCCATTGGAAGGACGCCGGAAAGCGCTACCGACGCTCGCTCACATACATGCATACATACATACATACACTATGCAGAAGCATACATTCATACATAATCATACATGCATAAATGCGGAATAATTAAAACCTTACCTTGCGTGCAAAAGCTAGTCATGCATTAACTGACACACTCGCAAGCACTACGTGGAAGCATAAGCACATACACACATGCATACTCTCTTTCAATCAGCGGAAGCATAAGGCGAATAATAAAACCGAGGAATAACTTAATACATAAGCATTTTAACGCTTACATCATCAGAAATATTACATCAAGATGATTGCATAATAATTACATATACAAAAGGTTATAGAAATACAAGATCCACAATACTGAAGCTGAATAAAATACAAAACTTCTAACTCCTATGTGGCCGACCTTGCAGATGCGCGACTCAAACAGAACTAAACCTGCCACCTGCACGGGAAAAGAACCCGTGCTAAGTGATAAACGCTTAGTGGGGAAAACACACAAGCAATATGGACGACCATTCACAATGGTCGTCAAGGCATAACACATTCATAATGGCAAATGCAGACATTCATAACACATATATAATCAGGCTTGCATAGAAACACATTCATTCGATAACTTACATTCATATCCATATACTTATGTCGAAATTAAGCTGAAGCAGACATAACACCATACACGATACAAGTATCACCATGCGGAACTACATACAATCTCACATGCATATACTTACCAAGGTATCGGACATCAGCACCTTACCGTTCATAGTGGCATGACATTTATACGTGCAATTATTATGACTAATTACTTATACATTAACTAAAAACCCATTCACATGTTATAAGATTACCATGCAATAATGCACACAATTATTATGCCAAGAACAGGAGCTAATTAAACCTACTTTTTGTCATGTCATGGCACACACATTAGCCGAACCCAAGGAAAGACGTCAAAACACCACACTTCCACTGCAATAATCTATCACATAAAATATCATGCCATAATCATAGACACATGACAACAAGCCGAAGATACTATAATAGTAGACTAGAGAAAACTCATACCATACGCAATAATTCTGGCATTCAATAGTCGAGATCACATTCATATTCATACTAATTCACATACTTAACCATGACAGCCAACGGTGAGAAATCACATTCACATACTTACCAAGTAACCATAGCATTCAGTAATTCAGGCTCGCCTTCATATGCATATCAATTCCCATGCTTATAACCATAACGGGTTATATTCAAAACACAGTCACAATATGGTATATGTGAATAATCATCCAAAATGTACATGCTTGAGTCATTTTTATCCCATTCAGAGGTTCATAATCACATCCTGATAAATAACTGATTCACATAGCTGGAATCTTACACATTCGGATATCTTATTCACTTATTCATATTAGACAAAGGAAACAGAATACCTGCTGACTCAAAATAGTGGATAATGAGTGTACTGAGGGTACCTTGCGGGTACGAATCGAAAAGCAACATCATTTTTCACATTCAAAAACATTTTCTGAGGGGACCTTAAACAAGATCCAAACACATTAAAGGTTCGCGAGGAACCACACAGGGGACCTGATCAGGGTCCAAACGTCCAGAGGGCTGTAGCTAAAGAACTCTATTAGGCATGCCTAACTATCCACTAGACTGACTCTCGCAGGTCTTGCATAAGCGACAGCATGTTTCAAATCACATGACATAGTTCATCATGCACCATACTGAGTATAATAGGCATATAAATAAGTTTACACTATCCCCGTGCATCATCCAAATCATGAGTCGATTCACAAAATACATATATATGTATCTATATATATACATATATAGGTCATCAAGCATAGTCCAAAGTCTAATAGACAAATACATATGTTCGTAATATCAATCTTACCTCATACAATTAATATTATGAAGCATGCATTATAATTCAATCAACACACTTTAGCACTAATCAATATTCTAAAACATATCAGAATTAAATGTGGGACCATATTATGCCAATGATTAAAGACGCATAATCTTAATTATGGAATGATACAATATACACTTAAGCATAGCATGTTATTCCTAGAGAAGGATCTGATTAAAAATATGCATAACATATTTTACATTTTATTATAACATGCTCGGGACTGAACAATCATGAACTTAGCATTCATAATTCCTTCGCATTCGAAATACGACATGCAATATAAATCACAACAATTAACATATCTAAATCCAAACCATACAGTTTAAATCCAACAATCGTTTAACAGGATCCCTATAATCCAAAACTTATTCCAAAATACCACATATAACTTATCATGGATAACATATTATTAATCGCAAATAAATTAAGATAATCATTCATATAAGCGAGGTAATATAGTGCACAGTAAAGGAAAAGCCATATATGAGCATATAGAAGTATGACATGTATCATACAGCAGTATAAGTCCATTCAGAAGAGGTACGAAATTCATTTTAGTTAAAAGTTTCCGAAAACAGAGATGACCGACCAAACGCACAGGATTGGCCGGTCACGAATCGTGCCTGGCCTCTTTGCCTGGTCACGAGTCGTGACTTGTAGTCACCACTTGTGACTGGCCTCTCTGGCTGGTCACGAGTCGTGACTTGTAGTCACTACTCGTGACTGGCCTCTCTGGCTGGTCACGAGTCGTGACTTGCAGTCACTACTCATGACTGGCCTCTCTGGCTGGTCACGAGTCGTGACTTGCAGTCACTACTCGTGACAGGCCTCACTTGGCTGGTCATGACACACACGCACATACCGGAAATGGGAAATTCAACAGGATCACGATTTTCCATTCCCATAATTCCCAAAACTCAAAAAATCAATTCCAAAAATGACTCAAACAACTACAAATCCCATCTTACCTTCCAGTAGATTCCCAAATGATATAAACGGCATAAATACAACTTAATTCAGCAATCAAAACAACCAAAATCAAGCATAAACATATCCCAGTCTCTCAAGAACGCAAACCCTAAAAATTACAGTAAGTTAAAAAATTCAAGCAAATTTCTCAAACAAATCCCAAACCTGTAATCCTAGCTTCAAAACCACACTTCAAGCCTCAATCCTCCTTCATTTCCTTGCCCTTAAGCTTCCTCTTGCAACCCATAGCTTGCACAAATACAAAAACCCACAAATTACTCTTCCAAAACCCTAAC
Source organism: Excoecaria cochinchinensis (assembly GCA_947683425.1). Classification (NCBI taxonomy): domain Eukaryota; kingdom Viridiplantae; phylum Streptophyta; class Magnoliopsida; order Malpighiales; family Euphorbiaceae; genus Excoecaria; species Excoecaria cochinchinensis. The sequence goes on from CANTUQ010000158.1 coordinate 1,385,504, forward strand.
TCAAAATAGCAAAACTAGGAGAAGAGGAAGAAGAAGAACATACAGGAAACCCTAACCCCAACTTACCTCTTCAAGCAATCTTCAAGCTCTACCAAGACACCAATTCACACACAGCCAAGGAAGGGAGAACAAGAAAAGGGAAAAGGGAAAAAAAAGAAGAGCAAGGAAGAGGAGAGGAGAGAGCAGAACGTAAAACGTGATCTGCTCCTCCCTCTCATTCTTTTTCTTTTTCTTCTTTTCCCACTAATTGCCCACCTACCAAGGCACATGGCAGCCTCCTATTGGCTCCAACCAAAATATCTTGTCTTATTACTCTTTAATCCTTTGACAAACTTGCACTTTACTCACTAGCATAATTCTTTCCTTACAAACTTTAATTATCTTTTCAATTAGGTCCTTATCATCCAAATTCCATATGCACAAATTACCGAAATATCCATCACTTATCTGACTTAACTTGCCAAATCCGACTAGGCCCGATTTGGGGTGTGACAACTCTTCCCTCCTAAAAGAATTTCGTCCTCAAAATTCGCTTATACCGGAAAGAACTCCCAGCACTACACCCCAAGACTCCACCAAACTCATACACTTCACTTTCAAACTACTCTCTCGCTTACACTTATCGCTATTATTGTACTCTTAAATCACTTTCTTATATTGGAATCAATCATAATTACCTGGATAATCATTACTCAACCGCACATTAGATGTCAAAGCACAAACACTTCACACATAATCTAATTAACTTTCGTCAAAAGCCACACAAATCCTTTAATACATAAAAAATGTCCGTCATACATGCTGTTTCCCTTAATAATACTTCTGTTAAACTCCAAAATCATTTTACATTCACTTGCATAAAATACCAAAATACTCTTTCTATTCAACTTTAACCAAACACAGAACACTTTCCTTAAGAGTTGCTATGCTCGCCATTCCTACCCTTAAATCTTAATATCAAATACTCCATGTACACCCTGTCAGCTTTCTCTCAATCAAAATGCATATGCAAATGCTTCTCATGTATGGTCAAAGGGATGATGATGCAATGAGAATGCGATGGCTCATGTATGCAGAGTGATGCAGAAGAAATGCAATTGATGCTATAATGATGCACTTTGTCCCATCCCCATGATTCAATATGCTTTCATTCAAATACTTGCTAGGGAGATAGCTGACAAGTATACAGAGTATTTGCCCAAAACCTTACAAAATCCCAATGGCACACGGGTGGCTCTAAGCAGTTCCTCTACATCCTTTCTAGCTTGTTGAACTAGATTTTCACTCATCTCGGGGCATTCAACAATTTGGTGTTCCATGCTGCCACATCTGAAACAAGCACCCGTGAGTTCCGACACGGACCTCGATGTCGCTTCCGATAGTGCTGACATGTCAACGGTACCCACTTCTTCTTACACTTGTCACAGTTTTTCTTCTGACCACATTGAAGGTTCTCGAATCCTTTTTCCCGCTGACACTTCTCTACCCGACACCTTTCTTTTCTGAGGCACCTTCCGAACAAAATCTTGAGGAGCTCGGGGAGAAGTCAACCTATCCAAAATCCGAATCAACCCTTGCACTAATGTCCTATCATCAGAAACAGGAACAGAATCTCCAACTGAAGGATGCTCAAAAATACTCCGATTAGCTCTAACTGGGTTCACACTTTCCGTTGTCTCACCCATATTCTCACTAGGATCAAACTCCATCTAAACACGACACATCTGCATTAGGCCGCGACACAAAACCGACTCACATACACAGACTCAACAATCAAACAAGCAAAGGCAACTAGAACCGCCAAACCGGCGCTCTGATACCACTAAATGTAACACCCCCTACGTCCCCATTGGAAGGACGCCGGAGAGTGCTACCGACGCTCGCTCACATACATGCATACATACACTATGCAGAAACATACATTCATACATAATCATATATGCATAAATGCGGAATAATTAAAACCTTACCTTGCGGGCAAAAGCTAGTCATGCATTAACTCACACACTCGCAAGCACTACGTGGAAGCATAAGCACATACACACATGCATACACTCTTTCAATCAGCGGAAGCATAAGGCGAATAATAAAACCGAGGAATAACTTAATACATAAGCACGCAGCGAGCGCTGCACGCGGAAGGGCGACACGCAGTTGCGCGTTGCTAAAGCGTGCAACCGCGCGTCGCTATTGCGCGCAGCGCGCAGATCTCGCCCAGTGGGCGAGATTCCTCGCCCCCATCGGCGAGATTTCTCGCCCATCAGCGAGAAATCCCGACGCAACAGCCCCTAAACCCCAAATTTTGATTTTTTTAATTTTTTAGGTTTAAAAATAACTTTTTCTTGTGATTTTTTCAGATTTTATCAAAATTTGACAAATATTAGTCAAATTGGGTGGGAGTTAGAGGTCAAAAATAATAAAAATAAATAAAAATATTAATTTTCCATATTTGACTCTAGGGATTTAATTTTGAATTTTGGAGTGTTTTTTGTTGAAATTAGGGGAAGGGAATCTTAAAAAAATCTGATGGGGAGCTGAAGAGGGGCAGCAAGTGAGTTTTTACGTTGGTCATTTTTCATTTTTGGAGGAGGGAGGAAAAAAATTGGTTTTTTGGAGTAAGGAAATTCTCTCTAGGAAAAAAATATTTTTTCTAAGTCATTTGGGGGAGATATTCTTGGGGGGAGTTAGTGGATTTTGCTGGAAAAATAAAGAGTTCAATGTTCTTGGAGTTCATCTTTTATTATTCTCAAAAATAAAAATCATTTTCCTTAATCTTCTTAATTCTCTTCATTAAATCTACAAGTTTTTCATCTTAAATTTCATTCTAGTTTTTTTCTCATCTCTAAAAATTTTTGATTGATCTTGAAACCTTTGAGAAAGGAAAATCAATTCCTTAACTTGAATTTTCAGATCATATATCAAACAAAAAAAAATCAAACCACTTTTGGATATTTGTGTTCTTGAGTTTTCTTTGACATAAACTCAAGATCTATTAGAACATTTTTTTTGAGTTAATTTTCGGATCTTGACAAGAGATTAGATCGGGATACCTCACTTCAAATATCACTTAAATTTGAGGGTAAATATTCTTGGATCCAACTCTTTATTTTATTTTGCTTCATTTTATTCATGTTAATTTATTTTATGTTATGTTGCTTTGTTATTTTTTGAATTAATGCATGTATGTATTTTTTTTGGTTTGTGATGTATTATTAAACATGAGTATTCATTCTTTATTTTGTCATTGGCATAAAAATGGATAGATCTACATATCGTTAAAAGATGTAAAATAAGATTTGCATGATTTTCTCTTGTAATATTTATTTTTTATGATTTTTGCATGCTTAGATGTTATTATTTCATATTGCATGTTTGATTGACTTTTCTTTTTTTGTTCATTCAATCTCTTGGATCCATCATTATTTTTATTTTTGTTGTTGTTGTTGTTGTTATTATTATTGTTACTATTATTATATGTTATTAGTATGTTATTATTATTTTTATTATTATTATTATTATTATTATTATTATTATTATTATTATTATTATTATTATTATTATTATTATTATTTATTGTTACTATCATCATCTATTATTCCTATTATCATCATCATCATCATCATCATCATCATCATCATTATTATTATTATTATTATTATTGTTGTTGTTGTTGTTGTTGTTGTTGTTGTTGTTGGCATTATTATTGACTTATGTTTTAATATTGATCTTTTAAAGTGTCAATTTATTTTAATGTGCCATTTAATTTACTAGTATGCATATTTTCAATTAGCTTATTATTTATTGTTATAAATGTTTAATTGATTTTTTTTGACTTGATAACTAACTTTAATTTTGCTTGTGTTTGTTTTCGGTGTCAAATCTTTGTTTTCCCTTGTTTGAGCACCCGTGCGAACGAAAGAGGAGATCCAAAGAATTACTATTTTTATTGTATTCATTGTTTTTCCTTTATTTATTTGCCAAGTTTTTTTTGGCGTGTAATAATTAATAAAATCATTTTTTTTCGCACGCTTAATAAAAAAAATCACACAAAAATATTTCTATAAATAAATGGGGTTTTCTTAATAAAATGGACCAATGTCCTATTTTTAACCAATAAAATTTCACTTTCAAATGGAGAACTAGGTTTTCATAAAATGGGATCACTCATCCCGGTTTTCCTCAATCAATACTCAAAAACGGTTCTCCAACTCTTTTAAGTTGATAAAAAGGAACCAATGTTCCCAAAGTTCAAATAAATAACCCGATTTATGTATGTTGCATTTTAGTTCTTTTTCTGTGTTTATTTATTTACGTTTTCTTATTTTGGGGGATTATTCTGTCCCAATTTTATTTTATTTTATTTTGCAATTTATTTTTGGGGGATTCTTCTGTCCCATTTTATTTATTTTGTAATTATTTATTACTTTATTTATCGCTTTTCAACATGAATGATGTGTGCTTTAAATTCAATGCATTAATCGTGTGAGATGAGGGATGAAATTTTATAATTTAAAAACTCATTTATAATCAACCAAGACATAAATAAGTGTGAAGTTCCGAACACCATCTCTGGTTTAGACCAATAAGAGGTTAAACTTTCCCAATTTCTTGTAAATTGGGTGGCAACTCCAAAATACCTCAAAAGTGCCTAAAGGTGTTATGGCGATGAATGGTCCTTTTCAATGTTCTATTGTGAAAGGAGGTGCCGAAAATATCTCATAACACCTATGATCGAAAAAGACGTGAACCTATCCCTCGAATCCTAAAAGCGGGTTCGGCGAGGGCCTTGCTGGGTTCGGCGCGCGTCACAGTGGTGACTCCACTGGGGACTGTTTGTGACTTTGCTCTGAAAGTGTCTTAGTTAAAATATGTAATTGAGTTGTTAAAATTAAAATTTCATCTTTCATCTAAATTGCATTGGATCCATGCTAAAGCTTTAGAATTATGCTAGTCTGGTCCCTTTCTTAAACCCGGTGCGTTCCTAAAGCACAACCTTACGTTCACTCAATGTGGGGAAGTGTTAAGGATAATCACAAGCCCAAGCCTCGTACCATCGTGGTATATCAAATGGTGACCCGATCGGTCGTTATGCTCGAGATGAGCTAGACCCGTCGGTAGGGATCATGCTTGGGTAGCCCTAAAGTAACACCACCTTTTGACCAAAGCTCATGTAATGGCAATAGATACTTCCCCTAGGCTACATGTACCATAATACTATGCTTGCTATTTGGGCTGTCATATATTAAAATAAAATCAATCAAATTAAATGGTCTTTATCAAAGGCTTTCATGCCCCGATGGACCCATTTTAATTTAGTTGAATTATTTAAATATAAAATGGCCAAAACTCATACGCATGTACTTTAAATTAAGAGTGTTATGCTGTCGGTTTTCCACCTGCACCATACGCGCCCATTGGGTTCCCCGTTGACCCATGGGCCAAGCCCACCTAGGAAGAGACTATTTAACCTCATGTGCGGGAGTAATAAGGTTGGAAGGATCTACTTGCTTGCATATGTTTGTCTATGTTGCATAACACACGACCATTCATTGTATACGTCATTCATGCATGTTTTTATGATAAAATTAAAAATAAAAATAAAAAATAAAAAATAAAAAATGCATTTCATTTTGTGTGTGTATATCCTTTTGTCTGCATATCATTTTACATGCATCGCATTATATCACTGTAATTTATTGATCTTTTTTAGGACCACCTGCACAATTCACGATCATGCATTGTATATATATCACTCATGCATCATCCTAACAAAGTGAGTTATGCAGCCATCATAGATTCGTCCGGGTGGTCTAGGGATACTAGTGGATGGCTGATCAGGAAGTCCTAATCTCTGAGTTATTTAGAGGGGCAATAGTTCTGGAGCCAAATTCAGAAAGTAGCAAGACTTTATCTTTAATAGCATCAGTATGGCTGATCCTTCTAGAGAGTTCGAGGCTACCCGTGCATTGATTGCCGAAGAAGTGGGGAAGAGGATGGAAGAGTTTGAGGCTAGAATGATGGCGATGATAGGCAACCTTGCCACTACCTTAGCCCCACCCAAGGGACGACAGGATACCGCTCCGACTTGGGGGCAAGATGAACAAAGGGCTACTAGAGAGGATCCACCAGTGGCAGTTAATCCACCCATGGTTGAGCCAAGAGCGCCAACGCCTGTTGAACACAGAGAAGACCCCAAATCTGAGAGTGACTTATGGGAAGAGCAAGAAGAACAGATGGTAATAAAGGAGAAGTCGCCTAAGTTAGAGGATGAGATATGGAGAAAAATGGAAGAGAGGTTTGAAGCTATGACCAAGATGTTGAAAGTGGGTGGAAGGATGAATCCTGAAGACCGAGAGCTAAATAGTGAAGACTTGATACCTCAGAACTTTAAGATTCCTGATATTCCCAAATTCGATGGCACTTCTGATCCCACTGCACATGTGAAGCAGTATTCATTGGTAATGAAGGGCACTACCTTAACAAAGAGGCAAAAGATTGAATATTTTTGTCTGAGCTTGACAGGCCCTGCAGTGGACTGGTATTATGGGTTAGACAGAAGATTGGGACTTATTGACTGAAGAATTCCTGAGGCAGTATGACTCTTGTACAAGGATGGAGGTTACTCTAAAAGATTTGGAGCTACTGCACCAAAAGCCAGATGAGTCATTCCATGAGTACCTAACCCGATGGAGGAAACGAGTAATGGAGATGAAGAAGAAACCGGATACTCCGGACCAGATCAGGATATTCATCAGGAATGCTAGTCCATATTTAAAAGATGGGTTAAAGATGAAGGGGCTAAAGGATTGGGAGTCCTTAAAGGATATAGCCATCGAAGTTGAGGCCGAGCATCTGGACAATATAGCTAAATTTACAAATCTAGCCTTGGGCAAAAGCAAGGGAGATAGCAGCAGTAATGGGGGCAATACTAAGGTAGTAGAAGTCTCAGCCACAGGAACAACTCCTAAACACCTCACTATCTTGGGCAGACCACTATCTTCGCACTTCGCCCGTCTCATCAAGGAAAGGAAGTTACAACCCTTGCCAGCTGGGCCTGCCCCAAGTCAAGGAAAGCCTAAGCATAGAACCGACTGGTATTGTGCATATCACCAGTACACAAGGCATAGAACAGACTATTGTCGTCCTTTAAGGGATCGAATTCAAGACTTGATCGACAGTAAACACACCACTAATCCTAAGCAAAAGGAGGATAAGAGGTCGACCTGTATTGCCATGGTTGGGTCAGGCTTGCCTGAATGGTATGTACTGCAAGACTTGTTTGGAAATGAGAATGCCACTGTTACTCACCCTGAGATAGACGAAAGGAGGGTTCCCATAGCAATGATAGATTGTTGGTCCACTAGCGAAAGCGAAGAAGAAGTTGGAGAAGATAAAGGAGAGGGATCTGACCAAGTACTAAGGGAGGCCAATTCTTCACGGACTGAAGATACTTGTGCCTTAATTGCCCAGGAGGTGGATAGAAGGTTCGAGGAACTTGAAAAGAGGTTATGGGCCGCAGTTACGGAAAGGATGGATGCCACGGCGCTAGTTCTCCAATCTCAAATGATGGCTACTGTTGAGAACGCCTATGCATTGACGACAGCAACGTCTCCTTGTACTTCCAAGCCCAGAGGCAGGAAGCCACTTGATTCACCAGTTGGACAGGGGGGTGGTAAGAGGCCTACTTTGGAATGTGGCATTATGCTAGAAAGGGATGGAGATCCGGCGAGTATGCATGCCCCAAAAAGTGCAAACCTAAGTATCCACAACGTCAATAAGGGCAATGCTAAGAAGACGAGAGCACCAGCTGTGAAAATGAATCAAAGGCATTATTCTAATTTGGGTAGATCTCTATCATGGGTTTTCAAGAAGCTAGTGAAAATAGGGATGTTGCAGCCATTGCCTGCTAAGCCAGCCAGAACCCAAGGACAACCGGGCCATAGAGACAATGAATATTGTGAATTCCACCAGCACACTGGGCATATCTGACAGACAACTGTGCAAGACTAAGGCATCATATTCAAGATTTGATTGACAGTAAGCAGATTACTGATCCTGAGCAAAGAAAGAAGAAGAAGAAGGCCGACTGGAATATGGTCCCTCCACTGGATATGTGATCGAACCTGACCCACCTGAGTGGCTTGTTTCGCCAGAGCTACAAGAAGAAGACTATGCTTTTAAATGCTTTATTGATTTTTTACTTCAAGAACTCTTTAAGACAATTTGGTTATTTTAATATGATGAGAAATTTTTGCTTATTTGTATGGTATTTCTGTGATTTCATTTCTCATGATAATGAGACATTCATTCATTTTGACATTAATCCAATTAATATGACTCCATCTAATCTCGAGACTGTGGAAAGTCCAGAGGAAATCTTGATAGCATCTAATATAACTTCTGAAGAGAGGAAATTCTTGAGAGATAAAAAGAATAATAACAAAAAAAAAGCCTTTGTTTGAACCTGAAAGGACATGCCGACAATTGACAAGGATATCATGGGGGCAATGCCGTTTCAATGTGCCAACATGACGATGAACGAAGCTTCAAGAACCAATCTTTCCACCTCAACATTCAAAAATGAATGTAGTGCAACCAAACAAAATCAAACCTCTCATTGGAACTGAACCACAAAATTCCTTTCCTCTCTAACTATGTGAGATATGTACCCCAAAACCAATCAGGACCAACTTCTAATCAGATGAGACCAAAAGCACCCATATAACCAAACTCAGGAAGACAGTTCATTAAAAAAAAAAGAGAGAGAGAAGAAAAGAGAGAATTGATCAGGGGGCAAGGGAATGCTATTTGGGAGCAAGTTTTGTTCAAATCCCGCTGACCTACACACACCCGTATTTTTCCGCACTTCTTCTGCCATTGAAAAGGACCTAAAAGACTAATTCACAAACCATCCAGCCAATCCCAACGATTGAAAACCACCTCAGAAACTGTACCACCAAAGCTGACAAAAGCCAAGCGTGGAACGTCACATTCAGGCCCTAAACGAAGAACCAGTTTGCGCAGGGACCAAGGAAAGAACCTTGAGGCCAAAGAAGGAATACCGTCAAAAGAAGCGGCCTCTTCGGCTAATGAAGATGAAAACAGGTTCAATCAGCACTAACAAACTGAAGGAGGGTCCATAGCAAGGGCTAAATAAAGAATAAAAAAAAAGAAAGAGAGAGAAAATATTCAATCAAGAAAACCCGCGAGGGCTGATTGATAACAGGAGTTTGATACTTTCAAGACCTATCCCGAGATTAGAAGGTGTCTCATATTTTTCGAGTTAATGCCAAATAGTGATCATGTGTTATGAAATCAGATTGAAATATACGCATTTATGCAAAGATGTATTGATGTAACCATAGCAGTTCATCTTGCACACTCAAAGTCGTCTGGGTCCAGCATAAAACCAGCACACTATTACTATCTACCCTCTGCCACTCTCGCCACTCAGGCACTTCAGTCAACTCATCTTGCTACCCACTGTGAAGCCAATCCTACAGCACCTTCCTAATAAGGAACCAAGCTCATACAACTATAATCTGAGACATAAGCACATGCCAATCATACTCAAAAGATCTTACGCAACAACTCCAACCTCTCTCTCTCTCTCAAAAAAGAAAAAAAAAGGCCGTTAGAGATGAAAACCGTGACTGGCGCTCTAAGCAAAAGTTAGGCCAAGGGGCAGGGTGAAAACCTGGCAACAGGCAGTCTGCCCTACAAAAAAAATGAAATAAATGAAAGCCGCTGGATTGGGTTGGGTCCATTCCAGGCAAAAAAAAAAAATTAGGCACAGGGTTATGTGAAAATCCAGCAAGGACGCATCTCCCGCTAAGAAAAGCTAGTGTGAAAATCCGCAAGGGACGCACTACCTTTAATCAATGACTCCCGACACTTGGAGCAATAAGGCAGCATTACTTTGAATAATTTCCCCTTATCCAGGTGGTTCAGGATGCGAATTAAAGTTTTGGGGGCAAAATGCCCATTGACCGGGGGGCAAAGATGTGCACGGGTCAGCTCTCTTTAGAAAGATTATGGATCAGAATCCCAAATGTGAAGACGATGCTTTTCTAGATCCTTGGGGGCATCAAACAATGCCAAGTTGTGTCCTGAACGGACCCCTAACCACCTAGGACGTGGTCTATCTATTTTTGCATACATCCCATATCTGCATACAGCATTTCACACATGCATACACGGCCTCTGGTATATTCTTGTATACACAGCTTTGCAGGAAAAGGCCAAACCAAGAGACAGCTTCGGCAGGACAAATTTAAGATGAAGCCTGCGCAAGGTTGAAATCGTGTAAACCATAGAGTGATAACTCCCTTTAAGTCCTTCTTCTAAAGGCATCCTCAGAACATTATTTTCAAGTCCTTTTTCAGAAGGAATTCTCAAAGCATTATCTTTAAGTCCTTATTCAAAAGGCATTCCCAGTCTCTTCAGAGCATTACCTTTAAGTCCTTGTCCAGCAAGCACCCCTAAATCTCCTCAAAAATTTATCTCCAAGTCCTTCCTCAAAAGGCATTCCTAGTCTCTTCGCAGCATTGTCTTTAAGTCCTTCTTTAAAGACACTCCCAGTCTCTTCGGAGCATTATCCTTAAGTCCTTATCCAACAAGCATCCTCAATCTCTTCAAAACATGATCTTTAAGTCCTTATCCAACAGGCATCCTCAATCTCTTCAAAAACATGATCTTTAAGTCCTTCTTTAAAGGCACTCCTAGTCTCTTCGGAGCATTATCCTTAAGTCCTTGTCCAACAGGCACCTTAGTCTCCTCAGAACTTTATCATCAAGTCCTTGCTCTAAAGGCCTCCTTAGTCTCTTCGGAGCATTGTCTTTAAGTCCTTCTATAAAGGCGTTCTCAGTCTCTTAGGAGCGTTATCATTAAGTCCTTCTTTAAAGGCATTCTCAGTCTCTTCAGAGCATTATCCTTAAGTCCTTGTCCAACAGGCCCCTCAATCCCTTTAAAACATTATTTTTAAGTCCTTCTCTAAAGGCGTTCTTAGTCTCTTCGGAGCATTATCTTTAAGTCCTTCTTTAAAGGCACTCCCAGCCTCTTCGGAGCATTATCCTTAAGTCCTTGTCCAACAGGCACCCTCAGTCTCTTCAAAACATTATCTTTAAGTCCTTCTCTAAAGGCACGCTCAGTCTCTTCGGAGCATTATCTTTAAGTCCTTCTTTAAAGGCATTCCCAGTCTCTTCGAAGAATTATCTTTAAGTCATACTATAAAGGCGTTCCCAGTCTCTTCGGAGCATTACCTTTAAGTCCTTTTTTTTTAGAAGGCATCCTTGTCCAACAAACATCTTCAATCTCTTTAAAATATTATCTTTAAGTCCTTCTCTAAAGGTATTCTCAGTCTCTTCGGGGCATTATCTTTAAGTCCTTCTCTAAAGGCATTCTCAGTCTCTTCGGAGCATCATCTTTAAGTCCTTCTCTAAAGGCACTCTCAGTCTCTTCGGAGTATTATCTTTAAGTCCTTATTTAAAGGCATTCCCAGTCTCTTCGGAGCATCATCTTTAAGTCCTTACTCAAAGGCACTCTCAATCTCTTTAGAACATTATTTTTAACTCAGTTCAGAAAAACTCCCCGCTCAGAAGAGCAGCAAAAAAAAAATGAACTTCACACTCTGTAGTCTTGTCAGCGACTCAGTACAGCTCAAGAAAGCACTTCTTGTATGTCGTAAGTCTGGAACGAATTCGACGCTTCGCCATTCAAGGACGGAACCTGCATCTCGCAAGACCAAAGCAGGTTTGCAGTTCGGGAGATCTTCATAGCAACGGGAAGGTCGTCGCCTCAGGTATGTGCTTCTTTCCTATTTCCTGAATTTTGGCTCAACTAGGCACCTGCATGCTAGCTTCCCCAAAATTGGGGGCAACTGTAGACACCGGGTCCCGAGTCGTCCAAGATCAGGATTACCCAATGATGATAAATCGCCCTCGCAGGTAAAAATAGTTGGAAGTGACGATTTCCTTGTCAAATTCTGAATTTTTGAATAAAAAATTAAAAATAATAAAAATATTTTAAAAATTAATTTTAAAAATATTTTTATTAATTTTAGTGCTTTTTAAACATATTAAAAAAATTTAAAAAAAAAAAAAGAAAAAAGAATTCTGAGCGTCGGGCGCGGCGGGAGCCTGCGGCAGCCCGCTGGGCGTAGCGCCCTGCGCGCGGAAGGGCGACGCACAGTTGCGCGTTGCTAAAGCACGCAACCGCACGTCGCTATTGCGCGCAGCGCGCAGATCTCGCCCAGTGGGCGAGATTCCTCGCCCCCATCGGCGAGATTTCTCGCCCATCAGCGAGAAATCCCGCCGCAACAGCCCCTAAACCCCAAATTTTGATTTTTTTAATTTTTTAGGTTTAAAAATAACTTTTTCTTGTGATTTTTTCAGATTTTATCAAAATTTGACAAATATTAGTCAAATTGGGTGGGAGTTAAAGGTCAAAAATAATAAAAAAAAAAATAAAAATAAATAAAAATATTAATTGTCCATATTTGACTTTAGGGATTTAATTTTGAATTTTGGAGTGTTTTTTGTTGAAATTAGGGGAAGGGAATCTTAAAAAAATCTAATGGGGAGCTGGAGAGGGGCAGCAAGTGAGTTTTTACGTTGGTCATTTTTCATTTTTGGAGGAGGGAGGAAAAAAATTGGTTTTTTGGAGTAAGGAAATTCTCTCTAGGAAAAAAATATTTTTTCTAAGTCATTTGGGGGAGATATTCTTGGGGGGAGTTAGTGGATTTTGCTGGAAAAATAAAGAGTTCAATGTTCTTGGAGTTCATCTTTTATTATTCTCAAAAATAAAAATCATTTTCCTTAATCTTCTTAATTCTCTTCATTAAATCTACAAGTTTTTCATCTTAAATTTCATTCTAGTTTTTTTCTCATCTCTAAAAATTTTTGATTGATCTTGAAACCTTTGAGAAAGGAAAATCAATTCCTTAACTTGAATTTTCAGATCATATATCAAACAAAAAAAAATCAAACCACTTTTGGATATTTGTGTTCTTGAGTTTTCTTTGACATAAACTCAAGATCTATTAGAACATTTTTTTTGAGTTAATTTTCGGATCTTGACAAGAGATTAGATCGGGATACCTCACTTCAAATATCACTTAAATCTGAGGGTAAAGATTCTTGGATCCAACTCTTTATTTTATTTTGCTTCATTTTATTCATGTTAATTTATTTTATGTTATGTTGCTTTGTTATTTTTTGAATTAATGCATGTATGCATTTTTTTTGGTTTGTGATGTGTTATTAAACATGAGTATTCATTCTTTATTTTTTCATTGGCATAAAAATGGATAGATCTACATATCGTTAAAAGATGTAAAATAAGATTTGCATGATTTTCTCTTGTAATATTTATTTTTTATGATTTTTGCATGCTTAGATGTTATTATTTCATATTGCATGTTTGATTGACTTTTCTTTTTTTGTTCATTCAATCTCTTGGATTCATCATTATCTTTATTTTTGTTGTTGTTGTTGTTGTTATTATTATTGTTACTATTATTATATATGTTATTAGTATGTTATTATTATTATTATTTTTATTATTATTATTATTATTATTATTATTATTATTATTATTATTATTATTATTATTACTATCATCATCTATTATTCCTATTATCATCATCATCATCATCATCATCATCATCATCATCATCATCATCATCATCATCATCATCATCATTATTATTATTATTATTATTATTATTATTATTATTATTATTATTATTATTATTTTTGTTGTTATTGTTATTGGCATTATTATTGACTTATGTTTTAATATTGATCTTTTAAAGTGTCAATTTATTTTAATGTGCCATTTAATTTACTAGTATGCATATTTTCAATTAGCTTATTATTTATTGTTATAAATGTTTAATTGATTTTTTTTGACTTGATAACTAACATTAATTTTGCTTGTGTTTGTTTTCGGTGTCAAATCTTTATTTTCCCTTGTTTGAGCACCCGTGCGAACGAAAGAGGAGATCCAAAGAATTACTATTTTTATTGTATTCATTGTTTTTCCTTTATTTATTTGCCAAGTTTTTTTTGGCGTGTAATAATTAATAAAATCATTTTTTTCGCACGCTTAATAAAAAAAAATCACACAAAAATATTTCTAAAAATAAATGGGGTTTTCTTAATAAAATGGACCAATGTCCTATTTTTAACCAATAAAATTTCACTTTCAATGGAGAACTAGGTTTTCATAAAATGGGATCACTCATCCCGGTTTTCCTCAATCAATACTCAAAAACGGTTCTCCAACTCTTTTAAGTTGATAAAAAGGAACCAATGTTCCCAAAGTTCAAATAAATAACCCGATTTATTTATGTTGCATTTTAGTTCTTTTTCTGTGTTTATTTATTTACGTTTTCTTATTTTGGGGGATTGTTCTGTCCCAATTTTATTTTATTTTATTTTGCAATTTATTTTTGGGGGATTGTTCTGTCCCATTTTATTTATTTTGTAATTATTTATTACTTTATTTATCGCTTTTCAACATGAATGATGTGCGCTTTAAATTCAATGCATTAATCGTGTGAGATGAGGGATGAAATTTTATAATTTAAAAACTCATTTATAATCAACCAAGACATAAATAAGTGTGAAGTTCCGAACACCATCTCTGGTTTAGACCAATAAGAGGTTAAACTTTCCCAATTTCTTGTAAATTGGGTGGCGACTCCAAAATACCTCAAAAGTGCCTAAAGGTGTTATGGCAATGAATGGTCCTTTTCAATGTTCTATTGTGAAAGGAGGTGCCGAAAATATCTCATAACACCTATGATCGAAAAGGACGTGAACCTATCCCTCGAATCCTAAAAGCGGGTTCGGCGAGGGCCCTGCTGGGTTCGGCGCGCGTCACAGTCATCAAGCATAGTCCAGAGTCTAATTGACAAATACATATGTTCGTAATATCAATATTACCTCATACAATTCATATTATAAAGCATGCATTATAATTCAATCAACACACTTTAGCACTAATCAATATTCTAAAACATATCAGAATTAAATGTGGGACCATATTATGCCAATGATTAATGACGCATAATCTTAATTATGGAATGATACAATATACACTTAAGCATAGCATGTTATTCCTAGAGAAGGATCTGATTAAAAATATGCATAACATATTTTACATTTTATTATAACATGCTCGGGACTGAACAATCATGAACTTAGCATTCATAATTCCTTCGCATTCGAAATACGACATGCAATATAAATCAAAACAATTAACATATCTAAATCCAAACCATACAGTTTAAATCCAACAATCGTTTAACAGGATCCCTATAATCCAAAACTTATTCCAAAATACCACATATAACTTATCATGGATAACATATTATTAATCGCAAATAAATTAAGATAATCATTCATATAAGCGAGGTAATATAGCGCACAGTAAAGGAAAAGCCATATAAGAGCATATAGAAGTATGACATGTATCATACAGCAGTATAAGTCCATTCAGAAGAGGTATGAAATTCATTTTAGTTAAAAGTTTTCGAAAATAGAGATGACCGACCAAACGCACAGGATTGGCCGGTCACGAGTCGTGACTGGCCTCTCTGCCTAGTCACGAGTTGTGACTAGCAGTCACCACTCGTGACTGGCCTCTCTGGCTGGTCACGAGTCATGATTTGTAGTCACTACTCGTGGTTGGCCTCTCTGGCTGGTCACGAGTCGTGATTTGCAGTCACTACTCGTGACTGGCCTCTCTGGCTGGTCAGGAGTCGTGACTTGCAGTCACTACTCATGACTGGCCTCTCTGGCTGGTCACGAGTCGTGACTTGCAGTCACTACTCGTGCCAGTCCTCACTTGGCTGGTCACGACACACACGCACATAACGAAAACTGCAAATTCAACAGGATCGCGATTTTCCATTCCCAAAATTCCCAGAACTCAAAAAATCAATTCCAAAAATGACTCAAACAACTACAAATCCCATCTTACCTTCCAGTAGATTCCCAAACGATATAAACGGCATAAATACAACTTAATTCAGCAATCAAAACAACCAAAATCAAGCATAAACATATCCCAGTCTCTCAAGAATGCAAACCCTAAAAATTACATTAAGTTAAAAATTCAAGCAAATTTCTCAAAGAAATCCCAAACCTATAATCCTAGCTTCAAAACCACACTTCAAGCTTCAATCCTCCTTCGTTTCCTTGCCCTTAAGCTTCCTCTTGCAACCCACAGCTTGCACAAACATAAAAACCCACAAATTACTCTTCCAAAACCCTAACTCAAAATAGCAAAACCAGGAGAAGAGGAAGAAGAAGAACATGCAGGAAACCCTAACCCCAACTTACCTCTTCAAGCAATCTTCAAGCTCTACTAAGACACCAATTCACACACAGCCAAGGAAGGGAGAACAAGAAATAGGAAAAGGGAAAAAAAAAGAAGAGCAAGGAAGAGGAGAGGAGAGAGCAGAACGTAAAACGTGATCTGCTCCTCCCTCTCATTCTTTTTCTTTTTCTTCTTTTCCCACTAATTGCCCACCTACCAAGGCACATGGCAACCTCCTATTGGCTCCAACCAAAATATCTTGTCTTATTACTCTTTAATCCTTTGACAAACTTGCACTTTACTCACTAGCATAATTCTTTCCTTACAAACTTTAATTATCTTTTCAATTAGGTCCTTATCATCCAAATTCCATATGCACAAATTACCGAAATATCCATCACTTATCCGACTTAACTTGCCAAATCCGACTAGGCCCGATTTGGGGTGTGACAGCTCTGGTTCTGTTTATCAAGAAAAAGGATAGCACTTTGAGAGTGTGTATTAATTACCGACAAATTAACAAGGTTACGGTAAAGAATAAGTATCCATTGCCACGGATTGAGGATCTTTTTGATCAGCTACAAGGAGCTGGAGTGTTTTTTAAAATAGACTTGAGATCGAGTTATTATCAGTTAAGAGTCAAGGATGCGGATGTGGCAAAGACCGCTTTCCGAACGCGTTATGGTCACTATGAATTTTTGGTGATTCCATTTGGTCTTACTAACGTGCCCGCAGCTTTTATGAATTTGATGAACAGGGTATTCAGACAGTATTTGGATCATTTTGTTGTAGTGTTCATCGACGACATCTTGGTTTATTCAAAGGATGAAAAGGAACATGCGGAACACCTGAGATTGGTATTGCAAGTGTTGAGTGAACATCAGTTGTATGCCAAGCTTAGTAAGTGTGAGTTTTGGTTAAAAGAGGTGACATTCCTTAGACATGTGGTTTCGGTAGAAGGTATCCGAGTAGATCCGTCCAAGATTGAAGCTATTGTGAACTGGTTTCCACCGAAGTCTGTACCAGAAGTGAGGAGTTTTCTAGGATTGGCTGGGTATTATAGACGGTTTGTGAAGGGCTTTTCAGTGATAGCTTCGCCTCTGACTCGGCTTCTCAGAAAGGAGGTTAAGTTCTTATGGTCTGATAGGTGCCAGGCAAATTTTGAGTAATTAAAAGATATGTTGACTAAGGCTCCTGTACTTACTCAATCTATTTCGGGTAAAGAGTATACTATGTACAGTGATGCCTCGGGTGTAGGATTGTGTTCTTATGCAAGACGGCAAAGTGATCGCCTATGCTTCCAGGCAGTTGAAACCTCATGAGAAACACCATCCGACGCATAACTTGGAACTAGCAGCGGTAGTGTTTGCTCTTAAGGTGTGGCGGTGATCGGTGTTCAGCAAGTGTACCGAATCGACAAGTAATAAAGTGGGGTATAGTTAGGACCCCGAGTTATCGTACCCAAGGGAAAAAAGATTATCACATTAAATATCTATAGATGAGTGAATTTGAGATGTCCCCGATTTGTTTGGTGAAGAAAACTAAGCTAAGCAAGAAAAATAAATTAACAATAAAAAATAAAATTGTTCATCAAGAAATTACTCAAGGATGAAATTAAATACTTAGGAGATTCTATCCTCATAAATGTAATTGGAAATTTGTAAAACAATATAAACATGAAATTCTGGACAACCCAACTAAACCCAAGCTTTCCAAATGGAGTCAGTCACTCTAATTATATGACATCCCAAACCGGAATCAGCCACATAACTAGCCTATGCACGGGTCTAAAATCCTAAGTTCGGTTTATTTTCCCAATACGGAGTCAAATAACCTAGAACCCAAATATTTCACTCCTCACTCTAATTTTAAATCATAAAATTCTGTACTTCTAGATTCCCAAACGGAGTCGTATAAAAGATACACCAAAAATGATAGAAAACTGAGCATAAACAAATTACAAAAAAAATCAGATTTGAAATCAATCATCATTCCGGACTGAATCATAACCAAACCTAATGATCATTTTAATTGCAGAAAATATAACGAGAGAAATAAAAGAAATCATGAAAATATTCATTAAATCCAAATATCCAAATTACAAATATGATTCAAGAACTCCTAAGAATAAATAATTACTCTAACATCAATAATATAAACATAAAATATGGAAATTAAAGTTTAGAATACACCCTTGATGAGGGAGAAAATAGATCTTGAAGCTCTTGTTCTTCAACCTTGGAATCCACTTGAATCCCCAAAATATAAATCTAAGCTAAATTAATTTTAATTATTTAAGAATAAAATGGCAATTCAAAATTAAATCTAAACTAAAATAGCATATTAAAATAAAAATTAAAACCTAAAAATAAAATGAAAATAATGCTGGAAAACAAAAAAAAATCAAAACTAAGTCTAACTCCCCCTTAAGATGAACGGCGCTTTGATATTATAAGTAGAAGAAAAGCACAGCTGTGCTTTCACAAAGCACAGCTATGTCCGTTAGTAAGTAGCGCTTTTAGGGTTGCGTCGTGTGCACGATAACTGGTGGGAAAAGGCGCAGCACAGCTGTGCTGTTGGGCGAGAAAATGCGCGTCGCTGCTCCGTGTGCGCGCGCCTCCTGCTGCGTGACACAGCTGTGCTTTGCGAGGAAGCACAGCTGTGACGCTGGCTGCTCACGCTGATGCGCGCTCCCTTTGAAAGCACAGCTGTGCTTTAGTCAAATTTTGCCCTCTTTCACCAATTGCTTCTAAAATCAACCCCGAACCTCCAATTTAGCTCCGGATTAAAATAAAACACCTGAAAACATCCCAAATCTTATTAAAAGTTATAAAAACATTATAAACTAATAAAATTACAAAAACTAACTAATTAAAATTAAAATTAAATAAATAAAACGCATAATTATGCCAAGAATTAATCTAAAATATTAGTATAATTGCAACTTATCAACTACCCCAAACTCAAACCTTTACTCGTCCTCAAGTAAACTGAATGAACCACATTTTCAATCATTTCAATCTTAATAAAAGAAAATAAGGAATCATTCTTAATTAAGGAACAAGAAGATAGGCTTGTAAATACCAATGCTTACTAAATAACAAATAAACACAAGAACATACTAAAGAATTTCTGTTTGTGTGTGCCAAAGGCCAAAACAGAATTTTTATCTTTTCAAAATAAAACTTCTAAATACAATATTGGGAATAAAAATCAACTCGAATGCATGAATGCATTCATGGCTTTTCACTTAAAGCTCAAGAAACACCATATGCCTCTTCATACGTACCAAACCTTATTAGAAGGTCATCTCCACTAAATTGGACAAGACAAAACAAAGAATCAAGAGGTCTTATATTTTGGTTGTAACGTTAGGCTTAGGTAGATTGGCTAACAAAAGAAGATCAAGTCACTAGAGAAAAATGGCCACTACCTAAACAAAACCACAATCACCCAACTGTACTAATGAATATTCCCAACCCAATTACATACCATCAAAACAAAATTGGTCTTAAAGACACCTTAGTTCATCAAACTTAGCTCAAAATAATAGATGCCACAAAATATTCAACAATGATCATCACAAGGCACTAGTTCAAGTGTTATTAACTTTTGTACCCTAAACTCACATTTTGCTCAGTTAGCTAGGAAAAAATTGCAATGCTTCTTCTTCTTTTTCAATTTTTTTTTTAAGAAGCATAAAAACCAACTAGCCACTAACAATTTATGAAGTACTAAATTAATCCAAAAATCTCAACAAGAACTAAAATTGAGCTCTAATTTTGAAAATACCAATAAACAACTTTAATCACATACCTCCTTGTCAACCCCAAACTCATTTCTTTAAATGGGCTCAACTCTCCATTACACACACCAATCAATCTTCAAACAAAAATTACACCAAAAATTGATAAAAACTAAACTCCCTTTCACCCAAAATACAAACCCATCCTTACTAGAGTGGCCACTCTTCAAAGGGGAGGCAAAAATCATTTAAGGCTAAAGGTAGTTTTAATATGTGTAACAATAAAACAAGCACGCATTTAGCATACTAAAATAATAGGCTCAACAGGCTAACAAGAGACCATGAAATTGAGGTAGGAAAAGTCATTTAAAGTAGCTATTCAAAGAAGGATTGCCTAAATCATTTTCTAAGTTATACCTCATCTAGGAGTCGCTTCGATGGGTAATCAGAAAGGTTCTAGTGCTCTTAGTGAGTTTTCATCTAATCCCCTAATTGTATCTAGATTTTTCACAAATTTTAAAAACAGGCCCAAAGTGCTCAAAATTTAGAAATTGCAAAGTATAATCAAGGTTTATATACAGTCTAGCAAATAAAGATACAAACAAGACTATTTCTTACTCAACTTAAAATTGAATGAAACACAAATTTCTAAAACTGAGGTCAAAATTATTCACAATTGAGAACTACTAGAATGAAATAAAAATTTAAATCAAGGTTAAATTAATAAGAACAACCATAACAATATCCAGATAAAAACTTGGCATAAACACACCATAAATAAAATAAAAATAATTAAAAACTACTCAAAATTTAAAAAGTTACCCTAAAGATATAAAAAAAAACACACAACAAACTAAAAAGACACAATAAAACAGAACTGGTTTTGGTTTGAAAAGTTGAAATGGTACTCCACCCCAAACTCAAAATGTTGCACTATCCTCAGTCCAAGAAAGTGAAGCACACAAAGATATTTTTCAAAAATTTTCCCCCATGCTGTGCAAAAACTCATTGCAATTTAAAATTAATTGCAATCATCTCAAAAATAGCAACCATAAAATAATTACTGTGCAAAACTAAAAGCCATACAAAATTCCTGCATGCCACCTGTGCAAAATGAAGAAAACTCAAAACCTGTGCAAGAATCCAATAGTCACTGTGCAAAATGAAATACTCTGAAATTTGTGAGATTCATAGCCAACACAAATAATATCTATCCTATCACACGGCATTGGCTCAGCCACACAATTCCAAAATATAACAAAGTAAATAAAATCATACATTGCCTGACTACATCAATTTCATTGACTACAAAATAAATAGATTACAAAATCTGTTATGAAAGAATCACTTCCTGAAAGATATACAATATATCAATGTGGTGGTCATCTCAAATGTGGAGGAAATACAGTGGAAACAGGTGTAAAAAATCCATGAATCTCACTGCTCAACCTGTCTAACTGTGTAATAATCCTCTACTGAAAGGCTCCCAAGAATGCGTCTCTCCGCTCAGCTCCTAGGACCATATCTCTGCGCACCTGCTCCATCTGAGTCTCTATGGAAGACAATCGCTCCCAAGCTCTCTGCACTGACAGGTCCATGCCAGAGATCAACTGGTCACTCTAAAAAATAGCTGCTCTAACCTCCGCCAATCCTCTGCTCAACTCATCCAATCTCTCCCAAACCCTCTCTTGAAAGTCTGTCTGCTCCCTCCTGGACTCACTAAAAGAAGTTTGAAGCATGCTGATAGAAGTCTCAAACCGCGTCATTGATACTGTCATAGACTGCATCTCTGAAATCAAAGTTTGGACCATCGAAGCATCTAAATATGGAGCTGAGGGTGGAGGGGCTGTGGAAGAAGACGGCTCATCATGCCCCTGAGCATAGCGGCTCATATCTGGAGGGGAGAATGGAATGTCACTCCTCTGTCTCACCCTCTTACTAGAAGTAGTGGTTGTCGCTTTCTGTGGCGGAGGTGGTGGTGGAGCATCAATATCGGGATCAACTGGCTGGTGGCCACCATCGTCAGAATCGCCCTCTCTATCATTACCAGAGTCATGAGCATCTATCTCTTCTTCTCTCCTAAGTCTATATCCACTCTCGGAAGAAGGATCCTCTATAGGAATCCTATACCTGAGTACTACCTCCTCATCAATCAAGTACGATGACCTCAAAGCTGGTCCCATGTCAGGAGTAGGCAGATATAGGGCTCTCATAATCAAGGTGATCAACCCACCAATCCCGATCCTCTTCCCTGAAGTAGCTGTAGCTCTCTTCAGTTGCTTGCACAACCAAGGTACGGCATTAACTCATATGCCGGCCTCCATAGCATAAAGAAAAAATAAGTCTGGTGTGGTCACATTGCTAGGACACCCTGGTCGTATGAACACTGAAGAAGTCATCACTCTATGCAAGTACTGATAGACTGGAGAGCGGAGCTTTGTTGACTTGGTGTTTCTCGCATGAAAGTCCATATTGGGCTTCCTGATAATAGCCCAATGTGCAGCTGAATCACCCACAATGTGCACCTCTCCATCCACTGGCAACCTCAAGTATCTAGCCAGGTCAGAAATTGATAGAAAATAAGGAGTATTATTGACTCTAAACTGAATGGCATTTACATCATCCTTAGATAACCTTGGAGAGTACTGAAAAGTACTAAGAAACTCCAAGGTTATCATAGGATGAGTTGGACCATTCAGAGAAAAGAACTCCTCCCATCCAATATTCCTTAGCAAAGATAATACCCTCTCTTGAATGCCCAGGTCAATGAGTGTCTTCATACTCATAAACCTACTATAAATAATAATCTTTGCAGCCAACTTATTGAACAAAGTGCGCTGTGCTAGAGTCAACCAATCAGGAGGCATAATGGGCACTGATGGTTGCTTATCTCTGTTGTGAACCATGGTTCCTGAAAAAGAAAGTATAAACTTTATCCAAAACATTCTTAGTTTCATTAAGTGCAAACCACATATATGGCTAGATTGAAAGAATAATAACAAAACTCACCAGAACTTCATAACAGAAATTTGCAAAATAAATAAAATTTTCTAGCTAATGAAGATGCAAAATATGGACAATTAAGCATAAGGCAAAAGTATAAACAAAATGAAGTACAAAATCAATGCACAAGTTTAATCACAATTGGAAGATTGCACAAGTTAGAATTTAAACAAATTAAAAATGAAAACACTAGGTGGAGAATAAAAATAAGCACAAGTAATTAACCCTTGAAGTGTATATGCCAAAAATAATATAAATGCAATTTAATGGAAAATAAGAGAGAAATGCAAAGTTTACTTAATCACTGCGTCATTCACAACAAAAATATGTAGGAAAAATTCAAAGTTTCATGTAAATAAGAATGTGAAAAATTGGCATCCAAAACAACTCATCCTAATCCCATCAAGTCGGGATCTAGCAAACATGCATTTGTCTCAATTCAATCAAGCACAATATCATGCATTTAAACCACAAAGCTAAAAGCAGCAGCAAATACTTCTAAAACAAAATAAATGCCAAGCACAATCTCAAGCAATTTAAATTTAACGTGCAAAAGTTTCTTTCCATATTCATAAAATGCATAATGCCCCAATTATCTTAAAACAATTCAATTCAGAATTCTACAGCTCAAAATCCCAATATCAGCAAGCCACATTTCAAGACAAAACGCAGGAACACATCCCATCTAGCACAATGATTATTAAGCTCAAATTTAATTCTAATGGCATCCATCAACTCAACACTACTATAAGAGCAATTAAACAGGAGCACAGATATGAAATTAGGTTCAAAATAATTGCTCAATATCAAAATGTTAAGATAAATTCCAACTGTTGAAGGCGCCAAATCAGCAGTGAATAAATAACCTGATTTATGCAAAATGAATTTGAAAATATCCTCAACGGATCATAGGGACAGAGCTGGGCAGAATAAATTGATAAAAATGTTGAATTAATCATGTGATCAGTCCAAAATAGACATGAATTTCTCATTCAGGCATTTCATCAAACAGCTGGTGAGCATGATTACAACCAATTCTAAAGACCTATTTCTGTCCATGTTGGCCCAAAGAAGCAAAACACATCAAAAATTACCACTAACACAACAAAATTACCAATTGAGGATCAAGCACAGTCCACTAAATTGAAAAATAGAATGAGTAAGAATGAGGAAATTACATACCTGGAACTGTCGAATTGAGCTACTGACTTAAGAAATTTGGGAGATAAATAACGAGAAAGAGAGAGAGAGCTCTTAATTCTCAACCCCAAAAATCTAGAATTTTTGCAGACATTTTGGGGAGAAATCAGAATCGGTATAAAAAAATAGAAATGCAGAAAAATGATGAAAAGAATTCCATTAAGCTCTATGAAAATGCATTAAATCAAAATTACCTGAGGTGAGCTTGGGTTTCCAATGGAGATCAAAGAGAAAATTTTGAAAGAAATATTTAAAATGAAGAACAGGGGGAAACAGAGGAGAAAAGAAAAGAAGAAGAGAGGGAGCAGCGTCGAACTGAAACAACATTTTAAAAGGTTTGGAATAAAAGTACAGTTGTGCTTTTGAAATAAGCACAATGGTGTTATTACTCAATGCTACGTATCGGTAATTTTATAAATGAAAGTACAGCTGTGTTTTCGTGCTTTACCTGACACTGCTGCCCTGATGAAATGTATCTCACGGTGACAACAATTTTAATTGTCACTATGAGATAACTTGTAAATTGCTACTGTCCCACATCTACACTGCACAATTTTGCTCGCAAAATTTTTGAATTCTCTTATTGTTCTCCCTGTTAAATTCCAAAACAATAAACCAAACCAAAACCAATTAAAACAAAACAAAAAAAAAATTAAAAATCAACAAATTAAACATGAAAAACAACAAATTAACTTTCTAACATACCAAAAATTTAAAGAATATAATTTTATATAAATGTATATAAATTTTTTTTTTTAAGATTCAAAATAAACAACTAAAAATTAAAAACACAAAAACACATATGAATGAGATATAATTAAATAGGAAGGGTTAAGAAAAATAAAAGTTCTGGTTTATTGAGTCCCAGCTCGACTCATGTTACTCTCGGGTGGACGAGATTGTGAACCAAATAATGGTCTTTCCGGTTTTTGCTCCTCATTTTCCCCCATTAGTAAGAGAAAATCATCGAAAGCCACCAAGGTGGGAA
This sequence comes from Excoecaria cochinchinensis, assembly GCA_947683425.1. Lineage (NCBI taxonomy): Eukaryota > Viridiplantae > Streptophyta > Magnoliopsida > Malpighiales > Euphorbiaceae > Excoecaria > Excoecaria cochinchinensis. Next base: position 1,410,766 of record CANTUQ010000158.1, read on the forward strand.
TTTTCATGTCTTCGATGAAGTATGACTCCACCTTGGGTTCACTATAAATGAACTCTACCGGCTCTTCTAGCCTAAATAGATCCTTCAAATGGATTGAATCCAGTGCTTCCATTTGAGAATCACACAACTCTTGCTCCTTTGGTGTACTACCCTGCACAGAAAAATTGAATTTAGTTTCCAAACAAACACAAGATTCGTCTTCAACAATGATTGGCTCCTTTTTTTCTTCATGCAACCCATCATCAAAATTTCCAAAATTCTCGTTAAGCTCTATAGGTGCATGACTCAATTCACCACCATCTCTTTGTTCAACCGAAGAGACAATTAAAAGCTCCAACTTGGATTTCAAATTTTGGATCTCCAATGCTTGACTTCTTAATAGATTCCCTTGAGCCTTGATCCTCTCCTCTAGATAATTGATTGTAGCCTACCACTCCCCTTTTTTCGCATAAAATTGCTTTTCTCTGTAATACATGTAGTCTAGAAGACTTATGATTTTGGCAGAGTTAGACTCTTGTACTTCCCATTGAGAGTAAGGATCTTCAAAGGAAGGTGAATAGGTGACTGGTGAAGTTGAATACAATTGTTGTAACTCTTGCATCTCCCTCCTCATATCATTTACTTGAGCTTGCAAAAGGACCAACTCATTATCTTGAACACTATCTTACATCATTTTGAAAAGACCTCAAAATTTTCCTGCAAAGATAAACACCAAATTAAAACAAAGAAAAAAAAATAAAAATCTCAAACTAACTCAACTAAAGATATAAAACAAACAACACCGTTTTTCCCCGGCAACGGCGCTAAAAACTTGATCGGTGTTCAGCAAGTGTACCGAATCGACAAGTAATAAAGTGGGGTATAGTTAGGACCCCAAGTTATCGTACCCAAGGGAAAAATGATTTTCACATTAAATATCTATAGATGAGTGAATTTGAGATGTCCTCGGTTTGTTTGGTGGAGAAAACTAAGCTAAGCAAGAAAAATAAATTAACAATAAAAAATGAAATTGTTCATCAAGAAATTACTCAAGGATGAAATTAAATGCTTAGGAGATTCTATCATCATAAATGTAATTGAAAATTGGTAAAACAATATAAACATGAAATTCTAGACAACCCAACTAAACCAAAGCTTCCCAAACCGGAGTCAGCCACATAACTGGCCTATGCACGGGTCTAAAATCCTAAGTTCGATTTATTTTTCCAATACGGAGTCAAATAACCCAGAACCCAAATATTTCACTCCTCACTCTAATTTGAAATCATAAAATTCTGTACTTCTAGATTCCCAAACGGAGTCGTCTAAAAGATACACCAAAAATGATAGAAAACTGAGCATAAACAAATTACAACAAAAATCTGATTTGAAATCAATCATCATTCTAGACTGAATCATAACCAAACCCAATGATCATTATAAATGCAGAAAATATAACGAGAGAAATAAAAGAAATCATGAAAATATTCATTAAATCCAAATATCCAAAATACAAATATGATTCAAGAACTCCTAAGCATAAATAATTACTCTAACATCAAGAATATAAACATAAAATATGGAAAATTAAAGTTTAAAATGCACCCTTGATGAGAGAGAAAATAGATCTTGAAGCTCTTATTCTTCAACCTTGGAATCCACTTGAATCCCCAAAATATAAATCTAAGTTAAATTGATTTAAATTATTTAAGAATAAAATTGCAATTCAAAATTAAATCTAAACTAAAACAGCATATTAAAATAAAAATTAAAACCTAAAAATAAAATGAAAATAATGCTAGAAAACAAAAAAAAAAATCAAAACTAAGTCTAACTCCCCCATAAGATGAACGGCGCTTTGATATTATAATTAGAAGAAAAGCACAACTATGCTTTCATAAACCACAGCGGTGTCCGTTAATAAGTAGCGCTTTTAGGGTTGCGTCGCGTGCGCGATAACTGGTGGGAAAAGGCGCAGCACAGCTGTGCTATTGGGCAAGAAAATGCACGTCGTTGTTTCGTGTGTGCGCGCCTCCTATTGCATAACACAGCTATGTTTTGTAAGGAAGCACAGCTGTGACGCCGGCTGCTCATGCTGATGCGCGCTCCCTTCGAAAGCACAGCTGTGTTATTGAAAAGCACGGCTGTGCTATAGGCAAATGTTGCCCTCTTTCACCAATTGCTTTTAAAATAAACCCCGAACCTCCAATTTAGCTCAGGATTAAAATAAAACACCTGAAAACATCCCAAATCTTATTAAAAGTTATAAAAACATTATAAACTAATAAAATTACAAAAACTAACTAATTAAAATTAAAATTAATTAAATAAAACATATAATTATGCCAAGAATTAATCTTAAATATTAGTATAATTGCAACTTATCAGGCGGCATTATTTATATGGAGAGACTTGCAGGATCTTTACAGATCACAAAAGTCTGAAATATCTACTCACTCAGAAGGAATTGAACTTAAGGCAGCGAAGATGGATAGAGTTATTCAAAGACTACGACTGTATCATTGATTATCATCCAGGCAAGGCTAACGTAGTAGCAGATGCTTTGAGTAGGAAATCAGTGTCAGCTTTGTCTCTGAGTAGAGGAAGGTGGAGGTTTGATTCAGAAGAAGAGCTAATAGCTCTATTAAAGGCTAGACCGAGCTTGAAGCAAGTGATAGTGGATGCACAGTTGAGTGATCCGGTGTTGCAACATGCTTCTTGTAACAACCCAAAATAGGCCTAGTCGGAATCTGCGTTGTAAGTCAGAATATTTTGAGCATATCAGTAATTTTAGCAAAAGAAAATTTGGATAATAAGGATTTTATTACAAGGAATTAAATTAGTTAAGATAAGTGGAGGAAATTATATGGTTTTTATGTCATATATGGATGTAGGGTACTTTTGTTGAGGGATAATCTAGTAGTATTTGTGTATGGTAACTTGGATAAAAAAGTGTTTTATTGGAGATTATATGGTGTGAGTTAAGTTTGGTGCCTTGGATATTAGTCAAAGATGAGAGTAAAAAGGACCATTGGTTGAGTGACATGTGTAATGGTTGGTGGGAGCATTGAATCAGGATTTGAAAGGAGAAGAGAGAGGGAAGGAAACAGTAGCTTCCCGTAGAAGCCATTGGGATTTTGCCCTTTCCTTTCCCATGCCTCTCTCTCACTCTCTCATCCCCATTTTTCTGCTCTCTCAAGTCTTGCATGTGGGTATTCTTCCATCTTTAAGCTAGGGTTTTGGATTTGAAGGTTCCAAAAAGGTAAGTGGCTGTATTATTTTGGTTTGGAGATCTTCTTCTCCATCATCTTCTTCTTCATTTGGATTTGTAAAAGTGATATGGTTTTATTTTGCTTGGGTTAACTGGGTTTTATTTTGATTCGATTGATGCAAGAAGCTGAAGAAAAGAGAAAGGATAAAGGAAAAGGAAAGTTAGTGGATTAAAGTCAGTGGAAGTTGAGCTCCATTTCAGGTTTGGGAGTTTATTTGAAGTATATTGTCCATCTCATCTGGATCCTGTTATTGAGTTAAATGTTAATGCTATTTGTGTATTTGTGGTATATGAAATATATGAGTAAATAGCTAGTACATATGATATAGGATGATGGAGTTTTGAAACTGCATGAGTAAAATGACTTTGTGTATATGATTTATGATGATAGAGTTTTGATGTTTTACATGTGAAATTTTGAGATTAAGTACATGAGTATGAGCTCGAAAATTCTGGATTTTAATCTCTATAAATGTTATTTTGATGTGAAATGATATTGGTTGATTTGTATTATTATGGTTGTAAATGTGCTTTGGAGGCCAAAAAGGTATGCTTTTATATGTTTTGGCATGAAAAATTTGTTTGGGTATAGTTGGGTTTTGATTTTACTTCAATTTCTGGTTTTACGTTTCTGGAGATCGAGGAGAATCGATTCTGTCGCGAGCGCGATAGAACCGGCTCTTCTCCTTCTCATGGTGGTTTTCGCTCGGTAGATGTGAAAAAGGTTGTGAGAGGACTGTCACGAGTCGTGATTGAGGATCACGACTCGTGACCCTCTTCTCATGGAAGTCACGAGTCGTGAGGGAGAATCACAACTCGTGACCTCCTTTCCTGCAGAGCGTGGGCATCACGAGTCATGAGGAAGGATCACGACTCATGACCGTCCCTTCTTCTTGCGAGGCGGGACGCTCTAACGTCACGAGTCGCAATAGCTTGTGCAACTCATAACCGGCCTCTCTTCCCCTCACTGTCGCGAGCGCGACAGTGCGGTCTCTCCTGCCCTGTTTTGAAAAAGAGTTCAAAAGCTTCTTTTACATGGGTTTTCATTACATGACACATGATTTATCTTATTTGGCCTATTTTTTGATAGATATATGTTCTTAATTAGAGTTGTGCATAATTTATATGTCTTCATCATGATTAAATATATACTGTATACACGAAATTATACGTTCATACTTGGTTTATTCTCTATTATATGAATATTATTTTAGAACATGATTGAGTTGTTATTTGAGCCTGATAGTCATAGTAGTGGATAGATAAGCGCTTATCCAGGGTTAGAGTGTGAGTGCAGCTGCTATATGTTATTTCTTACATGAGGGCCCCGTTTGGGTCATATAAGATGTTTGAGGCCTCGGTCTCCGGTATACCTTCGGGTATACATGATTATAAAACATTTTGAGACTCATGTTTCCATATGCTTGGGATGATGTGTCCTATCAGTATCATTGGTACCCGTATTGTCACACCCCAACCTATACCATGGAGACTTCTACCCCGGTAGGGGAAAGAAGGTTGCCGATAGATAGGAGTGTCACATTACACATCAAAACATAAACTTCACAGTAAGTAAACAGATAGTACAAAGATAATATAAAGCTTATAAAAGAGAAGCACAGCGTTACTGAACAGGATAAATTCTTTCCTTCTATTATATATATTCATAAACGAAGTCTGTACACATTACAAAAGATTTCATATACAAGGCCCAAAGAATACTGTTCCATAGGGCACACAAAATATTACATCTTGTACAAGAAGACAGAAAAGCCTATACTATAAAACTTCGATCCCTAGCTGTGATGGCCTTCCCGATGCGGCACGCCTCGACCACTAATACCAAAATCTTCCACACCTTCACGGATAAAACACCCGTGCTAAGCGAAATCGCTTAGTGGGGAAAAACACAAAATGCAATACCGCCACTCACAGTGGCGTTAACAAACAATCACAGGCGAATGGCACAATTACTTGATAAGATGTCATAAATCAAGCTAACGCGTAATAGTACTGTAATCATGTTATTCTCAATAAGCAATAATTCAGAACTTATGCATAACATCCAATAACACTTTTTGCACCTGCTATATCAAGATAGTGGATAACGAGTACACATAGATACCCGGAGGTACTAGGAATATTCTCATAACACATAGATACCCGAGGGTATCAAAACAACCTTTTTATTCTTGTTCCAAAGTATTTTCATATAGAATCTTAGGTAAGATTCAACACAAAGATCACGAAGATCCATTCGGGGGACCTGATCAGGGTCCAAATCGTACACATGGCTGCAGCTACACATAACTCTATTAGGCATGTCTAACTATCCACTTATTCGACTCTAGCAAGTCATGCATAATCCAAGGCACATTTCTTTTCCACAACATATGTTTACATCATGTTTTATGCATGGTGTAAAACATATAACGCATTCACACATATATATATTATCCCCAATTCTAGAAATGACACAAATTGGAAGGTTAAACATTAAAATCATAAGAAAGAAAAAGAAATCAAAAGAAAATCCAGAGGTTGTTGCGCTCGCGACATCATCGCGCTCGCGACAGAGGTGAAGTTAGCCTCATGTCGCGCTCACGGCGAACCTCGTGCTCCCGTGGAGATGAAACAGATCTCACTGTCGCGCTCACGACAGTGAGTACCCGTCAAAGTTATCCCGGGCTCGCGACAGAAGCTTGGCCAAAACGGAGCTCTCTATCGCGATCGCGACGGTGAGTTCCTGCTGCGCACGCCCAGCCGTTTGCCGCTCGGCGCGCGCGGTGGAACGGAAATCACCGAGCTCTGTCGCGACCTCGCGACAGAGTCGGGATTTTCACTCCCAACGCCAAAATTGCAGAATTTCACTCTCCAATTTCACCCACTCACTCATTTGGTTCCAAAACTCAATTCTAAGTAAAATCATTCAATCAAACTATTAAATACAACTTAAAACATGTCCTTTAAACTCATTAATGTCATCAAAACAAGCAAAACTCAACAAAGAAATCCAAAAGTTCTTAACTAGCAATTTTTGGTTAAGAAACATATAAAATTTCCACATTTAACTCCATTCTTCACAACCCAAGCATCTCAACTCAAATTAAACAATACCCATAACTCATAGGAGCCAAAACACCCAATTCATATCATCAATAAGCATAATTCACCAAAATACACAAAATACCCAAAATACACAAATGTTCCCAAACCTGATTTCCTTCGCTCCTAATCTTGAGCTCCGCTTCCACTCGCTTTCTTTTTCCCCTTAGATGTTCTAGGAAGCTCCTCTGAACCATAAATCAAGCACAACCCGATTTAATTCTAACAATTTACACATAAATGAAAATCAAACCTAGAGAGGAGAAAAAGAAGAAGAATCTGAGATATTTCTAACTTAAACTCACCCTTTGAACTTATGAGACACAATCCAGCTAAACAATCACCCAAGGAAGAAGAGAAGAGCAGAAATATGCAAGGAAGGAGATGGAAAGATGGAGAAAAAAGGAAAAGAGAATGAAAATGGCGTGAGGGAGAGGAAGGCAACGGGAAAAAGGAAGAAGAACTAAAGTGGTTTACAGTTGTCCCCTCTCTCATCACCCATTAAATTCAACCCTATCCACTTGCCATGTGTCACTCTCTCATAGGAAATGATCCCACAAGCATACCCTACTCCCATACTCTCACTCACACACAAATAACATCACTTATTCACATCCTACTTCCCTATCCTATGCACCCACATTAACAAACCCCTCTCCTCACATAAACCCACACACTTAAATAAATTAACATGCATGCAACATCAAATGCACACAAGTACACACACACATAGATACAGACAGGCACATTCAGACTCAGTCAGGCTCAGACTACTAAGGCGGTTTTGGGGTGTTACAATACTCCCCCACTTAACAGAATTTCGTCCTCGAAATTCTCACCTGCTCCAAATAACTGAGGATACTGTAATCTCATAGCTTCCTCCGGTTCCCACGTAGCTTCCTCAACACCGTGGTACTGCCATAGGACTTTAACCAACGGTATCTGCTTATTCCGAAGCTGCCTGATTTCTCTATCCACGATCCTCTTTGGCTCTTCATCACATGAAAGATCTGACTGAACCCGGATATCTTGCAGTGGTAATACATGAGAAGGGTCTGATCGATATCGGCGAAGCATTGACACATGGAAGACATTATGCAATTTGGCTAACTCCATAGGCAAAGCTAACCGATACACTACTGGACCTACCTTTCCTAAAATCTCATATGGTCCAATAAAGCGCGGGCTTAGCTTGCCTTTCTTTCCAAAACGAAGAACTTTTCGCCACGGTGACACTTTCAAGAAAACCTTATCCCCTACCTCATACTGAATATCTCTACGTTTCAGATTAGCATAAGAACACTGTCTATCTTTAGCTGCTTTTAAATTCTGCCGAACAACCCTTACTTTCTCTTCCGTGTCTCTAACTATATCCGGACCGACCAAAGCCTTTTCTGATAGTTCAATCCAACAAACTGGTGTTCTGCACTTTCGTCCATACAAAACCTCGTAAGGAGCCATACCAATACTCACCTGGTAACTGTTATTATATGCAAACTCCATCAAAGACACATATCGATCCCAGCTTCCCGAGAACTCTAAAGCACAACCTCGAAGCATATCTTCTAACACCTGGATAACTCTTTTCGACTGCCCATCAGTCTGCGGATGGAATGCAGTACTGAAGTTTAACTGAGTTCCTAATGCTGCCTGGAGTTCCTTCCAAAACTTGGACGTAAAATAGGGATCTCGATCAGATACAATGGATAGCGGAATCCAATGAAGTCTGGCTATTTCATTCACATAAAGTTCTGCCAACTTGTCCATGGAGTAATCCAACCGAACTGGCAAAAAGTGTGCTGACTTGGATAACCGATCCACTATAACCCACACAGAATCATGCTTACGCTGTGTCATTAGCAGACCAGACACAAAATCCATCGTGATATCATCCCACTTCCACTGAGGAATGGGTAAGGGATGAAGTAATCCCGACGGTACTTGATGCTCGGTTTTCACTTGCTGACAGGTAAGACACTTTGAAACAAATTCCGTTATACTTCTTTTCATGCCTGGCCACTAATAAAATTGTTTCAGATCCCTATACATCTTGTCACCTCCCGGATGCATAGTGAAGACCGATAAATGAGCCTCTTGTAATAGCTTTTTCCTTAACTCGCCTACATCAGGTACACATAAACAGTCTCCCTGTTTAAGTACCCCATCACTATCAACCCGGTACTCGGACTGCTTGCCATCTTTCACTGCTTGATATACCCGCTGTAGCACATGATCTTCTAACTGTGCCTTCACAATCTCTTGCCTCAGACGTGGCTTAACTTTAAGCTGAGAAACTAAAGTACCTTCAGAATCAAACCTCCATCTACCTCGATTAAAGAGCAATGCAGACATAGATTTCCTACTGAGGGCATCTGCCACCACATTAGCCTTGCCTGGATGGTAGTTGATGATGCAATCATAATCTTTAAACAACTCTAACCATCTTCGTTGTGTCAAATTCAACTCTTTTTGTGTCAAAAAATACTTAAGACTATTGTGGTCGGTAAAAATCCGGCATGTTTCCCCATACAAATAATGCCGCCACACTTTAAGTGCAAATACTACTGCCGCCAATTCCAAATCGTGAGTCGGGCAGTTCTGCTCATGAGGCTTCAACTGTCTCGACGCATAGGCTACAACTTTACCCTCTTGCATCAAAACACAACCTAAACCAATCCCGGAAGCATCACTGTACATGATATATTCTTTACCCGAAACCGGCTGTGTAAGCACAGGAGCTTTAACTAACATCTCTTTCAGCTGATCAAAACTGGCTTGACACTTTTCAGACCACACAAACTTAACTTCTTTCCGAAGTAGCCTGGTCAAAGGAGAGGCTAACACTGAAAATCCCTTAACAAAACGTCGATAATAACCTGCCAAACCCAGAAAACTTCTTACCTCTGGCACATTCTTCGGAGGCATCCAATTAACAATTGCCTCAATTTTACTCGGATCCACGTGTATACCATCTTTTGAAACAACGTGTCCAAGAAAAGCCACTTCCTTTAACCAAAACTCACACTTGCTGAGTTTCGCATAAAGCTGATGATCTCTTAGCATTTGCAGTACTAACCGAAGATGCTCCTCATGATCCTTTCTATCTCTTGAATATACTAAAATATCATCGATGAACACCACAACAAACTTGTCCAAATACGGTCGAAAAACTATGTTCATCAAATCCATAAAGGCTGCAGGCGCGTTGGTCAAACCAAAAGGCATCACTAGGAATTTATAATGACCATAACGCGTCAGGAAAGCTGTCTTTGCCACGTCTACCTCTTTTACCCTCAACTGATAATAACCCTATCTTAGGTCTATCTTGGAGAACACACCAGCTCCTCACAACTGATCAAAGAGATCCTCAATCCTCGATAAGGGATACTTATTCTTTACAGTCATTTTATTAATCTGCCTATAATCAATACACATTCGTAACGTTCCATCCTTTTTCTTGACAAACAACACTGGAGCACCCCACGGCGACACACTAGGCCGAATAAACCCTTTATCCAACAACTCCTGCAAATGACTTTTCAACTCTTTCAGTTCCAACGGAGCCATCCGGTAAAGAGCCTTAGAAACTGGAGCTACCCCTGGTACGATCTCTACTGACAGTTCAACCTCTCTTTCAGGAGGTAATCTAGGTAATTCTTCCGAAAAAACATCCACAAAGTCTCTGACTACAGGAATATCCTAAATTTTCACTTGTCCCCTCCGAGAATCTAACACCAATGCCAAAAATGCTTCACATCCCTTTCTAATGAACCTTCTTGCTTTCATTGCCGAAATCACATTATGTAAAGAGCTGCTCCCCATACCCTTCACAATCACAGACGGTTGATCCCTACTATTCAGTACCATCACCTTTCTATGGCAATCCACTACGGCCCGGTGCTTATCTAACCAATCCATACCCAGAATGACATCAAACTCATGGAACGACAAACAGATCAAATCCACAGCAAACTCCATACCCTGAATCTTTAAAGGACATGCCCGACACACCCGATCTACCATAACACTTTGTCCCAACGGGCTAGATTCACAAATCTCATACCCCAACTTTTCCTCATTTCCCAAACTATCCCATATCTTACCAGAACATACATAAGAATGGGTGGAACCTGGGTCAATCAAAACATAAACTTCAAAACCAAGCAAAGAGAACTTACCGGCAATCACTTCTGGAGCATTCTGTTCCTCTCTGGCCTTCATAGCATAAGCCCTCCCAGAAACCGGTACAGGACGATCCACTGTTTCTGAGGGTTCTCTACCACGAGGCCGACCACCACGACCCCTTCCTCTACCTCTATTACGGCTGCCTTGGGATACATTGGACCCAGCTCGACTAACTTCTTATTACCCCATAGGACTCTCATACCGACTTGGACAATTCACAAGGAAGTGGTCCGTGGAGCCACATCTAAAACAACCTCCCGTTAACCACCGACACTCACCCCAATGTAACTTATTACAATGAGTACAACGGGGAGCTCCTTCACCTCTACCTGCGCCCGATCCCCTAGAAGAGCCCTATCTTCTCCCTCTAGAGGCTGGACTAGCAACAGACTCATCAATATGGTTTCCTTGGGACTCTCTTGGTCTCTTACCTGAAGAAGATCCACCCCTAAAAGACTTCTTTCTCTGAGCTTTCTCTCTCAAGATGGTCTCTGAATGCTCCGCCCTCAAGCCTGCTTGAACCAACTGATAGTACCTAACATTCAGGGCCGACATCAGAGAAACTAGCATCACTTTCAAAGATTCATTCAAACCTAACTCAAAGTGTTGACACTTGAACTCATCTGTAAGAACCCTTGGCGGTGCATATTTGCTAAGCTTAGTGAACTCATTTTCATACTCAGCCACTGACATCGTCCTTTGCTTCAGACTTAGAAACTGCGCCCACTTGGCGTCTTTGTATGCCTTAGTCACAAACCGATCCTGAAACTCGTTCTCAAAGAATTCTCAGGTCATAGGGTCAGGAATCTGAGGTTGACTAATCACTAACCTCCACCAATCATAAGCAGAGCCTTGCAGCAAGGACTCGGCACATTCCACTGCTTGGTCAGGTGGACACTTAACCTCCCTTAACACTCTTTTTATCTTTTCAATCCACATCTCCGCTTTATCGGATTCATCCAAACCCGTACCAAAGAAATCCTCCGCTCCATGCTTTCTCAATTTCTCAATAGGTGCTACCGGTGCCATCACTCTTTCAAACATTCTAGCTATATCCTGTGAAACTTTAAGCATTGCCTCCAACGGAACCATAGGCACTTCAGGTTGTCCCCTAGGAGGCTGAGTCGGACTCCCAACTGATGGATCTCGCTCAGGAGGATTCACACTCCCAGCTGAACCCTCCAGCATCTTATGCGAGGACTCTATCAACTACAAAACATAGACGCAATGCACATCAGGCCAACACAGCTCTAACAGACTCACTAACATACTTAGACCCAGAAACATCCAAACCAAATGCTCTGATACCACCAAATGTCACACCCCAACCTATACCATGGAGGCTTCTACCCCGGTAGGGGAAAGAAGGGTCCCGATAGATAGGAGTGTCACATTACACATATCAAAACATAAACTTCACAGCAAGTAAACAGATAGTACAAAGATAATATAAAGCTTATAAAAGAAAAGCACAGCGTTACTGAACAGGATAAATTCTTTCCTTCTATTATATATATTCATAAATGAAGTCTGTACACATTACAAAAGATTTCATATACAAGGCCCAAAGAATACTGTTCCATAGGGCACACAAAATATTACATCTTGTACAAGAAGACAGAAAAGCATATACTATAAAACTTCGATCCCTAGCTGTGATGGCCTTCCCGATGCGGCACGCCTCGACCATTAATACCAAAATCTTCCACACCTGCACGGATAAAACACCCGTGCTAAGCGAAATCGCTTAGTGGGGAAAAACACAAAATGCAATACCGCCACTCACAGTGGCGTTAACAAACAATCACAGGCGAATGGCACAGTTACTTGATAAGATGTCATAAATCAAGCTAACGCGTAATAGTACTGTAATCATGTTATTCTCAATAAGTAATAATTTAGAACTTATGCATAACATCAAATAACACTTTTTGCACCTGCTATATCAAGATAGTGGATAACGAGTACACATAGATACCCGAAGGTACTAGGAATATTCTCATAACACATAGATACCTGAGGGTATCAAAACAACCTTTTTATTCTTGTTCCAAAGTATTTTCATATAGAATCTTAGGTAAGATTCAACACAAAGATCACGAAGATCCATTCGGGGGACCTGATCAGGGTCCAAATCGTACACATGGCTGCAGCTACACATAACTCTATTAGGCATGCCTAACTATCCACTTATTCGACTCTAGCAGGTCATTCATAATCCAAGGCACATTTCTTTTCCACAACATATGTTTACATCATGTTTTATGCATGGTATAAAACATATAACGCATTCACACATATATATATTATCCCCAATTCTAGAAATGACACAAATTGGAAGGTTAAACATTGAAATCAAACGAAAGAAAAAGAAATCAAAAGAAAATCCAGAGGGTGTCATGCTCGCGACGTTGTCGCGCTCCCGACAGAGGCGAAGTTAGCCTTCTGTCGCGCTCACGGCGAACCTCGCGCTCCCGTGGAGATGAAACAGATCTCACTTTCGCGCTCGCGACAGTGAGTACCCGTCAAAGTTATCGCGAGCTCGCGACCAGGCGCGTGCTCGCGACAAAAGCTTTGCCAAAACGGAGCTCTCTGTCGCGATCGGATATCGTCACGATCGCGACAGTGAGTTCCTGCTACGCACGCCCAGCCGCTCGCAGGCGCGCACGGTGGAACGAAAATCATCGAGCTCTATCGTGACCTCGCGACATCGTCACGCTCGCGACAGAGTCGGGATTTTCACTCCCAACGCCAAAATTGTAGAATTTCACTCTCCAATTTCACCCACTCACTCATTTGGTTCCAAAACTAAATTCTAAGTAAAATCATTCAATCAAACTATTAAATACAACTCAAAACATGTCCTTTAAACTCATTAATGTCATCAAAACAAGCAAAACTCAGCAAAGAAATCCAAAAGTTCTTAACTAGCAATTTTTTGTTAAGAAACATATAAAATTTCCACATTTAACTCCATTCTTCACAACCCAAGCATCTCAACTCAAATTAAACAATACCCATAACTCATAGGAGCCAAAACACCCAATTCATATCATCAATAAGCATAATTCACCAAAATACACAAAATACCCAAAATACACAAATGTTCCCAAACCTGATTTCCTTCGCTCCTAATCTTGAGCTCCTCTTCCACTCGCTTTCTCTTTCCCCTTAGATGTTCTAGGAAGCTCCTCTGAACCATAAATCAAGCACAACCCGATTTAATTCTAACAATTAACACATAAATGAAAATCAAACCTAGAGAGGAGAAAAAGAAGAAGAATCTGAGATATTACTAACTTAAACTCACCCTTTGAACTTATGAGACACAATCCATCTAAACAATCACCCAAGGAAGAAGAGAAGAGCATAAATATGCAAGGAAAGAGATGGAAAGATGGAGAAAAAAGGAAAAGAGAATGAAAATGGCATGAGGGAGAGGAAGGCAACGGGAAAAAGGAAGAAGAACTAAAGTGGTTTACAGTTGTCCCCTCTCTCATCACCCATTAAATTCAACCCTATCCACTTGCTATGTGTCACTCTCTCATAGGAAATGATCCCACAAGCATACCCTACTCCCATACTCTCACTCACACACAAATAACATCACTTATTCACATCCTACTTCCCTATCCTATGCACCCACATTAACAAACCCCTCTCCTCACATAAACCCACACACTTAAATAAATTAACATGCATGCAACATCAAATGCACACAAGTACACACACATATAGATACAGACAGGCACATTCAGACTCAGTCAGGCTCAGACTACTAAGGCGGTTTTGGGGTGTTACACGTATCCACTAATTAACGAGTAATCAGGCTATTACTTGAGTTTAGTACATGCAATGGTTTTATGAAGCTAATAGTTATATAAAATGAATATATGTTACATGTATCTATATATGCGTTGTGACGTGGTGAAACGTAACTCGTGTATTCGAATTTGAATGGTTTATTCTCCCAATATACTTGAGTTGATGAACAATTGTTATATACTTGAGTAGTATATGTTTCTATGCCTTTGTTATTATTATGTTTATATATATAAAAATATATGTTATTTGCGATTATATGTACATGCATGTGTTGTTCCTCCCCACTAAGCGTTATCGCTTAGCATGGGCTCTTTTCCCGTGTAGGTGGTAGGTTCTTTTTGGGAGTCGGACATCTACAGGTCGGCCATTAGAAGTCTAGAATATGAGTTATTTTGTCTTCTGCTGTATTTTTGTATATGGAGTATGATTTTGGAAATGAAATTTCTGTAAAGGATTATTTTGTATAAGTATTTATTTACAAATCCCTTTTTGTAAAATGATATGACCATATTATTATATGTATATGGATTTATTATCTTTGGATGTACTTATTTTCTTAACATGCTTTGAGTATATGTATGCGTTTATGTGAGTTGTGCACGTGGTGCCCCGGCATCCTTCCAATGGGGGTATCGAGGTGTTAAATTTAGTGGTATCAGAGCACTGGTTTGGTCGGTTCTGGTCCTATGTGATTATTTGAGTATAGAGTCTTTGCATAAGAGTCTGCCTAGAGTTGTGGCCTAATGCAGATGTTGTTTTGTGTAGTGTCTAGATGGAGTCAGATCCAAGTGAGTATATGGGCGATATGGGGGAAAGTGTGAATCCGGTTGGGAGTAATCCGGTCAGTCAAGATAGGCCTGCATGTGAGCGTGCACCAGTGAAAGGTCAAGGTTTCGATCCGACATTGGTACAAGGCTTACTGCAAGTGGTAGACAGATTGACCGCTCCTAAGGCTCCTTCTGAGCTTATAAGGAAAAGGGGAGCAGAGGAATTTCATGGAACCTCTTTAGACGAGTCGGATGTGGCAGAATTCTGGTTGAAGAGAACTGATAGGATTTTACAAGAAATAGCTTGCCCTCCGCAACAACGAGTTACCTATTGCAGGGATCAGCATATGATTGGTGGAATCTTGTGCTCCTCAGTCCCCAGAGACCAGCTGAACTGACATGGGAATTCTTCGTGGCAGAGTTTGAGCAGAAATATGTGACCAAGGCTTACCGAGAAGCAAAATGGAATGAGTTTATCAATTTAAAATAGAGGAATCTATCGGTCAGCGACTATGAGAAAGAGTTCAGTCGATTAACCAAGTATGTGCCTAAACCGCTGTTGACGAAAGACTTTAAGTGCCAGCATTTATAGGGTGGATTAAGAGAAGTCATTAGAGGTCCATTGTCGGCAATGGCAGTTATGCATTCGATTGGATACTATCAGTTGGTAGTTACAGCGATAAAGTTGGAAGAATCCGAAATGGTAAATCAGAGAATAGAACAGAAGAGGAGAGCACTTGATGGTGGTGTTGCTAGTAACAAGAGGTCAAAAGGTGCTCCAATTGACCAAGGAACTAGAGGGACTGCCCAAATGCCTTCTGAGGTGGAAAGTGTAGCACCGCTCACGAGTAGAGGAAATAAAGCACCGGAGTGTGAGCATTGCCGAAGGTAATCATTGGGGTACTTGCCGTAAGATCACGAGTGCATGTTTTTAATGTGGAAGCAAGGAGCATCGGTTTGCTAATTGCCCCGATCGACAAGAGAATAAGAGCCAGCAAGAAAGCAAAGTGAATGGAGGTAAATCGAATGCAACCAGAGGCAACCGAGACCGAAGCAGAGCTCCTCAGGCGGCATCAGAAACTGTGCATTGGCCAAGGACTACGGGAGAGTATGCTCCAGCTAGAGTGTATGCAATGATTGGAGAGGATACTCCAGAAGTTGCAGGACCTTCCGGTAAGTTGTGCTATTAGCCTTTGTTAAGTTCAGTTTTGAGTTTTGGGTTGTTGGATATAAGTGGTTAGCGAAAAAATTTCGAGGACGAAATTTCTTAAGGGGAAGTGATTGTAACAACCCAAAATAGGCCTAGTCGGAATCTGCGTAGTAAGTCGGAATATTTTGAGCATATCAGTAATTTTAGCAAAAGAAAATTTGGATAATAAGGATTTTATTGCAAGGAATTAAATTAGTTAAGTTAAGTGGAGGAAATTATATGGTGTTTATGTGATGTATGCATGTAGTGTACTTTTGTTGTGGGATAATCTAGTAGTATTTGTGTATGGTAACTTGGATGAAAAAGTGTTTTATTGGAGATTATATGGTGTGAGTTAAGTTTGGTGCCTTGGATATTAGTCAAAGATGAGAGTAAAAAGGACCATTGGTTGAGTGACATGTGTAATGGTTGGTGGGAGCATTGAATCAGGATTTGAAAGGAGAAGAGAGAGGGAAGGAAAAGAGTAGCTTCCCATAGAAGCCATTGGGATTTTGCCCTTTCCTTTCCCACGCCTCTCTCTCACTCTCTCATCCCCATTTTTCTGCTCTCTCAAGTCTTGCATGTGGGTATTCTTCCATCTTTAAGCTAGGGTTTTGGATTTGAAGGTTCCAAAAAGGTAAGTGGCTGTATTATTTTGGTTTGGGGATCTTCTTCTCTATCATCTTCTTCTTCATTTGGATTTGTAATGGTGATATGGTTTTGTTTTGCTTGGGTTAACTGGGTTTTATTTTGATTTTATTGATACAAGAAGCTGAAGAAAAGAGAAAGAATAAAGGAAAAGGAAAGTTAGTGGATTAAAGTCAGTGGAAGTTGAGCTCCATTTCAGGTTTGGGAGTTTATTTGAAGTACATTGTCCATCTCATCTGGATCCTGTTATTGAGTTAAATGTTAATGCTATTTGTGTATTTGTGGTAGATGAAATATATGAGTAAATAGCTAGTACATATGATATAGGATGATGGAGTTTTGAAACTGCATGAGTAAAATGACTTTGTGTATATGATTTATGATGATAGAGTTTTGATGTTTTGCATGTGAAATTTTGAGATTAAGTACATGAGTATGAGCTGGAAAATTCTGGATTTGAATCTCTGTAAATGTTATTTTGATGTGAAATGATATTGGTTGATTTGTATTATTATGGTTGTAAATGTGCTTTGGAGGCCAAAAAGGTATGCTTTTATATGTTTTAGCATGAAAAATGGGTTTGGGTATAGTTGGGTTTTGATTTTACTTCAATTTCTATTTTTACGTTTCTAGAGATCGAGGAGAATCGATTCTGTCGCGAGCGAGATGCCATCGCGAGCGCGACAGAACAGGCTCTTCTCCTTCTCGCGGTGGTTTTCGCTCGGCAGATGTGAAGAAGGTTGTGAGAGGACTGTCACGAGTCGTGATTGAGGATCACGACTCGTGACCCTCTTCTCATGGATGTCACGAGTCATGAGGGAGAATCACAACTCGTGACCTCCTTTCCTGCAGAGCGTGGGCATCACGAGTCGTGAGGAAGGATCACAACTCGTGACCGTCCCTTCTTCTTGCGAGGCGGGAGGCGCTAGCGTCATGAGTCGCAATAGCTTGTGCAACTCGTGATCGGCCTCTCTTCCCCTCACTGTCGCGAGCGCGACAGTGCGGTCTCTCCTGCCCTGTTTTGAAAAAGAGTTCAAAAGCTTCTTTTACATGGGTTTTCATTACATGACACATGATTTGTCTTATTTGGCCTATTATTTGATAGATATATGTTCTTAATTAGAGTTGTGCATAATTTATATGTCTTCATCATGATTAAATACATACTGTATACACGAAATTATACGTTCATACTTGGTTTATTCTCTATTATATGAATATTATTTTAGAACATGATTGAGTTGTTATCTGAGCCTAATAGTCATAGTAGTGGATAGATAAGCGCTTATCCAGGGTTAGAGTGTGAGTGCAGCTGCTATATGTTATTTCTTACATGCGGGCCCCGTTTGGGTCATATAAGATGTTTGAGGCCTCGATCTCCGGTATACCTTCGGGTATACATGATTATAAAACGTTTTGAGACTAATATCTCCATATGCTTGGGATGATGTGTCCTATCAGTATCATTGGTACCCGTATCCACTAATTAACGAGTAATCAGGCTATTACTTGAGTTTAGTACATACAATGGTTTTATAAAGCTAATAGTTATATGAAATGAATATATGTTACATGTATCTGTATATGCATTGTGACGTGGTGAGATGTAACTCGTGTATTCGAATTTGAATGGTTTATTCTCCCAATATACTTGAGTTGATGAACAATTGTTATATGCTTGAGAAGTATATGTTTCTATGCCTTTGTTATTATTATGTTTATATATATATAAAAATATATGTTATTTGCGATTATATGTACATACATGTGTTGATCCTCCCCACTAAGCGTTATCGCTTAGCACGGGCTCTTTTCCCGTGTAGGTGGTAGGTTCTTTTTGGGAGTCGGACATCTATAGGTCGGCCACTAGAAGTCTAGAATTGGAGTTATTTTGTCTTCCGCTGTATTTTTGTATATGGAGTATGATTTTGGAAATGAAATTTCTGTAAAAGATTATTTTGTATAAGTATTTATTTACGAATCCCTTTTTGTAAAATGATATGACCATATTATTATATGTATATGGATTTATTATCTTTGGATGTACTTATTTTCTTAACATGCTTTGAGTATATGTATGCATTTATTTGAGTTGTGCGCGTGGCGCCCCAGTATCCTTTCAACGGGGGTATCGGGGTGTTACACTTCTCGCATGGTTAGAGATGGTAAGCGGATCGAATTCTCTATAGACAGTGAGGGAGTGCTCAGATTTGGGAATCGGTTGTGTGTGCCTCATGTGGAGGAAGTAAAAAGAAGGCTTTTGCAAGAAGCTCATTCGTCGGTTTTCACGATGCATCCAGGAGGAAATAAGATGTACAAAGACCTAAAACAATTCTATTGGTGGGCAAGTATGAAGAAGGATATAGTAGATTTTGTTTCGAAGTGTCTGGTGTGCCAACAGGTGAAAGCTGAACATCAAGTCCCGACGGGCTTGTTGCATCCCTTACCCATTCCTCAATGGAAGTGGGACGATGTTACGATGGACTTTATAGTCGGATTTCCTTTGTCGCAACGTAAGCATGATTCGGTTTGGGTGATAGTCGACCGATTGACGAAATTAGCACACTTTTTACCAGTTCGGATAGATTATTCTATGCACAAGCTGGCTGAGATTTATGTGGATCAGATAGTGAGGCTTCATGGAGTTCCAGTTTCTGTTGTGTCTGATTGGGATCCGAGGTTTACCCCCAAGTTTTGGAAGGAGTTACAGTTGGCTTTGGGTACTCGGTTAAACTTTAGCACAGCATTTCACCCTCAGACGGATGGTCAATCGAAAAGAGTTATTCAGATTCTGGAAGACATGCTTCAGGGATGTGCTTTGGAGTTTTCTGGTAGTTGGGATAGATATGTGTCCTTAATGGAGTTTGCATACAATAATGGCCATCAAGCGAGTATCAGGATGGCTCCTTATGAAGCTCTCTATGGACGGAAATGTAGAACCCCAGTGTGTTGGACAGAGTTATCAGAACAATTAGTTGTGGGTCCAGAATTGATTAGAGACACGGAAGAAAAGATATAAGTGGTGCAACGGAATTTGAAAGCAGCTAAAGATAGGCAACGATTTTATATTGACTTGAAGTGAAGGGACATTCGTTATGAGGTTGGCGATAAAGTATTCTTGAAAGTTTCACCTTGGTGGAAGGTTCTTCGGTTTGGTAAGAAAGGGAAATTAAGTCCTCGGTTTATTGGACCGTATGAGATTCTGGATAAGGTTGGCCCAGTAGCTTGAGTTAGCTAAGTTACACGATGTTTTCCATGTGTCTGTGCTCCGCCGCTACCGATCTAATACATCTCATGTGTTGCAAGTGAAAGATATTCGGGTTCAGCTAGATTTCTCATTTGATGAAGAACCGAAGGAAATTTTGGCTAAGGAGATCAGACAGCTCCACAGTAAGCAAATTCCATTGGTTAAGGTACTCTAGAAGCACCATGGAATTGAGGAGGCAACCTGAAAACCAGAAGCAGTTATGAGAGCTCAGCATCCTCAGTTATTTAGATCAGGTGAGAATTTCGAGGATGAAATTCTGTTAAGGAGGAGAGTGTTGTAACGCCCCGTAAACACCCTAGTAGTATGAGCCGTTTGAATGTGTGATTTTGTGTGTGTGTTTAAGTGTGGAATGTGTTATTATGTATGTGTATATGATTTAAATTGAAGTATTATGTGTCGTAGAGTTGTGTTTGGGTGTGAGTGAGCATATGGGAGTAGGGTATGTTTAGTGAGGTTAGGTTTGTGTGTTTGTGAGAGGATTGGCTTTGTGTATGTCTTGGGGTAGCCTTCCAATAGGGGGCTGCCATGTGGCATTAGAGTGGGTATGTGAGTGAGGAGAGAGGTGAGAAAAGTCAAATTTCCCTTCTCCTTTCCCGTTTCCTTTCTTCTTCCCGTTCCTCTTCTTCCTCTTGTCTTCTTCTTAAATTTCTTGCAATCCTTCCTCTTTAGCTGTAATCTTGGTGAGTTTGGGGTTATTTTGAGTTGTTCTAGGTAAGTATTAGCTTATTATTCTTCTTCTTTCCCTTGTTCTCTCTTAATTTGGGTATTTGGGTTTTGTGGGGATTTGAGTTTTGAAGTTGTTTTGATGTTTATTTTCTCAGAAAACCCTCCTAGAGAGTCCAAAGGCAAGGAAATCGCGAGTGGAAGCGGAGCCAGAGATTAGAGTTGAAGGATTTAAGGTTTGGGAACATTTGTGGTTTTGTGTGTGTTTGTAAATTTTTATGCTTTTGTTCTTCTTTGGATTTTCTAGAAAATTTGCATGTTGAGGAAGTTCTATGGTGGTTGTTTTGCTATAAGAATGTGATGTTGTGCTGGTAATGTTTAATTGTAAGTTTGTTGGGTTAAATGCTTTGTGGGTTGACTTGGGTTAGTAATTATGTTTATAATATATTCTTGAGTGTTAAGAGCTTTAAAGGGGTGAGTTTTTAAGTTGGTGTTGATGTTTGGAATGCTAGTTTTAAGTGAGTGTTTTTGGTGTGTGTGAGTTGGGATGATTTTGGGTTGATTTCGGGAGGAATTCTGGGTTTTTGGCGATCCACATGGCAGTATGGTTTGCCATACCCCCGTGTAAATCGTGAGATTTGCCCAGAATTTGAAGGCCGTGATTTTACACGGCGGTAAGGACATTCCATACCGCCGTGTAAAGTCATTCTGCCTTAGTGTATTTTTGGGCTGTGCACTTTACACGGCGGTATGGCTTTGCCATACCCCCGTGTAAAATGTCTTACACAGTGGTAAGACAATGCCATACCGCCGTTTAAACTGCTTCTACCCAGCTTTTGAAGTTTTCTGATTTTTCTTCGTTTTCGTTGCTTTTTCATTATTCATTGGTTTTAAATATTATTTAGTATCATTTCATGTATCTAATATCATTAGATTGTATTTTGATATGTCAAGTTATAGTAAATGTGAAGTATAGTGAATGTATGTATTAAGTTTATGGTTCTTTATTTTTAAAGCATGTGTTATACCTTGAGTATGATATGGAATTATGCATAACCTTCGAAAGTCAAATTAAGTGGATAATAGGCATGCCTATAGAGTTTAGTTTACTGTAGCCATGCATATACATTTTGGACCCTGATCAGGTCCCTGAATTGGATCCATGTGATCCCCATTTAACTTGAATCTTGCTTAAGATTCCATACGAAATTGTTTTGAAATAAAAAGAAAAGGCTAATTTTGATACCCTCGGGTATCCATGCATTTCGAATGATTATGCGTTACTCGTTATCCACTAATTTTGAATAATCAGGTCTTTTATTGTGATTATGAGTTTGATTTTGGCACTGTGTGATTGATTGTATGGTGAAAGATCTTATTATCTTGGGTATGATGAATTGTTTGAGTATTGATTTAAGTATGTGACATGTGTATGTGAATTGTATCAACATCCACTGTGAGTGGTCATTTTTCATTGTGCTTTTCCCAACTAAGCGTATTCGCTTAGCACGGGTGTTTCATCCGTGCAGCAGGGTGATCTATTTCTGAAGGGCTGACACAACTAGGAGAAAGATTTTGTATTTCTGGATTGTACTTCTTTTTGCATATGTAATAGTTTAGTGATTTTGTAATGAAAACTGTTGATGTAAGTTCTTCTTTTGTAAGTTGGTGTGATACCAAGTTTGTAAGTGATCTTTTGCACTACGGCACTATTGTTTTTTGATATGTAAAGACTATTTTGTACATTAATAATATTATACCCTTTGTTTTTAGCCTTGGTCTTGTTTTTGAGAAATTTTATTTTACTGCTTTGGTTGTATGATTTATTACTGTATGTTTGTGCTTGAGGTTTTGCATGACAACCCTCATCTATCGGGACCCTTCATCCTCCTCTAAGGATGCAGCTTCCTACGTATAGGTATGGGGTGTTACATGGCTTCTCAGAAAGGAGGTCAAGTTCCATTGGTCGGATAGGTTCCAAGCAAGTTTTGAGCAGTTAAAGGATATATTGACTAAGGCTCCTGTACTTACTCAACCCATTTCGGGTAAAGAGTATACTATGTGCAGTGATGCCTCGGGTATAGGATTGGGCTATGTTCTGATGCAAGATTGTAAAGTGATTGCCCATGCTTCCAGGCAATTGAAACCTCACGAGCAACACTATCCGACACATGACTTGGAGCTAGCAGCGGTTGTAACAACCCCATACCCTCGGTAAGGAATATCGGTGCGCCACAAGCCAAACACACACATACTCATACACACGCATGTACAAAGGCGGAAGCGATAACAGTAAAATAATTAGAATAACTTTAGGGTCAAACAAACTGCTCTTATATCATACATATAAACTGTACATATCACAAAAGATTTATAATAAATACATTATCATTTTCTGTATATGTACAAAACAATTAACATTTACATTTTGATACTATAGTTCTGATATACATAATGATGTTACTCAAAACATGCAAAAACTCTATCTAATACAAAAAGATCTTAAACCAGCTCCTAGTGGCCATGACCTGCAGATGCAACCTATCTGATACCATCCTGTAAACCTGCACGGGAAAAATACACATGCTAAGCGATAATGCTTAGTGGGGATAAACAAAAGCAAAAGACTTCGAACGAAGTCACAAATATAACACGGGCATATGGATAGTCATGTCATATATAAAAAATCATGTACGCAATCTTGTAAGCAAAAACCAACATGCTTTAACTCATTCATATGCAGAAATCCATATATGGCGAACAATGTCGGTAATAATTTATACTGTAATCATGTGCATTTACAAGTCTCTACTTCACCTCTTGTACACTACAAAATATACATTAGCCTGAACTCTCAACAATTATGGATACGGGTATGGTACTTTAAATACTGATAAACAGTATCAAACTCTAGAGACCTAACTTATAATGAATACTCTGGGTATTCGTCGTTAAACCAATTAAGGTCACTGTGGCAGCCGCACTTTAACCTTTTTATAAGCATGCTTATCTATCCACTACTATGACCGTTCAGGCTCATACTATAACCCTACAAACTGAATTATATACATTGCATGTACTTTAATGTTCATTCCAAACACTATACACTATTTATGTATTAAATCATATATAGCAATGCAATATCAATGAATCTTTGCACTACACACTACTAATTAATCAAATGAACACTCCATTATACATGTTCATAAACTGCATACATTATGATTCAATCATACATGATCGATATCACTTGCCATGTCATGTTCCAAAATTAAAAAGCATGTATACGTTTAATTTCATTATTAAACTCTTATGCCATAGCATCATTTACACATAATTTCAATTAACAACCATTCATATACTCATTTCATAAGGTTAGATATGAGTTGGACATGCTATAGGAACTTCCAATGAAGTTCGGGTGCATTTCGGGAAGAAAAACACTCAAAATATGCAAAACAAGGGATGGTCACGGTGGCAACTACTTAGTTGTGACCATGAGGTCCAAAAATATTCAATTCTGCCTTGTTTGGGCATTGGTCACGGTAGCAACCAATTGGTTGTGACCGTGACATACCCAAAATAGCAAAACAGAAGCGAAAACTCAGGACTGCTTCACTACTCTACTTTGTACAGCATAAACTAACATCTAAACCTCATTTTTAGGAAAAACTCTCTTCTTAAAAATTGTTTCCTAGGTTGTTAAATTTCAAATGGGATAATTTTCAGGTCAATTGGACATCTATAACATAATATATGATCTAAACAATCTGACCTGCTCAAATGAACCGGCCAAAGTAGAGACACCTATATTTTGGCCAATTTATAGGGTCTTAGTGCAAGAATTTGCTCAAAGACATTTCTAATTCTTTTATAGGTATTGAAGTAATGGTTCTAAGGGATTAAGAATCACTCAATTTAGAGTTCTGAAACTCTACTTATAACAAAAACACTTCACAGAGGTCAGATGCAAAATGAACAAAATTTGCCAAAACTAAATTTTATCATCATCACACACTCAAATGATCAAGTCACATACTCATAAATGTATATACACACATATATCATAAACATATATACACATATACCACAAAAACAAAACAAGCAATCAAAATGAATAGAAATTAAAATCACACACGATCCCGACCTCTACGAAGCTCAATCTCTGTTCTCTATTCGTTTTCGATCTTCTCCTTCCCTTTATCCAATTTCTTGTCCACAGCTTCAACAGAATCATATAGAAAACACTTGAGTTAAACTTCTTCTCACTTTAAGTCAAAAATAGAAAGAAAAAGGAGGTCAGATCGAAAAACCAACCAAACTTACCTCTTCTCTTACTCTTCAAACCAATCCAAGAGGTTCTCTCTCAAAGAACAAAGAAAATGAAGAAGAAAAGAAAAAGAAATGGCAAGGCAAGAGGAGCACGGCAAAACAAAAAGGCAAAGAAAAGATAATGAACAAAAGAAGTCCCAAAAGCAGAAAAATGAAAGGCAGGGCAACAAAGATGGCCGGTCAACCCTCATCCAAGCCAACAAACCCACTTAATGCCACTAATTCCTATTAATTAACTCAAGACAAATATCCCATGCCAAGTGTCTCTTCCCTACAAAGCCACTTGTCACTCTAATATAAACAACACACTTAAGTCTCTGGCCAAGTGTCACACTCTCAAGTTGCCATGTGTCACTCTCTTACGATGCCACTTGTCAATAGCACAACAAATAATCCAACTCAATTTAGCTGACTATCCGCTTGAGGGTTCTGTCGCGCTCGCGACAAAACTCTCTCACACACACTCACTCACAAACTTGATACAATCTGACAAAAATTTAACCAAAACTTCTAGGGTCAAGTCGGGGTGTTACAAATCTCTCCCCCTTAAGAAATTTCGTCCTCAAAATTTCCCCCGATACCAAACAAATAACCAAACTATACTCTGCATAATCTTTAAAAGGACTTACCAGAAGAATCGATCGGTGCCGCTACTGTGACGCCCATTCCCTAATGACAGACTAGCTCAGCTAATCTTAGTTAGAGAAGACCGCACACACACAACAGAACACATGCTTAGCCTGAATAATAAAATTTCATCACATACAATCTTAACTCACACATCACATGCTAACTACTTATAGTGCATTTCCATAGCCACACGCATTGCACATACATATTTAGGTTAACATTCATAGTTATCAGATTATTACATGCCTTTACATACCCGCTATACATACGATGGTACAAAAGCTTATACAGAAATCCCAAATTATTAAACCCAGAACCTACACTTCCTATTTCCTACTGTTGACCGTACAAAATGCGGGGACGTCCTTCGATCACCTCTGGTCCGTACCTGCACGGATTAGGGTAAATCCATGCTAAGCGACAACGCTTAGTGGGGAACCCATATATATAGCAAATAATTTATCACACCTCAGAAACACCATACATTACATGCTAGAGAAATTATTATCAAGCAAATATCATTTTAAGCATAGTGTTGTCCATTACTACATTCAATCATAAAGCATCAATCACTTATTCACATATCCACATCACATGCTTTATTATATTACAGTCACTTCCCTGTATTATTTGATTAATCAGTTAGCCTGCAATTCAATGACGCGGATAACGGGTATATCATTGGTACCACTCAGGTACAAGAATCTCATTGAGATTACACTTACGCATGGGTACCCTCAGGTACCAAAATATCATTTCACTTATAATATAATCCAACAAGGATTATTCACATTATTTTCGCATTGTGATTCCCATGGAATCAGACACATTATACGCATGGGGCTGCAGCACTTGACCCTATAGGCATGCCTAACTATCCACTACTTGACTCGCAGGCTTAAATTGTTAAACAAATTATTCAGTTCACATTGATCGCTTTTCACATCACATACAGAGATAGTTCATATCACATTCACTGGCATATTCAATATGCTTCCAAATTCATTCTTCATAGTTCATAACTACATATTTGATTGCATTCAAGATTTATCACATAGTATGCAAGTGTACCCGCTTAACACTTACTCATAATGTCCTTCATTTCACTTGAAGACTTACCATTAGAAAGTCTGAACACATTAGGGTTATATTGCCAAAATAAGGTAGGTCACGGTCACAATGAATTTCATTGTCACCGTGACATGTTGAAGTTCAAAACAGAATGCAAACTGGGGACAGGTCACGGTCACAATCAATTTCATTGTCACCGTGACATGTTCCCAAGTCTCGGCAGAATGCATCTTGAGGGTATGTCACGGTCACGATGAACTCCATTGTCACCGTGACATATTCTCACTTTGCAAAACAGAATGCTCTCTTAAGTACCTCACGGTCACAATGAATTCCATTGTCACCGTGACATACAAAAATCAAGTAGGCAGAATTGAACTCAATCATATCTCACGGTCACAATCAATTTGATTGTCACCGTGACCTATGCAAATACACCATGACATAGTTATGTTTTTCAGTCCATTTCTTCCTTCTCATTTAAGCTTCAAATCTCACTCTCACTTTTGGCAATCAACCCATAAACATCAACCACATAATCAATTAGCAAATACCTGTTTTCCCTTTTTGTTTTGATATTCAATAATAGCACAAATCATAATCATTCTCAAGCATTATATCACCAAGCATATTACTATTACAATCACATAATCTAGCATCACATAATTCATGCTCAACTTCAATTTCGCATACACATACAATTCAATTCAAATCTCTGTTCAACCAACACAAATCATACAACCACACAATTAAGGTTTGTTTCCAAACCTCGTCGCCTTAGCTCCTAATCTCGACGGACGCTCGGCTCTCCGATTACAGCTTTTCCCTTATCTCTCTTCACTTCTTCAGCTAGCAAAACCAATTCAAATTCCAGGATTGAACACAACCCATCAATTCTCATACCAATACCAAATCAAAACCAAGAAGAAGAGTAGAAGATGAGAATAAGCACACATAATCACTTACCCTTAGGTCTTAACACTTAATTCTTGCTCCAAATAGCTATATGCATACATCCACTTAAACCACTCTCATCCTCACTCACGGAAGCAAGAAGAAAGATAAAGTCAAATGCAAAAAAATGAAGAATGAGGCCAACACATACTCACCTCTCACTTCTCTAGGCAAATGCATGCAAAGAAGGAGGTGGCTAACCCTCATGATGCCACACGGATTCCACTCTCAATTCTGCCTCCACTATCCATTTAATCAAGTTATTTTATTCTCTAATCCACACTTACTAATCATGCACAATTCCCTTTTTAACCTCTTAAATTCCCTTAGCCTTTCAATTAAGTCCAATCCTACACACTTAATTACACTTAGACCCCAAATTAAACTAATTGCAACTAGGGTACAAGTCCGGCCATGACAGCTACAGCTTCTACAGTCATCGTATAAGCTTATGGTTGTCCCTCGGTAGGAAATGGCTTTTCCATCATTTCTGATAGTGGTCTATTAGTTCCACTTCTACCCCTTCCAGTTCTACCGGTTCCAGATGCAATCACTCTATCTTTACTCGCTTGTGAGGCTACATTCTCCCTCAACTTAGGGCACTTGGCAAGCATGTGCTCCATGCTACCACACCTAAAACAAGCTCCGGTGAGTTTTCTACACTTACCCCAGTGGTGTCTCTCGCAATGAACACACTTAGGTGCTACACTTCCTCTACTCGCAGGTGGCATTAAACTCCCAACTGACGGTAGCACTTGCACTGATTCTAGTTCATCTCTTCCTCTCATCACTTCTCTAACTCTTTTACCAGAACTTCCATTTCCTTTCGGGAACTTTCTCTTTTGCTCTCTCTGCTGCTTCAACAACTCTGACTCCTCTAATTTAATGGCTGCCAGTACCAATCGATAGTAGTTCACCGGTTGCAAAGCAACCATGGTAGATAGAGGTCCTTGAATGCCCTCTCACAATCCATCTTTAAACTGTCGACACCTGAAATCCTCAGTCAATAGAATGTTGGGCACATATTTTGTCACACCCCGTTTGCCCCATAGTAGAATGAGCCTGTCTGTCTGTCTTTATGTGTGAGCATTCGCATGTGTTCGGCATTTCACAAGGGTATTTTAGTAAAAATGTATATTTTTGGGTTTATTATTATGTGGGTGCATACATGGCATTAGTGTGTTTATTAAGTGAGGAATATTTGGGTGTGTGTGTGTGTTTATGCCATTGTAGGGTACTTTCATTATAAGTGCATTAGGTATATGTGATGTGTGTGGAATTTAAGTGTGAGTGGTTAGCTTCACCAATAGGTATTGGACACTCACTTAGGGTAAAGAAAAGAAAAAGGAAAAAGGAAAGAAAGAAAAAGGAATTGGCAGATTCACGTTCTTTCTTCACTTGTCTTCTTCTTTTTCCTTTCCTTTTTCCCTAAGGGCTCTTGTGTGTGGATTCAAGAGTTTATTGGTGAAGTTAATCTCTCTTGGCATTCCCTAGCTTGGTAAGTGCATATCTTTGTCTTTGTTTTACTGTAACTTTACATCTTTTTCTTCTTCCTTAGGTTGAGATTTAACTTAGGGTTTGTTTTGTGAATATTCTTGTTGTGATGTGTTTAGCTGAAGCTCCTCGTAATCCAAAGGGTAAAGAGGTTGCTGGACCTAGTGGAGCTAAGTGATAGAGGCTTAGATTTCAGGTTTGGGAATATTTGATTGTGATTTTGATGTTTGCTGTAAAATTCTAGGGTTTATGTTCTTGAATAGTTTGAATGCAAATATCCTTGAATTGGTTGTTTAAGTGTTAAATTGAGTTACATGTATATTGTTTATGTGAATTGCGATGTTTTCTGGAAGGTAAGAATTGGTTTGAGTGGTTTTTAATCAAATTGGGATTGAATTTATTTCGTTCTGGGAAAATTCTGGAAAAATCTAGTCTAAATCCCGATTTATCAGATGCTGTCGCGTGACTCGCCAGAAAGAGAGGCAAGTCACGAGACGTGACCTGCCAGCTTGAGGCCGGTCACGAGTTGTGGTTGTCTGGCACAACTCGTGACCAGCTAAAAAGAGGCCAGTCACGAGACGTGACTCCCCGTCACGCCTCGTGACCGGCTGAGTTTAGGCATCGCGCGATCTGCTGAAGAGAGAAGCAAGTCACGAGACGTGACGTCCAGTCACGTCGCGTGACCTGCGAGAGCGCTGCGTGATTTGCGAGATCACGTCGCGTGATTTGCGAGGGACGAGGCGTGATCAGCGAGGGATGTCGCCTGATCCGCGAGGGACAGAGCAAGTCACGAGACGTGACCCTCAGTCACGTCGCGTGACCTGCCCTATGAGGAGGCCAGTCACGCTTGTGACCAGCCAATCTCGCCCGTTTCCCCGTTCTGCTCTTTTTCCGAAATTTCCCAGCTTTTGATTCAAAAATAAATCTGGTATTTTCTTCTGAATGGATTTATACTTGGTTTAATGTTTGTCATACTTGTACATACTCTGATTTGAATAATACCATGAATTCCTGATGAATACTATTCTGTACTCTAAAATGTGATCTGTTTGACGCATAACCTGCTAGAGTCAAGTAAGTGGATAGTTAGGCATGCCTAATAGAGTCTTTAGCTGCAGCCCTCAGTTCAGTTTGAACCCCGATCAGGTCCCCGTTTGGTTCCTCGCGAACCCTTCAGTATTATGATCTTGTTTAAGGTCCCCTCAGTATATGAATAACATGTTTTGATAATTGTAATAACAATTGACTTGTACCTGTGAGGTACCCTCAGTATACGATTCGTACCCGTAAGGTACCTTCAGTACACTCGTTATCCACTATCTAGAGTCAGCAGGTGTTCTTTAAATGTTAATGGAATTGTTCTGATCTGATCTGGCTATGTGTGACGCGCGCCGGATCCCGATGCGCCGCCCTTTCGGACCGCCCGCACGTGGGCGATCGGGGCATTTGCGGGTCCGTTGACATCTTGCGATAAATCGCAAGTGCGTCTATGTTGGGCAACAAGGAGGTATCATGGAGTCGCCACCCAATAGAACATTGGGAAAGTTTCTCTCGCCTCGGAGAGCCTAAGACTTGCGCATTTTATCCATGTTGGGCCATGAGGCCTAGGATTAGCGCTAAAGTCTCGTGACCCAAGAGGTATTTTGGAGGATAACCTCTAACCTCTTGAGCCCAAAGACCAGAGCTGGGTCCGGGATTTCTCATCTATTTCTACCTCGATTAATTTATGATTGAATTTTAATTGTCATTAATTCGCTCTCTCTCCACACAATGCAATTAATTTAAGGCGCATTTATTCATGTTAGGAAAATCATAAATTAGCAAGTAAAGCAATGAATTACAATAATACAAGGAGCGGAATACAACTCCCTTTAAAAGTACAAACATGCATAAAACCGGGGAATTTATTAATCATGAGGACTTTGGTCCCCGCATGCAGAATTAAAGAAAATATTTTGGATGTGATGATTTTATTTGGGATGAAAATTAGGACATTGGTCCCATTTTATTATGAAAAATCTAAATTAATTTAGTAAGAAATATTTTTATGATCTTTATTTAGGTACGCATAGGAAAACATTTTATTTAATGAATATATACAAGGAAATTAAATAAAATGAAAATGAAAAATGTATAAAGGAAATACCAAACCCCGCAACTCCTCCTTCATGTGCATGGATGCTCAAATGAGAATAAAATAATGATTTGCAACCAAAAAATCAAAAAGAAATTCATGTTAGTGATTAGGCCAACGAAATAATACAACATAAAAGGTAATATGTACAATGACCATATAACATGCATAAGATACTATAACATGCATAAAAAATAATTATGATGCAATTTAACATGCATAAAGTGATTAAGATGCAATTAACATGCATAAGGTGATGAAGTATCATGGCATATGCAACTTATTAATAATAGTTATTGACATACATGGAAGATTAATGACAATCAATTTTATTATAGTTAAGACATGAATAAATGTGTAACATGAGAATAATTCCACTTGACATGCATAACTAGCATAAAATAATGACTATAACACTCATACATGCAAAAGAAAGCATAATAATAAACATGATATAGCATTAATAAATTAAAGGTATTTACAACCTAAAACATGCATAATTACATGAACAAAGAATAATTTGACATAAAAAAAAAATAATAGAATTTAAAAAGCTTATTTGTTATATGAATAATTGAAGATAAAAGAAATAAGAAGAAGAATATGGAGAACTAAGAGAATTTACATGTTTGATATGTTAATTGGAAGACAAAATAAATGAAATTAACAAGAGAATTAATGAGTAAAGCCAAGAATAATTACCCTCAAATTCAGTTTTGAAGAATTGAAGATAGAAGTGTTGAATTCCTTGTCTTCTCTTGTGAAAATCCTTAGAAAATAGCTTGAAAACTTGAAGAAAAGCTCTTGGAAACAAGTGTGTAAGATGGATTTTTTTCTCTCAACTCAAAGCTCCAAAATTCAGTTTTTTTCTCACAAAATGTTCTTAGTTCGTCCTCCTTCGTTTCTCCATTTTTCTAGTGTTTTTTAATCATCAAAAACTACCCAAAAACCACCAAAAACCGTCCAAAAACGGTTGAAAATCGAGTGGGGGTCGAAAAGTGGGCGAAATGGCGAAGTGGGGGCGAAATCGGCGAATTTCCGCGCGCCTCGCGCACGTCTCCGCGCGATTTGCGCGGAGTTTCCGCGCACGACGTGCGCGAGGCGAGCGACGCCCTGTGCGTCGCTCGCGCGGAGCGCCCGACGCCTAGGGCGTCGGACGCGCGGAGTGCGCGCTCCGTGCGCGGAGCGCACGGAAATTCGCGACGGCCCTTGGCCGTCGCCTTTTCGTCGCGATTATTTTCCCCTATTTTATTTTCAACATTTTTCCATCATTTTTCACCTTTTTTTTTTTTTTTTTTTTTTTTATAAAATACCCTCAACCTAAAACACACTTTTTCTTCTTCAAAATAATTTAAAAAAATATTTTTAAAATATTTTTAAAATACCCTTTTTACTCACCGAAAAGACAAGGAAAATCACTTCTGAGCTCCAATCTTTTTGCCTATAAGCCGGCATAGCTAAATTTCATCATCGGGTAATCCTGATCAAGGCTACTCGGGACCCGGTGTCTACAGTTGCCCCCAATTTTGAGGAGACTAGTGCATGGGTGCCTAGGTGAGCCAAAATTCAGGAAAAGGAAAGAAACGCGTACCTGAAGCAGCGATCTTCCTGCTTGATGGAGTTATGATGATAGCTACTGCTGTCTTTTGGTTGTAGCTGGTAATACCATAGGTGCGCTAACCTCTTGTGGGTGGCGCGGCTATCGTGCTAAACATTGTGAGTTGGTAATGCCGTGGTCGTGCTAACCTCTTGTGGGTAGTGCCGCCATCGTGCTAACCATTGTGAGTTGGTAATGTCGTGGTCATGCTAACCTCTTGTGGGTAGTGCCGCCATCGTGCTAACCGCTGTGAATTGGTAGTGCCGTGGTCGTGCTAACCTCTTGTGGGTAGTGCCGCCATCGTGCTAACCGCTGTGAATTGGTAGTGCCGTGGTCGTGCTAACCTCTTGTGGGTAGTGCCGCCATCGTGCTAACCGCTATGAATTGGTAGTGCCGTGGTCGTGCTAACCTCTTGTGGGTAGTGCCGCCATCATGCTAACCGCTGTGAATTGATAGTGCCGTGGTCGTGCTAACCTCTTGTGGGTAGTGCCGCCATCGTGCTAACCGCTGTGAATTGGTAGTGCCGTGGTCATGCTAACCTCTTGTGGGTAGTGCCGCCATCGTGCTAACCGCTGTGAATTGGTAGTGCCGTGGTCATGCTAACCTCTTGTGGGTAGTGCCGCCATCGTGCTAACCGCTGTGAATTGGTGGTGCCGTGGTCATGCTAACCTCTTGTGGGTAGTGCCGCCATCGTGCTAACCGCTGTGAATTGGTGGTGCCGTGGTCGTGCCAACCTCTTGTGGGTTGTGCCGCCATCGTGCTAACCGCTGTGAATTTTGGTAGTGTGCTCCTTTAGATGTTTGGACTGGTGTCGTCACTCG
Organism: Excoecaria cochinchinensis; assembly: GCA_947683425.1. NCBI lineage: Eukaryota > Viridiplantae > Streptophyta > Magnoliopsida > Malpighiales > Euphorbiaceae > Excoecaria > Excoecaria cochinchinensis. The sequence goes on from CANTUQ010000158.1 coordinate 1,444,699, forward strand.
GATTTTGTTGGTGTTCCCCGCCGATTTCTCCTGCAAGATTGTATGCATAGGAATATACAAGAAATCACGTGTGCATGTTATGGAATGCAAATGCTTGCAAAAATGTATAGATCGCGCCCTAGGTGATCCATGGTTTGCTGAACTTATAGCTTGTCTGCTGTATCATGCCCCCTGAATCCTGAGGATCGTCGACAAGCTTTCTGAAAGAGACGTCCGGTGTATATCCCTTGCCCCCTGGTCAATGATCATTTACTTGGGATTCTATTTCATGTTCTGTGTTGTGTGTTGTCTGACTGACAGAAGATCATCTTGAAATAATGCCGCCTTATCGCTCCAGGCATTGAATGTCATTGTTTTAAAGGTAGTGCGTCCCTTGTGGATTTTCGCACTAGCTTTTCTTTGCGGGAAATGCGTCCCTTATGGGATTTTCACACAACCCTTTGCCTAACTTTTGCCTGGAATGGACCCAACCCAATCCAGCGGCTTTTGTTTATTTTATTTTTTTTTATTTTTATTTTTTTTTGTAGGGCAGACTGCCTGTTTCCAGGTTTTCACCCTGCCCTTTGGCCTAACTTTTGCTTAGAGAGCCAGTTACGGTTTTCATCTCTAACGGCTTTTTTTTTTTTTTTTTTTTTTTTTTTTTTTAGAGAAGGTTATCATCAAAGCTTCTGTTAAGAGCAAATAGCACATATCCAATGAAGGGACTGAGCAATAATCATTAGATGAACAATTGGTATATTTCTTTTTAAGACAGAACTGAAAGATCAACGAGAATGTATTCTTTTATTCATTGCGAAAATTGTGTACATTTCTATATGATTTCATCATACATGATTTTCATTTGACAAGAATTCAAAAGCATATGACTACACCTAATCTCGGAGTGGATTTTGTCAGCCTCAAACTCCTGTTATTAATCGGCCCTCTCGGGTTTTCTCGATTAAATATTTTCTCTTGGCCCTTAATTTTTGCCCAGGATGCCTTTTCCCGGTTTTCACCCTGACAGTGCATTTATTCTCTTCTTTTTATTTTTGGTCTTTAGCCATGGAACCTTTTAAGTCTATCGACATTGACCGGGTCCTTGAACTCATTCCCATCGCTGTCTGCTAAAATCGCTGCTCCTTTTGTTAGCAACTTTTTCAAAATGAAAGGTCCTTCCCAGGTTGGTCTGAATTTTCCTCATATGTCTGGAACTCCTGGCCTCATCATCTTAAAGACCAAGTCCCCCTCCTTCAACGGGTGCTTTCGTACTTTCTTGCCAAACGACCGAGCCAGCCTCTTTTGATAAACTTGGTTGTGGTAATAGGCTCTCAACCTATCTTCATCCAATAGATTCAACTGCAACAATCGCTGTTGTGCCCATTCTGTCTCCGGAATCTCGGCTTCCAGGACTACCCTTAATGATTTCAGCTCAATTTCAACCGGCAGGACTGCTTCAGTTCCATATACCAGAGAGAATGGCGTTGTCCCTGTAGAGGTTCTGACTGTTGTTCTATATCCCCAAAGTGCGAAGGGTAGCTTTTCTGCCCAATCCTTGTAGTTCTGAACCATCTTGGCTAAAATTCTCTTCACATTCTTATTCGCCGCTTCAACTGCACCGTTTGCTTGAGGACGGTAAGGAGAAGACTTATGATGTTTGATCCCATATTTCTGGAGCATCTGTTTAGTCTCTGCAAGGAATTGTACCCCATTATCAGACACAATGTGATGTGGGACACCATATCTGCATATCAAATTCCGCTCGATGAATTTAGCCATATCCCTTGCATCAACCTTCTTGAAAGATTCAGCCTCAACCCACTTAGTGAAGTAGTCAATGGCAACTATGATGAATCTATGCCCATTAGAAGCAGTAGGATGGATTTCGCCTATGATGTCTATTCCCCATGCTGCAAATGGCCATGGAGATGTTAAGTTATGTAACTCTGAAACTGGCACATGCCTCAAATTCGCGTACTGTTGGCATAACTGGCATTGCTTCACAAATTTTGAACAATCTGTATCTATTGTGAGCCAATAAAACCCTTGGCGCATGATCTTCTTTGCTAAGGCTAAGCCATTCATGTGAGCTCCACAAACCCCGGCATGAACTTCTTCCATAACCCTTTTAGCTTCTTTCTCTGCCAGACATCTTAACTGGATACCATCAGCTTGCCTTTTATACAAAGTGCCATTAACACTGATGAATTGAGTGGATAACTTCCTGATCATTCTTTGGTCCTTCTCAGTGGCTTCCTCTGGAAAGACTGATCTCTCTAAATAATTCTGAATGTCATAATACCATGGATTTCCATCAGTGGCCTCAATGTCCATCACCTGTTCAGCTTCAAAGCAAGGTCTTTCCGAACTATATATGAACACGGGTTTCATCGCAACTCCTGTTGGGTTATCCCACATAGACACTAATGTTGCTAGAGCATCAGCTAACTGATTTTCGTCTCTGGGGATGAAGTGAAAAGTGCAAATCTCAAATTGGCTGCTCAACGCTCTCAAGTGCTTTACATAAGGCAACAGCCTTTCTTCCTTGACTGACCACTCTCCTTTAATTTGATGGATTACCAAGGAGGAATCCCCAAATACTTCTGCGGTCTTTGCCCCCAGAGCCAACAATGCTTTCAATCCAAAGATGCAAGCTTCATATTCTGCTTCATTGTTGGTAGCCTTATACCTCAACTTCTTAGCCAATGGTAGCCTTTCACTATCTGGGGTCGTAAGAATAACTCCTACGCCTGCTCCCTTATTATTGACTGCTCCATCAAAGAATAACTGCCACCCTTGCACTGCTATGGCCGTGACATCTTCATCTGGGAAGTTGTATTCAAATTGATCTCCCTCAATAGGGTGCTCGGCTAAGAACTCCGCTACAGCTCTTCCCTTAATGGTTTTCCTGGTTATGTACTCGATGTCAAATTCCTGCAACAGCAGTAACCATCTTCCCATCTTCCCTAGTAAAGAGGGTGCTTCTTGGAGGTATCTAAGCGGATTATGTTTGGCAACCGTTTGTACCTTGAAGGAATGAAAGTAGTGTCGCAACTTCTTAGAAGCCCAGATAACTGCTAAACAAATCTTTTCCACCTCTACATATTTGGCTTCGTAAGGCAGAAATTTCTTGCTAAGATAGTAAACGGCAAACTCTATACCAAAATCATCTTCCTGAGACATCATAGCACCCACTGAGTTATCTTCCACAGCTAGGTACAAGATTAGCGGTTTGGCATGGCGTGGTGGTCTTAACACCGGAGGATTTAGCAGATAGTCCTTAATGGTGTCAAAGGCCAGTTGACAGTCATCGTTCCATAGCACCGGCTGATTCTTCCTAAGAAGCTTGAAAATAGGCTCACATACTGAAGCTAGCTTGGCAATAAATCGGCTGATGTACTGAAGCTTTCCTAGGAAACTTCTGACGTCCTTCTCCTTCTGGGGCACTGGCATCTCTCTTATGGCTTTGACTTTATCAGGATCTACCTCGATTCCCCTCTGGCTTACTACATGTCCTAACAATTTTCCTGATGTAACTCCAAAAATGCATTTCTTGGGATTGAGGCGCAAATCATACTTGCTAATTCTTTGAAAGAACTTTTCTAAAGCCTCAAAATGGCCTTCTCTGGTAGCTGACTTAATCATCATGTCATCGACGTACACCTCTACTTCTTTGTGGATTAAGTCATTGAGAACCTTGGTTGCCATTCTCTGATAGGTTGCTCCTGCATTCTTCAACCCAAAAGGCATAACCCGGTAGGCATATGTCCCCCACTCGGTGATAAAGGCTGTCTTGATCCGGTCCACTATCTTGTTAAGGATTTGATTGTACCCTGCGTACCCATCCACAAAGCTGTACATCATACAAGCAGCAGCACTATCTACTAGCACATCAATATGAGGAAGAGGGAAATCATCTTTCGGACAGGCCTTGTTCAGGTCTCGATAGTCAACGCATACTCGAACCTTACCGTCCTTCTTAGCTACAGGAACCACATTAGCTAACCATGTTGGGTATTGAACCTCTATCAGGAACTTAGCCTCAATCTGCTTATGGATCTCCTCTTTCACTTTCTGTGCCCATTCCGGCCTAAGCCTCCGAAGCTTTTGCTTGACTGGTTTAAACTCTGGGTAAGTTGGGATGGCATGTTCGGCAACATCTCGATCTATTCCCGGCATATCCTCATAGGTCCAGGCAAAGACTTTTTCATATTTTTTTAATATTCTCTCAAATTTTATTCTCTCTTCAGGAGTTATGTCTGATGCTAGCAAAATTTCTTTTGGATTTTCCAAAGTTCCGAGATTAAATGCAGTTGTGCCAGTTGAATTAATATCAAAAATGAATGCATCATGATCATGCGATATGAAATCATCAGAAACATCACACAAGTAAGCAAAGTTGTTCATCTCATTAACATAATCAGAAACATTAACATTGTCCTCAAAGAGTTCTGGTATAAAAAGAGAATCTAAATGACTATCAACTTTAGTCGACGCTGATGCTGCAGATGACTGTGCTTTGGCTTCTTGATTTGGTGAAATCTTGAGATCCTCAATCTTCGGCTCTGGTTCCACTATCTTCTCCTTCCCCTTAAGTCTGGTGGCTAACAGTTTATCAGTTACAATCTCTTCGGGCTCATCCCTGTCCCATATGCTGCATTGGGTCATAATCTCCTCATCCCAAAAGTTCTCTACAGCTTTAACAACTCCGATCTCCCAATCAAAGACGTCGTTAAAAATTTCAAATCCAGGGATAATCTTCCCATCTACCCACTGCGGTTCTTCTTCTCCAGTGTAGGCACAAACCGATGATGATGGCACAAAGCTCTCCGAAATATGGGGAATCTTCCCTGACCCTTTCTTCTTACCATATTCTCCTTTGTAGCCCAACCCCTTTCGATCTTTCTGACCACGTGTAGTGATAGCATTCGGCAGCCCTTGTGACTCTTTTCCCAAACCAGCCCCTGGGAGGAAGTGCATCTTCTTCAGCATATTCACCACTTGAGGGCTACCTTCTAGGTTTTGCTCTTCTCCGATCATCGATACATGAAAGCCACTGAATGGCTGATTAGAGATCTCCAAGGCAGACACTTGGTTCTCTCTTGCTGCTTTAATGGTCACTACTTCTCCTTCATGGGGTATTTTAATTATCTGGTGTAATGTGGATGGTACTCCCCCTAACTTGTGGAACCACGATCTACCAAGTAGAGCTGAAAAGTTTGCTGGAATCGGCAAGACCACAAAATCTGTTTCTGTCTCAATGGGCCCTGTCTTTACCAAAGCTTTGAAAATTCCCGATGCTTGCCTCCTGGAGTTGTCGTAGGCAGTGATGGTCAGGTCAGATTTGCTTAACATACTCTCATCCATCCCAAAGGCCTGAAGTGCCACCAAAGGGCAGACATTTATCGATGACCCGTCATCAACCATGACACAAGCGGTGTGTTTACCATTGATCTGTGCCTTGATGTACAAAGGTCGGTTGTGGTTGCGACCCTCTGTTGGTAGGTCTGCATCAGAAAAAACCAACTTCTCCCCGGATCCCCCCTTTACAAGGTCTAGAAGCTCGGATGGAGAGATTGTAGTTGCTACGGTGGATACGCTCAATGCTTCGACTAACTTCTGTCGGTGCGAGGGGGACTGTCTCAAGAGGTCCCAAATAGATATCTGAGCCGTGGTCTTTTTCAGTTGCTTCACTATTGAATTTTCTTCCGGCTCTTTCTCTGCGATTGCTTGTGCTGGGTCCTGCTGCTTCTCAACTTCTGGAATGACCCTCCCACTTCTTGTTACTGCTTCTACTCTTTCTTCTTCCTCTGAATCCCACGGATCCGTAAACTCTCCATTTTTCTCATCTTCGTCATCTCCACTCTCACTAGTGGACCAACAGTCTATCGCTGCCACGGAAACCCCTTTTTCATCCACTGCAGGGCGAGTAATAGCGACATACTCATTTCCATATAGATCTTGCATTACGTACCACTCTGGTAGGCTCGATCCGATCATAAAGACTGGAGGTGGCACTGTGTTATAACCAGACTTCTTCTTGCTTTCTCTCTGCTCAGGATCGGTGATCTGCTTGTTGTCAATTAGATCTTGGACCCGATGTCTTAGCGTTATACACTCATCCGTCAAATGCCCGGTATGTTGGTGGAATGCGCAGTATTCATTCTCTTTGTGCCCTGGCTGTCCTTGGGCTTTGGCCGGCTTAGGTGATAGGGGCCGCAGTTTTCCTTCTTTTATTAGCCTCTTCAGCACCCATGATAAAGGCTTACCCAAGTTGGAGAAATACCTCTGACTTACGCCGGTTGCAGATACCTCGGCAGTCTTCCCAACTCTGTTACCACTGCTTGAACCTACTGGTTTGGCCGTCCCCTGATTGCTGTATCCCCTCCGGGCATAGGACTCACTATTTGCCCTCTTGGATAAATATTCTCCTTCCGCTTCTATGGCAATATCCTTCAAAGACTCCCAATCCTTGAGTCCCTTCATTTTCAGTCCCTCTCTTAAATAAGGGCTGGCATTTCGAATGAATAGCCGGATCTGATCAGAAGTGTCCGGTTTGCGTTTCATCTCCATAACCCGGTTTCTCCACCGAGTAAGGTACTCGTGGAAGGACTCCCCAGCCTTCTGCTGTAACAGCTCGAGATCCTTCAAAGTGACCTCCATCCGGGTACTGCAATCGTACTGCTTAAGGAACTCTTCAGTCAACAAGTCCCAGTCCTCCTTGGATCTCCTGTCAAGCCCATGGTACCAATCAATAGCAGCTCCTGTGAGACTCAAGCAGAAGTATTCTATCTTCTGCTTTCTTGTTAAGGTCGTTCCCTTCATGACCAGCGAGTATTGCTTGATGTGTGCGGCAGGGTCAGAGGTTCCATCAAATTTGGGGATGTCCGGCATCTTAAAATTCTGGGGAATTAGGTCATCCCCATCCAGCTCTCGATCTTCCGGGTTCATTCCCTTTCCCACGGTCATCATCCTTGCCATGACCTCAAATCTCTCTTCCATTTTCCTCCACATTGCGTCATCCAGCTTTGGCAACTTTTCTTTAGCTACTGCATGCTCCTCATGCTCATCTCCCCCAAACTCAACTTCAGACCTGGGGCCTTCTCTGCGCTCAATGGGTGCAGGTACTCTTTGCTCAATAATAGGTGGGTCAACCACTGGTTGGTTAACCGCAGCAGGACGTTCTTCTCTAACAACCTCTTGTTCAGCTGGTACTCGGACAGGAATAGCAGCAGCTTGTTGCCCAGCTATAGTGGCGGCAAGATTGCCCATCATTGCAATCATTCGGGCTTCAAATTCCTCCATTCTCTTTCCTACCTCCTCAACGATTACTGCCCGGGTTGCATCAGACTCATTTGATGGACTAGCCATGCTTACTTCTATTGATGATTCGGAAGAAAACCCCACACTATCTTCTGAGATTGAATCTGAACTCTGAGCTGACACTAACTCAGTTAACCCCAAAAGCGGCGTCCTTCTTAACCGTCCGTCGGGACCTCTAGACCACCCAGGAGAATCTATGATGGCTGAAATGCAAAAATTGTTAAGATGATGCATGATTAAAATGCAATGCATGCTCGTGCTGATGCAGCATAGACAAACACATGCAAGCAGATAGATCCTTCCAACCTTATATCTCCCACACACGTGGTAGTGCGGTCTCTTTCCTAGGTGGGCTTGATCCATGGGTTAACGGGGAACCCAATGGACACGTATGGTGCGCGGTGAAAAACCGGCAGCATAACAGCTCCTATCTAATGTACATACGTATGGGTGTTTGGCCATTACGTATTTAAACAATTCAACTTAACCAAGATGGGCCCACCAGGGCATGAAAGCCTTTGATGAAGACCATTTAATTAAATTGATTTCGTTTAATATATGATGGCCCATATAGCAAGCATAGTATTACGGTACATTTTACCTAGTGGAAGTATCTATTGCCATTACATGAGCTTTGGACAAGGGAGATGTTACTTTAAGGTTACCCAAGCATGATCCCTGCCGACGGGTCTAGCTCATCACAAGCATAGCGACCGGTCGGGTCGTCATTTTGATATACCATTGAGGTACGTGGCTTGGGCTGGTGATTATCCTTAACACTTCCTCAAATTGAGTGAAAATGAGGAGGTGCTTCAGGAACGCACCGGGGCTTGAAAAGGGACCAAACTAACTTAATCTAAAGCTCTAATGAGATGATATGCAATTTTGAGATAAAGCGAATTTATGAATTAAATTTTAACCATAAATGTTAAACGAGGTATTTTCAAATTGAAATCTCGAACCATATCGTCCCCAGTGGAGTCGCCACTGTGACGCGCGCCGGATCCCGATGCGCCGCCCTTTCGGACCGCCCGCACGTGGGCGATCGGGGCATTTGCGGGTCCGTTGACATCTTGCGATAAATCGCAAGTGCGTCTATGTTGGGCAACAAGGAGGTATCATGGAGTCGCCACCCAATAGAACATTGGGAAAGTTTCTCTCGCCTCGGAGAGCCTAAGACTTGCGCATTTTATCCATGTTGGGCCATGAGGCCTAGGATTAGCGCTAAAGTCTCGTGACCCAAGAGGTATTTTGGAGGATAACCTCTAACCTCTTGAGCCCAAAGACCAGAGCTGGGTCCGGGATTTCTCATCTATTTCTACCTCGATTAATTTATGATTGAATTTTAATTGTCATTAATTCGCTCTCTCTCCACACAATGCAATTAATTTAAGGCGCATTTATTCATGTTAGGAAAATCATAAATTAGCAAGTAAAGCAATGAATTACAATAATACAAGGAGCGGAATACAACTCCCTTTAAAAGTACAAACATGCATAAAACCGGGGAATTTATTAATCATGAGGACTTTGGTCCCCGCATGCAGAATTAAAGAAAATATTTTGGATGTGATGATTTTATTTGGGATGAAAATTAGGACATTGGTCCCATTTTATTATGAAAAATCTAAATTAATTTAGTAAGAAATATTTTTATGATCTTTATTTAGGTACGCATAGGAAAACATTTTATTTAATGAATATATACAAGGAAATTAAATAAAATGAAAATGAAAAATGTATAAAGGAAATACCAAACCCCGCAACTCCTCCTTCATGTGCATGGATGCTCAAATGAGAATAAAATAATGATTTGCAACCAAAAAATCAAAAAGAAATTCATGTTAGTGATTAGGCCAACGAAATAATACAACATAAAAGGTAATATGTACAATGACCATATAACATGCATAAGATACTATAACATGCATAAAAAATAATTATGATGCAATTTAACATGCATAAAGTGATTAAGATGCAATTAACATGCATAAGGTGATGAAGTATCATGGCATATGCAACTTATTAATAATAGTTATTGACATACATGGAAGATTAATGACAATCAATTTTATTATAGTTAAGACATGAATAAATGTGTAACATGAGAATAATTCCACTTGACATGCATAACTAGCATAAAATAATGACTATAACACTCATACATGCAAAAGAAAGCATAATAATAAACATGATATAGCATTAATAAATTAAAGGTATTTACAACCTAAAACATGCATAATTACATGAACAAAGAATAATTTGACATAAAAAAAAAATAATAGAATTTAAAAAGCTTATTTGTTATATGAATAATTGAAGATAAAAGAAATAAGAAGAAGAATATGGAGAACTAAGAGAATTTACATGTTTGATATGTTAATTGGAAGACAAAATAAATGAAATTAACAAGAGAATTAATGAGTAAAGCCAAGAATAATTACCCTCAAATTCAGTTTTGAAGAATTGAAGATAGAAGTGTTGAATTCCTTGTCTTCTCTTGTGAAAATCCTTAGAAAATAGCTTGAAAACTTGAAGAAAAGCTCTTGGAAACAAGTGTGTAAGATGGATTTTTTTCTCTCAACTCAAAGCTCCAAAATTCAGTTTTTTTCTCACAAAATGTTCTTAGTTCGTCCTCCTTCGTTTCTCCATTTTTCTAGTGTTTTTTAATCATCAAAAACTACCCAAAAACCACCAAAAACCGTCCAAAAATGGTTGAAAATCGAGTGGGGGTCGAAAAGTGGGCGAAATGGCGAAGTGGGGGCGAAATCGGCGAATTTCCGCGCGCCTCGCGCACGTCTCCGCGCGATTTGCGCGGAGTTTCCGCGCACGACGTGCGCGAGGCGAGCGACGCCCTGTGCGTCGCTCGCGCGGAGCGCCCGACGCCTAGGGCGTCGGACGCGCGGAGTGCGCGCTCCGTGCGCGGAGCGCACGGAAATTCGCGACGGCCCTTGGCCGTCGCCTTTTCGTCGCGATTATTTTCCCCTATTTTATTTTCAACATTTTTCCATCATTTTTCACCTTTTTTTTTTTTTTTTTTTTTTTTTATAAAATACCCTCAACCTAAAACACACTTTTTCTTCTTCAAAATAATTTAAAAAAATATTTTTAAAATATTTTTAAAATACCCTTTTTACTCACCGAAAAGACAAGGAAAATCACTTCTGAGCTCCAATCTTTTTGCCTATAAGCCGGCATAGCTAAATTTCATCATCGGGTAATCCTGATCAAGGCTACTCGGGACCCGGTGTCTACACTATGAATGGATTGTTTGAATGAGTTTAATAATGAAACATATATTGGATTATTCTGGAATGGATATGTTTATGAGATACTGATTGTATGGCTTCTAAATATGAGCATGTTTGTATGGATTATGTTATAACCTTTGCATTCTGCCATCGTGAATGTGTTATGCCTTGACGACCATTGTGAATGGCCGTCCATAATTTATGTGTGTTTCCCCACTAAGCGTTTATCGCTTAGCACGGTGTTTTTACCCGTGCAGGTGCGGAAGGCGTTTTGCTTTGAGAGAGTCGCCGTCATCAAGCCAACACAGAAGAGTTTTAGTGTAGGGCTATTTTTGTATCAGTGATGATTCTTTTTGTATAGAACTCTCATGTATCAGTTTTGTATCAGCTTCCGCTTTTGTATCTATATTTTGTATATGTAATATTATTTTGTTTCAGCTAGTTGATCAGATCATTATTGTAATAGTTTAATTATAGTAATGCATGATCAGCTTTTGCTTTCTGCATGTAAAGTTTTTAATTATTCTGTATTTTTTGAATGTATGTTATGAATGAATGTATGTTATACTTTGTACTTGCTTGGTGGCACCTTTACTCATACGGCACCTCACTCCTTCTCGGATGGGATCGCCTACGTATGGGAAGGGGGTGTTACATATTTACTCAAACGGGTAAACTCTTTTTCATACTCTTCCACATTCATATTCCGTTGCTTGAGGCTCATCAACTCTTTCCACTTTGCCTCTCTATATGCTTTAGTCACATATTTTTCTTTAAATTCATGGATAAAGAAATCCCATGACAATTCCACTGGTCTCTGGGGATTCCTCAACACTAATTCCCACCAATCATATGCTGCACCCTGCAGCAATGATACGTCGCAAGCTACCCTTTGGTTCTGTGGACAATTAATCTCTTGCAGGATCCTTCCTGTCCTCTCTAGCCAAAATTCTGCTATATCAGATTGATCCAAACGTGGAATTCTTTAGCTCCTCTCTTTCTTATGAGGTCCATGGGTGCCTTAGGAGCTGTCAATCTATCTAGAATCTGTACTAACCCTTGCATCAATACTGGGTTTTCCTGAACAAGATCAGCTCATCCATCTCTATTATGCTCATGCATATGAGGATCCCCATGAGCTAGATTCGTACTACCCGTGGTCTCTCCGATATTCTCACTTGGGTCAGACTCCATCTATACTATACTCTACAAAATAAATAACATCTTCATTAGGCCACAACTCTAGACAATCTCAAACATTCAAGCTATACTTTATATCTTATAGACCAGAACCTCTAACCTATGCTCTGATACCACCAAATGTAATAGCCCCATACCCCCGGTAAGGAATATCGGGGCGCCACAAGGACTCTAATGCACACATACGCAGACACATGCATACATAATAGCGGAGGCGATAATAATAAATAATTAGAATAACTTTAGGGCCAAACAAACTGCTCTTATATCATACATATAAACTGTACATATCACAAAAGCTTTATACTAAATACATTATCATTTTCTATACATGTACAAAACAGTTAACATTTACATGTCGATACTATAGTTCCGATATACATAATGATGCTACTCAAAACATCCAAAAACTCTATCTAATACAAAAAGATCTTAAACCAGCTCCTAGTGGCCATGACCTGCAGATGCAACCTCTCTGATACCATTTTGCAAACCTACGCAGGAAAAACACCCGTGCTAAGCGATAACAATTAGTGGGGATAAACAGAAGCAAAAGACTTCGAACGAAGTCACAAATATAACACAGGCATATGCATAGTCATGTCATATACGAAAACTCATGTATGCAATCTTGTAAGCAAATACCAACATGCTTTAACTCATTCATATGCAGAAATCCATATATGGCGAATAATGTCGGTAACAATTTATAATGTAATCATATGCATTTACAAGTCTCTACTTCACCTCTTGTATACTGCAAAATATACATTAGCCTTAACTCTCAACAATTGTGGATACGGGTACTGTACTTTAAATACTGATAAATAGTATCAAATTTGAGAGACCTAACTCATAATGAATACTCTGGGTATTCGTTGTTAAACCAATTAAGGTCACTGTGGCAGCCGCACTTTAACCCTTTATAAGCATGCTTATCTATCCACTACTATGACTGTTCCGGCTCGTACTATAACCCTACAAACTGAATCATATACATTGCATGTACTTTAATGTTCATTCCAAACACTATACACTATTTATGTATTAACTGATATATAGCAATACAATATCAACGAATCTTTGCACTACGCACTACTAATTAATCAAATGCACACTCCATTATACATGTTCATAAACTGCATACATTATGATTCAATCATACATGATCGATATCACATGCCATGTCATGTTTCACAATTAAAAAGCATGTATACATTTAATTTCATTATTAAACACTTATGCCATAGCATTATTTACACATAATTTCGATTGATAACCATTCATATACTCATTTCATAAGGTTAGATATGAGTTGGACATGCTATAGGAACTTGCAATGAAGTTCGGGTGCATTTCGGGAAGAAAAACACTCAAAATATGCAAAACAGGGGATGGTCACGGTGGCAACCACTTGGTTGTGACCGTGAGGTCCAAAAATTTTCAATTCTGCCTTGTCTGGGCATTGGTCACAGTGGCAACCAATTGGTTGTGACCGTGACATACCCAAAATAGCAAAACATAAGCAAAAACTTAGAACTGCTTCACTACTCTACTTTGTATAGCATAAACTAACGTTTAAACCTCATTTTTAGGGAAAACTCTCTGCTTAAAAATTGTTCCCTAGGTTGTTAAATTTCAAATGAGACAATTTTTAGGTCAATTGGACATATATAACATCAGATATGATCTAAAAAATATGACCTGCTCAAATGAACCGGCCAAAGTAGAGACACCTCGATTTTGGCCAATATTTAGGGTCTTAGACTAAGAATTTGCTAAAGATCATTTCTAAAAATTTTATAGGTATTGAAGTCTGGTTCTAATGGATCAAGAATCACTCAATTTAGAGGTCTTTAACTCCACTTATGACAAATATACTTCATAGAGGTCAGATGCAAAATGAATAAAATTTGCCAAAACCAAACTTTATCATCATCACACACTCAAATGATCAAGTCACATACTCATAAACATATATACACACATATATCATAAAGATATATACACATATACCACAAAAACACCGCAAGCATTCAAAATGAATATAAATTAAAATCACACACAATCCCGACCTCTACGAAGCTCAATCTCTGTTCTTTATTCGTTTCCGATCTTCTCCTTCCCTTTATCCAATTTCTTATCCACAGCTTCAACAGAATCATATAGAAAACACTTGAGTTAAGCTTCTTCTCACTTTAAATCAAAAACAGAAAGAAAAAGGAGGTCAGATCGAAAAACCAACCAAACTTACCTCTTCTCTTACTCTTCAAACCAATCCAAGAGGTTCTCTCTCAAAGAACAAAGCAAATAAAGAAGAAAAGAAAAAAGAAATGGCAAGGCAAGAGGAGCATGGCAAAAAAAAAGGCAAAGAAAAGATAATGGACAAAAGAAGTCCCAAAAGCAGAAATATGAAAGGCAAGGCAACAAAGATGGCCGGTCAACCCTCATCCAAGCCAACAAACCCACTTAATGCCACTAATTCCTATTAATTAACTCAAGACAAATATCCAATACCAAGTATCTCTTCCCTACAAAGCCACTTGTCACTATAATATAAACAACACACTTAAGTCTCTTGCCAAGTGTCACACTCTCAAGTTGCCATGTGTCACTCTCCTACGATGCCACTTGTCAGTAGCACAATAAATAATCCAACTCAATTTAGCTGACTATCCACTTAAGGGTTTTGTCGCGCTCGTGATAAAACTCTCTCACACACACTCACTCACAAACTTGATATAATCTGACAAAAATTTAACCAAAACTTCTAGGGTCAAGTCCGGGTGTTACAGCGGTAGTGTTTTCTCTTAAGGTATGGCGGCATTATTTATATGGAGAGACTTGCGGGATCTTTATAAATCACAAAAGTCTAAAGTATCTGCTCACTCAGAAGGAATTGAACTTAAGGCAGCGAAGATTGCTAGAGTTATTCAAAGACTACGATTGTATCATTGATTATCATCCAGGCAAGGCTAATATAGTAGCAGATTCTCTAAGTAGGAAATCAGTGTCAGCTTTATCTCTGAGTAGAGGAAGGTGGAGGTTTTATTCAGAAGGAGCGCTAATAGCTCGGTTAAAGCCTAGGCCGAACTTAAAGAAAGAGATAGTGGATGCTCAGTTGAGTGATCCGGTGTTACAGCATGCTTTTCGCATGGTTAGAGATGGTAAGCAGATCGAATTCTTTGTAGACAGTGAGGGAGTGCTCAGATTTGGGAATCGGTTATGTGTGCCCAATGTGGAAGAAGTGAAAAGAAGGCTTCTACAAGAAGCTCATTCGTTGGTTTTCACGATGCATCTCGGAGGAAATAAGATGTACAGAGACCTGAAGCAATTATATTGGTGGCCAACTATGAAGAGGGATATAGTAGATTTTATTTCGAAGTGTCTGGTGTGCCAACAGGTGAAAGCGGAACATCAAGTCCCGACTGGATTGTTGCATCCTTTACCCATTGCTCTATGAAAGTGGGACGATGTTACAATGGACTTTGTAGTCGAATTGCCTTTGTCGCAACACAAGCATGATTCTGTTTGGGTGATAGTCGACCAATTGACGAAATCAGCACACTTTTTACCAGTTCGGGTAAATTATTCTATGGACAAGCTGGCTGAGATTTATGTGGAGGAGATAGTGAGGCCTCATGGAGTTCCAGTCTCTATTGTGTCTGATCGGGATCTGAGGTTTACGTCCAAGTTTTGGAAGGAGTTGCAGTTGGCTTTAGGTACACGGTTAAACTTTAGCACTGCATTTCACCCTCAGACGGATGGTCAGTCGAAAAGAGTTATTCAGATTCTGGAAGACATGCTTCGGGGTTGTGCTTTGGAGTTCTCCGGTAGTTGGGATAGATATGTTTTGAAATAAAAAGAAAAAGATGATTTTGATACCCTCGGGTATCCATGCGTTTCGAATGATTATGCGTTACTCGCCATCCACTATTTTGAATAAGCAGGTCTTCTTATGTGCTAATGAGTTTGATTTTGGCACTGTATGATTGATTGTATGGTGGAAGATCTTATTATCTTCGGTATGATGAATTGTTTAAGTATTGATTTAAGCATGTGCCATGTGTATGTGATTTTTATCGACGTCCACTGTGAGTGGTTGTTTTTCATTGTGCTTTTCCCTACTAAGTGTATTCGCTTAGCACGGGTGTTTCATCAGTGCAGGTGTGGAAGATGTAGGAGTCCATGAGCAGGGTGATCCGTTTTAAAAGGGCTGACACAACTAGGAGAGAGATTTTGTAGTTCTGGATTGTACTTCTTTTTGCTTATGTAATAGTTTAGTGATTTTGTAATGAAACTATTGATGTAAGTTCTTCTTTTGTAAGTTGGTTTGATACTAAGTTTGTAAGTGTAACGCCCCGAAAACTACCCTAGTAATATGTTGGCTGATGAGGGTAATCACGTGAATTTAATAGTGAGTTTGCTAATTTGGATTTAAGAGTAATTAAGAATTGAGGACCCAATTGCATAAATAAAATTATTTAAGTGACTAAAGTAATGGACTTGAGAAATCAGATTTATGAATGGGCTCAATTTGGAATAAGGAGGCTGTGGGCTTAATCTAAATTAGATGTGTTGTTGGGCTTAAGGCTTAAAGTCCATTAGTGGGACAGACTTGTAGTAGAGCCCATGATCCATTGCTATAAATTCCACCTAGGATTATGCATAAGGGAGAGAGAATGTGACAAGTGGGAATGGCATGCATTGGAGGAAAAAGAGGTGGATTGGCATGCATTGGTTGCAAGGGGCGGCAGCTTTTATTTCCATATTCCTCTCTCTTTCATTTTCTACTTGCTATCTCTCTCATACGTTTCCTTTCAGTTTTCTCTCAAAGATTTCTGTGTTCTTCTACTACTCCTTTCTCCATTGTCCTCTTGGTGTATTGGGTGGAAGTTTTGCTGTATTAAAAAGGTCTAGAGGAGTGCATGCGTGTGTGTGTGTTTCTGCATCTTAGAAGGTGAGTTATATTCTACCTGAAAATCACCTATCCTCATTTTTCTTGCTTTTTGCTTGAGAATGAGATTCTGATTCTTGTTCTCTATTTCTGGAAATATGGGTGTTGGTGGTCACGAGAAAGGAAAAATGAAAAGAAGAGGATTGATGATCAAAGTGCCATGTGAGCTTAAGAGGATCTAAGGATAGAGAGGTTTGGGAACTAACCATTGTTATATATGTGTAAATTAGTTTATCATGTGACAATTAAAAGATGATCTAGAAGAGTAAAGGAAGGAGTGCTCCAAGAGGTTTGGGATATATATGTGTGTTATGTGTTAATTTTGCTCAAGTGTATGTGATGGCTGTTTAGCTTAAATGTGTTATTGATATTGAATATGTGATTTCTGGAATTGAGCATGATTATGAACTTTGATGGAAGTGTATTTGAATGTATATTGATATGAGATGAGTATTGGACCATGGAATTAGCACAATATGTGAATCAGCTCTAACTATTGATTGTGTTAATCTGTCTTTGAAGCCTATACTAACCCCCGTGACTTGTTTGTAGTGTAAGTTGAGTTTTACAACTCAAAAAGGGGTGAGACCAATTATATTAGAACCATATGATCCGTGTCTTTAAATGTTCTAGAAATAGATCTGTTGAGTTGAGGACTCTAAGGTCTTCAAAATTGACCATAACCGTAGATGAAATTCTGTAGGAGGGTTTCTGGAACCAGTTGTGTTATTTTGACCATAACTCCTTCATTATAAATCCAATTGACCTGAAAATTGTCCCATTTGAAAGATAAGACATAGATGAAGAAATGTTAAGAAGAGACCCTTGCCTAAAATTGAGTGTAAGACATCTGTTTGCACTGTACAAAATTGAGGTGTGAACCAGTGTTGAAAGTTAGCTTCTGTTTTGCTTAATTTGGTATGTCACGGTCACAACCAATTCATTGTCACCGTGACCCCTCCCTGTTTTGTCTTTTTAGGGTGTTTTTCTTCCCGAAATGCACCCGAACTTCACCATGATTTCCCATAGCTTGTCCAATCCATGTTTATCATTATAAAATAAGTATCTTAAGCATGATGAACTATGCATGCTAATGTATATAAATATGTATGAGCTTTAAGTGTTCTAAGGGTGATGAATTAAGTATGTGAAAGGGGATAGTTAAGGATGAAAAACCATGGATGCGAATATGATAAATGAAGTATATAAGCATATAATTGAGATGATCATGCGAACATGTGACTATGTGAATTAGAGATGCATGATTAGCCTAACTAAGCTTGATTGCATCATAAAGTAAAATAATTATATATGCGATAAATAACCTAAGTGCTTGGATTTTAACATGAGAAGGAGCCTTGTCATGAGAATGTACAATGCCATGAGAATGAATTATTATGCAAGATATTTAAGGATGTTATATTGGTTCATGCGGATAAATGAGTGATTGTATATTATGATAATGATAAATGTGATTAAAAGCTTTTATCTTGTGAGGTGATTATGAATTATACGAATGTGTACTTTAGAGAGGAATGTGAACATGATTGTATGCTTACAAACATGTGTGAGCTATTATGCGTTATGAGCTATTTCATATGACTATATGAATGAGTTATACCATGCGAATACGTTAACCATGATAGTGAATTATGAAGTGACCTACCCTGTTTTGGCAATATAACCCTAATGTGTTTGGACTTCCAAATGGCAAGGCTTTAAGCTGTATTGAAAGACATTATGGGTAAGTATTATGTGTGTATTAAGTGATGTATATTCGCATACAAACATGATGATTCTCGAATGTGATTATTAACTATGAAAGAACGAGTTTGGAAACACAATGAGTATGCAAGTGAAGTGAATAGCTATGTGCTAATGCGAATGTGTAAAGTGAATGTGATGTTGGTCAACTACATATGTGATGTGAAAAGTGATCAATGTGAAATGGATAAAATGTTTAACAACGTAAGCCTGCGAGTCAAGTAGTGGATAGTTAGGCATGCCTATAGGGTCAAGTGCTGCAGCCCAATGCGTTCAATGTGTCTGATTCCTTGGGAATCATAATGCGAAAACAATGTGTATAATCCTTGCTGGATTTCTATATATGTGGATAATGTACCATGATGGTACCAATGTGGATTCTGTACCTTAGGGTACCAATGCGAATGTGATGTATCTACGGATACCAATGTGATTAGTGTATCCATGGGGTACCGATGCGATACCCGTTATCCGCGTCTTGAGTTGCAGGCGAAGCTTGTAATAATAACAATAATAATGATATTGTGACCATGAGCTGAGTATTATGCTAGTGAGAATGTGAATGTGATATGTTATAATTGTCATGCGATACAGTTATATGGGTATGACTCATTAGGAAGAATATATGTGTATGAGCATGAATATTTGTATAAATCAAGCTATAAATTGCTGAAATAACATTAAGAGAATGCCAAAATATGATTAAGTGCATATCCATTGATTTAAGCAATGCAAAATGCTTATTGACATAAGAGTATATGAATAATCTGCATGCAAGTTGTTATGTACCTTAACCTGCTATAAATGTCATGTACTATATGGTTTGTGATTATAATTGATGCGGATTTGTATTAAATGCGTGTTGATGTTGATAATTGATGTTGTATAATGTAAGTTAATGCATTATGAGTATAATATGTTGTATCTTGAATGCTATGTTTGAATCACTAGTAAATAACGGTAAGCTTTACATTAATTAATGTATATGTGGTACTATTGGAAATTGAATAAAGGTATGCATTGTTTGAGTTTGTATTTGTAACATGCTGAAGGTGTTCTCACATTGGTGAGTGCTAATGGCTATTTAATGTACATATGTTCATATTTATATGTATACTCATAGGTAGTTATAAAGCTGTATATAAGTATGCGATTCTAGTAATATTAAGACTTATAGAATCCCAAATGAACAACTGAGTAAATACCATATTAAGCAAACAAATATTTGTGTGAGAACTTGGATGGTTACTTATGAGTAATTCCTGATGGGTGTACTATTTATGATGTTAAAATGAACTATATGTATATGTGTATATTGCTAGGGTATGTGATTAATATTAGTAATCACTATGAGTGTTTATCCATCTTTTGTTGTTCCCCACTAAGCGATTATCGCTTAGCATGGATGTTTTGTCCATGCAGGTATCTGAAGATAGTATATTTGAAGATGGTTCTGCATCACCAACAGCCAACATATAGGAATCGTTATAGTTTATAGGTCATTTTGTAATAAATGTAAGAATTGTATTTATAAAGAGAAACTATTGTAAACCATTATGTATTTTGTAATATTATGCATGGAATTCAAGACCTATATATACATAGCTTTTGAAAAAAAATTCGCTTAACCTGAACTTTGTTTGTAAAACTATTTGATGCGCATGTGTTTGTGTTGTAACGCTCCATAATCACCGTAGTAAATCTCTACAGGTGGTTAGGGGGTGTTACAGTAAGCGATCTTTTGAGCTACGGCACTTTTGTAATATGATTGTAAGCACCGTGTCCCAGAGCGGTCCGGATCAGAGGTTACCCTATGATGAAATCAGTGTCCAAGCCTGTATGGTAGGTTGGATTTAGAGGTTTTAGCCCCGCGTTCCATGAGAAGTGAGGTTTTTATCATTCCTGGGCCGAAGGAGAGAAAAACAGAGGTTTTTTCGAGTCAAAGGGCTTTTTGTCCTCCACAGACGGCCAGCCCGTCTATCGAGCCAGCCCGTCGCTTCGAGTCACCGACGGCTATGGGTATTTTCCGATGCCCGTTGGAAAATCACCGCCCCTGTCAGATTGCCGCCTGGTTTCCCGGAGCACGCAACCCTTCCGACGCCCGTCGGTGGATGTGGCAGGGCCGTCGGACTAATCCTTGTGTCAGAAGGATTCTTCCGACGCCCGCCTCTATACACCGATGCCCGTCGGTCGTGTCTGGCTATAAAAGCTCCGGATTTTCATTTGAAAAGGGTTGAAAAAATTTTCAGAAGATGAAACTCTGCCCAATTTCGAGCACATTTTCTCTCTCTTCAAAAAACATTTTTCTAAAAGAACTCTATTGAATCAAGGATCAAATCAATCAAAGGGAACTAAAAGCTAATTAGTTTTCTTTAGATTTTGACTCCAAAATCGATTTTCTGAAGGATTGAAGGTGAAATATCTCATTTTCTCTCTTTAACCCTTCATCTTTTGCTTCTCGTGGAACGCGCGGGGCTCCAACCAATACAAGAATCTTACCTAAAGCAATTATCTGAGGGTAAATATTCCGGATTCTCTCTTCATATTATCTCATATTTATTTCCTATTTTGTGAAACTTGTGAATATTTGTCATTATTTCTTTTATTTTGACTCTCTTTTCTCCTTTTTGAGATAAAACACATT
Organism: Excoecaria cochinchinensis; assembly: GCA_947683425.1. NCBI lineage: Eukaryota > Viridiplantae > Streptophyta > Magnoliopsida > Malpighiales > Euphorbiaceae > Excoecaria > Excoecaria cochinchinensis. The sequence continues at coordinate 1,465,817 of CANTUQ010000158.1, forward strand.
TTGACCTTGAAAAGTTATTTATTTCTCTCTCTATCTTTTCTGTTTTTCTCGAGAACAGTGGTGACCGACGGGTCATCTTTATCACTGACGCCCGTCGGTCACCCTCCTACAGATGCCCTTCCTTGAGTGACAAACGGACACCTCGGTTATCTTAACCAACGCCCGTCGGTCAGCTAAGGAAGGCCGTCGGTGGGTTCTGTCTCCTACCTTTTAATTTATCTTTTTATCCATTTCAAATCCTTTTGACTTCGTGTATGTTAATTTTATGTATATTAACATCTTTTAACTTTCTATGAGTGTATATTGAATCTCTTGGATAATCCCGGGCTTGAGCGGCTGCCTACCATGCGTGGAGGATTTCGTCCGGTTTAGTTTTCTTAACCCTTTTGATTTATTTCTCTCGCCTATTCATTCATTAATTATTTTATGCATATGAATAAGCTCTTTTTATCTCGTTGAATGTAAAAATAGATCAACGATTTATACTCAAATATGAATGAGTTTCGTATAAAATGCAAAAGGGTCCAATGCCCTATTTTTATCCAATAAAGATCATCACAAATAAAATATCCCATTTTTGATAATGATGCATGCGAGGACCAAAGTCCTCAAAAAAATAAGCAATGCCCCGATTTATGTATGCCTCGCACATTTACAAAAGGGAGTTGTATTCTGCTCCTTGTATTATTGTAATTTATCGCTTTTGATATTTATATTGCTCATTTACCGCTTTCAAAATGTGAACAAATGTGCCTTTTAATTAACCGCATAGTGTGGAGAGAGAGCGAACAAATGATATTAAAATTTGATCATAGCTTAATTGAGGTAGAAATAGATGAGAAATTTCGGACCCAGCTCTGGTCTTTGGGCTCAAGAGGTTAGAGGATATCCTCCAATATACTTCTTTGGTCACGAGGCTTTAGCGCTAACCCTAGGCTCCTTGGGGTGAGAGGTTCACCTTCTATGATCCCTCTGGCTGGCCCAAAATGGGTACCAAGCGCAGTCTTAGGCTCTCCGAGGCGAGAGAAACTTTCCCAATGTTCTATTGGGTGGCAACTCCATGATACCTCCTTGTTACCCAACATAGACGCACTTGCGATTCATCGCAAGCTGCCAACGGACCCGCAAATGCCCCGATCGCCCACGTGCGGGCGGTCGAACGGGCGGCGCATCGGGATCCTGCGCGCGTCACAGTGGCGACTCCACTGGGGACGTTTATGGTTTGAGATTTCAATTCGAAAATACCTCTTTTAACATTTATGATTAAAATTTAATTCATAAATTCGCTTTCTCTCAAATTTGCATTTGCATATCATTAGAGCCTTAGAATACGCTAGTTTGGTCCCTCTTTTAGCCCCGGTGCGTTCCTGAAGCACCTCCTCATTTTCACTCAATTTGGGAAAGTGTTAAGGATAATCACCAGCCCAAGCCACGTACCTCAATGGTATATCAAAATGGTGACCCGATCGGTCGCTACGCTCGTGACGAGCTAGACCAGTCGGCAGGGATCATGCTTGGGTAGCCTTAAAGAAACATCTCCCTTATCCAAAGCTAATGTAATGGCTGTAGTTACTTTCCACAGGTGAAATGAACCTTAATTTCGTGCTTGCTGTATGGATCCTCATGTATTGGGTGAGTCCCAATGTCTCGCTTGGTAACCTAGCCAAAGGCTATCATGCCCCGGTAGGGCCATGTCGAAATTTAGGGAACGTCCAAATACGTGACGATCATTGTCCATCCGCTTGTACATTAGCATAGGAGTGTTATGCTGCCGGTTTTCCGCCGCGCACCATACGCGTCCATCGGGTCCCTCGTTGACCCTTGGGCTAATCCCACCTAGGAAAGAGACTGCACGACCACGTGTGTGGGAGAAATAAGGGTGGAAGGACCTACTTGCTTGCTTGTGCTCTGTAAGTGTTGCATATCACGATCATGCATTATACCTACATTTCATGCATCATTCTAACTTTTGTCCCTGCAGCCATCATAGATCTGCCCAGGTGGACTAGATCACCAACCAGGCGACTGATCCGAGTTCTTACTTCTGAGCTATCAGATAGAGAGGGTCTACCGGAGATCCTATCAGAAATCAGAGGTACGGTATCTCAGATGGCAAACTCGCCTAGGGGGGAAGACGCCACCAGGGCCATGATTGCGGAAGAAGTGGGCCGCCGTTTTGAGGAATTCGAGGGCAGGATGATGAATATGTTGACCGCCTTGGCACAGCAGAACGCTCAGCCGAATGTTCCACAGAATCCTCCTCCTCCTCCTCCAGTGAGGCAGAATGAGCCTGAAGAATAAAGGGTTGAAAGGCGAGAAGAACCCGTTAGGCCGCCGCCGGTAGAGTTAAGATCAGTGGCTTCGGGAGAGTTGAGAAGAAGGCCAGTGTTGAGAATTGATGACGATAGAGATATCGAGGATGATAGGATGAGCATGGCATCTGAGAAGGGGAAGGTGCCTCAAGCTGATGACTTTATTCTAAAGAAGATGGAAGAGAGGTTCGAGGCTATGGCTCGTATGATAGGCAGAGCTCACGGGATGAATCCTGAGGATAGGGAGCTGGACGGAGAGGACCCGATCCCTTATAACTTCAAAATGCCAGATGTGCCGAAGTTTGATGGTACTTCTGATCCCACCGCACATGTAAAGCAATATTCTCTGGTCATGAAGGGGACCACATTGTCCAAGAAGCAGAAAGTGGAATACTTTTGTCTGAGTCTGACCTCTCATGCCATAGACTGGTATCATGGCCTTGACCGCCGCACTAAAGAAGATTGGGATCTGCTCACTGAGGAGTTTCTGAAGCAGTATGACTGCAATACCAGAATGGAGGTGACTCTGAAAGACCTTGAGCTACTTCAGCAGAAAACCGGGGAGTCTTTCCATGAGTATCTTACCCGATGGCGGAACCGAGTAATGGAGATGCACCGAAAGCCTGACACCCAGGATCAGATTCGTCTTTTCATTAAGAACGCGAGCCCGTACTTAAAGGAGGGGTTGAGGATGAAGGGGTTGAAGGACTGGGAGTCTCTCAAAGACATAGCCATCGAAGCAGAGGGAGAGTTTTTAACCCAAAAAGCTAATAATGACAATTTCGCCAAAAGGGCTAACCCCGGTCAAGGAACCAATAGGCCGGCGGGTCCCAGTAACAGCACTAGAAGAATGGGTGAAGTGTCTGCTACTGAGGTAACCACCCAGAGGAAGTTTTCTAACTTGGGAAGACCATTATCTTGGGTCCTGAGGAGGTTGATGAAGGAGGGAAAATTGCGCCCTCTGACTCCTAGACCAGCTTTGACACAAGGGAAACCAGGACATAAGGATAACGAATTATGTGCATTCCACCAACACTCGGGCCATATCACTGATAAATGCAAGGCACTCCAGCACTCTATCCAAGACTTGATTGATAGCAAGCAGATCTCTGACCCTGAGAAGAGAGAAACTGAGAAGAAGCCCGGTTACAATGCCGTACCACCGCCCGTGTTTATGATCCAATCTAGCCTGCCGGAATGGTACGTGCTATAAGATCTGTATGGGAGTGAGAAGTCCGCTGCTGGTAATTCTGAGGATAGGAAGGAGAAGGCATTTGTGGCGACCCTCGATTGCTGGTCTAGCAGTGAAAGCAGTGGAGAAGCCGAGGATGAAGAAGGGTTGAACCTTGATTTGTGGGGCTCCGATGGAGACGAGGGAGAGATGAGCGCTGTCACGAGAAGTGGAAGGGTGATCCCTGAGATTACAAATCTACCTGAGCCGGTACAGCCATCAGCAGAGAAAGAGCCAGAGGAGGGGCAGATTGTTAGGCAATTGAAGAAGACAGCGGCTCAGATATCCATATGGGATCTGTTGAGGCAATCCCCCTCTCATAGACAGAAGGTAGTAGAAGCTTTGGTTGAGGCCACAGTCGCCACCACTATTTCCCCATCGGAACTTTTGGGTTTAATTAAGGGAGGATCCGAGGAGAGATTGGTCTTTTCTGACGCCGACCTACCTGTTGAAGGCCGTAACCACAACCGACCCTTGTACATTAAAGCACAGATTAACAGTAAGCACACTGCTTGCGTTATGGTGGACGACGGGTCTTCTATCAACGTGTGCCCTTTAATAGCTTTGCAAGCTTTTGGTTTAAGCGAGGATATGCTCAGCGGATCAGATCTGACCATCACAACCTACGATAACTCGAGGAGGCAAGCCTCGGGAACCTTCAAGACTTTGGTCAAGACAGGACCTATCGAAGTGGAGGTCGAATTTGTAGTTCTGCCCATCCCTGCTAATTTCTCAGCTTTGCTTGGGAGACCCTGGTTTCATAAATTAGGAGGAGTGCCATCCACACTGCATCAGATGATAAAGTTCCCACACGAAGGGGAGGTGGTGACTATCAAAGCGGCCAGGGAGAACCAGGTCTCAGCGCTGGAAATTGCCAATCAGCCTTTCAGCGGCTTTCACGTGTCTATGATAAAGGAAGAGCGCGGATCAGTGGATAGCCCAGCTGTGGTTAATATGATGAAGAAGATGCACTATCTTACCGGGGCTGGATTGGGCAGAAACTCCCAAGGGTTGCAGACCGCGATCACCACTCGGGGCCAGAAGAACCGGAAAGGCCTGGGGTATAGAGGTGGCTTCGGCAAGAAGAAGGTGACAAACAAGACCCCCCATATTTCAGAGAGCTTTGTGCCAGCATCCTCAGTTTGTGCGTATACTGGTGAAGATGAGCCACAATGGGTAGATGGGAGGATTGTCCCTGGTTTTGAGATCTTTAATGATGTGTATGACTGGCACGTCAGGTTCGTCAAGACTGCTGAAGACTTTTGGGATGAGGAAGTCATGACTCAGGGTATCACTTGGGACAAGTGCGAGCTTGAGGAGGTCGTTACTGAAAAGATGGTAGCTGCCAGGCTGAAAGGGAAGGAGAAGATAGCAGAATTAGAGCTGAAAATGGGGGATTTGAGGATTTCCCCTGACGTGCCTGAGGGGCCTCTGCTAAATCAGAAAGTTAGTGAGCAAGCTGCAACAGCATCAACCTCAGGAGTGGCAGAAGAAGACTCTAGCCTAGATTGTCTTTTTATTCTACAACTCTTTTATGATGTAAATGATAACTATAATATTATTAATAAGATAAACAATTTCACTTATTTGTGCGATGTTTCTAATGATTTCAACATGCATGAACATGATCATATTCCATCAATTTTTGACATTGACTCCACTGGCACAACGCCTTTTAATCTTGGAACCTCGAAAAATCCGAGAGAAATTCTAATAGCATCAAACATAACTCCTGAGGAGAGAAAAAATTTTGAGAGAATAATAAGAAAACATGAAAAAGTCTTTGCCTGGACCTACGAGGACATGCCGGGGATTAACCGAGATGTGGCGGAGCATGCCATCCCGACTTACCCAGATTGCAAGCCTGTAAAGCAGAAGTTGAGAAGGCTAAGACCAGAATGGGCTGACAAGGTTAAGGAGGAAATTCGACAGCAGATTGAAGCTAAGTTCCTTGTGGAAGTCCAGTATCCTACATGGCTGGCAAATGTGGTTCCTGTGGCAAAGAAGAACGGAAAGGTCAGGGTGTGTGTGGATTATCGAGATCTTAACAAAGACTGCCCTAAAGATGATTTTCCACTACCCCATATTGATGTATTGATAGACAGTGCCGCCAATTGCGCGATGTACAGCTTTGGAGACGGTTATGTGGGCTACAACCAGATCCTGAACAAGATAGCTGACCGGGTTAAAACTGCCTTTATCACAGAATGGGGCACCTATGCCTATCGGGTCATGCCTTTCGGCCTGAAGAATGCAGGGGCAACATACCAGAGGATGGCAACCAAGATCTTAAGCGACCTGATCCATAAAGAGGTGGAGGTGTATGTCGATGACATGATGGTCAAGTCAGCCACCCGAGAGGGACACTTTGAAGCTCTAGAGAAGTTCTTCACCAGGATCGATAAGTATAATCTGCGACTTAACCCCAAGAAGTGCATTTTCGGAGTGACTTCAGGAAAGCTGTTGGGACATGTCGTCAGCCAGAGGGGGATAGAAATTGACCCAGACAAGGTGAAAGCTATCAGAGAGATGCCTGTGCCACAAAAAGAGAAGGATGTAAGGAGCTTCCTGGGCAAGCTGCAGTATGTTAGCCGGTTTATTGCCAAGCTCACTTCGATATGCGAACCTGTTTTCAAGCTGCTTAGAAAGAATCAGCCCGTAGTCTGGAACGAAGACTGCCAAAGAGCCTTTGATAATATCAGGGAATATCTGTTAAATCCGCCAGTGCTAAGGCCTCCGCAACCTGTCAAACCGCTTATTCTGTACCTGGCAGTAGAAGATGGTTCAGTGGGCGCCATGATGGCTCAAGAGGATGAATTTGGGGTGGAGTTTGCAATTTACTACCTCAGTAAGAAGTTCTTGCCCTATGAAATAAAATATGCTGAAGTGGAGAAGATCTGCCTTGCAGTGATTTGGGCATCAAAGAAGCTAAGACATTACTTCCACTCATACAAAGTTCAGGCAGTAGCCAAGCAAAATCCGTTAAGATATTTGCAGGAGGCACCGTCTTTGCTTGGAAAGATGGGGAGATGGCTGCTCTTGCTACAAGAGTTCGATGTGCAATACATCACCCGCAAGACTATTAAGGGGCGAGCTGTAGCCGAATTTCTTGCTGAACATCCTATCCAAGGGGACACCCCCGAGTTTACCTTTCCTGACGAGAGCATAGGCACGATTTCTGCTCAAGGATGGCAGTTGCACTTTGACGGAGCAGTGAATAACAGGGGAGCCGGAGTCGGAATCATCTTGACAACCCCATATAATGAAAAACTTCCTCTTGCTAAGAAGCTGAGATACAAGGCAACCAACAATGAAGCTGAGTACGAAGCGTGCACCTTCGGGTTAGAAGCTCTAGCTGTGTTGGGGGCAAGAAACGTAGAGGTATTTGGTGACTCGTCCTTGGTAATAAACCAGATCCGAGGTGAGTGGGCTGTAAAAGAGGAACGACTGATCCCCTATGTTCAATATCTGAAAGGGATGTGTGGGCAGTTTGAGACTTGCACTTTCCACTTTGTGCCCAGAGATGAGAACCGTCTGGCTGATGCGTTGGCAACCTTAGTGTCAATGTGGGATAACCCTGAAGGAGTGGCCATGAAACCGGTGCTAATTTCGAGCTCTGATAAGCCTAGTTTTGAAACCGAGCCTGTAATGGAACTAGAGGCGTCAGATGGGAAGCCATGGTACTTTGATATCATGAACTACTTGGAAAATGATGAATTTCCAGAAGAAGCCACTGAAAAAGATCAAAGGATGATACGTAAGTTATCTACTCAGTTCATATCCTTAGAAGGGGTGTTGTACAAAAGACGGTCAGATGGGATCCAGCTCAGGTGCTTGAATGAAAGAGAAGCGCGCAAGATAATGGAAGAAACCCATGTAGGGGTCTGTGGGGCCCACATGAATGGTTTGACCTTGGCCAAGAAGATCATGAGACAAGGTTTTTACTGGCTTACGATAGACACTGATTGCTCGAAGTATGTCAAACAATGTCAGTTGTGCCAACAGTACGCAGATCTGAGACACCTGCCGGTTTCAGAACTACATAACCTGACATCACCTTGGCCGTTTGCTGCTTGGGGGATAGATATCATTGGAGAGATTCGCCCTACGGCGTCCAATGGGCACAGATACATCATAGTCGCAATCGACTATTTCACCAAATGGGTCGAGGCAGAATCTTTCAAGAAAATTGACGCAAGGGACATGGCCAAGTTCATAGAGAGGAATTTGATCTGCAGATATGGCCTCCCTCATCACATAGTGTCTGATAATGGAGTGCAGTTCATGGGAGAAATCAGAAAACTTCTCGAGAAATATGGTGTTGAGCATCATAAATCCTCTCCCTACCGACCACAAGCGAATGGAGCAGTAGAAGCCGCCAATAAGAATGTGAAGAAGATCCTGTCCAAGATGGTCCAAACCTACAAGGACTGGGCTGAAAAGTTACCCTTTGCCCTGTGGGGATACAGAACGACGATAAGATCATCTACAGGCGCCACACCATTTTCCCTGGTATACGGAACAGAAGCAGTATTGCCAGTAGAGATAGAACTTAAGTCACTAAGGGTGGTCATGGAGGCCCAAATCCCGGAAGTTGAATGGGCGCAGCAGAGGTTGTAGCACTTGAACTTACTGGATGAGAGTAGGCTGAAAGCTTATTATCATAATCAGATATACCAGAAGAGATTAGCGAGAACTTTCGGAAAGAAAGTAAGGAAGCATCCGCTGAAAGAAGGGGACTTGGTGTTCAAGCAGATGAGGCCAGGGATACCAGACATTAGGGGGAAATTCAGACCGACCTGGGAAGGGCCGTATATCCTTAAGAACCTGCTGTCCAAAGGGGCTGCAATCTTGTCAGATAGTGATGGGAACGAATTCAAAGAACCGATCAATGTCGACAGACTCAAAAGGTTCCACGGCTAAAGACCAAAATAAAAAGAAGAGAATAAAATGCCCTGCAAGTCGAAAACCGAAAAAAGGCGGCTATGCTAAAATTGGGCGCCTCGACAGGGTGAAAACCGAAAAAAGGCATCCTGTGCAAAAATTAGTGGCATGAGAGAAAATGTCCGATCGTGAAAACCCGAGAGGGCCGATTGGTAACAGGAGTTGATGCTGTTAAAATTTGGTTTCATGTATTGATGGCGCGTAAGCAGCTGAGTAAATGCCAAAACTGATCATGTATGCTGAAATTATATGGAAATGTATACAAAACTCGTGAAAAAGGATGAATATTATTCTTTTCACTTTCGTCATTTTCTAGTTCTGCATTAAAAAGAAATGTAGCACCAAAAGAAATACACATATAGGCTAAGCTAAGTCCTGCTGCTGCTCTCGCTGATCAAATGCTTGAGCCCTCGGGTCCTGTTATCAGAGGCTGGACTAAGGATCCACTTCTTGTACTCGCTAGTCGAAGATGCAGAATGATTGCCAAACCTCGGGATAACGGTCTTCATGGGTAGTCTACCCCACAGCTCATGATACCGAGAAGCAAACGCGGCCGAGAGATCTCCTCCTCGGAAGGACAGGGGAACCCTCACTATATCCTGGGTCATCCCGAGCTGTCGGGTACATCGAGAGGTGATGCAGAAGGTGGCCTGACGGAGGCCGCATAGGGGAACACAACCCGATGGTCCATCAGTGACCGCATGAGACAGCGGGAGCCAGGCGGATGTCAAACTGATATCGTCATCTGACAGCTCGCCAAATCTGGTAATGCCTTCACCAGCACTGGCACACCCGTGCAGTCGTCGACGAGGCAAGAAGTGGCTCGGCGAGTACTGGGGGGTAACGCGAGGGGGTGGTTCAGACAGCATCTTCAGTTTTTCCTATAGCCAGATCTTAAAGAAAAAAAAAAGCCGCTGGGGTAAGTAGGGTTTACTTCAGGAAAAAATAAGGCACAGGGTTGTGTGAAAATCCGAAAGGACGCACCTCCCGCCAAGAAAAGCTAGTGTGAAAATCCACGAGGGACGCACTACCTTTGAAATAATGACGTACCTGGAGTAATAAGGGGCTGCTGGCAAAGGTTGTAGTGGACCCAGAGCTCACAGCGTCCAAACCCAGGATGGTTTCAGCCAGGACAAGTGGTAGGGGAGGCAGTCCCAGATGAAAGTCGCTCAGAACTCCGAACAGACAAGAGTCACCGGTCAAACCCCCCGGAGCAACAGTAAGGAAGTTCACCATGCAGAATAAGAATGTGATGCTTACCCGATATGTGGGGATGTCAGTGAACCGATCCAGAGCCTCGATCAGTGGCTCCAAAGAAAAGGAAGAGCCCAGAGGAATCAGCCGGTTGGCCTCCGAAGAAGATGTGCCCAGAGCCAGGGCTACGTCCCGAGTCTGGAATAAGCCACAGCGGGGGACGCAGGGCAGAGCGCTAGGAGGGAACCGAGCTCCCAGAATGGAAGCTAACTCTTTAGGCAAAGGGCACAATTCCTGATAGGTGAATTGGAAAACGTGGAACTGGGGGTTCTAGAAGTGGGTTACTGCCAGGAGGAGGTTCTGGTCGATTTTCACCCGGCACAGGTATTTCAGCCCAGACAAAGAGGAAAGGGCGCCTTCTCCCCAAGTGTGTTTGTCGTCTAAAATACGGTGCATCTTTTGGGTAAGAGGAGAGGACATTTTGAGAAAATGAAGGACTCAAGATATGGGAAAATGAAGAGACAAAAATTTCGCAAGGTTTTATAGGCAAGCGTCACCGACGGCTTGCCCGTCTCTCCACAGGGACGGCCTACCCGCCTTTTCACAGGGACGGCCGCCTGACCGTCGGTATAGGTCCACCTGGCAGATGCATACGTCAGCATTGCATTCATCACGCGCATTAACTAGCGTTTATTGCATGACAGACGGTCAGCCCGTCGGTCGCTTGTACAGACGCCCTGCCCGTCGGTCAGGAATTTCTATATAAGGGCGAGTGACAGACGGTTTAAACGTTGCTATCCCTTTCTTCTTCCTCTCTCAAACGGTTTCTTAGCATTTTTTAGCGGTTTTTAAAGTTTTTCTCCTTATTTTTTCGCGATTTCTTCATATTTTCGCATTTTCTACCCGCCGGTGTGACGCGCGCCGGACCAGCAAGGCCCTCTCGGAGCCCTCCTTTCGGGGCTCGAGGGATCGGTCGCGTCTTTTGGTCATGGGCGCCATGAGACATCATCGGTGTATCCCTCCCAATAGAACATTGGGGAGAATAACCTAGCCTATTGACGCCTAAAGGCACCTTTGAGGTATTTGGAGTCGCCACCCAATTTGCAAGAAATTGGGAAAAGGTTTCTCACCTCTAACGGTCTAAACCAGAGATATGGTGTCCGGAACTTCCCTCTTATTTATGCTTTGGTTAATTATAAATGGGTTTTTAACTTCTTGAGATTATATCTCTCATCTCACGCGATTGATGCATTTAAGTTAGATAGCGCATTGAAAGCACGTAAAGAAAATAAATAAAAGCGATAAGCAAAGTAAATAAAGGAAGCGGTAAACACCCAAGCACTCAATTACAAGAGAAATAGGGGCGGAATACAACCCCAATAAAAGGAGATTAAAGATGTAAGTGGGACGGAATACAATCCCCAAAAGATAAATAAAGTTGCCCCAAAAATTAATTACAAGGGCCCGAATAGAAAAGAACTTGAATTTAAAACACTCACACAAGATCGAAATAAAAAGACATGCATAAATCGGGATATTATTTTAGGAACATTGGTTCCTTCGCACTTGTTCGAAATTTAGGAACATTGGTTCCTTCGTGTTAACTTAAAGAGGGTTCGAAGAGTCGTTTTGATTGTTTGAATGAAAACCGGGATGAGTGATCCCATTTTATTGAAAATTGACTCTTCGTTTTAGTTGTGATATTTTATTGTCGGGCTAAAATAAGGGACATTGGTCCCGATTTTGTTAGTGAAAAATATAATTTAATTATAGAAATATTTTTGTGATTTTTTTATCGCACGCGTGCACGAATAAACATATATATTTACAAATAACACGACATAAAGAAAGGGTTAAGAGAGGTCTCACCGAACCGGAGTACCCGCCTACGCGTTGCGACCCATCCGGGGAGTCGCGGAGACGCCCAAATAACTCGACTCAAGTTAAACTCATATACAAATTAACATCAAAAATATTAGTAAATATTCAAAGGTGAATTAATCAAACAAATGCAAAATATAATAATAACAACAATGATAATAATGCTAACTAATTAATTAGTTAATAATAAATAGTAATGATAATACTAAAAACAGAATAATACTAGTGAATGAATAAATAGTAATAATAGTAAAATAGAGAGAATTAAATAATAATAATAATAATAATAATAATAATAATAATGATAATAATAATATGTTAATAGCAACCAAAAATGAACATAGTATAAAGTAAATAACATTAATAATAATATTAATATAACATCAATAGCTATAAAATAAATGTGTAATAATGATAATAATAATAATAATAATAATAATAATAATAATAATAAAAAGGGGCAACGAGAAATAGAAAGGAAATCAACTTGAAACAAACAAACAATACATCAAGAGTAATAAGGACACTAAATGCATTTAAACATTGCAGGAACTCAATAATGAACATAAACACAATAGAAATAATAATGATAGCAAAATATCAAATGGGAGCAAGCAAATAATATATTGATAGTGATATTAACACATTAAAATGCTAAAAGTAAACAATGTGCATGATAAAAATAGCAGAAATAATATTAACAATAATAAATAATGTACAAAAAAATAAATGAGGACAAGTCTAAGAATGTTTACCCTCAGAATTTTTAGATTGGGGAAACGGTGTCCCGATCGATTTTCCTTGTTGAATTTGTAGTGATAAACACTTAAAGAAAATATAGAGTTTAATGTTTTGAAATAAAATCAAGAAAATATTTTGATGAAAATATTTTTTGGTGAGTGATTTGAGCAAGAGGAAATTAATTTTCCCAACCCAAATCACTCAATAAGATGGATTATATCTTTTTTTTGAAGAACCAATCAAGATTTAAAACCAATGAAAACAAAGAAAGAAAATAGTAGCTAAAGCAAAAAATGGCCCCTGGAGAGAAAAGAAAGTTCAAAGAGAAAAAAAAGGCCTTCAAAAATTCTTTCCGTCCCCCTCCAAATGAGGGCAAAAACCTCATTTAAGGTTGTCTTGGCCAAAAATGGCAAAAGACAATAAAAACTTTTATTTTTGTTTCACCCAAAAAAGCATGAAATGGTGAAAGACTGAAGAAAATCAGACTGAAAAAAAATCAGACTGCGAAAAAAGTGGACAGGCGAAACAGGTCGCGCGGAGAGGGCAAGGGCGCGCGCGGCAGCAAGCTGCTGCGCGCGTGGTGCCCCCTGCCTCGCGCGCAGGGGGGTGCGCGCGAGGCCCCTGCCTCGCGCGCAGGGGGGTGCGCGCGAGGCCCCTGCCTCGCGCGCAGGGGGGTGCGCGCGAGGCCCCCGCCTCGCGCGCAGGGGGGGGGGGCGCGCGGCGCCCCCTGCCTGCGCGCAGGGGGGTGCGCGCGAGGCCCCTGCCTCGCGCGCAGGGGGGGGCGCGCGGCGCCCCCTGCCTCGCGTGCAGGGGGGTGCGCGCGAGGCCCCCGCCTCGCGCGCAGGGGGGGCGCGCGGCGCCCCCCGCCTCGCGCGCAGGGGCTGCGCGCGAGGCCCCCTCGCCTCGCGCGCAGGGGACCTGCACGCGAGGCGCCTGCCTGGCGCGCAGGCGCCCCTGCGCGCTGGGGCAGCCTGCCGCGCAGGCAGCCCCGCGCTGCCGCAAGCGGCCTTCGCGACTTCCCCCTCTTTTTTTATTTTTATTATTATTTATTTTTTTTATTTTAAATTTTAAATTATTAATTTTGAAACAAAATTAATATATTTATTATTATTTTTTTTTTACTCCATCTTAATTTTAATTTCCCCAAAAATATATATTTTTTAATTATTTTCCGAAAAACACACCTTTGACAAGGGAACGATCGATTCTCACATTTCTTGCCGAAAATCGGTCTTCTATTTCATCATCGGGTAATCCTGATCTTGGACCGCCTCGGGACCCGGTGTCTACAGTTGCCCCCAATTTTGGGGAACTTAGAACCTAGGTGCCTAAGTGAACCAAAATTCAGAAAAGAAAGGAAAGAGGCGCGTACCTGAGGCGGTTGTCTTCCCGAACTGGCTGGAGTTACTGTGGGTAGTTATCGTCTGTTTGTCGACGTGTTAACCCCCGTTGCCTTGGCATCTAACCTGTTGATGCGGATATACTCATGGATTGAAAGGATTTAGAATATTTTGGGAAGAGCTCAATGCCACGAAGGATAACGCTCCGCAAAGACCGAGGATGCCTTGAAAAAAAAAGGACTTAAAGACAAAGCTCCGAAGAGACCGAGAATGTCTTGAGAAAGGACTTAAAGATAATGCTCCGAAGAGACTGAGAATGCCTTGAAAAAGGACTTAACGACAATGCTCCGAAGAGACCGAGAATGTCTTGAAAAAGGACTTAACGACAAAGCTCCGAAGAGACTGAGAATGCCTTGAGAAAGGACTTAAAGATAATGCTCCGAAAAGACTGAGAATGCCTTGAAAAAGGACTTAAAGATAATGCTCCGAAAAGACTGAGAATGCCTTGAAAAAGGACTTAAAGATAATGCTCCGAAGAGACTGAGAATGCCCCGTGAAGGAGGACTTAAAGATAGATTTTGAAGATATTGAGGACGCCTGTTGGAGAAGGACTTGGAGATAATGCTCCGAAGAGACTGAGAATGCCCCGTGAATAAGGACTTGAAGATAGTGTTTTGAAGAGATTGAGGATGCCTGTTAGATAAGGACTTAGAGATAATGCTCCGAAGAGACTGAGAATGCCCCGTGAAGGAGGACTTAAAGATAAATTTTGAAGATATTGAGGACGCCTGTTGGATAAGGACTTGGAGATAATGCTCCGAAGAGACTGAGAATGCCCCTTGAAGGAGGACTTAAAGATAAATTTTGAAGATATTGAGGACGCCTGTTGGATAAGGACTTAAGGATAATGGGGAGATTAGATGCACGTGATAAGTGCTTGTGCTAAGCATGTGCAAAGGATTACGCGTTGCAAGTACGCAAAGATCATGGGCACGAAATGTGTGCGAAGAATTTATTGTGCAAGATATATATAAAGTTCATGCATTCGTGAATGCATGTTGAGGCACCATCAAATGCCATACCTGTGAGATGCATATGTATGCAATAATGCAGGATAAGAGTTCATCCGAGTGGATTCGGAGGCGTCAGCTGATTTGTAGCAGGACCGGTGCCCCCTGGAATTGCTTTTGAATTTCGTGCCTCTGGGGGATTATGAGGTTCTCCTCTGGTACCTGTAGTCATTATTTGAAGGTAGTGCGTCCCTCGTGGATTTTCACACTAGCTTTTCTTAGCGGGAGATGCGTCCTTGTCGGATTTTCACATAACCCTGTGCCTTATTTTTTGCCTGGAATGGACCCAACCCAATCCAGCGGCTTTTATTTATTTCATCTTTTTTGTAGGGCAGACTGCCTGTCGCCAGGTTTTCACCCTGCCCTTTGGCCTAACTTTTGCTTAGAGCGCCAGTCACGGTTTTCATCTCTAACGGCCCTTTTTTTTTTTTTTTTTTTTTTTTGGAGAGAGAAGTTGGAGTTGTTGCGAAAGGCTTTCGGGTATAATTGGCATGTGCTTATATCTCAGGCTTTGGTTGTATGTGTTTGGCTCTTTATTAGGAAGGTGCTGTAGGGTTGGCTTCACAGTTGGTAGCAGGAGGAGCTGACTGAAGTGCCTGAGTGGCGAGAGTGGCAAGGGGTAGATGGTAGTAATGTGTTGGTTTTATGTCTGACCCAGACGACTTTGAGTGTGCAAGATGAATTGCTCTAGTTACACCAATACATCTTTGCATAAATGCATGTATTTCAATATGATTTCATAACACATGATCACTATTTGGCATTAACTCAAACAATATGAGACCTCATCTAATCTCGGGATAGATCTTGAGAGCATCAAACTCCTGTTATCAATCAGCCCTCGCGGGTTTTCTTGATTGAATATTTATTTATTTATTTTTTTTTTTTTTTTTTTTTTTTTTTTTTGCCATGGACCCTCTTTCCGTCCGTCAGTATTAGTTGAATTCGCTTTCATCTTCATCTGCCTGGGGGATTGCTGCTTCTGAGAGTGATTCTTCTCAGTATCGAAGTTTTGGTCTTAGCGCTTGTGCAGACTGGTTGAGTTGATGGGTTCCTTATTTGGGGCTTGAATGTGAAGTTTCACGTTTGGCCTTTATTGCTTTGGTGGTTCAACCCTGGAATGACCTTTCAATGGCTGAGACAGGGTGACAGGTTGGGCTTGGATGATCTGGGGTACTTTTATCGGTTTTGGTGGTTTAAGCTTTCGAAATGGTTTTCGACAGCTGGGATTGGGTGGATGGTTTGGGGTACTTTTATCGGTTTTGGTGGTTTAAGCTTTCGAAATGGTTTTCGACAGCTGGGATTGGGTGGATGGTTTGGGGGTTAGCCCTTTTGGTCCTCTTCAGTAGCTAAGAAGAATGGCCATGTGCAGGCATGTGTAGATCAACGGGATTTAAACAAATCTTGCCCCCCAAATAGCATTCCTTTGCCCCCTGATCAATTCTCTCTTTTCTTTATACCCCAATTTTTTTTTTTTTTTTTTTTTTTCTTTTTTTTTTTTACAACCCAAATTTTTTTTATTCTCTCTTTTCTTTACACCACAATTTTTTTTTCTTTTTTTTTTTTACAACCCAAAAATTTTTTTTTTATTCCCTCTTTTCTTTATACCCCAATTATTATTATTTTTTATTTTCTTGACGAACTTTGCTCAAGTTATGAAGTTTACACATACGTGCACTTTTCATCTTAACCACTGGGACCATCGTTGTTTAACTTGGTCGGGCATTAGATTTTGGTAAGAAATTTGGCAATGAGGTTTTGGATGGTTAAGGGTCAGTCATAATTGGTTTTGAGGGTGCACATTTCAAGTGGTTATGAAGAAAAGGGTCATACGGTTTGGTTCCGATGAGTTGTATATTTCTCGTGGTGGTTTTGAGTTTTATTTGTCTAACTCCTGGTGTAGCTCTTGAAGCTTGATTTTATTCATTGGCACCATATGCAACTTGGATGTTGTGGATGTAAATGGATGGACTTCAAAATTTTGTTTGTCATCACGGTGGCAAGGGAAGGTAGCCTGGTCTTCCGAACGTCCTTGTTAATCTTCGACATGTTACACCAGGTCCAGGCAAAGGCTCTTTTTTTTATTTTTTATTCTCTCAAAATTATCCTCTCTTCAAGAGTTATATCAGATGCCATCAAGATTTTATTCGGATTCCCCAAAGTTCCGAGACTAGATGGAGTCGTATTAATTGGGTTAATGTCAAAATGAATGGATGCATCGTGATCATGAGAAATGAAATCAAAGAAATAGCGCATAAACAAAACAGAAATTGTTCAACATGTTACAATAACCAAATTGTCCTACAAGAGTTCTGGAATTGAAAAGCAGTAAGCATTAAAAACATGATCTTCTGCTTGTGGCTTTGGAGGAACATGCCGATGAAGTGGATTGGCCCGATCACATCTATGGTGGAAGGATTGCATTCTAGTCTACTCCCTTCTTCTTCTCTCTTTTCTCGGGATCCGGGATTTGCTTGGAATCAATGAGGTCCTGAACCCGGTCTCTCAAAGTTCGGCAGTAGTCTGTCAAATGTCCAGTGTGCTGGTGGAATGCACAATATTGATCTGCTCTGTGGTGGGGCTGCCCCTGACTGCTGGCAGGCTTCGCCGGTAATGGCTGCAGTAACCCCCTTTTCACCAGCCTCTCAAAAACCCACGACAAGGGCCTACCCAACTCAGAGTAATATCTTTGATTCCTTGTCACTGATGACTCTCCCGCTTTTTTAACATTGCCCTTACAGCCATCTCGGATATTTAGGTTTGCATTCTTCAGAGCATGCTCTTTCACCAGATCTCCATCATCCTCAAGCATATTGTCATGTTCCAGAGTAGGCCTTTTACCACCTCCTTGTCCCACTGGTAAATCAAACGGTTCCTTGCCTCGGGGCTTAGTGGCACTAGGAGATGCCGTGGTTCTCGCTGTATGGGCTATCTCGACAGGGGTCGACTCAACTCGGTTAAAGGTAGCCGCCATCAATCGGGCTTGTAGGACCAGCGCGAGGGCGTCTATTCTCTCCTTAATCATAGCTTTAATCATAGCTGTCAACCTCCTTTCGAGCTCCTCAAGCCGTCTATCCATCTCTTGGGCCATTGATGCACGAGTCTCCTCAATCTGTCGTGAAAGGCTGGCCATACTCAATTCTTGGTTAGAACCCTCTTGTTTCTCACCTTCCTCTTCATCCCCGCTTCCGCTGCTGGACCAACAGCCTATCATTGCCACAAAAGTCTCTCCTTCATCTGCCTCAGGGCCAGTAGTAGTGGCATACCCATTTCCATACAAGTCTTGCAGTACATACCATTCCGGTAAGCCTGAACCAATCATGGCACAATGGGCTGACTTCTCTTGACTTTCTCTCTGCCCAGGATTAATAGCCTGTTTGCCATCGATCAAGGCTTGAATTCGGTCCCTTAAAGGACGACAGTAGTCTGTTCTGTGCCCTGTGTACTGATGATATGCACAATACCAGTCCGTCCTGTGCTTTGGCTTCCCTTGACTTGGGGCAGGCCCAGCCGGCAAGGGTTGCAACTTTCCTTCCTTGATGAGACGGGTGAAGTGCCAAGATAATGGTCTACCCGAGATAGTGAGATGTTTGGGAGCCGTCCCTATAGTAGAAACTTCTGCCACCTTATCACTGCCCCCGTTATCGCTGCTGCTTCCCTTATTTTTGCCTGAAGCCACATCTGCAGATCTAGCCACTTTATCTAAATGCTCAACCTCAACTTCAATGGCTATGTCCTTAAGTGACTCCCAATCTTTGAGTCCCTTCATTTTTAACCCATCCCTCAAATATGGACTAGCATTTCGGATAAATAACCTGATCTGATCTGAGGTGTCAGGCTTTCTCTTTATCTCCATCACTCGATTCCTCCATCGGGTCAAGTACTCATGGAATGATTCCCCTGACTTCTGCTTCAGCACTTCTAAATCTTTTAATGTGACCTCAATCTTGGTACTGCAATCATACTGGCCAAGGAATTCTTCTGTTAACAGATTCCAGTCTTCTTTCGCTCTTCGATCCAGCCCATGGTACCAATCCACTGCTGGGCCAGCTAAGCTGAGACAGAAATAGTCTACTTTTTGCCTCTTAGTCAACCCTGTACCCTTCATGATCAGGGTGTATTGCTTAACATGTGCAGAAGGGTCCGATGTACCGTCAAATTTTGGCAGGTCTGGCATCTTAAACCTCTGGGGCAACAGCTCTCCATCATCCAAATCCACATCTTCAGGGATCACTCCCTTGCCAGCTGTCAACATGCGGGTGATTGCCTCAATTTGCTGTCTCATACCCCTCATAGCCTCGTCTTCTACCCTGGGTGCTCCACTCCTCATGGCTTGATGGGCTGCTATCTTCTCAACCTCTTCTTCCATTGCGAAATCCTCATCAGGGTTTGGGATCCTCGCTCTTCCGGGTTCAACTGGCACAGCCGTAGCTTTAGGCTCATTTACAGGTTGACGGGCAATAACTCCAGCGAGGGGAGCCTCCCCACCAGCAGGTGGTTCGGCTTGCCCCGGAGGAGGGGCTACCGGCGATTGTGGAGCAACTGGTGCTTGTGGAGCAGGGGGCTGTGCAAATCTTTCGGCCATGGCACCCATCATGTTCAATATCCTCTGTTCAAAATCCTCCAGTCTCCTGGCGAGGTCTTGGGTGGTTAGGTTTTCGGTCTCTTCTGCCATTGAGGATGATTCGCTACTTGTAGAGAGTGACTCAGAATCCCAAACAGGCACTAGTTCTAGCAATTCAAAGGGCGAGTTTGCTGTCACTAGTCGATCGTCAGAATCTCCAGTCCACTCAGATGAATCTAGGATGGCTGAAAAACTCAAATGGTTAGCATGATGCATGGATGACAGTTTATAATGCATGATCGTGAGTTATGCAGCATTTCGCAACCACATACAAGCAGATAGATCCTTTCAACCTTATCACTCCCACACACGAGGTCGTGCGGTCTCTTTCCTAGGTGGGCTTAGTCCATGGGTCAACAGGGGATCCATTGGACGCGTATGGTGCACGGTGAAAAACCGACAGCATAACACTCTTAATCTAATGCGCATTCATATGGGTTTTGGCCATTACGTATTTGGGCAATTCAATTAAACCAAAGTGGGCCCAATGGGGCATGAAAGCCTTTGATAAAAGACCGCTTGATTTGCTTGATTTTTTTTTTAATACGTGACGGCCCATATCACAAGCATTGTATTAAGGAACATACCACCTAGGGGAAGTTTCTACTTGCCAGTACATGAGCTTTGGTCAAGGTAATTTTACTTTAGGGCTACCCAAGCATGATCCCTGCCGACGGGTCTAACTCGTCATGAGTATAGCGACCGATCAGGTCGTCATTTTGATATACCAAAAGGTACAAGGCTTGGGCTGGTGATTATCCTTAACACTTCCCTACAATGAGTGAAAGTAGGGTCGTGCTTCGGGAATGCACCGAGGTAGAAAGGGACCAACTAGCGTAAGTCTAAGGCTCTAAAATGATATGATGCAATTTTCGAAAAGAGATAGAATTTTAAGTTTTAAAAACCCAATTATACATTTTAACCAAAGCACTTTCGGAGTGAAGTCTCAAACACAAAGTCCCCAGTGGAGTCGCCACTGTGACGCGCGCCGGACCAGCAAGGCCCTCTCGGAGCCCTCCTTTCGGGGCTCGAGGGATCGGTCGCGTCTTTTGGTCATGGGCACCATGAGACATCATCGGTGTATCCCTCCCAATAGAACATTGGGGAGAATAACCTAGCCTATTGACGCCTAAAGGCACCTTTGAGGTATTTGGAGTCGCCACCCAATTTGCAAGAAATTGGGAAAAGGTTTCTCACCTCTAACGATCTAAACCAGAGATATGGTGTCCGGAACTTCCCTCTTATTTATGCTTTGGTTAATTATAAATGGGTTTTTAACTTCTTGAGATTATATCTCTCATCTCACGCGATTGATGCATTTAAGTTAGATAGCGCATTGAAAGCACGTAAAGAAAATAAATAAAAGCGATAAGCAAAGTAAATAAAGGAAGCGGTAAACACCCAAGCACTCAATTACAAGAGAAATAGGGGCGGAATACAACCCCAATAAAAGGAGATTAAAGATGTAAGTGGGACGGAATACAATCCCCAAAAGATAAATAAAGTTGCCCCAAAAATTAATTACAAGGGCCCGAATAGAAAAGAACTTGAATTTAAAACACTCACACAAGATCGAAATAAAAAGACATGCATAAATCGGGATATTATTTTAGGAACATTGGTTCCTTCGCACTTGTTCGAAATTTAGGAACATTGGTTCCTTCGTGTTAACTTAAAGAGGGTTCGAAGAGTCGTTTTGATTGTTTGAATGAAAACCGGGATGAGTGATCCCATTTTATTGAAAATTGACTCTTCGTTTTAGTTGTGATATTTTATTGTCGGGCTAAAATAAGGGACATTGGTCCCGATTTTGTTAGTGAAAAATATAATTTAATTATAGAAATATTTTTGTGATTTTTTTATCGCACGCGTGCACGAATAAACATATATATTTACAAATAACACGACATAAAGAAAGGGTTAAGAGAGGTCTCACCGAACCGGAGTACCCGCCTACGCGTTGCGACCCATCCGGGGAGTCGCGGAGACGCCCAAATAACTCGACTCAAGTTAAACTCATATACAAATTAACATCAAAAATATTAGTAAATATTCAAAGGTGAATTAATCAAACAAATGCAAAATATAATAATAACAACAATGATAATAATGCTAACTAATTAATTAGTTAATAATAAATAGTAATGATAATACTAAAAACAGAATAATACTAGTGAATGAATAAATAGTAATAATAGTAAAATAGAGAGAATTAAATAATAATAATAATAATAATAATAATAATAATAATGATAATAATAATATGTTAATAGCAACCAAAAATGAACATAGTATAAAGTAAATAACATTAATAATAATATTAATATAACATCAATAGCTATAAAATAAATGTGTAATAATGATAATAATAATAATAATAATAATAATAATAATAATAAAAAGGGGCAACGAGAAATAGAAAGGAAATCAACTTGAAACAAACAAACAATACATCAAGAGTAATAAGGACACTAAATGCATTTAAACATTGCAGGAACTCAATAATGAACATAAACACAATAGAAATAATAATGATAGCAAAATATCAAATGGGAGCAAGCAAATAATATATTGATAGTGATATTAACACATTAAAATGCTAAAAGTAAACAATGTGCATGATAAAAATAGCAGAAATAATATTAACAATAATAAATAATGTACAAAAAAATAAATGAGGACAAGTCTAAGAATGTTTACCCTCAGAATTTTTAGATTGGGGAAACGGTGTCCCGATCGATTTTCCTTGTTGAATTTGTAGTGATAAACACTTAAAGAAAATATAGAGTTTAATGTTTTGAAATAAAATCAAGAAAATATTTTGATGAAAATATTTTTTGGTGAGTGATTTGAGCAAGAGGAAATTAATTTTCCCAACCCAAATCACTCAATAAGATGGATTATATCTTTTTTTTGAAGAACCAATCAAGATTTAAAACCAATGAAAACAAAGAAAGAAAATAGTAGCTAAAGCAAAAAATGGCCCCTGGAGAGAAAAGAAAGTTCAAAGAGAAAAAAAAGGCCTTCAAAAATTCTTTCCGTCCCCCTCCAAATGAGGGCAAAAACCTCATTTAAGGTTGTCTTGGCCAAAAATGGCAAAAGACAATAAAAACTTTTATTTTTGTTTCACCCAAAAAAGCATGAAATGGTGAAAGACTGAAGAAAATCAGACTGAAAAAAAATCAGACTGCGAAAAAAGTGGACAGGCGAAACAGGTCGCGCGGAGAGGGCAAGGGCGCGCGCGGCAGCAAGCTGCTGCGCGCGTGGTGCCCCCTGCCTCGCGCGCAGGGGGGTGCGCGCGAGGCCCCTGCCTCGCGCGCAGGGGGGGCGCGCGGCGCCCCCTGCCTCGCGCGCAGGGGGGTGCGCGCGAGGCCCCCGCCTCGCGCGCAGGGGGGGGGGGGGGCGCGCGGCGCCCCCTGCCTGCGCGCAGGGGGGTGCGCGCGAGGCCCCTGCCTCGCGCGCAGGGGGGGGGCGCGCGGCGCCCCCTGCCTCGCGTGCAGGGGGGTGCGCGCAAGGCCCCCGCCTCGCGCGCAGGGGGGGCGCGCGGCGCCCCCCGCCTCGCGCGCAGGGGGCTGCGCGCGAGGTCCCTGCCTCGCGCGCAGGGAGGGGCGCGCGCCGCCCCCCGCCTCGCGCGCAGGGGACCTGCACGCGAGGCGCCTGCCTGGCGCGCAGGCGCCCCTGCGCGCTGGGCGGCCTGCTGCGCAGGCGCCCCTGCGCGCTGGGGCAGCCTGCCGCGCAGGCAGCCCCGCGCTGCCGCAAGCGGCCTTCGCGACTTCCCCCTCTTTTTTATTTTTATTATTATTTATTTTTTTTATTTTAAATTTTAAATTATTAATTTTGAAACAAAATTAATATATTTATTATTATTTTTTTTTTACTCCATCTTAATTTTAATTTCCCCAAAAATATATATTTTTTAATTATTTTCCGAAAAACACACCTTTGACAAGGGAACGATCGATTCTCACATTTCTTGCCGAAAATCGGTCTTCTATTTCATCATCGGGTAATCCTGATCTTGGACCGCCTCGGGACCCGGTGTCTACAGCCGGGCACTTTGATATTCATATTTTCTCCAGTTTCTACACTTCCCGCGACTACAAGTAAGTAAATAACTACTTTTTTTTGAATTTTATTCAATTTGTCTCTTCATCTCTTTTCCTTTTGACTTTAGGATGCCTTAGATGCCTTAAGAATTTAGGGAGAATGCTGCCCAATTTTCTGAACTTTTGCATGATCACATAGAAGTAGAATTTTTCTATAATCTTGGTGCTTTAGAATTACACTCCTTTTAGCGCACCATTTTGTGCATGATTTGTGTTTGCGGCCTGAGGCCATTATTTTTGTATCGTTGGGGGCACACTCTTGCCGGGGTGCGTCCCATCTATATGTGTACACTATTGTTGGGGCCTGAGGCCTATTATCTTGCCTTTTCATGCAGGAGGATGGGCATACCCCTGCCGGGATGCTGCCCAAAATTTTATTATTTATTCTAGAATTGAATATTTTTCATGTATAATGCATGCCTTGGGACCTGGAAGGCCCATCCTTATTCACTTTAATTATTTCCATGAGGATTGCATGTTGCTTTTGCCATGATGCGTGCAAGGCATGTTAGGCTACTTCCTTAGACAGGATGTTTGCTATTTTCATCTGTTATTATCTTTCTCTTTTTTATCTCACATTGGGCCACCATTGCCCTGTTAAGGCCTAGATGGACCTTAGATTTTGGAAAATAAACCTGATAGTGCTTGTTTTGTCAAGTTTTCGCTATCTGATTCCTTCCCTTTTGCAGGATGCCTCCCAGACCCAGAGCACCATAGGCCCAGCCCGAGCTTGTAGCTCCGGCTTGGATGGATGATGAGTCCGCTCAGAGGTACAGAGCGTTGGCTCAGGCAGAGTTTCGGGCCAGCCGTTTTGTATCTCGCCCATTTCTAGAGGCCCTTGGGTTGGCCCCAGAGTTTGATTTACTTGCCGAGGGTGCTGGTTGGACAGAGTTCCTTGAGCCCGCCTTCCAGACATTTCCAGAGGCTACCCGCCAGGTCTTGGCCACTCTCCGCTACACCGGCTTTCAGAGTGCAGATACCGACCCGGGGGTGATTCAGTTTTGGTTCGATGGCGACCATGTCAGCATCACCAGGCAGAGGTTTGCTCAGGCCATGGGGCTCCCTATGGAGGAGGGGGTCGAGATCCCGCAGCGAGCGGTGAGACGCGCCCATTGGGCGGCTATTGCTATACCAGGAGTGCTGTACGATCACGATACAGCGAAGAGCACCGTACTGGTGTCTCAGGCACTCCGGTATTTGCACAGAGTGCTTTCCAGCTCGTACCTCGATCGAGCTGGTAATCCAGGGTTGCTTAACGCGGCCGAGATCTGGAGCCTCTAGGCTATGGTGGCAGGCCAGCGTCTCAACATTAGCCACGAGATCTTGGCCAACCTGACCAGAGTCGGCAGAGGGTTGACACCGGTGGTGATGGTAGGAGGAGTCATCACCCGTTTACTGTTGAGATTGGGGTTTAACCCCGAGAGGTTGAGAGGACCCTTGCCTAAGGGGATCCATGTAGACGCCGCAGCGGCAGTTCAGATGGGGATGATCTCCCCGATTTCTGGCCAGGCAGAGGCCTACAGGGTGTTGACTATCCATGAGACCCGGCAGATGTTCAACCTTCCACCCTTGGGGGCAGATCCTGATCACCCAGAGCACCAGGAGGAGCAGCCTCCACAGCCAGAGCCTCAGCCAGAGCCCGAGCCACAACCATAGCCCCAGCCTCAGCCGGAGCCTTAGCCTCCTCAGCCTCCTCAGC
Source organism: Excoecaria cochinchinensis (assembly GCA_947683425.1). Classification (NCBI taxonomy): domain Eukaryota; kingdom Viridiplantae; phylum Streptophyta; class Magnoliopsida; order Malpighiales; family Euphorbiaceae; genus Excoecaria; species Excoecaria cochinchinensis. Next base: position 1,490,959 of record CANTUQ010000158.1, read on the forward strand.
CGCAGACGGTGCCTCCGCCACAGCAGCAGGAGCCGCCTAAGACCCCCTCGGACTTTGACTTTGAGATCACCATGGACAACCTCTTTGCTGCTTCACCGGCATCCAGAGCGCCGACTCCAGTCCCATCACCGAGCGCCAGGGTATATAGGACTACCCACGGGCCCTCCGAGAGATACCATCCATACTCCCGAGGCGACCCAGGGGCATCCACCTCCTCGGCACCACCACCAGAGCCAGCACCGCAGCAGCCTGTGCAGCCAGACTTCTCCCAGCTCCTCACCTCCATGTTTACAGCTTTGGAGCAGCGGCAGGATGAGAGGGACAGGGCTATCCACGAGAGGTTGGATCGCCAGCAGGCTGCCATTCAGGAACAGTCTCAGTCAGTGGAGTGTTTAGCCCGGGAGCAGGCGGGCTACATTGAGCACACGACTCGGGAGCAGACTCGGGCCATGGATGCCTTTAGGGAGGAGCAGACCCGGGTCCTGGAGGCTTTCAGAGGAGAGCAGATGAGGCTGATTGAGCAGATTGCTCAGGGTCAGAGGGAGTTGAGGCAGCAGCTCGCTCATGATTTGAGGACGTCACAGGACCAGGCATCTCAGAGGGTCGATATGACCCTACAGATGATTGATGAGTCACTTGGCTCTCTGAGATCCCGCGTCCAGGTGATGGAGGGGATTCTGCCCCCTCTTTCTCAGACCATGAGGGAGTTTAGGGAGCAGAGCCTGGAGCAGAGGAGAAAGGCCGCCAGCGAGCAGACTATTCAGTTGAGCCAAGCCTTCAAGAAGTTGGGAGAGAAGGTTTCTGAGACCTTAGGGTTTATGAGCACCTGCACCCAGCCCTTCTTGGACGGTTACGCTCAGATCCGGTTCAGGCAGGCCCATGATCATGAGGCAGGACCCTCCACAGCTCCGCCTCCGGCCCGTCCACCTCCGCCAGGGACCGTGCATATATCGGATGACGAGGATCCCGATGAGCCCTCAGACTACACACCTCTCTGATCTTCAGGGAGTTATTTTTTGTATCTTTTGTATATTTTATATTTTGTATATGCACTGTACAAAAATGACATTTCTAGTGGAAAACTTTTGCTTCCTTATTGCATGATCATTCGATTGTTAATTGCTTAATCACATCACAGAAAGTGTATGTTCTCATATCTACTTACATGTCGGTAAAAATGACAATATAAAAAATATAATGATAATCGATAACATCTCAATAAAAAAAATGAATAAGAGATGAAACATGGCATAGCCAATAAGGCAAAGGTCACGCCATCAATAGACAGGTCAAAAGATGACCACTCAAACGTGAACTAACAAAATCTTTTATCTCACAGGTACGGGGAAATACCGATCTGAGCACAGACATCGATTAAAAAGATCTCCTTTGAAGCGAGGAAACCAGCGGAGTTTCCACACTCCAGATCGAAGCTGCAGTTGAAGAAACACTGCCCTTCACCAAACCAAGGTTGTAGCCAAAGCATGCTGCATCTCACAGATCGAAGCTGCAGTTGAAGAAACACTGCTCTTCACCAGATCGAGGTTGTAGTCAGAGAGTGCTACATCTCACAGATCGGAGCTGCAGTTGAAGAAACACTGCTCTTCACCAGATCGAGGTTGTAGCCAAAGCATGCTGCATCTCACAGATCGAAGCTGTAGTTGAAGAAACACTGCTCTTCACCAGATCGAGGTTGTAGTCAGAGAGTGTTACATCTCACAGATCGGAGCTGCAGTTGAAGAAACACTGCTCTTCACCAGATCGAGGTTGTAGCCAGAGAGCGCTACATCTCACAGATCGGAGCTGTGGTCAAAGCATACCGCACTTCACCAGATCGAGGTCGTGGCCAAAGCCTGCTGCACCTCACCAAATACCCGCAGGTCGAGATAAGACCGAGGAGAGTATTTTCGCATCGCCGAGCGGATCGAGACAAAGTCCACCTGGCAGAAGGCACGGAGGGTGAAAAACCATCGCAGGTACGCTTCCTTTTTGACCTTTCTCTGAGTTTTGGCTTATCTAGGCGCTTGTGCACTAGTTTCTCCAAAACTGGGGGCAACTGTAAGCACCGTGTCCCAGAGCGGTCCGGATCAGAGGTTACCCTATGATAAAATCAGTGTCCAAGCCTGTATGGTAGGTTGGATTTAGAGGTTTTAGCCCCGCGTTCCATGAGAAGTGAGGTTTTTATCATTCCTGGGCCGAAGGAGAGAAAAACAGAGGTTTTTTCGAGTCAAAGGGCTTTTTGTCCTCCACAGACGGCCAGCCCGTCTATCGAGCCAGCCCGTCGCTTCGAGTCACCGACGGCTATGGGTATTTTCCGACGCCCGTCGGAAAATCACCTCCCCTGTCAGATTGCCGCCTAGTTTCCCGGAGCACGCAACCCTTTCGACGCCCGTCGGTGGATGTGGCAGGGCCGTCGGACTAATCCTTGTGTCAGAAGGATTCTTCCGACGCCCGCCTCTATACACCGACGCCCGTCGGTCGTGTCTGGCTATAAAAGCTCCGGATTTTCATTTGAAAAGGGTTGGAAAAATTTTCAGAAGAGGAAACTCTGCCCAATTTCGAGCACATTTTCTCTCTCTTCCAAAAACATTTTTCTAAAAGAACTCTATTGAATCAAGGATCAAATCAATCAAAGGGAACTAAAAGCTAATTAGTTTTCTTTAGATTTTGACTCCAAAATCGATTTTCTGAAGGATTGAAGGTGAAATATCTCATTTTCTCTCTTTAACCCTTCATCTTTTGCTTCTCGTGGAACGCGCGGGGCTCCAACCAATACAAGAATCTTACCTAAAGCAATTATCTGAGGGTAAATATTCCGGATTCTCTCTTCATATTATCTCATATTTATTTCCTATTTTGTGAAACTTGTGAATATTTGTCATTATTTCTTTTATTTTGACTCTCTTTTCTCCTTTTTGAGATAAAACACATTTTGACCTTGAAAAGTTATTTATTTCTCTCTCTATCTTTTCTGTTTTTCTCGAGAACAGTGGTGACCGACGGGTCATCTTTATCACTGACGCCCGTCGGTCACCCACCTACAGATGCCCTTCCTTGAGTGACAAACGGACACCTCGGTTATCTTAACCGACGCCCGTTGGTCAGCTAAGGAAGGCCGTCGGTGGGTTCTGTCTCCTACCTTTTAATTTATCTTTTTATCCATTTCAAATCCTTTTGACTTCGTGTATGTTAATTTTATGTATATTAACATCTTTTAACTTTCTATGAGTGTATATTGAATCTCTTGGATAATCCCGGGCTTGAGCGGCTGCCTACCATGCGTGGAGGATTTCGTCCGGTTTAGTTTTCTTAACCCTTTTGATTTATTTCTCTCGCCTATTCATTCATTAATTATTCTATGCATATGAATAAGCTCTTTTTATCTCGTTGAATGTAAAAATAGATCAACGATTTATACTCAAATATGAATGAGTTTCGTATAAAATGCAAAAGGGTCCAATGCCCTATTTTTATCCAATAAAGATCATCACAAATAAAATATCCCATTTTTGATAATGATGCATGCGAGGACCAAAGTCCTCAAAAAAATAAGCAATGCCCCGATTTATGTATGCCTCGCACATTTACAAAAGGGAGTTGTATTCTGCTCCTTGTATTATTGTAATTTATCGCTTTTGATATTTATATTGCTCATTTACCGCTTTCAAAATGTGAACAAATGTGCCTTTTAATTAACCGCATAGTGTGGAGAGAGAGCGAACAAATGATATTAAAATTTGATCATAGCTTAATTGAGGTAGAAATAGATGAGAAATTTCGGACCCAGCTCTGGTCTTTGGGCGGTCGAACGGGCGGCGCATCGGGATCCGGCGGGCGTCACAATGGTATGTAAAGATTATTATGTACATTAATAATATAGAACCCTTTTGTTTTTAGCCTTGGTTCATTGTTTAAGAAATTTTATTTTACTGCTTTGTGTGTATGATTTATTATTGTATGCTTGTGCTTGAGGTTTTGTGTGACAACCCTCATCTATTGGGACCCTTCATCCTCCTCCAAGGATGAAATTTCCTACGTATAGGTAAGGGGTGTTACATACATAACATTTAATATAATACGTACATAATCATACATACATACATAAGTACAGTTAATAGAAATGGGGGTAAGAAAAATTTCTCTTTCATTTATATTTAAAAAATTTTACATAACTGAGTTGTAGTACAATAACAACTTAACAGAAATACAAATTCAAGTCTTACAACTTTATATAACTGAACATATTACAAAAGTTGCATAAATACACTATCCAAAAGTTATACATCAATACGATTATAACACCTAACACTAACAAAAATCCACCCTATTGTGTTGGCTTTGGCTGTTGTGAACTATCCTCCCAAAATCTCCCACAGCTTCTACACCTGCACGGATGCAACACCCATGTTAAGCCCAATGGCTTAGTGGGGAAAACAAGAAATGAACGACCACTCACAGCGGACGTCAATGCAAACCACATTCACATGACACATGCATATTGATAAAGCAACAAAAGCTTACTCATATATTCCATTCATCAATAACAGTATCACTCATACATTTCAATAATTTGCATAATTTTCATGACAGAATCATACATATAATTAGGCCTGCAGACTCAATGGAGTGGATAACGAGTAAACACATAGGTACCCGAGGTACAAGCAATAATTTCTTTTCTTTTCTTTTCTTTTCTTTTCTTTCTTTTAAAACACATAGGGATGCCTATAGGTTGTAGCAAACAGAACTCTATAGGCATGCCTATCTATCCACTACGTGACTCTTACAAGCTAAGATATTACTTTAATTATCAATCACACAATGAGGCATATTATAATTTACACACTGAAACATATATGAATTACAAGCAAAAAACCATGCAAAGTGCAATAATTAATAAACATTTGAAGAATAGGGGAGGGTCGCGCCCGCGACATAGACAGATCACACGCAAAGACGCGCTCGCTACGATTAGCTGTGCTCGCAAGGGAAGAACACGCAGGCCTCTGTCGCGCTCGCAACATGGGTCGCGCTCATGATAGAGGGCTGGAAGGCTCCAATTTCGCTCGCGCGCGCGCTCTCGCACGTAAACGCACTCACAATGGGATCTGCCCTGCAGAAGCTCGGCTACCGAGCTCTCTATCGTGCTCGTGATAGAAAGTGCCTCAGTTGGAGCTCGATTTCGCACACTCTATCGCGATCTCGACAGAGTCGTGTTTCACGCTTTGATTTCGAGCTCAACAGCTCTCCTCATGCCAAACTCCTCCAAAACTCAAACAATCAACCAAAAACTTCAACCAAATCATCACAAAGCATTCCAATAAGTTTCTAATCATTCAATCAAAGTTTTACACTAATTAAAAGTGACTAATTAAGCAAAACTAAACAACATTCCCAACCAAACTTCAAACCCACCAAAATCAATATCATTTTCAAATTCATTTCAAACTTGTCAAAACCCAACTCAATCATTCATGAAAACATGCTCAACTTCTCAAATATTCAACAAATTCAAAATAATGGTTCAAGAGTAAAAATTAACACAAATACACATAATCCCAAACCTTATCTCCTATGCTCCTCAACAATCAATTGGCAGCACTACCTCCAACCTTTTCCTTCCCTTTTGGCTCTCTAGCTGGAATCTCTGAACAAATCAACCCAATAACACCAATTTCTCAAAACCTAAACACATACATAAACATCAACCAAACAAGGAGAAGAAGAAGAAGAAGAAGAAGAAGAAGAAGAAGAAGAAGAAGAACACTATCACTTACCCAAAACTTGGGGAATTAAGATGAGGAAGGAGGAGAAGAGAGGCTGGAACGGGGAAAGAAAACGGGAGAGAGAGGGAGAAGGCAGACTTGCTATTTCTCTCTCTCACGCCCTCTCTATCATGACTAAATGTCAACCCCTATCTCTTCCTTCTCTTTCCTCATCTCTACCCTCCATTTGTCAATCTCTTGTGATAGATTTGGTAATTTCATTTCTAATCCTTCTTCTCTTCTCAAACCTCAATCAAACCACATAATTAAAATCTAAAATACAATGATACCCTTCTATACTTTTTAAAACATGCAATTACATCCCTAAAATTAATAATAATGCACACAAGACTCTATAAAAATAATACCAAATTGCTCAAAACCACTAGGGTACAAATTGGGTCCTTACAGCTATGGTGTGACTTCTGGACTTCAAAAATAACTTGAAACTTCAGCCCTTCTTTCTCGTCTAAAGCTGGAATCAGCCCTGAACCTCTAGTTAAACTCTGAAGTACTATAAAACACTTGAAAACACTCCAAAAGTGATTTAAAACCATAACAATCTAAACTAACAAAGTAACATAAACTAAACTAATAAATACTTCAACTTTTCCACAGCTGTGGCGTGACTTCTGTACTTCAAAAATCGCTTGAAACTTCAGCCCTTCTTGCTCCTCTAAAGCTAGAGTCAGCCCTAAACCTCCAGTTAAACTCTAAAGTACTAGGAAATACTTGAAAACACTCAAAAAGTTATTAAAAACCATAACAATGTAAACTAACAAAGTAGCATAAACTAAACTAATAAAGATTAAAACTAACAAAGAAACACATAATTATGCCAATAAATGCTCCAAAATATAAATATAATTGCAACTTATCAGAGTATATGAGAACTTTAACCTTCTTCAATATTATTATTATATTCTTAGATGAGTTGTTAGTGCAAAATAATTTTTCATGTGCAGTAATTGTCAATTCCCATATTGCTTTCATCTAGATCACGGAGTAGACAATTATCCAATAATAAGATTGTTAAATACTATTTTGGATCGAATTAATTCTCTAAACGAAAGTTTTGAAAAATTTAAAATCTCATAGGAAAGTTTTTCAAATCATTTAGAAGAATTGGCTTTAAGACAAAGCTAGTTTGAGAATTACTTTGTTGCTAGTTTATGGTACATTAACGAATATAAAAAATTGAGAAAAGTCAAAAACCTTGGAATCTAAAACTCCCAAATAATTTTAAAAGATTATAGAGTAGCTCTATATTTTCATTTACATGAGTTAAAATCCAAGTGTAGAGCAAGCTCGATTTAAATGGTATCAAAACTTTGGGAAGAAAAGTTAGAGTAATTTTATATGTTTTGAACATAATTTGAAAGGAAAAGTAAATTCTGAAATTTAAAGAATTAAGGAAAAATGCAGGGACTTAATAAACGTAAAATCAAAATTTAATAACCCAATACATAGTTTTCACAGTTTAAGTTAATGCAGAGAAGTCAAATAGTTTTCCTAAAGATTTTTATTACTCTGATAGTGGGTCCCACTACTCAAAAATAGTAAGTCCCATATGCTATTTGGTACTTGCACACTAGAATACTAAATAATTTTCATCTAACCCCATTTTTCAATTGTTTTTTTAAAATTAACATTATTTGTAAAATAAAATCAAAAATTAATTATTGTTATGCTAATTTATCATGAATTAATTGTATTAAAAAACACTTATTTTTATTTTTTTAAACTATTTTTTATTAAATTAAAATAAAAAAATAGACATGTTCATATATAATAAAAGAAATATAATTTATTACATTTACATTATATAGAAAATCAAAAAATATATAATTTATTATATTTACATTATTATAGAATTTCATTAAAAAAATTTAAAAAAATTATAAAATTACAAATAATTTAAACGTAGAGTCATTTTATGGATCAAATAGTTCGAAATATATAATTAATTAAATTCATCAACTAATCAAATCAAATTTAAATCTTATTTTTACAGATAGATGATTGAATTCGCCAATCATGTCAAAATTTGCTTCACCTAAACCCTACTAAGCATCTTGGCCCAGTATTGATCCTCTTGCCACGTCATTTTGTCTCTTCTTTTCAATTCAATTGCTCCTTTTTTTTTTTCTATTAAAAACAACTAGTAGAAACTTCACCCAATGCGGATGCCATTGACACTGTTAACCCAGATTTCTCTTATGTTCCTCCATTTCTTCAACTCAATTCAGGATGCTCAGAAATCGTAAGAAATCTAGCCATAATACTCCGTAAGTAATTTTCAATGGAAAAAAATTAAAATTTGGTGGAAATCAAGTTGGTCAAAAGAAAATAATTAGAAAATTAGTCAATAAAGAAATTAACATATTAAACAAATATACTTATCAATTATACAAATAATAAATATAAAAATAATATATATAAATTCACTCTACTTGAAAAATTGAAATATAATACTCAAACTGCACTAATATAACAACTGAATCGTTATAATAAAAACATACATTTCACATGCACGTAAAACTAATAAAAATTTAAAAAAAAATACGATTTGATTTTATTATTTTTCTTTCATAAAAGCATTGGTTTTATTGTTAATTTTCATAAATTTCTTATTGATTTTGATAACTTGGAATGCCATATAGGGCCCATTAAATATCGTATAAATTTATATTTATTATTTATAAAATTGACAAACATATACATTCGATAGATCTAGATCATTGTTCAAATTTAGATATTCAAATAAATTATAAAGCCAAGTTCAAGTAGAGTTTAGCTAATAAGCATCTAAAATTCTGAAAAATGTCATTTACAAAAATTGATGCTTCAATGCAACATGCTTTGCGACTTGGTGACAGAAAAAAAAATTAAATAAATAATGAATCAGCAACTTGGTGACTGAAAATTTCCTACTCTGCATCCTCAGTGAGTTCAAGTTTCCATCTTCCCAAGAACATGACCAGTAAAGGACCCACTTAAATCTGGCAGGAAGGACTAAAATAAATATCAGGCAGTTAGTCTTCCTTCCACTTGTTAACATACCTAAGGAAAGCATTGGCAGGATTTTCCCTTGGGATAGCTCGTACACGAGTTGATCTGCGAAGCACTGCCTCCTCTAATGCGATCTTCTGAGCCACATCTTTCGATCTCTTCTGTAGTTCCAAGCTAGAAAATACATTCACAAGGGAATAAGTTTGGCTTGGATTTTTGTGAAATATGCAGGCTAAGGTGTCACATTTAAAGCACAGAAAGCCTACTGAAGTGTAAAATATCCATAGAAATTAAAGAATTATACATACAAACATTTTAAGGAAAAACCAGGCAGTATTAAGACATTTAGAGATGAACTCACCATATCCTGCTGTACAATTTCTGCAATTCTGTTTGAAGAGCCTTCTCTCTCTCCCCCTTGCAATTCAGAGAACCAATCAGGGCATCAAGCTGTTTGCAAGAACCAGGCAGGAATCATTACAATATAAAAGAATATACATATATATATATAATCAAAAACAAAATAAAAATGGAATGGTAGATATAGGTGGTTGTTAACATTAATACCTCTTCCTTGCTACTATAGTAGCCCCAGAGCTTAGAATCTGAGCTCTCAACAAAGATCCTCCCATCACGACGGAACCACCAATACTTGTTATAGTGTCTGTCTTTACCCAACGAATTGGTACGTAAGACTCGTTTCTCCATCTCCCGTTCATAATATTCCCTCTAAGTTTAATTGATTTCAGGAAATAATGAGTAAGCCCAAAAACAATAAGCAAACACACACACACACAGAGAGAAGTGGAAGTTAGATTACCCTTAGCTCTTTGCTTCTCTTGTCTATTCCTTCCTTTTTCTCAGTCCTCAACTGTTTAAGTTCCATTTTGCTAGATGAACTTTTTATATTTTCACCCAGGACTTTCACATCCACATTCTGGTTTATCTTATTTGATGAAAGGTCCAAATTGTAGCTCTCACTGACAAGAATAGAAATAAGCTTCAAAACATGCATAATCCACTATCATAATCCCAATGCGTCAGTGTGTGTGCACATGTGCGGGTCTATTCATACATGTCCAAATTTGGGCACGTGTGAATCTGTGCAGGAATAGGCATGTGAAAAGTTTTCAACCTTTTATCTGATGCATGATCTTGCTGAGCTGAAATGAACTCTCCATTTCTTTTCTGTGCTCTCTCTCCATTCTCACAATGATGCTGCTCATTTTCCAGTACATCTGCATTGTCTTTCAAGCTCTCTGTGCCAGCCATATTTATTCCTCTATTATCAACAGTCTCAGCCCTAAATCGTTCCTTCTCTTCTCTTCTCCTTCTACCTTCTTGCAGTGCTTCCCCCCTCCTTGTTGCTCCAAGCACCTGCCGCTGTTCAATATGTTCATCCAATTTCTCCCTAACAACCGTTGTTTCAAGCACTTGATTAACCAATTCCTGAAGGATCCATAGTTTGGCTTCAACATCTAAGAGACCATAGTGTCCCCGCTTGATTGTTGTTACATAAGTGGACAGATCAGGAATATTGATCTCTATGAAATCACATAAATACTCCGCCCAGTTTATTAGTGTTATCTGTAATGAAAGCCAGTGCAGAAAATCTCATCAGAAGACATCAAATAGCTCGCACCAGAAATATTCCTCTTGGCACAGACATGAATCATAAAGTTTAAAGAAATTAAAAAGGAAAAAAGAACAAAGAACTTCATTTCTACCTTCATCTTTCTGTTTCTTTTCTGTACAGCCGAAAAATATTCACCATTTTCTTTTATAAGCACCCGAAGAAGAGCAGAATGTATTTCAACGATGAGAATCAAGTTACTATCCTTATGGAAGATGGCATTTTCAAAATCTTGCAGAGTGAATGGCCATAAGTGCAACATCCTACCAAATGAGCAGCAAAAGTCCCAAACCATTAGAAGATCACCAACTAACTCCATCTGAATATGGAAGTCCCTTGATGGTAAAGGACGGTCAGTGAAGACTGGATCATCTGCTCCAGGTTGCACCAACAGATCATCAATTGGATATTTGATGGGACTGCCCCTAGGCTGCTTGTCTTCTGCAAATTAAAATATAGCAACAAAATATTAACGAATAATCATTCGCAAACAGCATATACCATCACATCACAAGCCTCATCAAAGGAACCAGTTGAGTCAAGGTGTTGTGAATGCATTTATTGGCAAGAAAAGCAATTAGCTGGAACTTAGCTTAAATAGAATTTTAATAAATCAAATCAAGGATTCTTCTTAAACGAATCTGTCTGAATTAGTAGTCTTTCCTGGTTTAAAAAATTGTAAACCTCTATTTAAGAGTGGTTATTTCTTATTAATAAAACAAGCAGAATTCTATCAATCCTAAGGAGGTCAGGACTCTCTCTATTGAACAATTTCAAAGGTTTGTTGCTCCCTTTGATGAGCTTGAACAATTAATCAAAAATGGGCCCTTCACAGAGTCGAAAGAAAAGTAAAGATCTGGTTTCAGATTTCGATTACCCAATTAATCCCTCGGTCACTAGATCCATAGCTAGGGTTCATAACACAAGGACTTGCACAAGCATAAAATTGGAAAGAATGCTCATTCAACAAACCCAGGCATAGAAGAACATAACTAACTGACAAGAACAGACAACATAATAGCTTCAACGTACCCAAGTCAACATCCTCTCCGTGTACTCTCTTCTTTTTAGGTTTCCCAGATTCTTTTTCTCCTTCCTGAAAAAGATGAATATGAGACCAAATAAAAATATCAACTGCACAAACCAAGCAAAGTTTTCCATTACCCCAGCATTATCTTCTACATCTTTTCTTTTCTTGTTGCAGATTACTAGTCCATTTTGGATGAAAACTTTGCCTTTTAACTCCTGTGGTGGGTCACATGAGATCCCATGCTTTTGTGCTAAATTGTTATGAAGCACCCAAGGAGCACTTCTGTATGTAGATTCCCGAATAAAAGACTTTAAAATTCTTCTACTGAGAGGAAACTTCTTCCATATCAGATCATCTCTCTTCACTACTGATGTTTCCATTAATTTATTATTGTTATCGAGCCATGTGACCTCATACTGGGTTTTAATGGAGCCCTCCTCCAGAACCTTTACTACTTTGCAAGGACAGAGACCACCACCCTTTTTTCCCTGCAACTCAGCACACGTACATAAATGTTCCTGCAGCTTTGTAGCTATTGTGTCTGCAAGATCTTTCAGTGACAGCATGCCTGACAAAGCAATAGATCATTTATGAAAGATAATTGGAAATGGCAAAATCTGAAATCCAGAGGTCAAGCTCTCCAGCAGAAAAACAATGAAAAGAAAAAGGGAAAAATCAATTGCAAATGTATCAACAACTAAAAGCAAACATACTAACTCACAGCTCCTCAAGCCTAATCAAAGTTTTACTCAATCCACTCACAATCTTATGTTGCTTTCTTTTCCTTCTCATTTTAAGTTAAATGAGGAATTTGTTCTTCCAGTCCTTTGAATTAACGACTTTTTATTTTCTTTACCATGGGGAAAGCTTTCACTAGAGAAAGCAATAAAATGTTTCTAAACAAGTGAGCCAAAAACAAAAAATGAATACATGTTAAAATGAAAAGGTCTCTCCACAACAATAGGGATAAAAACAATTAAAATATCTTAAATGAAACTCCTGAATGACAAATTAATTTTAAGGTATTCACAAGCCTTGCACAGGCCAGTTGAAATCTAGATCCAACACATACCAACACGGAAGAAGGGGGGGGAGGGGTTTGTTGTGTGTAGGAGGGGGTGGCACTCACAATGACTAATTTACAACTACGAAATTTCTGTCAGGAATCTGGTATACAACTCTGTATCTAGTTAAATGGTTTTCAGGTCATCCAACAGATGAAGGGCAGATCAACGAACTGAAGAAAATACTAATAAACAAGAAAAAAGAAAAGGAAAGAAAGAAAGAAAGAACTATTGTTGTATGATAAGTAAGAAAAAAGACAGAGAAAAATGAGAGAAAGAACTATTGCTGTATGCAATTAATATTTTACATTAGATTAGCATTCAGCAAACATTGAAAAAGCACAGCCAATGTAAAACAGTCAACTTCTTACAAATATTACAAATCAATAGTGAGCATAAGCTTATGCTTAGACACCAACCTATGTATTGATCCGACCTGCTAGTAAATCTAAAGAAATAAGATAAATACAAGGCCCAAACCTCATTTTCTCCAAACTGAAGAACTGCAGTTCACCTTAAACACAAACTTACATATTTACTAGGCTTCTGCAGCTTCAGAGAATGATATGCATTTGACACTAAATTTTGACAGAATATAGGTTAATAATACATTTATGATAAGGATGAAATTTAGTGAGAGAGGAAAAGATAGAGACTTTATTTATGTTTCTAAAATGTCTCATTTCAAAAGTAGAATAGGAGTTCAAGGGCTTAGTAGCATATCAGAATGAATATTCACAAAGTTTTCCCTAAAAACCATCAAGCAATATCTGATTTTGATCTGTAGTATTACTATGCACTTGGGATATAATGCATATTTTACATGAATATGACTCCACGATTTCATCGTAACTAGTTAATGCTCCATATTATCACAAGTATACTTTGAGCAACATCCTGTCAGTAAGTTCTGCAAACATTTTTTGCACTTTATGTGATATGAACAAATATACTGACTACAAGCATATTCATGTAAGCCAAAAGGAGACTACATATTTAAACATAACTGATGTATCCAGTTATCCAGCCAGTGAATAAAGGACAACAAATTTCATGCAAGTTATTTGATGCCACAAATAAAATGAACCATTAGGATGAAATCCAACTAGCAACGATTAAGTCATTACAACATGGCAACAAATCTTACTAAATTGTACAATATGCAATGCAGGTGCCACAAGTTCCTCCGGTATCTCTTGAACCTTCTTGATTGCACATTTTTCAGACACCAAAGCCTCTTCAAAGGTCAAGTTAGCTTTCCCACTAATTTTGCAACTCCAAATTCTCTGCCGATATAAATTTAAGTGGTTCAAATATGCCCTATGCAAATTTAGGAAAGCAAACACATATTTGATTCCAAATAAAAGAAATAATAGAAGTACAAAATGAAGAGGACAAAAGAGATGCTGATATTAAATAATGATTCATCACTAAACACTCCAAAATCCATACACACCAAAGTTTTTGTCTTGGTTCAGATATAATAAGTCCTTCAAATTTTAAATTATTGGTTTATAGAGACCAAACTAATTTTTTTGGAAAAAATTGTTAATTTATCTATTTTAAATTTCGAAGGATACTGATAACTGCGGAATATCTCCTTAGTAAAACGAACTTGGTATACAATCTCATCAGGCTTCAAATTCTTGGGTGGTTCCAACAGAGCGAAGGGCTTTTTCTTCAACAGAGGCATTGTTGGAACCAACCCAGGCTTGTGTCCAACAAAGTTTGCAAAGCTTGAATTTGGCACCTGCAAGACATGCGCCAATTACAACCTGTTAATAATCAATAGTGGACAAGAATTTTAAGTGCTAAGTGAAAAGTGGCAACATACACGGGCTAACAGCTATTGTTTGAAAACGAAAATCAGTAAATACTAAATGAATCAAATTCCTTAGCCAACAGAACACAATGCACAAACAAAAGAACCTATTATATTTCCTTTTCTCAATTCCTTCACAAACATAAATGACTTGCGAAACTAAAAGGAAAGCAAGAAAGCAAAGTCAAAAAAACAAGAAAATGAATTCAAATCCTTTACACGCATATAAAATTAGAAAAATTTCAAAGCCACTCCTAGAATAAGTCTATCATTCATATATAAGAGAAAAATGGATTCATCCAATTCTATTAAGTCACGCCTGACATGTGATTTACATATAGCCCAGTAAGAATCATCACATTGATAAAATAACAGAACAAGGAGTTGACCCCAAAAACAGAAAAACCCTAGATTTGCATAGCTTAAGCTTGACAATAACTGAAACAATGCCGTTCCTATATCCCTATAAACACGAAAACAAGATTTAGAATATCACACCTTTCTTAACAAAAATTAAGTCGATTCTCTCATCAACCAAACAGAAATTCGAAAACGCAATTGCATGGCCCTCGCCACGACCCTGCCTCCCAATTGGGCACCCACAACCGCGCCTCTCAGTCCCAATATCAATAAATAAATATTCCTTTCAAAAAAAAAGGAAAAAAAAAAAAGGAAAGTCACATAGTGACAATTCTGTATAGTTAATAAAACACCAATTTAGCTCCAAGAAGCTTCAATTCGATTAAACAATTAGAGAATATAATAAAAATGAAAATGCAATACAAATGTCCGATTCCCGCCAGAATCCAAGTTTGTAATTGATAAGTAGAGAGAATGAGTGACAATCTAGATAGAGAGAAATCTTACAGAAAAAAGATGGTAAAATCAGTTAAGGGAGAAATGTACGAGAAAATAGGAGAGAGAGAACGGTGACTGTCTTCCGGTTTATATTTTACGGGGTTTTTTCCTCTCTTCTTTTTGGTCTTCAAGAAACTTATTCACGTCTCTCTCTCTCTCTCTCTCTCTCTCTGGCCTCATATACTGTCCTTTTATATGCGAAGAAAGTAAGTTTAATTTTCTTCTTTGGCCAAACTTACATTTTTGCACCAGATAATTTTCTTCTCTGGCCAAACTTACATTTTTGCACCTGTTATTTACCAAAATGAACAAATTTACCGTTAATATTTTACATGGTGCAATTTTACTCCTCTGTGTTTGGAAAATCATAAATTTATACCACTATACTAACAGTCCATTAATATTGACCATCGTGCCATCTATTGACCATTGACCGGAACAAAGAGTAACATATGACAAGCAACCATTGGACACATCATTATACACGTGGCGAAGTGCATGTCATGTGATGAGTAAAAAAATTTCAAGATTTTACCATTTCTCTTTCTTCACACATAGTGTACATACATATCAATTTCTCTCCTCTTTCACTTTTCCTATGCACAGATTGATTTCTCTAATCCACAATCAGCAAAAGTATTCGAAATGTTTTAATTCAAATCTAGCTAACCTTAAACACCCTAATGAAAAAGAGATTGAAACCCTAAATCCAAAAAGTGACCTAGAAATCATACCCTAAGCTGAAAAAATTGGATTTGCCAAAGAGAACAAACATTAGACGAAGCCAGTAAAATGTCGACTGATAACTCTAGAGATGCAGAGGACGTTTTCAAGTAAGTAACGCAAGATTTAGGGTGTCCATACTCTCATAGGAATGGAGAGGGTTTAGGGTTTTTCCTTTTACTGCCAATGACAGTTTTCAGTTTTCTCTTAATGAATGAAAGGGAAAATGGAAAATATGCTTTTTAAATGGATGTTGAATGTCACGTTGAATATTTTAGTCCGTGGTTCTAATTAGTATATCATATGACTTTATTATGTTTACAATAGCTAAAAATAAGTGCTTAAAGTAAAACATAATCTATGTGCTTATTGTGTTGTCTTTTTCAGTCCATTTTTTACTATACCATTATTTTTTTTACTCCAACTTGCGTGTAAAGTGAGATGGAAAGCGACTGTCAATTTGTGGTTTAACTGGAATGGAAGATGAAATTTTGGAAAAAAATTGGCTATGTATAGGGGAAATCAAAAGCAGTGAAGAAATTTGATCCATATTTAATTAGCTACCAAGAAAGTTAGTCTGAATTTACTGATAGGTTGGGTGTTAAGGAGCTTAAAAATGTGGCCTGTCTTGAACCAATTAAGGATACGTCTAAAGGGCTATTTGCATTTGGAGAGGGGATGCTGACAGCTGCAATTTTACCAATTGATATATATATATTTTTAGATGAATTTGCTCTAATGTAATTCAACTTTAGGGCATTTGAGCTGTCATTGGTCCCATGGGGTGTCCTTTAATTGTCACGGTAATTTTAATTTAAAACATTTTTTGTAGTAAATTGCAAATATATAGTGTTTTGTAGATGCTATCTCTTGGTCGAGGGGATTAAATTAGGACAATGAGTTGTTGGGCAAATACAGGATTTGCCGTCTTATGAATTGATTGATACTAAATCAAATTTTGGTCTGAATGCTTTTATTTGTGGATTCATAGTGTTATAATCTCTCAACAAAATTATACTGGTGATCGTTTAAATTTTGGCTTGGCTGCTGAGCAAGCAAAAGCTAAAGGTTATAAAGTGAAGGTACAATTTAGGTCAAACTTTATTCTCTTTCATTGTTTAGATTTATTACTAACAATCAAAGTAAACTTTCCATTTTTCTTTTACAGACTATAATTGTTGGAGATGATTGTGCTTTTACATGCACATGGTCACACTTAAACAAGAATTAACGTGATGGAATTAAATTTAGAGACTGGGGCTCTATTTCTTGTGCATCTACCTCTCTCTGTCCTTCAAGCAATTTTAATCAATTTTTGGGTCGAATAATATTTTCTTCCTTCTTCATTCATTCCCGATTTTAGTATTATTTTTCCTTAATTTTTTGCTTGGTATTCTTGTGACTAGATTTGATGGATTGGTTGGTTCTGGGAAGTCATCAAGTGAAGGCCCAGACAAGGCATCTAATGAAACTAAATGTTATCCCATTTTAATTGTTGAAATTAAATGTTAGCTATTGGTAGTATGATTATAAGCATGTTTGGAATGTATATATTGAATGGATTTTAGTTTTATGCTTGGTGAGTTGTTTTTGGAAGAGTTTGGTTTGTAAAGATTTGCAAAAATAGAGTTTTGGGCGTTATCTCGACTCTGTCGCGAGCGCGACCTCTATCGTGAGTGTGACAAAGAGCGGGATAGCTAGCTGAGGAGCCCTCTATCACGAGCGTGACCCATGTTGCGAGCGCGACATAGGCCCATCTACCTGCTTCTCGCGAAATTGCCCCTAAACTTCAAACTAAAAAACGAAAGCCTAAACGTCATTTTTAAAGGCCCAAAATGGTTGTTACAAAGGGCTATGCCTCATAAAATGAGACCAGCTCGGAACGATCTTTCCAGAAACACACTATATTAAGCAATCGGACACCCATAGCAAAAATTACGGCCGAAAAACACGTTGGAGATGTATAAGTACGTTATTGCATGAATGTTGTGATGTTTATATTTTATGTTTTGCCATTGATAATTGTGACTTCGATTGAAGTCTATTGTATTTGTTTCTCCCCACTGAGCCTTCGCTCAACATGGGTGTTTTCCCGTGTAGGTTGTAGGTTCAGTTTGGAGTCGGGCGTTTACAGGTCGGCCACTAGGAGTCGGAGCTGCATGAGAGTTATTTTGGTTTTTGATATGTATTACCTTTTATAACGTATAGATTTGGTATTCGTATTATATACCCTTGGATATATATATATATAGTATATTTTGTATATGCTTTAGGGTTGCTTTTGTAAATTTTTAATATTGATTATTTATGACATGTAATCTAAATGCAATTGTTCATAGTGCATATGTGTTTATATGATATTATCAATAAGAATATTTTCTTAAATATCATTATGAATTTGGATTATATTTATTTATAAATAAATAATTTGATTGAAACAAAAACATTATGCCAAGCGAGCATAATTTTACAATTTTTGATGTTAAAAATAGCAACGGAAGAAAATTCCGTTGCTATTTTTAGCAGCGGAATTATTATTCGATTGCTATAAATAGCAACGGAAAATGAATTCGGTTGCTAAATGTAGCAACGGAAATTATATTTCGTTGCTAATTTAGCAACGGAAAGATCAATTCCGTTGGTAATGTTAAATAATTCACCGAATGTATATTGGTTAGATTTATCAACAGAAGACAGTTTCGGTTGCTAAAATACCCATCGTCAAAATTGCAAATGAATTTTTCGTTGCAATTTTTGGTTGCTAACGAAAATACACATAATTCTTTTATTAACATGTTATACCATAACATTATTTACATATATTTTCAAGTAACAAACATACATACATACACTCATTTTGTAACACCCCAAAACCACCCCAGTAGTTTGAGCCTGTCCGTGTCTGTGTGTGTGTATTTTGTGTGTGTGTTAAATTGGTTTAATTACATATAAGTGTGTGTATTAGTGAGAAGAGGAAATTAGACTAGTGTATAAATGAGTGTATAGAAGTAAAAATATGAGTAAGGGTTAGCCTAGAGTGTATAGCCAAGTATGGGAGTAGGGTGTGTTAAAGGGCATGTGTCTTATGGAGATTTTGACAAGTGGCAAAGGAGATAAGTGAGCATTTATGGGTTAGGTGAGGAGAGAGAGATCAGCCATTTGCCCTTTGATTCCCGTTCTTCTTCCTTCCTCACGCCCTCTTCTTCGTTTCCTTCTTCTTCTTCCTTTGTTCTTCTCTTTTCTTGACCGATCTTGCTCCCTTTTCTTCATTTGAAGTAATTAGAGTTGCTTGGCTGGTGTATTTAAAGCTTAAAGGTGAGTTGGGGTTTTAGAATTTCTACTTCTTCCTCTTCTCTAGGTTTTATAATTTATATATATGTTTGGGTAGTTGTAAAATTTATCTTGATTGTTATGGGTTTATGGTTCAGAGGAGGCTCCTAGACCTGATAAAGGAAAAGGAATCGCTAGCGGAAGCGGAGCTCGCGATTAGGAGCTAAGGAGAGAAGGTTTGGGAATTGTTCATATGTTTGTGTATTTTGTGATTTGAGTTTGATAAATGTGTTTATGCTTTGATTGGGATTATGAGTTGAGTAGTTATAACTTAAATTGAAATTAAAGTGATATGTGATGTGGAAGAATGAATTTTTGTGAAGATTTTGCAAGGAATCATGTGAATAGTTGAGAATTGTGTTAAAGTTGCTGTTTTGGAATTTCAGGGAATTGAGCATATTATCGACTTGATTTAATTGAGATTAATGGTGATAAAGTTGGGTTTTTATTTATGATATGAGTTGTGAATGCTTGATTTGCCGAATTTTGAGTTTTGGAATCAATTTTGGAAGTTTGGATGTGAAATTTGTGTGAAATCTGCAGAATTTGGGCGTAAGGGTTGAAAAACCCGTGTCTGTCGCGATCGCGACACTGTCGCGAGCGCGACAGAATGCGGGGGTTTCAATCCTCGCGCCGGCGCGAGAGATGTCGCGCCGAAGAATTCGAGGGAGCTCTCTGTCGCGAGCGCGACAGAGTGCTCGAGCTCCGAACTTGTGTGGAGTCCTCTTCTGTCGCGAGCGCGACAAGCCTCGCGAGCGCGACAGAAGAGCCATCCCTACGTCCTCTCACGACCATGAGATCTCTCGCGATCGCGAGACGAGGCGGGGAAGTGTAGCTTGGCTTCTGTCGCGAGCGCGACAGTCGTCGCGAGCGCGACAGACGTGACTTCCAAATTTGATTTCTTCTTCTTTTTGCTTAACGACTTAAATTCTTTTGCATGCAATCTTATTAAGCTTTGACTATCTCTTGCTTAGTAAAATACGCACGTAAATGTGATAATATTTTGCATAACCTGCTAATGTCGGATAAGTGGATAGTTAGGCATGCCTAATAGAGTTATGTGCCGCTGCAGCTATGTGTACGATTTGGACCCTGATCAGGTCCCCCGATTGGATCCTCGCGATCCTTCTGTCGAATCTTTCTTAAGATTCTATGTGTAATCACTTGGAATAAAATAAAAAGAATGTTTGATACCTTTGGGTATCTATGTGTTTATCCTAAAGAACCGATACTCTCAAGTATCTATGTGTACTCGTTATCCACTCATTATGATTAAGCAGGTGTTATTGAGTGCCTTTGTGCAAGAATTCTGAATGAGAATGCAAATAAATGAATTGGCTATGTATGATGATGAATAATTATATATATAATTGTATTGTTATCATGTGTTTTTCTGTTACCGTCACTGTGAGTGGCGGTCATGTATTGTGTGTTTCCCCACTAAGCGATTTCGCTTAGCACGGGTGTTTATCCGTGCAGGTGTGGAAGGTTTGGTACGAGGGTTCTGGGCGTGTCGCATCGGGAAGGCCAACGCAACTATAGATGGGATGTTTTATAGTATAGGCTTTTCCTTCTTTTGTAAGAAATGTATTTTTTTTTTATGGCCCTTTTGAACAGTGTATCTTGGGCTTTTGTAAATTGGTCTTTTTTGTAATCTGATGTAATATGTAAAGAACTATTTCTGTATATTAATAAAAGTGTTCCTATTGTTCTGTATCCCTCTTCTTTCTTTTAAAGTTTTTATTTACGCTGGATATATTATTCTGTATGTGATGTTTGAATGTTTGTACTAGTGGGGTGTGACACTCCTATCTATCTTGGGTCCTTCTATCTCTAATCACGAGTAGAAGTATCCATGTTATAGGTTGGGGTGTGACATTAGGTGGTATCAGAGCCATTGGTTTAAGTGTTATTGGGTTTCCGTGTGTTAGTCTGTCTGTTAGAGTTGTGTTGGCCTGATGCGCACTGCGTTTATGTTTTGTAGTTATGGAGTCCGCTCGTGGATCACTCGAGGGGTCAGCAGAAAGTGCAAATCCCCAAGAGCAGGATCCCTCAGTTTCTGGTCCGGCTCAACCTCCTAGGGGACGACCTGAGGTGCCTTTGGGACCGATGGAAGCGATGCTTCAGAGTATGACAAGGGTACTTGAAAGAGTGACAGCACCAAGTGCACCTATAGAAAGGCTGAGAAAGCATGGTGCAGAGGATTTCTTTGGTACCGGTATAGATGAATCCTCTAAGGCAGAAATGTGGTTAGAAAAGACAGCTAGAGTACTTAAGGAGATAAGATGCCCACCGGAGCAAGAAGTGGAGTGTGCCTTGTCTTTGTTACAAGGTTCAGCTTATGATTGGTGGAAATTGGTGTCTAGTCAACCGCAAATTCCTGAACCGTTAACATGGGAGTTCTTTGAGGATGAGTTTCAGAACCGGTATGTGACTAAAGCATATAAGGATGCCAAGTGGGCGCAGTTTTTAACTCTTAAGCAAAGAACAATGTCTGTAGCTGAGTATGAGGATGAGTTTACCAAGTTGAGCAAATATGCACCGCCAAGAGTTCTCACAGAAGAGTTCCGATGTCAGCATTTTGAAGCAGGCTTGAATGAATCTTTAAAAGTGATGTTAATATCATTGATGTCGGCTCCGAATGTGAGGTATTATCAGTTAGTACAAGCAGCCTTGAGGGCGGAGCGTTCTGAGAATATTTTGAGAGAGAAAGCTCAAAGACGAAAATCTGCAAGAGGTGGCTCTTCTTCAGGCAAGAGGCCAAGAGAATCACAAGGAAACTTTGCTGATGAGTCAGTAGCTAGTCCGGCCCCTAGAGGGAGAAGGCAGGGTTCGTCTAGGGGAGCGGGATCAGGTAGAGGAGATGGCCCTCCCCGATGTTCGTATTGTAATAAACCACATTGGGGTGAGTGTCGGTGGTTAACAGGAGGTTGTTTTAGATGTGGCTCCACGGATCATATGCTCGCGAATTGCCCGAGTCGATATGGAGATCCTTCGGGACAACAGGAAGGGAGTCGAGCTGGATCTAATGTACCCCAAGGAAGTCGTAATAGGGGTAGAGGAAGGGGTCGAGGTGGAAGATCCCGTGATAGAGAAACCTCGGAAACAGTGGATCGCCCTGTGCCATCATCTGGTAGAGCTTATGCTATGAAGGCCCGAGAGGAACAGAATGCTCCTGAAGTGATTGCCGGTAAGTTTTCTTTGCTTGATTCTGAAGTTTATGTTTTGATTGACCCGGGGTCTACCCATTCCTATGTGTGTTCTGGTAAGTTGTGGGATAGTTTGGGTAGTGAGGAGAAGATGGAATATGAAATTTGTGTATCCAGTCCGTTGGGTCAGAGTATTATGGTTAATCGGGTTTGTCGAAAGTGTCCTTTAAAGATACAGGGTATTGAGTTTGTAGTAGATCTGATTTGTTTGCCATTCCATGAGTTTGATATTATTTTGGGGATGGATTGGCTAGATAAGCACCGAGCAGTAGTAGACTGTCATAGGAAAGTAATGGTTTTGAGAGATAAAGATCATTTGCCAGTAATTGTGAAAGGAATTGGAAGTAGTTCTTTGCATAATGTGATATCAGCTATGAAAGCCAGAAGATTTATCAGGAAGGGATGTGAAGCTTTTCTGGCTGTGATTTTGGATTCACGGAGAGGTCAAGTTAAGATTCAAGATATTCCGATTGTAAGAGATTTTGTAGATGTTTTTCCGGAAGAGTTACCGGGGTTACCTCCCGAGAGAGAGGTTGAATTGTCAGTAGAGATTCTGCTGGGTACAGCTCCGATTTCAAAGGCTCCTTATAGAATGGCTCCCATGGAATTGAAGGAATTGAAGAGTCAGTTACAAGAATTGTTGGATAAAGGATTCATCCGGCCTAGTGTGTCACCGTGGGGTGCTCCAGTATTGTTTGTCAAGAAAAAGGATGGAACCCTTCGGATGTGTATCGACTATCGACAGCTTAATAAAGTGACTATCAAGAATAAGTATCCATTGCCAAGAATTGAAGATCTTTTTGATCAGTTGAGAGGAGCAGGGGTATTCTCTAAGATAGATTTGAGATCAGGCTATTATCAGTTGGGGGTTAAAGAAGCGGATGTGGCTAAGACGGCTTTTCGGACGCGTTATGGTCATTATGAATTTTTAGTGATGCCTTTCGGTTTGACAAACGCGCCTGCAGCCTTTATGGATCTGATGAACCGAGTTTTCCGACCGTATCTGGATAAGTTTGTTGTGGTATTCATTGACGACATTTTGGTGTATTCCAGAAATCGACAAGAACATGAGGAACATCTTAGGTTAGTATTGCAAATGTTAAGAGATCATCAGCTGTATGCGAAACTCAGTAAGTGCGAGTTTTGGTTGAAAGAAGTGGCCTTTCTTGGACATGTGATATCAGCAGAAGGTGTACGTGTTGATCCAAGTAAAATTGAAGCGATTGTTAATTGGATGCCTCCGAAGAATGTGCCAGAAGTGAGGAGTTTTCTGGGTTTAGCAGGGTATTATCGAAGGTTTGTTCAGGGGTTCTCAGTGTTAGCATCTCCATTGACCAAGCTACTTCGGAAGGATGTCAAGTTTGTTTGGACTGAAAGGTGTCAAGCCAGTTTTGATCGTTTAAAAGAGTTGTTGGTTAAAGCTCCTGTGCTCACACAGCCGGTTTCGGGTAAGGAATACACTATGTACAGTGATGCTTCGGGAATTGGCTTGGGTTGTGTTCTGATGCAAGGGAACAAGGTTATTGCTTATGCATCAAGACAGTTGAAGCCTCATGAGCGGAATTACCCGACTCACGATCTGGAGTTGGCAGCGGTAGTGTTTGCACTTAAGGTTTGGCGACATTATTTGTATGGGGAGACGTGCAGAATTTTTACCGATCACAAGAGTCTCAAGTATCTGTTATCACAGAAGGAGTTGAATTTGAGGCAGCGGAGATGGTTAGAGTTATTCAAGGATTATGACTGTATCATTGATTACCATCCGGGTAAAGCTAACGTGGTAGCGGATGCTCTTAGTAGGAAGTCTTTGTCTGCTTTACTGGCTAGTCGGGGTAGATGGAGATTTGATTTTGAAGGTGCTCTGATTGCTCAACTTAGAGTTAAGCCAAGTTTGAGATCTGAAATTGCAAGGGCACAGTTAGATGATCATGTACTTCAGCGTGTTGGTCAAGCAGTGAAAGAGGGCAAGCGGACAGAATATCTGATAGACAGTGAAGGAGTGCTTAGGCATGGGAATCGGTTATGTGTACCTAATGTGGGTGAGTTAAGGAAGAAATTGTTACAAGAAGCTCATTCTTCAGTCTTCACTATGCATCCTGGTGGGGATAAAATGTATCAAGATTTGAAGCAATACTATTGGTGGCCCGGAATGAAAAGAGAGATAACAGAATTTGTTTCAAGGTGCCTTACCTTTCAGCAAGTGAAAACCGAACACCAAGTGCCATCGGGATTGCTTCATCCCTTACCCATTCCTCAATGGAAGTGGGATGACATCACGATGGATTTTGTATCTGGTTTGCCTATGACTCAACGTAAACACGATTCGGTATGGGTTATAGTAGATCGGTTGTCGAAGTCTGCACATTTTCTACCTGTACGAGTGGATTACTCGATGGATAAGTTGGCGGAACTGTATGTGGATGAGATAGTCCGGTTGCATGGGATTCCGTCATCCCTTGTATCAGACCGAGATCCTCGCTTTACATCTAAGTTTTGGAAAGAACTTCAGGTAGCTTTGGGAACACGGTTGAATTTCAGTACTGCTTTCCATCCGCAGACTGATGGGCAATCAGAAAGGGTTATTCAGATTCTAGAGGATATGCTTCGAGGTTGTGCTTTAGAGTTCTCAGGAAGTTGGGATCGGTATGTGTCTCTGATGGAATTCGCTTATAACAACAGCTACCAAGTGAGTATCGGTATGGCTCCTTATGAAGCGTTGTATGGACGGAAGTGTAGAACACCAGTATGTTGGACTGAGTTGTCAGAAAAGGCTATGATAGGTCCGGATATAGTGCGGGATACTGAAGAAAAAGTAAGGGTTGTACAACAGAACTTGAAGGCAGCTAAGGACCGACAGCGTTCTTATGCTAATCTGAAGCGCAGAGATATTCAGTATGAAGTAGGTGATAAAGTTTTCTTGAAAGTGTCACCGTGGCGTAAGGTTCTCCGTTTCGGAAAGAAAGGCAAGCTAAGTCCACGATTTATTGGGCCGTATGAGATTCTAAGGAAAGTGGGTCCAGTAGCATATCAGTTAGCGTTGCCTTTGGAGTTAGCGAGATTACATGACGTTTTTCATGTATCTATGCTCAGGAGATATCGGTCAGATCCTTCACATGTGTTACCAGTGCAAGATATCCGGATTCAGTCAGATTTTTCTTTTGATGAAGAACCGAAAAAGATTTTGGAGCGGGAAGTCAGACAGCTTCGGAATAAGCAAATACCGTTAGTCAAAGTTTTGTGGCAGCATCACGGTATTGAGGAAGCTACATGGGAACCAGAAGAAGCTATGAGATTGCAATATCCTCAGTTGTTTGGATCAGGTAAGAATTTCGAGGACGAAATTCTGTTAAGTGGGGGAGTATTGTAACACCCCAAAACCACCCCAGTAGTTTGAGCCTGTCCGTGTCTGTGTGTGTGTATTTTGTGTGTGTGTTAAATTGGTTTAATTACATATAAGTGTGTGTATTAGTGAGAAGAGGAAATTAGACTAGTGTATAAATGAGTGTATAGAAGTAAAAATATGAGTAAGGGTTAGCCTAGAGTGTATAGCCAAGTATGGGAGTAGGGTGTGTTAAAGGGCATGTGTCTTATGGAGATTTTGACAAGTGGCAAAGGAGATAAGTGAGCATTTATGGGTTAGGTGAGGAGAGAGAGATCAGCCATTTGCCCTTTGATTCCCGTTCTTCTTCCTTCCTCACGCCCTCTTCTTCGTTTCCTTCTTCTTCTTCCTTTGTTCTTCTCTTTTCTTGACCGATCTTGCTCCCTTTTCTTCATTTGAAGTAATTAGAGTTGCTTGGCTGGTGTATTTAAAGCTTAAAGGTGAGTTGGGGTTTTAGAATTTCTACTTCTTCCTCTTCTCTAGGTTTTATAATTTATATATATGTTTGGGTAGTTGTAAAATTTATCTTGATTGTTATGGGTTTATGGTTCAGAGGAGGCTCCTAGACCTGATAAAGGAAAAGGAATCGCTAGCGGAAGCGGAGCTCGCGATTAGGAGCTAAGGAGAGAAGGTTTGGGAATTGTTCATATGTTTGTGTATTTTGTGATTTGAGTTTGATAAATGTGTTTATGCTTTGATTGGGATTATGAGTTGAGTAGTTATAACTTAAATTGAAATTAAAGTGATATGTGATGTGGAAGAATGAATTTTTGTGAAGATTTTGCAAGGAATCATGTGAATAGTTGAGAATTGTGTTAAAGTTGCTGTTTTGGAATTTCAGGGAATTGAGCATATTATCGACTTGATTTAATTGAGATTAATGGTGATAAAGTTGGGTTTTTATTTATGATATGAGTTGTGAATGCTTGATTTGCCGAATTTTGAGTTTTGGAATCAATTTTGGAAGTTTGGATGTGAAATTTGTGTGAAATCTGCAGAATTTGGGCGTAAGGGTTGAAAAACCCGTGTCTGTCGCGATCGCGACACTGTCGCGAGCACGACAGAATGCGGGGGTTTCAATCCTCGCGCCGGCGCGAGAGATGTCGCGCCGAAGAATTCGAGGGAGCTCTCTGTCGCGAGCGCGACACCCATCGCGAGCGCGACAGAGTGCTCGAGCTCCGAACTTGTGTGGAGTCCTCTTCTGTCGTGAGCGCGACAGAAGAGCCATCCCTACGTCCTCTCACGACCACGAGATCTCTCGCGATCGCGAGACGAGGCGGGGAAGTGTAGCTTGGCTTCTGTCGCGAGCGCGACAGTCGTCGCGAGCGCGACAGACGTGACTTCCAAATTTGATTTCTTCTTCTTTTTGCTTAACGACTTAAATTCTTTTGCATGCAATCTTATTAAGCTTTGACTATCTCTTGCTTAGTAAAATACGCACGTAAATGTGATAATATTTTGCATAACCTGCTAATGTCGGATAAGTGGATAGTTAGGCATGCCTAATAGAGTTATGTGCCGCTGCAGCTATGTGTACGATTTGGACCCTGATCAGGTCCCCCGATTGGATCCTCGCGATCCTTCTGTCGAATCTTTCTTAAGATTCTATGTGTAATCACTTGGAATAAAATAAAAAGAATGTTTGATACCTTTGGGTATCTATGTGTTTATCCTAAAGAACCGATACTCTCAAGTATCTATGTGTACTCGTTATCCACTCATTATGATTAAGCAGGTGTTATTGAGTGCCTTTGTGCAAGAATTCTGAATGAGAATGCAAATAAATGAATTGGCTATGTATGATGATGAATAATTATATATATAATTGTATTGTTATCATGTGTTTTTCTGTTACCGTCACTGTGAGTGGCGGTCATGTATTGTGTGTTTCCCCACTAAGCGATTTCGCTTAGCACGGGTGTTTATCCGTGCAGGTGTGGAAGGTTTGGTACGAGGGTTCTGGGCGTGTCGCATCGGGAAGGCCAACGCAACTATAGATGGGATGTTTTATAGTATAGGCTTTTCCTTCTTTTGTAAGAAATGTATTTTTTTTTATGGCCCTTTTGAACAGTGTATCTTGGGCTTTTGTAAATTGGTCTTTTTTGTAATCTGATGTAATATGTAAAGAACTATTTCTGTATATTAATAAAAGTGTTCCTATTGTTCTGTATCCCTCTTCTTTCTTTTAAAGTTTTTATTTACGCTGGATATATTATTCTGTATGTGATGTTTGAATGTTTGTACTAGTGGGGTGTGACACTCCTATCTATCTTGGGTCCTTCTATCTCTAATCACGAGTAGAAGTATCCATGTTATAGGTTGGGGTGTGACACATTTCATAATGCTAGACATGTGTTGGACAAGTTTCGGGAACTTTCGGTGAAGTTTGATTTCAATTTAGGAGGAAAAATGAACAATATAGTCTAAAAACAGGGGTCACACAGTGGTAAGGAATCCCTCACAACTGTGTGGGTCGATTGTTGGACAATTTTAGCAGTCCAGAATGCATTTACATGTGTCTTCTAGATATTTGTTATCCTATGACTTAAGTTTCCAATGTCATAAAAATCGTGCAATTTGGACTTATATCTTAGGAGATAATCCCTTAGGAACACCAACTACTCCCACTACACAGACAGATTCAGGTTTGTGTTTTCAATCACTATTTGAAAGATCTTAGAGGTAGAATTGGGTTTTGGTGTAATCTTAACAATTATAGGTATATGTTTTATGGTTCTTTTCCAACTAGAATCACTCTATTTGGAGGTGTGTAGGCCGAGATATCGCCAAAACACAATGATAGGGTCATATAATCCCTAAGCCAGATTTTTGATAAGCTAACTTCTCTTGACCCTAAATCCCATGTACAATATAAGCATTTCATCATGATTTAATCATACATGGCCTTACATTTATTATACGTACTTAATATTACATGCCACATCATTTTATTGTCATTACTAATAGTTAAATACCAAGTATACACATAATTCTTTTATTAACATATTATACCATAACATTATTTACAAATATTTTCAAGTGACATACATACATACACTCATTTCATAATGCTAGACATGTGTTGGACAAGTTTTGGGAATATCTGGTGAAGTTCGATTTCAATCCGGGAGGAAAAATGCACAATATAGGCTGAAAATAGGGGTCACACAGTGGTAAGGAATCCCTCACCACCGTGTCGGTCAATTGTTAGACAATTTTGGCAGTCTAGAATGAATTTACATGTGTCTTCCAGACATTTGTTACCCTATGACTTAAGTTCCAATGACATAAAAATCATGCAATTTGGACTTATATCCGAGGAGATATTCCCTTAGGAACACCAACTACTCCCAATACACAGATAGCTTCAGGTTTGTATTTTCAATCACTATTTTAAAGATCTTAGATGTAGAATTGGGTTTTGGTGTAATCTTCACAATTGTAGGTATATGTATTATGGTTCTTTTCCAACTAGAATCACTCCATTTGAAGGTGTGTAGGCCGAGATATGGCCAAAACACAATGATAGGGTCATATGATTGCTAAGTCAGATTTTTGATAAGCTAACTTCTCTTGACCCTAAATCCCATTAACAAGCAATATTCACTTAAATCATCATTCTAGCAATCTTTCCACATCTAAATCAGATAATTTTAGCCCTTAGACAATAGAAGAGAAGATGATGAAGAAAGATTAGTTTTCTTATCTTTTGTTTACACAAATTTGCCTCTAATTTCACTTCCATCCTTACAACCACCAACTTGCATTTTAGTGTGTGATTTGAGAGAAGAAAGATGAGAGAATTTATGTGTTTTTCCTTTCCTAAAATGGCTGTCAAAGTGGCTTTTATATGGCCAAGGATTCTCTATTTTCTTAGAGCAATTGCTTGTCAAGTTCAAATCAGTTCACTTTTACCAATTTCACTTTAGTCCTTCTTTTTTCTTCCATTCACTCATTAGTATATAATTAACTCTTTTTCATACATTAGCCCACTAATGAATTCCATTTATTCATTTATATCATAATTCAATAATATACTAAGTTGCCGCGATTGCCGAGACTTTTAACTTAATGACAATTACGTCCTTTCGACTCAACCGTTGCTTATTCGTATGGCTTTGATTTCTATTTCACCCTAAACATGTCTTGTTACTACTAGGGTTTATTTTGGGTCCTTACAGTAACTGATGCAGAACCAAAGGAAACCAGATAACTTAATGCCATCTTAAGACAGAGGGTGAGCCAATTCAATCAAAGGCCAAATGATTTAAGCTAAGAAATGGGACATGGGATATCCTATTATAAAAATGGCTGAATAATTTATAATTTGAGTAATAATTTTTTGTATTTTGTTTCATGCAAACCAAATTATGATTACAACTTATAACTTGTTATCTCTATAATGTAGCCAGGATATGCAAATTGCTATATTGTTAGTATAGATACCCGGTCCTGAGACAGCCCAGATCAGAGTTATCCAATGAGGATACTCATGCCTATTTTCATAGGTGGAGAATTGAAAATGCCCATTTCTCTATTGGATTTCACATATTTTTGAGAAATTCCTCTTTAGGTTTTATCCCTATGCTTTTTTCGGAGCAGAGAGGAGGTTTTAGAAGAAATTATTCAGTTTTAGCTGATAGATGGCATCAGTCATTGAGCGACGCCCGTCTGTTGCCTTTTCTGCCCACCTTTCGTGAGGACATGCGAGTGGCATTTATGTGATTTTTGGTGCACCATTGAAATACGCCCATCGGTGGCTTAAGAGACGTTTTCCTGCTGTGAATTTGTAGTCTAGAGTCAGTTTTTACGGTAGGAGGAGCATAGGAGATAAGATTTGGTTCTTTGACCAAATCTAAAAAAAGGAAGGCAAGTTGGTTAATCCCTTATAAAAGGGGAAAAAACCTAATTATAGAAGGGAGAGAGGGCAGAAGAAAAGAAAAAGAAGAGAGAGAGGAGAGAAGAAAATAAAAAGAAGAGAGAGAGGAAAGAAAAAATGAGACAAACAGAGAGAGAAAGAAAGAAGAGGAAGAAGGCAGAACTACCTTTCTCATAGGATTTTCTAATTTCTTCCATAGTTTCTCAATAAAAAACACAACAAGAAAGAGGTTTTGGGAAAGAAAATTAATTTCTTATCGCAAATCCTTCACTTCCATTAAGAACATAGTAAGGAGTTTTAGAGAGAGAAAAATAGAGTTTCTTTGATTTCAAACCCAATTTGTGAGATCTAAGAAGAATACAAGCATATTTTTCGTTCTCCAGAGACTAAATACAACCCGAGGGTAATATTATGTGCCCAAATCTCTAATCTCATCATTATTTGAACATTATTTGATTTTTGAATTATTTGTATTGAATTTGTAATTTTCAGTGATATCCTATTTTTTTAGCATTAATATTGTTTCTAGGTCTTATAAATGTTTCTCATGTGTTTTTAGGCTTTAATATGCATGGTCGAATTGGTTGGTATGAAATGGTTTGGAAAAAGCTTGTTTCAATGGAGTTTTCTGCATTCTATGCATGACAGACAAAAAGACAAGTCGACAAATGCCCATTGCTCATAGCGAGTGATGGAATGTAACGCAAATTTTCTTCCCATCCATCATTTTTCAGCTACCTGCATCGCTCTTTTCCCGTATGTCCCTTTTCTTTGGCCGTCCATGGCATTTCTTTAGGCCCTTTTAATTCCTTTTAATACATATTAGTGTTTTTTAACATAAGGTTGGGTAGATCATTTTCATTTCCTTGTTTTCTTTGTGTTTATTTTATGTTATTTATCCGTTTTATTACGTATTTTATTTTCCCAAAATATGGTTATTTATTTAAGTATTAAGTGTTTGTTTTCTATTATATATGTTTGTGCTAATTGCTTCGTTTCTTTTGATTTTTGTGAACTAAAATACCTTCACATGTGTGTGCCCGCCCATGAGCCGAGATCTGGAGATTGAGATATATAAATAGCTAAGGAAAATTAGTAATTTATGTCATACTTTTTATTTTATTTTATCTGCTTTTTTATGTTGGACTATATTGATAAAAAGCAGGTTTTGTAGCACGTTAATATAAAAAGTCACCAAAGTTTTTATAAAAGAAAAAATGGGATTTTTCCTAAGCAAAACGGACCAATGTCCAAATTTTCTATCTTAGAACGACACATCAAATGAAGAGTTCTTATTTTCAAAAATGGAATCACTCCTCCTGATCTTCTTAAAAATCATTCAAGAACTCTTCATTTTCATAAAAATACGCATGCGGAAGCCAATGTTCCCATCTAAATGAATACCCCATTTTATGAATGTTTATCTTTCCTTTTCAGTAGGATAATTCCACTTTATTTCGTATTATTGTAATTAATTATATTTACAACTTTCTTTATATGTTTGGGTGCGCCTGTAATTTATTTGCATGAATTGTGTAAGAAAGGAAATAAAAAATTAATTCTAAAAACTCAATTATATAAACACTTAACAAAGTTATAAATAAGAGTGATGTCCCAGACCCTCTGTGGTTTAGGCTTCATGAGGTTAGAATTTCTTTCCCAATGTTTTATTGGGTGGTGACTCCATAATGCCTACCTCTTGGTGCTCATATAGATGCCTTTGTAGGTTGATCGTCAACAATAGATTTGGGACATCCCTATCTATTATGAAGTGATCAATCTAAATGAATTTAAAATGAACCTCAATCCATTCTTGTGTCTTACAAGAGGGCTTTTTAGGGGCTTTTTAGGATGCAGTGGGGTTCGGGTGCGCGTCACAATGGCTACTCCACTGGGGACCCAAGAGACCTAGCTCCTAAATTACCTTGGTTAAGTTAAATATAATTGAGTTTTTAAAATTAAATTTCTATCTGTTTTCGAAAATTGAATTACATTCATGCTAGAGCCTTAAAATTAAGTTAGGTTCTCCCTTCTTTAACCCAGTGTAGTCCTAAAAAATGGCCCTATCTTCACTCAATGTAGGGAAGTATTAAGGATGACCACCAGTCAAAATCTCGTACCATTTTGTTATATTAAATGGTGACCCGATCGGTCGTTATACTCATGATGAGTTAGACCCATTGGTAGGGACCATGCTTGGGTAGCCCTAAAGGTTTATCACCCGACTTAAGCCCATGTAATGGCCTTAGACACTTCCCCTAGGTAACATGTATCGTAATTTTGTGCTTGCTATGTGGGCCATTATGTACTGAACAAATTCAACTAAATTAAGTGGTCACTCATCAAAGGCTTTCATGCCTCGGTGGGCCAATTCCAATTCATTTGAATTATTTGAATACACGATAGCCAGAACTCATGTGTATGCGTATTATGTAAGAGAGGTTATGCTGTTGGTTTTCTATCATACACCATACGCATCCATTGGGTACCCCATTGACCCGTGGGCTAAGCCTGCCTAGGAAAGAGATCGCACGACCTCCTATATGGGAGTGATAAGGTTAGAAGGTTTACTATTTCCTTTGCATGTGTTTGCCCATGTTGCTAACTTTGCATTCTGCATCTCAAACATGCATTTGATTCTGAATATACAGTTTTTTATTCGCATGCATCTCATTGTATGCATAAAATTTTTGCATAAGATTTTTCACATACATCATTCCAACTCATTCATTTTAGCCATAATAGACCATTCATTACAATAAATGATCATGCATTGCATATCATTGAAACATGATTTTAACCACTTTATTTTCTATATAAACACGGCCATACATCACATGCAATTCATGCACCATTCTAACGACTCAAGTTTTTTGGCCATCATAGACTTGTATAAGTGGTTTAGGGGTCTAGACAGCTGACTTGTCAGAAATCCTTTGCCGAATTAAAAGTCGGATATGGCCAATTTATTGCAAGGGACAGATGAGACTTGTGCTTTGATTGCCCAAGAAATGGATAAAAGACTCAAGGAATTTGAAAGAAGAATGATGACTATGATAAAAAATTTTGCTACCGCATTCGCACCAGCTGCTGGGCCACGACCTACCATTCCTGTTAGGGGCCAAGCTGAACTGAATCTAGTTGGGCAAGCTCCTCTGGCAGCAGCTGTAGTATGTCAACCAACCGCTAAGCCTAGGAATAAGACGCCTATGGAACAGAGAAGGGGGAATGGGGTTTCAAGTCTTAAAGATGACGTTATAGAAGAAGATGATGAAGAATTAGTAGTTGCCCAGGTTGTGAAAGGCAAGGCACCAAAAGTGAAGGATGATATGCTAAGAAAGATGTGGGAGAAAATCTAGGCAATAGCCCATTTATTGTCAGCTAGGAAGAGGATCAGCCCTAAAAATAAGGACTTAGAGGATGATGAACTTTTGCCTCATAAATTTAAGATGCATGAATTACCAAAGTTTGATGGCACCTCTGATCTAGCATCACATGTAAAGCAATACACCTTGATAATGAAGGGTACCATGTTGACAAAAAGAAAAAACTAGAGTACTTTTCTCTCAGCCTAACTGGCCCAACAGCCGATTGGTACCACGGTCTGGATAGGCGAATGAAGGAGGACCAGGACCTATTAACTGAGGAGTTTTTGAAGCAATACAACTATAATACAATAATGGAAGTCACTTTGAAAGATCTAGAACTTCTACAGCAGAAGCCTGAGGAATCATTCCACGAGTATCTCACTCGATGGAGGAATCGAGTCATGGGGATAAAAAGGAAGCCTGACACCCTAATCAGATAAGGCTCTTTATCCGAAATGCTAGCTTGTATTTGAGAAATGCCTTGAAAATGAAAGGCTGGAAAGATGCAGACTCTCTTAAAGACATAGCCATAGAAGCTGAGGGAGAGTATCTGGTAAAAAGGGCAAACAATGAGAATTATAGTCGAAAAAATTATAGAAATTAGGGGCCAAACAAGTTAGTTGGGAGTAGTAATGGCAATAAAAATGGGAAGACAATAGAGGTATCGGCCACTGAGATGAACTAGAGGTATTACTCCAATCTAGGTAGGCCATTATCTAGGGTACTTGAGAGGTTGATCAAGGAAGGAAAATTGCAATCGCAACTAGCTAGGCCAGTCAAAAGCCAAGGAGAACCCGATCATCAAAAAGATCAATATTGTGCATATCACCAGCACACTGGCTAGTTAACAAATGAATGTTGAATTCTAAGGAACCGAATCCAAGACCTCATCGACAGTAAACAAATTTTTGACCTAGAGAAAAGGAGAAAATAGAGCTTGAGGCGCAGTACCTGCACCTATAAAAGTAGAAGAGAACATTTTAGTGCATGTGTTTTTTATGCTTGAAATTTTTGATTTTGATATGTCACAAATGTTTATCGTAATAATATGAACCATTTTGCTTACTTACCTATTATTTCTCTTGATTTCATTATGCATAGTCACAAGCACGACTCATTTGTATTTGATATTAACTCAAGTGAACACCACCACACCTAATCTCGATACCTTAGAAAGCGCAAAAGAAATCTTTGTGGCATCTAATAAGACTCTAAAGAGAGGAATAATTTTGAAAAAAATGTTAAAAAAAAAATTAGCCTGGGCCTGGGATGATATGTTGAGGATCAAGAGCATTGCTAGGATACACTGCAACAATTTAGCAAGTGCAAAAGTCAAAAGGCATGGACGAATTTGAAAGGGGGTGAAATAAAGATTCCAAGTAATGAACCTTAAGTAAATTAAAGGAAACCATAGCTTCATGATAGTACCAAATTTCTTGAAGAAGCAATAATTGCCTGAAAATGCCATAAACGAGGACTGCAAGATGAGTTCCAAAGTCGTGCAATCCCCAATAATCTATTTCCCCTAAAATGACCAAAATATTGTCCATCAGAATGGAGTCTCAAAATTTGTCCTCTTTAACCACTTGAGAGAATGCTAAAAGAAAAAAAAATTGCCCTTTAACTGCCTAAAGCCAAACATAAACCCTTTACAAGGAAAAATCTTCACCTCGGTTAAGTATGCAAAAAGGAGGTTTGGCTTAGTCCTCTAAAAGCAGATTAAGAGCCATTATTGGGAGGAACTTGATACATGAATAACTCAGATCAAATACCCTTGCTTACACAAGCTAGATTTAGATCTTTCGTGATATAAAAGTCGCTGATAAAAATGGCAACCATTCTCCCCAACAATGATGGAAGAAGAGCTCAAGGATTCAAATGATGCTAATAGAATAAAAAAGGTTCCATGGCCGAATGCTATAAAAAAAAGAAGAAAAAGCCCCATGGGAAAAACTGAAAAAAACAGCGGCCTTGCTAAGATTGGGTGTCCCGCTAGGGTGAAAACAAAAAAAGGCATCCGGCAAATGTAAGGGCTTCAAGTGCACCCTAGTTGGATTTGAAGGTGTCTTGAGTACCAGAGTGATTGAAATGTGAAATTGACTAATTGAGATGGTTAAATGTAGTTGATGATACATCCGGTATTAATCAAAAGATTGAGGGCTTATAGACCATAAGGCAATAAATGATTTCTCGCACCACTTAAAAATAATCTGAATTTAAGGATGCATTCATATTAATGAGGAGAATCATATGGTAAAGAGAAATTAATTTTATGGTGACATGAAAATTTGGGTTTTGGAGTTGTATAAGTGAATTGGACCAGGAAATAGTCACGGATTGACTTGAAAATATTAGTGTAAGCTAATTAATATAATCTAAAAATTTTAGAATCATTTTTATAAGGAATTGAGCCTGAG
This sequence comes from Excoecaria cochinchinensis, assembly GCA_947683425.1. Lineage (NCBI taxonomy): Eukaryota > Viridiplantae > Streptophyta > Magnoliopsida > Malpighiales > Euphorbiaceae > Excoecaria > Excoecaria cochinchinensis. The sequence goes on from CANTUQ010000158.1 coordinate 1,527,448, forward strand.
AAGTGAGAGAAATAAAAGTTAAGGGTAAATTAGTCATTTCATATATATGGATTAAATTGATAGAAATAATTAAGTTTGTGGACCAATGTTTGAGGATAGAAGGATTATATGTCAAAAGTATAAAGAAATAAGAGATAAAGGATAAAAATTGGAAGTTTGTATAAAAATCTAAAAAGGAACCAATTAGAGAGTGATAAGTGTGGGAGTGGATAAGTATAAAAGATTTGGGGAGATAAGTTGGTTGACCAACTTAAAGAAAAAAGGAGTTTGGCTTTTTGTGTGGGGAAGTATGGCCGGCCAAATGAGAAGGGAAAAGAGAGGAGAATTCATCATCTTCTTCCTCGGGCCACCCTCCCTAAAATAAAGACACAAAGTGGAGTTTTTGGACTTTTTAAGTTCAAGTGTTTTGGATGGAGAATTTGTATGAGAAAGGTAAGGAAATAAGCCTCTAATTTCATTGTTTTCTTCTTAAATGGTTAAGAATACTAATTAATGATAAGTATGGGTTTTTTATGAGGGATTTGGATGATGATGACCATGAAAGAGTGAGAAATCAAGAAAGAAAGAGCTACTAAAGATAAAGGAGCCATCAAATGAGGTTTGGGAATTATTGTGCTGATTTTTGTGTTATTAAATAGTTATTGATAAATTGAATGTTTGTAGGTGTTTATATATGTGTTATGTTGAAGTGGATTGAATTTCATGAATTGATACTATCAAATGAGTTGATTATAGGCCTGTTTAATTACATAGTGTAGTTCTGCCCATAGGTGTGGAATGACCTTTGGTGACTGTTTTGGGTATATGTGGAGTTTGGGTAGTCCAAATGAAGTGATTCTAGTACTATTAGAACCATAACGTCCATTCCTATAAAAGTCCTAGAAATGACTATGAGCTATATCTAGCTCTATGATCCTCAAAAGTGGCTAAAATAGAAGGGTATCTATTTTGGCCGAGTGACTAAAACTAGTTCTGTCATTGGTGAAATCTGACCTCAGTCTAGTTTTTGGGCTATAGATTGAGTTAGGAATCTCCAAATTGGGTGATTGTAGATGTGTTTGAACCATGACTTTTAAAACCACAAATGTCTTAGAAATAACCATAATTTATTTATAACACCCCGATTCCCACCCTAGAAGTTTTGAGCTTTTGTGTGTGTGTTATTACATGTGTTATGCCATTATGTTAGTTAATTAAAGATTTAATTGCATGATTTATTAAGTTTAGGGGTATAGTTGTATGTTATATTTTGATTAAGTGGTATTAATGTTTTGTTGCGAAGATTAGGAGGATTAGAAATGTAAATTGCCACAAACCACCATAGAATTGTGACAAGTGGAGCAAGAGAAAGGGAGGATAGAGGTTAACTTGGTCTTAGGAAAGAGAAAATGAGAGAGAGTAAAGAACACTTGGTTCCTGTTCTTCCCTCTCTCCCGTTTTCCCTTTCTTTGTTAAAACCTTTCCTCTTCTCCTTCTTGCTTTTCCTTTCCTCTTTTTCTGCAATTTATTGGCGGGTGTTGGCAATTGAAGAGCTAAGTAAGTAAGTGTTTTTTCTCTTCTTCTTCTTCTTCTTCTTCTTCTTCTTCCTCTTTTCATTTTGTTCCCGTGGTTGTGTGTGTGTGTAGTTATTGGTGTGTGTATGTTAAGCAATTTGTGTATTTTGGGTTGTTGTAGCTGAAATTTCTCCTAAAGATCCTAAGGGGAAGGGGATTGTTGGTAGGAGTTCAGTCCTTTGATTGTGTGGAGCTAAGGAGTTCAAGGTTTGGGAAATTGTGTTTGTTTCAATTTGTGATTTTGGTATGATTTTTTATTAGATTAATGAATTGATTTGCTTGAGATGCTTATCATGGGTTTGAACTTGTTTGAGTTGAGTTTTGATGGCATGATTTGAGTGTGGTATTGTAGTTTTGAATTGGGGTTAAGAATTGGGAAGTAGGTAGCAGTGAATAGCATAAATTTTTGGGTTTTAGTTAATTCACATGGCGGTAAGGAAGGTCATACTACCGTGTGATCGGATTTCTACGTTTGAGTTTTGCTTATCCGTGGGGTTACACGGCGGTAAGGGTTTGTCATACCGCCATGTAAATGCATTTTATTTTGAAAAATTGCTTTTGTACATTTTTACACGGCGGTCAGGATTTCTATACCGCCGTGTAAATGTATTCTGTTATCTAAGGATTTTTGGCTCAACAGGCCACATGGCGGTCAGGTTTTCTTGACCACCGTGTGGAATGTCTTACACGGCAGTAAGGTTTTGTCATACCGCCATGTAGAAGCTTCATGTTTTGAAAATTGAACTTTTGAATTCTGTCTTATTTGCCTCTTTTGAACTTAGCATTGCTTTTAGTTTTTATCTATCGGAATCTTGTCTAGCAAATTATTTTGAATTTTAGCGTTTTCCTTGAGATATGTTAATTCTTATGTGATGAGTATGAAATTTATTATAGATGCCTAGCCTGCAAGAGTCAAGTAAGGGGATAGATAGGCATCCCTATAGAGTTCTATTAGCTGCAGCCCTAATGTGTTTCGGAGCTTGGTCAGATCCCCATTTGGGTCCTCACCCTTAATGTGTTTGGATCTTGTTTAAGATCCCCCAATGTGAAAATGTTTTTGGATGATAATGATAGAAATTGCTTTTGATTGTACGCACGGGTACCAATGTGTCCCCTCGTTATCCATTACACATGAATGTGATTCAGTTATATAAATGTTTATAGATTGTGAAATCCTTGTGAATGCAACGTATGATATATCTTACTATGCTCTTATATGGATTTATATATATGCATGTGCCATATGTATGTGTTTTGCCTTAATGGCCATTGTGAATGGTCTTTCATCTTTTGTTTTCCCCACTAAGCGTTATTGATTAGCATGGGTATTTCATCCGTGCAGGTGTGGAAGCAATGGAGTTTTTGGGTGATTCGCAGTTGTCTAGGACAACACAGTAAGGAGGCTTTTTGAAAGACTTAGTTTTGTAATTTGTACTCTTTTGTATAACTTTTGTTTTCATCTCGATTTTTTAATACTTCAGCTATGTATTTTGTAATTTTGTAAAGAATGATATTGTACTCCTCTCCTTGTAATGAATATTTTGTTATATCAATGAAAAGATCTTGAGATTTCCGTTGGTAGTTTTGAATATGTTAATTGAGTTGTAAAATTTTTATCTGTTATGTTTATTCATGTTATTTATATGCTTGGTTGTGATTCGGTTTGGTGGCACCCTTATCTATACAGGGTCTCACTCTTTTTGTGGATGAGATCCCTTACGTATGGGTATGGGGTGTTACAATTTTTGGTATTAGAGTCTAGGTTTAGGCATTTTTGGACGACCGTAGGATATAGATGTGTTTAGGACTGTTTGGCCTAATGGTTGGTTTTATGTTTTGTTTTAGATGGAGCCTGCGTGTGGGTCCCTCGAGGGGTCAGCCGAGAGTGCGAATACCCAAGAGTAAGATTCGTCTGTATCTGGTCTTGCTCAACCAGCTAGGGTGCAACCTGAGACTCCAGTTGTGCCTTTTGAGACTATGCTTAAAATATCTCAAGACATGGCTAGGGTCTTAGAGAGTATGACCACTCTGAGAGCCCCGATAGAAAGTATGAGGAAGTCTGGGCGGAAGACTTCTATGAAAGGAGTTTTGATGAGTCTGGATTAGCTGAGAAATGGATTAAGAAGGAAGTGTGTAACACCCTTATGCCCGTAAATGATACGGATACCGGATGCCACGACACTGCACTGACAAGCACTACAATGCACTCGATCGTTCTGTAGAAATTTTTTTTTTTACTAACACAAACATACACACACTAAAACAGAACAATACCATATACATTGTATCTCTTTTTCCGCAATCGTATACATGCCATGCCAAACTTCGATCCTTGCTGCCAATATTTTCGTGTAGTCGATACTACATTTTCGGCCACATTAAAATCTACCATAACCTGTGCGCAGTGACACTCTACGTGCTGAGCATTAGAAATGCCTAGTAGTGGATACATATCCTAAATTTTTCACAATAATAAGACATGCATGCACACACATATATATATTTCTTTTACTATATTTAAATTATAAGAGCCCTAATTTCTGAGACTTCGGAATGATTATTATACACTTTTACGATGTTCGTTATCTTTATTTTTCTCAATATCACTGAGCTTCCACTATTCATTTTATACACTGTTATCAATATCCCTAGCACTTTCACTTACACTGCTACTTTCACTACCACTTTCACTATCGCTTACACTATTACTTTCACTATATTCAATTATTATGTTGTTAACTTTAACCACTTATCATTTCATCTCTTGTTAATATTCTTATGACTTAACACTGTTCAATTCGATTATGAATTATTTATTTATTATTAGTAATTATTTAATACTATAATACTACGATTCGTTTATTCAACTTATCAATTGATTTTCATTTCTATCCCTTGACATTATCTTATGTTTACCTTTGTAACTACTTATCAATTAGTCATTGTTTTAGTATTTGAAACATTGATTTACAAATATAACTTACTTTATGTGTTCAACATTCCCTTTGCTTTCTTGCATTACGTTAATCCTTTTCATTAACACTTTCCACTGCATTAACTCTTTCATTAAGTTATTTATCGCTACTCATGTATGAATTATTTTATCACCGAATAAATACATTACAATTCAGTTATTAGGTTACTTGAATGCTAATTATTCGATCACAATTTCCTTATTTATTTCTTAATCAATGTCGTACCTATTATTACTGACATTATTTTCACTTCTATTATTCACTTTAGAGACCTTATGTTAATTTATTCCAAACACAGTTAAATATTTATCTTAACTATTATTTAAACCCATTTGTTTATATCATCATTATACTTACAATTTCTTTATTAACACATGCATTCTAATTCAATTCTATTCACTTATACAATTAACATTACATCGGATCTATAAATTTCTTTCTATATTATCACTTAATGAAAACACATCATCATCCTCATTAATTCTTTATATCCTTTATTTTCTTATCTTGCACTATAACTTAATTTACTATTGCCTCTTAATTATCTCTTCAAAATTTATTCCCGATTTATTCTCCAAACATTTCGCTTCATTAACACCATTATTATGCTCATTGTCAAATTCATTAATTTCTATCATACATGTATTACTATTATCATCACTATTTACATTATTGGTCTATTTATTTCTGTGTCACCCCTTATTGACTTATTAATATTTTCTTCACTTCACTATTAGTAAATTTCTCATTATTCACATTTAAATCCCAACTTTACCTTATAATAATCAATTACAATTAAATTCTCACTTAATTGCTTATTCACAACATTGCAATTTTACCTCTTTATCCTTTATTGCCACTTATTTTTAATTACATCATTATTCAAACATCATCAAAAATACACATACATTCACATTCACTATATATGTACAAATCAATTATAATTAATTAATCATTTAATATTTATTCATTCAATGATTTTTCTATGCTTCATAGATCATTTATTCATCAACTATCAATTATATATTTGTTATCCATTTCATCTACTAATTTACACTTTAATCCACTAAGTAACCTCAACTTTATAATTTTTCAATTTGGTCCCTACACTTTATATTAATACACATTCTCATTCTTAATTGTTTTATTCTACAAAAATGCCACTACTTAATTATATTACTATATTTATTTCATTATCTTGTCACACATTTCATCAATTAATTCTTACCATAATACTTCAATCCAAATTACACTTTAGACTTTGCTTAAATTCCAATTTTACTATTTCAATTTGCCGTAATTACACTTTTGCCACTATTTACTCTTAATACCACTTTTAGATTATTATTATTTCTTATTAAATCATTAATCATATTTATTCATTTAAATTCATCAATTTAATCACATAATTACTTATCTAAATCATATTATTCACTAATTACATTTTAATCCCTTAATTAAACTTATTATTTCTTTAATTACACTTAAATCCTTATTCTTTTTCCATGGTTTCCAATTATACCCTTATCTTTTCCGTTAATGACATTTATGTCCCCACAATTACATTAATTCCATCCATGTCCATTCTTTTAGCTTATTACATCTATGTCCTGTCTTTTACATTAATTACCATTATACCCTTCATTATTCACTATTTACCCTTTTAACCCTACATCTCTTCCATTTCATACTTTTACCCTCATTTAATTATTTTAATTACAATTATAGCCCTTTCACTTCACTTTTTCACTTTTAAACTTATAATTTAGCCAAATTACATTTTACTCCTAATTTTATCACATATTCATTGTTTTACTATTTTAACACCATATTTTATCAAAATTACTATTTTACCCTTTCACTTAAACATTTAACTTATTATTACCATTTTTTTATCAACTTTTTGTAAAATTACCGTTTTTCCCCTAAATTTTTTATTTACTTCATTTTAATCTTGTTTACACTCATTTTCACCATTTTCACTATTTTAATCATTTTATTCACATATTTACCAATATGCCCCTAGTATGGACCCGGTAGAAAATTTACTGACCGGATATGCGGGACGTAGATCCCACAGATCCACTACACTATGAAATGATCCCGATGGGACCATTTCTCACTACATTGAACACTGTAATTACTGGATACACTGTAAACACTGAATACTGCATTGAGATAAACCGTCATTGGTCTATCAATAGCAAGTCGCCATGACTCGTACCGCGGTGTGGAATCCCTACGGCTAGCCAATTATATCCTGGACTAGATTTCACTACCATATAACTACTAAGGGCAATATATCATCATCATTCATACAATATCATACTTTATCACTATGCACTGCATACACATTCGTTTATCAATACTTAATCACTTTATGCCATCACATTCCATTAATTGTCAAAAATACATACTTACATCTCTTAGATTACCATTCGGCCAACAAGTCACTTTTCCACATTATGCACTTTAATTTCAATTAATCACTCATTCATACTCTTTATATATTAATCATACTATAAATATCATTTATGTATCATAATTCATCACATATCTTAAATGAACCCTTTATATACCATTCGGCCACTACACTATCTTTCTCTTTAGTTCACTTTAATTCCACTTAATCATTCAATCATTTAATTTACATATTGTGTTAGTCATAAACATCATTTACTTGCCATGTTACACAACATACCTCATTATTTTATTTAATATCCCTTTCGGCCACAAACATTAGATTTTCTTTATGTGTTCTTTAATTTCTTTTAATCACTCTATCATGCCTTAAACATGTTATACATATAATAACCATCAATTATAAGCCATAAACTTAATTTAATCTTCATAAAATCCATAATATACTATTCGACCTACATTAGGTTTTTCATACCTCTTAGTTTTAATTTCATCTAATCATACTTTTACACTATTTTAGACCCACTAATCACATATATTAAGTTAGATTCAATTATTCATGCATATTTCACATACACGCAATACAAACATAACCTAAAATCATGCCTCTACCATGGAAAAGAAAGGATATTGTATCCACTAACCTTATTTCCATGCTCTCCACCACTTCAGCTTGCTTTCTATGCCTTATCTCCTTAAAACTCCATCTTCTCCATAAAAATCCTAAGGTGGCCGAATTTAAACATCAATATTTTCTCAAATCGTTACTTCCTTTTTGCAATATAATTACATAATCATCATCTAAATACCCAAAAATACCTATTTGAACCATTAGATGAAATTATAGAACCCTAAATCTCTTACCTCAAAATTAGGGCATAATTTTGAACACTTGGTTTTTTCCACTTTCTTCACTTCAAATGAGCTTTTGAAACCATTATCAATGAAAAGAGGGGCTGTATTTTACTTAGGAAAGTTATATTTATGAAGAACTTTGAAGAGAGAAGAAGAAAATTCAAGAAAAAGAGGGAGAGTAGAGTTTGGCCAAGAAGAGGAGGAAGAAGGGTGGAGAGAATTCTGGAAAATTGGAGATTTTTCTTCCTTTTACATGTTTCTTGAGTGGGCTTGGGCTTGGTTCAACCTATTGGGCCAACCCTAAAGCCCATTTAAGTTATTAAGCCCATTTTCCATCCAAAAATTATTTTTCTCACTTACCAAGCTCAATTTCTCCCAAAATCAATTCCATAATTCTCAAAATATATAATTTAGCCTCTATGTAAAATTTTAGCTCAATCGGAAACCATTTTTTAGTCCGCTAATTTCTTACCAGTCCGATAACTCAATTTTCTGTCTTACTGTAAAATTTATTTTTCTTTACCAATTGATTCCCCATAATATTTCAAGCACAACCATGCTTCCAAATAATTTTTTTGAGGTTCAGAACTCCATTTAGAATCCAGTCAAATTTTGGTCAAACCTAGTCAACTGGTCCAGTCCGACCGGTTCGATTCAATGGTTGAGCCAGTTCGGTTCACTTTTCACCCTTAACATCATTTTCACTCTTATATATCCATTAGACCTTAATTCCATCTCAATTAGGTTCACTATTTGGTCCAATTCAATTAAACCAGTCCGGTTCACTAATTTATCAGTGTCTCCATAAAATTTCTTTTTCACCACCAAACTATTTTACACACTATTCTGAGTCTATCTATACCTTTTGATAATTTTTTAGAGGTCGTTTACTATATTTAGAGCCTCGGTCAAACTTCGGTCAAACTTGATTACTATTTGAATCAAACCGGAGGCTTCCTTCAAACTGACTTTCGGAGGTCGTTTTAGCTCCGTTTTCAGTTTTGATTTCACCACTAGACTCCTTACGATCCACAGATCATTTTTTCGAAATCAGAATTTTTCGGCGCCGGACGGCCAGGTTCATTGTATAGCCGTCCCGGTGTCACCCGTCCCAAAATCACTATATTTTTAGCTCACTTATCAATAAGTTTTGACACTGGCAAACTCACTCCCTACACTGTTCGACACTGCGATGGTCGTGGTAGCACTGAAATTATGCACTGTCACTTTTAAGCCGGTATTTGGGCCACTACATAGTGAGGTTTTGGAAGAGATTCGCTGTCCGCTAAAAAAGGCAGACTGTGTAGTCTCACTTTTGCAGGGTTCCGCCTATGACTGGTGGAAGTTAGTCCGCAAACGTCCTCAGTTGCCCGATCCAATCACGTGGGAGTTCTTTGAAAGGGTGTTTAATAATAAGTATGTGACTAAGGCTTATAAGGAGGCTAGGTGGGCTCAATTTTAAGTCTCAAGCAGAGGGCCTTGTCGGTAGCTGAGTATGAGAAGGAATTTAATAGGTTCAGTAAGTATGCTCGCCGGGTATCCTCACCGAAGATTTTCGCTGTCAACACTTTGAGGCCGGCCTGAATGAATAATGAAGGTGATGTTGATATCTCTGATGAGTGCCTCCTACAGTTAGCTATTATCAGATTGTGTAGGGCAGCCTTGAGAGCGAAATGTTCAGAGACCATTTTGAGAGAGAGAATTATAAGAGGAATCCCCCTCATGGAGGTTCATCATCGGGTAAGAGATCAAGAACCCTCAAGTAAATTCTCCAGATAAATCCTCTAGCAGTCATGCTACGAGGGGTAAGAAGTAGGGTTCTTCGTATGTGTCTAGTGCAGGTAGAGGTGGTTCGGGTGTCAGGGGCGATGTTGTGCCGGAGTGCTCTCACTGTAATAATTGCCGTAAAGGCAAGTGCCATTAGTTGACTAGAGGTTGTTTCTGATGTGGAAGCACGGATCATTTGCTGGCCAATTGCCCTAAGTTGAGTGAGAACACTTGGGATCAGCAAGAGGCCAGTAGAGCTCGGTCTAATACCCCTCAAGTTAGTCGAGGTAGAGGTAGAGGAAGAGGTCATGGTGGTCGGCCTAGAGACGGAACTCCATCTGAGTCAGTAGACCGTCCTTAAATGGCACTAGCAAGGGCCTACGCGATGAGAGCTCAGGAAGAGCAGGATGCGCCCGAGGTGATTGCTGGTAAGTTCCTACTCTGTGACACTGAGTTGTATGCTCTAATAGACCTTAGATCCACACACTCATATTTGTGTTCTGATAAATTGTATGCTAAATTGCATGATGTTAATCAGTTAGATTATGAGATTTGTGTGACCAGTCCCTTAAGGCATAGTATCAATGTGAGTAAAGTGTATAGGAATTGTCACCTAATGGTTCAAGGTATTGAGTTTCCGGTTGATCTAATCGATTTGCTTTTTTGTGAGTTTGATCTAATTTTGGGAATGGACTGGTTGTTTAAGCATCGGGCTGTAATGGATTGTCATAGAAAGACCGTAGTACTTTGAGGTAGAGATCAGTCTTCAGTTGTGGTGAGAGGTCTCGGTTCTGGTCCTTTGGGTAATGTAATTTCGGCTATGCAAGCTAGCGTTTTATGAGGAAGGGATGTGAGTTATTTTTGGCTGTTGTGTTGGATTCTAGGCATAGTCAGGTAAAGATTCAGGATATCCCAGTGGTTAGGGAGTTTGAAGATATGTTTCCGGGAGAGTTGCCTGGTTTGCATCGGGAGAGAGAAGTAGAAGCTATCCATAAAGATTATGCCGGGTACTGCTCCTATTACTAGAGCACCTTATTGAATGGCTCCTATAGAATTGATGGAACTTAAGACTCAATTATAGGAACTATTAGATAAGGGTTTTATTAAACACAGTGTATCTCTATGGGGTGCTTCGGTATTGTTTATTAAGAAAAAGGACGGGACGCTAAGGATGTGTATTGACTACCGCCAGATTAATAAAGTCATTGTGAAGAACAAGTATCCATTGCCTAGGATTGAAGACCTATTTGATCAGTTGAGAGGAGCTGGAATCTTTTCTAAGTTTGATTTGTGGTCCGGTTATTATCTGCTTCGGGTTAAGGATGTGGATGTTGTTAAGACTGCTTTTCGGACGCGATATGGCCACTATGAATTTTTAGTGATGCCGTTTGGGTTAACCAACGCACCAGCGGCTTTTATGGATTTAATGAACAGGGTATTTAGGTCGTATCTCGACCGATTTATTGTGGTGTTCATTGACGACATCTTGGTATACTCGAAGAATGAAAGTGAGCATGAGAAACATTTGTGTTTGGTGCTTCAAATGTTGAGGGATCACTAGCTTATTTGCTAAGCTTAGCAAATGTAATTTTTGGTTGAAAGAGGTGTCTTTTCTAGGACATATTGTTTACTCAGAAGGCATTCAAGTGGATCCGTCAAAGATTGAGGCTATTGTGATTGGAAAGCACCTTAGAATGTGCCTGAGGTAAGAAGCTTTTTTGGTTTAGTTGGATATTACAGGCAGTTTGTGAAAGGGTTTTCGGTTATTGCCACACCGATGTCTAGACTTCTTCGGAAGGCTGGTAAAATTTGAGTGGTTTGATAGATGTTAAGCAAATTTTAAGCAGTTGAAGGGTTTGTTGGTTGAGGCTCCTGTACTTACTCAACCCACCTCGGGTAAAGAGTATATTATGTACAGTGACGCTTCAGGTATAGGAGTTGCCTGTGTTTTGATGCAAGATGGTAAGGTTATAGCTTATGCTTCCCCGGTAATTGAAGCCCCATGAGTGAAATCATACGACGCATGATTTAGAATTAGCTGCTGTAGTTTTTGCTCTTAAGATTTGGCATCATTATTTGTATGGGGAGACGTGTAGGATTTTCACTGACCATAAAGTTTAAAATATCTCATCATAACGTCGGTGGTTAGAGCTATTTAAGGATTACGATTGTATTTTGGACTATCACCTGGGAAAGGAGAATGTAGTCGCTGATGCTTTGAGTCGGAAGTCTATTTCGGCTTTATTATTGCAACATACTAAGTAGAGGTTTGATTCAGAAGGAGCTTTGATTGCTCAACTAAAAGCTAGGCCTGTTCTGAAGCAGTTGATTGTTGATGCTCAGAGAAATGATTAGAAATTGTAGCAAGTGATGCAAGTGGTTTAGAGTGGTAATCAGACTGACTTTTCGGTTAGGGATGGGGTGCTAAGTTATAGAAATCGTTTGTGTGTGCCTAATGACGATGAGTTGAAGAAAAAGCTTTTGATAGAGGCACACACTACAATTTTTACTATGCACCCTAGAAGTGAAAAGATGTATAGAGACCTGAGGCAATTTTATTGGAGGCCCGAGATGAAGAGAGATATTGTGGATTTTGTCTCCAAGTGCCTAACCTGTCAGCAGGTAAAGGCTGAGCACCAGGTTCCATCTGGGTTGCTCAATCCTTTATGCATTCATCAGTGGAAGTGGGATGATGTCACTATGGATTTTGTATCAAGTTTACCGTTGACTCAGAGGAAACATGACTCGGTTTGGGTTATAGTTGATCAGCTCACCAAGTCGGCTCACTTTTTACCAGTCCACCTTGATTACTAGATGGATAGGTTGGCAAAAATTTATGTTAATGAGATAGTCAGATTGCATGGAATTCCATTGTCAATTATCTTAGACCGGGATCCGAGATTTACATCAAAGTTTTGGAAAGAATTGCAAGCTGCTTTGGGTTCTTGACTGAACTTTAGTACTGCTTGCATCCTTAGACAGACGGGCAGTCAGAAAAGGTGATTCAGATTTTGGAGGATATGGTTCGGGGTTGTGCATTGGACTTTTTGGGCAATTGAGACAGATATGTACCACTAATGGAGTTAGCATACAATAACAATCATCAGATGAGCATAGGGATGGCCCCATATGAGGCTCTATATGGTAGGAAGTGTAGGACTCCAGTTTGTTGGACTGAGTTGACTGAACATTCTTTTGTTGGCCCTGAATTGGTTAGAGATACCGAGGAAAAGATCAAGGTTGTGTAACAGAATTTAAAGATAGCTAAGGACAGACAGAGATCCTATGCTAATTTAAAGTGGAAAGATATTCAATATGATATCGGAGACAAGGTGTTCTTAAAAGTATCGCTAGGGCGTAAGGTCCTTTGATTTGGCAAGAAAGGGAAGCTAAGTCCTATTTTCATAGGACCTTATGAGATTTTGGAAAGAATTGGAGCCGTTGCCTACAAGTTAGCCTTGCCGTTAGAGTTAGCTAAGTTGCATGACGTATTTCATGTATCGATGCTTTGCCGATATAGATTGGATGCGTCTCATGTCCTATCAGTTCAGGATGTGCGGGTTCAACCTGACTATTCATATGATGAGGAACCGAAAGCTATTCTGGCTCGAGAAGTGAGAGAGCTTAGAAATAGACAGATCCCTTTGGTTATAGTATTATGGTATCATCATGGGATCGAAGAAGCTACTTGGGAACCAGAGTCAGTTATGAAGTTTTAATATCCGCATTTGTTTAGTTCAGGTGAGAATTTTGAGGGCAAGGAGGGTAGAATTATAACACCCCGATTCCCACCCTCGAAGTTTTGAGCTATTGTGTGTGTGTTATTGCATGTGTTATGCCATTATGTTAGTTAATTAAATATTTAATTGCATGATTTATTAAGTTTAGGGGGTATAGTTGTATGTTATATTTTGATTAAGTGGTATTAATGTTTTAATGGGAAGATTAGGAGGATTAGAAGTGCAAATTGCCACAAACCACCATAGGATTGTGACAAGTGGAGAAAGAGAAAGTGAGGATAGAGGTTGACTTGGTCTTAGGAAAGAGAAAATGAGAGAGAGAGAGAGTAATGAACAGTTAGTTTCCGTTCTTCCCTCTCTCCCATTTTCCCTTTCTCTGTTAAAACCTCTCCTCTTCTCCTCCTTGCTTTTCCTTTCCTCTTTTGCTGCAATTTATTGGTGGGTGTTTGCAATTGAAGAGCTTAGTAAGTAAGTGTTTTTGCTCTTCTTCTTCCTCCTCTTTTACTTTTGTTCCCGTGGGTTATGTGTGTGTAGTTATTGGTGTGTGTATGTTAAGCAATTTGTGTATTTTGGGTTGTTGTAGCTGAAATTCCTCCTAAAGATCCTAAGGGGAAGGAGATTATTGGTGGGAGTTTAGCCTTTGATTGTGTGGAGCTAAGGAGTTCAAGGTTTGGGAAATTGTGTTTGTTTTAATTTGTGATTTTATGATTTTTGATAAGATTAATGAATTGATTTGCCTGAGATGCTTATCATGGGTTTGAATTTGTTTGAGTTGAGTTTTGATGGCATGATTTGAGTGTGGTATTGTAGTTTTGATTTGGGGTTAAGAATTGGGAAGTGGGTAGCAGTGAATAGCATAAATTTTTGGGTTTTTGTTGATTCACACGGCGGTAAGGAAGGTCATACCACCGTGTGATCGGATTTCTGTGTTTGAGTTTTGCTTATCCGTGGGGTTACACGGCGATAAGGGTTTGTCATACCGCCGTGTAAATATATTTTGTTTTGAGGAATTGCTTTTGTGCATTTTTACACTGCGGTCAAGATTTCTATACCGTCGTGTAAATGCATTCTGTTATCTGAGGATTTTTAGCTCGGTAGGCCACACGACGGCTAGGTTTTCTTAACCACCGTGTGGAATGTCTTACACGACAGTAAGGTTTTGTCATGCCACCACTGTAGGGAGGCTTTTTGAGAGACTTAGTTTTTTAATTTGTACTCTTTTGTATAACTTTTGTTTCTGTTTCAATTTTGTAATACTTCAGCTATATATTTTGTAATTTTGTAAAGAATGATATTGTACTCCTCTCCTTGTAATGAATATTTTGTTATATCATTGAAAAGAGCTTGAGATTTCCGTTGGTAGTTTTGAATATGATAATTGAGTTGTAAGATTTTTATTTTTTTCTTTCTATTCATGTTATTTATATGCTTGGTTGTGATTTGGTTTGGTGGCACCCTTATCTATACGGGGTCTCACTCTTCTTGTGGATGAGCTCCCTTACCTATGGGTATGGGGTGTTACATTATTTCTGGCTCGAAGGTCTCCAAAAGTGTCCAAAATAGTATCCTTTTTCCTGGAACAGGGCTTCGGAGCAGTCTATGTTCAGGATGTCATATCTCTTAGGTTACAGCTCCAAATGACCTGAAATGTTTTCCATTAGAAAGTTAGCATCTTGGGGATCATTTTTTAAGAAGATAACTTTGGATAAGAATGATGTTTACTTGTTGATTATGAGTGGATAATTGGGTTGGAAACATTTTATAGAGTGGAGTGAAGCTGTGTTTCCAGAAAGACACAGCTGGGGCCGAGAAGCACAGTTGTGCTCGCTAAAACATAGCTGTGCTTTACCATGATTTCTTTTGTTTATGATTTAACTTATTAATTTTGCTACCAAATGGACTCGAATTTAAACAAAATTAAATATGATGATTATTTAACAATAATTAATGATATTTGTTAAGTTTTTGTATTATTTTATATCATTCATGAGATTTAGTTTCTTTTTTGAATCCGCTTTTAACCTGAATTTCTTGAAACTTGTTTGGCTTATTCAAACAACTTGTGGTTAAATGATTGACCTGGAATATGTTGGATTATAATATGGATAATATGATAGGTATTAAATTGATTAAATACAAATAAAATTATACAGTACTATCAGGTGTGCGACTTAAGCCGTGAGTGCAATAGAATGATGTATAGGTTCTGTCGCGAGCGTGACAAGGGTCGCGAGTGCGATGGAGTGCTCCATAGGGCATAAATTGCCGGATTGTTATCTTTCGTGTGGGCAAAATTTAGTGTGAGCATGACAAAAGTCTTTTGTGTTCTGTCGTGTGCGCGACTTATGCCGCGAGTGCGACTGAAAGTTATGTCGGGGTGTAATAGCCTGAAGTATACCCTAGTAGTGTCGAGCGTAATTAGCGTAAGCGAGTGAGTGTAAATTAGGGTTTTTAATTTTGGACTAAATTGAAAATAAGAAGTTAAGGCCTAATTGCATGAAATAAAAGAAGTGTAGTGATCACAATGTAAAAGTGCATGATTAATATTAAGTGAGGTTAATAAGTTTAAGTGGAGATTAGAGCTGCCACCTAGCCTTGAGGGGATTAGAGAGTGACACCTAGTAGATTGTATGCATATATAAGGTTGGTTGAGAGAGAGTAAGTGGAAAAATCTGTTCTTGTTTCTTTTTGGTTTAGCTCTCTCTCTCATTTCTGCTTCCTTCCTTCTTTGTTCTTTATCCCTTCTTTCGTTCCTCTCTTGCTTCTTCATCCATTCCATTGGTTTCTTAAGTTTTGAGTGGTGTTGCATTAAGAAGATTAAGAGATAGATAGAAAGGTAAGTTTGAGTCTAGTTTCTCTTCTTCTTTTAATGTGATTTAGATTTCTGTTCATGGATGAAATCCTATTTTGAATGTGTGTATATGTTGTTTGTAAGCTGGGGAAAGCTAGTAGAAAGGCAAAGGATAAAGAGAAGGCTATTTGAGCTAAGAGATTGAAGGAGTGCTTCAAGAGGTTGGGATCGTGTGCCATTTGATTTTTGCACGTGTAGTGAATTGTGATGTAGTGTCAATTGATGCATGTTTAATGTGTTTGTGTAGTTTGGAGAAATTGTATGTGTTAATTAATATTGATATAATTGAAAAGTAAAATGGATGTGTGTTGAAGTGTTAATTGAATTGCCATAAGTATAGTATAGTGATCATGTATGAACCCTAGTTGTAGGGGAAAACTCTGCTCAGATTGTCCTAGACCTCCGTGTGCTATTTTGGTGATAAGTGGAGTTTTAGAACTCTAAATTAAGTGATTATTGCACCATTATAACCATGTCTTCCATACCTTTAAAAGTTCAGGAAATGACTATGAACTAATTCTGATTCTAAGACCCTTAAAAGTGGCCTAAACATAAGTGTCTCTATTCTAGCGGGTCCATTGGAACAGTATAGCTTGTTTAGGTCATATCTTATGTTTTATATGTGCAAATGACCTGATATTTGTCCCATTAGAAACTTAACATCCTAGTAAAAAATTGTTAATGGGACATTTTTCCAAAAATTGAGGTTTAGACATTAGTTTGGGCAGTACAAGTTTGAGGTGAAAAGCTATCTTGTAGGACACCTGATGGAAGCTACTGTCGCGAGCACGACCAAGGTCACGAGCATGACAGAACAAGTTAAAGAGGGATTTTCTTCTTGTTTTGGAGCCCATGGTTGGCATGAATCATTTCCCACCTTCACCCTGCTCTAGTTTGTGCATTTTTGTGTGTTTTTCCTTTCCAAAATGCATCCGAACTTCATTGTAAGACCCTATAGCTTGACCAATTCATGTCTAACACTATGAAATGAGTATATGAATGTTTGTCAATTGAAATTATATGGAAATGATGCTATGGCATAGTAGTTTAATAAAGGAGTTGAATGTATACATGCCTTTAATTATTGTATTGAGTCTATAAATAAGCATGATGGAGTGTATATTTGGTTGATGAATTTGTTAAACCTATCAATATTAAATTGAATCTATAGTACGAATCTATATAAGAAAATGTGAGCATGTTGTAAACCTACTTGTACTAGTGTATGTTAACTTATATTGTGAAGTAAATTAATTATTAAGCCTATAATCGAGTCGTGGATAGATAAGCATGCTTATAAAGTGCTAGTGATTCGCAGCTGCTAGTGTAGCACCGATGGGTGTCTAGTGATTGATACCGATGGGTATCCAGTGATCTAGTGTTTGGGACTTCGGTCTCTAATGTTTAATATCTATTGTACCCATATCCACTTCTATAATGAGTTAGGCTATCTATAAAAAGAATGATATTGTATGTTTGATGATAATATTGTGTTTACATTGAACATGATAGTGCTAATATTGAATAATGCTAGTGTTGGCTATGCCATATTGAGTGATATCAATGTTACACTTCATGATATGTTGGCTATGTTATCGAAGCTTTCTGTTGACAGTAAGTATTGATCAGTGTCATTGCAAAGCATGGATTATCGAATATATGGCATATTGTTTGTGTAACACCCCAAAGCAGCCTTAGAAGAATTACGGAGTTTTGGTTTAAAAAGGGTTGGGTTTTGTGTGAGAGCGTTCTGTCGCGAGCGCGACAAGCGTTGCGAGCGCGACAGAACCCTCCCATGGAATGTGTGCACAAGTGGGATTAAGAGACATGGGGTTGTAGGGAGTTGACACATGGCATTGTAGGAGAGTGACAAGTGGCAAGAACTTGGTTGTTTTACATGAATTAAAAAGGAGGAAAAGACAAAATAGGAAAGAAATATTTAGATTAGCCAAAGATAATTGCGAATTAATGAGGTAAGTGGCATTTATTAGCAAAGTTAATGTAGAGATTAACATTGACCACCTGCCCTTCTTTTCCACGTGAATTGCCCTTGGTCCTTTGCTTTCCTTTGGCTTTCTATCGTTTTCCTCTTCTTTCCATTTTCTTTGTTCTTCTTTCCTTTTGGACTGTTTTGAGTGATTCATTTGGAGTGGTTTGAAGAGATAAGGGTAAAGAAATAGGTTGATCTCCGAAGAAGGTAAGTGACTCCATTTATTAGTATTGGTCTTCTGTTTTGTTATTCCTGTTTCTGATTTAAAGTAAAAGGAAAAGTAACCCAAGTGTTTGTATGGTTTTGATTCAAGTGGGGAACAAGAAAGTGGGCAAAGGCAAGGAGAAGGTCGGAATAGAGTAGAGGGCAGAGTTAAAGATTCCTAGAGGTAGGGATCGCGTGCGACCTTTATTTCGTTCATTTTGATTGCTTGCAGTGTTTTATGGTATATGTATATGGATATGTTGTGATTATATGTGTGCTAGATGGTCTTCATACAACTTTCATGTGTAAAGTATGCTTGTGGGTGAATTCTGTTCAGATTGTCATCAGACCTCTGTGTATTGTATTTATGATAAATAGAGTTATTGGTCTTCAATTGAGTTGATTCAAATTGAATCTGAAACCTAAGATCCGTATCTAAAAATGTCTAACAGGGTACTGGATCTAATTCTAGCTCTAAGTATCCCAAAAAGTAGTTAGAACGTAGGTGACCCTGTTCTGGCGGGTTCACTGGTACAGTATAGATTTTTTGAATCATATCTGGAGTTTTATTTGTCCAAAATACCTGAAAGTTGTCCCATTTAAAAGATAACATCCTAGTGAACAATTCTTATGAGACCACTTTGCCTCAAAATGTGGTCTAGATGGTGGTTTGGGCGATGTAAGTTTAGGGTAAAAAGCAGTCTCGTGAGGCACTAGAGACGAGCTTCTGTCGCGAGCGCGACACAGGTCATGATCTCGCAATAAAACAACCCATATTAAGACTTTTCTTCTTCATTTTGAGCCCATGGTTGGCATGGGTCAACCCCTTACCCTTCCCCTTAACTTATTATACATGATTAAGGTTATTAAATGATTATAAAGTGGGTATCTATGAGAAAATACATTTGAGTATGTTTAAGATTTGTAATTTAACTAATAAAGTAACAATGTACAATTGTGTGAAAGATAGCAAATGGCATCATAAATATGTGTGGACTTATGAGTGCATGTATATGGTAATGTGATATAAGAGTTTATACATGGAAATTAGATGTCACATGCTTTTAATTGTGGAATATGATTAATAAAGACTGTATATGAATTAAATGTCTCTGAAGTTGATGAGTGGTTATTGAGCCTGATTACCGTTATAGTGGATAGATAAGCATGCTTATAAAGGGCTATAGTGCAGCTACTAGAGTTAGCCTTAATTGTGCCCAGAGTTCGGAATACCTCGTGTATTCCATAGAGTTTGAGTTAATTCTCCACATGTAAGATACTGTAAACAGTATCCAGAGTTACCCGTATCCACCATGAAAGGAATTCAGGCTTATTAATGTTGTGTAGTGAATTTGAGATGTTTAAAGAGTATTATTCTGAATGGATGTTATAGTACATGAGAGAAATGCTTTAAAGAGTAATGTTTAAGTACATTATAGTTCTGTATATAAGTGTACGATTACATGAGTGTGTTTATATGAATGTGGACATATGATAGCGTATATTTGAATAAATGATATGTACAAGTTGTAGTGTACATGAATAAGTAAAAGAGTAGATGTTATATACATGTGAGTTCTTAGTACTTGATAATTGAGCATGCTACCTATACACGTACAAGCGCTATATGCATGAGTTATTTGATTTTGTCAAATGAAATGTGTGATTTATTTATGACTTCGTAAAGAAGTCCTTGCATTTTTTTTCATCCCCACTAAGCGTTATCGCTTAGCACGGATGTTTGCTTCCGTGTAGGTTACAGGTTTGGATCAGTGAGAAGGCATCTGCAGGTCAAGGCCACTAGGAGTTTTGTCTGATCTCTTTTTGTATAAGATAGAGATAGAGTTGATGATGTTTTGAGTAACATCATTATGTAATAAAAGTGAAAGAATCACATGTAAATGTATATGTAAAATTAAATGGAAACAGATTGTAATATGAACATGTCTAATGATAAATGTATATATGTAGTTAATACAAATTGCATGTTGGGCCCTAGTGTAGTAGTAATTTATTTTATTATTCTTAAATGAATATGTATTATGCTATCGCTTCCGCTAATGTATGTATATGTATACGTATGTGTCCGCTTGGCGCCTCGATATCCTTCCAGGGAGTATGGGGGTGTTACATTTAGTGGTATCAGAGCCCTAGGTTAAAACGGTTCAGGACTATAAGGTGATAGAGTATAGTATATGTGTATAAGATTGCTTAGAGTGTGGCCTAATGAAGATATTATTTTGTAGGGTCTAGATGGAGTCCGACCCGAGTGAGCATGTAGGAGAGACCACAGGCAGTGTGAACCCAATTCGAGTGGATCCACATGTACAAGCACAAGATAGAGGGGATAGAGCAAGACCTGTTCAGGACAACCCGGAGTTGATGCAAGAGTTGGTATAGATTCTGGATAGACTAATGACTCCAAAGACACCATCGAATTTGATAAGAAAGAGAGGAGCTGAAGAGTTCCATGGAACATCATTGGATCAATCTGAGATAGCGAAATTCTGGCTTAAGAAGACAGGAAGAATTTTACAAGAAATCAATTGCCCCCAGGATCAGAAAGTAGCTTGCGTCGTGTCATTACTGCAGGGTACAACATATGACTGGTGGGAGTTAGTTTTGAGGAATTCTCAGAGACCTGTGGATTTGACTTGGGATTTCTTTGTTCATGAATTCAAAGAAAAGTTTGTAACCAAAGCATATAGAGATGCCAAATGGAAAGAATTTGTAACATTCAAGCAGAAGAATATGACTGTTGGGGAATATGAGAAAGAGTTTACTCGTTTGAGTAAGTATGCACCGAGAGGGATGTTAACTGATGACTTCAGGTGTAGACAATTCGAAGGTGGATTAAGAGAGAGCATTTGGGGACCCTTGTCTGCCATGGTTGCTTTGTAACCAGTGAACTATTATCGTTTGGTATTAGCAGCTATAAAGCTAGAGGAATCTGAATTGGTAAAACAGAAGAGGGAACAAAAGAGAAGATTTCCAAGGGACAATGAAGGTGCTTTTGGGAAAGCTAGAGAAGTGAAAAGAGGAAGAGATGAGCAAGGGTCTACCTTTGCGCCAACTTCGGTGGGAAGTATGAGACCACCTACCAGTAGAGGTAGTGTGGCGCCACAATGTGAGCATTATAGCAGGCATCATTGGGGTGAG
The DNA here is from genome assembly GCA_947683425.1 of Excoecaria cochinchinensis. Classification (NCBI taxonomy): domain Eukaryota; kingdom Viridiplantae; phylum Streptophyta; class Magnoliopsida; order Malpighiales; family Euphorbiaceae; genus Excoecaria; species Excoecaria cochinchinensis. The sequence continues at coordinate 1,548,963 of CANTUQ010000158.1, forward strand.
TGTAGGAAGCTCACCGGAGCTTGCTTCAGATGCGGTAGTACGGAGCATCTCCTTGCTCAGTGCCCTAAAACAAGAGAGAATATGGCATCACAAGTAAGTAAAGAGAAAGGCAATGCTTCTGGAAATGTTAAAGGTGGGAGAGGAAGAAGTAGAGCTGAGAGACCCCCATCGGAGACAGTTGAGAGGCCCTTTTCCACTGATGACCAGCCATATGTATATGCGATGACTGCTGAGGCTGTAGGCATGGCGACCGGATCGTCTGGTAAGTTCTCATTTGATTTTTGCAGTTTACAGTTTGAGTTATTTGATGAGTACCAGGGAAATTTCGAGGATGATATTTCTTAAGGGAGAGAGATTTGTAACACCCCAAAGCGGCCCTAGAAGAATTACGGAGTTTTGGTTTTAAAAGGGTTGAGTTTTCTGTGAGAGCGTTCTGTCGCGAGCGCGACAAGCGTTGCGAGCGCGACAGAACCCTCCCGTGGAATGTGTGCACAAGTGGGATTAAAAGACATGGGGTTGTAGGGAGTTGACACATGGTATTGTAGGAGAGTGACAAGTGGCAAGAACTTGGTTGTTTTACATGAATTAAAAAGGAAGAAAAGACAAAATAGGAAAGAAAAATTTAGATTAGCCAAAGATAATTGCGAATTAATGAGGTAAGTGGCATTTATTAGCAAAGTTAATATAGAGATTAACATTGACCACCTGCCCTTCTTTTCCACGTGAATTGCCCTTGGTCCTTTGCTTTCCTTTGGCTTTCTATCATTTTCCTCTTCTTTCCATTTTCTTTGTTCTTCTTTCCTTTTGAACTGTTTTGAGTGACTCATTTGGAGTGGTTTGAAGAGATAGGGGTAAAGAAATAGGTTCATCTCCTAAGAAGGTAAGTGACTCCATTTATTAGTTTTGGTCTTCTGTTTTGTTATTCCTGTTTCTGATTTAAAGTAAAAGGAAAAGAAACACAAGTGTTTGTATGGTTTTGATTCAAGTGGGGAACAAGAAAGTGGACAAAGGCAAGGAGAAGGTCGGAATAGAGTAGAGGGCAGAGTTAAAGCTTCCTAGAGGTAGGGATCGTGTGCGATCTTTATTTCGTTCATTTTGATTGTTTGCAGTGTTTTATGGTATATGTATATGGATATGTTGTGATTATAAGTGTGTTAGATGGTCTTCATACAACTTTCATGTGTAAAGTATGTTTGTGGGTGAATTCTGTTCAGATTGTCATCAGACCTCTGTGTATTGTATTTGTGATAAATAGAGTTATAGGGCTTCAATTGAGTTGATTCAAATTGAATCTGAAACTTAAGATCCGTATCTAAAAATGTCTAACAGGGTACTGGATCTAATTCTAGCTCTAAGTATCCCAAAAAGTAGTTAGAACGTAGGTGACCCTGTTCTGGCGGGTTCACTGGTACAGTATAGATTTTTTGAATCATATCTGGAGTTTTATTTGTCCAAAATACCTGAAAGTTGTCCCATTTAAAAGATAACATCCTAGTGAAAAATTCTTATGAGACCACTTTGCCTCAAAAATTGGTCTAGATGGTGGTTTGGGCGATGTAAGTTTAGGGTAAAAAGAAGTCTTGTGAGGGACCAGAGGCGAGCTTCTGTCGCGAGCGCGACACAGGTCATGACCTCGCAACAGAATAACCCATATTAAGACTTTTCTTCTTCATTTTGAGCCCATGGTTGGCATGGGTCAACCCCTTACCCTTCCCCTTAACTTATTATACATGATTAAGGTTATTAAATGATTATAAAGTGGGTATCTATGAGAAAATACATTTGAGTATGTTTAAGATTTGTAATTTAACTAATAAAGTAACAATGTACAATTGTGTGAAAGATAGCAAATGGCATCATAAATATGTGTGGACTTATGAGTGCATGTATATGGTAATGTGATATAAGAGTTTATACATGGAAATTAGATGTTACATGCTTTTAATTGTGGAACATGATTAATAAAGACTGTATATGAATTAAATGTCTCTGAAGTTGATGAGTGGTTATTGAGCCTGATTACCGTTATAGTGGATAGATAAGCATGCTTATAAAGGGCTAGAGTGCAGCTGCTAGAGTTGGCCTTAATTGTGCCCAGAGTTCGGAATACCTCGTGTATTCCATAGAGTTTGAGTTAATTCTCCACATGTAAGATACTGTAAAGTAAACAGTATCCAGAGTTACCCGTATCCACCATGAAAGGAATTCAGGCTTATTAATGTTGTGTAGTGAATTTGAGATGTTTAAAGAGTATTATTTTGAATGGATGCTATAGTACATGAGAGAAATGCTTTAAAGAGTAATGTTTAAGTATATTATAGTTCTGTATACAAGTGTATGATTACATGACTGTGTTTATATGAATGTGGACACATGATAGCATATATTTGAATAAATGATATGTACAAGTTGTAGTGTACATGAATAAGTAAAAGAGTAGATGTTATATACATGTGAGTTCATAGTACTTGATAATTGAGCATGCTACCTATACACTTATAAGAGCTATATGCATGAGCTATTTGATTTTGTCAAATGAAATGTGTGATTTATTTGTGACTTCGTAAAGAAGTCCTTTGCATTTTTTTTCATCCCCACAAAGCGTTATCGTTTAGCACGGATGTTTGCTTTCGTGTAGGTTACAGGTTTGGATCAGTGAGAAGGCATCTGCAGGTCAAGGCCACTAGGAGTTTTGTCTAATCTCTTTATGTATAAGATAGAGATAGAGTTGATGATGTTTTGAGTAACATCATTATGTAATAAAAGTGAAAGAATCACATGTAAATGTATATGTAAAATTAAATGGAAACAGATTGTAATATGAACATGTCTAATGATAAATGTATATATGTAGTTAATACGAATTGCATGTTGGGCCCTAGTGTAGTAGTAATTTATTTTATTATTCTTAAATGAATATGTATTATGCTATCGCTTCCGCTAATGTATGTATATGTACACGTATGTGTCCACGTGGCGCCCCGATATCCTTCCAGGGGGTATGGGGGTGTTACAGTTTGACTACTGGATGAGTTGCTATTACATTGTTTAGCTATTGTAGGTTGTGAATAATTAAGTAGAGCTGTGATTTGTTACATGTACATGAATTCATGTGAAATGTAGTGATATGTTATAACTATCGTAAATGCTAGATGTTAAAGCTAAAGATTAAGTGCATGTCAACGTATGTAATTGAAGTAAGTATGTTAAGAATGAGCCTGTTGGAATAGTATTGGTGGGTGTAATTATGATAAGCATGATTATTGTGGTTATACTAGTTGTATGTTTGTTTTAAAATGTCTATATTGAAACGTTAAATTTATGTAGTGATGATATTAATGTTATGATACATGGTAATGTTAGCTATAGTATTGATGACATTGAAGCCTTCCACTGGCATCGTGTATTGAATATCGGTATTGTAAAGTATGGATTATCGAATGTTGGCATGTTATTGAGTTATTGTCTGAATTGCTATTGCATGGTATATTGTTTAATTAAAGCATGTCATATTGTTATATGTTAACTCGTGAATGCTTGTATTAGTTTTGTTGTGTTTACATCCCCACTAAGCATTATCACTTAGCACGGGTATTTTCCCCATGTAGGTTTGAAGTGTAAAGCTCGAGTTGTGCGTGGAACATCTGCAGGCTACTGTGAGAGAGTTACAAGTCTTCTTGCAGGTTAACTTTTGTAATGTATAGAATGTTCCGTATTTTGTATATTGAGGCAGTGTATATGATAGTGGTAATTTTGTATTTAAAGCATGTAATGGGGACATGTATAGTTATGTTGTAAACCTTGTAACTAAAACTAAAAGTACCTAGTAAAAGTATTGATTTGTGTCGTACAGTGCTCCCTTGTCCTCTTAAGGGTCATTGGGGCATTACACAGGGTCTATCATGAGCGTGACAGAGCTATATGTTATGAATGCCTATTGATTGTCTTATTTTGTGTAAACTATTGTATTTGGCTTATGAGTAATTATGCATATGGAAATTATAAATGTGTTAACCCATATGAACATATGTTATGAAGTGTGGGCTTCTGTGATAAGCCATATGTGTATGCAAGATATCAAATGTTATGAGAATGCTTAATATGGCCATATGGATGTCATACGATGCGATAATATGAACATGAAATGGATTAATAATTATGAGCTTAGCCTGCATTAACCGAGTCGCGGATAGGTAGGCATGCCTATACGGACCTCTGAGTGCTACAACCTATGTGTCTTGCTGGCCCTTTGTGGATCAAGATGGAATCCCATTTGGGGTTCCTTATGTGTTTTTGGATCGCACTGGATCCCCTCTATTAATTAATGTACCTTCAGGTGCCAGTGTGTTTTTACTCATTATCCACAACTTCAAAATTTCAGGCAATTTTATCAATAAATGAACTAATATTGAATAATATGGGAATGCTATGAGATAGTGTTAAGTGATAAAGTCTTTGTGGGACCCCGATTTGCTGTCCATATGTGTTTTTGGATTGTGGTAGATCCCCCTCTGTACTGATATAATTTTACCTTTGGGTACCTATGAGTTTTTGGATCGTGCTAGATCCCCTCTGTTAATGTATGTACCCTCAGGTACTTATGTGTTTCGATGCCTATTACTTATTGCTTTGATAATACAGGCTGTATAGCTTTGATAATACAGGTTGTATATGAAAAAAAAGTATGTTAAATGAGTAATAAGAAATAACCTGAAATGTAGACGAGAAAATGTCTGTATAATTTATTATTTATGTGAGATTCCCAGATGATTATGATACTGATGTTTTAAAAGTTAATAAAGAAATGATTAGCCGGTGGCTATGTTTAATATGTTAAAGACACAAGTTAATGAATGTAAAAGATAGATTAAGGTACTTTGATTATGATCTCATTGAATACTTCCACTGTGTGAAATTGTTGACAATTGTTATGAGTAGTTGTCCATATTATATTTATGTTTATTTTTCTTCCCCACTAAGCCTTCATGCTTAGTATGGGTGTTTCATCCATATAGGTTGGGAGATAGAAGTATCACTAGGGACATTCAGCAGCAGTCAAGGCCAACGAGTCTGTAGGAGTATTTAAAATATATTTTATGACTATTATTTTGTAATGTAATGAACCACTGTTTTTGTAATAAATGATTTGTATGTAAATTGATTTAAAGTGAAGAATGTTATACGATTAATGTATGTGAAAGTATTTTGTATTGAAAGAAATTTTATAATTCTATTTTTTTATTAATCTGTTATTGTTTCCATTGTGCCTCATTTGGTAGCATCCTTTACTTGTCATTGTGCTCCGACCATATTACTGTATGGGGTGCCATGTACAAGTACGGGGTGTTACAGCAAAAATTAAGGGTTGAGAGAAAATATTCAATCATGAAAACCTAAGAGGGCTGTTGATAATATGAGTTTGATGCTCTTAGGTTCCGTCTCGAGATTTAGTTAGGGTCTTGTATTTTTAAGCTTAATGCCAAATGATGGTCGTGTGTAATGAAATCAGGTTGAAATGTACGCATTTATACAATGATGTGTTATCATGACCATCACAGTTCATTTTTCATATTCAAAGTTATCTAATTCAAGTGTAAAAAGTAACACATTATTCCTTTATCATACATATGTAGTCTACTATTTGTTCTCTTTTACTATCGCCATCCGGATTCTTTAGCCAGCCCACCCTATTATCAGCTTCGAGTTAATCATACAACACTTTTTGTTAAGAGGATCGAGCTCATACAACCGTTGTTTAAGAAGTGAATATGTGCTACTAGCAGCTTACACCTTTCTTACAGCTGTGTGTAAAAAAAATGGGAAGAGAATGCCGTTAGAGATGAAAACCATAGCTGGCTCTCTAATCAAAAGTTTTGCCAAAGGATGGTGTGAAAACCTAAAAATAGGAAGTCTGTCCTAAAGAAAAAAAAAAGAAAAAAAAGCCATTGGAGTGGGGTCCATTCCAGGCAAATATTAGGCATAGAGTTGTGTGAAAATCCCTAACGAGATGCATTTTCCGCTAAAAAAAGCTAGTGTGATAATCCACAAGAGACACACGACCTTTAAATTTTGACTATTGATACCTGGAGTTATTAGCAAAGAAAATGACCAAATAACTTCCCTTCGGATGGGCAAGAGGCAATTTAGGCTAGAAGAAGACGTAATGCCCCACCCAAGCTGCACCTACCGCTAGGCCTCTCAAACATCTAAGACGTGCTCTTTGCATTTCTTGCATTTAGTACATATTTTGCATACATGTTCATTGCATGTGTCCCACATTTGTACTCTTTTGTGCATAATAAATCTTCACACACGTGTCACCTGACATTTCTTGCACAAAATTCTTTGTATGTATTTCATAACCTGAGGCACATTCTTCACATGTATAATTCATTATGCATGCACATTTTCCTGTATAAGTCATTGCACACAACTTTGCAGAAAAGAACCGAATAAACCTCACATGTAAAAGTGGGTCAAGGGATAACCTCAGCTCCACATTTGATGCACACCATGCTGGGGACAATCAGAGAGAGGTAGTTCCTCCTGCATATCAAATGAAAATCAATCATTGGACAATTAGATTAAGATAAAGGTCACACAATTTGAAATCATGCAAACCCGCAAAAGAGGGTAATTCAATCAATTTTATCGATGGAAGCGTCAAGTATCCCAATCATCATGGTTCTTCATGCTGACTAGCAATAATGATGCAAATCAATCAACCGTGGCTCATCATGTCGAGAAGCTGGCGATGATCACAATTTTATCAAATGAGATTCGACATGCTGACAAGCTGGCCTCAATCATCCAATCCATTCTGGTTAGACATGTAACACCCCAATACCCCTAGAGAGGAATATTGGGTTGCTACAAACACAATACAAATGCATACAATGAAATTCATACTCATATTGAAGTGGAAGCAATAGAAACATGCATAAACATTCAATAAGCGGAAGCATCGGTTAACAAAAAACATACTTGAATTAATGAACAATATCAAGCAATATTCGCAATACAAAAAGAATATAACCATACTTACATTACAAGATCAAAATATGCATATGTCATTACAAAACATCTCCTTATCATACACACTATACAAAAAGAATCTTAACAATAAGCAAAAGCTTCACTCCAATCCTAGTGGCCAGCAGATGGACGACTCACAACCGAACCGAACCTGCATACCTACATGGATAAAACACCCGTGCTAAGTGATAACGCTTAGTGGGGATATACAATACAAAGGACAACATATGAGTCACATCAATACATAAGAATAATTCAGTCAAACACACTAGCAACTATTAGCCATAATTAAAGGCGAAAACATAATATGAACGTGATTATCAATAGCACAACTAAAGCAATTACCTGAACCTTTCATGCTCATAATAATAATCACGTACTTTCTTGCAATACATAACGCATGCAACGCATGCTTCAGTCATAACATTATCAAATACACTTGCTAAAGCATGGTCTTATCACAAGCATTAACATGAATGCTAAAAAACAATCAAACAATCACAAAAGTGATAGCTTAAAGTCAAATAACCAACAAGGAAGCCTGAACTCTCATAAATTGTGGATACAGGTACTGAAGATACTGATTAGACACAGTATCTAAACACACAAAAGACATAAGTCTCAAATTATAATTATATCCAAAGGTAATAGAAGAGACCAAAATCTTTAGACAAAAGACCCATACGAGTCTACAGAGCAGCTGCGCAAAACCCTTTATAAGCATGCTTATCTATTCACTATCTTGACACTTCAGGCTTAACTAACACTCTAATCACAATATCACATTTCCAACAATTACCCAAGTATCCAACCAAGGATGCACAACCATTCCATCCATGAACAAGTCGAGTAAAACATCACATGGTTCATGTATATAAATAATACATATAGGCTTAATATATATGTACATTCATAAACAATGCAATGCTATAGACAAACAAGAAGAAAAAGGCTTAACTTATAAATCTATATAGAGTCGCGCTCGCGACCCTTGTCGCGCCTGCGACAGAATGCCCATAATAGCTTCTTTCGTGCACGCAACCATTCTCGGGCTCATGATAGAACCTATCACACACTGATGCTGCGCACGCGAGACTCGTTGCTCTCATGACAGAATGCCAAAGTGGCTTTTGTTGTGCCCGCAATGGAGCTCACGCTCACGACAAACCTTGCCAAGGAGTGTTCTGTCACGAGAATGCTTGGCAGGCTCGACAATGCTCGATAGGTAGATGTCACACCCCACAAGTGGCTTATTTGGAAATTAGAATTTTAAATGGACAATTAAGGGCAATTGAGTAGTTTTCTAGTAAATGAGGATTTTATTGCAAGAATTACATGTAATTTAATTGGCAGATTTTGTTATAGTGAGTAAAAGGTAATTTGACAAGGATTAAATGGTAAAAGGAGGGTGAGTGGAACTGTGAATTCGTGCATGTGTGCCAAGTGGAGAGTGTGTGTGTGCACGTGGGTGAGGGAAGAGAGAGGTCTGGTTGTGTTAGTGCTGGAAACCTACAGACTGAAGTTTTTCTCTCTCTTTTGCTTTCTCTCACGTTAGCCATACCATTCCTCTCCATTTGCTGTTCTTTTCTCTTTTGCATGCGTGTTCTTTTATTGGGAGCTAGGGTTTTAAGCTTTGAAGCTTCAGAAGGTGAGTTTGGTTCTCCATATTCTCTGTTTAAGGATTGTTTATCACTGTTTTTTTGGATTGATTTTGGGTTTATTTGTGAGTTCATGTAATCTATTGAAGAGAAGAGGAAAGATAAAGGGAAAAGGGAAGATTGAGGATTGAAAGTTCAGTGGACGTTTTTGATCTTCGATACAGGTTTGGGAGTGTGTCTGTCTTGCTCATTTTTGGATCCAGATTGCAGTTTTGTTGCTAATATAGTTATGTGTGTTGGAATATTGAAATGCATGAGTTATGTAGTGTTCGATACATGATTACAGTAGGAAAAGAATGATATGAGTTTGCAAATGAGATGTTTATATATGTATATGAATGTGAAACTCTGGTTTGGGTCTCTTTCTGTTTATATTCTGTAATTATATGTTAGTATGAATAAAGTGAGTGAAATTGCAGTAATGGTGCTCAGAGGACTTAAAGGTATGTGTTTGAATGATTATTTCATGAAAAATGGTTTTATACAAATGGGGTTTTGAATTAGGAGGGTGCTCTGTTTTCTGGATTTTCTGGTTTTTCCCACGTTTTACTGGAAGTTGGTTTTGAGAAGATGATTGAGTTTGAGAAGAGAAGCAGAATTGTGAGAAGAAGGTCACGTGACGTGATGCTGCATCACGCCGTGACCCCCTTCTCGGTTGAAGGTCACGAGGCGCGAAGCAGCTTCACGCCGTGACTCCTTCTTTGCTGAAGGTCACGTGACGTGATGCTGCATCACGCCGTGACTCTCGCCTCCTCCTGCATGTGATTTCTTCCTCTCCTCACAGGCGTCACGAGACGTGACTGATGGTCACGCCGTGACCGCCTGCTCTTGCCTTGCTTTCTTGCCTGGCTCGCGTGAAGCCGGTGTCACGAGACGTGACTGAAGGTCACGACGTGACCGGCCTCTGCCTGCTGTCCTGTCTTCCTAAAACAAAGATTTAACTTCTGATTTTTAAGGTTTTTACACTGTTTGATGAATAATTAGTTTTAAAATCTGTATTGTGTTTTAATAATTCCTTAATATTGGGTTTTGTATACATGATTAATAATTAATCTACATGATTTACATGTCTATAATTTATTTAACATGGACTTTTTCAATATGAACTATTTGTTCTGATCACCTCCTGTAATTGATATTTATACATTTAAATGTTCTGAATTGGATCAATATACGTGTGTATATGAAATATAAGTTAGTATTTAATGAAATTCACATGATATGATACGTGAGTTATTGAGTCGTATACTTGATTAAATAATTAACGTACATAACTTACTAGTTTATATTTTACATGAACATAAATGGTCTTGAATGTGAATTATTTGTACTTCGGCCTCCAATAATTGATACTGAATGTATTAAAATGTTTCTGAATTTGATCTAGATACATGTATACGTGAAATATGTATTTGTATTTAGTTGTATTTTAATATTTAAAGTTACATGTTTCCAAAATGTGAACAGTATATATGTATACATGGATTATTTCTAGATGAATTATAAGTTCATATTACATTCAGTAATTTATATTTGAATATATGTATATGTTTCTGATTTTGATCAATGTACATGAATACATGAATTGTTGAGTTGTATTCTTTAAGCCTGAATAGTCATAGTAGTGGATAAGTAAGCGCTTACTTAGGTCAGAGTGTGTGTGCAGCTGCTATATGATAAAACGATATATGCGGGTCCATTTGGATCCTTGTTTCGACCATGTTTGGTCTATATGAAAATAAAGCGAGACTTCGGTCTCTATATGGAAAATACATGTTTGAGACTCATGTCTCTATATGCTTGGGATACTGTGTTCAATCAGTATCCAAATGACCGTATCCACTTCTTAGGTTTATACCAGACTAATCAGGCTACATGTTTATATGTGATATATATGTTGAGATGTTTATTGACAAGATTAAAGGTATATGTTGTATATGAAATATAGTATAACTTTATGTTTATACACCTTGAGTGTATATGTATTTGCAATGGTGAGAAATATGTAGATTTTAATTATGTTTTAATAGTTAATTACTTGTAATGTATTTCTATATGGTTGGGATGAGATTATAGTATTGTTATAAATATTGTATATGCATATTGTTAGTTTGTTTTGTTTCTCCCCACTAAGCGTTATCGCTTAGCACGGGCTCTTTTCCCGTGCAGGTGGCGAGTTTGGACTTGGAGTCAGATATCTGCAGGTCGGCCATTAGGAGTCTTTTGATGAAGTTATTTTTGAAGTCTTCCGCTGTAAATTTTTGTATATGGCTTGTGTATAGCAAAGTAAATCTTTTGTAAAGGAACAAATATTATTTTTGTATATGTATTCGATTACAAGCCTCATTTTGTAAAACAGTACGGATATATGTTATATGTAAACAGGATTTTACTATTAAATGATTAAAAGTTTCTTTACCTTTCAATTGGTTTTTGTTTATACATGTGTATATGGATTTGTTATATGTGTTTGCCGCGTGGCACTCCGGCATCCTTCCAACGGGGATGGCGGGGTGTTACAGTAGACCTTGCCAAGGAGTGTTATGTCATGCCCGCGACACCCATGTTGTGCTCGCGATAGTCCTAGCAAAATAAACCATTCAAGCACAATTTACATACCAGCTCAAAACTCACATGCATATCCTTAAAAATTCATGCAATAAGCATTTCAAAACACCATTTCAAGATTTACTCAATCAAATACTAACATTAATCAAAATAATAATTAAATATAAAAAGTATAGCAATTGCTCATCATGCCAAAATCTCAACATGCAAAATTGATCAAAACCCTCAATTGAACTATAGCGTTAACTTAAGCATACAAATCCATCATCTAGCAACACATGCATTACACAAGAGGTACACAACTTCAACATGCAAATTCTATAATTACGACTACTAACTCAAATACAACATGCAACCAATTTAAAGGAGCACACGATCCCAACCTCTATGAAGCCACTAGAAACCCTTCTTCTTCAAAATTAAACCTTCTTCTTACCTTTCTCAATCCTCTTGACAAATACACACCCTCTTAATCCAATTAACAAACAAGCCAAACTAAAATAGAAAGGAGTAGATGAGAGATCCCTAAAACCAGAACCCATACATACCTTCTCAACTCCTTAAACACCTCTTCAAAATAAACCAATGCATCAATCTTTAAGAACTCATGAAGAACAGACGTAGAACAAGAAGAAAATACAGAAATGAGATAAGTAGAGAGAGGAGAGAGTGAGCCAACCGGAATTCATGCAAGAATAGGGTAGATTTTGCCCTCTACTTACTATTTATTGCATGCCATTCCGAAGGGTTAAGCTCTCCTCTTGCCACTTGTCCCTTACCAAACACTTGTCCCACTTCCAGTAAAATCTTCAATAAATCCAAGGCAAAACTCTCTTAAGTCCCACCACTAAAATCCTGCTATACTAATACTTAATTTTCCTTTCAATAAAGTCCTTAATTACTCATAATTTCACTCATAGTCCAATTCTATTGTACCCTTTCAATACAATTATACCATAAATCCTACTAGGGTAAAATCCAAGTTGTTATAAGACATGCCAACAAGCTGGCATCAACCAATCAAACCTGGTATGTCATGCCACTGGCGACAATCAGTTCATCAAAGGAGATTCGACATGCTATAAACACAGGGTCCTAAGGTAGCCTAGATCAGGGTTACCTAGTGATAAAATTAGTACCTGTTCACAGGCAAGAAGGTGAAAAGTGATATTTCCTTATTAAATTCCTTGTAAAAAAAAAATTACAGAAGTGTGTAGGCCACCCCTCGCACTCACCCCTCACGACGAGGCTGCCCCTTGTCATCTTCTTCCACTTCCGATATTTTTTCTCCTCAAAAATTACGGAATATAATTTTGAATTGAATTCCAATGCTGATTTTCAAAATTTTTGAGAGTTGATTCCGATTTTTCCGTTTTAAAATAGGAAATTTAGATTTAATTGACTTTATTATCTTCTTAAAATCTCATTTTTAAAAGAATAATAAAAATAGTTTTTTTGGAGAGAGAGAAGGAGGAGAGCTACAATTTTGTAATTATGACTTTACTTAAGAAAAAAAAAGAAAAACGATTTTCTTCTCTTTTTTTGGATCAGAGTTTGAACCTTTAATTAGAGAACTGTGCTTGAGATAGGGAAATTGATTCTTTTTTCTTTAGACAGGGACTTCTTTTTTTTTTTTTTTTCTCAAACAAATTCTTGAGTTTTTAGAGAGAGAAAGTTTGAGTTCTTTTGGGTTTTGATTTGATTCTTGAGGATTTTTTACAAGGAAAACAATTCACGATGTACCTTTTCTAGATTGACAATTCTGAGGGTAAAGAATTATAGTTTAAATATTCCCTCTCACCTTTTATTTCCACAATTGATGAACATTTTGAAGCTTTTTAATATGTGATATTTTATTTATTTTTGTTTTAATTTGTATATTTAGATGTTATTTCAAGTTTCTTGCATGAAAATCATGTTATAATATGTGAAAATCATTCGAAATAATGCTGTTTTACATTGAAACTTGGAAGAAAATCTTATTTTTGTCCCTGAGGGGTGGGAAGGAACCATTCTTTTTGTCTTTTTGTGCCTTTTAGCTCGTTTTGTCCAGTTTTCACTGCTTTTCAATCCGCATTCGCATGATGTGATTTTCGCATTATTTTAATATTATTTTTCTTGTCATGTAATATTTATTTTTATTATTTTATGTGATAATATTTATTTTTATTGCTTTATTTCATTTAATTAATTTTTAGATTTATTTTGCTAACATTAATTTTATTTTGTTTTATTTTGTCTACAATCTCTGTGTTTTGCTTGTTTGAGCATTCCTAGGAGCAAATGGGGGATCGATGAGGCTTTTCTTTGGTTTGATTTATAATCTTTGTTATTTTGTCATTTTATAGTTATTTTTCTTTTTATTTATTTTGTTACGTAATTTGTAATAAAATTATTTATTTTATGCACGTTAAAAATAAAATCACACAAAAGTATTTTTATTAATGAATTGGGTATTTTACTAATAAAATAGGACCAATATCCTTATTTCAACCAATAAAGAAAATTCACTTTTAAAAAAAGAGTTAATTTTCTCAAAATGGGATCACTCATCCCAGTTTTCTCAATATTCATCCAGAAATAACTTTTCGATTTTTTAAGTGAATATGAAGAAACCTATGTTCCTATTCCAAATAAATGTCCCATTATAGGTATATTATTTATTTGTTTATTTTAATTTTATATTTTGAGGGATTGTATTTTTGTTCTAATTTAATTTTTTAATTTATTTTGTATTTTAGTTATTTTATTTATCGCTTTTCCATACCGCTTTTCCATTATGCTTGATGTGTGCTTTAAATTTTAATGCATGACTGAGACGCGCGCCGGATCCCCGCGGCCGCCCAGGGGACCGCCCGCTCGAGGGCTATCGGGGCATTTGTGGGTCCGTTGGCAGCTTGTAATAAATCGCAAGTGCGTCTATGTTGGGCAACAAGGAGGTTTCATGGAGTCGCCACCCAATAGAACATTGGGAAAGTTACTCTCGCCTCGGAGAGCCTAAGACTGCGCTTGGTATCCATTTTGGGCCAGCCAGAGGGGTCTTTGAAGGTAAACCTCTCGCCCTAAGGAGCCTAGGATTAGCGCTAAAGTCTCATGGCACAAAAAGGTATCTTGGAGGGTAGACCTCTAACCTCTTTGAGCCCAAAGACCAGAGCTGGGTCCGGGATTTCTCATCTATTTCTACCTCGACTATTTTATGATTAAATTTTAATTGTCATTAATTCGCTCTCTCTCCACACGATGCAATTAATTGAAGGCGCATTTATCCATTTAAGAGAGCCGTAAATGGGCAAATAAATATCAAACGCAATAAATTACAATAATACAAGGAGCGAAATACAACTCCCTTTTGTAAATGTGCGATACATACACGAATCGGGGCATTGCTTATTTTGAGGACTTTGGTCCTCGCATGCATCATTATTAAAATCAGATGTTTTCATTTGTGATGATTTTTATTGGATAAAAATAGGGCATTGGACTCTTGCGTTTGTGTAAACTTCATTTTATTGAATATAAAATATTGAGTCATTTTTATACATTAACGAGATATGAAAAGAGTATATTCATATACACAAAATAATCAATGAATAACAAATGACTGAAATAATCAGGAAGGTTAGGAAACTAAACCGGACGAAATCCTCCGAATATGGTAGATAGCCCCTCAAGCTCGGGATAGTCCAAGAGAATCAATATACACTCATAAAAAGTTAAAAGATGTCAATATACATAAAATTAATATAAAGGAAGCCAAAAGGACTTGAAAAAGGTGGAAAATGATTTAAAAAGGTAGAGACAGAACCCACCGACGGCTTTTCTTAGGTGACCGACGGGCGTCAGTCAAAATGACCGACATGTCCGTCTGTCACTCAAAAAGGGGTGTCTGTAGGTGGGGTGACCGACGGGCGTCGGTGATGGAGATGACCCGTCGGTCACCACTGTCTCCGAAAAACAGAAAAAGAAAACTCCTTTTAAAGCCAAAAAAGAGGTTTTATCATAAAGTGAAATAAGAGGAGTCGAAAATAAAGAAAAATAATGACAAAATTGAAAGAATCAACAAAGTAGGGAGTAAATATGAAATGATATAGAGAAGGAATCCGGAATATTTACCCTCAGATAATCGCTTTGGGTGAGATTCTTGTGTTGATTAGAGCCCCGCGTGTTCCACGAAAAGCAAGATGAAGGATCAAAGAAAGGAAAACAGATTATTTCCTCCTCAACCCTTCAAAAGATTGTCTTTGGAATCAAAATCTAAAGAAAACTAATTAGTTTTTAGTTCCTTTTTGATTGATTTGATCCTCTTTTGAAAGAGATTTCTTTATGAAATGTGTTTGCTGGAAGAGAGAGAAAATATGCTTAAATTTGGGCAGAGTTTCCCCTCTTGAAAATTTTTGGAACCCTTTTCTAGTGAAAATCCAGAGCTTTTATAAGCCAGACACGACCGACGGGCGTCGGTGTATGGAGGCGGGCGTCGGAAGAATCCTTCTGACACAAGGATTCATCCGACGGCCCTGCCACATCCACCGACGGGCGTCGGAAAGGTTGCGTGCTCCGGGAAACCAGGCGGCGTTCTGACAGGGACAGTGATTTTCCGACGGGCATCGAAAAATACCACAGGCCGTCTGTGACCCTAAGCGACGGGCTGGCTTCACAGACGGGCTGGCCGTCTGTGGAGGAAAAACATACCTTTTTGACTCGAAAATCCCCTGTTTTCTCCCCCTCTGCCTACGAAAGGTAAAAAAAACTCACTCCTCGTGAAACGCGGGACTAAAACCCCCAAATCCAATCCATTTATACAGGCTCGGATACTGATTTCATCATAGGGTAACATCTGATCCGGACTGCTCCGGGACACGGTGCTTACAGTTGCCCCCAGTTTTGGGGAAACTAGTGCACAAGCGCCTAGATAAGCCAAAACTTAGAGAAAGGGCAGAAAGAAAGAAGGCGTACCTGCGACGGTTCTTACCTTTCGTGCCTTTTGCCGGGTAGACCTCGTCTCGGTCCATTCAGCGATGCGAAGATACCCCTACCGGTCTCGGCTCGACTTGTAGGTGCTGGTGAGACGTAGCATCCTCTGGCTACGAACTCGATATGAAGAGCGGTGTTTCTCTAACCACAGCTTCGATCTGAAGTTCCCTTGCTAACCCCCATTCGATCTGCAAGGTACGTAGCACTCTCTGGCTGCCGCGCGAACGGTGAGATGTAGCTCTCTCTGGCTACAATCTCGATCTGGTGAAGAGCAGTGTTTCTCTAACTGCAGCTTCGATCTGAAGTTCCCTTGCTAACCCCCATTTGATCTGCAAGGTGCATAGCACTCTCTGGCTGCCGCGCGAACTGTGAGATGTAGCGCTCTCTGGCTACGATCTCGATCTGGTGAAGAGCAGTGTTTCTCTAACTGCAGCTTCGATCTGAAGTTCCCTTGCTAACCCCCATTCGATCTGCAAGGTGCGTAGCACTCTCTGGCTGCCGCGCGAACTGTGAGATGTAGCGCTCTCTGGCTACGATCTCGATCTGGTGAAGAGCAGTGTTTCTCTAACTGTAGCTTTGATCTGAAGTTCCCTTGCTAAGCCCCATTCGATCTGCAAGGTGCGTAGCACTCTCTGGCTGCCGCGGAATTGTGAGATGTAGCGCTCTCTGGCTATGATCTTGATCTGGTGAAGAGCAGTGTTTCTCTAACTGCAGCTTTGATCTGTAAGATGCAGTGTTCTCTAACTGCAGTCCTGCCTTGTGAGGTGAAAAGTAGTATTTCTCTGTACCTATGTGATAAAAGGTTTTGTTAGTTCATATTTGAATGGTCATCTTTTAACTTGTTTATTGATGGCTTGATTTTGCTTTATTTGCTATGCCATGTTCATTTATATTCTTCTTTATTGAGATGTTATTCATCATTTTTTATCATTTTTGTTTTAGAATATGAGTGAATGTGAAGGCATATATTCATCTGCTATATGAATGAATCATAAATAATCGAATGAATGCATAAATCTTGAAAACAAAAGTTTTTCACTAGAAAAATCTATTTTGTACAACGTATATACAAAGCATAAATGTACAAGAATATGAATCCCTGAATGTGTGACGCGCGCCGGATCCCGAGCGCCGCCCATGGGACCGCCTGCACGTGGGCGATCGGGGCATTTGCGGGTCCGTTGACAGCTTACAAATAAATTACAAGTGCATCTATGTTGAGCAACATGGAGGTTTCATGGAGTCGCCACCCAATAGAACATTGGGAAAGTTTCTCTCGCCTCGGAGAGCCTAAGATTGCGCTTGGTATCCATTTTGGGCCAGCCAGAGGGATCATAGAAGGTGAACTCCTCACCCTAAGGAGCATAGGATTAGCGCTAAAGCCTCGTGACCCAAGAAGTATTTTGGAGGATAACCTCTAACTTCTCGAGCCCAAAGACCAGAGCTGGGTCCGGGATTTCTCATCTATTTCTGCCTCAATTATTTTATGATCATATTTTAATATCATTAATTCACTCTCTCTCCACACTATGCAATTGATTAAAAGGCACACTTATTCACATCTTGAAAGCGATAAATGATCAAATAGATAGTGAAAGCGATAAATTACAATAATACAAGGAGCGGAATACAACTCCCTTTCATAAATGCGCGAAGCATGCATAAATCGGGGCATTGCTCATTTTGAGGACTTTGGTCCTCACATGCATCATTATTAAAATTGGGGATCTTTATTTGTGATGATCTTTATTGGATAAAAATAGGGCATTGGACCCTTGCTTTTGTGTAAACTTCATTTTATTGAATATAAAACATTGAGTCATTTTTATACATTAACGGGATATGAAAGGAGTACATCCGTATACATAAAATAATCAATAAATAATGAAGAAAATACTTAAGAGGATTAGGAAACTAAACCGGATGAAGTCCTCCAAACATTGTAAACAGCCGCTCAAACTTGGGATTATCCAAGAGGATCAATATACACTCATAGAAAGTTAAGAGATATTAATATACATAAAATTAACATATAAGAAGTCAAAGAGACTTAAAAGAGATAAAAAAATGATTTAAAAGGATGGAGACAGAACCCACCGACGGCCTTCCTTGGCTGACCGACGGGCGTCGATTAAGGTAACCGAGATGTCCGTTTGTCACTCAAGGAGGGGCGTCAGTAGGTGGGTGATCGACGGGCATCAGTGATAAAGATGACCCGTCGGTCACCACTGTCTCCGAAAAAAAACAGAATGGAGATAAAACCTTTTCAAAGCCAAAAAGTGGGTTTTATCTCAAAAGGAGATAAGAGAGTCGAAATAAAAGAAAATAATGACAGATATTCAAAAATTCCACAAAATAAGAAATAAATATTAGATAATATGGAGAAGGAATCCGGAATATTTACCCTCAGATAATCGCTTTGGGTGAGATTCTTGCGTTGATTAGAGTCCCGCGCGTTCCACGAGAAGCGAAATATGAAGGATCGAAGAAAGAAAATAAGCTATTTCTTCTTCAGCCCCTCAAAAGACCGATTTTGGAGTCAAGATCTAAAGAAAACTAATTAGTTTTAGTTCCTTTTGATTGATTTGATACTTGATTCAATAGATTTCCTTAGAAAGTGTGTTTTGTTGGAAGAGAGAGAAAATTTGCTTGAAATTGGGCAGAGTTTCCTCCTTTGAAAATTTTTCCAACCCTTTTCAAGTGAAAATCCGGAGCTTTTATAGCTAGACACGACCGACGGGCGTCGGTGTATGGGGGCGGGCGTCGGAAAAATCCTTCTGACACAAGGATTCGTCCGATAGCCCTACCACATCCACCGACGGGCGTCGGAACGGTTGCGTGCTCCGGGAAACCAGGCAGCGTTCTCACAGGGGCGGTGACTTTTCGACGGGCGTCGGAAAATGCCACAAGCCGTTGGTGACTCGGAGCGACGGGCTGACTTCACAGACGGGCTGGCCGTCTGTGGAGGACAAAATTCCTTTCGACTCGAAAAAAACCTCTGTTTTTCTCTCGCTTTGCCCAGGAATGGTAAAAAGCCTCATTTCTCATGGAACGCGGGACTAAAACCTCGAAATCCAGCCCCTCATACAGGCTCAGACATTGATTTCATCATAGGGTAACCTCTGATCCGGACCGCTCCGGGACACGGTGCTTACAGTTGCCCCCAGTTTTGGGGAAACTAGTGCACAAGTGCCTAGATAAGCCAAAACTCAGAGAAAGGTCAGAAAGGAAGCGTACCTGCGACGGCTTTTCACCCTCCGTGCCTTCTGCCGGGTGGACCTTTTCTCGATCCGCTCGGCGATGCGAAGATACTTCCATCGGTATATTCTCGACCGGTAGGTACTTGGCGGGATGCGGCATGCTTTGGCTACAACCCCAATTTGAAGTGCGATATGCTCTGACCGCAGCTTCGATCTGGTGAGATGCAGCATGCTTTGGCTACAACCTCGATCTGGTGAGATGCAGCATGCTTTGACCACAACTCCGATTTGTGAAATGCTGTCACACCCCATTAGTGGCCTAATTGGAATTAGCGATTTTAAATGGGCAATTAAGGGTAATTGAGTAATTTACAAGAGGAAAGAGATTTAATTGCTAGAATTGGATGTAATTAGAGTGCAGATTTTATTCTAGTGGGTAAAAAGAATTTGTTAAAGGACCTAATAGAAGTTTTGGAGGATCTGTTAGTATTTTGGATTTGTGATTCGTGCATGTGTGCCAGGTGGAAGGAGAGTGTGTGCACGTGGTGAGGGAAAAAGAAAAGATTGAGAAAAGTTTAGTTGGCTGGAAAACAAAAGATTGAAAAAAAGTTCTCTCTCTTTTCTGGTTTCCTCCCACGTAAAACCACATTCTGTTCTTTTCTCCATTTTCTGTTCTTTCTATCATTTGCATGTGTGTGTTTCTGTCGAGGAGCTAGGGTTGGGTTGTGTTAGAAGCTTCAGAAGGTAAGTGGCAGTGGTTCTATAGGATTTTTATGGTTGAGTTTTCCTTTTTCTCGTCTTGGGTTAATGAATTATGGTTTTATCTGTATGCAAGCATCTGAAGTTAAGAGGATTGAGAAGGGAAAAGGGAAGATTGTGGATTGAAAGTGCAGTGGATATTTTGAGCTTCTTTCCAGGTTTGGGAGTGTCTGTTTTTCCCATTTTGGATCCTGTTTCCAGTTTTGGTATTAATGTGATTATGTGTGTGTTTGTATATGAAATGCTAGAGTTATGTAATGTTGTTTATATAATTTCAGTAGAAAAAGGAATGATATGAACATGCAATGAGTTGAATATGCATGAGATTGAATATGGATTTCCTGGAAAGTTAATGTGCTGACATTGCCTCTGTTTTAATTGTAAAAATGTGCTACTTGTGTTATAATTGCTGTGAATGTGCTCTGGAGACTTGAAGGTAAGTATTTGAATCATGATTGCATGAAAAATGGTTTTAGATAAAGTGGAGTTTTAAATTTTAGAAGTACTCTTGTGACGCGCGCCGGATCCCGATGCGCCGCCCGTTCGACCGCCCGCACGTGGACGATCGGGGCATTTGCGGGTCCGTTGGCATCTTGCGATAAATCACAAGTGCGTCTATGTTGAGCAACACGGAGGTTTCATGGAGTCGCCACCCAATAGAACATTGGGAAAGTTTCTCTCGCCTCGGAGAGCCTAAGACTGCGCTTTTTATCCATATTGAGCCATGAGGCCTAGGATTAGCGCTAAAGCCTCGTGACTCAAGAAGTATCTTGAAGGATAACCTCTAACCTCTTGAGCCCAAAGACCAGAGCTGGGTCCGGGATTTCTCATCTATTTCTACCTCAATTAGTTTATGTTCAAATTTTAATATCATTAATTCGCTCTCTCTCCACACTATGCAGTTTAATTAAAAAGGCGCATTTATTCACATTTTGAAAGCAGTAAATGAGCAAAATAAATATCAAAAGCGATAAGTTACAATAATACAAGGAGCGGAATACAACTCCCTTTTATAAATGTGCAATTCATACACAAATCGGGACATTGTTTATTTTGAGGACTTTGGTCCTCGCATGCATCGTTATCAAAAAAACGGGATGTTTGACATGTGATGATTTTTATTGGATGAAAATAGGGCGTTGGACCCTTTTGCATTTTATACAAAACTCACTTTTATTTGAATACAAATCGTTAATCTGTTTTACATTTAACGGGATGAAAAGAGCTTACTCATACACATAAAATAATCAATGAATAAAAAAAACGAGAGAAATAAATCAAGAGGTTTAAGGAAACTAAACCGGACGAAATCCACCATGCATGGTAGGCAGCCACTCAAGCTCGAAATTATCCAAGAGGACCAATATACACTCACAGAAAATTAAGAGATGTTAACATCCATAAAATTAACACATAAGGAAACAAAGAGACTGAATAGAGATGAAGAATGATCAACGGAAATGGAGTCAGGACCCACCGACGGCCCTTCTTGGTTGACCGACGGGCGTCGGTTTGGTAAGTTGACATGCCCGTTTGTCACTCAAGGAGGGCGTCCATAGGTAGGTGACCGACGGGCGTCGGTCACGCAGATGACCCGTCGGTCACCTCTGTCTCCGCAAAACAGAAGAGAAAGAAAGAGAGAGAAAAAAAGGGCCTTTTCAAGATCAAAAGCGAGTTTTATTTAAAAAAGGGGAACTGGGGTAGTCAATATGAAGAAAGACAATGACAAGTATTCAAAAGTTTCACAGAATGAATAAATAAATAATAAATGATTACATATGAGGTAAAAATGGAGAGAGAATCCGGAAATATTTACCCTCAGATAGTTGCCTTGGGTAGAATTTTGATGTCGGTTAGATCCCCGCGCGTTCCACGAGAAACAACAGTGAAAGATCAGAGGAAGAAAATGAGATATTTCACCTTTAATCCTTCAGAAAATCGAGTTTGGAGTCAAGATCTAAAGAAAACTAATTAGCTTTTAGTTCCTTTGACCGATTTGATCCTTGATTCAATAAAATTCTTTAGAAAAAGGTGTATTTGGAAGAGAGAGAAAACGTGCTTGAATTTTGGCAGAGTTTCCTCCCTTCAAAAATTTTCCAACCCTTTTGAAGTGGAAATCCGGACCTTATATAGCCAGACACGACCGACGGGCGTCGGTGCGTAGGGGCGGGCGTCGGAATAATCCTACTGACACAAAGACACTTCCGACGGCCCTGCCACCTTCACCGACGGGCGTCGGAACGGTTGCGTGCCCCGGGAAACCAGGCGGCTACTGACAGGGGCGGTGACTTTCCGACGGGCGTCGGAAAATCCCCCAAGCCGTCGGTGACTCAAAGCGACGGGCTACTTCCACAGACGGGCTGGCCGTCTGTGGAGGACAAAAAACCTTTTTTGACTCAGAAAACTCCCGTTTTCTCCCCCTCTGCCCCTGAAGTGTAGAAAAACCTCATTTCTCATGGAACGCGGGACTAAAACCTCCAACTTCAGCCTCCTGTACAGGCCTCGAACATTGATTTCCTCATAGGGTAACCTCTGATCCGGACTGTTCCAGGACACGGTGCTTACAGTTGCCCCCAGTTTTGGGGAAACTAGCGCGCAAGTGCCTAGATAAGCCAAAACTCAGAGAAAGGTTGGAAAGAAAGCGTACCTTCGACGACTTTTCACCTTCCGTGCCTTTTGCCAGTTAGATCTCATCTCGATCTGGTGAAGAGCGGTGTTTCTTGAACCGCAGCTTCGGGGGTGAAGAGCAGTGTTTCTTGAACTGCAGCTTCGAGGGTGATGAAGAGCGGTGTTTCTTGAACCGCAGCTTCGGGGGTGAAGAGCAGTGTTTCTTGAACTGCAGCTTCGATCTGATGAAGAGCGGTGTTTCTTGAACCGCAGCTTCGGGGGTGAAGAGCAGTGTTTCTTGAACTGCAGCTTCGATCTGATGAAGAGCAGTGTTTCTTGAACCGCAGCTTCGGGGTGAAGAGCAGTGTTTCTTGAACTGCAGCTTCGAGGGTGATGAAGAGCGGTGTTTCTTGAACCGCAGCTTCGGGGGTGAAGAGCAGTGTTTCTTGAACTGCAGCTTCGATCTGATGAAGAGCGGTGTTTCTTCAACCGCAGCTTCGGGGTGAAGAGCAGTGTTTCTTTAACTGCAGCTTCGAGGGTGATGAAGAGCGGTGTTTCTTGAACCGCAGCTTCGGGGGTGAAGAGCAGTGTTTCTTGAACTGCAGCTTCGATCTGATGAAGAGCGGTGTTTCTTGAACCGCAGCTTCGGGGGTGAAGAGCAGTGTTTCTTGAACTGCAGCTTCGATCTGATGAAGAGCGGTGTTTCTTGAACCGCAGCTTCGGGGGTGAAGAGCAGTGTTTCTTGAACTGCAGCTTCGATCTGATGAAGAGCGGTGTTTCTTGAACCGCAGCTTCGGGGGTGAAGAGCAGTGTTTCTTGAACTGCAGCTTCGATCTGATGAAGAGCGGTGTTTCTTGAACCGCAGCTTCGGGGGTGAAGAGCAGTGTTTCTTGAACTGCAGCTTCGAGGGTGATGAAGAGCGGTGTTTCTTGAACCGCAGCTTCGGGGGTGAAGAGCAGTGTTTCTTTAACTGCAGCTTCGATCTGATGAAGAGCGGTGTTTCTTCAACCGCAGCTTCGGGGTGAAGAGCAGTGTTTCTTTAACTGCAGCTTCGAGTTGATGAAGAGCGGTGTTTCTTCAACCGCAGCTTCGGGGTGAAGAGCAGTGTTTCTTTAACTGCAGCTTCGATCTGATGAAGAGCGGTGTTTCTTCAACCGCAGCTTTGGGGTGAAGAGCAGTGTTTCTTTAACTGCAGCTTCGAGGGTGAAGAGCAGTGTTTCTTGAACTGCAGCTTCGAGGGTGATGAAGAGCGGTGTTTCTTGAACCGCAGCTTCGGGGGTGAAGAGCAGTGTTTCTTTAACTGCAGCTTCGAGTTGATGAAGAGCGGTGTTTCTTCAACCGCAGCTTCGGGTTGATGAAGAGCGGTGTTTCTTTAACCGCAGCTTCGGGGTGAAGAGCAGTGTTTCTTTAACTGCAGCTTCGATCTGATGAAGAGCGGTGTTTCTTCAACCGCAGCTTCGGGGTGAAGAGCAGTGTTTCTTTAACTGCAGCTTCGAGTTGATGAAGAGCGGTGTTTCTTCAACCGCAGCTTTGGGGTGAAGAGCAGTGTTTCTTTAACTGCAGCTTCGATCTGATGAAGAGCGGTGTTTCTTCAACCGCAGCTTCGGGGTGAAGAGCAGTGTTTCTTTAACTGCAGCTTCGATCTGATGAAGAGCGGTGTTTCTTCAACCGCAGCTTCGGGGTGAAGAGCAGTGTTTCTTTAACTGCAGCTTCGATCTGATGAAGAGCGGTGTTTCTTCAACCGCAGCTTCGGGGTGAAGAGCAGTGTTTCTTTAACTGCAGCTTCGAGTTGCGATCTGCTCTATCGCTGATATTTATCTTGAACTATCTTTTTTTTTCTTGCAAAAAAGGAAAATGCAAATTAATAAGGTAAATTATAAAAAAGATATGTACCTGTGGCAGTACCTACTTATTGGGGTCATTGCCAGTTGACGCTCACTGGGAGACTTTGATGCTCACTGGGAGGTTTTGATCGAGAGGCTTTGATGCTCACTGAGAGGCTTTGATACTCACTGGGAGGTTTTGATCGAGAGGCTTTGATGCTCACTGAGAGGCTTTGATACTCACTGGGAGGTTTTGATCATAGGTAGTGTCTGACAACGTTGAGCTGAACCCATCATTTGGGTCACTTTTAAGCATGGGTTCTATTTGGACCTTTCCCCTGAGTCACGTACATGGCAATATATACAAAATATTGTGTGTGTATGTGAGCATGTGTGTAAAATGTATATATACATTTGAATTCGGATTTTGTACACTTTGTGTGATGTGTGTGAGCGTAAAACTTATGATAGAAAAAAAAAAAACTTACCTGCTTGCCCTCGGCATGGAGTGCAGGAATAGGCTTGCTCTTTTGAGTGTTTTTGGGAGCGGGTCCGCGAGATTCCATTCTCGTGAGGACTTCATCTTGATCTGCTTATTTTCGGCTCGCTTTTGCATCTGCCTATGCATGGATAGTCTGCTTCTCAATGGACCTCCTTTTCTGCATATTTGTGTGATTCCGGATTGTCCTGAGCACGGTGTTCTTCCGTTGACTCATGCTGGAATACAATGGCCAATAGTGTCGAGCTAAACCCATTTCTTGGATATGAGGTCTATTCAGACTTTCCTTCTAAGTCATGTGCATAACAACATATACAACAGATTGTGTGTGCTTATGGACTCGTGTGTGAAATGTACATACATAAAGCTATATACACAAAACACGAGGATTAATGTACAAGAATTGTGTGTGCAAAACTATAAGTGTAAAGGATTAAACACATGAGATATGCAAGAAGACATGCAAAAGATCTATGCATGTGAGATGCATATGAGATGCAAAAATGGATAAGGCATTGGCTCGGCTACCCTGATGCCCCCTGAAAAATCTAGACCCGTGTGCATCTTTGCCCCCGAACTTAGGTTGACTTGAGAATCGCCTCTTCAGAGGACTTGAGAATTACCTCTTAAGAGGATTTGGAGAATTGCATCTTCAGAGGATTTAGGGTTTGTCTACATGGGATTGATGTATACTATCTAGTGTGCGTTAGACACCATGTATGCATGGAATGCATGTGAAAGGCTATGCATTTATGAAATGACATGCAAAGGACTATGATCCTGAAATGCTTATGCGCATGTCATATATGCCAATGGCTTATATTCATGTGGAAGATTATGGAACATGTGCTAAGAATCGTTATTCTAACATGCTTGCAAATGATTATGAATGAGAAAGACATGCAAAAGTTCATGCGTGAGAGATATATGCAAGGGGATTATGTATACAAACTATGTGCAAATGATCATGCATACATATGATCATGCATGTGGTAAAGAGTCATTCATTGGCATAGATGTAAAAAAATCATATGCAAAGACAGGTGGGATATGTTATATACATGAAAGCTATGTAAGGAATTGGGTATGTGCGATGTGTGCATATACAACTATGTGTATGAAACATATGTAGGAAAAATCACATATATGTGTATTGAATGCATGCGAAAAATGTGGATGCAAGATGCTGGCAAAGGATATGCCCATAAAGAGCCACATGCGTTAAAAGCACTTATGAAATGTATTCGCTAAAGCTCTTATGCCAAAAGACATGCACCAAGAATTGTACATGTAAAACTATTTATTGAGAATATTTGCTACAATTATGTGTAAAAACATTTGCAAAAAGTAGATGTACAAAGAATATTGCTGAGATATGCAAAGTATCATTTTCATGGGTAGTGATAAGAAATACCCCAAGATTGTAAAATGAGTGCAACCTATTAGGTACCTCAAACTCGAATTTCTAACTGCCTTTAAGCATATTGAATGAACCACATTCTCAACTGATTCAATCTCATCAAAAGAATTCGGGAGTCATTCCCAATGAAGTGCAAGAAAGTAAACACGTAAGTATCGACGTTTACTAAATCAGCATGTGAATACGAGGCATACCATGCGATCTCTGTGTGTATGTGCAAAAGGCCAAAACAAGATTTTTCATTTTTCAAAAGCAACTTCTAATTGCAACTTTTGGAGAAGAGACTCGACTCGAATGCAAATGCACTCGTGGCTTCCCGCTTGAAGCTCAAGAGACACCATACGCCTCTTCCTACGTACCAAACCTTACTAGAAGGTCATCTCCGCTAGTTAGATAAGGCCAAACCAAGAATCAATAGGTCTTACTTTGGTTGTAATGTTAGGCTTGGGTAATTGGTTATCAAAGGAGGATCAGGTCGCTAAAGAAAAACGGCCGCAGCGTTCATTCGGATGAATGAACCATTTTCAACCCCAATTGTATACTATTCTAGATACTCTTGAATTGGAATTCGGTAATACTTGATCTCATCAAGCTCAGCATAAAAATTAAGCATAAAAGATAGCTATTGAAACTCATCAAGGGGTATTATCTTGTGCCCTACCATTTTTCTTTCTTTTTTTTCTTCTATTTTTTCTTCAATTTTTTTTTTTTTTTTTTTTTTCTCTTTTTTTTTTTTTTTTTTTCTTCTTTTTTCGCAAGCTCATGTATCTAACTACACAAAAGGTTTATCGATGATTCAAACCTCTTTCCAAAAGTGTAGTCCAAAGATTATCGATGATTGAAAATTTTTCAAGGGGTGAACCCATCCTTATCAGGGTGATTTCTGGCAACCCAAAAAATTATCACTGATTGAGATTCTCTTTTTCAAAGTGCTCTCCTTCTTTATCAGGATGGTATTGATAGCTCAAAGAAAATTGTCAAAGATTGAGATTCTTTTTCCCAAAGTGTAAATCCATTCTAATCAGGACGATTTTTGATGGTTCAAAGAATTGTCAACGATCAAACCTCAAAGATCATCAATGATTAAAAATCTCTTTCAGAAGCGTAAACCCACTTTCGTCGGGACAATTTTTTTGATAGCTCAAGAGAATATCGTAAAGTGCATCCATCTTTACTAGAGCGGCCATTCTTCTAAGGGGAAGCCAAAATCATTTTAGGCGAAAGGTAATTCTAATGTGTGAAACAACAAAACTGGCACGCATTTAGCATACCAAAATAAAGGCTCAAGGGGCTAACAAGCGATTATAACACGAGGGTAGGAAATGGTCATTTAGAGAGCTATACAAAGAAATAGTGCCTAAATCATTTTCTAGATTCAGCCTTATCGACGAGTCGCTTTGACGGGTAATCGGAAAGGTTCTAGTGCTCTTAGTGAGTTTTCATCCAATCCCCTAGTTGCAACTAGTTTTTTTTTTAGTTTATTTTTAAAACGGGCCAAAAGTGCTCTGAACTTAGAAATGACATGGTATGATCAAATATCTTCATGTGATCTAGCTCTTAAAGACCAAACATATATACTCCTTACTTAATTCAAAGTGGAATGAAACTCAGATTTCTAGAGTTAAGATCAAATCCATTCATAGTTGAGAACTACTTAGGCAGAGTCGAACTTTGAATCAGAGGTACCTTAATGAGGTGCAAACATGTCAGCGTTTTAGGATACAGCTTAACACAAAAATATTTTTAATTTATCAAAAATGTATATGTACAAAAATTGTGTAGGCACAAAGAATTTTTTTTTTCTCTTTTTTTTTATGAAATATGCACAAACTATGCATTACAACTCATGTATATGGAATGGCATATGCAATAGCGTCATGTACATTAGCAATGGGTGTAAGAATCTGCATGTGCGAAACATTTGTAAAAACATTTGTATAAAAAATGTGTACATGAAATATGTGCAAAGGTGTGTGTAAAACACCTGCAAAAAATATGAGTGCGTAACACTGCATGATAAATGATGTGCTTGCATAAATTTGCAATGTACATGTATACGATGAAAGCATGAGTATAACCTATGGCACAGTATAGGGATGAATGTTCATGATATATGGTACATGTAAACATGACATGATCTAGACAAGATACGAATGCATGACGTAAGGTGAAGACGACCTAACATGGTAATATGCACCAATGAGTCGCGAGGAGTGGCAGAACTCACGTATATAGAAGTGCAAAGTATATACGAATAATGCACATGAGATGGGACACAGCATAAGAATGGTTGTGTATAGTGAGCGGAGTATGCATGCAATACGAGGCATGCAATGAAAGTGTCTGCACGAAACAAATAGTGTTCACAAAGTATGCGTATTTACATGGTATGAGCATACAAGACATGCATTGGTATATACAATGATTAACATGCATGATGAAGAAATTATATGTACATGACATAACTCACGTATGATGGTACATGTTCATGATATGGTGTACAATGTGAAAAATGCAAGGTATTTTCTGTATTTGATGTCAGTCTAATGAAGTATGCTAATGTGTGCACAATGACATGCAGCAGTATATGTATGTTCCAAGGCATAATGTTAATGTACATGTGTAATGTGAGCATACGAATATGTACATGCTATGACACATGGTGAATGCATTTTTTTGATTTGATTTTATTATCTTATACATGTCATGGTGGTAGTATGTCTGTGTGTGCTATGATGCATGCCAATACGTACCTTCAGGTATGTAGGCTATATGTACTGATTATGGTGCATGAATAATGCGCAATACATGGTCATGTTGTTCAACAATAATATATAACGTCTAACGGAAATTACAATGATACATTGAAATATGTGACAAACTATACGCAAGATAATATGTACATGTGATAGTTTTATGCACAGGAAAGTACGTATATAGAGGAAATAATAAAAAAATTATTTGTGTATGAATGATACATTGAAACTCAAGAAAAACTATACACAGGATGATGAACAATCCTTCAGCCATAACGCCCATCACATCTAGCATCATTCGTTCAAAATCTTCTAGCCTTCTGGCAAGATCTTGAATAGTCAAAGTTCCAGCCTCTCCTGACACAGTGGATGATTCACTGATTGTTGAGAGTGACTCAAAATCCCAACCAAGTACTATTTCTGGCAATCCAAAGGGCTAGTCCGTTCTTATTAGTCAACCGTCAGGACCTCTAATCCACTCAGATAAATTTATAATGGCTGAAATATTCAAATTGTTAGAATAATGCATGGATGATAATATACAAAACGTGATTATAAACAATCACATGCAAGCAAGTAGGTCCTTCCACCCTTATTTCTCCCACACACGTGGTCGTGCAGTCTCTTTCCTAGGTGGGATTAGCCCAAGGGTCAACGAGGGACCCGATGGACGCGTATGGTGCGCGGCGAAAAACCGACAGCATGACACTCTTATGCTAATGTACAAGCGGATGGATAATGATCGTCGCGTATTTGGACGCTCCATAAATTTCGACATGGCCCTACCAGGGCATGATAGCCTTTGGCTAGGTTACCAAGTGAGATATTTGGATTCGTCCAATACATAAGGATCCATACAGCAAGCATGAGGTTTAAGGTTCATTTCACCTGTGGAAAGTGACTACAGTCATTACATGAGCTTTGGACAAGGGAGATGTTTCTTTGAGGCTACCCAAGCATGATCCCTGCCGACGGGTCTAGCTCATCACGAGCGTAACGACCGATCGGGTCACCATTTTGATATACCATTGAGGTACGTGGCTTAGGCTGGTGATTATCCTTAACACTTCCCCAAATTGAGTGAAAATGAGGAGGTGCTTCAGGAACGCACCGGGGCTAAAAGAGGGACCAAACTAGCGTATTCTAAGGCTCTAATGATATGCAAATGCAAATTTGAGAGGGGGTGAATTTTATGAATTAAATTTTAATCATAAATGTTAAAAGAGGTATTTTCAAATCGAAATCTCGAACCATAAACGTCCCCAGCGGAGTCGCCACTGTGACGCGCGCCGGATCCCGATGCGCCGCCCGTTCGACTGCCCGCACGTGGACGATCGGGGCATTTGCGGGTCCGTTGGCATCTTGCGATAAATCACAAGTGCGTCTATGTTGAGCAACACGGAGGTTTCATGGAGTCGCCACCCAATAGAACATTGGGAAAGTTTCTCTCGCCTCGGAGAGCCTAAGACTGCGCTTTTTATCCATATTGAGCCATGAGGCCTAGGATTAGCGCTAAAGCCTCGTGACTCAAGAAGTATCTTGAAGGATAACCTCTAACCTCTTGAGCCCAAAGACCAGAGCTGGGTCCGGGATTTCTCATCTATTTCTACCTCAATTAGTTTATGATCAAATTTTAATATCATTAATTCGCTCTCTCTCCACACTATGCAGTTTAATTAAAAAGGCGCATTTATTCACATTTTGAAAGCAGTAAATGAGCAGAATAAATATCAAAAGCGATAAGTTACAATAATACAAGGAGCGGAATACAACTCCCTTTTATAAATGTGCAATTCATACACAAATCGGGACATTGTTTATTTTGAGGACTTTGGTCCTCGCATGCATCGTTATCAAAAAAACGGGATGTTTGACATGTGATGATTTTTATTGGATGAAAATAGGGCGTTGGACCCTTTTGCATTTTATACAAAACTCACTTTTATTTGAATACAAATCGTTAATCTGTTTTACATTTAACGGGATGAAAAGAGCTTACTCATACACATAAAATAATCAATGAATAAAAAAAACGAGAGAAATAAATCAAGAGGTTTAAGGAAACTAAACCGGACGAAATCCACCATGCATGGTAGGCAGCCACTCAAGCTCGAAATTATCCAAGAGGACCAATATACACTCACAGAAAATTAAGAGATGTTAACATCCATAAAATTAACACATAAGGAAACAAAGAGACTGAATAGAGATGAAGAATGATCAACGGAAATGGAGTCAGGACCCACTGACGGCCCTTCTTGGTTGACCGACGGGCGTCGGTTTGGTAAGTTGACATGCCCGTTTGTCACTCAAGGAGGGCGTCCATAGGTAGGTGACCGACGGGCGTCGGTCACGCAGATGACCCGTCGGTCACCTCTGTCTCCGCAAAACAGAAGAGAAAGAAAGAGAGAGAAAAAAAGGGCCTTTTCAAGATCAAAAGCGAGTTTTATTTAAAAAAGGGGAACTGGGGTAGTCAATATGAAGAAAGACAATGACAAGTATTCAAAAGTTTCACAGAATGAATAAATAAATAATAAATGATTACATATGAGGTAAAAATGGAGAGAGAATCCGAAAATATTTACCCTCAGATAGTTGCCTTGGGTAGAATTTTGATGTCGGTTAGATCCCCGCGCGTTCCACGAGAAACAACAGTGAAAGATCAGAGGAAGAAAATGAGATATTTCACCTTTAATCCTTCAGAAAATCGAGTTTGGAGTCAAGATCTAAAGAAAACTAATTAGCTTTTAGTTCCTTTGACCGATTTGATCCTTGATTCAATAAAATTCTTTAGAAAAAGGTGTATTTGGAAGAGAGAGAAAACGTGCTTGAATTTTGGCAGAGTTTCCTCCCTTCAAAAATTTTCCAACCCTTTTGAAGTGGAAATCCGGACCTTATATAGCCAGACACGACCGACGGGCGTCGATGCGTAGGGGCGGGCGTCGGAATAATCCTACTAACACAAAGACACTTCCGACGGCCCTGCCACCTTCACTGACGGGCGTCGGAACGGTTGCGTGCCCCGGGAAACCAGGCGGCTACTGACAGGGGCGGTGACTTTTCGACGGGCGTCGGAAAATCCCCCAAGCCGTCGGTGACTCAAAGCGACGGGCTACTTCCACAGACGGGCTGGCCGTCTGTGGAGGACAAAAAACCTTTTTTGACTCAGAAAACTCCCGTTTTCTCCCCCTCTGCCCCTGAAGTGTAGAAAAACCTCATTTCTCATGGAACGCGGGACTAAAACCTCCAACTTCAGCCTCCTGTACAGGCCTCGAACATTGATTTCCTCATAGGGTAACCTCTGATCCGGACTGTTCCAGGACACGGTGCTTACAACTCTGTTTTCTGGATTTTCTGGTTTTTCACGTTTTCTGGAATTTCTGGAAATAAGTTTGGAGAAGAAGAAGTCTGTGAGAGAAAGATCACGTGACGTGATGGGGCATCACGCCGTGACCTCCCTCCTTTGGGAAGTCACGTGGCGTGATGAAGCATCACGCCGTGACCTTTCTCCCTTTGGGAAGTTGCGACGTGAAGGAGCATCACGCCTCGCGACCTCGTCTGTTTCCCTGCATGTTCTCGTGATTCTTCTCCTTCCCCTCTCAGGCGTCACGAGACGTGACTGGTGGTCACGCCGTGACCGCCTGCTCTTCTGCTTGGCGCTCGCGTGAAGCTGCGTCACGAGACACCACTGCCTGGGTGACTCGTGACCAGCCTTCCCCTGCTGCCCTATTTTCTTAAAAGTAAAGTTTAACTTTTGATTTCAAGGGTTTTTGCACTACATGACAAATGTTTGGGTTAAAAATCTGAATAGTAATTAATAATTGCTCAGTATTGAGTTGTATAATTGATTAAATAATTAATGTACATAATTTACTAGTTTATATTTTACATGAACATAAATTAACTTAAATGCGAATTATTTTTACTTCTGCTTCTAGTAATTGATACTGGATGTATTTAAATGTTTTGGAATTTGATTTAGACACATGTACACATGAAATATGTATTTGCATTTAGTGTATTTAATACTGATATTGGTGTTTGAACTGTTGAGTTGAGTTTTAAGCCTGAATAGTCATAGTAGTGGATAAGTAAGCGCTTACTTAGGTCAGTGTGTGTGTACAGCTGCTATATGATAAAACGTTATACGTGGGTCCGTTTGGATCCTTGTTTCGACCATGTTTGGTCTATATGGATTTAAATGCGAGACTTCGGTCTCTATATGAAAAATACATGTTTGAGACTCATGTCTCTATATGCTTGGGATACTGTGTTCTATCAGTATCCATTTGACCGCATCCACTTCTAGAGAATATTTTAGACTAGTCAGGCTATATGTTTAAATGAGTTGCATATGTTGAGATGCATTGTTGACATGATTACAAATATAAGATGTACATGAATTCCTGCATAACTCTATATTATGCACCTTAAATCTGTATACTTAGAATGATGAGAATTATGAATTGAATACTAGATTGCTTGTATTGTATATATATTTATGCATGTCAAGTAAAGAATTTGGAGATATGTTTACATGTAACCTTGATGCCTTTGCTTTTGAATTATTAGATTATTATTGTATAAATATTGTATATGCATATTGTGCGTTTGTTTCGTTCCTCCCCACTAAGCGTTATCGCTTAGCACGGGCTCTTTTCCCGTGCAGGTGGCGAGTTCGGTTCAGAGTCGGATATCTGCAGGTCGGCCACTAGGAGTCTTTTGATGAAGTTATTTTTGAAGTCTTCCGCTGTAAATTTTTGTATATGGCTTGTGTATAGCAAAGTAAATCTTTTGTAAAGGAACAAATATTATTTTTGTATATGTATTTGCTTACGAGCCTCTTTTTGTAAAACGATATTGATATATGTTACATGTAAAAAGGTTTTACTATTAAATGATTAAAAGTTTCTTTACATCTCATTTGGTTTCTGTTTATATATGTATATATGAATTTGTATATGTGTTCGCCCGCGTGGCACTCCGGTATCCTTCCAACGGGGATGGCGGGGTGTTACAGATGCAGCATGCTTTGGCTACAGTCTCGATCTGGTGAAGTGCGTTATGCTTTGACCACAGCTCCGATTTGTGAGATGCAGCATGCTTTGGCTACAGTCTCGATCTGGTGAGATGCAGCATGCTCTGGCTACAACCTCGATCTGGTGAAGTGTGGTATGCTCTGACCGCAGCTTCGATCTGGTGAGCTGCAGCATGCTTTGGCTATAACCTCAATCTGGTGAAGTGTGGTATGCTCTGACCGCAGCTTCGATCTGGTGAGATGCAGCATGCTTTGGCTACAACCTCGATCTGGTGAGATGAGGAACCCCGCCGGGTTCCTTGTTCCAAAAGAGATCTTTTTAATCGATGTCTATGTTCAGATCGGTATTTCTCTGTACCTGTGTGATAAAAGATTTTGTTAGTTCACGTTTGAGTGGTCATCTTTTAACCTGTCTATTGATGGCGTGATCTAGCTTTATTTGCTATGCCGTGTTTCGTTTTTTTTTTTCTGAGCTGTCATTGATCAGTTTTTTTGTTTTTTGTTATTTTGTCATTTTCATTGACATATAAGTAAATATGAGGACATACACTTTCTGTGATGTGATAAAACAATCGCATGATCATGCAAAAAATGAAATAAAAGTTTCACTAGAAATGTCATTTTTGTACAGTGCATATACAAAATGAAAATGTACAAAAGATACAAAAATAACTCCCTGAAGATCAGAGAGGTGTGTAGTCTAAGGGCTCATCGGGATCCTCATCATCCGATATATGCACGGTCCCTGGTGGCGATGGAGCTGTGGAGGGTCCTGCCTCGTGATCATGGGCCCGCCTGAAATGGATCTGAGCGTAACCATCCAAGAAAGGCTGGGTACAGGTGCTCATAAACCCTAAGGTCTCCGAAACCTTGTCTCCCAACTTCTTGAAGGCTTGGCTCAACTGAATGGTCTGCTCGCTGGCGGCCTTTCTCCTCTGCTCTAGGCTCTGCTCCGTCTGCTCTCTAAACTCCCTCATGGTCTGAGAAAGAGGTGGGAGAATCCCCTCTATCTCTTGGACGCAGGATCTCAGAGAGTCAAGTGACTCATCAATCATCTGTAGGGTCATATCGACCCTCTGAGATGCCTGGTCCTGTGACGTCCTCAAATCATGAGCGAGCTGCTGTCTCAACTCCCTCTGCCCCTGAGCAATCTGCTCTATCATCCTCACCTGCTCCCCTCTGAAAGCCTCCAGGACCCGAGCCTGCTCATCCCTGAAAACCTCCCAGGCTCGAGCCTGCTCCCGAGTCGTATGCTCCATGTAGCCGGCCTGCTCTCGGGCCAGGCGCTCCACCGACTGGGACTGCTCCTGAATGGCAGCCTGCTGGCGATCAAACCTCTCGTGAATAGCCCTGTCTCTCTCATCCTGCCACCGCTCTAAGGCTGTAAACATGGACGTAAGGAGCTAAGAGAAGTCAGGCTGCACAGGCTGCTGCGGTGCTGGTTCTGGCGGTGGTGCCGAGGAGGTGGATGCCCCTGGGTCACCTCGGGAGTACGGGTGGTATCTCTCGGAGGGCCCATGGATAGACCTCTGTACCCTGGCGCTCGGTGATGGGACTGGAGTCGGTGCTTTGGACGCCGGTGAAGTGGCGAAGAGGTCGTCCATCGTGATCTCGAAGTCGAAGTCCGAGGGGGTCCTAGGCGGCTCCTGCTGCTGTGGTGGAGGCACAGCCTGCGGCTGAGGAGGCTGATGCTCCGGCTCAGGCTGGGGCTCTGGCTGAGGCTCGGGCTCTGGCTGGGGCTCGAGCTGTGGAGGCTGCTCCTCCGGGTGCTCCGGGTGGTCTGGATCTGCACCTAAGGGTGGGAGCGAGAACAGCTGCCGGGTCTCATGAATGGTCAACACCCTGTAAGCCTCTACCTGGCCTGAAATCGGGGAGATCATCCCCATCTGTACTGCCGCCGCGGCGTCTACATGGATCCCCTCCGGCAAGGGTCCTCTCAACCTCCCGGGGTTAACCCCCAATCTCAAGAGTAACCGGGTGATAACTCCTCCTACCATCACCATCGGTGTCAACCCTCTGCTGACTCTGCTCAAGTTGGCCAAGATCTCATGGCTAATATTGAGATGCTGGCCTGCCACCATAGCCCAGAGGCTCCAGATCTCGGCCGCGTTAAGCGACCCTGGATTACCAGCTCGACCGAGGTACGAATTGGAAAGCACTCTGTGCAAATACCGGAGTGCTTGAGACACCAGTACGGTGCTCTTCGCTGTATCGTGATCGTATAGCACTCCCGGTATGGCAATGGCCGCCCAATGGGTGCGTCTCACCGCTCGCCGCGGGATCTCGAGCCCCTCCTCTGTAGGGAGCCCCATGGCCTGAGCAAATCTCTGCCTAGTGATACTGAAGTGGTCGCCGTCGAACCAAAACTGAATCACCCCTGGGTCGGTATCTGCACTCTGAAAGCCGGCATAGCAGAGAGTGGCCAAGACCTGGCGGGTAGCCTCTGGAAACGTCTGGAAGGAGGGCTCAAGGAACTCCGTCCACCCAGCACCCTCGGCAAGTAGATCGAACTCTGGGGTCAACCCTAGGGCCTCTAGAAATGGGCGGGACACAAAACGACTGGCCCGAAACTCTACCTGAGCCAACACTCTATACCTCTGAGCCGACTCATCATCCATCCAATCCGGAGCTACAAGCTCGGGCTGGGCCTGCGGTGCTCTACGTCTAGGAGGCATCCTGCAAAAGGGAAGAGATTAAATATCGAAAATTTAGCAAAATAAATATTTTTAAACTTATTTCCAAGGTGAAGGCCAATTTAGGCCTTACCGGGGCAATAGCGGCCCGAAACAAGATAGAGAATTGATAAAAAAATGAAAAGAGCAAACGTCCTGTCTAAGGAAATAGCCTAATGTGCCTCGCACGCATCATGGCAAAAACAACATGCAATCAGCATGGAAATAATTAAAGCGAATAAGAATGGGCTTTTCAGGTCCCAGGGCGTGCATTATACACAAAAATACTCAATTTTTGAATAAATAATAAAAATTTGGGCAGCACCCCGGCAGGGGTATGCCCAACCTCCTGCATGAAAAGGCAAAAATATAGGCCTCAGGCCTCAACAATAATACACGCATGTAAATGGGACGCACCCCGGCAAGAGTGTGCCCCCAACAACACAAAATAATGGCCTGAGGCCGCAAAAGAAAAATATGCACAGAATGGTGCGCTAAAAAAGTAGTTCTAAAGCACCAAAATTATAGAAAAATTTTATTTCTATGTGATCATGCAAAAGTTCAGTTTTAAAAGAAAAATGGGCAGCATTCCCCCTAATTTCTTAAGGCATCTAAGGCATTTTAATCACTCCTAAAGTTTAAAAGGAGAAGAAATAAATTGAATAAAATTCAAAAGAAGTGGTTATTTACTTACTTGGAATTGCAAGGAGTGTAGAAACTGAAGAAAAATATAAATATCACAGCGCCCGGTGCGTAGAAAATGCGAAAATATGAAAAAATCGTGAAAAAAGATGAAGAAATGCTTGAAAAAACGCCAAAAAACGCAAAGAAAAACAGTTTGGGAGAAGAAATGAAAGGGACAGCAGCGTTTGCACTGTCTGTCACTCGCCCTTATATAGAATTTCGTGACCGACGGGCAGGGCATCTGTACAAGCGACCGACGGGCTGGCCGTCTGTCGCGCAATAAATGCGAGTTAATGCGCGTGATGAATGCAATGCTGACGCATGCGCCTGCCAGGTGGATTTATACCAACGGGCAGGCCGTCCCTGTGGAGAGGCGGGCAGGCCATCTATTTGAACAGGCGGGCAGGCCGTCCCTGTAGAGAGGCGGGTAGGCCGTCGGTGACACTTCCCTATAAAATCTTACAAAATTTTGCTCTTTTTGTCTCTTCATTTTCCAGCGTTTTGAGCCTTTCACCTTTCTCAACATGTCTTCCCTTCTAACCCAAAAGATGCACCGTATCTTAGATGACAAACACACCTGGGAAGAAGGCACCCTCTCTTCTTTGTTTGGGCTGAAATATCTGTGCCGGGTGAGAGTTGACCAGAACCTCCTGCTGACGGCGACCCACTTCTAGAACCCCCGGTTCCACGTCTTCCGGTTCACCCATCAGGAATTGTGTCCTTTGCCTGAAGAGTTAGCTGCCATTCTGGGAGCCTGGTTCCCACCTAGCGCTCTGCCTTGCATCCCCCGCTGCGGCCTATTTCAGACCCGGGACATAGCCATGGCTCTGGGTATACCCTCTTCTGAGGTCGTCCGGCTGATTCCTCCGGGCTCTTCCTTTTCCCTGGGGCCACTGATCGAGGCTCTGGATCAGTTTACTGACATCCCCACCTATCGGGTAAGCATCGTATTCTTATTCTGCATGGTGAACTTGCTGTTGTTCCAGGGGGTTTGACAGGTGATCCTCGCCTGTTTCGGAGTCCTGAGCGACTTTCACTCGGGGTTATCACCTTTACCACTCATTCTGGCTGAAACCATCCTGGGCTTGGACGTTGTGAGCTCTGGATCCACTACAACCTTTACCGGCAGCCCCCTATTGCTCCAGGTACATCATTATTTTAAAGGTAGTGCGTCCCTTATGGATTTTCACACTAGCTTTTCTTAGCGGGAGGTGCGTCCTTTCGGATTTTCATACAACCCTGTGCCTTATTTTTGCCTGAAGTAAACCCTACTTACTCCAGCGGCTTTTTTCTCTTTTTTTTTCTTCTCTTCTTTCTTCTCTTTTTTTTTCTTTTTTTTTTCTCATTTTTTTCTTCTTTTTTTTTTCTCTTTTTTTTCTCTTTTTTTTTTCTTTTCTTAGATCTGGCTGCAAGAAAAACTGAAGATGCTGTCTGAACCACCCCCTCGCGTTATTCCACAGTACTCGCCGAGCCATTTTCTACCGCGTCGACGACTTCACGAGTGTGCCACTGCTGGTGAAGGCATTACCAGATTTGGCGAGCTGTCAGATGATGACATCAGCTTTACATCTGCCTGGCTCCCACTGTCTCATGTAGTCATTGACGGGCCATCGGGGTGTGTTCCCCTCTGTGGGCTCCATCGGGCCACCTTCTGCATCACTTCTCGATGTACACGCTAGCTCGGGACGACCCAGGATGTAGTGAGGGTTCCCCTGTCCTTCCGAGGAGGAGCTCTCTCGGCTGCGTTTGCTTCTCGGTATCATGAGCTGTGGGGCAGATTACCCGTGAAGACTGTTATCCCGAGGTTCGGCAATCAATCTGTGCCCTCGACTAGTGCGTACAAGAAGTGGATCCTTATTCCAGCGTCTGATAACAGGACTCGGGGGCTCAAGCATCTGGTTGGAGAGAGTAGCAGCAGGACTTAGCTTAGTCTTCATATGTATTTCTTTTGGGCGCTACATTTCTTTTTAATGCAGAACTAGGAAATGACAAAAATGAGAAGAATAATATTCATTTTATTTCCCAAATTCGTGTACGTTTTCATACAGTTTCAGCATACATGATCAGTTTTGGCATTTACTCAGCTGCTTACGTGCTGTCAATACAAGGAATCAAATTTTAACAGCATCAACCCCTGTTACCGATCGGCCCTCTCGGGTTTTCACGATTGGACATTTTCTCTCATGCCTCTAATTTTTGCACAGGATGCCTTTTTTCGGTTTTCACCCTGTCGAGGCGCCCAATTTTAGCATAGCCGCCTTTTTTCGATTTTCGACTTGCAGGGCATTTTATTCTCTTCTTTTTATCTTTGGGTCTTTAACCATGGAACCTTTTGAGTCTGTCAACGTTGATCGGCTCTTTGAATTCGTTCCCATCACTATCCAACAAGATTGCAGCTCCTTTGGACAACAGCTTCTTAAGGATATACGGCCCTTCCCAGGTAGGTCTGAATTTCCCTCTGATGTCTGGCATGCCTGGCCTCATCTGTTTGAACACCAAATCTCCCTCTTTCAGCGGTTGCTTTCTCACCTTCTTTCCGAAAGTTCTTGCCAGTCTCTTTTGGTAAATCTGGTTATGATAATAGGCTTTCAGCCTACTCTCATCTAACAAGTTCAAGTGCTGTAGCCTTTGCCGCGCCCATTCGGCCTCCGGGACTTGGGCTTCCATGACCACCCTCAGTGATTTAAGCTCTATCTCTACTGGCAATACTGCTTCCGTTCCGTATACCAGGAAAAATGGTGTAGCGCCTGTAGACGTCCTCACCATCGTTCTATATCCCCACAGGGCGAAGGGTAACTTTTCAGCCCAGTCTTTGTAGGTTTGGACCATTTTGGACAGGATCTTCTTCATATTTTTATTTGCGGCCTCTACTGCCCCATTCGCTTGCGGTCGGTAGGGGGAGGACTTATGATGCTCGACACCATACCTCTCGAGGAGCTTCTTGGTTTCTCCCATGAACTGCACCCCATTATCCGACACTATGTGATGAGGAAGACCATATCTGCAGATCAGATTCCTCTCTATGAACTTGGCCATATCCCTCTCGTCAATCTTCTTGAAGGTTTCCGCCTCCACCCATTTGGTAAAATAGTCAATTGTGACTATGATGTATCGGTGCCCATTGGACGCCGTAGGGTGAATCTCTCCGATGATATCTATCCCCCAAGCAGCAAACGGCCAAGGTGATGTCAAGTTATGTAGCTCTGATACTGGCAGGTGTCTCAAGTCCGCGTATTGTTGGCACAACTGGCATTGTTTGACGTATCTCGAGCAGTCATTGTCTATTATAAGCCAATAAAAGCCTTGTCTCATAACCTTCTTGGCCAAGGTCAAACCATTCATGTGAGCCCCACAGACACCTGCATGGGTTTCCTCCATCACTTTGCAGGCTTCTTTTTCATTCAAGCATCTGAGCTGAATCCCGTCCGACTGCCTTTTGTACAACACCCCTTCTGAGGATATGAACTGAGTAGATAGCTTACAGATCATCCTCTGGTCTTTTTCAGTGGCTTCTTCTGGAAATTTGTTGTTTTCCAAGTAATTCATGATGTCGAAGTACCATGGTTTCCCATCTGCCACTTCTACTTCCATTACAGGCTCGGTTTCAAAACTGGGCTTATCAGAGCTCGAGATCAGCACTGGCTTCATAGCCACTCCTTCAGGGTTATCCCACATCGACACTAAGGTCGCCAATGCATTAGCCAGAGGGTTTTCATCTCTAGGCACGAAGTGGAAGGTGCAAGTTTCAAACTGCCCACACATCTCTTTCAAATATTCAACGTAGGGGACCAGTCGTTCTTCTTTTACAGCCCACTCACCTCGGATCTGGTTAATCACCAAGGATGAGTCACCGAAGACTTCTATGTTTTTTGCCCCCAATGCCGCTAAAGCTTCTAGCCCGAAGGTGCAAGCTTCATAGTCGGCTTCATTGTTGGTTGCTTTGTATCTCAGCTTCTTAGCAAGGGGAAGTTTTTCATTATCTGGGGTTGTCAAAATGATTCCAACTCTGGCTCCTCTGTTATTTACTTCCCCGTCGAAGTGCAACTGCCATCCCTGAA
The DNA here is from genome assembly GCA_947683425.1 of Excoecaria cochinchinensis. NCBI lineage: Eukaryota > Viridiplantae > Streptophyta > Magnoliopsida > Malpighiales > Euphorbiaceae > Excoecaria > Excoecaria cochinchinensis. The sequence goes on from CANTUQ010000158.1 coordinate 1,590,711, forward strand.
CAGAAATCGCGACTATGCTCTCATCAGGAAAGGTGAATTCGGGGGTGTCTCCTTGAATGGGATGTTCAGCAAGAAATTTGGCTACGGCTCGCCCTTTAATAGTCTTACGGGTGATGTATTGCACATCAAACTCCTGTAGCAAGAGCAGCCACCTCCCCATCTTCCCAAGTAAAGACGGTGCTTCCTACAAATATCTCAACGGATTCTGCTTGGCCACTGCTTGAACCTTGTACGAGTGGAAGTAATGCCTCAGTTTCTTTGACGCCCAAATTACTGCAAGGCAGATCTTCTCTACTTGAGCATATTTTATCTCATAAGCCAAAAATTTCTTGCTAAGGTAATAGATTGCAAAATCCACCCCAAATTCATCTTCTTGAGCCATCATGGCGCCCACGGAACTGCCTTCTACTGCCAAATACAGGATAAGTGGTTTAATCGGCTGCGGCGGCCTTAGCACTGGCGAATTCAACAGGTATTCCCTGATGCTGTCAAAAGCTTTCTGGCAATCTTCGTTCCAGACCACAGGCTGATTCTTTCTAAGCAGCTTAAAGACGGGCTCGCATATTGAAGTGAGCTTGGCAATGAATCGGCTGACATACTGCAGCTTGCCCAGGAAACTCCTTACATCCCTCTCTTTTTGTGGCACAGGCATCTCTCTGATGGCTTTCACCTTGTCCGGGTCAATTTTTATCCCCCTCTGGCTGACGACATGCCCCAATAGCTTTCCTGAAGTCACTCCGAAAATGCACTTCTTGGGGTTAAGTCGCAGATTGTACTTATCAATCCTGGTGAAGAACTTCTCTAGAGCTTCAAAGTGTCCCTCTCGGGTGGCTGACTTGACCATCATGTCATCGACATACACTTCCACTTCTTTATGAATCAGGTCACTTAAGATCTTGGTCGCCATTCTCTGGTATGTGGCCCCTGCGTTCTTCAGGCCAAAAGGCATGACTCAGTAGGCATAGGTCCCCCATTCTGTGATAAAGGCGGTTTTAACCCGATCAGCTATCTTGTTCAAGATTTGGTTGTACCCCACATATCCATCTCCAAAGCCGTACATCGCGCAATTGATGGCACTGTCTATCAATACATCAATATGGGGTAGTGGAAAATCATCTTTAGGGCAAGCCTTATTTAGATCTCGATAATCCATACACACCCTGACCTTTCTGTTCTTCTTTGCTACAGGGACCACATTTGCCAGCCATGTAGGATACTGCACCTCAACGAGAAACTTGGCTTCTATTTGCTGTCGAATCTCCTCTTTGACCTTGTCAGCCCATTCTGGCCTCAGCCTTCTCAACTTCTGTTTCACAGGCTTGCAATCTGGGTAAGTTGGGATAGCATGTTCTGCCACATCTCGGTCAATTCCCAGCATGTCCTCATAGGTCCAGGCGAAGTCCTTTTCATTTTTTCTTATTATTCTCTCAAAATTTTTTCTCTCCTCAGGAGTTATGTTTGATGCTATTAGAATTTCTCTCGGATTTTTCGAGGTTCCACGATTAAAAGGCGTTGTATTAGTGGAATCAATGTAAAAAATTGATGGAATATGATCATGTTCATGCATGTCGAAACCGTTAGGGACATCGCACAAATAAGAGAAATTATTTGTTTTATTAATGATATTATAGTTATCATTTACATCATAAAAGAGTTCGGGAATAAAAAGACAGTCTAAACTAGAGTCTTCTTCTACTACTCCAGAGGTTGATGCCGTTGCAGTTTGTTCACTGGCTTCCTGATTTAGCAGAGGCCCCTCAGGCTTGTTGGAAGAAAATTTCAAATTCTCCATTTTCAGCTCTAATTCTGTTATCTTCCCTTTCCCTTTCAGCCTGGCGGCTATCATCTTCTCAGTAACGACTTCCTCAAGCTCGCATCTGTCCCAGGTGATACCATGAGTCATAACTTCCTCATCCTAGAAGTCTTCGACAGTCTTGACAAACCCGACATGCCAGTCATACACATCGTTAAAGATCTCGAAGCCAGGGACAATCCTCCCCTCTACCCAATGCGGCTCGTCTTCGCCAGTGTAAGCACAAACTGAGGATGCCGGTACAAAGCTCTCTGTTATGTGGGGGATCTTACCCGTTACCTTCTTCTTGCCGAAGCCACCTCTATACCCCAGACCTTTCCGGCTCTTTTACCCTAGAGTGGTGATTGCGGTTTGCAGTCCTTGGGAATTTCTGCCTAAACCAGCCCCAGGAAGATAACGCATCTTCTTCATCATATTAACCACAGCTGGGCTATGCACTGACCTGTGCTCTTCTCGTATCATGGATACATGGAAGCCACTAAATGGCTGATTGGCTATTTCCAGCGCTGAGACCTGGTTTTCCCTGGCCGCTTTGATAGTCACCACCTCCCCTTCGTGTGGGAACTTTATCATCTGATGCAGTGTGGATGGCACTCCCCCTAATTTATGAAACCAGGGTCTCTCGAGCAAAGCTGAGAAGTTAGCGGGTATGGGCAGAACTACAAATTCCACCTCCACTTCAATAGGTCCTGTCTTGACCAAAGTCTTAAAGGTTCCTGAGGCTTGCCTCCTCGAGTTGTCATAGGCTGTGATAGTCAGATCCGATCCACTGAGCATATCTTCATTTAAACCAAAAGCTTGCAAAGCTATCAAAGGGCACACATTGATAGAAGACCCGTTGTCCACCATAATGCAAGCAGTGTGCTTATCGTTAATCTGCCCTTTAATGTACAAGGGTCGGTTGTGGTTGCGGCCTTCAACAGGTAGGCCGGCGTCAGAAAAGACCAATCTCTCCTCGGATCCTCCCTTAATTAAACCCAAAAGTTTTGATGGGGAAATAGTGGTGGCGACCGTGGCCTCAACCAAAGCTTCTACTACCTTCTGAGAGGGGGATTGTCTCAACAAATCCCAGATGGATATTTGAGCTGCAGTTTTCTTCAACTGTCTGACAATTTGATTCTCCTCTGACCCTTTTTCGGCTGATGGCTGCACTGACTCAGGTAGCCTCGTAATCTCGGGGATCACTCTTCCACTCCCTTTTACAGCCCCTATTTCTCCTTCGTCTCCAACGGAGCCCCACAAATCAAGGTTCATTCCTTCTTCATCCTCGGCTTCTCCACCGCTTTCACTGCTAGACCAGCAATCAAGGGTCGCCACAACTGCCTTCTCCTCTCTATCCCCGGGATAACCAGCAGCGAACTTCTCACTCCCATATAGATCTTGTAGCACGTACCACTCTGGCAGGCTAGATCGGATCATAAACACGGGTGGTTGTACGGCATTATAACCGGGCTTCTTCTCAGTTTCCCTCTTCTTAGGGTCAGAGATTTTCTTGCTATCAATCAAGTCTTAGATAGAGTGCCGGAGCGCTTTGCATTTATCTGTGATATGGCCTGAGTGCTGGTGGAATGCGCAGAATTCGTTATCTTTGTGCCCAGGTTTCCCTTGCGTCAAAGCTGGCCTAGGAGCCAGAGGGTGCAATTTTCCCTCCTTCATTAACCTCCTCAGAACCCAGGATAATGGTCTCCCCAAGTTCAAAAACTTTCTCTGGGTGGTTGCCTCAGTAGTAGGCACTTCACCCGTTCTTCTAGTGCTGTTACTGGGACCTGCCGGCCTGCTGGTTCCTTGACCGGGGTTAGCCCTTTTGGCAAAATTGTCATTGTTAGTCTTTCGAGCCAAGAATTCTCCCTCTGCTTCGATGGCTATATCTTTGAGAGATTCCCAGTCCTTCAACCCCTTCATCTTCAACCCCTCATTCAAGTACGGGCTTGCATTCTTGATAAATAAATGAATCTGATCCTGGGTGTCCGGCTTTCGGCGCATCTCCATTACTCGGTTCTGCCATCGGGTGAGATAATCATGGAAAGATTCCCTGGTCTTCTGCTGGAGTAGCTCAAGATCTTTTAGAGTCACCTCCATTCTGGTGTTACAGTCATACTGCTTCAAAAACTCTTCAGTAAGCAGATCCCAATCTTCTTTAGTGCGGCGGTCAAGGCCATGATACCAATCAATGGCATGAGAGGTCAGACTCAGACAAAAGTATTCTACTTTCTGCTTCTTGGACAACGTGGTCCCCTTCATGACCAGAGAATATTGCTTAACATGTGCGGTCGGGTCAGCAGTACCATCAAACTTCGGCACATCTGGCATTTTGAAGTTATAAGGGATCGGGTCCTCTCCGTCTAACTCCTTATCCTCCGGATTCATCCCATGGGCTCTGCCTATCATACGGGCCAAAGCTTCGAACCTCTCTTCCATTTTCTTTAAAATAAAGTCATCAGCTTGAGGCACCTTCCCCTTCTCAGATGCGAGGCTCATCCTATCATCTTCGATATCATCATCAATTCTCAGCACAAGCCTTCTTCTCTGCTCTCCCGAGGCTACTGACCTTAACTCTACTGGAGGCGGCCGAATAGGTTCCTCTCGTCTTTCAACCCTTTCTTCCTCAGGCTCATTCTGTCTCACTGGAGGAGGAGGAGTAGGATTCTGCGGAGCATTCTGCTGAGCATTCTACTGTGCCAAGGCGGTCAACATATTCATCATTCTGCCCTCGAATTCCTCAAAATAGTGGCCCACTTCTTCTGCAATCATGGCCCTGGTGGTGTCATCCCCCCTAGGCGAGTTTGCCATCTGAGATACTGTACCACTGATTTCTGATAAGATTCCTTGTAGACCCTCTCTATCTGACAGCTCGGGAGTAGGAACTCGGATCAGTCATCCGGTTGGTGATCTAGTCCACCTGGGCAGATCTATGATGGCTGCAGGGACAAAAAGTTAGGCATGATGCATGAAATGCAGGTATAATGCATGATCGTGATATGCAACACTTACAGAGCACAAGCAAGCAAGTAGGTCCTTCCACCCTTATTTCTCCCACACACGTGGTCGTGCAGTGTCTTTCCTAGGTGGGATTAGCCCAAGGGTCAACGAGGGACCCGATGGACGCGCGGCAAAAAACCGGCAGCATGACACTCCTATGCTAATGTACAAGCGGATGGATAATGATCGTCACGTATTTGGACATTCCATAAATTTCGACATGGTCCTACCGGGGCATGATAGCCTTTGGCTAGGTTACCAAGCGAGACATTTGGACTTACCCAATACATGAGGATCCATACAGCAAGCATTGAATTAGGGTTCATTTCACCTGTGGAAAGTAACTACAGCCATTACATGAGCTTTGGACAAGGGAGATGTTTCTTTAAGGCTACCCAAGCATGATCCCTGCCGACGGGTCTAGCTCATCACGAGCATAGCGACCGATCGGGTCATCATTTTGATATACCATTAAGGTACGTGGCTTGGGCTGGTGATTATCCTTAACACTTCCTCAAATTGAGTGAAAATGAGGAGGTGCTTCAGGAACGCACCGGGGCTAAAAGAGGGACCAAACTAGCGTATTCTAAGGCTCTAATGATATGCAAATGCAAATTTGAGAGAAAGTGAATTTATGAATTAAATTTATTCATAAATGTTAAAAGAGGTATTTTCAAATCGAAATCTCGAACCATAAACGTCCCCAGCGGAGTCGCCACTGTGACGCATGCCAGATCCTCAGCGCCGCCCATGCGGACCCCCCGCACGTGGACGATCGGGGCATTTGCGGGTCCGTTGACAGCTTGCAAATAAATTACAAGTGCGTCTATGTTGAGCAACATGGAGGTTTCATGGAGTCGCCACCCAATAGAACATTGGGAAAGTTTCTCTCGCCTCGGAGAGCCTAAAACTGCGCTTGGTATCCATTTTGGGCCAGCCAGAGGGATCATAGAAGGTGAACTCCTCACCCTAAGGAGCCTAGGATTAGCGCTAAAGCCTCGTGACCCAAGAAGTATTTTGGAGGATAACCTCTAACTTCTCGAGCCCAAAGACCAGAGCTGGGTCCGGGATTTCTCATCTATTTCTACCTCAATTATTTTATGATCAAATTTTAATATCATTAATTCTCTCTCTCTCTCTCCACACTATGCAATTGATTAAAAGGCGCACTTATTCACATCTTGAAAGCGATAAATGATCAAATAGATAGTGAAATTTGTAAATTACAATAATACAAGGAGCGGAATACAACTCCCTTTCGTAAATGCGCGAAGCATGCATAAATCGGGGCATTGCTCATTTTGAGGACTTTGGTCCTCACATGCATCATTATTAAAATTGGGGATCTTTATTTGTGATGATCTTTATTGGATAAAAATAGGGCATTGGACCCTTGCTTTTGTGTAAACTTCATTTTATTGAATATAAAACATTGAGTCATTTTTATACATTAACGGGATATGAAAGGAGTACATCCGTATACATAAAATAATCAATAAATAATGAAGAAAATACTTAAGAGGATTAGGAAACTAAACCGGATGAAGTCCTCCAAACATTGTAGACAGCCGCTCAAACTCGGGATTATCCAAGAGGATCAATATACACTCATAGAAAGTTAAGAGATGTTAATATACATAAAATTAACATATAAGAAGTCAAAGAGACTTGAAAGAGATAAAAAAATGATTTAAAAGGATGGAGACAGAACCCACCGACGGCCTTCCTTGGCTGACCGACGGGCGTCGGTTAAGGTAACCGAGATGTCCGTTTATCACTCAAGGAGGGGCGTCTGTAGGTGGGTGACCGACGGGCGTCAGTGATAAAGATGACCCGTCGGTCACCACTGTCTCCGAAAAAAAACAGAATGGAGATAAAACCTTTTCAAAGCCAAAAAGTGGGTTTTATCTCAAAAGGAGATAAGAGAGTCGAAATAAAAGAAAATAATGACAGATATTCAAAAATTTCACAAAATAAGAAATAAATATGAGATAATATGGAGAAGGAATCCGGAATATTTACCCTTAGATAATCGCTTTGGGTGAGATTCTTGGGTTGATTAGAGTCCCGCGCGTTCCACGAGAAGCGAAATATGAAGGATCGAAGAAAGAAAATAAGCTATTTCTTCTTCAACCCCTCAAAAGACCGATTTTGGAGTCAAGATCTAAAGAAAACTAATTAGTTTTAGTTCCTTTTGATTGATTTGATACTTGATTCAATAGATTTCCTTAGAAAGTGTGTTTTGTTGGAAGAGAGAGAAAATTTGCTTGAAATTGGGCAGAGTTTCCTCCTTTGAAAATTTTTCCAACCCTTTTCAAGTGAAAATCCGGAGCTTTTATAGCCAGACACGACCGATGGGCGTCGGTGTATGGGGGCGGGCGTCGGAAGAATCCTTCTGACACAAGGATTCGTTCGACGGCCCTGCCATATCCACCGATGGGCGTCGGAACGGTTGCCTGCTCCGGGAAACCAGGCGGCATTCTGACAGGGGCGGTGACTTTTCGACGGGCGTCGGAAAATGCCACAAGCCGTTGATGACTCGGAGTGACGGGCTGACTTTACAGACGGGCTGGCCATCTGTGGAGGACAAAATTCCTTTCGACTCGAAAAAAACCTCTGTTTTTCTCTCCCTTTGCCCAGGAATGGTAAAAAGCCTCATTTCTCATGGAACGCGGGACTAAAACCTCCAAATCCAGCCCCTCATACAGGCTCGAACATTGATTTCATCATAGGGTAACCTCTGATCCGGACCGCTCCGGGACACGGTGCTTACAGAATGTCATAAGGGTGTGTAGTCAGAAGGCTCATCGGGGTCCTCATCATCCGATATATGCACTGTCCCTGGCGGAGGTGGAGGCGGAGCTGGCCGTGCCGGAGGTGGAGGCGGAGCCGTGGAGGGTCCTGCCTCGGTATCGTGGGTCCGCCTGAAATGGATCTAAGCGTGGCCATCCAAGAAAGGCTGGGTGCAAGTCCTCTCGAACTCCAACGTCTCTGATACTGTGCCTCCCAACTTCTTGAACGCCTGGCTCAACTGAGTGGTCTGCTCACTGGCGGCCCTCTTCATATGCTCTAGGTGCTGCTCTGACTGCTCCCTGAACTCCCTCATGGTCTAAGACAAGGGTGGGAGGATCCCCTCTATCGCCTGGATGCGGGATCTCAGAGAGTCGAGCGACTCGTCAATCATCTGTAGGGTCATGTCAACCCTTTGAGACGCCTGGTCCTGTGACGTCCTCAAATCATGAGCGAGCTGCTGCCTAAGCTCCCTCTGACCCTGGGCAATCTGCTCGATCAGCCTCGCCTGCTCACCTCTGAAGGCCTCTATGACCCGAGCCTGCTCATCCTTGAAAGCATCCATGATCCGAGCCTGCTCCCGTGTCGTATGCTCGATGTAGCCGGCCTGCTCCTGAGCTAAACGCTCCACCGACTGGGACTGCTCCTGAATAGCAGCCTGCTGGCAGTCCCGCCTCTCGTGAATAGCTCTGTCCCTCTCATCCTGTCATCGCTCCAAGGCTGTGAACATGGAAGTGAGGAGCTGAGAGAAGTCAGGCTGTGCTGGTTGCTGTGGTGGCTCTGGAGGTGGTGCTGCGGAGGTGGATGCCCCTGGGTTGCCTCGAGAATGCGGATGATACCTCTCGGGGGGCCCGTGGGTAGTCCTCTGCACTCTGACGCTCGACGATGGGACAGGAGTCGGTGCTCGGGATGCTGGTGAGGCGGCAAAGAGCTCATCCATCGTGAACTCCATGTCGAAGTCCGATGGAGTCCTGGGCTGCTTCTGCTACGGTGGTTGTGGCACAGTCTGAGGCCGAGGAGGCTGAGGCTCTGGCTCTGAGTGTGGAGGCTGATGCTCTGGTTGAGGCTGGGGCTGAGGCTGGGGCTCTGGCTGTGGAGGCTGATCCTCTGGGTGCTCCGGGTGGTTTGGATCTGGACCCAAGGGTGGAAGTGAGAACATCCGCCGGGTCTCGTGAATGGTCAGTACCCTGTAGGCCTCTGCCTGCCCGAGGTACGAACTGGATAGCACTCTGTGCAAATACCGGAGTGCCTGAGACACCAGTACGGTGCTCTTCGCTGTATCATGATCATACAGCACTCCCGGTAGGGCAATAGCCGCCCAATGGGCGCGTCTCACAGCTCGCCGCGGGATCTCGACCCCCTCCTCCGTAGGGAGCCCCATGGCCTGTGCGAATCTCTGCCTGGTAATATTGTAATGGTCGCCGTCGAACCAAAACTGGACCACCCCTGGCTCGGTATCTACACTCTGAAAACTGGCATAGCAGAGAGTGGCTAGGACCTGTCGAGTAGCCTCTGGAAGGAAGGGTCAAGGAACTCTGTCCACCCAGCACCCTCGACAAGCAAGTCAAACTCTGGGGCCATCCCTAGGGCCTCTAGGAATGGCCGGGACACGAAGCGGCTGGCCCGAAGCTCTACCTGAGCCAATGCTCTATACCTCTGAGCTGACTCAGCATCCATCCAACCCGGAACTACGACCTCGGGCTGGGCCTGCGGTGCTCTACGTCTGGGAGGCATCCTGCAAAGGAGAAAAAATTAGATAGCTGAAATTTGACAAAACAAGTATTTTTAGACTTATTTCCAAGGTGAAGGCCCATTTAGGCCTCACCGGGGCAATGGCGGCCCGAAAACTAGTTAGAAAACTGATAATAAATGGAAAGGGCGGATGTCCTGTCAAAGGAAGTTGCCCAACATGCCTCGCACATATCAAAGCAAAAACAACATGCAATTAGCATGGAAATAATTCGAAGCGAATAAAAATGGGCTTGCTAGGCCCCAAGGTATGCATTATACACAAAAATGTTCAATTTTAGAATAAAAATTTGGGCAGCACCCCGGCAAGGGTATGCCCAACCTCCTGCATAAAAAGGCATCAAAATAGGCCTCAGGCCTCAACCACAATATACGTATGTAAATGGGACGCACCCCGGCAAGAGTGTGTCCCCAACAACACAAAACAATGGCCTTAGGCCTCAAAATCAATATATACACATAAAAGCGCGCTAGAAAGTCTATTTCTAGAGCACCAAAGTTATAGAAAAGTTCTATTTCTATGTGATCATGCAAAGGTTCATATTTAATTGCACTAAAAAAAATAAAATGGGCACCATTCTCCCTAAATTCTTAAGGCATCTAAAGCATCCTAACCGTTTCTAAGGTTAAAGGAAGAAGAATGAAGAAATGAATTGAATAAAATTCAAAAAAAGGTAGTTATTTACTTACTTGTAGTCGCGAGAAGTGTAGAAACTGAAGAAATATAAATATCCAAGCACCCGGTGAGTAGAGAATGTGAGAATATGAAGAAATCGCGAAAAAAGAAGAAGAAATGCTTGAAAAAAACACTAAAAAACGCTAAAAAAACCGTTTCGGAGAGGAAATGAAAGGGACAGCAGCGTTTGCACCGTCTGTCACTCGCCCTTATATAGAATTTCATGACCGACGGGCAGGGCGTCTGTAGGAGCAACCGACGGGCTGGCCGTCTGTCACTCAATAAATGCGAGTTAATGCGCGTGATGAATGCAATGCTGACGTATGCGTCTGCCAGGTGGATCTATACCGACGGGCAGGCCGTCTCTTAGGAGAGGCGGGTAGGCCGTCGGTGACACTCACCTATAAATTCTCACAAAATTTTTGCTCCTCTTATGTTTCTTCATTTTCAAACACCTTGAGCCTTTCATCTTTCTTAGCATGTCTTCTTCTCTAGCCCAAAGGATGCACCGTATCTTAGATGACGAACACACTTGGGAAGATGGTGCCCTTTCCTCTCTGTCTGGGCTGAAATACCTGTGCCGGGTCAAAGTCGATCAGAACCTCCTTCTGGCGGCGACCCACTTCTGGAACCCCCGGTTCCACATCTTCAGGTTTACCTACCAGGAATTGTGCCCTTTACCTGAAGAGTTAGCTACCATTCTTGGAGCCTGGTTCCCTCCTAGCGCTCTGCCTTGCGTCCCCCACTGCGGCCTATTCCAGACCCGGGACATAGCCATGGCTCTTGGCATACCTTCTTCTGAGGCCATCCGGCTGATTCCTCCGGGCTCTTCCTTTGCTCTGGGGCCACTGATCGAGGCTCTGGATCAGTTCACTGACATCCCCACCTACCGGGTAAGCATCACATTCTTGTTTTGCATGGTGAACTTCCTCACTGTTGTTCCAGGGGGTTTGACAGGTGACTCTCGCCTGTTCGGGGTCCTGAGCGACTTTCATCTGGGATTATCACCCTTACCACTCATTCTGGCTGAGACCATTCTGGGCTTGGACGCTGTGAGTTCTGGATCCACTACAACCTTTACCGGCAGCCCCTTATTGCTCCAGGTTCGTCATTATTTTTAAAGGTAGTGCGTCCCTTATGGATTTTCACACTAGCTTTTCTTAGTGGGAGGTGTGTCCTTTCGGATTTTCACACAACCCTGTGCCTTATTTTTGCCTGAAGTAAACCCTACTTACTCCAGCGGCTTTTTCTTTCTTTTTTCTTCTCTTCTTTTTCTTTTTTTTTTTTTTTTTTTTTTTTTTTTTTTTCAGATTTGGCTGCAAGAGAAACTGAGGATGCTGTCTGAGCCACCCCCCCGAGTTACCCCACAGTACTCGCCGAGCCACTTTCTGCCGCGTCGACGACTGCAAGGGTGTGCCAATGCTGGTGAAGGCATTACCAGATTTGGTGAGCTGTCAGATGATGACATCAGATTCACGTCTGCCTGGCTCCCACTGTCTCATGTGGTCATTGATGGGCCATCGGGGTGTGTCCCCCTCTGCGGCCTCCGCCGAGCCACCTTCTGCATCACCTCTCGATGTACGCGTCAGCTCGGGATGACCCAGGATGTAGTGAGAGTTCCCTTATCTTTCCGGGGAGGAGCTCTCTCGGTAGCGTTTGCTTCTCGGTATCATGAGCTGTGGGGCAGACTACCAGTGAAGACTGTTATCATGAGGTTCGGCAATCATTTTGTGTCTTCGAATAACGAGTACAAGAAGTGGATCCTTAGTCCAGCATCTGATAACAGGACTCGAGGGCTCAAGCATCTGGTCGGCGAGAGCAGCAGCAGGACTTAGCTTAGCTTACATATGTATTTCTTTTTGTGCTACATTTCTTTTTAATGCAGAACTAGAAGATGACAAAAATGAAAAGAATAATATTCATTCTATTTCACGAATTTGTGTACATTTTCATATAATTTCAGCATACATGATCAGTTTTGACATTTACTCAGCTGCTTACGCGCTGTTAATACATGAAACCAAATTTTAACAGCATCAACTCTTGTTACCAATCGGCCCTCTCGGGTTTTCACAATCGGACATTTTCTCTCATGTCCCTAATTTTTTCACAGGATGCCTTTTTTCGGTTTTCACCCTGTCGGGGCGCCCAATTTTAGCACAGCCGCCTTTTATCAGTTTTCGACCTGTAGGGCATTTTATTCTCTTCTTTTTATTTTGGTCTTTAGCCATGGAACCTTTTGAGTCTGTCAACATTGAACGGTTCCTTGAATTCGTTCCCATCACTATCCGACAAGATTGCGGCTCCTTTGGACAGCAGCTTTTTAAGGATATACGGCCCCTCCCAGGTGGGTCTGAATTTCCCTCTAATATCTGGTATGCCTGGCCTCATCTGCTTGAACACCAAGTCCCCTTCTTTCAGCGGATGCTTTCTCACCTTTTTTTCGAAAGTCCTTGCCAATCTCTTCTGGTAAATCTGGTTATGATAATAAGCTTTCAGCCTACTCCCGTCCAGTAAGTTCAGGTGTTGTAGCCTCTGCCGCGCCCATTCGGCCTCCGGAACTTGGGCTTCCATGACCACCCTCAGTGATTTGAGCTCTATCTCAACTGGCAATACTGCTTCAGTTCCGTATACCAGGGAAAATGGTGTAGTGCCTGAGACGTCCTTACCGTTGTTCTATATCCCCACAGGGCGAAGGGTAAATTTCAGCCCAGTCTTTGTAGGTTTGGACCATCTTGGACAGGATCTTCTTCATATTTTTATTAGCGGCCTCAACTGCTCCATTCGCTTGAAGTCAGTAGGGAGAGGATTTATGATGTTCGACACCATACTTCTCGAGGAGCTTCTTGGTTTCCCCCATGAACTGCACCCCATTGTCAGACACTATGTGATGAGGGAGGCCATATTTGCAGATCAAATTCGTCTCTATGAACTTGGCCATATCCCTCGCGTCAATCTTTTTGAAGGATTCCGCCTCTACCCATTTGGTAAAATAGTCAATCGCGACTACGATGTACCTGTGCCCATTGGATGCCGTAGGGCGAATCTCTCCAATGATATCTATCCCCCAAGCAGCGAAAGGCCAAGGTGACGTCAGGTTATGTAGCTCTGATACTGGCAGGTGTCTCAAGTTTGTGTATTGTTGGCACAACTGGCATTGCTTAACATATTTCGAGCAGTCATTGTCTATCGTAAGCCAATAGAAGCCTTGTCTCATGATCTTCTTGGCTAAGGGCAAACCGTTCATGTGGGCCCCACAAACACCTGCGTGGATTTCCTCCATCACTTTGCGGGCTTCTTTTTCATTCAAGCACCTGAGCTGAATCCCGTCTGACTGTCTTTTGTACAACACCCCTTCTAAGGATATGAACTGAGTAGATAGCTTTCGGATCATCCTCTAGTCTTTCTCAGTAGCTTCTTCTGGAAATTTACTGTTTTCCAAGTAATTCATGATGTCGAAGTACCATGGTTTCCCATCCGCTACTTCTACTTCCATTACAGGCTTGATCTCAAAGCTGGGCTTCTCAGAACTCGAAATCAGTACTGGCTTCATAGCTACCCCCTCAGGGTTATCCCACATTAACACTAAGGTTGCCAACGCATCAGCTAGACGATTCTCATCTCTCGGCACGAAGTGGAAGGTGCAAGTCTCAAACTGCCCACATACCTCTTTCAAATATTCAAAGTAGGGTACCAGCCGCTCTTCTTTTACAGCCCACTCACCTCGGATCTGGTTGATCACCAAGGATGAGTCACCAAAGACTTCTATATTCTTTGCCCCCAATGCCGCTAAAGCTTCTAGCCCGAAAGTGCATGCTTCATATTCGGCTTCATTGTTGGTTGCTTTGTACCTCAGCTTCTTTGCTAGGGGAAGTTTCTCATTATCTGGGGTTGTCAAGATGATTCCAACTCCAGCTCCTCTATTATTCACCGCCCCATCGAAGTGTAACTGCCATCCCTGACCTTTCCGTTCTTCTTCGCTATAGGGACCACATTTGCCAACCATGTAGGATACTGCACCTCAACAAGGAACTTGGCTTCTATCTGCTGTCGGATTTCCTCCTTAACCTTGTCAGCCCATTCTGGCCTGAGCCTTCTCAACTTTTGTTTCACAGGCTTATAGTCCGGATAAGTCGGGATAGCATGTTCTGCCACGTCTCGGTCAATTCCTGGCATGTCCTCATAGGTCTAGGCAAAGACTTTTTCATGTTTTCTTATTATTCTCTCAAAAATTTTTCTCTCCTCAGGAGTTATATTTGATGCTATTAGAATTTCTCTCGGATTTTCCGAGGTTCCAAGATTAAAAGGCGTTGTGTCAGTGGAATCAATTTCAAAAATTGATGGAATATGATCATGTTCATGCATGTTGAAATCATTGGAAACATCGCACAAGTAAGAGAAATCATTTGCCTTATTAATAATATTATAATTGTCATTTACATCATAAAAGAGTTCTGGAATAAAAAGGCAGTCTAAGCTAGAGTCTTCTTCTGCCACTCCAGAGGTTGATGCTGTTGCAGCTGGTTCATTGGCTTCCTAATTCAGCAGAGGCCCCTCAGGCATGTCTGAGGAAATCTTCAAATCTCCTATCTCCAGTTCTAATTCTGCTATCTTCCCTTTCCCCTCTAGGCGAGTTTGCCATCTCAGACACGGTGCAACTGATTCCTGGCAAAATTTCTGGCAGGCCTTCTCTATCTGATAGCTCGGAAGCAGGAACTCGGATCAGTCATTCGGTTGGTGATATAGTCCACCTGGGTAGATCTATGATGGCTACAGGGACAAGACGTTAGATATGATGCATGAAATGCATGTGTAATTCATGGTCGTGATATGCAACATTCACAGAGCACAAGCAAGCAAGTAGGTCCTTCCACCCTTATTTCTCCCACACACGTGGCCGTGCAGTCTCTTTCCTAGGTGGGATTAGCCCAAGGGTCAACGAGGGACCCAATGGACACTCATGGTGTACGGCGAAAAATCGACAGCATGACACTCCTATGCTAATGTACAAGCGGATGGATAATGATCGTCACGTATTTGGACGTTCCATAAATTTCGACATGGCCCTATCGGGGCATGATAGCCTTTAGCTAGGTTACCAAGCGAGACATCTGGACTCACCCAATACACGAGGATCCATACAGCAAGCATGGAATTAGGGTTCATTTCACCTGTGGAAAGTAGCTACGGCCATTACATGAGCTTTGGACAAGGGAGATGTTTCTTTAAGGCTACCCAAGCATGATCCCTGCCGACAGGTCTAGCTCGTCATGAGCATGGCGACCGATCGGGTCATCATTTTGATATACTATTGAGGTACGTGGCTTGGGCTAGTGATTATCCTTAACACTTCCCCAAATTGAGTGAAAATGGGGTCGTGCTTCAGGAATGCACCGGGGCTAAAAGAGGGACCAAACTAGCATATTCTAAGGCTCTAATGATATGCGAATGCAATTTTGAGAGAAAGCGAATTTATGAATTAAATTTTAATCATAAATGTTAAGCGAGGTATTTTCAAATCGAAATCTCGAACCATAAACGTCCCTAGTGGAGTCGCCACTTTGACGCACGCCGGATCCCCGCGGCTGCCCAGGGGACCGCCCGCTCGAGGGCGATCGGGGCATTTGTGGGTCCGTTGGCAGCTTGCCATAAATCGCAAGTGCGTCTATGTTGGGCAACAAGGAGGTTTCATGGAGTCTCCACCCAATAGAACATTGGGAAAGTTACTCTCACCTCGGAGAGCCTAAGACTGCACTTTGTATCCATTTTGGGCCAGCCAGAGGGTCTTTGAAGGTAAACCTCTCGCCCTAAGGAGCCTAGGATTAGCGCTAAAGTCTCATGGCACAAAAAGGTATCTTGGAGGGTAGACCTCTAACCTCTTTGAGCCCAAAGACCAGAGTTGGGTCCGGGATTTCTCATCTATTTCTACCTCGACTATTTTATGATCAAATTTTAATTGTCATTAATTCGCTCTCTCTCCACACGATGCAATTAATTGAAGGCACATTTATCCATTTAAGAGAGCCGTAAATGGGCAAATAAATATCAAACTCAAAAAATTACAATAATACAAGGAGCGGAATACAACTCCCTTTTGTAAATGTGCGATACATACACGAATCGGGGCATTGCTTATTTTGAGGACTTTGGTCCTCGCATGCATCATTATTAAAATTGGATGTTTTCATTTGTGATGATTTTTATTGGATAAAAATAGGGCATTGGACCCTTGCGTTTGTGTAAACTTCATTTTATTGAATATAAAATATTGAGTCATTTTTATACATTAACGAGATATGAAAATAGTATATTCATATACACAAAATAATCAATGAATAACAAATGACTGAAATAATCAGGAAGGTTAGGAAACTAAACCGGACGAAATCCTCCGAATATGGTAGATAGCCCCTCAAGCTCGGGATAGTCCAAGAGAATCAATATACACTCATAGAAAGTTAAAAGATGTCAATATACATAAAATTAATATAAAGGAAGCCAAAAGGACTTGAAAAAGGTGGAAAATGATTTAAAAAGGTAGAGACAGAACCCACCGACGACTTTTCTTAGGTGACCGATGGGCGTCAGTCAAAATGACCGACATGTCCGTCTGTCACTCAAAAAGGGGCGTCTGTAGGTGGGGTGACCGATGGGCATCGGTGATGGAGATGACCCGTCGGTCACCACTGTCTCCGAAAAACAGAAAAAGAAAACTCCTTTTAAAGCCAAAAAAGAGGTTTTATCATAAAGTGAAATAAGAGGAGTCGAAAATAAAGAAAAATAATGACAAAATTGAAAGAATTAACAAAGTAGGGAGTAAATATGAAATGATATAGAGAAGGAATCCGGAATATTTACCCTCAGATAATCGCTTTGGGTGAGATTCTTGTGTCGATTAGAGCCCCGCGTGTTCCACGAAAAGCAAGATGAAGGATCAAAGAAAGGAAAACAGATTATTTCCTGCTCAACCCTTCAAAAGATTGTCTTTGGAATCAAAATCTAAAGAAAACTAATTAGTTTTTAGTTTCTTTTTGATTGATTTGATCCTCTTTTGAAAGAGATTTCTTTACGAAATGTGTTTGCTGGAAGAGAGAGAAAATATGCTTAAATTTGGGCAGAGTTTCCCCTCTTGAAAATTTTTGGAACCCTTTTCTAGTGAAAATCCGGAGCTTTTATAAGCCAGACACGACCGACGGGCGTCGGTGTATGGAGGCGAGCGTCGGAAGAATCCTTTGACACAAGGATTCGTCCGACGGCCCTGTCACATCCACTGACGGGCGTCGGAAAGGTTGCGTGCTCCGGGAAACCAGGCGGCATTCTGACAGGGGCGGTGATTTGTCGACGGGCATCGAAAAATACCACAGGCCGTCTGTGACCCTAAGCGACGGGCTGGCTTCACAGACAGGCTGGCCGTCTGTGGAGGAAAAACATACCTTTTTTACTCGAAAATCCCCTGTTTTCTCCCCCTCTGCCTACGAAAGGTAAAAAAAACTCACTCCTCATGAAACGCGGGACTAAAACCCCCAAATCCAATCCATTTATACAGGCTCTGATACTGATTTCATCATAGGGTAACCTCTGATCCGGACCGCTCCGGGACACGGTGCTTACAATGGCCATGTGAGAGAGATATGAACATTTAATATTAAAAATCCATTTATCCAAAACATTAATAAGAGTGAAGTTCCGAGCTACTCTCTGGTTTAGACCCCCGAGCTTCGATGAACTTTTTCAATTTCTTGCAAATTGGGTGACGACTCCAAAATACCTCAAAGGCACTAAAAGGTTTCATGGGATTAGATGAACTTCTCCAATGTTCTATTGGGTAGGGATTCCATAATATCTCATGTTGCCCAAAATCTAGACGCGAACCCTCTTGGACCCTAAAAGCCAACCTTTTAGGAAAACATAAGCGGGTTCGGCAGTTGTCACAGTGGTGAATCCACTAGGGACCTTGAGACTTTGCTTCGAAAGTTTCTTGGTTAATAAATATAATTGAGCTTTTAAAATTAAAATTCTATCTCTTTTCAAAAATTGCATTATATCCATGCTAGAGCCTTAGAACTAAGATAAATGGTCCCTTATTTGCCCTGGTGCATTCCCGAAGCACGACCCTATGTTCACTTAGTGTAGGGAAGTGTTAAGGATAATTACCCACACCTCTTGGTATATCAAATGGAGACTTGATTGGTCGTTATTCTCGTGATGAGCTAGACCTATTGTGCAATAACCCAAAATATACCCTAGAAGGATTTGTAGAGTCAATTGTATAGTAAGGGTACATGAGTAATTGTATGCGTGTGAGTTTATGGATTAATAAGGTTGTAATTAAAAAGAATTAAAAGTATTGGAAAGAAAGAATTAGATTGAGGGACTAAGTGGGAATTTGGCTTAGGTTTGATAAGTGGTATGAAGAGTTTGATAAGTGGCATGAGGAGTTGATTAGTGGCAAGAGCTGGAAATGCCACCTAGACTTTACATGCAATATAAGGTGTTTGGAGGCAGGAATTGTCTCATTTCTACATGTGGTCCGGATTTCTTCATTTCTGCCCTCTCTCTCTCTCTCTTAATGTTCTTCATTTGCTCTTTCTTCTCTTCTTGCTTCATCTTCTCCTTCATTTGATTACCTGAAGATATAAGCTTGGATTGGTTTGAAGAGGTTTAAATGATAAGTTGGAAAGTGTGTGTTTTGATGGGTTTTGTACAAGGATCTTTGGACAAAAAAGGAAGGTTGATCAAGCTTCATTTTGAGGTTTGGGATCATGTGTTAATTCTTAACTAGATGCATATTTGATAAGTTTGGGATTATTTTGCTTAATTTGTTAATACATGCATGTTGATTAGGTTGAAGGAATAATATAGCTTTGAAAGAGCTCAACAGCTCTTTTAATTAGTAAATTGTGTTTTGGATTAATTCTTATTTTAGACACATGTTGGATTAGTTGGGAAATTATGGGTTTTTAAAGAGTTCCGTATTTCTTCTAGTGATAAGTTGTATATGGGATATAACAGATAAATTGATAAATTCCTATTTAGATGTACTTTGCTTGATTGTTACATGATGATTATGAGTTACTATAAATTGTGCATGAAAAGTTACTTGTATGAGATAATAGAGCTTTAAGGCCATTTTTGCTGGAATGTGTTTGATTGTGTCTAAAGATGAGTTTTAAAGCTTTATAGTGTATGTGGCATGGTGTTTGATTGGTGCTAGAAGTCATACATGTGAATATAGGAAAGTATGTGTTAGAGATTTTTGAAGTTGAGAGTTTGAACTCTTAGTTAAAGCTCTATCACGAGCATGAGAAGGGTTGTGAGCACGACAGAGTGCACTGTAGATAAGGGTTTGCTAGATTGTGTTCTGTCGCGAGCGCTATAAAAGTGTTTTAGGTGTTCTCTAGAGGGCGCCAGCTGCGCCGCGAGCGCGATAAAAGGAATACCAATGGTCTATCACGAGTGCGACAATGGTCGAGAGCGCGATCTAGTTGTAACCAATGAATGTAAGTTAAATGTTCTCTTTGTGTGAAATTATGATGTTAGATTTTGAGTGACTATGCATATATAAGTTTAAATATATTAACATACATGAGATTATGAAGAATTATGCATGATGAGTTTTGATATGTTTAGTGAGCAATATGAATAAGAGATATTTGTGTATACTATATGAACAAGTAGTATGAATATGAACATGATAAATAGATATTATTTTGCATGAATGATAAATAACCATGTATGTATGCTCATGACTACAAAGATAATATATGATTTGAGTTTTATATGCAATAGTTCAAGATGGGTACTTGAGTAAATGTGATGTATACAACATATTACATAGAGTCTATATGTTAAACCTGAAAATTCATAGTAATGGATAGATAGGCATGCCTATAAAGGGTTAGAGTTTGCAGTTGCCAGAGTGGCCCCATTTGGGTCTAGAGTCTGTACCGACGGGTGTCCAGTGTTTGGTACCTTCAGTTATCTAGTAATCTAGTGTTTAGGACTTTGGTCTCCAGTGTTTGTAACTGCTTGTTAGTATCTAGTGCACCCATATCCACCATCGATGTGAATTCAGGCTATAGCTATTGTATGTTTGTGATTGAATTAAGTAAAGCTATGATAAGTTTATATGCATATGAACTTACGTGTGTTGTAGTGATATGTTATCATTTATAGTATATGATAAATGTTAAAGCTAAAGATTGTGTGCATGTCAAGTATATGTAAACGATATAAATGTGTATTTAGGCTATTCTATTATCTGATTATGACTGCATAAGTAATGCAATGATATGTTTACATGTATTCGAAATGCACATTAAGAGTAGTGATATACTATTATTTATTGTATATGACATTTGCGGGAATTAGAGATTATGTACATGTGCAGGTATATGTAAATGATATAGAGATGTTAATAATGTGCTTAATGTGTAGGATTGCTAATTAATGTTATTATGTGATAAGCATGATTATTGATATGTATATTGTGTAATGTTTGTGACTTCGTTAAAAGTCTATTGCTTTTGTTTAACCCCACTAAACTTTATCGCTTCGCAAGGGTATTTTCCCGTGTAGGTATGTAGGTTCGGTTCGGTATAGAGAGTTGTGCATCTGCTGGCCACTAGGTGTGAGAAGTGGAGTTTCTTTTTGTATATGATTCTTTTGTATCGATTAGTGTAGTGATATGCAAAGGATTTTGTATATGTTAAGTACAAATGCTTTCAAGATTACATTTATATAATAATTGGAAGGATGCGCTAATATGTAATAATAATAAATAAAATTTAGCTTATGCATGTTTGACTTGTTTTAATAATGAATGTTCATGTAACATGGAAGGATGGCATTAATATATAATATAAGTGAATTAAGTTCATAATGTATGTGTGACTTGTAATAATAGTAATTGATGATATTCCGCTATTGTATGATTGTATCGTATGTGTAAGCGCATATGGCACTTCGATATCCTTCTAGGGAATATTCGAGCGTCACAAGTTTGTGTTATCAGAGCATAGATTTAGGCGGTTCAAGACAATAGGATGTTAGAGTAGAGATTAAATGTGTGTGAGTTTGTCTAGTGTTGTGGCCTGATGCAAATGTTATCCTGTGTAGAGTATAGATGGTATTAGATCCGAGTGAAGTTGTTAGTAGAGAATGGTATGATTCTTATGTCTAGTAGCATGGGAAATTTCGAAGACAAAATTTCTTAAGGAAGGGAGGGTTATAATGACCTGAAATGTACCTTAGAAGGATATGTAGAGTCAATTGTATAGTAAGGGTATAAGAGTAATTGTATGAGTGTGAGTTTATGGATTAATAAGGATGTAATTGAAAGGAATTAAAAGTATTAGAAATAAAGAATTGGATTGAGGGACTAAGTGGGAATTTGGCTTAGGTTTGACAAGTGGCACGAGGAGTTGATTAGTGGTAAGAGCTGGAAATGCCACCTAGACTTTACATGCAATATAAGGGGTTTGGATGCAGAAATTGTCTCATTTCTACATGTGGTTCAGATTTCTTCATTTCTACCCTCTCTCTATCTCTCTTTGTTCTTCATTTACTCTTCCTTCTCTTCTTGCTTCATCTTTTCCTTTGTCTGATTACCTGAAGATATAAGCTTGTATTGGTTTGAAGAGGTTTAAAGGATAAGTTGGAAAGTGTGTGTTTTGATGGGTTTTGTACAAGGAGCTTTGGACAAGAGAAAAGATAAAGGCAAGGAAAAGATTTGAGCAAAAGAGGAAGGTTGATCAAGCTTCATTTTGAGGTTTGGGATTGTGTGTTAATTCTTGATTAGATGCATGTTTGATAAGTTTGGGATTGTTTTGCTTTACTTGTTAATACATGCATATTGATTATGTTGAAGGAATAATATTGCTTTGAAATAATTCAACAGCTCTTTTAGTTGTTAAATTGTGTTTTGGATTAATTCTTACTTTAGATGCATGATAGATTAGTTGGGAAATTATGGGTTTTTAAAGAGTTCTGCAATTCTTCTAGTGATAAGTTGTATATGGGATAGAACGGATAAATTGTTAAAGTCCTGTTTAGATGTACTTTGCTTGATTGTTACATGATGATTATGAGTTGCTATAAATTGTGCATGAAAAGTTACTTGTATGAGATAATAGAGCTTGAAGGCCATTTTGGCTGAAATGTGTTTGATTGTGTCCAAAGATGTGTTTTAAAGCTTTGTAGTGTATGTGGCATGGTGTTTGATTGGTGCTAGAAGTCATGCATAGTATGTGAAAAGTATGTGTTAGAGATTTGTGAAGTTGGGAGTTTGAACTCTTAGTTAAAGCTTTGTTGCGAGCACGACAAGGGTCATGAGCACGACAGAGTGCTCCGTAGATAAGGGTTTGCTGGATCGTGTTCTGTCGCGAGAGCGACAGAAGTGTTTTGGGTGCTCTGTTGCGTGTGCAAGCTGTGCCGCAAGCGTGACAGAAGGTATACCAGTGGCCTGTCGTGAGCGTGACCTAGTTGTAACTCATGAATGTAAGTTAAATGTTCTCTTTGTGTGAAATTGTGATATTAGATTACGAGTGACTATGCATATAGAAGTTTAAATATGTTAACATACGTGAGATTACGAAGAATTATGCATAATGAGTTTTGATATGTTTAGTGAGCAATATGAATAAGAGATATTCATGTATACTACATGAACAAGTAGTATAAATATGAGCATGATAAATAGATATTATTTTGCATGAATGATAAACAAACATGTATGTGCGCTCGTGACTGCAAAGATAATGTATGATTTGAGTTATAGTTCAAGATAGGTACTTGAGTGAATGTTAAGTATATGGCATAGTGAATAGAGTCTATTTGTTGAACCTAAAGATTCATAGTAGTGGATAGATAGGCATGCCTATAAAGGGTTAGAGTTTGCAGCTGCCAGAGTGGCCCCGTTTGGGTCTAGAGTCGGCACCGACGGGTGTCTAGTGTTTGGTATGTTCGGGTATCTAGTTATCTAGTGTTTAGGACCTTGGTCTCCAGTGTTTGTTACTGTTTGTCAATATCTAGTGCACCCGTATCCAGCATCGATGTGAATTCAGGCTATAGCTATTGTATGTTTGTGATTGAATTAAGTAAAGCTATGATAAGTTTATATGCATATGAGTGTACGTGTGATGTAGTGATATGTTATCACTTATAGTATATGATAAATGTTAAAGCTAAAGATTATGTGCATGTCAAGTATATGTAAATGATATAGATGTTTATTAAGGCTATTCTATTATATGATTATGACTGCATAAGTACTGCAATGATATGTTTACATGTATTCAAAATGCACATTAAGAGTAGTGATATACTATCATTTATCATATATGACATTTGCAGGAATTAGAGACTATGTACATGAGAAGGTATATGTAAATGATATAGAGATGTTAATAATGTGCTTAATGTGTAGGATTGCTAATGAATGTTATTATGTGATAAGCATGATTATTGATATGCATATTGTGTAATGTTTGTGACTTCGTTAGAAGTCTATTGCTTTTGTTTATCCCCACTAAACTTTATCGCTTAGCAAGGGTGTTTTCCCGTGTAGGTATGCATGTTCGATTTAGTATAGAGAGTTGTGCATCTACTGGCCACTAGGTGTGAGAAGTGGAGTTTCTTTTTGTATATGATTCTTTTGTATCGATTAGTATAGTGATATACAAAGGATTTTGTATATGTTAAGTTCAAATGCTTTTATGAGTATGTTTATATAATAATTGGAAGGCTGGGCTAATATGTAATCATAATATCTAAAATTTGGTTTACGCATGTTTGACTTGTTTTAATAATGAATGTTCATGTAATATGGAAGAATGACATTACTATATAATATAAGTAACTTAAGTTCATAATGTATGTCTGACTTGTAATAATAGTAATTGATGATATTCCGCTTTTGTATGATTGTGTCGTATGTGTATGCACGCGTGGCACTCCGATATCCTTTGAGGGGGTATTGGGGCATCACATGTTGGCAGGGACCATGCTTGGTTAGACCTAAAATATCATCACCTTTTACTAAAGCTCATGTAATGGCAATAGATGCTTTCCTAGGTGATATGCTCCTTAATACAATGCTTGCTGTCTGGGCTGTCATATATCGAACAAAATCAAATAAGTTAGATGGTTTGTTCATCAAAAGCTATCATGCCCCAGTGGGCCCTTCCTAATTTAATTGAAGTGTTTAAGCCAAAATACATACATATGTGTACTAGATAAGAGGTGTTATGCTGCTGGTTTTTTGCCATGCACCATACGTGTCCAATGGGTTCCCTATTAACCCTTGGATAAAGCTCACCTAGGAAAAAGACTGCACTACCTCATGTGTGGGAGAGACAAGGTTGGAAGGATCTATCTACTCGCATGTGTCTATCTATGCTGCATCAATACGACCATGCACTGCATCACACTCATGTATCATCCTAAAGCCTTGTATTTTATAGCCACCATAGCTTCGTCTAAGTGGTCTAGGGGTCCCGATGCTCGGCTAAGAAGGAATCCATTCTTTGAACTACCGAAATTAGTGTCAGACTAGGGTTCAGATTCACTTTCAGACAGTGGTGAAAAATATTTTTCAAAATTCTTAGCAAAAATGAGTATGGTCAATTTACCAAGAGAAGCTGACATGACCCCGTACAATGATTGCTAAGGATGGAAGAGTTTGAGGCCCGAATGATGGAGATAATAGGGAACCTTATTGCTACTCTAGTGCCGCTTGCTAGGCAATAACCTATTGCTTCTGTTGGGGGACAAGGTGAACAAGAGCCAATTAGACAAGGTCCCCCGCTAGCAGTAGAGCCACCAACAACATAGCCCAGGGGTGCACCACCTATCTAGCAGAGGAGGGTTCATCATCATCCTGACCAGGATTTCTTTGAAGAAGAGCAAGAGGAGCCTGTGGTAATAAAGGGAAAGATGCCCAAGATAGAGGAGATCATCTCGAGGAATATGGAGGAGAGGTTTGAAGCCATGACTCGTATGTTAATGATGGGGAAAGGAATGAACTCGGAGGATAAGGCGGTAGATGGTGAAGATCTAGTACCCTAGAATTTTAAGATGCCCTCGATGGCACCTCAGACCCGACAACATATGTAAAATAGTACTTATTAGTGATAAAGGGTACAACTCTGACCAGAAAGCAGAAGATAGAATATTTTTGCCTGAGCTTAATAGGGCCTATAGTCGATTGGTACCATGGACTGCATAATATATCTAAAGAGGATTGGGACCTACTGACGGAAAAATTTCTTAAGCAATACGATTGCAGTACTAGGATGGAGGTCACTCTAAAAGACCTAGAGCTGCTTTAATAGAAGTTGAGAGAATCATTCCATGAGTACCTTACCAGATGGAGGAATCGGGTCATGGAAATGAAGAGAAAACCTAATACCCCTAATCATATTAGGTTATTCATTAGGAATGCTAGCCCATACTTGAGAGGAGAGTTAAAAATGAAGGGTATAAAGGATTGGGAGTCCCTAAAAGACATAGCCATAGAAGTTGAAGGAGAATACCTAGCAAGGAAGTCCAGCAATGACAATTATACCAGAAGAAATTATGGTAATCAGGGGGCAGGAAAGTTAGCAAGACCCAAAAATGGAAATTGAACTGGAAACATAGTAGATTTAGCAGTTATCAAAACAAACCAAATGGCATTATATCATTATCTTGGGTACTTAAAAGGTTAATGAAAGAAGGTAAGTTATAGCCAATGCCTGCTAAGCCTGCCAGAAGTCAGGGATATCGAGCGAATCAGTATTGTGCCTACCATCAGTATATAGGGCATGACATTAATAAATGTCAAACTCTGAGGAACCAAATTTAGAACCTCACTGATAGCAAATAGATTGCTGATCCAGAGAATTGAAAGAAGAAAGCAAGAGTTGTAAGGGGAATGCGAGACACTAATAAAGAGTCCCAGAAGGTGGCTACAACACCGTAAGAAGTAGGAGATAAGACTTTCCAGTAGATGTGCTTTTTTATATTTGAAATTTTCAATATTGATGTATGCAGTACTATTTATGCTAATTATATTAATGACTTTTTTCTTATGTCTCTCATTATTTCATTATGCATTGCATGATCACAAGCATAAATCATTTATATTTGATATTAACTTAATGAATACTACCTCATTTAATCTCGAGATCCTGTTGGCATCTGATGTTATTCCTGAAGAGAGATAAATCCAAGATTGAAAAGAAAAAAAAAGAAGAAAAAAGGAAAAAAAATGAAGCATAGCCGAGATTGAGAATGATATCCTGGGAATCGCTGAAAGAATTGTTTAGACACACTGCTCCAACCTACTGAAACAACAAGTTGGTCAAATCAAAAGTTGAAAGATATGAACCGACCAGAATGAAGGTAAAGTGAACATCCCAAGTAATGAACATTGAGGAAGCTAATAGGAAACTAATAGCTTTATAATTACTTGGAAAGGCTTGAAGATGCCACGAGGAAAGACTGTAAGACGAGCCATGAGATGACCATCCGAGGTAGCAAAAAATATAATAAATATACAGCCTATTAGAACCAAGTCTCAGATTCCTTTTAACCAATTGAGATGGTTGCCACAAAATAAGTCAAAAAAAAAAAAAAAATAGCCTTTAACCTTCTAAAGCTAAAAGGAGCAAGGCATGAACTCTTCCAGTTAAACTTAAGAGTAGAGTTCATTACTATTTGAAAAAAAAGGAAGTTTGGCTTAACCTTCTAGAAGTGGGACAAGAGCCATTGATGAAAGAAAGGTAACATAACATAAAAATAACTTAGATCAAATGCTCTAGGTTATAGAACCTAAAGTCAGAAATGCTACTAATAAAAATGGCAGACATCTTCTGTAACAACCCGATTTGGCCCTAGTAGAATTTCGGGACTTTTGTTCGCAAATTCAAGGATTTGTGTGTATAAAAGAGTGAGTTTGCATGAAAGCACAGCTGTGCTTTTGGGTAGGACACAGCTGTGTCTTTGTGGGTGTGGTTGATGGGGCTCTTGACACGTGGCATCGTAGGGTGTTAGCACATGGCTGCGTAGGAGTGAGACAAGTGGCAAGAGATATATATGTATTTGATTAAGAGATAATTGAAGGAATTAATAAGGTAAGTGGCATTTAATGGGGAGATTTAATGTTGGATAAGGGATGGCAAAACACAGCTGTGCTTTTGAGTGAACACAGCTGTGCTTTTGGCCAATTAATGGATTTGAATATGGATTGACCAACTGCCCTCCTCATTCCTCTTGTTCACGTTGGTTTCTTTCTTTTCCCTTATTTTGCCTTTCTTTCGTTTCTTCTTCTTCTTTGCACTGTTTTGAGTGATTCATTTGGGTTGGGATGAAGAGAGTGGATTTTTGAGAAGAGGTAAGTAGTACTATTATGATAGCATTAGTCTTCTTCTACTACTTGGTTTCTGTTTTTGATTTAAAGTAAAAAGAAAAGTAACCCAAGTGTTTTTGTGTGGTTTTGGTACAAGCTGGAGACAAAGAGAAGATCAGAACGAGTAGAGAGCTGTGATCGAGTTCCTAGAGGTAGGGATCGAGTGTGATCTTGTTAATTTGCATGTGTTTAGATGAAAAATGTTTGAATAGAGACATGTTGAAATAAAGAGATGCTTGATGAGCTTTAATTAGCTCAAGATGTTCATTTTGATTGCTTACAGTGCTCATGACATGTGTATATATGTTTAAAGTATGTGTATTGATCAAGAGAGTGTGTGTGTAAATGATAGAGTTTGATTTGGCAAATTCTGCTTATTTATCATCTGACCCCTGCGTGATGTTTTTGTCATAAGTATAGTTTTAGACGTCTAAATTGAGTGATTATTGATCCATTAGAACACTGACTTATATATCTATAAATTTTACAGAAATAAGCTGGAGCAAATTCTTGCTCTAAGACCCTGAAAATTAGCCAAAACAGAGGTGTCTCTACCTTGGCCGGGTCATTTGACCAGTTCAGATTGTTTAGATCATATATGATGTTATAGACGTCCAATTGACTTGAAAATTGTCCCATGTGAAAGTTAACATCCTAAATAACAAATGTTAAGAAGAAACTTTTGCCTAAAAATATCGTTTAGATGTTCGTTTAGCCTGACCAAAAATGAGTTGTGAAGCAATCCTGTATCCAAACTTCTGTTTTGCAAAATTTTGGTAGGTCACGGTGGTAACCAAATTCATTACCACCATGACATATGAAAATACTGGACAGAATGCTCATCTTTAGACCTCACGGTGGCAACCAATCCATTACCACCGTGACCATCCCCTGTTATGCATATTTTGAGTGTTTTTCTACCCGAAATGCACCCGAACTTTATGGTAAGTTCCTATAGAATGTCCAACTCATTTCTAACCTTATGGAATGAGTAGGTGAGTGGTTGTCAATTGAAATTATAGGTGATTAAAGCTATATCATAAGAGTGTAATAATGAAATTAAATGTATATATGCTTTTTAATTATTGAACATGATATGCAGGTGACGTTGATCATGTATGATTGAATCATAATGTGTGAAGTCTATGAACATGTAAAATGCATTATGCATTTGATTAGTTAGTAATGTAGAGTGCAAAGATGCATTGATATTATATGGCTACATGCAAGTATATGCATAGGGTATATGTATGCACATGGTTTGCTCCATTAATATGTAAATAGTGTATAATGTTCTTGAATGAACAGTAGAGTATATGCAATGTATCTGATATAGAGTATAGAGTCTTTATGTTTAGCCTGACTGGCCATAGCAGTGGATAGATAAGCATGCTTATAAAGGGATTATCGAGGGCAGCTGCCAAGATTCCGCCCCGTTTGGGCGAAGCGGGTTGACCCCCGAGAATGGTCATTTAATAGAGATAGATGAAAATGTTTTGTGACTTCGGTCTATCAAAAATGTTTTTATAGTGTCCCGTATCCGCAACTAAAGGAAGTCAGGCCTGTTTTGTTAAAGTTGTGTAGTGAACTTGAGATGATTAAAAGCCTTGCTTTGAATAAAAGCTATAGTACATTAAAGTAATGTTTAAGTACATTATAGTTCTGTATACAAGTATATGAATACATGAGTGTGTTTGCATGAATGTGGACATATGATAGTGTATATTTGAATAAATGATATGTACAAGTTGTAGTGTGCATGAACAAGTAAAAGAGTAGATGTTATATACTTGTGAGTTCACTGTTTTGATAATTGAGCATGCAACCTGTATACGTATAAGAGTTATATGCATGAGATAGTTGATTGTGTGATATGAAATGTGTGCTTTATGTGTGACTTCGAAAAGAAGTCCTTTGCATTATTTTCATCCCCACTAAGCGTTATCGCTTAGCACGGATGTTTGCTTCCGTGTAAGTACAGGCTCGGATCAGTGAGCGGGCATCTGCGGATCAAGGCCACTAGGGAGTTTGTTCATCTTTTGTATAAGTTAGAGATAGCATTGGTGATGTTTTGAGTAACATCATTATGTAATAAAAGTAAAAGAATCGCATGTAAATGTATATGTAGAGTTAAATGGAAACAGATGTAATATAAACATGTAAATGTATCTGTAGTTAATATGAAATGCAAGTGGGCCCTAGCGTAGTATTTAATTACTTTTAAATGAATGTGTTTATGCTATCGCTTCCGCTAATGCATGTACATGTATATGTAAGTGTCCGCGTAGCGCCCCGATATTCCTTACCGGGGGTATGGGGGTGTTACATCTTCGCCAGTAATGATGGGAGAAGATTCAAGGTTCAGGCAATTCTAACAAAGTGAAGAAGGTTCCGAAAGAAAAATCAGAGGCTAGCTTGTAACCGATTCTCAACCATTTAGGACTACTTTATAAATTAAGCCACCAAAACTGATAATAAATAAGGTACAGGCTTTTACAGTCAAGGTCTAAATGGGGAGCTCACTATCTCCGCCAGTTTGCATAAGGGTCAAGGTGAAGCCTTGTCAAAAGGAATAGTTGTCATGGTTAACACTGATGAAAGTAAGTTCAAAGGAACAAATAGGTGTTGACGGACTGAAGGAGGTCCCATGGCAAAGGCTAAAAAAAATGAGAGAATAAATGCCCCGCGGGTCTAAAACCGAAAGAAGGGGACCTCGCTAAAATTGGACACCTCGTCAAGGTGAAATCTGAAAAAAGTCATCTTGGGCAAAAATTAGGGGCAAAGAGAAAATGTTCAATCATGAAAACCCGAAAAGGATGATTGATAACAAGAGTTTGATGTTTTCAGGATCCATCTTGAGATTAGATAGGGTTTTGTATTTTTGAGATTAATGCCAAATGATGATCATGTGTAATGAAATCGGACTGGAACATACATATTTACGTAATAATATATTAAGTAGAGTACTTTATCTTGCATACTCAAAATTGTGTAAGTTCTAGCATAAAAAGTAGAGCATTGTTTCTTTTTCACATATACATAATTTACTATATATGGCCTCCATTGCTATCATCATCCTGACGCTTCAGCAGACTCACCCCATTATCGGCTTCAAGCTATTCATACAACACCTTCATGAGGAAAATCGAATCCGTACAGCCGCTGTTTAGAAACTGAAATAATTTTAGCTTCTCTCCCTAAAAAAAAGGCCGTTAGAGATGAAAATTGTGATGCCCGTTATCCTCGAATGGTACGGATATCGGATGCCACTACATTACTGTCTAATCGATACTTATGGCAAATGCGGTAAATTGTTTTTTTCTTTTTAACTTATATAATCATTATCCTTTCAATTTCCATGTCACTATCATTCTCATTTAATCCAACCTAGACATTTCATTTAAGCATCATGTAATTCAATAGTCATCGATAATATTCATTAGGTCAATAATACATAGTACAAATCAATATTGTACTCTTACATATACATGCCGATAACAATTTGTTTATTAGCCATATTAAAATTTGCCAATTAACTTAATTGTTTTATTTACTATTCACTTACTCAAAATTCAGCAGCATAACAGCTACCGCTTAACTAACCCAAAACCTACAATTCACCAAAAACACAACCAAATTTAAGGGCGCAACATTTATAACTTAATATCCACTCACTATCTTGATACAAATCAGTGGGTCATGAGAAGTTAGGTAGAAAGATGTCAGTTACTGAAGTTGGAGTTTCAGCTCTATCTAGTAGGGGAAGTGCCTCGATGATATGTGAACACTGTGGAAAGACCCATTCGGGTGTATGTAGGAAGCTCACTGGAGCTTGCTTTAAATATGGTGGTGCTGACCATTTAGTGGCAAAATGTCCCTAAGCACAGGAAAACTTGACTATGCAATCAAGAAGGGAGGATGCACCAAACCTTGGGGGTGAAAGAAGAGGAAGAACTAGAAGTGGAATTGGTCAAGTAGGGCAACGATCGGGTGTTATTTCAGAAATGGTAGAGGGAGCCAATATGCCTACTGGTAGAGTTTGTGCCATGACCTTGGAAGAGGATAAGAGAGATCAAGATGTTTTACCTGTTATGTTACTTAAAGTGATTGTTTATGTCTGATTGAATTAATGTTTTGCATAATGTGTTGTATGGTTAGACTCATAGCATGTATTAGATGGAATTTTAAGGACAAAATTTCTTAAGTGGGAGAGAGTTGTAATGGCCCGTAATTCACCTTAGAAGTATTGAGCATGATTAGGGTAATTAAGTGAGGTTAATTTAGGGTTTATAGTATTTAGACTAAATTGTAATTGAAAAATTAGGACCTAATTGCATGAAATAAAATAGTTTAGTGACCAAAGTGTAATTTTGCATGATTAGTGTTAAGTGGAAGTCAAATAAGTTAAGTAGAGTTAATTAGCTTAATTGAGGGGTGAGTGGAATTACATGTGGCAAGATGGTCTTAGTGGAGTGCCAAGTGTTAAGATTGTCTTGTGACACCTAGCGATTGCATGCCGATGAACCCTCGCTGGATTAACACTATCTGTCGTCTCACCTATTTCGTCGCTCTGATCAGACTCCATCTAAACTCTACATAAGACAACATCTGCATTAGGCTACGACTCTAGTTAGATTCACACATTTCTAAACACCTTATAGTCCAGAACCATCTACCTAAACTCTGATGCCACAACTTGTAACACTCCAATACCCCTCAGGAGGAATATCAGAATACTACACACACAAACACATACATTCATGCCAATAATTAAAGCAGAAGCTTATAAAATAGAATATAACCGAAAGGATTTAGGAACAACATATATACTTACATTTCAGAACTTATAAAGTATACATATAAAAAATCATTACATTATCAAATTTCAGAATTACATGGCTTTTTCCATACTTATACAAAACACTATACAAGAGTCCTATACAAAAAGAATACTATATATTCAAACAAAAAAAAACCCTTTAAAATCAAAGCTCCTAGTGGCCAGCAGATGGGGACTCATGCTCAGAACGGAACCTACAAACCTACACGAAAACAAAACATCCATGCTATAACACTTAGTGGGGATGAACAGAAGCAAAGGACTTCCAATGAAGTCGCAAATAAAAATATGGATTATATAATCAAAGTCACTTCCCACAATCAAAGGTAATAAACATAATATCAGCAACAATATCAATAGCACAACTAATACATTTACCTTTACCTTTCATGTTCATATCACTCATGTACATTCTCACCTTATATAACACATGCTTTAATCATAACATTATCATGTACACCTGCTAAAGCATGGTCTTATCACAAGCATTAACATGAATGCTCAAACAATCAATTATTCACTAAAGCAATAGCTTAACAAATCATAAAACCAAAAGATAGAAAAGAGCCTGAACTTTCATAAATTGTGGATACGGGTACTGAAGATACTGATTGGACACAGTATCTGAACACACAAAAGACATAATTTTCAAATTATACTTACACCCAAAGGTAACAGAAGAGACCAAAATCTCTAAACAAAAGACCCATACAAGTCTGCAGAGCAGCTGAGCAAAACCCTTTATAAGCATGTGTAGACACCGGGTCCCGAGGCAGCTCAGATCAGAGTTACCCAATAATGAAATTAATTGATGCCTGTTTATAGGCAAAAAAAAAGGATGGAAGTGATAGTTTTCTTGTCAAATAGTTTATTTTTAAAAATAAATAAAATTATTTTAAAATTAAAAAAATAGAATAAAATGAATTTGAAAATTATAGTGTTTTAGCAAAAATTTTATTTTTAAAAGTTTTGAAATTCTTTATTGCTTTGTTTACTACTTTATCTGCATTTTATTTTTAATGCATAACTGCGTGACAAGAGAGGTGAAATTTTTAAAATTAAAAATTCATTTATAATTAACTAAGGCAATAATAACAGTAAAGTTTTGAATCTTTCTCTAGTTTAAACCCTCGAGGTTAGACGAACTTTTCCAATTTCTTGTAAATTGGGTGGTGACTCCAAAATACATCAAAGGTTCCTAAAAGGTTTTATGGGATTAGATGATCTTTTTAGTTTTTTTATTGGAAGGAGGTGTTGTAATAGCCCCCAATACCGGGTTGGTTGAAAATAATACTTTCCGATAGTGAATAGTGATTTCGAGGAGAATAGTAATTTTTGGAATAAATAAATAAATAAATAAATATATATGTATATATATATATATATATATATATATATATATATATATATCATTGGATAGAGCTCGTCAATACGAGTCCGTAGGAGCAAATTTTAGGTCAATCGGAGTTCAAACGAGTCCGGAATGGTCAAAACAGTGAAAAAGGGCAATTCTGGAATCTGGCGCGACAGACGGGCGTCTATGGTGATAGACGGGAGTCGGTGGACTTAGGGACAGGCTTCCCGTCTGTGTAGGGATGGCCAGCCCGTTTGTGGAGCCTTCAGATGGGTCAAATCAGCCCGGTTCGACCGATTTTGACCCAAAACTTGACCGGACCATAACTTGAGCTACAGACTTCAGAAAAATATTCTAAAAATATGTGCACTCTCGTATTGATAAATAGAATCCATTATAAAGAAATTATAGTTTTGATGACTTTGAGAATTTAGCTATCGGACAGATAAATTATTACCAGACCGGAGAATAGCCTCCGATTGAGCCGAAAATATTCATGGAGTTTAATGAATATATTTTGAGTGTCATGAAGTAATTTGTATGAGGAATTAAGCTTTTTAAATAAGAAAAAAAATGATTTTGTTTTAAATAGTATTCAATTGATCGGAGGTTTGACCGAGGCTTTGAAAATAGCAAATGATGTCCAAAATTGATGAAAATTTGAAGATTTATTCTAGATAATATTTATGAATTTTTGATAGTAAAAATGAAATTTTTTTTGAGGACTTTAAAATTTAATGACCAGATTGATTTGATTGAATCGGACTGTAAACGAACTCGGATTGAGGTAAAATTTTGTGTACAACCTAGTTTTGATGTGATGTGAATTATGAAATTTTATTTGAGTGATTTTGGAGTTAGAAAGTGAGAGAATTAATTTAAGTTGGCACAAAGAAATGGATAATTATCAATTTATGACTTGCACCTACTCTCACCTACCCCATAAATGCCCAAAATCTATAGAATCAAGTGATATTCACGTTTCTCTTCCCTCTTTGTTTGCTCTTCAAAACCGTGGCCTTGTTCTTCTTTTCCTCTCTCTTTTTCTTTCATTTTCTTTATAATTTGCTTGATTACTCCTTTGATTCAAGCAATTTAAAGTGAATCCAGCCCCTCCTTGTGATCATAGCAACATCTAGTGTTTTATTTTTGGGTTAAAAGCAAGGAAAATCATGGATTTGAGGTTATGTCTTCAAAAGGAGGTAAGAGGATTTGATGGCTTTAATTTGATTTAATAGTTTCCTTGAGTAGTCTAGGATGTGTAGAGTGTGTTTATGAGGTTTGATTTGATAAAATAAAGAAATTGATGGATGTTTTGTTGTGAGGTATATTCGGCCATGGAGAAGAATCAAAAGGAAAAAGGAGTTTTCCAAGGGTAAAGCTAAGAAAAAGGAAGCTTGAGGAGAGTTAAGCATGAAATTAAGGTTTGTGATTACGAAATCCAAGTATTTCCATTTGAAAATTTGGGGTTTTATATTAATGTGAATTGTGATTTTTGTGTAAATGTATGTATAATTGAAATTGAGATGATAATTGAGGTTGAAGAAGTTGAGTAAGTGTATGGGAATGATTAAATTAGAAGAAAAGTAATTGTAGGTTTGGTGCTAATAAGACATCATGGTATGTATAGGTATAATTTTTATATACCTACTAAATTAGTGTGATTAAAAGGCATATAAATGTGAATTGGGGTTCAAATTAGTGAATTAAGTGTTAAATGCATGAAAAATAAATGTTAAGGTAAGAATCTAGTGGTGACCGAATGGGTTAGTAAGGAAAAAGGGATAATTTTATGATATTTATTTGATAATGGAGTGATAAAATGAATAGATGAGTAATTAGATATGGAAAAGAAGATTTAATGAAAAGAATGATACGAAAAATTGAATAATTGACATAATGAACCAAAGATGAAATTTGTGTACTTAATGATAATTAAATCATAAGATGAATATGAGTATAAATTGGAAGTATAAGTACTTAATTGTAATTAAGTGAATGAAATTGGATAATTTGAAGTTAATTTCCCATTATATCCACGGTGGGAAATACTGTGAAAAGATTGAAGTAATTGAATCTATAAGTATATTCAGAATTGTTTGTGATTAAATGAATAATTGAAGCATAATTAAAAAGAAAGAATGTGCGGCTTTGGAGTACTTTCATGACCATTTAATGCCCAAAGTATACTTATTATGTAAAATAAGTATAAGATGAATTTCATTGAATTGATGAGATAATTCATTTATTGTACAACATTGATGAGTATGTTGTATAAATGATAAAATGAAATGAAAATGAACTGTGAATGTAAGTGAATATGATAAAATCTGAAAAGTGGATCTGAAAGTCTGTTTTGCAAGTTATGGCCCTTAGTAGTGTCTGGTAGTGATCTAGTTCAGGATATAGTGGCTAGCAATAGCGATTCTGCACTGTACTGTTGTGGAGCATGATGACTCCACTAGGTAGGCCAATGAGGGACTACCATACTGATGACTGATATACTGTTTACTGATGTACTGTTTACTGTTACTGTAAAGTGATTCCTTCGGGGTCACTCTATTATGTTCTATTGTGGACCACGAGATCCACACCCTATTTATCCGGCTCGTAGATTTCTACCGGAGTGACACTAGGGGTATAATGGTAATTGAAATGAAAAAAAAGAAGAATAAAAGTGACAAGAAAGAGTAATAGTGCAATGAAAATGAATGTTTAAATTAAAAAGAGTAATTAAATAAAAAGAATGAAGAGTTTGGGATAAAAAGGTAATTTACCCAAACATAACTCAGATGGGTCATGATGATGTTAATGACCTGAAAATGTAATAAGTATAGTGAACATGAAAATTTAAGTGAAAAATGACTTATGTGAAAGAGTTCAACGACCAAAACGTGATTTTATTGCAAAAACAATTAGTCGTGAGGCTAATTGGTAAATTGTAAGTTAAAGAGTGAATAAATGTGAAAATGTGATAAGCAAATGGCAAAATTAGAAGTAAACGTCAAATGAAGGATCAAAGTGTAAATTGCCAAAAGTAGGGCAAAACCATAATTAAATGTAAAATCATATTAGTAAATGATATGTAAATGAAAAGTGGAATTAAAATGACAGTCTCCCAAAGAATTCAAAGTTTAGGGACTAATATGTAATTTGTAGGTCAAGTAGTGATTTAAAATCAAAAGAAAAATAATCTAGTGACAATTCCGTAAGTAATGTCAAAAGAAGAGCAAAAACGTAATTTGTCCTAAAAGTGATAAAATAAAGGTTAAATAGTGATTTTGTACTTGAAATAATAAGTAAAATTAATAATAATGATAAAATTAATGATTAATGAAATTAAATGTGATGTGAAGACTTAATATGAATTAATATGTCAATTGGACATAAAAATGACAAGTGGGAGACTAAGCTGTAAATTTACATGTATAAAATGTATAGGAGTGTTAAAGGAATAGTATGATTGTGAAAAGAATAAAGGATAGTGATATGAGGTAAAATGAGGGAAATAATGAGCTAATAAGAACTAAATGAAAGTTTGAGGACTAAATGGTAATATGGAAATTTAGATGCTATTAAGAAAATAACTGTGATATTTGTAAGTAAATGCAATTGGAGTGGAAGAATAGTGATTAGTTATATGAAAGAGATCAGAGATAGGTATTGAGCCAGCAGGGTTTAAATGATAAATTGCCGATGAGAAGGGCAAATAAAGGATGATAACGAAAAAAAGACACTAAGTGAAAGCGCAATGTGTGATTTAGATGATAATAACAAATTGATTAAACATAGTGATGTTTGTGCAAGTGTGCATTTGTTGGTATTGGAAATTATTAGATTCGTAATCACTACTGAGCATATTTAATGCTCAGCGCGTAGTTTGTTTGACTGCGTGTAGGTACTCAGTAAGGCATCTGTGAAGCAGACACAACACCTGCTTAGAAATCGGACCGGACCATTGGATTAAAGTTAAGATAGTATGTTATGTTTACTATTATTAGAATAATAGGTAAATGTTATTGTATTGATTTGGAATGTATAACAAGTTATAATTGTTGTGCCCCTGAGTTGGGCTGTGTATTGTTTGAATTGCAGGTTTTGGGTAGCTAACATTATAGTCGTTATGCTGCCCAATTTTTTATTAAAAGAATAGTATTAGTGGCATGTATATGTATAATGGTTTAGCTTTGATTATGTAATGTGTAATATAGAGGTGTTAAATGTCATGGATGTTGATGAATGATTTGATAAGTTTATAAGTAAAAAGGAAAAAAAAAATTTTACCGCATTTGTCATAAGCATCGATTCGATCGTAGTGCGTGACACCCGATATCCGTACCAATTGTGGGTATGGGGTGTTACAAGTGTCCAAAATATCTCATGATTGCCCAAGATCAAAAGACGCGAACCCTCTCGGGGCCCTAAAGGCGGGTTCTCGGGAACAGGTCGGGTCCGGCGTGCGTCACAGTGGGGACTCCACTGGGAATCTTGAAACTTTGATCCGAAACTATCTTGGTTAATAATATAATTGGATTTTTTATAAATTAAAATTCTACCTCTTTTCAAAAAATTGCATTGCATCCATGCTAAAGCCTTAGAATTATGCTAGTTTTGGTCCCTCTTCTTAAACCCAGTGCATTCCCGAGGTACAACCTCCCTACGTTCACTCACTGTGGGGAAGTGTTAGGGATAATCACCAGCCCAAGCCTCGTACCTTATGGTATATCAAATGGAGACCCAATCGGTCGTTATGCTCGTGATGAGCTAGACCTGTTGGCAGGAACCATGCTTGGGTAGCCCTAAAGTATCACCACCTTTGACCAAAGCTCATGTAATGTCCACTAGGTGAAATATACCATAATACCGTGCTTGCTATGTGGGCCGTTATATATTGGATAAAATCAGCTAAATTAAATGGTCCTTCTCTCAAAGGCATTCATGCCCTAGTGGGCCCATCTTAATTTAATTGAAGTATTTAAATACATAATGGCCAAAAACCCATACGTATGTACATTAGGCAAGAGATATTATGCTGTCGGTTGTCCATCGTGCACCATTTGCGTCCAATGGGTTCCCTGTTAACCTTGGGATAAAGCCTACCTAGGAAAGAGACCAATTGACCTTGTGTGCGAAAGTTAAAAGGTTGGAAGGATATATTAGCTTGCATGTGGTTGTAGATGTTGCATTGCATATTCATGCATTACGTGTCATTCATGCATATAAAAACATAAGAAGACATAAAAGATTAGTTTCCTTCGTGTGTGTATATGTCCTTTTGTGTACATATTATTTTCACATATACATATCACCCTGTGTATAATTTTTTCTATGCATCACATGTGTCATTGTAATTCCTTGATCTTCCAATCATTGAGGATCATTCGCATAGCACGATCATGCAGTACATGTCATTCATGCATCATTTTAACTCCTTGATTTTTCAGCCATTGTAGACCATTTGCCTAAGTGGTTTTGGGGTTCCGACAGTCATATAATTAGAAGACCTTTTGTCTGAGGCCGGGACAAGGATTAAGGGCAATTAATAGACATTCAAATATTCAAAAATGGCCAATTCTTCACAACAGACTAAAGAGACTCCTGCCCTAATAGCCTAAGAGATAGATGGAAGATTTGAAGAGCTTGAAAAGAGATTATTTTCCATGGTTAAGGAAAGAATGGACGCCATGGCGCTCATTCTTCAAGCCCAGCTTATGACGACTGCTCTTAACCAAGTTGAACCGACCACAGTCCGAAAGGCCTATACAATGACGGCTGCAGTGCGTCCATTTCCTTTTGAGGCCAGAGGCAAGGAGCCACTTGATTCACTAGTTGAGCAAGGAGGAAATAGGAGGCCTACTCTAGAATATAACATTGTGCCTGAAAAGGGTGGAGATCCAGTGAGGATGCATGCTCTTAAAAATGAAAGCTCAAGTATCCATACCAACAGTAAAGGCAATATTAAGAGGGTAGAAGCACCAACCATGAAAATGAATCAAAGGCATTATTTTAATTTGGGCAGATCCTTGTCTTGGGTTCTTAGGAAGTTAATAAAGGAAGGTAAGCTATAGCCACTGCCTGCTAAGCCCACCAGAAACCAAGGACATCCCAATCATAAAGGGGATAAGTATTTTGCCTTCCACCAGCACATTGGGCATTCACAGACGATTGTAAGACATTGAGACATGCTATTCAAGATTTGGTTGATTCCAAACAGATCTCTAAACCAAAAAGGTAAAAGATAAAGAATAAGGCAGATTAAATGCCTAAGTGGCAAAAGAAGACGGTTCCTAAGGATGATAATGAACCATCGACCACAACATCTGTGCTAGTGAAAGCAGGAAAAAGATAGCTATTTAGATGTTCTTTTTGTTCTGGAACTATTTGATAATGACATTTTTAAGTTCTAGCTTTTATTAAATAAAATGAATGGTTTTGCTTATTTGGTGATATTTCTCGTGATTTCACTATGCATAATCATGACACATTCATATTTGACACTAATTCAATTGATGCCATTTCATATAATCTCAGAACTTTAGAAAACCCAAAGAAAATCTTGACAACATGTAATAAAACTCCTAAAAAGAGATTAAAGTTTGAGAGAATCTAAGAAAAGAGATAGATAAAAAATATCTTTGCCTGGACCTATGAAGACATGCCAAGAGATGATCGTGAGGTCGCCGGACATGCTATGCCAACATATCCCAATCACGGACCAGTCAAGTAAAAATTCAGAAGACTTAGGCCAGAAGGGGCAGAAAAGGTTAGAAGGAGAGATTCTCAAGCAAAAATGGGGCCAAGTTTCTTATCGAAGTGCAATGCTTGACTTGCTTTGTCACACCCCGTTTGCCCCCTAGTCGATCGAGCAATATGTATGTATGTGCATTTGCATGGTTTTGGCATATCATAGGGGTATTTTGGTATATATGCATATTTTGTGGGTTGTTCCTGTGTGGTGGTGCATATAGAAATAAGGTGTCCATAAGTGGAGTTAGGATCACATGCATGTGAGCATATTATTATGTGTGTATATTAGATGAGATTGCATTGTGTGTGTTGCTCATACATGTGTAGGGTGCATTATTGGAGTGTTTCATTGGGTGTGTGTGTGTGTGTGCATCTAGTGTGTGAGTGAGTGGTTCCCACCACCAAGATTGTAACAAGTGGAGGGTGAGAAAAGAAAGAGAAAGAAGAAAAGGGGAAACTCAGAATTTGGGTTCCATTTCCCCGTTCCCTCTTCTTCCTCCTCCTTCTTCTTCTTCTTCTTCGTTTCCGCTAGCCAACATTCCCTTGGTCCAAGCTTGTGTGGTGGAGATTGGTCACTAATTGTGTTATTTTGGTAAGCTTCTCTTCATTTTCTGTTCTGATTTTCAAGTTCCCTTCTCTTCTTCATCTTCTTTGTTTAGGGTTTTGATTAGGGTTGCTTTGGTGTGTGTTTCAATGTTTTGGGTGTTTAGCTGAGCTTGCAAGAGATCCTAAAGGCAAGGAAGTTACTGGATCTAGTGGAACCAAGTGATAGAGCTTCTAATTTTGAGGCTTGGAAAATTTCTTGTTTTGTATGTAAATATGTTCATGTATGTGTTTTTAGTGATTTCTGGAAATTTGTTAATGTTCTTGATGTTTTTATTAGTCATTATGCTATGGGTTTTGGTTCTCTTTGTTTATAAAACCTTGATTGTGAATTTTTGAACCAAAGATGAGATTGTTGGAAGTGTGGTATGAATAGTGTTGAGTTTGATTATGCAAATTGATGTTGGTCTTGGAATTCATGAGTGGGTTTTGGCAATGGCATGATTTATTGATGCTTGAATGGTTTAATATTGTTATTGGAGTGAGGATATGTTGTTTGATGTGAGAGTTGTGGGGATTTTTGGCTTGAAAATCTGGAAATTTGCCTTTAGGAATCGCATTTGGGCGTGGGTCACGGTGGCAACCTATTTAGTTACCACCGTGAGGCATGAACCAGATGCATTCTGCCTAGAGTCTGAACATGTCACGGTGGCAACCAATCTGGTCACCACCGTGAGGTGTCCAGACCTTAGATTCTATTCTGGGCTGTGGGTATGTCATGGTGGCAACCTATTTAGTTACCACCGTGAGGTACCCAAAGGTGCTTTCTGTTTTTGGGGTCTAGGTATGTCACGATGGCAACCTATTTAGTTACCACCGTGAGGTACCCCAGACTTGCATTCTGCTGAAATCCTTGGTATGTCACGGTGGCAACCAATTTGATTACCACCGTGACCTACCCTGTTTTTGCAATAAAATCCTATTTAGTTCACATGACTTAGGGAAGTTTAATTATGGATTTTTGCACTCTTTGTCACTTAATATGAGCTGTATACTGGTAAGATGGTTGATGTTTACATGTACGGGTTAATCAAGGTATGTGAATCCGATGTTATTATAATTGAACTGTGGACGTTAATTGTATGACTTTAGCCTGCAAGAGTCAGTCTAGTGGATAGTTAGGCATGCCTAATAGAGTCTTATAGCTACAGCCTCTGTTCTGTTTGGACCCCAATCAGGTCCCGTTTGGTTCCTCGCGAACCCTCTAATGTGTTTGGATCTTGTTTAAGGTCCCTCAATAAAACGTTTTACAAATGATAAAGTAATTTGGTTTTCGATTCGTACTCGTAAGGACTGTCGGTAATCGGCTCATACCCGTAAAGTACTGTCTGTTCACTCATTATCCGCTACCTTGAGTCGGCAGGTGTTTATTGTTTTGATTTGCCTTGATATTTATGAGAATGTATTATCCGAATATGTTTATTAATGAGATAATATGAAGGCAGTTATATTTTACCGAAAGTATGACTCTATATGTTTACATGTTCATATGTTCATAGTCTTATCTAATGTGTATTTCTTATTATGCCATCTGTATGTGCTTGCTTGACGACCATTGTGAATGGCCATCCATTTGATTTACGTGTGTTTCCCCAGTAAGCGTTTATCGCTTAGCATGGTGTGTTTACCCTTGCAGGTGCGGAAGGAGTTTGCTTTGGGAGAGTCATCGCAGCCAGGCCAACACAGCTGGGTCTTTAGTGTAGGGCTTAATTTTGTATCTTGATGATTCTTTTTGTATAGAACTCTCTTACATCAGTTTTGTAATAGCTTCCGCTTATGTACTTGTATTTTGGGATTTGTAATTATCTGTTGTATCTCTTGGTTGATCAAACAGTAATATAATGCTCCCGTTATATTAATGCATGATCAGCCTTAGTTCTTATGTTTCGCAAAAAGTTTTTGATTGCCCCGTATTTATGTATGTTTATCTTTGATTGAATTTATATATATATATATATGCTTTGTGCGTTTGCACCCTGACTCGTACGACATCTTACTCCTCATGGGATGGGATCGCCTAAGTACGGGTAAGGGGTGTTACAGGCTTGGTCAACATTTTTCCCAATAGTTAAGAAGAGAAGTGCATATATGTGTGAGCTATCAGGATTTGAATAAAGTTTATCCACAATATATATGTATATATATATATACATACAAAAAAAAGGAGAAGGAAAAGAATTGATGTGTAGATATGGCCAAAAACTATTGACATGGGGCAAAGGAAAGTCATCCTTGGGGCAAGTTTTGTTCAAATACTGTTGATGTACATATACCCGTACTTTGCCCTTCTTATTGGCTACTGTAAAGGACCAAAAGACTGATCCGCAAAGTAGAGATGTGTGGACGAGGAAAAGCCTAAGAGGGTCATGGAAGAAGTTCGTGCCGAAATCTGTAGAGCCCATATGGAGATGAAATGATGGCGAAAAAGATCATGAGACAAGGATTCTATGGACTTACAATGGATACGGATTGCTCGAGATTGGGGAAAAGACATCATAAGGGAAGTGTTCTCCACAGCTTCCAACGGACATAGGTTCACCATAGTTGGTATCACCTACTTCACCAAGTGGGTAGAATTTGAGTTCTTTAAGAAAGTCAATGCTCGTGATATGGATGACTTCATAAAAAAGGATATGATGTGTCGATATGGTCTTTCGTACCGTGTTGTGTCTAATAATGGGGTGCAGTTTATGGCTAAAGCTAGGAAGGTGCTCCGAAAGTATGGCACTGAGCATCATAAAGCCTCTCCATATCGCCCTAAAGCCAATGGAGCAGTAGAGGCTGCTAACAAGAATGTTAAGAGAAGATCTTGGTCAAGATGTTTCAAAACTACAAGAATTGGGCAGAGAAATCACCTTTTGCACTTTGGGGCTAGAGAACCACCATTAGAACCTCTACAGGAGCCATGCCTTATTCCTTGGCATATGGGGTAGAAATAGTACTGCTGGTTAAAGTAAAGTTCAAATCTTTAAGGGTAGTTAGGGAAGCCCAGATTCTAGGAGCCGATTGGGCACAGCAACAGTTGTGGCAGCAGTTGAACATGTTAGACGAGAACAAGTTGTGAACTTATTATCATAGCCAGATCTATCAGAAAAGAATTGCTCTATCATTTGGAAAGAAAGTTAGAAAGCACACACTGAAAGAGGGGCATTTAGACTCCAGGCAAATGAGACCAGATGTTCCAAGCATACAGGTAAATTTGGGCCAACATGGGAAGGCCCATTTGTTCTTAAGAAGTTATTATCCAAGGGAGTAGCGTTTCTGGCAGATAGTGATGGAAATAATTTCGAAGAACTAATTAGCATCGATAAACGCAAGAAGTTCCATGGCTAAAGACCAAAAATCAAAAGAAGAGAATAAAAGCCCTACGGGTCAAAAACCGAAAAAAGTCATCCTTGCTAAAAATGGGTGCCTCGTTAAGGTGAAAACCGAAAAAAGGCATCCTGGGCAAAAATTAGAGGCTTGAGAGAAAATGTCCAATCAAGAAAACCCGAGAGGGCTTATTGGAAATAGGAGTTTTAATGCTTTCAAGATCTACTCTGAGATTAAATGTAATTTTGCATTTTGAACCTATGTTGAATAGTGATCATGTGTAGAAAAATTATACTGAAATGTGTGCAATTTTGCAGAAAGATAGAAAACAAAGGCAATTCAACTCATGTGTCCATTGTTTTCTAGTTCTTTTATAAAAAGAGAAAAATTGTTCATTATTGAATGCATCTAATCTAAATAGCTATGCTCTGTTACTGCTTTCACCAGCCAGATGCCTAAGTCGATGGGCCTTATTATCAATCGCGGGCTGGGCCCCCACATCTTGTCTGTACTTGTAGAAGCAAAGGGGTAATCTCTGATCAGTGGTATAACAGTCTTTACAAGCGGCTGTGTTCAAATGATATTGTACCTAGAGGTAAAAGTCAAAGTTGAAGGATAGAGGATGCCTCACAACATCTTGAATCCCTCCAAACTGTCAAGCACA
Organism: Excoecaria cochinchinensis; assembly: GCA_947683425.1. NCBI lineage: Eukaryota > Viridiplantae > Streptophyta > Magnoliopsida > Malpighiales > Euphorbiaceae > Excoecaria > Excoecaria cochinchinensis. The sequence continues at coordinate 1,635,627 of CANTUQ010000158.1, forward strand.
ACGGGCGGTAATGTAGAAGATATCCTTAGGAGTCCCAACATAAGGGAGGAACTAGGGGCGCATAAAGCTGATATCCTTATCTGCCAGCTCGCTCAATCTAGCAGCACCTTTGTCGAGAGATGTAAATGAATATAGCCGCTACCGGGGAAGAAAATGCCTCAATGGATAAATACTGATCACCCTAGGAGGTGACCCCAATAGTAGCCTTCACTTCTATTGAAGCCACACTTAAAAAAAAGGCTGTTAGAGATGAAAACCGTAACTGTCTCTCTAAGCAAAAGTTAGGCCAAAGGGCAGGGTGAAAACCTAGAAACAGGCAGTCTATCCTACAAAAAATGAAATGAATAAAAGCCACTGGATTGGGTTGGGTCCATTCCAAGCAAAAATTAGGCAAAGAGTTGTGAGAAAATCCCCAAAGGACACATTTCCCATAAAGAAAAGCTAGTGTGAAAGTCGACAAGGGACGCATTACCTTTAAAATAATGACTTCAATGCTTAGAGCGATAAGGCAGTATTACTTCAGATGATCTCCCTTCAGGCTGATAATGCATAATTCAGGACATGAGTCAGAATCCTGGGCGTATGCTCATTGACCGGGGGGCAAAGATGCACACCTGACGGTTCTCTCTGAAAGGTTTACAGGTCAGAGTCCCTAAGCCAAGGTGACATTTCTATATCCTCAGGGGGGCATCATACAATGCAAGCGGCCAAGCCGTATCCTCAATGAATCCCTTAACCACCCAAGACATGGTCTGTCCATTTTTGCAGACAATTCTTTAACAAACATCTGCATATGACCTTTTACACATGTATGCACAATCTATTGTATATGTTCCTGTGCACATAGCTTTGCAGGAAAAGTTTAAATGAAGGCTGCACATGCAAAAGCTAGTCAAGGACAGCTTCAACTCAACATTGACATTCACCCGAGCAAGGCGATCAAGTCAAGATCAATTCCTCTTAAGATGAAAATTTCCAAGTCCTCTGAGGAGGCAGATCTCAAAGTCCTCTGAGGAGGCAGATCTCAAAGTCCTCTGAGGAGGCAAATTTCCAAGTCCTCTAAGGAGGCATATTCACAAAGTCATCTTAAGAGGTAAATTCCCAAGTCCTCTGAGGAGGCAAATCTCAAAATCCACTGAGGAGGCAAATTTCCAGGTCTTTTGAGGAGGCAAATTTCCAATGTTCTCTGAGGAGGACATTTCCCGCATTTTGAGGACATTTCCCACATTTTGTAGTCTATTTAACGGCTCGGTGCAGTCCTCTGAGGAGGACATTTTCCGCATTTTGTAGTCTATTTAATGGCTCGGTGCAGTCCTCTGAGGAGGACATTTCCTGCACTTTGTAGTCTTGTTAGCGACTTGGTGCAGTCCTCTAAGGAGGACATTTCTTGCGTTTTGCGAGTCTAGAGTAGACTTGGCACATCACCATCTGAGGATGGCCCCTGCACTTTGTAGTCTTGTCAGCGACTCGGTGCAGTCCTCTGAGGGGGACATTTCTCGCGTTTTGTAGTCTTGTCAGAGACTCGGTGCAATCTAGGAGGATGATAATCATTTTGTAGCCTATTTAATGGCTCAATGATATTCAAGAAAGGCCGCACTTTGTAGTCTTGGTAGCGACTTGGTGCGATCCAGAAAGATAACATTCATGATTCAAATCACAATACTTTTCTCCAGGGAGCAGCCATTTCTTCAGGAGGCTGCCTCAGGTACGCGTCTCTTTCTTTCCCTTTTTAGAATTTTGGCTCACCTAGGCACCCATTCATTAACCTTTCCAAAATTGGGGGCAATTATAGACATCGGGTCCCGAGACAGCCCAGATCAGAGTTCCCCGATGATGAAATTAATTGATGCCTATTTTTAGGTAAAAAGAAGGATGGAAGTGATAGTTTTCTTGTCAAATAGTTTGTTTTTTAAAATAAATAAAATTATTTTAAAATTGAAAAAAATAGAATAAAATGAATTTGAAAAATATAGTGTTTTAGCCAAAATTTTATTTTCAAAAGTTTTGAAAAAAATAATCGGACGTCGCGCGTCAGTAGCACCCAGCGTCCACCCGACGCCCCCATGTGCGTTTTTTGGCCAAATTTATTTTTTTCTTCCATATTTTTTTGTAGAATTTAATTTTTAAAATATTTTTGTCTTTTAACCTTTAAAATCCTTCAGTTTTTTTTTTGTTAATGGGAAATAAATTATTTTAATTTTTTTAAAAAATATGATTTTTAGGAGGTATAAAATAATTTTTGGAGAGAGAATTTGGGGGGGTAGGGGCGGGTGGGGGATTTTTCTTAAGAAAATTTTTGTTCTTCTTCTTATTCTTCAAGAACAAATTCTCCAAATATTTTAATTTTATTTTCTAAATTAATTCTTGAGACAAAGAGAACAATTTTTTGTTATTGGAAAATTTCTTCTTCTTTTTTAACAATTTTTCCTTGAGACAAAAAAATTAATTTTTTTTTCTTGAGATAAAAAATTTTCTTCTATATTTTATTTTTTCTAATCTTATTTTTGCAAAATCGAGATAAGAAAATTGATCATCTACTTTCATTCATCAAATCAAATTCTGAGGGTAAATATTATGGGTTCAATTTTTAATTTAATTTTTGTTATAATTTTTATTTATAATTAATTAGCAACCATGTAGATTTTTAAACCTATTGTTGCTTTTTTTATTTTTTATTTTTTGTGTTTATGTGATTTAGTCATAAATTTAATATTTTTAGCATGTTTTGTTTTATTCTTGTTTATATATTTGATTGTTCATCTTTTGTTGTTGTTGTTGTTGTTATTATTATTATTATTATTATTATTATTATTATCAGAGTTATTATTATTATTATTATTATTATTATTATTATTATTATTATTATTATTTATTATTATTATTATTATTATTATTATTATTATTATTATTATTATTATTACTTGTTTATTATTTGTTTATTATTATTATTATTGTTATTATTGTTGTTATCATTATTAATATTTACATGTATGTTGAATTTTTAATATGTTTATTTATTTTATTATATCATTTAATTAGTTTTGTCACTCATAATGCATTTTATGTTATATATTTTAATTCATTTTCATAGGTTATATGTTTAAATTCATTTTTATTACTAACATCAATTTTATTTGTATTTTTTTTTATTTCAATACTTATTTTTTATATGTGAGCTTTTTCAATGGCAAGTGGGAGACCATGGAGATTTGAAGATACCATTTTGGTGGAATTTGTCCTTTTTAGCATTTTTTTTATTTTATTTTTAATCATTTTTTTTATTTGTTTTTATTATGTAATATGCAATAAATTTTATTTATTTTTATGCGCGTTAATTAAAAATCACAAAAAAGTTTTATATTAATAAATTGGGATTTTTTTAATAAAATGGGACAAATGTCCTAATTTCAACCAATAAAAACTCACTTTAAGAAAGAAGAGTTAATTTTCTCAAAAATAGAATCACTCATCCCGTTTTTCCTAATAATGCATAAAAACAACTCTTCAATTTTCTAAGTAAATATGAAGGAACCAATGTTCCAATCTTAAATAATATCCCGATTTATGAATGATTATGTATTTACTTTGAGTTTTATTATTTATATTTTATTTGATTTTATTTGGGGATTTATTTGGGGATTGTATTTTTTGTCCAAAATTTTTAGCCTTTTTATTTTGGGGGATTGTATTTTGTCCCAATTTTTATATTTCTTTAGTTTGCTTTCTTTATCGGTTTCTTTACTGCTTTCTTTTTAATGTATGGCCGCATGAGAAGAGAGGTGAAATTTTTAAAATTAAAAATCCATTTATAATTAACCAAGAAATTAATATGAGTAAAATTCCAAATCTTTATTTGGTTTAGACCCCCGAGGTTAGATGAATTTTTTCAATTTCTTGTAAATTTGGTGGCGACTCCAAAATACCTCAACGATGCCTAAAAGGCTTCACGGGATTAGATGGCATTTCCAGTGTTCTATTGGAATGAGGTGTCCAAAATATCTCATAATTGCCCAAGATCAAAAGATGCGAACGCTCTCGGGGCCTCGGGTCGGGTCCGGCACGCGTTACAGCATGCTTATCTATCCACTACCTTCACTATTCAGGCTTACATACCACTCTAATCTCTATAACACATATTCACGTATCCAAACCAATCACATTTCACTCAATTCATGTACGTGCTAAACAATCCAATAAATATATATAATTCATACTAGTAAATAATACCTATGATTTATAATATGCATGTTCAAATATATTCATATAGTTCACCATATAAGTACACATACCATTATGATTCAATCATATATCATTAACATCACATGCTATATCATGTTCAATAATTAAAAAGCATGTATACATTTAATTCCTTTATTAAACTACTATGCCATAGCATCATTTACATGTAATTTCAATTGAAAAACATTCATATACTCATCTCATAATGTTAGACATGAGTTGGACAAGCTATAGGAACTTACAGTGAAGTTCGGGTGCATTTTGGGAAGGATAAACACACAAAAATACACAAACTAGAAGGGGGTAAAGGTGGGCAATGATTCATGCCAATCATGGTCACGGTCGCGACATTAGCTTCCATCAAGTGCCCTACGAGGCTACTTTTCATCCCAAACTTGAACCATAAAAACCAACCTCTAAACATCATTTTTAGGCAAAATTTCAGTCTTAACAATTGTTCCCTATGATGTTAAATTTCAAATGGAACAAGTTTCGGGTCATTTAGACTTCTACAAAAATAGATATAAATTAAACAATCTATTCTATACTGTTCCAATGAAGCCGCCAGAATAGAAACACTTATGTTTTGGCCACTTTTAGGACACTTAGAGCCAGAATTAATTCATGGTCATTTTTGGGACTTATATAGGTATGGAAGTCATGAGTATAATGGCATAAAAGCACTTAATTTGGAGTTCTCAAACTCTACATATCACCAAAACATCACACAGAGGTTTGATACAATCTGAGCTGAGTTTCCCCTACAACTAGGGTTCATACATGATCACTTTACTATACTCATGGCAATTCAATTAACACTTCAATACACATCCATTTTACTTTTCAATTATATCAAATATTAATTAACATATACAATTTCTCCAAACTACACAAAAATATTAAAAATGCATCAATTGACATTACATCACAATTCACTACACATGTAAAAATCAAAGGGTACACGATCCCAACCTCTAGAAGTATAATCAAAAACTCCCCCCAAAGTCAGACTTTATCCTTGCCTTTCTCTCTTTTTCTAGCCTCAGCTTCTTGCAATATCTAAATCAAAATAATCTCTTAATCCATTTCTCATCCAAACCAAACACAAAGAAAGGAGTAGAAACAGAAACTCAATCCAAAGACACTTACCTGCTTGACTTAATCCTTATAAATTATTCTTCCATTCAAATCAATGAGCAAAATTCAAACCATAAGCAAAATAAAACTTAAAGAGAGGAGAATGGAAAGAAGAAACTACATGCAAACCCATAGGTACAGAAAATTCCACTAATAAACCTTTATATTGCATGCTACCACCTATATGGAACACTCTCCTGTTGCCACTAAAGCCTCTCCCATGCCAAGTGTCCACTTATAGCAATTTCCTCTGTAAGTCCATGGCAAAACTCACTTAAGTCGTTCCACTAAAAATCTGCTATACAAAATCTTATTTAACTCATTAAGTAAGTCCTTAATTACTCATAATCTCATTCTTAGTCCAATTTTTTTTACCCTATTATACAATTACACAATAAATCCTAATAGGTTATAATTCTAGATGTTACATGACATATCTGAGAGTTATAAATGCAAGTTAGTTGACCTAAATTGTGTGCATTATTGTATTAGATTATGAATGATAAATGTATTTATTTATGTGAATGATAGTACTTGGTTCAAGAATGACTATATGTATGGTTATGATAATTGTAGTATTCATGTGAACATTAAGTAAATAAATTGAAAGCCTATAATTGAGTTGTGGATAGGTAGGTATGCCTATAAGGGTTAGTGTCCGCAGCTGCTAGGGACGGTACCTATTTGGTATCTAGTGATTGAGATTTACATAACTCTAGTGTTAATACTGTTTTCCAGTGTTTAGTGATCGATACCCGAGTGGTATCCAGTGATCCCGTTATCCACTGCTGTATTGATTAAGGCTATATTAGAGGCTACTGTTAAATTGATTGATTATATTATTGTGTTCTATGTCTTGCTTGCAATAATACAATAGTATTTCTGATAGGATTGTATATTAGTGAAATTGATATTGTAAAGTATGGAATATTGAATGTTGACTTATCGTTTAACTATAAAATGTGTTGTTATTATATGTATGGGTTATGACTTTTCTATAGTAGACCTTTTATTTATTTATATCCCCACTGAGCCATAGCTCAGCACGTGTGTTTATCTCCCGTGTAGGTTTTAGCTTGGAAGCAAAGTTTTAAGAGGAATATCTACTAGCCACTAGGAGAGGTCTTCGAGTTTTCTAGTAGGGTTAAATCTTTTGTACTATAAAGTTAATATTTTAATTTTTGTATAACATGAGTATGTAAATGTAAATTATTTATAATCTTGTACTTCTTAATGCAAACTTTTATTTATTAATGTTAATGATAATTTTTAGTTATGTGTTATTTAAATTTACTTTTATTACCTTGGGTAATTATTGTTAATAATTTGAAAGAGTTAGTGTCCGTAACACTCTAGTATCCTCCTAAGGGGTATTCGAATGTTACAAGTTGCGGTATCAAAGCTTAGGTTTAGGCAGTTCTGGACTATAGGATTTATAGTGAATAGGATTGATATGAGTTTGCTTAGAGTGTGGCCATATTGCAGATGATGTTTCTCTTTATTTTGTAAAGTGATAATGGAATCACATCTTAGTGAAGATATAGGTGAAACAATAGGAAGTGTTAACCTAACTCATGCTAATCATATGTATTTGAGCCTCCACCAGCTAGAAATCCACCCTTAGTCCAAAAAAATCCAATATTAATACAAGGGTTAATCCAAATGATAGATAGATTGACTAGCCTTAAGGCTCCTTTAGATGTAATTAGGAAATGAGGAGCGGAGGAGTTTAGAGGAACTTCTATAGATGAGTCAGATATAGAAGATTTTTAGATAGAGAGGACAGAGAGAATATTGCAAGAAATAATTATCCGCAGGAACAGCGAGTGTCATGCGCAGTATCTTTATTGCAAGGTCCAGCGTATGACTGGTGGAAGTTGGTGTTAAAAAATCCTCAATGGCCCGTTAATCTGAGTTGGGATTACTTTATTCAAGAGTTTGGAAAAAGATATGTTACTAAGGCATATAGAGAGGCTAAGTAGAGAGAATTTGCGAGTCTTAAGCAGGGATACTTGACTGTGGCTGACTATGAAAAGGAATTTAGTTGACTTAGTAAGTATGTACCGGATAACATAATGACTAAAGAATTTAAATGTCGATAATTTGAGGAGGGTTTGAATGAAGTAATCAAGGGATTGATAGAAGCAATGACTTCTTTGCAATTGAAAACTATTATCATTTAGAACTAGCAGCCTTAAAGGTGGAAAAGTCTAAGATAGTTCAAAAAAAGAATCAGAAGAGGAAGTTGTAGGATAATGGATATGGATTTATTTCTGGTAAAAGAGGTTGTGAGACTAAAGGTAGTCAAGGTATGTTCAGTGCACCTCAGAAATCAGTGGGTCGTGAGATGTTAGGTAGAAAGACATTGGTTACTAAAGTTAGAGTTCCAGCTCAATTTAGTAAGGGAACTGCCTTGGCGATATGTGAACACTGTGGAAAGATCCATTAGGGTGTACGTGGGAAGCTCACTGGAGCTTGCTTTAAATGTGGTGGTGCTGCCCATTTAGTGGAAAAGTGTCCCCAAGCACAAGAAAACTTGATTGTGCAATTAAGAAGGGAGGATGCACCAAACTATGGGGGTGAAAGAAGAGGAAGAACTATAAGTGGAATTGGTCAGGTAAGGCAATGATCGGGTGTTATTTCAGAAACGATAGAGGGACTCAATATGCCTACTAGTAGAGTTTATGCCATGACCTTAGAAGAGGATAAGAGAGATCAAGATGTTTTACCTAGTATGTTACTTAAAGTGATTGTTTATATCTGATTGAATTAATGTCTTTGCATAATGTTTTGTATGGTTAGAGTTATAGCATGTATTAGAGGGAATTTTGAGTACAAAATTCCTTAAGTGGGAGAGAGTTGTAATGGCCCGAAATTCACCCTAGAAGTATTGAGCATGATTAGGGTAATTAAGTGACATTAATTTAGGGTATAGACTAAATTGTGATTGAAAATTTAGGACCTAATTGCATGAAATAAAATAGTTTATTGACCAAAGTGTAATTTTGCATGATTAGTGTTAAATGGAAGTTAATTAAGTTAAATAGAGTTAATTAGCTTAATTGAGGGGTGAGTGGAATTACATGTGGCAAGATGGTCTTAGTGGAGTGCCAAGTGTCAAGATTGTCTGGTGACAACTAGCAATTGCATGCATATAAATGGATTTTGAGCGACAGAATTTGGCACCTTGTTCTTCATTTGGTCCGGCCACTCTCTCAATTGTGTTCCCTCTTTCTCTTGCTCTTCCTCTTGCTCTTCATTTCTCTTCATTCCTTTCTTGTTCCCTTCATCTTCTTCATTGGTTTTCTAAAGGCTTGAGTTAAATTTGTTAAAGAGGTCAAGTTATAAGTTAAAAAGTAAAGTTAAATTTGATTTCTTCTTCATTTAGTAAGATTTAGGTTTATAATTCTGATTTTGTTGCATGTGTGTGATATTGATTTGTAAGTTGGAGAATCTAGTAGAAAAGCAAAGGGAAAAGAGAAGGCTACTTGATTTGTGAAGTTGAAGGAGCTGGCATTCAAGGTTTGGGATTTTATTTATAATTCTCAATTAGATGCACGTTTGATTAATTGGGGAAAGTGTGGGTTTTGAAGGGTTCAATAACTCTTCTAGTGGATAAGTTGTTTTTAGGTCAATATTATTTAATTGATGATATTATAATGTTAACATGAAGTTGTATTATGTTTAGGTTGGTACTTAAAGATAATGTGCATGAGGAAGTTGATTGTATGTAGTTACTAGTTTGAAGGCCATCTCGACTGGATTTGATATTTGATTGATGATTAAAAAGTTATAATTGTGGTTATAGGAAAGTTTGTGGAAGGAATGTTCTTGAGAGGTTTGTGATTTAGGAGTTGAACACATAGTTCAAGTTCTATCGCGAGCGAGATAGAATGCTCCGTAGGCAAAATTTGCCATGTCGTACCTTATCGCGAGCGCGATCTCTGTCACGGACATGACAGTAGCCATTTTGGCATTTTTTCGCGAGTGCCACATTTTTTACCAGCACGAAAGCAGTGTGTTAAGAGTTCTGTCGCGAGCGCGACATATCTAAGTGTCATGAATGCAAGTTAGTTGGCCTAAATTGTGTGCATTATTGTATTAGATTATTAATGATAAATGTATTTATTTATGTGAATGATAGTACTTAGTTCATGAATGACTATATGTATGGTTATGATAATTGTAGTATTCATGTGAACATTAAGTAAATAAATTGAAAGCTTGTGATCGAGTCGTGGATAGGTAGGCATACCTATAAGGGTTAGTGTCCGCAGCTACCAGTGACGGTACCTATTTGGTATCCAGTGATTGAGATTTACATAACTCTAGTGTTAATACTGTTTTCCAGTATTTAGTGATCGATACCCGAGTGGTATCCAGTGATCCCGTTATCCACTGCTGTATTGATTCAGGCTATATTAAAGGCTATTATTAAATTGATTGATTATAGTACTGTGTTATATGTCATGCTTGCAACAATACAGTAGTATTTCTGATAGCATTGTATATTAGTGAAATTGATACTATAAAGCATGGAATATTGAATGTTGACTTATTGTTTAACTATAAAATGTGTTATTATTATATGTATGGTTTATGACTTTTCTATAGTAGACCTTTTGTTTGTTTATATCCCCACTGAGCCATAGCTCAGCACGTGTCGTGTAGGTTGTTAGCTTGGAAGCAAAGTTTTAAGAGGAATATCTACTGGCCACTAGCAGAGGTCTTCGAGTCTTCTAGTAGGGTTTAAATCTTTTGTACTATAAAGTTAATGTTTCAATTTATGTATAACATGAGTATGTAAATGTAAATTATTTATAATCTTGTACTTCTTAATGCAAACTTTTATTTATTAATGTTAATGATAATTTTTAGTTATGTGTTATTTAAATTTACTTTTATTAGCTTGGGTAATTGTGACGCGCGCCGGATCCCGATGCGCCGCCCTTTCGGACCGCCCGCACGTGGGCGACCGGGGCATTTGCGGGTCCGTTGGCATCTTGCAATAAATCGCAAGTGCGTCTATGTTGGGCAACAAGGAGGTATCATGGAGTCGCCACCCAATAGAACATTGGGAAAGTTACTCTCGCCTCGGAGAGCCTAAGACTGCGCTTAGCATCCATGTTGGGCCATGAGGCCTAGGATTAGCGCTAAAGTCTCGTGACCCAAGAAGTATTTTGGAGGATAACCTCTAACCTCTTGAGCCCAAAGACCAGAGCTGGGTCCGGGATTTCTCATCTATTTCTACCTCAATTAGTTTATGATCAAATTTTAATGTCATTAGTTCGCTCTCTCTCCACACTATGCAGTTTAATTAAAAGGCGCATTTATTCACATTTGGAAAGCAATAAATGGGCAGAATAAATATCAAAGCAATAAATTACAATAATACAAGGAGCGGAATACAACTCCCTTTATAAAAGCGCGATTCATACACAAATCGGGGCATTGTTTATTTTGAGGACTTTGGTCCTCTCATGCATCATCTTTAAAAAAGGTGATATTTAATATGTGATGATTTTTATTGGATGAAAATAGGGCGTTGGACCCTTTTTGCATTTTATACAAAACTCAATTTTATTTAAGTACAAATCGTTAATCTATTCTTACATTCGACGGGATAAAAAAAAAGCTTATTCATATACATAAAATAATCAATGAATGAAAGAGCGAGAGAAATAAATCAAGAGGTTTAAGAAAACTAAACCAGACGAAATCCACCATGCATGGTAGGCGACCGCTCAAGCTCGAAATTATCCAAGAGAGCCAATATACACTCACAAAAAGTTAAGAGATGTTAACATTCATAAAATTTACACATAAGAAATCGAAGGGACTGAATAGAGATGGAAAATGATCAAAAAAAAAAATGGAGGCAGAACCCACCGACGGCCTTTCCTGATTGACCGACGGGCGTCGGTTTGGTTATTCGATATGCCCGTTTGTCACTCAAGGATGGCGTCTGTAGGTGGGTGACCGACGGGCGTCGGTCATAAAGATGACCCGTCGGTCACCTCTGTCTCCAGAAAACAGAAAGGAAAAAAGGGCCTTTTGAGATCAAAAAAAACAAGTTTTATCCAAGAAGGAGATGAGGGAGTCAAAATGAAGAAAAGTAATAATACGTATTCAAAATTTTCACGGAATAAATAAATGAATGATAAATAATTAAATATGAGATAAAATGGAGAGAGAATCCGGAATATTTACCCTCAGATAGTTGCCTTGGGTAGAATTTTGATGTCGGTTAGATCCCCGCGCGTTCCACGAGAAAGTAAGAGAATGAAAGATCAGAGAGAGAAAATGAGCTATTTCACCTCCGATCCTTCAGAAAGTCGATTTAGGAGTCCAAATCTAAAGAAAACTAATTAGCTTTTAGTTCCTTTGATCGATTTGATCCTTGATTAAGTAAAGTTCTTTGGAAAATGTGTGTTTTTGGAAGAGAGAGGAAATGTGCTCGAATTTTGGCAGAGTTTCCCCTTCTGAAAAATTTTCCAACCCTTTTGAAGTGGAAATCCGGACCTTATATAGCCAGACACGACCGACGGGCGTCGGTGCGTAGGGGCGGGCGTCGGAAGAATCCTACTGACACAAGGACACTTCCGACGGCCCTGCCACCTTCACCGACGGGCGTCGGAACGGTTGCGTGCTCCGGGAAACCAGGCGGCTCCTGACAGGGGCGGTGACTTTCCGACGGGCGTCGGAAAAAACCCTGAGCCGTCGGTGACTCGGAGCGACGGGCCATCTCCACAGACGGGCTGGCCGTCTGTGGAGGACAAAAAACCTTTTTTACTCGGAAAACTCCCGTTTTCCCCCCTCTGCCCCTGAAGTGTAGAAAAAAAACCTCATTTCTCATGGAACGCGGGACTAAAACCATCCAACTTCAGCCTCCTGCACAGGCCTTGAACATTGATTTCATCATAGGGTAACCTCCGATCCGGACCGCTCCAGGACACGGTGCTTACAGCTGCCCCCAGTTTTGGGGAAACTAGCGCACAAGTGCCTAGATAAGCCAAAACTCAGAGAAAGGTTGGAAAGAAAGCGTACCTTCGGCGGCTTTTCACCTTCCATACCTTTTTGCCGGTTAGACCTCATCTCGATCCGTAGGGCTTGGTGAGATGCAGCAAGCTTTGGCTTCAATCTCGATCTGGTGAAGAGCGGCGTTTCCTCAACCGCAGCTTCGAGGTGAAGAGCAGTGTTTCTTCAACTGCAGCTTCGATCTGGTGAAGAGCAGTGTTTCTTCAACTGCAGCTTCGATCTTGGAGTGTGGAAACTCTTCGATCTGATGAAGAGCGGTGTTTCTTCAACTGCAGCTTCGATCTGGTGAAGAGCAGTGTTTCTTCAACTGCAGCTTCGATCTTGGAGTGTGGAAACTCTTCGATCTGATGAAGAGCGGTGTTTCTTGAACCGCAGCTTCGAGGGTGAAGAGCAGTGTTTCTTCAACTGCAGCTTCGAGGTGAAGAGCAGTGTTTCTTCAACTGCAGCTTCGATCTGGTGAAGAGCAGTGTTTCTTCAACTGCAGCTTCGATCTTGGAGTGTGGAAACTCTTCGATCTGATGAAGAGCGGTGTTTCTTGAACCGCAGCTTCGAGGGTGAAGAGCAGTGTTTCTTCAACTGCAGCTTCGATCTGGTGAAGAGCGGTGTTTCTTCGACCGCAGCTTCGGGGTGAAGAGCAGTGTTTCTTCAACTGCAGCTTCGATCTTGGAGTGTGAAAACTCCGCTGGTTTCCTTGTTTCGAAGGAGACCTCCTTAATCGATGTCCGTGCTTAGGTTGGTATTCCTTTATGCCTGTGAGATAAAAGATTTTGTTAATTCATGTTTGAAAGGTCATCTTTTGACCTGTTATTGATTATTATTCTTTTGTTGTTTGTCTTTCTTTCGTGTTATTATTTTTATTGTCATTTTTATCGACACATGATTAAATATGAGAATATACACTTCCTGTGGTGTTATTTAAGTAATTAATCGAAAAGAAAATCATGCAAATAATGGAGCAAAAGTTTTCCACTAGAAATGTCATTTTTGTACAATGCATATACAAAATACAAGAGATACAAAAATAACTCCCTGAAGCTCAGAGAGGTGTGTAGTCTGAAGGCTCATCGGGATCCTCATCATCTGATATGTGCACGGTCCCTGGCGGAGGTGGACGGGCATGAGGTGATGACGGAGCTGTAGAGGGTCCTGCCTCGTGGTCATGGGCTCGCCTGAACTGTACCTGAGCATAGCCATCTAAGAAGGGCTGGGTACAAGTGCCCAGAAACCCTAAGGTCTCAGAGATCTTGTCCCCCAACTTCTTGAAGGCTTGGCTCAACTGAGTGGTCTGCTCTGCGGCGGCCGTCCTCCTACGCTCTAAGCTCTGCTCCGTCTGCTGCCTAAACTCCCTCATGGTCTGAGAAAGAGGAGGGAGAATCCCCTCCATCGCCTGGACGCGGGATCTCAGAGAGTCAAGTGACTCATCAATCATCTGAAGGGTCATATCGACTCTCTGAGACGCCTGGTCCTGTGACGTCCTCACATCATGAGCGAGCTGCTGCCTGAGCTCCCTCTGACCCTGAGCAATCTGCTCAAATAGCCTCACCTGCTCTCCTCTGAAGGTCTCGAGAACCCGAGCCTGCTCATCTCTAAGGGCATCCATGGCCCGAATCTGCTCCCGCGCTGCATGCTCCATGTAGCCTGCCTGCTCTCGGGATAGGCGCTCCACTGCCTGAGACTGCTCCTGGATAGCAGCCTGCTGGCGATCCAACCTCTCATGAATGGCTCTATCCCTCTCATCCTGTCGCCGCTCAAAGGCCATAAACATGGAGGAGAGGAGCTGGAAATAGTCCGGCTGAGCTGGCTGATGTGGCGCTGGCTCTGGTGGTGGTGCCGAAGAAGTGGATGCCCCAGGATCGCCTCGGGAGTACGGATGGTATCTCTCGAAGGGCTCGCGGGCAGGCCTCTGTATCCTGGTACCTGGTGACGGGGCCGGAGTCGGGACCCTAGACGCCGGTGAAGAGCCGAAGAGCTCGTCCAGCGTGACCTCAAAATCAAAATCCATGGGGGTCCTAGGAGGCTCCTGCTGCTGTGGCGGAGGTACTGTCTGTGACTGAGGAGGTGGAGGAGGCTGATGCTCCGGCTGAGGCTCAGTCTGTGGAGGCTGCGGCTGCACCTGCGGAGGCTGAGGCTGTGGCTCGGGCGGTGGAGGCTGCCCCTCCTGGTGCTCTGGGTGATCAGGGTCTGCCCCCAGGGGTGGAAGCGAGAACAGTCGCCGGGTCTCATGGATAGTCAACACCCTATAAGCCTCCGCCTGACCTGGAATCTGAGAGATCATCCCCATCTGAACTGCGGCTGCAGCATCTACATGGATCCCCTCCGGCAGAGGTCCTCTCAGCCTCTCGGGTGTAAACCCTAATCCCAACAGTAATCGGGTGATGACTCCTCCTACCATCACCACCGGTGTCGACCCTCTGCCCACTCTGGTCAGGTTGGCCAAGATCTCGTGGCTAATGTTGAGACGCTGGCCTGCCACCATAGCCCAGAGGCTCCAGATCTCGGCCGCGTTAAGCGACCCTGGATTACCAGCTCGACCGAGGTACGAGCTGGAAAGCACTCTGTGCAGATACCGGAGTGCCTGAGACACCAGTACGGTGCTCTTCGCTGTATCGTGATCATACAGCACTCCTGGTATAGCAATAGCCGCCCAATGGGCGCGTCTCACCGCTCGCCGCGGGATCTCAACCTCCTCCCCCGAAGGAAGCCCCATAGCCTGAGCGAACCTCTGCCTGGTGATGCTGACATGGTCGCCATCAAACCAAAACTGTATCACCCCCGGGTCAGTATCTGCGCTCTGAAAGCCTGTGTAACGGAGAGTGGCTAAGACCTGGCGGGTAGCCTCTGGAAATGTCTGGAAGGCAGGCTCAAGAAACTCTGTCCAGCCCGCTCCCTCGGCAAGTAAATCAAACTCCGGGGCCAACCCGAGGGCCTCTAAAAAAGGGCGAGATACAAAGCGGCTGGCCCGAAACTCTACCTGAGCCAACGCCCTGTACCTCTGGGCGGACTCATCATCCATCCAAGCCGGGGCCTCAAGCTCGGGCTGGGCCTGTGGTGCTCTGCGTCTGGGAGGCATCCTGTAAAAAGGAAAAAAGTCAGATAGCGAAAACTTAGCAAAGCAAGCACTATCAGGTTTATTTTTCAAAATCTAAGGTCCATCTAAGCCTTAACAGGGCAATGGCAGCCCATCATGAGATAAAAAGTAATGACAGATAAAAATAGCAAACATCCTGTCTACGGAAGTATCTTAACATGCCTTGCACGCATCATGGCAAAGGAACATGTAATCCTCACGGAGATAATTAAAGCGAATAAAGATGGGCTTTCCAAGTCCCAAGGCATGCATCATACTCGGAAAGTAAATAAATATTCAATTCTAGAATAAAAGATAAAAATTTGGGCAGCACCCGGGCAGGGACGTGCCCTACCCCCTGCGTGAAAAAAGCAAGACAACAGGCCTCAGGCCCTAGCAATAGTAAATGCTTTAAATGGGGCGCACCCCGGCAAAAGTGTGCCCCCAACAAATCAAAATAATTGCCTCAGGCCATAAAAGCAAAGAAATGCACAAAATGGTGCGCTAAAAAGGGGTGTAACTCTACAGCACCAAGGTTATAGAAAAACTCTATTTTTATGTGATCATGCAAAAAGTTCAGATTTAACTACAAAATAATATAGAAAATTGGGCAGCATTTCCCCCTGAATTCTAAAATTATCTAAAACTCCTTAAAGTTAAAAGAAGAAAGAATGTAGAAATGAATTAAAAAAATAAAAAAAGAAGTAATTATTTACTTACTTGTAATCCGGAGAAGTGTAGAAACTAGGGAAATACAAATATCCGAGCACCGGGTGAGTATATAATGCGAAAAAACGAAGAAATCGTGAAAAAATAAGCAGAAAAGGCTCAAAAAACGCCAAAAACTACTTAAAAAACCGCTTGAGAGAGGAGGGAGAAAGGGACAGCAACGTTTGCGCCGTCTGTCACTCGCCCTTATATAGAATTTCGTGACCGACGGGCAGGGCGTCTGTAAAAGCGACCGACGGGCTGGCCGTCTGTCGCGAAATGAATGCAATTTAATTTCGTGATGAATGCGATGATGACGCGTGTTTCTGCCCGGTGGACTTCCGACGGGCGGGCCGCCTCTATGGAGGGGCGGTCAGGCCGTCTCCGTAGAGAAGCGGGCAGACCGTCTCTGTAGAGGGGCGGGTAGGCCGTCGGTGACCTTCTCCTATATAATCTGCAAGATTTTCTTGTCTCTTCATTTTCCAACACCTTGGGATTTCATTCTTCTCAAAATGTTCTCCCCTCCTGCCCAAAGGATGCACCATATTTTAGATGACAAGCACACTTGGGGAGAAGGCGCCCTTTCCTCTCTGGCTGGGCTGAAATATCTGTGTCGGGTGAAAATCAACCAGAACCTCCTCCTGGCGGCGACCCACTTCTGGAACCCTCGATTTCACGTCTTCCAGTTCACCTATCAGGAACTGTGCCCTCTTTCTGAAGAATTGGCTTCTATTCTGGGAGCCCAGTTCCCTCCTGGCGCCTTGCCTTGCATCCCCCGCTGCGACCCACTTCAGACCCGGGATGTAGCCCTAGCCCTGGGGATATCCCCCTCGGCGGCCAACCGGCTGATTCCTCTGAGTTCCTCCTTTTCTCTGGAGCCCCTGATCGAGGCCCTAGATCAGTTCACTGACATCCCCACCTATCGGGTAAGTATCACGTTCCTATTCTGCATGGTGAACTTCCTTACTGTTGTTCCAGGAGGCTTGACAGGTGACTTTCGTCTGTTTGGAGTTCTGAGCGACTTTCATCTAGGACTGTCCCCTCTACCACTTGTCTTGGCCGAAACCATCTTAGGTCTGGACGCTGTGAGTTCTGGGTCCACTACAACTTTTACTGGTAGCCCCTTATTACTCCAGGTATGTCATTATTTTAAAGGTAGTGCGTCCCTTATGGATTTTCACACTAGCTTTTCTTTGCGGGAGGTGCGTCCTTTCGGATTTTCACACAACCCTGTGCCTTATTTTTGCCTGAAGCAAACCCTACTTACTCCAGCGGCTTTTTTTTTTTTTTTTTTTTTTTTTTTTATTTTTTTTTTTTTTTTTTTCAGATCTGGCTACAGGAAAAACTGAAAATGCTGTCTGAACCACCTCCCCGAGTCATTCCGCGGTACATGCCGAGCCATTTCTTGCCCCGTCGGCGACTGTATGGGTGTGCCACGACTAGCGAAGGCATTACCAGGTTTAATGAGCTGTCAGATGACGACATCAGTTTTACATCCGCCTGGCTCCCGCTGTCCCATGCGGTCACCGATGGGTCATCAGGTTGTGTCCCCCTCTGCGGCCTCCGCCAGGCTACCTTCTGCATTACCTCGCGATGTTCACGGCAGCTTGGGATGACCCAGGATATAGTGAGGGTTCCCCTTGCTTTCCGAGGAGGAGATCTCTCGGTCGCATTTGCTTCCCGGTATCATGAGCTATGGGGCAGATTACCTGTGAAGACTGTCATCCCGAGGTTTGGCAATCATTCTGCATCCTCAACCAGCGGGTACAAGAAGTGGATCCTCAGCCCAACCTCCGATAATAGGACTCGAGGGCTCAAGCATCTGATCGGCGAGAGCAGCAGCAAGACCTAGTTTAGCCTACATGTGTATTTTTGCTACATTTCTTTTTAATGCAGAACTAGAAAATGACAAAAGTGAAAAGAATAATATTCATCCTTTTCACAAGTTTCGTGTGCATTTCTAGATAATTTCAGCATACATGATCAGTTTTGGCATTTACTCAGCTGCTTATGCACTATCAATACATGAAACCAAATTTTAACAACATCAACTCCTGTTACCGATCGGCCCTCTCGGGTTTTCACGATCGGACATTCTCTCTCATGCCTCTGATTTTTGCACAGGATGCCTTTTTTCGGTTTTCACCCTGTCGAGGCGCCCAATTTTAGCTCAGCCGCCTTTTTTCGGTTTTCGACTTGCAGGGCATTTTATTCTCTTCTTTTTATTTTGGTCTTTAGCCGTGGAACCTTTTGAGTCTGTCGACATTGACTGGCTCCTTGAACTCGTTCCCATCGCTGTCTGATAAGATTGCAGCCCCTCTGGACAACAGCTTCTTAAGGATGTACGGCCCTTCCCAGGTAGGTCTGAACTTTCCCCTGATATCTGGTATTCCTGGCCTCATCTGCTTGAACACCAAGTCCCCCTCTTTCAGCGGGTGTTTCCTCACCTTTTTTCCGAAAGTTCTCGCTAATCTCTTCTGATATATCTGATTATGATAATAAGCTTTCAGCCTACTCTCATCCAGCAAGTTCAAGTGCTGCAATCTCTGCTGCGCCCATTCGGCTTCCGGGATTTGGGCCTCCATGACCACCCTTAATGATTTAAGCTCTATCTCTACCGGCAATACTGCTTCTGTTCCGTATACCAGAGAAAATGGTGTAGCGCCCGTAGATGATCTTACTGTCGTTCTGTATCCCCACAGGGCGAAGGGCAACTTCTCAGCCCAATCTTTGTAGGTTTGGACCATCTTGGACAAGATCTTTTTCACATTCTTATTGGCGGCTTCCACTGCTCCATTCGCTTGCGGTCGGTAGGGAGAGGATTTATGATGCTCAACACCGTACTTCTCGAGAAGTTTTCTGGTCTCTCCCATAAACTGCACTCCATTATCAGACACCAAGTGGTGAGGGAGACCATATCTGCAGATCAAATTCCTCTCTATGAACCTGGCCATATCCCTTGCGTCAATTTTCTTGAAAGATTCTGCCTCGACCCATTTGGTGAAGTAGTCGATCGCGACTATGATGTACCTGTGCCCATTGGACGCCGTAGGGCGAATCTCCCCAATGATATCTATCCCCCAGGCGGCAAACGGCCAAGGAGATGTTAAGTTATGTAGCTCTGATACCGGCAGGTGCCTCAGATCCGCGTACTGTTGGCACAATTGACATTGCTTGACATATTTGGAACAATCAGTGTCCATCGTAAGCCAATAAAAGCCTTGCCTCATTATCTTTTTGGCCAAGGTCAGACCATTCATGTGGGCCCCGCAGACCCCTGCATGGGTTTCTTCCATTATCTTGCGCGCTTCTCTCTCATTCAAACATCTGAGCTGGATCCCATCTGACCGTCTCTTATACAGCACCCCTTCCAAGGATATGAACTGAGTAGATAACTTACGTATCACCCTCTGATCCTTTTCAGTGGCCTCCTCTGGAAATCTATCGCTTTCCAAGTAATTCATGATATCAAAGTACCACGGCCTCCCATCTGACACCTCTAATTCCATTACAGGCACGGTTTCAAAGCTGGGCCTATCAGAGCTCGAAATCAGCACCGGCTTCATGGCCACTCCCTCAGGGTTATCCCATATTGATACTAAGGTTGCCAACGCATCAGCCAAACGGTTCTCGTCTCTTGGCACGAAGTGGAAGGTGCAAATCTCAAACTGCCCACACATCCTTTTCAGATATTGAACATAAGGGACCAGCCGCTCTTCCTTAACAGCCCACTCACCTCGGATCTGGTTTATTACCAAGGACGAATCACCAAATACCTCTACATTTCTGGCCCCCAACACAGCCAAAGCCTCCAACCCAAAAGTGCATGCTTCATACTCAGCTTCGTTGTTGGTTGCTTTGTATCTCAGTTTCTTAGCGAGAGGAAGTTTCTCATTATCTGGGGTTGTTAGGATGACTCCGACTCCGGCTCCTTTGTTGTTTACCGCCCCGTCAAAATGCAATTGCCATCCTTGAACAGAAATCGTGCCTATGCTCTCGTCAGGAAAGGTAAATTCGAGGGTGTCCCCTTGGATAGGGTGCTCAGCAAGAAATTCGGCTACAGCTCGCCCCTTAATAGTCTTGCGGGTGATGTATTGCACATCAAACTCTTGTAGCAAGAGCAACCACCTCCCCATCTTTCCAAGCAAAGATGGTGCCTCCTGCAAATATCTTAAAGGATTCTGCTTGGCTACAGCCTGAACCTTGTACGAGTGAAAGTAATGCCTTAGCTTCTTTGATGCCCAAATCACTGCAAGGCAGATCTTCTCTACTTCAGCATATTTTATTTCGTAAGCCAGAAACTTCTTGCTGAGGTAATAAACTGCAAACTCCACTCCAAACTCATCCTCTTGAGCCATCATGGCGCCCACTGAACCGTCTTCTACTGCCAGGTACAGAATAAGTGGTTTGACAGGTTGCGGAGGTCTTAGTACTGGCGGATTTAACAGGTACTCCCTGATATTATCAAAGGCTCTCTGGCAGTCTTCATTCCAGACTACGGGCTGATTCTTCCTAAGTAGCTTAAAAACAGGTTCACATATCGAAGTGAGCTTGGCAATAAACCGGCTAACATACTGCAACTTGCCCAGAAAACTCCTTACATCTTTTTCCTTTTGTGGCACAGGCATCTCTCTGATAGCTTTCACCTTATCGGGGTCAATTTCTATCCCCCTCTGACTGACGACATGTCCCAACAGCTTTCCTGAAGTCACCCCAAAAATGCACTTCTTGGGGTTAAGTCGCAGATTATACCTGTCGATCCGGGTGAAGAACTTCTCTAGAGCTTCAAAGTGCCCCTCTCGGGTGGCTGATTTGACCATCATATCATCAACATACACCTCTACTTCTTTGTGAATCAGGTCGCTTAGTATCTTGGTCGCCATCCTCTGGTACGTGGCCCCCGCATTCTTTAAGCCGAAAGGCATAACCCGATAGGCATAAGTACCCCACTCCGTGATGAAGGCAGTCTTGACCCGGTCAGCTATCTTGTTCAGGATCTGATTGTAGCCCACATATCCATCCCCAAAGCTGTACATTGCGCAGTTGGCGGCACTGTCTATCAATACATCAATATGGGGCAGTGGAAAATCATCCTTAGGACAGGCTTTGTTAAGATCTCGATAATCCACGCACACCCTGACCTTCCCGTTCTTCTTAGCCACAGGAACCACATTCGCGAGCCAAGTAGGGTACTGGACTTCCACCAGAAACTTAGCTTCGATCTGCTGTCGGATTTCCTCCTTAACCTTATCAGCCCATTCTGGCCTTAGCCTTCTCAACTTCTGCTTCACAGGCCTGCAATCTGGGTAAGTGGGGATGGCATGCTCCGCCACGGCTCGGTCAATCCCTGGCATATCCTCGTAGGTCCAGGCAAAGACTTTTTCATGTTTTGTTATTATTCTCTCAAAAATTTTTCTCTCCTCAGGAGTTATATTTGATGCTATTAGAATTTCTCTCGGATTTTCCGAAGTTCCAAGATTGAAAGGCGTTGTGCCAGTAGAGTCAATGTCAAAAATTGATGGAATATGATCATGTTCATGCATGTTGAAATCATCAGAAACATCGCACAAATAAGTGAAATTGTTCATCTTATTGATAATATTATAGTTATTATTTACATCATAAAAGAGTTCTGGAATAAAAAGACAATCTAGGCTAGAGTCTTCTTCTGCCGCTCCCGAGGTTGACGCTAATGCAGCTTGCTCATTGACTTTCTGATCTAGCAGAGGCCCTTCAGGCACGTCGGAAGAGATCTTCAACTCCTCCACTTCTATCTCTAAACCTGCTATCTTCTCTTTTCCTTTAAGCCTGGCAGCTACCATTTTCTCAGTAACGATCTCCTCAAGCTCGCACTTGTCCCAAGTGATCCCCTGGGTCATGATTTCTTCATCCCAAAAGTCTTCAGCGGTCTTGACAAATCCGATGTGCCAATCATATACATCATTAAAAATCTCAAAGCCAGGGACAATCCTCCCATCTACCCACTGCGGTTCATCTTCACCAGTATAAGCACATACTGAGGATGCGGGGACAAAGCTTTCTGAAATGTGAGGAATCCTGTCTGTTACCCTCTTCTTGCCAAAACCACCTCTGTACCCCAGACCTTTACGGTTCTTCTGCCCTCGAGTGGTAATCGCGGTCTGCAGCCCTTGGGAGCTTCTTCCCAAACCAGCCCCAGGAAGATAGTGCATCCTCTTCAACATATTAACCACAGCCGGGCCACCTCCTGATTCGTGCTCTTCCTTTATCATAGATACATGAAAACCACTGAACGGCTGATTGGCAATTTCTAGCGCTGAGACCTGGTTTTCCCTGGCTGCCTTGATAGTCACCACCTCCCCTTCGTGCGGGAATTTTATCATCTGATGCAGCGTGGATGGCACTCCTCCTAATTTATGAAACCAGGGTCTCCCTAGCAAAGCCGAGAAATTAGCAGGAATGGGCAGAACCACAAATTCGACTTCCACTTCGATAGGTCCTGTTTTGACCAAGGTCTTGAAGGTTCCCGAGGCTTGCCTCCTTGAGTTATCGTAGGCCGTGATAGTCAGGTCAGATTCGCTGAGCATATCCCTGCTTAAGCCAAAAGCTTGCAAAGCTATCAAAGGGCATACATTGATAGAAGACCCATCGTCCACCATAACGCAAGCAGTGTGCTTGCCGCTAATCTGTGCCTTAATGTATAAGGGTCGGTTATGATTACGGCCTTCTGCCGGTAAGTCAGCATCGGAAAAGATCAACCTCTCCTCGGATCCTCCCTTGATTAGACCCAAAAGCTCTGATGGGGAAATAGTGGTGGCAACTGTGGCCTCAACCAAAGCCTCCACTACCTTCTGCCTATGAGAGGGAGACTGCCTCAACAAATCCCAAATGGTTATCTGAGCCGTGGTTTTCTTCAATTGCCTTATAATCTGTTCCTCCTCTGGCTCTTTCTCTGCCACTGGCTGAACTGGCCCAGGTAGCTTCGCAATCTCGGGGATCACCCTTCCGCTTCTAGTGACAGCGCTTACCTCCCCATCTTCTCCATCGGAGCCCCACAGATCAAGGTTCAATCCTTCTTCATCATCGGCTTCCCCACCGCTCTCACTGCTAGACCAGCAATCAAGAGTCGCCACAACTGCTTTCTCCTTCTCATTCTCGGAACCACCGACAGCAGATTCCTCATTCCCATACAGATCTTGTAGCACGTACCACTCTGGCAGGCTAGATTGGATCATAAACACAGGTGGGGGTACGGCATTATAACTAGGCTTCTTCTCAGCTTCCCTCCTCTCAGGGTCAGAGATCTGTTTGCTATCGATCAAATCTTGAATAGAGTGCCGAAGTGCTTTGCATTTATCAGTGATATGGCCCGAGTGCTGGTGGAATGCACAGAATTCGTTGTCCTTATGTCCCGGCTTCCCTTGTGTCAAAGCCGGCCTAGGAGTTAGAGGACGCAATTTTCCTTCCTTCATCAGCCTCTTCAAGACCCAGGATAATGGTCTCCCTAAGTTCGAAAACTTCCTCGGGGTGGTTACCTCAGTAGCAGACACCTCACCCATTCTTCTAGTGCTGTTACTGGGGCCTGCCGGCCTACTAGCTCCTTGACCGGGGTTAGCCCTTTTGGCAAAATTATCATTGTTAGCTTTTCGGGTCAAGAACTCCCCTTCCGCTTCGATGGCTATATCCTTGAGAGACTCCCAGTCCTTTAACCCCTTCATCCTCAGTCCCTCCTTCAAGTATGGGCTCGCGTTCTTAATGAAAAGACGAATCTGATCTTGGGTATCAGGCTTTCGGCGCATCTCCATCACTCGGTTCCGCCATCGGGTAAGGTACTCATGGAAGGATTCTCCAGCCTTCTGCTGGAGCAGCTCAAGATCTTTCAGAGTCACCTCCATTCTGGTATTGCAATCGTACTGTTTCAGAAACTCCTCAGTGAGCAGATCCCAATCTTCTTTAGTGCGGCGGTCAAGGCCGTGATACCAATCTATGGCATGAGAGGTCAAACTCAGACAAAAGTATTCCACTTTCTGCTTCTTGGACAATGTGGTCCCCTTCATGACCAGAGAATATTGCTTCACATGTGCAGTAGGATCAGAAGTACCATCGAACTTCGGCACGTCCGGCATCTTGAAGTTATAAGGGATCGGGTCTTCTCCGTCCAGTTCTCTATCCTCAGGATTCATCCCGTGGGCTCTACCTATCATACGAGCCAGGGCCTCGAACCTCTCTTCCATCTTTTTCAAAATAAAATCATCAGCCTGAGGTGCCTTCCCCTTTTCGGATGCCACGCTCAACCTATCATCCTCAATATCTCTATCGTCATCAATTCTCAGCACTGGCCTTCTTCTCAGTTCTCCCGAAGCCACTGATCTCAACTCTACCGGTGGCGGCCTAATGGGCTCCTCTCGCCTTTCAACCCTTTCTTCTTCAGGCTCATTCAGTCTCACTGGAGGAGGAGGAGGAGGATTCTGGGGGACATTCGGCTGAGCGTTCTGCTGCGTCAAGGCGGCCAACATATTCATCATCCTTCCCTCGAATTCTTCAAATCGACGGCCCACTTCTTCGGCAATCATGGCCCTGGTGGCGTCTTCCCCCCTGGGTGAGTTTGCCATATGAGATACTGTGCCACTTACTTCTGATAAGATCTCCGGCAGACCTTCTCTATCCGACAGCTCGGGAGTAAGAACTCGGATCAGTCGCCCGGTCGGTGATCTAGTCCACCTGGGCATATCTATGATGGCTGCAGGGACAAAAGTTAGAATGATGCATGAAATGTATGTATAATGCATGATCGTGATATGCAACATTTACAGAGCACAAGCAAGCAAGTAAGTCCTTCCACCCTTATTTCTCCCACACACGTGGTCGTGCAGTCTCTTTCCTAGGTGGGATTAGCCCAAGGGTTAACGAGGAACCCAATGGACGCGTATGGTGCGCGGCGAAAAACCGGCAGCATAACACTCCTATGCTAATGTACAAGCAGATGGATAATGATCGTCACGTATTCGAACGGTCCATAAATTTCGACATGGCCCTACCGGGGCATGATAGCCTTTGGCTAGGTTACCAAGCGAGATATTTGGATTCACCCAATATGTGAGGATCCACACAGCAAGCATGAGATTACGGTTCATTTCACCTGTGGAAAGTGACTACAGCCATTACATGAGCTTTGGACAAGGGAGATGTTTCTTTGAGGCTACCCAAGCATGATCCCTGCCGACGGGTCTAGCTCATCACGAGCGTAGCGACCGATCGGGTCACCATTTTGATATACCATTGAGGTACGTGGCTTGGGCTGGTGATTATCCTTAACACTTCCCCAAATTGAGTGAAAATGAGGAGGTGCTTCAGGAACGCACCGGGGCTAGAAGAGGGACCAAACTAGCTTATTCTAAGGCTCTAATGATATGTAAATGCAAATTTGAGAGAAAGCGAATTCATGAATTAACTTTTAATCATAAATGTTAAAAGAGGTATTTTCAAATTAAAATCTCGAACCAATAAGTTCCCCAGTGGAGTCGCCACTGTGACGCGCGCCGGATCCCGATGCGCCGCCCTTTCGGACCGCCCGCACGTGGGCGACCGGGGCATTTGCGGGTCCGTTGGCATCTTGCAATAAATCGCAAGTGCGTCTATGTTGGGCAACAAGGAGGTATCATGGAGTCGCCACCCAATAGAACATTGGGAAAGTTACTCTCGCCTCGGAGAGCCTAAGACTGCGCTTAGCATCCATGTTGGGCCATGAGGCCTAGGATTAGCGCTAAAGTCTCGTGACCCAAGAAGTATTTTGGAGGATAACCTCTAACCTCTTGAGCCCAAAGACCAGAGCTGGGTCCGGGATTTCTCATCTATTTCTACCTCAATTAGTTTATGATCAAATTTTAATGTCATTAGTTCGCTCTCTCTCCACACTATGCAGTTTAATTAAAAGGCGCATTTATTCACATTTGGAAAGCAATAAATGGGCAGAATAAATATCAAAGCAATAAATTACAATAATACAAGGAGCGGAATACAACTCCCTTTATAAAAGCGCGATTCATACACAAATCGGGGCATTGTTTATTTTGAGGACTTTGGTCCTCTCATGCATCATCTTTAAAAAAGGTGATATTTAATATGTGATGATTTTTATTGGATGAAAATAGGGCGTTGGACCCTTTTTGCATTTTATACAAAACTCAATTTTATTTAAGTACAAATCGTTAATCTATTCTTACATTCGACGGGATAAAAAAAAAGCTTATTCATATACATAAAATAATCAATGAATGAAAGAGCGAGAGAAATAAATCAAGAGGTTTAAGAAAACTAAACCAGACGAAATCCACCATGCATGGTAGGCGACCGCTCAAGCTCGAAATTATCCAAGAGAGCCAATATACACTCACAAAAAGTTAAGAGATGTTAACATTCATAAAATTTACACATAAGAAATCGAAGGGACTGAATAGAGATGGAAAATGATCAAAAAAAAAAATGGAGGCAGAACCCACCGACGGCCTTTCCTGATTGACCGACGGGCGTCGGTTTGGTTATTCGATATGCCCGTTTGTCACTCAAGGATGGCGTCTGTAGGTGGGTGACCGACGGGCGTCGGTCATAAAGATGACCCGTCGGTCACCTCTGTCTCCAGAAAACAGAAAGGAAAAAAGGGCCTTTTGAGATCAAAAAAAACAAGTTTTATCCAAGAAGGAGATGAGGGAGTCAAAATGAAGAAAAGTAATAATACGTATTCAAAATTTTCACGGAATAAATAAATGAATGATAAATAATTAAATATGAGATAAAATGGAGAGAGAATCCGGAATATTTACCCTCAGATAGTTGCCTTGGGTAGAATTTTGATGTCGGTTAGATCCCCGCGCGTTCCACGAGAAAGTAAGAGAATGAAAGATCAGAGAGAGAAAATGAGCTATTTCACCTCCGATCCTTCAGAAAGTCGATTTAGGAGTCCAAATCTAAAGAAAACTAATTAGCTTTTAGTTCCTTTGATCGATTTGATCCTTGATTAAGTAAAGTTCTTTGGAAAATGTGTGTTTTTGGAAGAGAGAGGAAATGTGCTCGAATTTTGGCAGAGTTTCCCCTTCTGAAAAATTTTCCAACCCTTTTGAAGTGGAAATCCGGACCTTATATAGCCAGACACGACCGACGGGCGTCGGTGCGTAGGGGCGGGCGTCGGAAGAATCCTACTGACACAAGGACACTTCCGACGGCCCTGCCACCTTCACCGACGGGCGTCGGAACGGTTGCGTGCTCCGGGAAACCAGGCGGCTCCTGACAGGGGCGGTGACTTTCCGACGGGCGTCGGAAAAAACCCTGAGCCGTCGGTGACTCGGAGCGACGGGCCATCTCCACAGACGGGCTGGCCGTCTGTGGAGGACAAAAAACCTTTTTTACTCGGAAAACTCCCGTTTTCCCCCCTCTGCCCCTGAAGTGTAGAAAAAAAACCTCATTTCTCATGGAACGCGGGACTAAAACCATCCAACTTCAGCCTCCTGCACAGGCCTTGAACATTGATTTCATCATAGGGTAACCTCCGATCCGGACCGCTCCAGGACACGGTGCTTACAGTAATTATTGTTAATGATTTGAAAGAGTTAGTGTCCCTAACACTCTTGTATCCTCCTAAGGGGTATTCGAATGTTACAAGTTGTGGTATCAGAGCATAGGTTTAGGCAGTTATGGACTATAGGATTTATAGTGAATATAATTGATATGAGTCTGTTTAGAGTGTGGCCATAATGCAGATGTTGTTTCTTTTTATTTTGTAGAGTGATAATTGAATCAGATCCTAGTTAAGATATAGGTGAAACAACCAAAAGTATTAACCCAACTCATGCTAATCCATATGTACTTGAGCCTCCACCAGCTAGAAATCCACCCTTAGCCCCAAAAAATCCAGTATTAGTACAAGGGCTAATGCAAATGATTGATAGATTGACTGCCCCTAAGGCTCCTTTAGATGTAATTAGGAAATGAGGAGTGGAGGAGTTTAAACGAATTTCTATAGATGACTTGGATATAGCAGAGTTTTGGATAGAGAGAACAGAGAGAATATTGCAAGAAATAAATTATCCGCAGGAATAGTGAGCGTCATGCACAATATCTTTATTACAAGGTCCAGCGTATGACTGATGGAAGTTGATATTAAGAAATCCTCAACGGCCCTTTAATCTGACTTGGGATTACTTTGTTAAAGAGTTTCAAAAGAGATATGTTACTAAGGCATATCAAGAGGCTAAGTGGAGAGAATTTGTGAGTCTTAAATAGGGAGACTTGACTGTGGCTGACTATGAAAAGGAATTTAGTCGACTTAGTAAGTATGTACCGGATGCCCTAATGACTAAAGAATTTAAATGTCGACAATTTGAGGAGGGTTTGAATGAAGTAAGCAAGGGATTGATAGCAGCAATGACTTCTTTGCAGTCGGTAAGCTATTATTAGTTGGAATTAGCTGCCTTCAAGGTGGAAAAGTCTGATATAGTTAAAAAAAGAATCAAAAGAGGAAGTCGCAGGATAATGGGTCTGAATTTGTTTCTGGTAAAAGAGGTTGTGAGACTAAAGGTAGTCAAGGTATGTTAAGTGCACCACAGAAATCAGTGGGTCGTGAGAAGTTAGGTAGAAAGACATCAGTTACTGAAGTTGGAGTTCCACCTCCATTTAATAGGGGAACTGCCTCGACGATATGTGAACACTATGGAAAGATCCATTGGGGTGTATGTAGGAAGCTTACTGGAGCTTACTTCAAATGTGGTGTTGTTGACCATTTAATGGTAAAGTGTCCCAAAGCACATGAAAACTTGACTGTACAATCAAGAAGGGAGGATGCACCAAACCCTGGGGGTGAAAGAACTGGAAGAACTAGAAGTGGAACTTGTCATGTAAGGCAACCATCGGGTGTTATTTGAAAAATGGTAGAGGGACCCAATATGCCTATTGGTAGAGTTTATGCCATGAACTTAGAAGAGGATAAGAGAGATCAAGATGTTTTACCTGGTATATTACTTAAAGTGATTGTTTATGTCTGATTGAATTAATGTCTTTGCATAATGTTTTGTATGGTTAGAGTCATAGCATGTATTAGAGGGAATTTTGAGGACAAAATTCCTTAAGTAGGAGAGAGTTGTAATGGCCCGAAATTCACCCTAGAAGTATTGAGCATGATTAGCGTAATTAAGTGAGGTTAATCTAGGGTTTATAGTATTTAGACTAAATTGTAATTGAAAATTTAGGACCCAATTGCATGAAATAAAATAGTTTATTGACCAAAGTGTAATTTTGCTTGATTAGTGTTAAGTGGAAGTTAATTAAGTTAAGTAGAGTTAATTAGCTTAATTGAGGGGTGAGTGGAATTACATGTGGCAAGATGGTCTTAGTGGAGTGCCAAGTGTCAAGATTGTCTTGTGACACCTAGCAATTGCATGCATATAAATGGATTTTGAGAGGCAGAATTTGCCACCTTGTTCTTCATTTGGTCCGGCCACTCTCTCAATTGTGTTCCCTCTTTCTCTTGCTCTTCATTTCTCTTTGTTCCTTTCTTGTTCCCTTCATATTCTTCATTGGTTTTCTAAAGACTTGAGTTGAATTGGTTAAAGAGATCAAGTGATAAGTGAAAAAGGTAAAGTTGAATTTGATTTCTTATTCATTTAGTAGGATTTAAGTTCATAATTTTGATTGTGTTGCACGTGTGTGATATTGATTTGTAAGTTGGACGATAAAATGATATCAAATTATCATTTTAGATGATAAAATCAAATATTTTTATTTATTCTTGAAGATAAATATCAAATATTTGATTTATCCATAGAGATAAAGTGATTTCAAAAGTTTGATTTATCTCTAAGGATAAATGATATCAAATTATCTTTTTTAGAGGATAAAATCAAATATTTCAATTTATTCTTAATGATAAATATCAACTATTTGATTTATCCATAGAGATAAATTGATTTCAAAAGTTTGATTTATCTCTAAGGATAAATTATATCAAATTATCTTTTTTAGAGGATAAAATCAAATATTTCTAGTTATCCTTGAAGATAAATATCAAATATTTGATTTATCCATAGAAATAATGTGATTTCAAATAATCTTTAGATATAAAATCAAATACCTTTAGTTTATCCTTAAGGATAAACTTCTTAAAATTTTGTATTTATCTCCCAATAACAAGAATTTCGCTTTCAATCTCCGAGTGACTGGCGTCCCTCGGCCTAGACATGAGCGTCGATCAACAGGAGATAGCCTCACCTGCCGAGTGACGGTCATCTGCTCGTGCGAGGATGGAGAGGGCGATCCTCTATTGAACTGTGCTGGCTCTCTGTAGGGTCATGATTGTGGAGGAACAGTAGATGCAGATGCCCTCGGATGTCCAGGTCGGCTATAAGGGTGATATCTCCTCTCTACCCTGAATATTCGACCGCTGAACTGATGGCAGTGGAGGCACAGGACTTGGCATCTCCGTCTGGCCCTGCTGAGAAGTTAGAGTGCGGATAATCTCATCTAAGTCTATGTCCGTGCCCTAATCTCGAGGGGGGGGGGGATACAAGGCCACTCCTCCTCAGGCTACTACTACTGTGGTTGGTCCTCCTCTAACTGGGCCTCTTCCTTTGGCTCTTATGGTGCAAGCCAGAGTGGAGGTAGATGAAAAAGGCGTTTAGTCTCCGCTACTGTAAGCAATCTGTACTCATCGAGATGACCAAGTATCTGAGCTATCATCCCCATAGTCTAGGCTACAGCCAAGTCAACATAAATATCCTCATCCAATGGAGTCCCAATGTCAACTAGAGGAACCCTCAGGTATGTCAGAAGCCTGGTGATCACACCCCCAGCACATATAAATGGAGTCATCCCCCATGCCAACCTAACCAGATTAGCAAAAATCTCGTGGCTAATATTGAGCCACCGACCTGTCACCA
This sequence comes from Excoecaria cochinchinensis, assembly GCA_947683425.1. Classification (NCBI taxonomy): domain Eukaryota; kingdom Viridiplantae; phylum Streptophyta; class Magnoliopsida; order Malpighiales; family Euphorbiaceae; genus Excoecaria; species Excoecaria cochinchinensis. The sequence goes on from CANTUQ010000158.1 coordinate 1,666,719, forward strand.
TTGCCTAGAGACTCCAAATCCCGACACCGTTAATTGATCAAAGATTCCCACATTGGCTAAGGTAGGAGTTGGATAGGACTCAATGGACATACCTCAAAGCCTGTGATGAGAGCATAGTTCTCTTTACCGTGTCATGATCATATGGTGCTCCTGGTATTGTAATGGCCTCCCAATGATGCCTTTGAATCACCCTCTTTGGCGTCATCTCATCTACTCTAGATGGGAGTCCCATTGCTTAGGAAAAAACCCTGCGGGTGATACTAAAGTGGTCTCCTCGGACTCGAAAACGTATGACACTCTCCTCGGTATCCGGTCTCTGGAACCCTCTATAATGCAATATGGCCAGGAACTCCTTTGCTACCTCCGAATGAGTCTAGAATGAAGGCCCGAGAAACTCGGTCCACCCTGCTGCCTCAAGAAGTGCCTCAACCTCATATAATATCCCCATACACTAGAGGAAGGGCCCGGAGATGCATTGACTAACACGAAATTGTACGCGGACTAGGTCCTAAAATCTTTCCCTCAGATCGAGGGTCATTCATGCTGGAGCCTGAGGCTTGGGTTGGTCCTGAGGGATGTTTCGTCTTGGAAGCTTCCTAAAAAAAAAGGTAAGAGTTAGTTTAGGCCTTGAAAAATTTATGCATTTTGAGATTTTTTTTCGAAATTTCGGCAGCATTCCGGCTATGATGTGCCTAACCGAAAAAATTTCGGCGGCATCCCTGCAGGTATGTGCCTAACCCCCTGCATAAAAAGTGCAATCAATAGGCCTCAGGTTCCAACAATAATTTTACAGGCATAATTATTTTGTCCAAAAATAAATACATAAATGGAAAATCCTACTTTACTGTTTTATTCTACTCTTAATAACCTCAACTTGCAATTGCAGAAATCGAATAATTCTACAAAAATGATTAATTAATTATAACTAATTTTTCTTTCATTTACTATTTATACATTTTTATCTAATTGGCAATGTGGAAAGATTAAATCGGAGAAAAAAGAACCTAATTTCACCTACATTTCTTAACATGCATATCTACAGTGCATCTAAAATGCAAAATTGAAGAAAAAATTAAAAGAAGAAGGAGATAAGTTGGTGAAAACCAACCTATGAGTCAACGAACTACACTAAAAAAATACACAAAGTAAATTGCTAAAAATTAAAATAGGAGCATCGGTTCGCGCAGAAGGAAGAAGGAAGAAGAAAGGAAGAAGAAGAAAAAAGTGAATACACGGGTAACGGCTCAGCTTATACAGGATTTCATGACCGACAGGCAGGCCGTGCATGGAGCGAACGACGGGCTATTTTTAACCCTAGTTTTAAATTTTTCTTTCTTTCTTTCTTTCTTTTTTCTTCAAAACTCTAGTTTTACCTTAGGACAATTTTTAACCCTAAGACTTTAAAATACTCCCTGAATACCTCGTGCCCTGATTTCAGTGCATGATTGCATCCATCAAATATATTTCCCTACAAACTTAACATGACAAAATACACGTAAATGATTTATGCATGTGAAATGCTTGAGTCATCTAAAGAAAATATTGCAGTAGAGTCCACCAGGCAGTCTAAGGTTAACCGACAGGCTGGCTATGACTCGCTCGAGCCATGCCCGTCAGTCGCTACTTTCTATAAATAGCTACCTTTCCCTTGGATTTTATGCATTCTTCCTTTTGGTTTTTGGCCAAAGCTCTTCCTCTAGGAATTTTCCCCTCTTTTATTCTTTTTTCCTTTCTGTTTCTTTTCCTTTCTTTGCTTATATTTAATTTTTGCCCCGAAATCTTGAAAATATAGACATCAACCCTCAATAAAATGTACCTTTTTCTAGACGGCCGCCGAACTTGAGAAAATACCACTTTGACCCCTTATTCTGGCTTGAAATTTATAAGGAGGGTTAAAATGGACAAGAACCTTCTGTTGGCTGCAGTTACTTTTGGGATCCTTGGTTCCACGTTTTTAAATTTTCCTATCAATAATTATGCCCCTTACCCGGAGAATTTGCTGCAATTATCGGAATGAGGTTTACTTATGGCACACTACCTTGCATCCCAAGTTTTGGATTGAATTATGAAAGGGATACAACACTGACCTTAGGTATTTCACCTTTAGCTGAGACTAGATTAGCTTCGCGGCATGTCACTTTTGTCTTGGAACGTTGATCGAGGTGCTAGAAGATTTCTCTAGTGTACCCATATACCAGGCCAGTGTTGTTCTACTATTTTGCTTTTCCAGATATCTGACGGTAGTTTCTGAGGAGTTGATTGGCGATTACCAGTTATTCGGGATTGTGGATGGAATATATCACTGGCTGACCCCATTTTCCCTAGTTCTTACAGAGACGATCCTAGGCTTAGACACTATTTGCACTGACCCTTCTGCTTTCTTCACTGGAAGCCCCTTATTACTCCAGGTAAGCATTTGTTATTCTTTTGAAAGGTAGTATGCCACTTATGGATTTTCACACTAGCTTTTCTTTAGTGGGAAATGCATCCTTTCGGATTTTCACCTAACCCTGTGCCTCATTTTTGCCTGGAGTGGACCCTACCCATTCCGGCGGCTTTTCTTTTTAAGCATGAAAGTTGAATATAAAGCAGAAGGTATAGAATATCAAGGGTTTAACGCTTAATTATTGCTAAAAACCAGCCAATGACATCTCCAAGAATAAACTTGGTATTCCACATTTCTAATTTCTTTACTTCTCCTTATCTTTTAAGTATGGTTACAAGAGAAATTGAAACTACTATCAGAGCCTCCTTCTAAGGTAATCAGCAACTATTCGTTAAGGCATTTCCTTCCAAGGCAGCGGTTGTATTCCTTTGAATCTCCTGACGAAGGCTTTTCTCGATTGGGTGAGGTGGTAGATGGCAACATCAACTTCATGTTTCTCTGGCTATCCCTTTCTTCTACAACTCTGGATGGTTCTTCGGGATACATTCCTTGGTGCGGGCTTCATAAAGCTACCTTCTATATTATCGTCCTCTATGTTCGGTAGTCTGAGGGAGTCGAGATGTTGTGAGGCACCCCCTATCTTTCCAAGGTGGCATCTTGTCCTCAGCTTTCACTTCCATGTACCATCGCCTATGGGTACAGCTGCCTATAAAGACTATTATACCATAGATTGGAGACTGCACCTTTACTTTTACTAGTGCAAACAAGAGGTGGGTGATTAGTCCTACAGTTGATAATAGGACCTATCGACTTAAATATCTAGTCGGTAAGAGTAGAAGAGAATAGTTATTAGATTATAGAAATTAAGTAGAGAATAATGTTTTTCTTTTTATAAAAGAACTAGATGATAATGAACACATGAGTTGAATTGCTTTTGTTTTATATCTTTTTACAAAATTGTGTACATTTTAGTATAATTTCACTATACATGACCATTATTTAACATAAATCAAAATGCAAAACTACACTTAATTTCAAAATGGATCTGAAAGCATCAAATTCCTGTTATCCATCAGCCCTCTCAGGTTTTTTTGATTGAATATTTTCTCTCTAGCCTCTAATTTTTGACCAGGGTGCCTTTTTTCGATTTTCACCCTGACGAGGAGCCTGGTTTTAGCAAGGTCACCTTTTTTTTTTGTTTTTGACCTGCGGGGCATCTATTCTCTTCTTTTGATTTTTCAGTCTTTAGCCATGTAACCTTTTAAGTCTGTGGACTTTGACTGGTTCTTTAAACTCATTTCCATCAGTGTCCGTTAGAATCGTTGCTCCCTTAGATAATAATTTCTTAAGAATAAAGGGACCTTGCCATGTTGGCCTAAATTTACCGCATATGTTTGGAACGCCTGGTCTTATTTGCTTGAAAACTAAGTCTGTAACACCACAATTCCCACCCTAGAAGTTTTGAACATGTGTGTGTGTGTGTTAGGGTATAATTGTGTTTTAGCATTTAATTGTGTGGCTTTAGTTTTTGAGAGGAAAAGAAGTATTAGAAGAGGAATTTGCCAAAATCACCATAGATTTTTGACAAGTGGCAGGAGAGCGAGAGAAAGAGAGTCAAAGAGGGGAGTGGCTATAAAAGCCTTGGAGAGAGAAAGTGAGTGTCACACCCCAAAAGTGGCCTAATTGGAATTGGCAATTTTAATTTGGAAAATATGGATATTTTGGTAATTGTTTCAAGAGTAATTAAGGGCAATTGGGTAATTTACAAGAGGAAAGAGGATTATATTGCAAGGAATTAAAAGTATTATTTGCAGATTTTTATTTTAGTGAGTAAAAAGAAATTGTTAAGGACCTATTAGAAGAATTTGAGGAGCTGTTAGTAATTATGTAATAAGTGGATTAAGTGAACCAGTGCATGTGTGCCAAGTGGAGTTGTGAGTGTGTGCATGTGGGTGAGAGAAAAGAGATGTCTGAAAGTTTTTAGCTCCCTAGAAACTAAAAGACGTGAGGTTCTTTCTCTCTTGCTTTCTCTCTCACGTTAACCACTCCTTTCCTCTTCTTTCTCTGTTCTTTCTTTCACTTTACATGCGTGTTCATCCAGTGTTGACTAGGGTTTTGGATATTGAGGAGATTACAAGGTATGTGGCTGATAGTTCTTTGGGTTCTCCTTCCTTTCTTCTTCTTCGGGTTTGTCTGAGTTTTTAGGGTTTGTCTGAGTTTTTAAGCTTATGTTCTTAGGTTAATGGAATGTGGTTTTATCTGTTTGCAAGCATTTGAAGATAAGAGAAAAGATAAAGGAAAAGGGAAGGTTGTGGATTGAAAGTTGTAGTGGACATTTTGAACTTCATTAACAGGTTTGGGAGTGTCTGTCCTTTCTCATTTTTGGATTCTGGTTACTGTTCGGATGTCAATGTTATTTACGTGTGTTTGTTTATCAAAATGCTTGAGTAATAGAAATTATATGTATGATTAGTAGTGTTAAAGTTCTGTTGCTTTATACGTTAAAAATGGAAGTCTATATACATGTAAGTTAAAAGGGAAGATTCTGGGTTTGTGACTCTCTGTTTATATTATTTGATTGTGTGATAATATGAATAATTTGAGTGATTATTGGTGTAAATGTGCTCTGGAGACTTGAAGGTATGTGTTCGAATAATTATTGCATGAAAAATGGTTTTAGACAAAATGGGGTTTTGAGTTTTGTATGTACTCTGTTTTCACGATTTTCTGGTTTTTACGTTTTCTGGAAATTCTGAAGATTTTGAGAAGGAGAAGCAGAATTGAGAGAAGAAGATCACGAGACGTGATGGAGAATCACGCCATGACCTTCTTCCCTGGGAAGTCACGAGACGTGACGGAGAGTCACGACTCGTGACCATCCCCTTCCCTGCGTGTCACGAGTCACCACTGCCTGAGTGACTCGTGACCTCCCCTCTCTTCTCTGGCATCACGAGGCATGACGGAGGGTCACGACTCGTGACTGCCCCTATTTTTGGCGTGGCGCTTGCGAGAAGCCAGTGTCACGAGTCACCATTGCCTGGGTGACTCGTGACTGGCCTCCTTCCTGCTGCCCTGTTTTAAAAAAGCAAAGTATTTTTTTTTATTTAAAGCTTCTGTTACATGGGGTTTTCACTACTGGACATAAGATCAGGTTTAAATTTGTGTTATAATTTAATAATTGTTTAATTATGAGATTTGTGTACATGATTAATAATTAATGTACATGATTTAAATGTTTATAATTTACGTGAACATGAACATGTATTATTTCAATGTGAGTTATATGTTCTTCTTATCTCCTGTATTTAATATATATATATATATTTATATGTTTTCGAATTTGATCAATATACATGTATACATGAGTTATAAGTTCGTATTTAATGCAATTCTCATGATATGATTATTACTTGAGTTTCTTTTTGAGTTGTGTTATTTAAGCCTGAATAGTCATAGTAGTGGATAAGTAAGCGCTTACTTAGGTCAGGGTGTGTGCGCAGCTGCTATATGATTAAACGTTATATGCGGGTCCTGTTTGGGATCCTTGTTTCGACCCCGTTTGGGTCCATATGGAAAATTTAATGCGAGACTTCGATCTCTATATGAAAATTCACATGTTTGAGACTTATGTCTCTATATGCTTGGGATATTGTGTTCTATCAGTATCCAATGGACCGTATCCACTTCTAAAGTGTATTTTCAGACTAATCAGGCTATATGTTAATATTTGTTGCATATGTTGAGATGTTTATTGACAGAATTAAAAGTATATGATGCACATGAATTCATGCATAACTTTATAATATGCACCTTGTGTCTATGTATTTAGAATGGTGAGATTTATGATAATCCTAAGTATGAATTGAGTAGTTAATTGCTTGTAATGTATGTTTATGCATGTCAAGTAAAGAACATGGAAAAATGCTTATATGTGATTTTGATGCCTTTGATTTTGAATCATAGCTTTATTGCACATTTATGTTGCGAGGAGATTATATTAATGTTGTAAATATTGTATATGTATATTGCTCGTTTGGTTTGTTCCTCCCCACTAAGCATTATCGCTTAGCACGGGTTCTTTTCCCGTGTAGGTGGCGAGTTCGTTTTGGAGTCAGACATCTGCAGGTCGGCCACTAGATGTCTTTTTGGATGAAGTTATTTTTGAGTCTTCCGCTGTTATTTTGTACATGGCTTGTTCATAGCAAAATGAATCTTTTGTAAAGGAACAACTATTTTGGTTATGTATTTGCTTACGAGCCCTTTTTGTAAAACAATATTGATTTGATGTATGTCAAAGGATTTGCTATTTTATGATTAAAAGTTTCTTTACATCTCATTTGGTTTTATTTACTAGTATGTATTTGGGATTCGTTTATGTGTTTGCTCGCGTGACGCTCCAGTATCCTTCCAACGGGGATAACGGGGTGTTACAGTGAGAGAGAGAGCTTTTCTATCCCTCTCTCTCATTCCTCTTTCTCATGCCAGTTTTCCTCCCTCTTCTTCTTTCTTTGCTTTCTTCTCCTTCATTGCCCACTTTCATCCCTCGTAGTTAGTGATTTGTGGTTGGTTTGGCTAATTAAAGAGCTTGGTAAGTAAGTTTTGCTCTCTTCTTCTTCTTTTCTTCTCCCTTTTTTCTCTCTTGTGGTTATGTTTAGGGTTTTTGAGTTTTGGTGTTTTTGGGATGTTGTAGCTGATATTCCTACTTATGATCCAAAGGGGAAAGAAGTTATTGGTGGGAGTTCAACTCATTGATTTCTTGGAGCTTAGGAGTTAAAGGTTTGGGAAATTGCTTGATTTTTGTATATGTTCATTTTTATATTTTTGTGTGATTTCTAGAAATTAAGAGTGTACATAACACCCCAAACCCCTCACGTAGCATGCCAAACAAAATGATTGGCTATTGCTATGGTGAGTGGAGGGTGCTACCACATGAAAGCATAACAGAATACAGACTAATAAAATTTTCTTAGAACTAAACCACTAAAAGTAACCCATCACATGCATATATCGTCAACAAACTATAACTCACACACAACAATTATTACAGCCCGATAAACTACACATAAAGAAACTTAATTACATTACAAAATACAATAACAAAGCCTATTACAATTTCTATCGACTTATTGGCCAAAGCTATAGCAGACCTCTCGAATCACACTTCTATCTCCTTAACCTGCATGGAAAACACCCGTGCTAAGCAACAATGCTTAGTGGAGAGAGCCAAAATAATAAATAGCCACTCACAGTGGTTGTAGATTCATACACATGCACAAGCAGCATATACATTAGCAATCTCTTACACATTTTCATCTCGAACACCATACAGGAAATACTCTGCTTCTTTTAATTACACATATCTTATACGTGTTCATTATTTACTTAATTTGCTTACCTAATGTAACGCCTCGTAATCACCCTAGTAGTATGAGCTGTATGTATGTGTGATTTTGTGTGTGTGCTCAAGTTTTCCATGTGTTATTATGTGTATGTGTATGATTTAAATTGAAGTATTAGGTGTTGTAGAGTTGTGCTTGGGTGTGAATAACTGTATGGGAGTAGGGTATGTTTAGTGAGGTTAGGTTTGTGTGTATGTGAGAGGATAGGCTTTATGTATGTCTTGGGGTAGCTTTCCAATGGGGAGTTGCCATGTGGCATTAGAGTGGGTATGTGAGTGAGGAGAGAGGTGAGAAAAGTCAGATTTTTTCCTTCTCTTTTTCCCGTTTCCTTTCTTCTTCCCATTCCTCTTTTTGCTCGAATTTTCTTCTTAAATTTCTTGCAATCTTCCCTTTCTAGCTGCAATCTTGGTGAGTTTTGGGTTACCTCGAGTTATTCTAGGTAAGTGTTAGCTTGTTGTTCTTCTTCTTTCTCTTGTCTTATTGTTCTTCTTCTTTCTCTTGTCTCTTTAATTTGGGTATTTGGGTTATTGTGGGAGTTTGAGTTTTGAAATTGCTTTGATGATTGTTACTCAGAAAACCCTCCTAGAGAGCCCAAAGGTAAGAAAATTACGAGTGGAAGCGGAGGCCGAGATTAGAGTCAAAAAATTTGAGGTTTGGGAATGTTAAATTTGTGTGCATATTTGTGTAATTGGAAGTTGTATGTTAATTGTTTGCAAATTGAGGTATGAGTGTGATTGAGTATGTCTTTGATTGTTGATGAGTGGTAATTTTGTAGTACTTGATTAATTTTGGGATGTGTTGAAGTTTGGGTTGTGAGTTAAGTTACCCTTTTTCCGTTGAATTTCTGGGTTTTTGGCGAGTTACACGTCAGTAAGGAATTCCTCACCACTGTATAATCGCATTCTGTCCTCCAGAATTCCTTACCCGTGTTGTTACATGGTGGTAAGAACTTTTTGTACCGCTGTGTAAAATCATTCTGCCTTGCAGGAATTCTGGGTGGAGTATTTACACAAGGGTAAGGAATTCTCCATAACGCCGTGTAAATACATTCTGCCTTCTAAGGACTTCGTGTTGGACATGTCACACGGCGGTATGGTTTTCCCGTACCACCATGTAGGATGTCTTACACGGAGGTAAGGGTAAGTCATACCGCCATGTAAAACTCATCTGTTTTGAAATTCTGTAAAATTTTAAGTTGTATTTTTCCTTTTTTTTTCAAATGTTATGGGTTTTTAATCTTATTTGAGGTCTTCTGAATTGGAAAATGGATTTTAATTTGTGTTTTAGATTGTTAAATTATACTAAATGTGAAGTATAGTGAATATATGTATTAAGTTTACGGTTCTTTATTTTAAAGCATGTGTTATACTTTGAGTATGATTTGGGATTATACATAACCTGCGAAAGTCAAAATAAGTGGATAATAGGCATGCCTATAGAATTTAGTTTGCTGCAGCCATGCATATGCGTTTTAGACCCTGATTAGGTCCCTGAATTGCATCCACATGATCCCCATTTAACTTTAATCTTGTTTAAGATTCCATGCGAAAATGTTTTGAAATAAAAAGAAAAGGATGATTTTGATACCCTCGGGTATCCATACATTTCGAATGATTATGCGTTACTCGTTATCCACTATTTTGAATAACCAGGTCATCTTATGTGATTATGAGTTTGGATTATGCACTGTATGTTTGATGGAATAGTAAAAGATATTATTATCTTCAGTATGATGAATTGTTTAAGTATTGATTTAAGTATGTGCCATGTGTATGTAATTTGTATTGATGTCCACTGTGAGTGGACATTTTTCATTGTGCTTTTCCCCACTAAGTGTATTCGATTAGCACGGGTGTTTCATCCGTACAGGTATGGAAAATGTTGGAGTCTGTGAGCAGGGTGATCCATTTCTGAAGGGCCGACACAACTAGGAGGGAGATTTTGTAGTTCTGGATTGTACTTCTTTTTGCTTATGTAACAGTTTAGTGATTTTGTAATGAAAACTATTGATGTAAGTTCTTCTTTTATAAGTTGGTTTGATACCAAGTTTGTAAGCGATCTTTTGAGCTACGACACTTTTGTAATATGATATGTAAAGATTATTACGTACATTAATAATATAATACCCTTTTGTTTTCAGCCTTGGTTTATTGTTTAAGAAATTTTATTTTACTGCTTTGAGTGTATGATTTATTATTTTTTGTTTGTGCTTAAGGTTTTGCGTGACAACCCTCATCTATCGGGACCCTTCATCCTCCTCCAAGGATGAAGCTTCCTACGTATAGGTAAGGGGTGTTAGATTTTGTGGTATCTAAGCATTAGGTTTAGACATTTCTGGGCTAGTGTAAGATAAAGTGTACGTCTAGTGTTGTGTTGGCCTGATGCGGATCACTGTGTATGTTTTGTAGTTTGATGGAGTCTACTCGTGGATCACTTAGGGGGTCAGCTGAGAGTGCGAATCCCCGAGAGCAAGATCCATCTATTTTGGGTCCGGCTCAGCCACCTAGGGTGCAACCTGAGACCCTGCGGTCCCTTTTGAGGCTATGCTCAAGATATCTTAGGATATGGCTAGAGTTTTGGAAAGAGTTACTGCCCCTAGAGCTCCGATAGAGAATATGAGAAAGTTTAGAGCGGAGGATTTCTTTGGAACTAGTTTGGATGAATCGGATAAAGCAGAAACCTGGATTGTGAAAGTTAAGAGGGTGCTAAGGGAAATTCGTTGTCCTCCGGAGAGAGAGGTGGAGTGTACAGTCTCCTTGTTGCAGGGCTCAGCTTATGATTGGTGGACGCTAGTGCTCAGACATCCGCAGCTTCCCGGGCCTATGACATTGGAGTTCTTTGAAAGAGAGTTTCAGAATAAATATGTGACTAAGGCATTTAAGGAGGCTAGATGGGCGCAGTTTTTGAGTCTCCATTAGAGAGTGTTGTCTGTAGTGAATTATGAGAAGGAATTCAATCGACTCAGCAAGTATGCACCGCCAGGAGTTCTCACCGAGGAGTTCCGATGTCAACAGTTTGAGGCGGGTTTGAATGAGTCTCTGAAGGTGATGTTGGTTTCGTTGATGTCGGCACCGGATGTCAGTTACTATCAGATTGTGCAGGCAGCTTTAAGAGTGGAGCGATATGAGAATGTGCTAAGAGAGAAGGCTTAGAGGAAGAAGGCTTCTAGAGGAGGTTCTTCTTTAGGAAAGAGGTCACGTGAGTCTTAAGGGAACCCCTCTGGTGAGTTGCTTGCTAGTTCGGCTACTAGACGGAGGAGGCAGGATTCATTCAGAGGGTCTAGTGCGGGTAGAGAAGTTTCGGGTGGTCGAGGTGATGGAGTGCCCAATGTTCTCATTGTAATAAGCAATATTGGGGCGAGTGTCGGTGGTTGACTGGGGGATGTTTCAGATGTGGTAGCACCAACCATTTTCTTGCCAATTGCCCGAATTTGTATGAGAATACTCAAGGTCAGCAAGAGGCAAGTCAAGCTGGGTAAAATGCTCCTCAAGGCAGTCGTCCTAGAGGTAGAGGACGGGGTCGTGGTGGATGGCCTATGGAAAGAGATTCTTCTGAGATAGCTGATCATCCTGTGCCTGTGGCTGCAAGAACGTATGCGGTGAGAGCCCGTGATGATCAAGATGATCCGAAAGTAATAGTCGGTAAGTTCTTACTTTTCAATACTAAAATGTATGCTTTGATAGATCCGGGTTCTACCCATTCTTATCTACGTTCTGATAAGTTGTGTGATGAATTATCTAAAGAGGATAAATTGAATTATGAGATTTGGGTTACTAGTCCGTTAAGGCAGAGTGTGAAAGTAAATCGAGTATGTCGGAATTGTCCATTAATGGTGCAAGGTAAGGAATTTTCGATTGATCTGATTAGTCTACCATTTCATGAGTTTGACCTTATTTTGGGTATGGATTGGCTGTCCAAGCATCGAGCTATAGTGGATTGTCAGAGGAAAACAGTTGTGCTTAAGGATAAGGATCAGACGCCTGTGGTTGTAAGAGGTATAGGAAGTGACTCGCTTCATAATGTGATTTCGGCTATGAAAGCCAAGCGATTTATAAGGAAGGGATGTGAAGCGTATTTGGCTTTGATTTTGGATTCCCTAAGAGGGCAAGTAAAGATAGAAGATATTCCAGTAGTAAGAGATTTTGTGGTTGTGTTTCCAAAGGAATTACAGGGTTTGCCACCAGAAAGAGATGTAGAATTGTTTGTGGATATTGTGCCGGGTGCCGCTCTGATTTCTAAGGTTCCGTATAGGATGGTTCTGATGGAATTGAAAGAATTGAAAAGTCAGTTACAAGAGCTCTTGGGTAAAGGTTTCATTCGAACGAGTGTGTCGCCATGGGGTGCTCCGGTTCTATTTGTCAAGAAAAAGGACGACACTTTGAGAATGTGTATTGATTACCGGCAGATCAATAAGGTTACAGTGAAGAATAAGTATCCATTGCCACGGATTGAGGATCTTTTTGATCAGCTTTTAGGAGCCGGAGTGTTTTCGAAGATATACTTTAGATCGAGATATTATCAGTTGAGAGTCAAGGATGCGGATGTGGCAAAGACGGCTTTTCGGACGCGTTATGGTCACTATGAATTTTTGGTGATGCAATTTGGTCTGACTAACGCGCCCACAGCTTTCATGGATTTGATGAACAAGGTATTCAGACAGTATTTGGATTATTTCATTGTGGTGTTCATCGATGACATTCTAGTTTATTCAAAGGATGAAAAGGAACATGAGGAACATCTGAGATTGGTATTGCAAGTGCTAAGAGACCATCAGCTGTACGCTAAGCTTAGTAAGTGTGAGTTTTGGTTGAAAGAGGTGACATTCCTTGGACATGTGGTTTTGGCAGAAGGTATCTGAGTAGATCCATCCAAGATTGAAGCTATTATGAACTGGTTGCCACAGAAGTCTCTACCAGAAGTGAGGAGTTTTTTGGGGTTAGCTGGATATTAAAGACGGTTTGTGAAGGGCTTTTCAGTGATAGCTTCGCCTCTGACTCGGCTTCTTAGAAAAGAGGTCAATTTCTATTGGTCTAATAGGTGCCAAGCAAGTTTTGAGCAATTAAAGGATATGTTGACTAAGGCTCCTGTACTTACTCAACCCGTTTTGGGTAAAGGGTATACTATGTACAGTGATGCCTCGGGTATAGGATTGGGTTGTGTTCTTATACAAGATGGTAAAGTGATTGCCTATACTTCCAGGCAGCTGAAACCTCATGACCAACACTATCCGATGCAGGACTTGGAGCTAGCAGCGGTAGTGTTTGCTCTTAAGGTAAGGCGGCATTATTTATATGGAGAGACTTGCAGGATCTTTACAGATCACAAAACTCTGAAGTATTTGCTCACTTAGAAGGAATTAAACTTAAGGCAGCGAAGATGGTTAGAGTTATTCAAAGACTATGATTGTATCATTGATTATCATCCAGGCAAGGCTAATATAGTAGCAGATGCTCTAAGTAGGAAATCAGTATCAGATTTGTCTCTGTGTAGAGGGAAATGGATGTTTGATTCAGAAGGAGCTCTAATAGCTCAGTTAAAGGCTAGACCAAGCTTGAAGCAAGTGATAGTGGATGCACAATTGAGTGATCCGATGTTACATTGTACTTCTTGCACAATTAGAGATGGTAAGCAGACCGAATTCTCTGTAGACAGTGAGTGAGTGCTCAGATTTGGGAATCGGTTATGTGTGCCTAATGTGATTAAGTGAAAAGAAGGCTTTTGCAAGAAGCTCATTTGCCGGTTTTCACGATGCATCCAAGAGGAAATAAGATGTACAGAGACTTGAAACAATTCTATTGGTGGCCAAGTATGAAGAGGGATATAGTAGATTTTGTTTTGAAGTGTCTCGTGTGCCAACAAGTGAAACCTGAAGCATCCCTTACCCATTCCTCAATGGATGTGGGATGATGTTACGATGGACTTTGTAGTTGGATTGCCTTTGTCACAACGCAAACATGATTCTATTTGGGTGATAGTCTACCGATTGATGAAATCAGCACACTTTTTGCCAGTTCGGATAGATTATTCTATGGACAAGCTGGTTGAGATTTATATGGACAAAATAGTGAGGCTTCATGGAGTTCCAGTCTCTATTGTGTCTGATTGGGATCTAAGGTTTATGTCTAAGTTTTGGAGGGAGTTACAGTTGGCTTTGGGTACACGGTTAAACTTTAGCACTGTATTTCACCCTTAGACTGATGGTCAGTTGAAAAGAGTTATTCAGATTCTGGAAGACAAGCTTCGGGGATGTACTTTGGAGTTCTCTAGTAGTTGGGATAGATATGTATCCTTAATGGAGTTTGCATATAATAATAGTTATCAAGCGAGTATCGGGATGGCTCCCTATGAAGCTCTCTATGGACGGAAATGCAGAACCCCTGTGTGTTGGATAGAGTTATCGGAAAGATCAGTTGTGGGTTCGAAACTGATTAGAGACACGAAAGAAAATATATAAGTGGTGCAATGTAATTTGAAAGCAGCTAAAGATAGGCAACAATCTTATGCTGATTTGAAACGAAGGGACATTCATTATGAGGTCGGCGACAAGGTATTCTTGAAAGTGTCACATTGGCAAAAAGATCTTCGGTTTGGTAAGAAATGGAAATTAAGTCCTCGGTTTATTGGACCATATGAGATTCTGGATAAGGTTGGCCCAGTAGCTTATCGGTTAGCATTGCCAGTGGAGTTAGCTAAATTACACGATGTTTTCCACGTGTCTATGCTTCACCGCTACCAATCCGATCCATCTTATGTGTTGCAAGTACAAGATATTCGAGTTCTGCCAGATTTCTCATTTGATGAAGAACCGAAGGAAATTTTGGCTTGGGAGATCAGACAGCTCCGCAGTAAGCAAATTTTGTTGGTTAAGGTACTCTGGAAGCACCATGGAATTGAGGAAGCAACTTAGGAACCAGAAGCAATTATGAGAGCTCTGCATCCTCAGTTATTCAGATCAGGTAAGAATTTCGAGGACAAAATTCTGTTAAGGAGGGGAGTGTTGTAATGCCCCGTAACCGCCCTAGTAGTATGAGCCGTATGTATGTGTGATTTTGTGTGTGTGCTCAAGTTTGGCATGTGTTATTATGTGTATGTGTATGATTTAAATTGAAGTATTAGGTGTTGTAGAGTTGTGCTTGGGTGTGAATAAGTGCATGGGAGTAGGGTATGTTTAGTGAGGTTAGGTTTGTGTGTATGTGAGAGGATGGGCTTTGTGTATGCCTTGGGGTAGCTTTCCAATAGGTAGTTGCTATGTGGCATTAGAGTGGGTATGTGAGTGAGGAGAGAGGTGAGAAAAGCTAGATTTTTCCCTTCTCTTTTTCTCGTCTTGTTTCTTTTTAAATTTCTTGCAATCTTCCCTTTCTAGCTGCAATCTTGGTCAGTTTTGGGTTACCTTGAGTTGTTCTAGGTAAGTGTTAGCTTGTTGTTCTTCTTCTTTCTCTTGTCTCTCTAATTTGGGTATTTGGGTTATTGTGGGAGTTTTAGTATTGAAATTGCTTTGATGATTGTTACCCAGAAAACCCTCCTAGAGAGCCCAAAGGCAAGGAAATTGCGAGTGGAAGTGGAGCCCGAGATTAGAGTTGAAGAATTTGAGGTTTGGGGATGTTAAATTTGTGTAATTGGAAATTGTATGTTAATTGTTTGCAAATTGAGGTATGAGTGTGATTGAGTTTGTCTTTGATTGTTGATGAGTGGTAATTTTGTAGTACTTGATTAATTTTGGGATGTGTTGAAGTTTGGGTTGTGAGTTGAGTTACCCTTTTTCCGTTGAATTTCTAGGTTTTTGGCGAGTTACATGGCGGTAAGGAATTCCTCACCACCGTGTAGTCGCATTTTGTCCTCCAGAATTCCTTGCCCGTGTTTTTACACGGCAGTAAGAACTTTTCATACCGCAGTGTAAAATCATTCTGCCTTGCCGGAATTCTGGGTGGAGTATTTACACAGGGGTAAGGAATTCTCCATACCCCTGTGTAAATACATTCTACCTTCTGAGGACTTCATGTTGGAGATGTTACACGGCAATATGGTTTTCCTATACCACTGTGTAAGATGTCTTACACGGCGGTAAGGGTAAGTCATATCGCCGTGTAAAACCCCTCTGTTTTAAAATTCTGTAAAATTTTAAGTTATGTCTTTTTCCTTTTTTTTTCATATGTTATGGGTTTTTAATCTTATTTGAGGTCTTCTCAATTGGAAAATGGATTTTAATTTGTGTTTTAGATTGTTAAATTATACTAAATGTGAAGTATAGTGAATGTATGTATTAAGTTTATGGTTCTTTATTTTAAAGCATGTGTTATACTTTGAGTTTGATTTGGGATTATGCATAACCTGTGAAAGTCAAATTAAGTGGATAATAGGCATGCCTATAGAGTTCAGTTTGCTGCAGCCATGCATATGCATTTTGGACCCTGATCAGGTCCCTGAATTGGATCCACGTGATCCCCATTTAACTTGAATCTTGTTTAAAATTCCATGCGAAAATGTTTTGAGATAAAAAGAAATGGATGGTTTTGATACCCTCGGGTATCCATGCGTTTCGAATGATTATGTGTTACTCGCTATCTACTATTTTGAATAAGTAGGTCTTCTTATGTGATTATGAGTTTTGATTTGGCAGTGTATGTTTGATGGAATGGTAAAAAATAATATTATTATCTTCAGTATGATGAATTGCTTAAGTATTGATTTAAGTATGTGCCACGTGTATGTGATTTGTATCGACGTCCACTGTGAGTGGTCGTTTTTCATTGTGCTTTTTCCCTCTAAGTGTATTCGCTTAGCACGGGTGTGTCATCCGTGTAGGTGTGGAAGATGTTGGAGTCCGTGAGCAGGGTGATCCGTTTCTGAAGGGCCGACACAACTAGGAGAGAGATTTTGTAGTTCTGGATTGTACTTCTTTTTGCTTATGTAATAGTATAGTGATTTTGTAATGAAAACTATTGATGTAAGTTCTTCTTTTGTAAGTTGGTTTGATACCAAGTTTGTAAGCGATCTTTTGAGCTACGACACTTTTGTAATATGATATGTAAAGATTATTACGTACATTAATAATATAGTACCCTTTTGTTTTCAGCCTTGGTTCATTGTTTAAGAAATTTTATTTTACTGCTTTGAGTGTATGATTTATTATTGTATGTTTGTGCTTGAGGTTTTGCGTAACAACCCTCATCTATCGGGACCCTTCATCCTCCTCCAAGGATGAAGCTTCCTATGTATAGGTAAGGGGTGTTACCCCTAACCTTATCATTAGTTATACTTTATAGGATACCGATATTCATTTTACTAGTCACAATATAAAGTCTTAGAAATTCCCATTATCACGAATATTTCCAAGAATCATGCTTGCAACTGTATTGATATTTAAATCAAAACATTTCATTTGTGTTATCCATTACATTGTTGAAAACCGAACACTTCAATTCTCAAATTTGGTTCGGGCTCGAAATAATTATCCCAAGCGTCCTACGTATCCCTATTATTGGGACTCGAAACCACGTAGTTCTACAGAAAACCTTATACACATATGTTCCGGAATTAATCCTAACTTGTTTTCTTCAATCCAGTTATCTATATCACGCTTACTGCTTTATTTCCCTTTAACTAATATATGCACGTCATTACCGTATTCATGAAAAAACAACAAAAAATGCACGTAAATTTCTTACCATTATACTTAAAGTAGATATCCGGGCTACAGTCTAATAGGCAAATAATATATAACGTACCTGTATTCTCATTGCAAGCATATAAACAAGTATATATACATATATATACATAAAGTTCATTTTCTGAGTAGTTGACTATAGCAAATACACATATCGGTTACTTCAATAATTCTCTACAAAGACTTCATATATACAATCATACTCACAACTTTTAAGCAGGTTAATAACAAGCATTTTCCACATACAAATTCTTATGCAGTCAATATTCATTCATACACCTTCATTAGATTAAACATTATTTGCTATACCTCTTTTCATTTAACTAACATTAGGTTCAGATACAAAGCATTTAGGTATTCGAAGATACCACACAATTCCACATAGGCGTCCATAAAAGATCCAGAACATTTAAGTGCGTAAAGCACAAGCTCAATATATCAACAAACACTTTCGAATGCATATTCACATAATTTTATGCACACCATCACAGAACTTGTCACTTTATTCACATTCTTTTGTTCTTTCAATTGCCTGCTAAGTCAAAGGGGTGGATAAACGAGTGAACATAACACATTGGGGTACCCAAGGGTAAAATCGAACAGTAACATCTTTCATTTTCTCATTCGAAAACATTTTCATATTGGGGGATCTTAAACAAGATCCGTACACATTGAGGATCACGAGTATCCAAAAGGGGACCTAATCAGGGTCCACAACCAAAGGGGCTATAGCAACAGAACTCTATAGGCATGCCTATCTATCCACGATCGACTACGTAGGATAAATTCACATGTGTTACCATTAAAGGCTTGGAACCTTCTTTTATTTTCACATAGACACATACATTCATATACTTGCATAATATATGCACGAATTACATTTATCATATTCATTTGAACATATTAGACGTAACCATATTATTAGGTATTATGCACTCATTTAAACTTAACAAATAAATTGCATTGCCTTACACACATGCATATATTCATAAAATAATAACGGTAGAGAAAATTCTCGTATTTTAATTCTTACCATGAGTAGGAACATTTGAATAATTCATATTTTAAATCATATATGTATAATATAAGTGAGAAACCATGCAAAGAAGAACTTTTTTAAAAATACTTTAAGGCAGAGAGGGGACTGTCGTGATCGCGACGGAAGGTCACGCTCGTGATAGTGGCCAAGCTTGCTCAGCGAAAAAAGAGGCTATCATGAGTCGTGCTCAATGTCATGACTCGTGATAGACATCACAACTCGTGAAGGCAAAATACATTACACCGAAACAAGACGTGTCACAAGAGTAAAGGGGAGGCTTTCACGAGTCGTGCTCAATGTCACGACTCATGACAGTAGCTTACGTGTAACACCCCCATCGCCGCCCCCATTGGAAGGGCGCCGGCGGGCGCGCTACCCGACGCTCACTCGCAACATACATAAATATAAACAATAATACATACATAAATACATACATACATGCGCTAAGCGGAAGCATTCGCTAACAATAATAACAAAAGCAGAACATGAATCTCATATATTCAAAATATTACATCATTCCTTTACAAAAAGGTTACATAAGCCACATTACAAAAATGTTACATACAAAAAGAATTACAGGAGGAGATAACAAAAATAAAGACTCTACTCCTATGTGGCCGACCTGCAGATGCGCGACACGAGCAAGCTCCCAAAATTCCTGTCACCTACACGGGACAAGAACCCGTGCTAAGCGATAACGCTTAGTGGGGAGGAACAAACACAATAGAACACTATACAAGATATTAAACATTATCATACAGAATTCACTAAACATCAGAGGGCAGAAATATATACAGCTCAAGAGTCTTTATATGAATATCAGAATTGGAAACAGAAAACATGAAGTAATAATCATAATCAGAATCACGCAATAATTAGATCACTTCACTAATCACATACTAGACACTTAACACAATAGTCTGAATTCAATGGTGGAGGATACGGGAACACGGCACGGGAGACCGAAGCCTCAAAACAGTTTTAATACCCGAAGGTAGCACGGGAGACCGGAGTCTCAAAACAGTTTATCACTACACGGAAGATGACCATCTCGGAGGTCGACAGCTTCGCCCAAACAGGGCGGACACGGGCAGCTGCACTCACAAACCCCTTCTTAAGCATGCTTAATTATCCAGTACCTTGACACTTCAGGCTCGACAACTCATTCACTCACATGACAATACACAATCAAGCAAGGTTCGACACATGACTCTAACATCAGATAAATTCATAAGCACACACGTATTTCATGCAATAGTGAGAAACGTGCAAAGTGGAACAAAAGAAACGCATTCGGAAAACAGGGCAAGCAGGAGGGGCCTCTGTCGCGATCACGACAGTGTCGCGTTCGCGACAGAGCACGGGGCACCTCCGCGCTAGCTCGCGCCAGAAGGCCTGCTCGCGACGAAGCCCGCTAGGCAGATTCGCGCAACCGAGCTCTGTCGCACTCGCGACAGAGACCAGTTCCTTCCTCCTCGCGCGCACGCACGGCAGCATGCTCGCGCGGAGGACTCGGCTGCCGAGCTCTCTGTCACGGTCGCGACAACATCGTGATCGCGACAGAGCGCTTTTCAAGAACAAGGGGCCAAATCTGCACTCTGTCGCACTCGCGATAGCGACAGAGCCCAGATTCGCCCAAAATCTGCACTTTTCCTACTCTTTCACACGCAACTCTTCATACATGCCAACAAACATACACAAACACTTACCTCAAGCCTTCAGCACATCACAGCCTAATTGTCAAGCCACATAAACATAATTTATACAATAATCAACATCAATTCATCAAGAATTCACTAAAAACCAACTCAAGATTCATTCTTTTAAATACTCATGTTTTTAAAATACACATGCAAACATCATCTTATCACTAACAATTGATTCAAAATCACTAGTTAATCTCAACATGCATTCATCCAAACAAACCACTAAGGGTTACTAATGACATGCAAACACAAAATATAATCGATCCAAGGAGGAAAATAGGGAAAACATAAGCCACAAACACAGCTCCCAAACACAATCAAATAAACTCCCAAACCTAGAAATCGCAGCTTCAAACCGAGCCCCTCACGAGTCCGCTTTCTCTTTTCCCTTACTCTTTCTTCTAGCTTCTAAATCTTGCATAAACCAAATCAAATCAAATACTCCAAAAACCCAAGAACAAAATCTTATAAAACTCAGTCAAAATTGAAGAAGGAGAAGAAGAAAAGAACCCCTAAGAAGACCCAACCACTTACCTCTTACAATCCTTCAATAACTTAGCTCAAAATTCCAAGAAAACACAAGAGGGAAAGGTTGAGAGCAGAAATTGGTAGCAAGAGAGAGAGAGAGGACGGGAAAGAAGAAGAAAAGAGAGAGTGAACTAGCTTCCACGGGAAGCTATGCAAAATTGCTGCCCCTCCCTTCCCTCTCTCCTACTTTTCCATTAATGCTCACCTACCCTTGCCACTTGTCACAATCTTAGCAAATCAAGCCTTCCCACTTTGACTTAACCACTTATGGCACCATACACTACACACACACTAACTTCTCCTACACAAATATCTTCCAATGCACCAAACTCAACTTCACACCATATTATTTCTCATAGCCCACTTATCATCCAAGGCACCATGCACCAAAACCACACAATAAAATCCTTTAGTCCACTTATATCCTACTCCCATACACTACAAGCACACACTATAATTCCTTCTCTTCACTTAATTAATTAATTCCTTAACAACTAATTCCTTATTATCCAAATTTTCTCTTGCTCATATTATGAAAATACCCTTACTATCCGACTTATCACGCAGATTCCGACCATGCCCTGTTTGGGTTGTTACAATCACTCCCCCTTAAAGAAATTTCATCCTCGAAAGTTCCCCGCTAATCACTTAATCCGACAACCAAAAACTCAAAACCGAACTTAACAAAAGTTAGAACATAACTTACCGGAAGGTCCTGCTCGATCCGCTGCATCCTCTCCTAGCAAGGCGTATACTCGCGGGCGCGCATACACTTCTTCGGTTGGCGGCTTTTGCACTGTCTCTGACGGCACTTGAGAAGGTCGTCCACTACCCTTACCACTCTGGTTTCCTCTTGCTCTCTGACCACTGACTCTACTCTCGGGTTGACCCTAAAGCTCTCTACAATCCGGACAATTAGCCACCATGTGCTCTTGGCTGCCACATCTGAAACATGCTCCGAAAATCCTTCTGCACTCACCCCAATGGTGCTTATGGCAATGCTCGCACTCCGAGATCACACTTCCCTTGCTAGAAGGTGGTGCTACACTCTCGACTTCCGAACGTACCGCAACCGAACTCTTCCCACCTTGGCCACTTGGGACACCTCTCGACCTCTTACCACTTCCAATCCCACCATCTGGTGCTTTCCTCTTACTCTCGATTCTCTGCTTGATCACCTCAGATTCCTCTAACTTCATTGCCGCTGCCACAAGCTGATAATACCCCACTGGTTGCAAGACCGTCATTGCCGACAAAGGACCTCTGATCACCTCACGCAATCCCTCTTGGAAATGCCTACATCTGAACTCATCCGTCAATAACTGTTCAGGCACATACTTACTCAACCGGCTGAATTCCTTATCATACTCACTCACAGTCATACCCCGCTGCTTCAGACTGATGAACTCTCTCCACTTGGCTTCCTAGTATGCCTTCGTCACATACTTCTGCTCAAATTCTTGCTTGAAGAATTCCCAAGTCAACTCGGCTGGTCGCTGAGGATTTTGCATCACATGTTCCGACCAATCATACACTGACCCTTGGAGTAACGACACTGCACAAAGCACCCTCTGCTCTGCAGGACACCTAATCTCTTGCAAAATCCGACCTACCCTCTTAAGCCAAAACTCGGCCACATCCGATTGGTCCATAGCAGTCTCATGAAAGTCTTTTGCTCCTCTCTTTCTTAACAACTCAGTCGGAGCCTTAGGAGCAGTCAGCCTTTCTACCAACTGAAGCAAACCTTGCATTAGGACCGGATTCTCTTGACCAAAACCCATACCCAGAACCTCTTCTTGCTGACGTTGCGGAGCAGGTTGCCCACCTCTCACTACACTCGCACTACCAAACGTCTCACCCACATTCTCGCTTGGATCAGACTCCATCTAGACACTACACAAGACAAGACACATCTGCATTAGGCTACAACACAAAACTGACTCTCATGCAAAGACTCGACACACAACAAACAAAGACAACCAGAACCGCCTAAACCGGCGCTTTGATACCACAAACTGTAACACCCCCATCGCCGCCCCCGTTGGAAGGGCGCCGGCGGGCGCGCTACCCGACGCTCACTCGCAACATACATAAATATAAACAATAATACATACATAAATACATACATACATGCGCTAAGCGGAAGCATTCACTAACAATAATAACAAAAGCAGAACATGAATCTCATATATTCAAAATATTACATCATTCCTTTATAAAAAGGTTACATAAGCCACATTACAAAAATGTTACATACAAAAAGAATTACAGGAGGAGATAACAAAAATAAGGACTCTACTCCTATGTGGCCGACCTGTAGATGCGCGACACAAGCAAGCTCCCAAAATTCCTGTCACCTACACGGGACAAGAACTCGTGCTAAGCGATAACGCTTAGTGGGGAGGAACAAACACAATAGAACACTATACAAGATATTAAACATTATCATACAGAATTCACTAAACATCAGAGGGCAGAAATATATACACAGCTCAAGAGTCTTTATATGAATATCAGAATTGGAAACATAAAACATGAAGTAATAATCATAATCAGAATCACGCAATAATTAGATCACTTCACTAATCACATACTAGACACATAACACAATAGCCTGAATTCAATGGTGGAGGATACAGGAACACGGCACGGGAGACCAAAGCCTCAAAACAGTTTTAATACCCGAAGGTAGCGCGGGAGACCGGAGTCTCAAAACGGTTTATCACTACACGGAAGATGACCATCTCGGAGGTCGACCGCTTCGCCCAAACGGGGCGGACACGGGCAACTGCACTCATAAACCCCTTCTTAAGCATGCTTAATTATCCAGTACCTTGACACTTCAGGCTCGACAACTCATTCACTGACACGACAATACACAATAAAGCAAGGTTCGACACACGACTCTAACATCAGATAAATTCATAACTAAGACACTAGTACAAGGATATCATGAGTCATAAGCACACACATATTTCATGCAATAGTGAGAAACCATGCAAAGTGGAAGAAAAGAAATGCATTCGAAAAACAGGGCAAGCAGGAGGGGCCTCTGTTGCGATCGCGACAGTGTCGCGCTCGCGACAGAGCACGGGGCACCTCCTCGCGAGCTCGCGCCAGAAGGCCTACTCGTGACGAAGCCCGCTAGGCAGATTCACGCAACCAAGCTCTGTCGCGGTCGCGACAGAGACCAGTTCCTTCCTCCTCGCACGCATGCACGGCAGCATGCTCGCACGGAGGACTCGGCTACCGAGCTCTCTGTCGCGGTCACGACAACATTGCGATCGCAACAGAGCGCTTTTCAAGAACAAGGGGCCAAATCCGCACTCTGTCTCGCTCGCGATAGCGACAGAGCCCAGATTCGCCCAAAATCTTCACTTTTCCTACTCTTTCACACACAACTCTTCATACATGCCAACAAATATACACAAACACTTACCTCAAGCCTTCAGCACATCACAGCATAATTCTCAAGCCACATAAACACAATTTATACAATAATCAACATCAATTCATCAAGAATTCACTAAAAACCAACTCAAGATTCATTCTTTTAAATACTCATGTTTTTAAAATACACATGCAAACATCATCTTATCACTAACAATTGATTCAAAATCAATAGTTAATCTCAACATGCATTCATCCAAATAAACCGCTAAGGGTTACTAATGACATGCAAACACAAAATAGAATCGATCCAAGGAGGAAAATAGGGAAAACATAAGCCACAAACACAGCTCCCAAACACAATCAAATAAACTCCCAAACCTGGAAATCGCAGCTTCAAACCGAGCCCCTCACGAGTCCGCTTTCTCTTTTCCCTTACTCTTTCTTCTAGCTTCCGAATCTTGCATAAACCAAATCAAATCAAATACTCCAAAAACCCAAGACCAAAATCTTATAAAACTCAGTCAAAACCAAAGAAGGAGAAGAAGAAAAGAACCCCTAAGAAGACCCAACCACTTACCTCTTACAATCCTTCAAGAACTTAGCTCAAAACTCCAAGAAAACACAAGAGGGAAAAGTTGAGAGCAGAAATTGGTAGCAAGAGAGAGAGAGAGGACGGGAAAGAAGAAGAAAAGAGAGAGTGAACTAGCTTCCACGGGAAGCTAGGCAAAATTGCTGCCCCTCCCTTCCCTCTCTCCTACTTTTCCATTAATGCTCACCTACCCTTGCCACTTGTCACAATCTTAGCAAATCAAGCCTTCCCACTTTGACTTAACCACTTATGGCACCATACACTACACACACACTAACTTCTCCTACACAAATATCTTCCAATGCACCAAACTCAACTTCACACCATATTATTTCTCATAACCCACTTATCATCCAAGGCACCATGCACCAAAACCACACAATAAAATCCTTTAGTCCACTTATATCCTACTCCCATACACTACAAGCACACACTATAATTCCTTCTCTTCACTTAATTAATTAATTCCTTAACAACTAATTCCTTATTATCCAAATTTTCTCTTGCTCGTATTACAAAAATACCCTTACTAATCTGACTTATCACGTAGATTCCGACCAAGCCCTGTTTGGGTTGTTACATTACGAGTCATAACAGACATCACAACTCGTAAACTTGATGCTTGTCAAGAGTACACCCAACCTGCCGAGTCGTGACGCTTGTCACGACTCGTGCAATCCTCCTCTGTGAGCTCGGCTGCCTGTAAGATGTTGGAATCATTGGCTCTATCATGCTCGTGATAGGGTTGCGCTCGCGATAAAGTCACAGTTTTTCAGATCTCCCGAAATCTGCAGAAATCCTTTTCTTCCAAAATCATGCCCAAAACTCCCATTCAAATCAAACTCAACTCAACATAAATCATTCATTCAAACCTCATAATTAACACAAAACCCAACTTTTATACCATCAAACACAATTAAATCATGCTATTAACATCATTAAAATCCCCAAATAACAAAACCAAAAATTTAGTGCACAAACTCATAAATTTCCCAAACCTCAATTCCTTTGATCCTATTAGCTTCCTTGGTTGATCATTCTTGCTCCCAAACTCATCTAAGGTCTTTCTCGTCCAAAATCCTCATCAATCACGCATATGCAAACATAAAACACAAATCTAGGTCAAAACCCAATCAAGAAAAAATAGAAGAGAAACCAAAGCTTATAATCCACCTTACCTTAACAATCTTCACTTAAATCACTTGAACTAACAACTTTCATCATCTAACTCTTGGGACTTGATCTAAGAGAGAGCAATTAACATTGAAGCAAGAGGAAGAAGAAGAAGAAGAAAAAGAAGAAGAGGGAAACATGGGAACAAGAGAGGGGAGAGCGGATTTTTTGCCCTTTCTCTCCTTCTCTCTCTTCTTTTATACTTCTTCTAATTCCTTGCCACATGTCACCTTGCTATTGGTCCAATCTAGAAATTTATGTCAAACTCTCTTTTCGGTCCCTCAAATATCATATCCTTATGCATTGATACTTGTAACTTACTAATCCTTCACATTGGCCCACTTAATTAATCTTTATTCTTTCAATCAAGTCCTAATTCCACACTTCACAATTTACTATTGGCCGCCCTTGCCGAAACTTTGACATTAATTCTTAAATTGTCCATTAACACTTCAACTCGGACAACTTTGGTCACTACTTATTCTCAATATGCCCGAATCGTTCTAAGGTACATTTCAGGTTGTTACAATTCTTCCCTCCTAAAAGAATTTCATCCTCGAAATTCACTCACATCGAAAAAATCCAAAGACTATACTCCAATGCACTATCATTGTCACTGATCATTTCTATTCCATCATATAACATCTACTTTCTACACTTATAACACATACCTTTCACTCATTCCCATACACTTCACTTTTAACATACTCAATGTGCTATTACTTATTCTCATCACTATACTCTCAAATCACTTCCTCTAAATCAAAATAACTATACGAATCATAACTTTTTCTTGTCCATAACTAAATTCGAACTCGTGAAAATTTATTTAAATAAATCTCATAATTCTCTTCTTATCATCTTTACGTTCAAATCAATCACATTCATCAGAACAGTCATTACTTTAGCCACCAGTCGGAAACCAAAGCACATACACTTCACATATAAACCATTTCACTTATGACATTTGGCTACGTAATTCCTTAATACTTCAAAAACGTCCGGCACACATGCTACTTTCTTTACCATCAATATTCGTATCTTTCTCCCAAAATCTTTTCGAATTCATTCATGCAAGATTCCAAAATACTCTTCCAATTCAAACACAAAATATCTATTCCCATAAAGATATCCATTTATCAATACACTTAAAGGAATTCTATGCAACCTTCTCCTTTAACCAACTAGTGTCAAAACAAAACTCTAATAGAACCCTTGATAAGTCATCTAGCAGACACATTCCAAATCGCACACACACATAAGAATTCAAAGCAGGTAGATCATGACCTACCGAGCCAACACTTAACTAAACACTTCATGAAATCGAAAGGTTCCCCTTCCTAAAATAAACCTAAAGAACAAGGTTGCCACTTTGGCCAACGCTAAACTATACAGACACACTTCGAAATACCCTATTAACCAGAACTGACTAAACTGAAGCTCTGATACTAAATTGTAACACCCCAAACCCCTCACGTAGCATGCCAAACAAAATGATAGGCTATTGTTATGGTGAGTGGAGGGTGCTACCACACGAAAGCATAACAGAATACAGACTAATAAATTTTCTTAGAACTAAACCACTAAAAGCAACTCATCACATGCTTATATTGCCAACAAACTATAACTCACACACAACAATTATTACAACCCGATAAAATACACATAAAGAAATTTAATTACATTTTAAAATATAATAATAAAAGCCTATTATAATTTCTATCGACTTGTTGGCTGAACCTATAGCGGACCACTCAAATCACCTTAACCTACACGGAAAACACTCGTGCTAAGCAACAACGCTTAGTGGATAGAACCAAAATGATAAACAACCACTCATAATGGTTGTAGATTCGAACACATGCATAAGCAGCATATACATAAAAATTCTCTTACACATTTTCACCTCGAACACCATATAGGAAATACTTTGCTTCTTTTAATTACACATATCTTATACGTGTTCATTATTTACTTAATTTGCTTACCTAACCTTATCATTAGTTATACTTTATTAGATACCAATATTCATTTTACTAGTCACAATATAAAGTCTTAGAAATTCCCATTATCACGAATATTTCCAAGAATCATGCTTACAACTGTATTGATATTTAAATCAAAACCTTTCATTTGTGTTATCCATTACATTATTGAAAATAAAACACTTCAATTCTCAGATTTGGTTCGGGCTCGAAATAATTATCCGAAGCTTCCAACGTATCCCTATTGTTGGGAATCAGAACCATGTAGTTCTACAGAAAACCTTATACACACATGTTCCAGAATTAATCCTAACTTGTTTCCTCAATCCAGTTATCTATATCATGCTTACTACTTTATTTCCCTTTAACTAATATATGCGCATCATTACCGTATTCATGGAAAAACAACAAACAATGCATGTAAATTTCTTACAATTATACTTATAGTAGATATGTAACAGCCCGATATATACCTTAGTAGTATATATGTCTGATTGTGTGTATTTTGTTATGGCATGTGATGGGATTAAAAATCTGGAATTTTCATGTATGTTAAATTGTGACTTAATTGCATAAATAATTTTGTTTAAGTGACTAAAGTGTTTTGTGTTAAATATTATTAAGGGCTGGACTTGCATTGCATGAGTTATGTGTGGGCTTAAGCAATTAGTTCTGCACTTTGGGCTTGGTTAAGATTAAAAGAATGTTGGGCTTATTCATATTAGAGGGCCCATGTGGGCTTAGGGCTGAAAGTTCATAAGAGGGACATATTTTTAGTGGAGCCCATGTTCTATTACTATAAATGCCACATAGGATTGTGCATAGGGGAGAGAGAATGTGCCAAATAGGATGATGCATGTTGGCGAGAGAATGGTTGGGATTGGCTGCATGGGGTGGCAGCTATTCTTCTCCTTTTTTTCCTTTCTTTAATTTTCTGCTCCTTTCCACTCTCTCTTATAGGTTTTTCCTTCATCTCTCTGTCCAAATTTATGTGTTTTTCTCCTCATCTTCATGCAATAATTCCTCTTGGGTCATCAAATAAAATTGTGTCTTGCTGCATTTGTGGGTTAGAGGCCTTGTATGTGTATATTTCTTCACTCTAGAAGGTAAGTAAAGCTTCTATCCAAAAATCTCCTCTACTCTTCTTTCTTGCTTTATGTTTCAAATGAGATTTTGATTCTTGCTCTTATTTCTAAAAATATGGGTCTTGGTTGGAGTGATAGAACGTAAGAGGGGCAAAGGGAAGAAAGAAGGTGGTTGATCAAGGAACGATGTGATTTCTAAGGAGCTAAGGAGAAGAGGTTTGGGAATTAAATTGCTTTGTGTGTGTTAAATGATTGTTTGTGTACTAAAAGTGTGTAAATTATATTATGTGAAGTGTTGAGTTGATGAAATGAACATGTTGGTATTTAATGCATATCATGAGTTTGAGTGACCTAAGATTGAACCCTAATTTCGAATGAACTATAAATTGCTCTGTTTATTCTAATGAATGAACATTACTAAGAAAGTGTATGTGTTGTTATGTGCATAATTGAGTTAGGGATGTGTATTATGTGTGTGATGATAAAATAATACTAAATAAGTTAGTTTGTAGTTAATGAGCTGGAAGTGAAAACTTGGGTTGAGGTTTATTTGACCTACCTTAATTATAAGTGTTATAATTTGAGTTAAATGACTATAAAAATGAATGGGGATGATGGGATTAGGTTCCTATAATATGTGTTTATATTGGTCTTAGAAATGATCATGCTAAATTGAGGGCTTTAAAGTCAGTAAAAGTGAATTGAAGTGTAGCTAATTCTATAGGAGGGCCTTTTCGGAGCATGTTAAGCTCCTTTAGCCATAACTCCTTTAGTTTTAATTAAATTTAGATGAGAGTTATGTCTAATGCAAGTTAACATATATAAAAATTAATGATTAGGAGAGCATATTGGTTAAAAATGTCATTAAAGTTGAATTTAGAAGTCATATGCATGAAGTGGGAATAATGTGCATGTAGGGTGAGTTTCTGAGTAGGTCTCTCTTGACCTTTAGTGACTATTTTGCCCATAGATCGCGTTTTAATGATTGAAATGGGTTGATTCAAATTGAATCTGAAAGCTAACATCCATACCTAAATATGTCTAGGAATATAGTTGAGCTACTTCTGGCTCTAAGTGCGTCAAAAAGTTGCCATAACATAGGTGTCCCTATTCTGGAGGTTCATCAGAACAGTATATAGTGTTTAGTTCATATCTTATGTTTTGGCTATCTAAATCACCTGTAACTTGTCCCATTGGAAACTTAACATCCTAGAGAACAATTGTCTAGAAGAGAGTTTTGCCTGAAAATGTCTCTAACCATGCGTAAAATGCATTACAAGTTGGGACCTGAAGTCTGTCTAGAATCTACCGTGTGTTATAAGGCAGAATAGGTTTACATGGCCGTAAGGAATTTCTCACCGCTGTGTAAAAGCATTCTACCCCTTTTAGACCCATATTTAGTATCCCACATGGCAATAATGAATGGCTTACCACCGTGTGACCTTAACTTTCAGCCTAAATTGTACTTTTTCATTCCCGAATCGCACCTGAACTTTACTATAAGTTCCTATAGCTTAATCAATTCATGTCTAACATTATGAAAAAATATATGAATAGTTATCACTTGGAAAATACACATAAATGGGATTAAAATTAATAGCAAACTAATGAAGTAATGATGTGTAATTGTATGAAATAGAATTAAGTCCAATTGAATAACATCATTGAGGATTCTAATACCTTAATCTATATAAGCATGCATAATATGAGCAAGTATACATAGTTATGATTTGAGATTAAGTTATACACATACGCAAGATATCAAATGAAATGGTTTAGCTTAATGTGAATATGAACCATATGTATGTGTGTAATGAGGTTGGATTGTATATGAGGAAAATATGAGCATGATTGAAATGAATAAGATATGTAAGAGTATGATGATGGGTTTATAGTGATTATATATAAATGTGATTTAATGCTTTTAACTTAAGAGTTTCTCACTTATATAAAAACCAATACTGTGGAAAATCAGGTGAGTATGTAACTATATAAATGTATAAATAATTTGTATGAATTACATGATGAAGTGTGGGATACCATGTGATTGTATTCTGTTTTCGAGGGATTGTGTAAGGCATACTACACGAAGGTATGACTTGTTCTTACCACTGTGTAGAATGTCTTACATGGCGGTAAGATATTGACATACCACCGTGTAAATGCCCTCTATTTTGAAGTTTGAAAGTTTTTGATTTTTGTCTTTTTTCATTTTATTTGAACTCGTGTTTGCTTTAAACCTTATTCGGTGGCACTTCAGCCATTAATTGATGATTAGCATGTGTAAGAGCTGAATTTTATTATAGATATGTGATTATGATTACACTTATATGAGATCTATGTGATGTATTTATATATATATGCATATGACTTCATGCCTATAACATGATGAAGAAATTGTGATGTAAACAACATTGTATATGAACAATGCGATGAGATATATTTGGATGATATTATAATGCCAAACGTGCCATAACAGTGAAATAACCGGATTAATAATTTAGCCTGTGAGTCAAGTAGTGGATAGATAGGCATGCCTATAGGGTTTAAGTGCTGCAGCCCAATGCGTCCGATTCCTCTGGAATCACAATGCGAGTCAAATCCTTACTGGATTTCCCAATGCGAAATTATGCTGATATTTTGTACCTTAGGGTACCAATGCGAATGTGAGGCATCCACGGATACCAATGTGATTACTGTACCCATGGGGTGCAAATGTGATACCCGTTATCCACCATTTTTGAATTGCAGGTAAGAAAATTATAATGATTGTGTTAATAAATAAGAAATGATTATTTTGTATTATACATATATTGATAAGTATGTGATGTGCATATGAAAAGTAAGTGATAATGCGAATCCAAATGTGATTATTCAACATGTACGTTATGTGTTAGGTATGAAGCATGATAGTTAGCATGAAACTTGATGAAAATATATTTTATATTGGCATGGATAATTGTTAGTAATTATTTGAGCTTAATACTCAATGAGTATGGTATGTGGTATCAAGTAAACGGTTTTAATCTGAAAATGGATTTGGCAAATATGTGAGATTGCCATAAAATTAATAAAGTATGCATTATACCGACTTTTATTTATAATTTTGAGATGTGATGTTTATATACATAAGTAAGTGTTATTTGATATTCTGTTTTAGGTGATCATGCTGATTTAAATATGACTCTGTACATAAAGGTATACTTAGAGTTTCAATGAATGAATAAAAGTATACTAAAAATAAGTATTATGACAAGTGTGAATGCGAAATATGAGATGATGAACTAAAAATGTGTAACGCCCCGTAAACACCCTAGTAGTATGAGCCGTTTGTGTGTGTGATTTTGTGTGTGTGTTTAAGTGTGGCATGTGTTATTATGTATGTGTGTATGATTTAAATTGAACTATTATGTGTCGTACAGTTATGTTTGGGTGTGAGTGAGCATATGGGAGTAGGGTATGTTTAGTGAGGTTAGGTTTGTGTGTTTGTGAGAGGATGGGCTTTGTGTATGTCTTGGGGTAGCCTTCGAATAGGGGGCTGCCATGTGGCATTAGAGTGGGTATGTGAGTGAGGAGAGAGGTGAGAAAAGTCAGATTTTCCTTCTCCTTTCCTGTTTCCTTTTTTCTTCCCGTACCTCTTCTTCCTCTTGTCTTCTTCTTAAATTTCTTACAATCCTTCCTCTTTAGCTATAATCTTGGTGAGTTTTGGGTTATTTTGAGTTGTTCTAAAAAACCCTCCTAGAGAGTCCAAAGGCAAGGAAATCACGATTGGAAGCGGAGCCAGAGATTAGAGTTGAAGGATTTGAGGTTTGGGAACATTTATGGTTTTATGTGTGTTTGGGACTGTTAAATTTGTGTGTATATTTATGTAATTGGAAATTGTATGTTAATTGTTTGCAAAATTGAGGTGTGAGTGTGATTGAGTATGTCTTTGATTGTTGATGAGTGGTAATTTTGAGGTACTTGATTAATTTTGGGATATGTTGAATGTTGGTTTTAAGTTGTGTGTTTTGGTGTGTTGAAGTTGGGTTCATTTCTGGTGGATTTCTGGGATTTTGGCAATCCACACAGCGGTATGGGTTTCCATACCCTCGTGTGAATCATGGGATTTTCCGCAGAAGTGAAGGCCGTGATTTTACACGGCGGTAAGGAAATTCCATACCGCCGTGTAAAGTCATTCAGCATTTGAGCTGTGTACTTTACACGGCGGTATGGCTTTACCATAACCCCGTGTAAAGTGTCTTACACGGCGGTAAGACAGTTCCATTCCGTGTAAACCGCTACTGCCCAACTTTTGAACTTTTTCCAATTTTCTTCGTTTTCATTCCTTTTTCGTTATTTATTGGTTTTAAATATTCTTTAGTGTCATTTCATGTATCTAATATCATTAGATTGTATTTTGCTACATCAAAATTATATTGAATGCTTTTGTTGGAATCGAGAATGTGTTATACTTTGAGTATGGTTTGGGATTATACAGAACCTGCGAAAGTCAAATTAAGTGGATAATAGGCATGCCTATAGAGTTTA
The DNA here is from genome assembly GCA_947683425.1 of Excoecaria cochinchinensis. Taxonomy (NCBI): domain Eukaryota; kingdom Viridiplantae; phylum Streptophyta; class Magnoliopsida; order Malpighiales; family Euphorbiaceae; genus Excoecaria; species Excoecaria cochinchinensis. The sequence goes on from CANTUQ010000158.1 coordinate 1,700,196, forward strand.
GTTTGCTGCAGCCATGCGTATGCATTTTCGACCCTGATCAGGTCCCTGAATTGGATACACATTGCAATAACCCGTTTGCCCCTTAGAAGTTAGAGCCATTTGTGCATGTGCGCATTGGGTGTGTTTGGTATGTGATAAGGGTATTTTGGGTAAAAGTGCATGTTTTTTGGGTTTATTATGGTGTGAATGCATGTAGAGTTGTAGGATGTGAGTGTGTGGGTGGCATTAGTGTGCGCATGCTCACATGTTGGTAGGGTGTACATTAGTGAGGATAGCCTTCTGTGTGTGTTATGCATGCTTGTTGGGTATAAGTGGTTAATCTCCCCCAATGAGGAAATGACATGTGTCTAGGGTTAGGAAAAGAAATAGAGGAAGAAAGAGAAAAGGGGAAAAAGCAGAAATTGATCTTCATTTCCCCTCTTTCCCTTCTCTCTACCCTTTTTCTTCCTTTTCTCTTCTCAAAGTGTGCCCTAGCTTAGATCCAAGGAAGAGTGGTGGAATTAATCATATCTTGACCTCAATTGGTAAGTTTTGTAGCATTTCTTCTTCTTCATCTTCTTTTCTTCTTCATTTCTGGTTTGGGTTTTTAATCTAGGGTTGGTGTTTTGTGTGATTGTGGGTATCGTTTCTAGTTGAGCCTCCTCACAATCCCAAGGGGAAGGAGAAGGCGTGTTGAAATGGTACCAAGTAGATTTGGATCTAAGGAATTGCAGGTTAGGGATTTTTATTTGGAATTTGATTGTTTGATGTTCATATGGTGATTTATGCTTTGTATGTGATTTCTAGAAAAATTGATGTTTGATGAGGTATATTATAGTGTTAATGTTGTGGGTAATTAATTGATTTGAGTTATGAAGCATGAATGTTAAAGTTTTGAGCAAATCTTGAAGTTTGATGAATGTTTGCTGTAAATTTCTAGGTTTGGGTTCTTGAGGGGTTTGATTTTTATGATGCATGTTTTTGATTGTGTTATATGTGGATTTAAGTTGTGGTTTATGTTAATTGTGGCGCTGGAAAAGTTGTTTGAAAGGTAAGGTAAAGTTGAGGTGATGTATGTTTGAGTTTGGAGATTTGGGTGATTTGAGATTGAGGAAATCTGTAGAAATTCATGCAAGAGCTAGAAATCAAGACACTGTCGCGAGTGCGACACTATCGCGAGGTCGCGACAGGGCTCGTTGACTTCAGCCCTTGTGCGAGGCCGCACGGATTTGCATGGCCGAGCGGCTGAGCTACCGAACGCTCACAGCGTGAGCTCTCTATCACGAGCGCGATGCTTGTCGCGATCGCGATATGGTGCTTGACGGCCGAGCGGGTTGGATTGCCAAGCGCTCGACTGCTGAACAAATTGAGCTGCCGAGCTCACAGCGAGAGCTCTCTATCGTGAGCGCGACAGAGCGCTCGGCTACCAGATAGTTCGGGGCAGTTCCTTGTCACGAGCGCGCGCGCCTGCACATGAGCGTGATAGCCTTTGTTGGCAGCTCACTGTCACGAGCGCGATAGTGAGGCGTGTTTTTATTTTCGTACGAATGTGAGGACTGCGGCGATCACGACAGGGGGCAAGTTATGCCTCTATCGCGAGCGCGACACCCCTGATTTCAAAAATTGTATTTGCTTGTGTGATTTCTGATGTTTATTTTTTGAACTTGTGATGCTCTTAGAATTATTCTTGGACTATTTTATAAAGCATATGAGTATAATGGGGTGTATTATACATGTATAGTCATATGAATTCTATAAATGTGATTTGATGGATTATGCATGGCCTGCAAGAGTCAGTCTAGTGGATAGTTAGGCATGCCTAAAAGAGTCCTTTTGCTGCAGCCTTTGTACTGTTCTGGACCCTGATCGGGTCACCGTTTAGTTCCTTGCAAACTTCTACGTGTTTGAATCTTGTCTAAGATTCCTCTGTAAAATGTTTTGAAAAGAGATAAAGTGATACTGTTTTCCGATTCATACTCGTAAGGTATCGTACCACTATGTGACGATTCATACCCATAAGGTACTCTATGCGTTTACTCGTTATCCACTACTTTGAGTCAGCAGGTGTTATGGTTTGTTCTGATATGATCAAAAGTATGCGAACCCGAATGAGTATGTATATGAGCATCTGAAATTGAATGACTCTTCAATGAGTTTACGAACATGTTGGCATATGATTGTATTTATTGAACCTTTGAATGGTGATGTATGGAATTCTATTATGATTACATTTGACGATATTCAGTATGCCATTATGTATGTGATTTTCCTTGACGACCATTGTGAGTGGTCGACCAAATATTATTGTTTGTTTCCCCACTAAGCGTTATCGCATAGCACGGTGTTTCCACCCGTGCAGCTGTGAAAGGTGTATAGCTCTTATGAGAGTCGCCGCCAGTCAAGCCAACACAGAGGGATTAGTGTTATGACTTTATTTTTATAGCATGATTCTTTTGTAATAGAACTCTCTCTTGTACATCATTTTGTAAGCTTCCGCATTGTATATTTTGGTTATGTAAATATTTTATATTGGCTTTTGTGATTAGAACATTATTGTAACGAATTTTAGTTATATTAACGAATGATCATTCTGATGTTTCCAAAAGATTTTATTTCTGCTGCATTTTAGTATGTATCATGTGTTTGAATGTATGATTCTGTATCCTCTTTGTGGTGACACACCTGCTCATACGACATCTCACTCCCTTGCGGATAGGTTCGCCTACATATGGGTAGGGGTGTTACAGGTTTTGTTATCAGAGCCCTGGTTTAGGCATTTTCTAGGTGATTGTTGTGCATAGATATCTGTCTAGGACTGTGTTGGCTGATGTGGTTGTCCTCTTGTTTGTTTTAGATTGCTTCTAATTCGGTGCGTGGATCACTTGAGGAGTCCGCTGAGAGTGTGAACCCTCAAGTAGTCGATCCTTCAGTGTCTGGGTTGGCTTAACCTGCTAGGGTACAACCTGAGGCTGCAGCCATGCCCTTTGAGGTCATGTTGAAGATTTCGCAGGACATGGCTAGGGTAATTGAGACTGTGACCTCTCCTAGAGTCCCTACTGAGAATTTGAGAAAGGCTAGTGCAGATGACTTTTATGGGACTGGTTTGGACGAATCAGAGTATGCTGAGAAGTGGTTAGAGAAGGTGGAATGAGCCTTGGATGAGATTCGGTGTCCTCAGGAGAGGCGATTAGAGTGTGTGGTGGCTTTGTTGCAAGGATCCGCCTATGACTGGTGGAAGTTGGTTCGATGGCATCCCCAGTTTCCTGACCCAGTCACAAGGGAGTTCTTCGATAGGGAATTTATGAGTAAATATATGACTCAGGAGTATAAGGATTCCAAGTGGGCACAATTTTTGAGTCTGAAGCAGAAGGCGTTGTCGGTTTCAGAGTTTGAGAAGGAATTTAACAGATTGGCCAAGTATGCTCCGGAAGGTGTTTTGACTGAGGAGTTTCGATGTAGGTATTTTGAGACTGGATTGAATGAATCTTTGAGCGTTATACTGATTTTACTGATGAGTACTCCGGGTGTTGGGTATTATCAAATTATGCAAGCTGCAGTGCGGGCCAAGAGGTCAGAGTCGATTTTGAGAGAGAGAGCTCAAAGAAGGAATCGAAACCCGTAAGATGAGTCATCTTCAGGCCCATCTTCGAGAGGCCGGAGGCAGGGTTCAGCTATGAGTATGGGTTATAGCAGAGGTGGTTCTGAAAATAGGACTGATGTTATGCCTGTGTGTTCTCACTATAGGAAGCGCCATTGGGGTGAGTGTAGATCGCTCATGGGTGGCTGTTTCAGATGTGGTAGCACTGATCACTAGATGGCAAATTGTCTGAGGTATAATGAGGTTCCTGGCGATCAGCGCGAGGCTAGTAAAGTTGGCTCTAATGCTCCACAAGCAAGTCGTAGTAGAGGCTGAGGTAGAGGTCGAGGCAGTCGACCTATAGATGGAGTTGCGTCGGAGTCAGTTGAACGTCCCATTGTAGTGCCAGCTAGAGCTTATGCTATGAGAGCTCGGGAGGAGCAGGATGCCCCCGATGTGATAGCCGGTAAGTTTCTATTCCTCGACACTGAATTATATGCTCTAATTGACCCTGGTTCTACACACTCATATTTGTGCACGGATAAGTTAAGTGATAAGTTGTATGATGTAGATTTGTTAGACTATGAGATTTGTGTGACCAGTCCTTTAGGGCATAGTGTCAATGTGAGTAGGGTGCATGGGAATTGTCTTCTTTTGGTCCAAGGAGTTGAGTTCCCTGCGGATTTGATTAAGTTGCCTTTTAGAGAGTTCGATTTGCCTTTGGGTATGGATTGGCTTAGTAAGCATCGAATAGTGGTGGATTGTCATAGGAAGGTAGTGGTGCTTCGGGATAGAGATCAGTCTTCTGTGGTTATTAAGGGTTTGGGTTCTAGTTCTCTGAGCAATGTGATTTCCGATATGCAAGCTAAGAGGTTCTTAAGGAAGGGTTTTGAGGCGTTTTTGGTAGTAGTGCTAGATCTAAGCGTGATCAGGTTCGGATTGAGGATATTCCAATGGTTAGGGAGTTTGAAGATTTTTTCCCTAGTGAGTTGTCTGGTTTGCCTCCGGCGAGGGAGGTGGAGTTGTCCATAAAGATAGTGCCGGGTACTTCGCCCATTTCTAAAGCACCTTATCGGATGGCTCCTGTAGAGTTGAGAGAACTCAAAACTCAGCAACAAGAGTTATTAGATAAGGGGTTTATTAGACCCAGCATATCTCCATGGGGAGCTCCGATGTTGTTTGTGAAAAAGAAGGATGGTTCCTTGAGGATGTGTATCGATTATAGGCAAATCAATAAGGTCACAATGAAGAATAAGTACCCTTTGCCTAGAGTCAAGGATTTGTTTGATCAGCTTAGAGGTGCGGAAGTCTTATCGAAGATTGATCTTTGGTCAGGGTATTACCAGCTTCGAGTTTAGGATGCGGATGTGGTTAAGACTGCATTTCGGACTTGGTATGGCCACTATGAGTTTCTTGTGATGCCGTTTGGTTTGACCAATGCACCAACGACTTTTATGGATTTGATGAACTGAGTGTTTAGGCCATATCTTGACCGATTTGTGGTGGTTTTCATAGATGATATTTTTGTCTTCTCGAAGGATGAGAATGAGCACGAAGAGCATCTCCGGTTGGTTTTGCAAGTGTTGAGGGAGCATCAGTTGTTTGCGAAACTTAGTAAGTGTGATTTCTTGCTTCGGGAAGTGTCTTTCTTGGGGCATATTGTTTCGTCTCAGGGTATCCAAGTTGATCCGTCTAAGATAGAGACGATTATTGATTGGAAAGCGCCTAGAAATGTTCTGGAAGTGAGAAGCTTTCTTGGGTTAGCAGGCTACTACCATCGGTTTGTAAAGGGTTTCTCAGTTATTGCTGCTCCTATGACGAGATTGTTGAGGAAAGTAGTTAGGTTTGAGTGGTCGGATAAGTGTCAGGTTTGCTTTGAGAAGTTAAAGAGGTTGTTAGTCGAAGCTCTTGTACTTGCTCAACCCATCACAAGTAAAGAGTTTGTAATGTACAGCGATGTTTCAGGTGTTGGACTTGGATGCGTGTTGATATAAGAGGGGAAAGTTGTGGCTTATGCTTCCCGTCAATTGAAGCCACATGAGAGGAATTATTCGACACATGATTTGGAATTGGCAGTTGTGATCTTTGCTTTGAAGATTTGGCGGCATTATCTGTATAGTGAGAAGTGTAGGATCTTTACGGATTATAAGAGTCTGAAGTACCTCCTCACGCAGAAGGAGTTGAATATGAGGCAGCGCTGATGGTTAGAATTGTTTAAGGACTACGACTGCATTTTGGATTACCATCCAGGTAAGGCCAATGTAGTTGCAGATGCTCTGAGTAGGAAGTTAGTTTCGGTCTCTATTTTAGAGTCGATTTAAATGGAGATTTGATTCAGATGGGGCTTTGGTTGCCCAGTTGAGAGTGAAGCCTACCTTGAGATAGTTGATAGTGGATGCCCAGAAGGATGATGAGAGATTGCAACGGGTTTTGCAAGAGGTCCAATCTGGTAAGCAGCTAGAGTTTTCAGTTTTAGATGGGGTACTTATGTATAGGAATCGGTTGTGTGTGCCCGAGAATGTTGAGTTAAGGAAATAGCTTTTGAGTGAAGCGCACGCTATGGTTTTCACCATGCATCCCGGAGGTGAGAAGATGTATCGGGACATGAAGAAGTTTTATTGGTGGTCCGGCATGAAGAGAGATATTGTGGCAAAGTGTTTGACCTGTCAGCAGGTAAAGGCTGAGCACCAAGTTCCTTCAGGATTGCTCACTCCTTTGCCCGTCCTCGATTGGAAATGGGATGATATTGCTATGGATTTTATGTCTGGTTTGCTGTTAACTCAGAGGAAGCATAACTCGGTTTGGGTGATTGTAGATCGTCTTACAAAGCTAACTCATTTTCTGCCGGTTAGAGTGGATTATCCGATGGATAATTTGGCCAGTATCTACGTGGATGAGGTGATCAGATTGCATGGAGTGCAGTTATCCATAGTGTCAGATCGGGATCCAAGGTTCACATCAAAATTTTGAAAAGAGTTGTAAAGAGCTTTGGGTACCAAGTTGAACTTCAGTACAACATTTCATCCTCAGACAGATGGTCAGTCAGAAAGGGTCATTCAGATTTTGGAGGATATGTTGCGAGCTTGTGCCTTGGAATTTTCTGGCAGGTGGGATAGATATGTACAGCTTATAGAGTTTGCCTACAACAATAGTTATCAGTCGAGTATCGGTATATCACCGTATGAAGCTTTGTATGGTCGACCATGTAGGACTCCGGTATGCTGGACAGAGTTGACCGAGCGTTCTGTTGTTGGGCCAGATTTAGTTAGAGATACTAAGGAGAAGATTAGAGTTGTGCAGTGGAATTTGAAAGTGGCTAAGGATCGACGGAAGTCCTATGCTAACCTGAAGAGGAAAGATATACGGTTTGAGGTCGGGGATAAAGTTTTCCTTAAGATTTCACCTTGGAGAAAAGTGTTGAGATTCGGTAAGATGGGTAAGCTTAGTCCTAGGTTTATTAGACCTTATGAAGTGTTAGCCAAGGTTGGTCTGGTAGCCTATAGGTTGGCTTTACCGATGGAGTTAGTGAAGTTGCACGATGTTTTTCATGTTTCCATGCTTCGTCGGTATAGATCAGATCCTTCGCATGTGTTGTCGGTTCAAGATGTGCAAGTGTAGTCGGATTATTCTTATGATGAGGAACCGAAGGCCATTTTAGCTCGGGAAGTGAGACAGTTGAGGAATAAGAGAATCCCTTTGGTCAAAGTACTTTGGCATCATCATGGAATTGAGGAAGCAACTTGGGAACCAGAGGCAGCGATGAGGGCTCAGTATCCGCAGCTTTTCAGTTCAGGTGAGAATTTCGAGGACAAAATTCTTGTTAGTAGGAGAGAGTTGTAACACTCTGTTTGCCCCCTAGAAGTTGGAGCCATTTGTGCATGTGCGCATTGGGTGTGTTTGGTATGTGATAAGGGTATTTTGGGTAAAAATGCATGTTTTGTGGGTTTATTATGGTGTGAATGCATGTAGAGTTGTAGGATGTGAGTGTGTGGGTGGCATTAGTGTGTGCATGCTCACATGTTGGTAGGGTGTGCATTAGTGAGGATAGCCTTGTGTGTGTGTTGTGCATGCTTGTTGGGTATGAGTGGTTAATCTCCACCAATGAGGAAATGACATGTGTCTAGGGTTACGAAAAGAAATAGAGGAAAAAAGAGAAATGGGGAAAAAGCAGCAATTCATCTTCATTTTCTGTTTTCCCCTTCTCTCTACCGTTCTTCTTCCTTTTCTCTTCTTAAAGAGTGCCCTAGCTTAGATCCAAGGAAGAGTGGTGGAATTAATCATCTCTTGACCTCAATTGGTAAGTTTTGTAGCATTTCTTCTTCTTCATCTTCTTTTCTTCTTCATTTTTGGTTTTGGTTTTTAATATAGGGTTGGTGTTTTGTGTGATTGTGGGTTTCGTTTCTAGTTGAGCTACCTCACAATTCCAAGGGGAAGGAGAAGGCGTGTGGAAGTGGTACCAAGTAGATTTAGAGCTAAAGAATTGCAGGTTTGGGATTTTTATTTGGAATTTGATTGTTTGATGTTCATATGGTGATTTATGCTTTGTATGTGATTTCTAGAAAAATTGATGTTTGATGAGGTATATTATAGTGTTAATGTTGTGGGTAATTAATTGATTTGAGTTATGAAGCATGAATTTTGAAGTTTTGAGCAAATCTTGAAGTTTGATGAATGTTTGATGTAAATTTCTGGGTTTGTGTTCTTGAGGGGTTTGATTTTGATGATGCATGTTTTTGATTGTGTTATTTGTGGATTTAAGTTGTGGTTTATGTTAATTATGGTGCTACAAAAGTTGTTTGAAAGGTAAGGTAAAGTTGAGGTGATACATGTTTGAGTTTGGAGATTTGGGTGATTTGAGATTGAGGAAATGTGCAGAAATTCACGCAACAGCTAGAAATCACGATGCTATCGCAAGGTCGCGATAAGGCTAGGTGATTTCAGCCCTTGTGCGAGGCCGAGCGGTTGAGCTGCCGAACACTCACAGCGGGAGCTCTCTGTCATGAGCGTGATGCTTATCGCGAGCGCGATGCTTATCGCGAGCGCAATGCTTGTCGCGATCTCGATAGGGTGCTCGACTACCGATCGGGTTGCATTGCCGAGCGCTCGACTTCCGAATGAATTGAGCTACCGAGCTCATAGCGAGAGCTCTCTGCCGCGCTCGGCTGCCAGATAGTTTGGGGCAGTTCCCTATGGCGGCCGCGCGTGCCTGCGTATGAGCGCAACAGCCTCTATTGGCAGCTCACTGTCGTGAGCACGACAGTGAGGCGTGTTTATGTTTTCGCGCAAACGCGAGGACTGCCGCGATCGCGACACCCCTGATTTCAAAAATTGTATTTGCTTGTGTGATTTCCGATGTTTATTTTTGAACTTGTGATGCTCTTAGAATTATTCTTGGACTATTTTATGAAGCATATGAGTATAATTAGGTGTATTATACATGTATAGTCATATGAATTCTATAAATGTGATTTGATGGATTATGCATGACCTGCAAGAGTCAGTCTAGTGGATAGTTAGGCATGCCTAAAAGAGTACATTTGCTGTAGCCTCTGTACTGTTCTGGACCCTGACTAGGTCCCCATTTAGTTCCTCACGAACTTCTACATGTTTGAATCTTGTTTAAGATTCTTCTGTAAAATGTTTTGAAAATAGATAATGTGATACTGTTTTTCGATTCGTACCCATAAGGTACCGTACCGCTATGTGACGATTCGCACCCATAAGGTACTCTATGTGTTTACTCATTATCCACTCGTTTGAGTCAGTAGGTGTTATGGTTTGTTCTAATATGATCAAAAGTATGCAAACCCGAATGAGTATGTATATGAGCATTTGAAATTGAATGACTCTTCTATGAGTTTACGAACATGTTGGCATATGATTGTATTTATTGAACCTTTGAATTGTGATGTATGGAATTCTATTGTGATTATATTTGACGATATTCAGTATGCTATTATGTATGTGATTTGCCTTGACGACCATTGTGAGTGGCCATCCATATATTATTGTTTGTTTCCCCACTAAGCGTTATCGCTTAGCACGGTGTTTCCACCCGTGCAGGTGCGGAAGGTGTATAGCTCTTGGGAGAGTCGCCGCCAGTCAAGCCAACACAGAGGGATTAGTGTTAGGGCTTTATTTTTGTAGCATGATTCTTTTGTAATAGAACTCTCTATTGTACATTGTTTTGTAAGCTTCCGCATTGTATATTTTGGTTATGTAATATTTTGTATTGCCTTTTGTGATCAGAACATTATTGTAATAAATTTTGGTTATATTAAGGAATGATATTTCTGATGTTTCAGAAAGTTTTTATTTTCGCTGTATTTTAATATGTATCATGTGTTTGATTGTATGATTCTATATCCTCTGTGTGGTGACACCCCTGCTAGTACGACATCACACTCCCTTGCGAATGGGTTTGCCTACGTCTGGGTAGGGGGTGTTACACACGTGATCCCCCTTTTTACTTGAATCTTGTTTAAGATTCCATGCAAAATGTTTTGCAATAAAAAGAAAAAGATGATTTTGATACCCTCGGGTATCCATGCGTTACGAATGATGGTGTCTTACTCGCTATCCACTATTTTTGAATAAGTAGGTCTTCTTATGTGATGATGAGTTTTGATTTGGCACTGAATGTTTGTTTGATTGGTAAAAGATATTATTACCTTTAGTGATGAATTGTTTAAGTATTGGTTTAAGTATATGCCATGTGTATGTGGATTGTATCGACGTCCACTGTGAGTGGTCGTTTTTCATTGTGTTTTCCCACTAAGCGTATTTGCTTAGCACAGGTGTTTTATCCGTGCAGGTGTGGAAGATGTTGGAGTCCGTGAGCAGGGTGATCCGTTTTTGAAGGGCCAACACAACTAGGAGAGAGATTTTGTAGTTCTGGCTTATACTTCTTTTTGCATATGTAATAGTTTAGTAATTTTGTAATGAAAACTATTGATGTAAGTTTTTCTTTTATAAGCGATCTTTTGAGCTTCGACACTTTTGTAATATGATATGTAAAGACTATTTTGTATTTTAATAATACTATACCTTTTATTTTCAGCCTTGGTCTTTTGTTTAAGAAATTTTATATTACTGCTTTGGTTGTATGATTTATTATTGTATGTTTGTGCTTGAGGTTTTGCGTGACAACCCTCATTTATCGGGACCCTTCATCCTCCTCCAAGGATGAAGCTTCCTACGTATAGGTAAAGGGTATTACATTTTGTGGTTTCAGAGCAATAGGTTTAGACATTTCTTGGCTAGTGTAAGGTAGAGTGTATGTCTAGTGTTGTGTTGGCCTGATGCGGATCATTATGTATGTTTTGTAGTTTGATGGAGTCTGCTCGTGGATCACTTGAGGGGTCAGCCGAGAGTGCGAATCCCCGAGAGCAAGATCCATCTATTTTGCATCCGGCTCAGCACCTAGGGTGCAACCTTAGGCCCTTGTGGTCCCTTTTGAGGCGATGCTTAAGATATCTTAGGATATGGCCAGGGTTTTAGAAAGAATTACTGCCCCTAGAGCTCCAATTGAGAATATGCAAAAGTATGGAGCAGAGGATTTCTTTGGAATTGGTTTAGATGAATCAGATAAAGCTGAAATGTGGATTGAGAAAGTTAGGCAGGTGCTAAGGGAGATTCGTTGTCCTTCGGAGAGTGAGGTGGAGTGTGTGATATCTTTGTTGCAGGGCTCAGCTTTTGATTGGTGGACATTGGTGCTTAGGCATCCGCAGCTTCCCGAGCCTGTGATGTGGGAGTTCTTTGAAAGGGAGTTTCGGAATAAGTATGTGACTAAGGCATTTAAGGAGGCTAGATGGGCATAATTTTTGAGTCTCCATCAGAGAGTGTTGTCTGTAGCAGATGATGAGAAGGAGTGCAATCGACTCAGCAAGTATGCACCGCTAGGAGTTCTCACTGACGAGTTCTGATGTCAACAGTTTGAGGTGAGTTTGAATAAGTCTCTGAAGGTAATGTTGGTTTCATTATTGTCGACACCGGATGTCAGTTACTATCAGATTGTGCAGGCGGCTTTGAGAGCAGAGCGATCTGAGAATGTCCTAAGAGAGAAGGCTTCTAGAGGAGGTTCTTCCTCAGGAAAGAGGTCATGTGATTCTTAAGGGAATCCCTCGGGTGAGTTACATCAGGGTCCGGCTACTAGAGGGAGGAGGCAGGATTCTTTCAGAGGATCTAGTGCGGGTAGAGGAGCTTCGGGTGGTCGAGGTGATGGTGTACCCTAATGTTCTCATTGTAATAAGCGACATTGGGGCGAGTGTTGGTGGTTGACAGGAGGATGTTTTAGATGTGGTAGCACTAACCATTTTCTTGCCAATTGCCCGAATTTGTATGAGAATACCCAAGGTCAGCAGGAGGCAAGTCGAGCTGGGTCAAATGTTCCTCAAGGCAGTTGTGCTACAGGTCGTGGACGGGGTCAGGGTGGACGGCCTCGGGAAAGAGATTCTTCTGAGACAGGGGATCATCCAGTGCCTGCGGCTGCAAGAGCCTATGCGATGAGAGCCTGTGATGACTAGGATGCTCCGGAAGTTATAGCTGTTAAGTTCTTACTCTTTAGTACTGAAATGTATGCGTTGATAGATCCGGGTTCTACCCTTTCCTATCTATGTTCTGATAAGTTGAGTGATGAATTGTCTAATGGAGACAAATTGGATTATGAGATTTGTGTCAGTAGACCGTTAGGGCAGAGTGTGAAAGTGAATAGGGTATGTCGAAATTGTCCTTTGATGGTGCATGGTAAAGAATTTCCGATTGATTTAATTAATTTACCATTTCATGAGTTTGACCTTATTTTGGGTATGGATTGGTTGTCCAAGCATGGAGCTATAGTGGATTGTTAAAGGAAAAAAGTTGTGCTTAAGGATAAGGATTAGATGCCTATGGTTGTTAGAGGTATAGGGAGTGACTCGCTTCATAATGTGATCTCGGATATGAAGGCTAAGTGGTATATGAGGAAGGGATGTGAAGTGTATTTGGCCTTGATTTTGGATTCCCGAAGAGAGCAACTAAAGATACAACAGATTCAAGTAGTAAGAGATTTTGTGGATGTGTTTCAAGAGGAATTATCGGGTTTGCTACCAGAAAGAGAAGTAGAATTGTCTGTGGATATTGTGCTGGGAGCAGCTCCGATTTCTAAGGTTCCGTATAGGATGGATCCGATAGAATTGAAAGAGTTGAAAGGTCAATTGCAAGAGCTCTTGGATAAAGGTTTCATTCGACCGAGTGTGTCGCCATGGGGTGTTCCGGTTCTGTTTGTCAAGAAAAAGGACGGCACTTTGAGAATGTGTATTGATTACCGACAGATCAATAAGGTTACGGTGAAGAATAAGTATCCGTTGCCACGGATTGAGGATCTTTTTGATCAGCTTCGAGGAGCTGGAGTGTTTTTGAAGATAGACTTGAGATCGGGTTATTATCAGTTGAGAGTCAAGGATGCGGATGTGGCAAAGACGGCTTTCCGGATGCGTTATGGTCACTATGAATTTTTTGTGATGCCATTTGGTTTGACTAACGCGCCCGTAGCTTTTATGGATTTGATGAATAGGGTATTCAGTCAGTATTTGGATCGTTTTGTTGTGGTATTCATCGACGATATTCTAGTTTATTCCAAGGATGAAAAGGAACATGAGGAACACCAGAGATTGGTATTGCAAGTGTTGAGAGACCATCAATTGTACGCCAAACTTAGTAAGTGTGAGTTTTGGTTGAAAGAGGTGACATTCCTTGGACATGTGGTTTCGGTATAAGGTATCTGAGTAGATCCGTCCAAGATTGAACTGGTTGCCACCGAAGTCTATACCGGAAGTGAGGAGTTTTCTAGGATTGGCTGGGTATTATAGATGGTTTGTGAAGGGATTTTCAGTGATAGCTTCACCTCTGACTCAACTTCTCAGAAAGGAGGTTAAGTTCTTATGGTCTGATATGTAACACCCCAACCCATACGTAGGCGAACCCATCCACAAGGGAGTAGGAAGCCGTACGAGTAGGTGTGTTACAGAACAGAAGTGATACAAAGCGTATAAAAATATGGAAGAATTTAAAACTTGAGAAGTAAAACTGAACATACACACTTCACCAATGCACGTACACCAAGCAGAAATATACAGATAGGTAAATTTCCCACCATACAACAGAAGTTACAGACATACGATAAAATAGGGGAAATTCTTAATAACAAATATTTACATCGCCCAAAATACTACTTCAGTCTCTTTACATAATATTACATATACATTTTATACAGAATTATAAAATCCAAATAAAGAAGCTGGACAAAAACCAAAACTCCTAGCTCCTATGTGGCCAACCCTTGCAGATGTGCAACTCGAATCGGACCAGACCTGCCACCTGCACGGGAAAAGAACCCGTGCTAAGCGATAACGCTTAGTGGGGAGAACAAACATAATAATATGGACGGCCATTCACAATGGTCGTCAAGGCATAACACACACAAATATCATACATACCTAGTTCTTACCGAGAAATATATATGCTTACATATAATAGCTATGCATTCAAATATTTCTAATCATATTCATGTACTCATATGTGTGACACTAACCAAATCTAACATCACCATACAAGATATGAGTATATTCATGCATAGCTACATATAACTTCCCATGCATGCACTTACCTATACATTACATGTCAGTATCATTACATTTATATGCTAATACTTGTACCGTCATACCAATACAGGTCCTCATATGCATACATTTACCGAGCACATTGGAAAGTCAGGCTTTTGGAAGTACATCATGCATAGATACATAACAACTTAATCATGCAATTATCTCGCCAAAAATAACCATATCTCAGTCCCGAGAACTAGTACCCTAACTGTTCACACCATAGTGCCCACAAATTCCTGAGCAAAAATCACTAGAGTCTACTCATACTAGAATCATACTACAATACATATACACTAGCTGAGAGCATAGGTACATAATCACAATACCATCACACTTCCGCTGCACAACATTAATCTTTAATATAAGCAATTATACAATATTGCATTCCAATCACGGTATTCCATAGAGCCAATAAATTTGCACTTATTAGTTCACATATCTATAATCATAACTGATTAGAATCGCATGCTTATAAATACAACATAACAAATCATACACCTGTTGACTCACAATAGTGGATAACGAGTAACAAACTGTACCTTACGTGTACGAATCGCAAAGCACAATCACTTTCCACATTTCAAAAGCATTTCCCTGAACAGGACCTTAAACAAGATCCATACACATACACATAATAGGGTTCGCGAGGAACCATTCGGGGACCTGATCGGGGTCTAAATAGTTCAAAGGGCGCTGCAGCTACACTTATATAGACTCTATTAGGCATGCCTAACTATCCACTAGACTGACTCTCGCAGGTCATGCATAAAACAGATCATGTTTCGAATAACATCATATATATATATATATATATCATCATATATAACCCATAGTATGATAGACTCATAAATAAATTCATAATGTCGGTCATGCATAAAACAATTTATATAGCAACCCAATCACACACTTTAACATTGTTCATTATTCAAGGCATACCAATATCACATGTAAGGAACCATATTATACCACCAATGATCGTAAATACTAATTCATACATCGACATGCAGAATCACAAAACATTCACCTTCTAATACCACATGCTCAATATAAATAGCCATAATATTTAATATGCATGAACCAATTATATAAACAAGGCACATTGAGCTCATAGGCTAGGCATATTACTGCAATCAGACATTAACCATAATATTCCGCTAATTCGTCATAGCGAAATTTTCGATCACACATAGAGTTCATAACTGATCATGCATTAATACAACGGAAATCATTACATTTATATATAACTTAAAAACTGAGGTGACGTTAAATAACTATTAAAACCAGAACATAAGTTAAAATGAACAAAGGACAAGAATTAAAACATCAAAATTCAAGACAGAAGACATTTAGAAACACGCTGTGGGAGAGGAGGCTGTCACTACTCGTGACAGGGGCTTACTGTTACGACTCGTGATAGTCATCACTACTAGTGACAGTCATCACTACTAGTGACAAGAGCTTACTGTCATGACTAGTGACAGTCGTCACTACTAGTGACAAGGGCTTGACTTACTTTCACTACTCGTGATAGTCGTCACTACTAGTGATAGGGGCTTACTGTCACGACTCGTGACAGTCGTCACTACTAGTGATAAGGGCTTACTGTCACGACTCGTGACAGTCATCACTACTAGTGATAAGGGTTTACTATCACGACTCGTGACAGGTGTCACAACTCGTGACAGAGCCACGGGATTCCAGACAAAAACCCAAAAACATCAATTTTTTTCAGACTAAACGGACATCGAAATGACATTTTTAGGCAGACCTTCCTTCTTAACACTTGTTCCTTAATATGTTAAATTTCAAATACAACAAATTTCAGATCAATTGGACATCTACGGATTCAGATAGGATCTAAACAACCTATAATGCTCCCCTTAACCCGGCCAGAGAAGATAGCTCTACTTCATGACCATTTGTGAGATCCTTACAGGTAAAATTAGCTCAAACGTATTTCTAAGACATTTGTAGAAATATGTCTTAGCTTTCAAATGGCACTGGTCTCATATCTATTGGAGTTCTAAAACTCACAATACAGCTTAATAACCGAAGAAAGATCAAGTGCATTCTAACCCAGTTTTCACCCAAAAACCTATTCACATGCACAAATGAACAATTTAACCAACACTCACTACCATCATCCTAAATCATCAACAACAAAGCTTATATCATACATGAATATACAAAGATTCATATATATAAAGAAAATTTCCCAAACCTGGAAATCAAAGATTCAAAGTCACTTTCCAGCTTCTATCTACAATCTTTTCCCTTCCCTTGAGCTTCTTCTTGTTACCCCAACTTGCACAAAAAAAAACCGAGAAAATCACTCAATCTAAACTCTAACATATCCAAATTAAAAGCAAATAAAGAAGGAGAAGGACCACACACACACACAAGCCAAACTAACTCTTACCTTTCCAATCTTGCTCTAATACTCTCCCAAAATCACCTCTAAACAAGCACCACTTCCAGCCAAAAAGAGAAACAAGGAGGAAGAGCAAAGAATGAGGAAAGGAAGAAGAAGAGGAAAAAGAAGATGAATGGCGTGAGGAGGAAGAGGAGAACGGGAAGAGGAAGTGACTTACAGCTGGTTTCTCTCTCTTTACCCATTTAATTCCCACTTATCCCTTAAGCCACATGTCACTTTCCCAAAGGTAGGTCAACTTAAGCTCACCTCAACTCCCATACTCTCACCTACACACAATTCATTTCCCTTACTCATACCCTACTTCCCTATCTTATGCACACACACTAGCACCTCTTACAATAATATCTTCATGGTACCAAACTTAAGTCACACCCTAACATTCCCTAATAACCCCCTTTTTCCCATTGGTCCAACTAATTCACTTTGACTTCTCTATTCAAGTCACCATACGCACCCACATACTAAATCACTTCTTATAAAAATATCCTACATCTTTATTTTTGTAGACACCGGGTCTCGAGGCAGTCCAGATCAGAGTTACCCGATGAAGAAATCAATGTCGATTTCCGAGTAAGAGGATGAAATTCGGAGGTTTTCGTCTTTCGGTCTCGCAAGGATTAAAATATTTTTTTTCTATAGCTTGGAGTTTTGAAAGAGTTGGATAAATTTTACAGAATTTGGGTAAAAATGGGAGTTTTGCTTCACAAACGGGCATTCCGTCTGTGTAGGGACGCCCGTCTCTACTTGGGGAGATACCCGTCTATAGGTGTAGTGGGGACGGACAGGTGGCGATGTAGGGACGCCCGTCCCTAGTTCACGCTCCGTCCCTAGTCAATCTCTCGCATTTGCCCCTAGTAGGGACGGCCGTCGGTAGGTGCAGGGAAGCCCGTCGGTACGGTAACTGATCGGATCACTCGAGATTGGATAAAATTTGATCTCTTTTCTTTTCAAAATGGGGATAGAATTTATCTAAAACTTGAATTTTAAAGTCCTTTTAAAATTCAAACTTTAGATAGAGGTTTATCTGAATTATCTCATAAACCCTATAAATTAAGGATCAAATTTCAGTTTTAGAGGTTAGGAAATTTGGAGAAAATTTGGAAAAAGAGAGAGAAATTTTAGAAAAATTTTATTTAGAAATAGAGGCTATCAAATATTTTTTGGAGAGAATTGTTTTTTAGAAAAGGGCTTTTCTGTGAGTAAATTACGCAAAAAGTTTATAAATCTCTATTCATCTGTAGAGTTTTATTTTGATAAAACTTCTTTTAATTAATCGATTTCTTCAATTCTTTTTCTTACGAATTAAGTCAAATTGAGGTGACAAAGTTCAGTTGTTTCCATCAATATAACTAATTCGAACACACGATCGCTATCAAAATTTCAAGGAAAGAATAACATAAATTTTCTTTCTTTGATCTGATTCTTCTTTTGATCCTTGCGAAGCACACGGGGACAAAATCATTCGACATCCACCCTAAAAGGTAAAATTCGAGGGTAAACATTCTGGATTAACATTTGTATAATTTAATTTGATTTACATTAATTTCTATATACACTTCATATTCTTTTCCACAAAAGATTTAAGAGGTTCTTTAATTTGTTTTTTTTTCCCTCACTAGGGACGGCCGCTGGCATGATCCAGATAGCCATCCCTAGGCAAAATTCTCATTTTTATCTCATAAAATCCTATTTCTTGACTTGTTTCTGTCGGAATTTTCTCATTTTTATCTTTATTCACGTTTTTGCTAACATGTTTAACCTTGTGAGTTCTTTTCTGACCATTGAAAGTTGGAGTTGTGAGAGATGTTGGTTGCGCCATCCTGAGGATCTCGATTCGGGTTCATTTTTCTACCCTTACCTTTTATTTATGTTGTTATAGAAATGGTTTTAATGTTGTTAAGGCAAAAAGGACCAAAAGCTTTTTAACAATTAAACCTGGAGATTTTCCCTAAAACGGTGGACCAATGTCCCATTTCAGCCAATAAAATTGACACTTCATAAAAACCATTTTTGTAATAAATATGTATGGTAGGACCAAAGTCCTCATTCCAATGAATATCCCGTTTTATGCATGTATCGCATTTTTTACAAACGGGAGTTGTATTCCGCTCCTAGTGTTATTGTAATATTGAATGTTTTATCTTTTGGATTTATCTTCCATTTATCGCTTTTGATATGAATGATTGCGCCTTTAATTTAAATTGCATCGTGTGGGAAGTTGGTGAAACAATAAATTCAAAAGTTAATTATAATATTGATCAAGGTATAATTACTTGAGAAGTCCTGAACTCACTCTAGTCTTTGGGGCTCAAGAGGCGAGAGGTCTAGGACTTCCAAGACACCTCTTGAGTCTCACCAAAAGGCTTAAATATACAATCCTAGGCTCTAGGGGAGTAGAGGATAAGGCCTCCAAGATCCCTCTGGCTAGCTAAAGATGGATATGTATGCGCCGTCTTAGGCTCGATAAGGCTAGACGACCCTTCCCAATGTTCTATTGGGTGGCGACTCCAAGAAACCTCATTGTTGCCCAAAATAGACGCACTTGTAAATACCTTACAAGTTTTATGAACCTTTCCTGATCGCCCTGAAGCGGGCTTTCGGGAGGACGCGGGGTTCGGCGCGCGTTACAGTGGCGACTCCGCTGGGGACATACTCGAGACTTCGATTCGAAAGTACCTTGATTAAAAATTATAACAGAGTTTTAGTCTAAAAATTTCACCTTCTTCCAAAACTGCATTGCATCGCATTAGAGCCTTAGATCTATGCTAGTTTGGTCCCTCTTTTAGCCCCAGTGCGTTCCTGAAGCACGACCCTATTTTCACTCAATTTAGGGAAGTGTTAAGGATAATCACCAGTCCAAGCCTCGTACCATCATGGTATATTAAATGGTGACCCGATCGGTCGTTACGCTCGTGATGAGCTAGACCTGTTGGCAGGGACCATGTTTGGGTAGCCCTAAAGTAACACCACCTTTTGACTAAAGCTCATGTAAACGGAAATAGTTACTTCCCCTAAGTGGTATGAACCTTAATACGATGCTTGCTGTATGGGTCATTATGTATTGGACAAACCCAGATAGTTTGACTGGTCACCTAATCAAAGACTTTCATGCCCAAATAGGCCCAGGACGCCTTATTCGGATTGCCTAAATACATAATGATCATAACCCATCCGCCTGTGCATTAGTTAGGAGAGGTTATGCTGCCGGATTATCACCGTGCACAATACGCGTTCATTGGGTCCCCAGGTTGACCCATGGGCCAATCCCACCTAGGAAAGAGACTATGACCTCGCGTGCGGGAGTAATAAGGTTGGAAGGACCTATGTGCTTGCATGTGACTTGTGAGTGTTGCATAGCACGATCATGCATTATCTTTTGCGCAATCATGCATCACCCTGACCCCTGTGTTTTTCAGCCATCATAGATTCGCCTAGGTGGACAAGAGGGTCCCGAGGACGGTTACGCAGGAATCCATTTTTCGAGTTACCAGAAAGGATAGAGTATCCGGATAGTTCTTCTGAGACCAGTTACGCCACTTCAGATCAGTTTTCTGTACCCGAAGAAATGGCAAACTCACCGAGAGGGGCAAAGGCCACCCGGGCAATGATAGCAGAGGAAGTGGGCCGAAGGTTGGAAGAGTTTGAGAACCAGATATTGGCAATGATAGCCGCAATGGGTCAATAAGCAGCTCCGCAGAACCCACAGCCTCCTCCTGTGAGGAATAATGAAAGGGAAGAGGTCAGAGAGGACCCATAAGATGAAACTCGGCCGCCACTCGTGAACCTAAGAGCTACTACTTTGGGGGCACATAGGGGAAGACCTGTCCCGAGGATGGATGATGATTGGGAAGACGAGGAATATGAGGAACGTATGTCTGAGAAAGGGAAAGCCAATCAAGTTGAAGAGGCCATCTGGAGGAAGGTGGAAGAGAGATTTGAAGCTATGACAAGGATGTTGACGAAAGGCCAAGGAGTGAATCCTGAGGATAAAGAGTTAGAAGGAGAAGATCTAGTCCCAATGAACTTTAAGATACCGGACGTGCCAAAGTTTGACGGTACTTCTGATCCCCTGGCACACATAAAGCAGTACTCATTGGTGATGAAAGGCACCACTTTGATGAGGAAGCAGAAAATTGAGTACTTTTGCTTGAGCTTGACGGGCCCGGCAGTGGATTTGTATCATGGGCTCGATCGCTGAACTAAGGAAGACTGGGATTTATTGACAGAAGAATTTTTGAGACAATATGATTGCAGTACAAGAATGGAGGTAACCCTGAAGGACCTGGAATTATTACAGCAGAGAGGAGAAGAGTCCTTCCATGAGTATCTAACCCGGTGGAGGAATCGGGTGATGGAAATGAAGAGGAAACCAGACACCCAGGATCAAACACGATTATTCATTAAAAATGCGAGCCCGTATTTGAGGAATGGATTAAGGATGAAAGGACTAAAAGATTGGGAGTCCCTGAAGGACATCGCCATTGAGGCCGAAGGAGAGTACGTTGTTAGGAAAGCAAGAAATGAGAACTATCCTAAGAGAGGTAGTGGGAGTCAAGGGGCCAGCAGACCAACAAGTTCTGCTAGTGGTACAAGGAAAATTGCTGAGGTATCAACTACAAACGCCACTCCGAGATATTTTTCTAATCTCGGGAGGTCCTTATCATGGGTACTAAGAAGACTGATGAAAGAGAATAAGCTGCAACCCCTACCGCCCAGACCTGCGAGGACTCAAGGCACGCCGGGACACAAAGACGATGAGTACTATGCATATCATTAGCACACTGGACATGTAACCGATAACTGTAGGACTTTGAGGCATGCAATTCAGGATTTGATCGACTCAAAACAGATCACAGATCCAGAAAAGAGAGGGGGTCAAAAGAAAGCCGGGTACAATAACATGCCTCCGCCAGTGAATATGATCGGGTCCAGTTTGCCCGAGAACTTTGTGTTGAAGGAACTATACGGCAATGATGTCCACACTGCTATCACGAACCTCTATGAGGGGAGTGAAGAAGGGCTTCCCGCTGCAGTGATCGATTGCTGGTCCACTGATGATAGTGGAACTGAAAGTGATGATTTAGAAACATTTTTCGACCTTTGGGGTTCGGAAGAGGAAGGAGGAGAACCAAAGAGGAAAGAAGTGGGAGCTATGACCCGGAGTGGAAGGGTAGCCCCGGAAGTAGAAAAGCCACAAGAGCCGATTGAGGACAGAAGGGGAAAGGAGCCGGAGGAAGATTCGATTATCAAGCAACTGAAAAAGACGTCGGCTCAGATTTTAATATGGAATCTTTTGAGACAGTCGCCATCACATAGGCAAAAGGTAGTGGAGGCTTTATGCGAAGCAACCGTGGCTATGACCATTTCACCTACGGAACTTCTGGAGGTAGTAAAAGGAGGATCGGGAGAAAATGTTGTTTTTACCAGTGCGGATCTGCCGGCAGAAGGTCGCAACCATAATCGCCCTCTGTACATAAGGGGGCAGATTAACCAAAAGCATACCGCCTGTGTGATGGTGGATGACGGTTCTTCCAGAAATGTATGCCCACAGGTAGCAATAGCAGCTTTTGGTGTAACAGAGGATATGTTGGCAAAATCTGATCTTACCATCACGGCATATGACAACTCGCGTAGGCAGGCTTCGGGAACCTTCACAGCAGTGGTGAAAACGGGACCCATAGAGTCAGAAGTAGAGTTTGCGGTGTTGCCCATACCTACCAATTTCTCAGCTTTGCTAGGCAGACCATGGTTTCATAGATTGGGAGGAGTCCCCTCTACACTGCATCAGATGGTAAAGATACCTCACGAGGGCCAGATCGTGACTATAAAAGCTGCACGAGAGAATCAGGTATCAGTATTGGAGATAGCCAGGTAGCCGTTTAATGGGTTTCATGTCACCATGATAGGCAAAGAAGAGCAGAAAGAAGAGAGCCCCCAGGTATTGAATATGATGAAGAAAATGTCATTCCTCCCTGGTGCAGGGCTGGGCAAGAATTCTCAAGGGATACCGACAGCCGTTACCACTAAGGGTCAAAAGGACAAGAGGGGTCTTGGATATACAGGTGCCGTAAAGAAGGGCGAGAAGTCAAAAATGGAAGTTCCCCATATTCGGAAGACCTTTGTGCCAGCAACCGCAGCATGTGCCTATGCAGGAGAAAATGAACCGCAATGGCTGGATGGAAGAATTGTGCCAGGGTTCGAGGTTTTTAATGATGTCTATGACTGGGGCATTGGATTAATCAAGCCAGCAGAGGGTTTTTGGGATGAAGAATTCATGACCAGTAGGACAATTTGGGATGACGAGACGCCGGAAGAAATAATTACTGAAAAGATGATAACCACCCAGCTGAAAGGAAAGGCCAAGATAGAGGAAGCTGTGCGGAAGATGGATGAGGAGACTCCAAAGGGCCGATGTGAAGCGGAAACGTCGGCTGCGGCAGATACACTAGCAGAGGAGGAAGAGGAAGATAGTTTAGATTTTCTTTTTGCTCCAAAACTTTTCAATGATGTCAATGACAATTTCAAACTTATTAATAAATTAAATGGTTTTGCTTACTTGTGTGATGTTTCTGATGATTTCACTATGCATGATCATGATCATTATCCATCCATATTTGATATTTCTTCAACTGACGCTACTCCATTCAATCTTGGAACCCTAGACAATCCAAAAGAAATTTTAATAGCATCAAATATAACTCCTAAAGAGCGGGAAACAATTGAGAGAATCTTAAAAAAATATGAAAAAGTCTTTGCCTGGACCTATGAAGATATGCCAGGAATCGATCGGAATGTCGCAGAGCATGCTATCCCCACCTATCCAGACCATAAACCTGTTAAGCAGAAGTTGAGAAGGCTTAGGCTGGAATGGGCGGAGAAAGTGAAAGAAGAGATTCACCAGCAAATCAAAGCCAAGTTTCTAGTCGAGGTGCAATACCCAACATGGTTGGCCAATGTTGTCCCTGTAGCCAAAAAGAATGGCAAAGTAAGAGTATGCGTGGATTATCGGGATCTGAATAAGGCCTGTCCAAAGGATGATTTTCCATTGCCTCATATAGACGTGCTAATAGACAGTGCCGCTGCTTGTGAGATGTATAGCTTCAGAGATGGTTACGCGGGCTACAATCAAATTCTCAATGAAATAATTGATCGGATCAAGACGGCCTTCATCACAGAGTGGGGGACTTACGCTTATCGTGTGATGTAACACCCCGCCATCCCCGTTGGAAGGATACCGGAGTGCCACGCGGGTAAACACATATAATCATATCCACATACACATGTATAAATAAAACTAAATGAGATTTAAAGAAAACTTTTAATCATATAATCAGAAAATTCCTGTAACATATATATAACAAGTCCTTATACATATATCGTTTTACAAAAATGGCTCGTAAGCAAATACATATACAAAAAAAATATACTTGTTTCTTTACAAAAGATTTACTTTGCTTTACACAAGCCATATACAAAAATTTACAGCGGAAGACATCAAAAATATAACAACTTCATCCAAAAAGACTCCTAGTGGCCGACCTGCAGATATCAGACTCCAACCCGAACTCGCCACCTGCACGGGAAAAGAAGCCCGTGCTAAGCGATAACGCTTAGTGGGGAGGAACAAAACAAATGCACAATATGCATAGATATGTATACAATACAAGCAATTAAGTGTTCAAATCATAATTCACATCATTTTGAGTATACAGATTCAAGGTGCGATATAAAACTAGGCAAGAATTCATGTGCACTTTATACTTGTAATCATGTCAATAAACATCTCAACATATATATCACATATAAACATGTAGCCTGATTAGTCTGGTATAAACCTAAGAAGTGGATACGGTCATTTGGATACTGATAGAACACAGTATCCCAAGCATATAGAGACATGAGTCTCAAACATGTACTTTTCATATAGAGACCGAGGTCTCGCTTTATTTCCATATAGACCAACATGGTCGAAATAAGGATCCAAACGGATCCGCATATATCGTTTTATCATATAGCAGCTGCACACACACTCTGACCTAAGTAAGCGCTTACTTATCCACTACTATGACTACTCAGGCCTAAAACTCACTCAACAATTCATATAACAAATCATGAGAATTTCAATAAATACTAGCTTATAAATCATGTATACTTGTATAATAATCAAATTCAGAAACATTTAAACATATTCAATTATCAAACACAGGAGGTAAAAAGAACATAAAACCCGCATTGGAATAACTATATTCATGTAAATTATAAACATATAAGTCATGTATAAAAATATTATTAATCATGTATTCAAAACCCAATATTATGCAATTCTTGAAATACAACCAGATTTTAAACTAATTAGTTGTCATGCAGTATAAAACCTTTGAAATCAGAAGTTTAAAATCATGTTTTTTAAAAAAATAAGGCAGCAGGGAGGACTGGTCACGGCGTGACCACCAGTCACATCTCGTGACACTGGTCTCTCGCAAACGCCACGCCGAAGAACAAGGCAGTCACGGCGTGACCATCAGTCACGTCTCGTGACGCCTGTGAGGGGAGGAAGAGATCACATGCAAGAAGAGGCGAAAGTCACGGCGTGACGCAGCATCACGCCACGTGACCTTCAGCAAAGAAGGAGTCACGGCGTGAAGCGGCTTCGCGTCTCGTGACCTTCAACCGAGAAGGGGGTCACGGCGTGATGCAGCATCACGTCTCGTGACCTTCTTCTCACAATTCTGCTTCTTCTTCTCAACACATCAGAAATTTCAGAAAAACATAAACCCAGAAACATCGTGAAAACAGAGTGTGATTCAAAACTCAAATCCCAATTTGCCTAAATCCATTTTTCATGCAAAAATCATGCAAAATACGTACCTTTAAGTCTTCTGGGCACAATTACAGCAATTATAACACAAATAACACCTTTTTACTATTCAAACAGAGATGAAACCAGAATGTCAACATATCAGGATTTCTCATTCAAATTCATGTACATTCATCTCATTTACCAACTCACTTTATTCATTTCCACCTAAATCATGTAAACACAGTACACTTCTCATACATCTTTATAAATGAACACATATAATCAATGTTAACACAAACAACAATTAGGATCCAAGATGAGAAAAATGGAAACACTCCCAAACCTGTTACTGAAGTCCCAAAATGAACGACCACTGCACTTCTTAATCTACAATCTTGCCCTTTCCTTTCTCCTTTCTTTTATCTTCAGAAGCTTGCAACAAATGAAACCACAGTTCATTAACCAAGAACACAATCCCTATAATCCAACGAGGAATGAGACGGAAATTAACAAAAAACCAAGAAAACTTCTGCCACTTACCTTCTGAAGCTTCAAAACCTAAAACCCAAGCTCTCCAAACAGATGATCATACACATGCAATGGGGAAAAGAAAGAACAGAAGCACAAGAGAAGAGAAGTGATTTACGTGAGAGAGAGAGAGCAAGAAAGAGAAAAACCTCCAGTCTTTTGTTTCCAGCCAACTAGAATTTCCTTAGATCTTTCTTTCCCTCACCCACGTACACACCCACTCTCCACTTGGCACACATGCACAATTCCTCAAATCCACTTAATCCCTCATTTACAATTTGATCCTCATAAATACCAAAAAGTCCTTGTTAAAATACTCTTTCCTCACTAAACTAGACATTTGCAATTAAACACTATTATTTCCTTACAATTTAATCCTCTTTTCTTATAAATTACCTAATTGTCCTAAATTGTCCATTTAAAATTATTAAATCCAAATAGGCCACTTATGGGGTGTGACATGTGATGCCTTTTGGCCTAAAAAATGCAGGGGCCACTTATCAGAGGATGGCAACGAAGATATTGGATGAATTGATCCATAAAGAGGGAGAGGTATATGTGGACGATATGATTATCAAGTCAGCCACTAGAGAAGGCCATTTTGAAGCCCTGGAAAAGTTCTTCCGAAGGATAGACAAGTACAACTTGCGGTTGAATCCTAAAAAGTGTATCTTTTGCGTTACCTCAGGGAAGCTCTTAGGACACATAGTTAGTAAAAGGGGGATTGAGATTGACCCAGATAAGGTTAAGGCCATCAGAGAAATGCTGATACCGCAGAAGGAGAAGGATGTAAGAAGCTTTCTTGGCAAGTTGCAATACATCAGTAGATTTATCGCTAAGCTTACTTCGATCTGTGAGCCAATCTTTAAACTACTCCGAAAAGATCAACCAGTAGTATGGAACGAGAGTTGTCAAAAGGCTTTTGATGCTGTCAGAGAATATTTGTTGAATCCACCGGTACTGAGACCACCACGGCCAGTCAAGCCACTGATCCTATACCTAGCCATAGAAGATAGTTTTGTAAGTGCTATGATGGCCCAAGAGGATGATTTTGGAGTGGAATTTGCTGTTTATTACCTCAGCAAGAAATTCTTAGCCTACGAAGTCAAATACACAGAGGTAGAAAAGATTTGCCTTGCAGTAATCTGGGCTTCTAAGAAATTGCGACATTACTTTCATGCTTACAAAGTGCAGGCAGTCGCGAGGCAGAATCCCCTGAGATATTTGCAAGAGGCCCCATCTTTGCTTGGGAAAATGGGTAGGTGGTTGCTGTTACTTCAAGAATTTGATGTGGAGTATCTCACCCGGAAGACCATCAAAGGGCGTGCTGTGGCGGAATTTCTAGCAGAACACCTGATCCAAGGAGACTCATACGAGTTTAACTTTCCAGACGAGGATGTGGCAGCTATCGGGATTCAAGGTTGGAAATTACACTTTGACGGAGCTGTAAATAACAAAGGGGCAGGAGTAGGAGTCAGTCTGATAACCCCGGATGACGAAAAGCTTCCCTTGGCGAAAAAGTTGAGATGCAAGGCTACCAATAACGAAGCTGAATACGAAGCATGTGTTTTTGGATTGGAGGCGTTAATAGCTTTGGGAGCGAAGAATGTGGAAGTGTTTGGTGATGCTTCCTTGGTGGTCAATCAAATCCGAGGTGAATGGGCCGTGAAAGAAGAGAGGCTAATGCCATATATCCGGCACTTGAGAGACCTGGGCAGTCAATTCGAAGTATGCACATTCCATTTCATTCCTAGGGATGAAAATCAGTTAGCTGATGCGCTCGCTACGCTAGTATCAATGTGGGAAAACCCTGAAGGGGTGCACATGAAGCCAGTCTTAATCTATAGTTCTGAGAGACCTAGCTTCGAATCAAGATCAGTTATGGAAGTAGAAGTGGCGGATGGAAAGCCATGGTATCATGACATTATGAATTACTTAGAGAATGCGACATTTGCAGAGGAGGCTACCGAAAAGGATCAAAGGATGATTCGCAAGCTGTCTACCCAGTTCATTTTTATAAATGGGATAATGTACAAATGGCAAGCTGATGGTATCCAATTGAGGTGTTTGGACGAAAAAGAAGCCAGGAGGGTAATGGAAGAAACACACGCCGGAATATGCGGAGCCCATATGAATGGGCTGACATTAGCCAAAAAGATCATGAGGCAAGGCTTCTACTGGCTTACGATGGATAACGATTGCTCAAAGTATGTGAAGCAGTGCCAACTGTGTCAGCAATATGCAGACTTAAGGCATTTGCCAGTGTCAGAGCTACACAGCCTAACGTCACCTTGGCCATTCGCTGCTTGGGGAATAGACATTATTGGAGAAATCAGCCCTACGGCATCCAACGGACACAGATATATAATAGTCGCAATCGACTATTTTACAAAATGGGTGGAGGCGGAGTCCTTTAAGAAGATCGACGCAAGAGATATGGCCAGGTTCATTGAAAGAAATCTAATATGCAGATATGGCCTCCCACATCACATAGTGTCTGATAACGGGGTGCAATTCATGGGGGAAACCAGAAAGATTCTTGAGAAGAATGGGATCGAGCACCACAAATCCTCCCCCTATCGACCACAAGCTAACGGGGCAGTAGAGGCCGCCAATAAGAATGTGAAGAGAATCCTAGCCAAGATGGTCCAAACCTACAAAGACTGGGCAGAGAAGCTTCCCTTTGCATTGTGGGGTTATAGAACGACGGTAAAGACGTCTTGTCACACCCCATAAGTGGCTTAATTGGATTTAGCAATTTTAATTGGACAATTAAGGGTAATTGAGTAATTTGCTATTGATTGAGGATTAAATTGCAAAGGAATAAAAGTATTTATTGGCAAATATTGGTTTGGTGAGTGAAAGGTAATTTGACAAGGATTAAATGGTAAAAGAAGAGTGAGTGGAACGTGAAGCTGTGCATGTGTGCCAAGTGGTGAGTGAGTGTGTGTGTACGTGGGTGAAAGAAAACAATGGTCTGAGTGTTTTAGTTTCTGGAAAAAACTAAACACATGGGGTTTTCTCTCTTGCTTTCTCTTTCTCACGAAAACCACTCTTCCTCTCTAGTGTTTTCGGTTCTTTCTGCATGTGTGTCCATCTGCTGTGAGCTAGGGTTTTGGATGTTTTAGAAGCTTCAGAAGGTAAGTGGCTGTCAGATTTCGTGTGTTCTTCTTATTCTTAAGGTTTTAGAGATTCTGTTCTTGGGTTAATGAGTTGTGGTTTCATTTGTTGCAAGCATCTAAAGTTAAGAGGAAAGAGAAGGATAAAGGGAAGATTGTGGATTAGAATTCAGTGGACGTTTTGAGCTTCAGTACTGGTTTGGGAGTGTGTCTGTCCCTTATTGTGTTTTGATCCTATTTGCAGTTTTGATATGAACGTGGTTTCTGTGTGTTTGTATATCAAAATGCATAAAATATGTACTGTGTATTCATGATTCCTGCAGAAAAGAATAAAGTGAGTTTTATAAGAAGATGAATATATATGAGTTTGAATGTAGATTCCTGGGAAGTTGATTTTCTGATATTGCCTCTGTAATAATTGTAATAATGTGTTATTAGTGTTATAATTGCTGTGAATGTGCTCTGGAGACTTGAAGGTACGTATTCGAATCCTGATTGCATGAAAAATGGTTTTAGATAAAGAGGAGTTTTGAATTTTAGAAATACTCTGTTTTCTGGATTTTCTGGTTTTCACGTTTTCTTTCTGGGAATTTTGGAAATCTGTTGGAGAAGAAGAAGTAGTGTGAGAAGAGAATCACGAGACGTGATGGGGCATCACGCCGTGACCCTCTTCCCTGAAGAAGGTCACGCGACGTGATGGGGCATCACGCCGTGATCCCCTTATCTGAGAAGTTGGGAGAAGGAGAAGTCTGTGAGAGGAAGATCACGAGACGTGATGAAGCATCACGCCGTGACCTTCCTCCCTGTGGGAAGTCGCGACGTGATGAAGCATCACGCCTCGCGACCTCGCCTGTTTCCTTCTTGTGATTTTTTTTTCTTCTTTTCCCCTCTCCTCTCAGGCGTCACGAGACGTGACTGATGGTCACGCCGTGACTGCCTTGCTCTTTTGCCTGGCGCTCACGTGAAGCCGGCGTCACGGGACGTGACTGGTGCTCACGACGTGACCGGCCTCTACCTGCTGCCCTGTTTTTCTAAATTGAGGTTTTAACTTCTGTTTTAAGGGTTTTTGCATTACATGACAAATGTTTGAGTTAAAATTGTATTGTATTTTGGATAATTGCATAATATTGGGTTTTGTATACATGATTAATGATTAACCTACATGATTTACATGTTCACAATTTATTTAACATGGACTTTTTCAATATGAACTATTTGTTCTTATTACCTCCTGTGATTGATATTTATATATATTTAAATGTTCTGAATTGGATCAAAATATATGTGTATATGAAATATAAGTTAGTATTTAATGAAATTCACATGATATGATACGTGAATTATTGAGTTGTATACTTGATTAAATAATTAATGTACATAACTTACTAGTTTATATTTTACATGAACATAAATGGTCTTGAATGTGAATTATTTGTACTTCGGCCTCTAGTAATTGATACTGGATGTATTTAAAATGTTTCTGAATTTGATCTAGATACATGTATATGTGAAATATGTATTTGTATTTAGTTGTATTTAATATTTATAGTTACTTGTTTTAAATGTGAACAGTATATATGGATTATTTCTAGATGAATTATAAGTTCATATTACATTCTGTAATTAATATTTGAATATATGTATATGTCCCTGATTTTGATCAATGTACATGAATACATGAATTATTGAGTTATATTATTTGAGCCTGAATGGTCATAGTAGTGGATAAGTAAGCGCTTACTTAGGTCAGAGTGTGTGTGCAGCTGCTATATGATAAAACGATATATGCGGGTCCATTTGGATCCTTGTTTCGACCATGTTTGGTCTATATGAAAATAAAGCGAGACTTCGGTCTCTATATGGAAAATACATGTTTGAGACTCATGTCTCTATATGCTTGGGATACTGTGTTCAATCAGTATCCAAATGACCGTATCCACTTCTAGAGAGTATTTCAGACTAATCAGGCTACATGTTTATATGTGATATATATATATATATATGTCGAGATGTTTATTGACAAGATTAAAGGTATATGTTGTATATGAAATATAGTATAACTTTGTGTTTATACACCTTGAGTGTATATGTATTTGCAATGGTGAGAAATATGTAGATTTTAATTATGTTTTAATAGTTATTTACTTGTAATGTATGTTTATGGTTGGGATGAGATTATAGTATTGTTGTAAATATTGTATATACATATTGTTAGTTTGTTTTGTTCCTCCCCACTAAGCGTTATCGCTTAGCACGGGCTCTTTTCCCGTGCAGGTGGCGAGTTTGGATTTGGAGTCAGATATCTGCGGGTCGGCCACTAGGAGTCTTTTTGAATGAAGTTATTTGAAGTCTTCCGCTGTAATTTTTGTATATGGCTTGTGTATAGCAAAGTAAATCCTTTGTAAAGGAACAAATATTATTTTTGTATATGTATTTGCTTTCGAGCCACTTTTTGTAAAAACGATATGGATACGATATATGTATAAGGACTTGCTATATATATATGTTACAGGATTTTCCGTTATATGATTAAAAGCTTTCTTTAAAACTCATTGGTTTTTTGTTTATACATGTGTATATGGATTCGTTTATAAGAGTTTGCTCGCGTGGCACTCCGGTATCCTTCCAACGGGGATGGCGGGGTGTTACACGTCTACAGGCGTTACTCCGTATTCTTTGGTTTATGGGATAGAGGCAGTGCTGCCGGTTGAGGTAGAGCTCAAATCACTAAGAGTAGTCATGGAAGCTCAGATTCCGGAAGCCGAATGGATACAAGAGAAGTTACAGCATTTGAACTTATTAGATGAGAGCAGGATGAAAGCTTACTATCATAATCAGATCTATCAGAAAAGGCTGGCCAGATCATTTGGGAAAAAGGTGAAAAAGCATCCGCTGAAGGAGGGGGATTTGGTGCTCAAACAGATGAGACCAGGAGTACCAGATATCAAAGGAAAATTTAGACCAACTTGGGAAGGACCATATATCCTCAAGAAGCTGTTATCCAAAGGAGCTGCAATCTTATCGGATAGCGATGGTAATGAATTCAAGAAACCGGTCAATATCGACAGACTCAAAAGGTTCCATGGCTAAAGACCAAAATCAAAAGAAGAGAATAAAAGCCCCGTAGGTCGAAAACCGAAAAAAGGCGGCCCTGCTAAAATCGGGCGCCTCGTCAGGGTGAAAACCGAAAAAAGGCATCCTGGGCAAAAATTAGAGGCTTGAGAGAAAATATCCAATCATGAAAACCCGAGAGGGCTGATTGGAGACAGGAGTTTGATGCTGTCAAGATTTAGTTCCATGAATGAATGTAGTCTTGCATAATTGAATTAATGTCAAAAAGCGATCATGTATGCTGAAGTCATACTGAAATGTGCACAAATTTGTGAAATGAAATAAGTTTGATTTATTCATTTACATTATTGTCCAATTCTGCTTTAAAAAGAAACATACTGCTCAAAATGCATGTAAAGCTAAACTATGCCCTACTACTACCCTCGCTGGCTAAATGCCTCAATCGCCGAGTTTGGTTATCAGCCGCCGGGCTAAGTATCCACCTCTTGTACGCCCTGGTAGAGATGGTAGAATGGTTCCCGAACAAAGGTATGACGGTTTTCAATGGAAGTCGGCTCCAAAGCTCATGATAGTGGGAGGCAAAGGCCGCAGAAAGGACTCCACCTCGAAAGGATAGAGGGAGTCTCACCACATCCTGAGTCACTCCGAGTTGACGGGAGCAACGAGCCGTGATGTAGAAAGTCGCCTCACGGAGCCCGCATAAGGGAACACATCCTGAAGACCGATCAATAACTGCACCGGACAAGGGAAGCCAAGCGTGCGTAAAGCTAATATCATCGTCAGATATCTCACTAAATCTGGTAATGCACTCATCGAGAGTCCCAGGTAAATACAGACGATGTCGAGGGAGGAAACACTTCGCAGAGTACTGACTGATGACTCTAGGAGGAGGCTCTGACAAAAGCTTTAATTTCTCCTGCAACCAAATATGATAGGGGAAACAAAGAAAGACAAAGAAAATAAAAGCTAAAGAGAATAAAATAAAAGGCAAAGATAAGCCGCTGGAGTAAGTTGGATTTACTTCAGGCAAAAATTAGGCATAGGGCTGTGTGAAAATCCGAAAGGACGCACTTCCCGCTAAGAAAAGCTAGTGTGAAAATCCACAAGGAACGCACTACCTTTTAAAACAATGACGTACCTGGAGTAATAAGGGGCTCCCAGAGAATGAAGTGGTAGACCCGACATGAACAGAGTCCAAACCCAAGATAGTCTCAGCTAGAATGAGGGGGAAAGGTGTGAGCCCGTGATGAAAGTCATCCAGAATTCCAAACAGACAAGGGTCTCCGAGTAGCTCCTCTGAAGTCACGACTAGATACTTCATTAGGCAGAAGAGGAAGATGACACTTACGCTGTATGATTCGGAGAATTCATCCATTGCTTCAATCAGAGGTTCTAAGGAAAATACTGAGCCCTGAGGAACTAGACGAGAAGCGTCAGAAGGAGCTACACTTAAGGACAAAGCAATATCCCGGATTTGGATCAAACCACAGCGAGGTACGCAAGGCGAAGCACCAGGTGGATACCAACTTCCGATGATAGCAGCAAATTCTTCAGGCAAGGGGCATAATTCCTGATAGGTGAACCTGAAAACATGAAAACGAGGATCCCAAAAGTGGGTTGCAGCCAAAAGAAGGGTGTAGTCTGCCTTGACTCTCCGTAGAAACCTCAGTCCAGAAAGGGGGGCAAGAGTACTGTGTTCCAAAATTTGAGCATCATCTAAGATACGGTGCATTTTGGAAAGGAAAGGAGAATTCATGTCTTGATAGCTAAAGCCACAGTTGCTAAGAGGAAAAAAGGGGAAAAACTAGAGAAAAGAGCCTATTCTCGAGCTAAAATAAGGAAGGGGCACGAAATTCAAGAAAAATGGTTGAATTTTATAGATTTGGCTGACAGATGGCTAACCCGTCCCTATATTCAGATGGGGAACCCGTCTGTACTTGTCCACCTGGTGAATCGTGCATTGTGCATATCACGCGCATTAATTAGGTAATTAATGAGGGAATCTGGATAGACCGACAGAATGCCCGTCTGTCGCTATATGGGCGGAAAGCCCGTCCGTACTTAAAATCTATATAAAGACGCAAGTACCGACGGGAAATCGTTTTCTTTCCTTCTTCTTCACACCGACGCCTTTTCCTTTGTTTCCAGCAGTTTTTTTCGTTTTTGTCTTTTCAAATTGCGTTTTTTTCGCACCAGTTTTCAGTTTTTGACTTCTTCAGTGGGTCTCGACTTCCAGGTTAGTAAAAATACTCCCATTTTTCTTTGTTTTATTATTATTATGAGCAAGGGGATTTCTTTTTCTTTTGAATTAATGGAATTAATGGCCTGTTTAATCCTGATTGACACTGTAGATAAGTTAATGAGATGAAGTTTGTTTTAATAAATAAAGAGTGCACGAACGTATGCTGTTCAAGGAATAATTAGTGTTTAGAGTATATATATGGCCTTAGGAATTCATATATTTTGAAGCAAATAATTTGAGAACTAGAAAGCAAAGGTGATTATATTGCATTGTTGTTTGGGGTCTGAGGCCTGTTCCGTTCTATTTCTCCTTCATTATGCAAGAGTTTGGACACACCCTTGCTGGGGTGCTGCCAGTTTTTTTTAGCAAATGTAAATATTATATTGTTGCTTGGGGCCTGAGGCCTGTCCCTTCTTTTTATCTTTTCATGCAGGAGGTTGGGCACACCCTTGCCGGGGTGCTGCCCAAATTTTTTGAAATCTTTTTGGTTTAGACATACCCAGGCAGAATGCCACCTAAATTTCTACCATAAGGTCTGTTCATACCCACAATATCAAACTAACTGTTTGTCTTATTCACAGGATGCCACCACGACGATACGCTCCACATGATCAGCCCGAGCCTGAGGCCCCGGGTTGGATGAGCGATGAGGCTAGATAGAGATATGTGGCACTGGCTCAGGTGCAGTTTCGAGCTAGCCGTTTCGTTTCTAGGTCGTTCCTTGAGGCTCTGGGGATGGCGGATGATGTGGACATACTGATGGCAGGCGCGGGTTGGATAGAGTTTTTGACACCTGCTTTCCAGACTCACCCAGAGGTGGTACGGCAGTTCCTCGCTACGCTACACTATGGTAGATATCAGAGATCTGACACGGAGGAGGGTGTCATCCAGTTTTGGATTGAGGGCCACCATTTCAGCATCACTCGTCAGCGGTTTACAGAGGCCATGGGGCTCCCATTCTGGCAGGATGTCATAACACCCCAGAGATCAGTGAGACGTCAGCATTGGGCGGTTATAGCCTTACTAGGAGTGCCGTACGATCATGATACGGCGAAGAGTACAGTACTTTTATCACAGGCTCTGCGCTATCTTCATCGAGTATTGTCCAGCTCATATTTGGGACGAGCTGGTAACCCAGGTTCCCTCAATGCCGCAGAGATCTGGAGTTTATGGGCCATGATGGCAGGTCAGAGGCTCAATATCAGCCACGAGATGTTGGTCAACCTGGTGAGGGTATCCAGGGGGCTAGCCCCAGTAGTGTATGTCGGGGGGGTCATTACAAGATTGCTCTTGAGTTTGGGTGTTCGTCCAGATATTTTGGGGCGCCCTTTGGATGAGAGTATTTATGTGGACGCTCCAGCGGCTATGACGATGGCCATGATACTACCGATACCGGGCCACCCCGAGGCGTACAGGCTTCGCACTGTGCACGAGACTAAACGCGCATTTAGCTTGCCCTCGTTAAAGCCAGTAGAGGAGCAGGCTCAGGATCAGCCAGAGCACCCAGAGCAAGCTCAGGACCAGCCTCCCGAGCACCCTCAGCATCAGGAGTACCAGCCTCCCCGACAGCCAGAGCATCCAGATGGTCAGCCTCCACAGCCGCAGCACGAGGATCAGCCGGGTACACCTTTTGATATGGGGATCGAGTTTACTATGGATGAGTTACTGGCTATGCCTCCAGGACAGAGAGTACAGAGTCCTATGCCTCCATCATCGAGAGTACAGCGGACAGCTCCCCGAGCACCTGAGAGGTTTAGCCCATATGCTAGAGTGGGGGATCTGG
Source organism: Excoecaria cochinchinensis (assembly GCA_947683425.1). Taxonomy (NCBI): domain Eukaryota; kingdom Viridiplantae; phylum Streptophyta; class Magnoliopsida; order Malpighiales; family Euphorbiaceae; genus Excoecaria; species Excoecaria cochinchinensis. The sequence continues at coordinate 1,736,373 of CANTUQ010000158.1, forward strand.
GAGCGTCTACCTCTACAGCTCCACCACTTGAGCCGACAAAAGATTCAGCTCCCCCTCCATCCTCGTCATCAGCTTTCCCAGCGCAGCCAGATTTTGCTACCCTATTGACTTCTATGTTCGCATCTTTGGAGCATAGACAGGAGGAGAGAGACAGGGCCCTTTTTGGATAGCTCGGAGAGCGAGATAGGGTCATATTAGATCTACTAGATCAGCAGCAGGGGATCATCCAGGACCGGGGAGGCTTATTGATCATCTGAGGCAGGAGCAGGAGAGACTCGTGGGTCAGCTGAGGCAGGAGATGAGGGCCTCCCAAAGTGAGGCAACCCAGAGGATAGACGCATCTGTACAGATGGTGGATGAGTCAATTAAGGCTCTCAGATTCAGGATTCAGGTCCTAGAGGGTGCCATACCTCCCATCGCCCAATCCCTGCGAGAGTTTAGAGAGCAGACTGAGGATAGGCTGAGGAGTATGAGGACCACCTCCACATATCAGACCCTCCGCCTGGGTGATGCTTTCAGAGAGTTAGGGGGGTTGTTACCAGTACACTCCAGTTCATGACGGTCTATGCACAACCGTTTCTCGATGGATATGTCCAGGTCCAGTTCCAGCAGCAGGACTCAGCAGGAGCGCAGCCGTTATCGGTACCAGTGGCTGTACCTCCCAGATACCAGCAGGTAGCCAGGGATTGGGCTACTCAGCAGGTCAGACTGTCAGCCCCTCCCAGCCAGCCATCTGCCTCAGATGCAGGGCCCTCCGCCGCTCCAGCACGAGACCAGCCAGTTCATATATCGGACGATGATGATGACCCAGAGGAGCTCTCAGATTATGCGCCATTATAGATTGTTCAGGGAGTTCTTCTAGTTTTGTGTTTATACTTTTTGTAATCACATCTGTATATTGTACAAAATTTAACCTTTTAATGGGAAAATTTGGATCAACTTGTTAAATTTGCATGTTATTTCTTCATGATTTCTTAAAAGAAAATTTGAAAAAAAAGAAAAGAGGAATTCATCACATGGAAATAAGATGATGAATAATAAAGAGAGATATAAGATGTTCATAACTCTACCAATCAAGGTACTTGGCATAAGAATTAACAAAAGTCTTTTACAATACAGGAACATGGTCTTACACCGATTCAAAATCGACCCGCAGTCAAAAGGAAGAATAAATGAATCAAACATCATCTCCTTCGGGATCACAGGAAATCAAAATATCATAATTGCACTTAGGGGGCACGATGAGGCCGCCAAATTAAAACACCTAGTTCAAAAGAACGCCTAGCTCAGGAGAGCAATTATCGCACTTTGTACAGTCCGAAGAAGCTCGGTGCAGCTCAGGAGAGCAATTATCGCACTTTGTACAGTCCGAAGAAGACTCGGTGCAGCTCAGGAGAGCAATTATCGCACTTTGTACAGTCCGAAGAAGGCTCGGTGCAGCTCAGGAGAGCAATTATCGCACTTTGTACAGTCCAAAGAAGACTCGGTGCAGCTCAGGACAGCAATTCTAGCACTTTGTACAGTCCGAAGAAGACTCGGTGCAGCTCAGGAGAGCAACAATCGCACTTTGTACAGTCCGAAGAAGACTCGGTGCAGCTTAGGAGATCAATTATCGCACTTCGTATAGTCCGAAGAAGACTCGGTGCAAACCCCGCGTTTTATAAGTCCAGAACCGACTAGACGCATTGCCGCTTCCCCGGCAAAAAGGTAAGGACTGCCTCAGGTATGCGTCTCTTTCCTTTCTTCTCTGAATTTTGGCTCATCTAGGCACTAGTGCGCTAGTTTCCCCAAAATTGGGGGCAACTGTAGACACCGGGTCTCGAGACAGTCCAGATCAGAGTTACCCAATGAAGAAATCAATGTCGATTTCTGAGTAAGGGGATGAAATTCGGAGGTTTTCGTCTTTCGGTCTCGCAAGGATTAAAATCTTTTTTTTCCTATAGCATGGAGTTTTGAAAGAGTTGGATAAATTTTACAGAATTTGGGTAAAAATGGGAGTTTTGCTTCACCGACGGGCATTCCGTGTGTGTAGGGACGCCCCCCGTCTCTAGGTGTAGTGGGGACGGACAGGTGGCGGTGTAGGGACGCCCGTCCCTAGTTCACGCTCTGTCCCTAGTCAGTCTCCCGCATTTGCCCCTAGTAGGGACGGCCGTCGATAGGTGCAGGGAAGCCCGTCGGTACGGTAACTGACCGGATCACTCGAGATTGGATAAAATTTGATCTCTTTTCTTTTCAAAATGGGGATAGAATTTATCTAAAACTTGAATTTTAAAGTCCTTTTAAAATTCAAACTTTAAATAGAGGTTTATCTGAATTATCTCATAAAATCCTATAAATTAAGGATCAAATTTCAGTTTTAGAGGTTAGGAAATTTGGAGAAAATTTGGAAAAAGAGAGAGAAATTTTAGAAAAATTTTATTTAGCAATAGAGGCTATCAAATATTTTTTGGAGAGCATTGTTTTTTAGAAAAGGGCTTTTCTGTGAGTAAATTACGCAAAAAGTTTATAAATCTCTATTCATCTGTAGAGTTTTATTTTGGTAAAACTTCTTTTAATTAATCGATTTCTTCAATTCTTTTTCTTACGAATTAAGTCAAATTGAGGTGACGAAGTTCAGTCGTTTCCATCAATATAACTAATTCGAACACACGATCGCTATCAAAATTTCAAGGAAAGAATAACATAAATTTTCTTTCTTTGATCTGATTCTTCTTTTGATCCTTGCGAAGCACACGGGGACAAAATCATTCGACATCCACCCTAAAAGGTAAAATCCGAGGGTAAACATTCTGGATTAACATTTGTATAATTTAATTTGATTTACATTAATTTCTATATACACTTCATATTCTTTTCCACAAAAGATTTAAGAGGTTCTTTAATTTGTTTTTTTTTCCCTCACTAGGGACGGCCGCTCGCATCATCCAGATAGCCGTCCCTAGGAAAAATTCTCATTTTTATCTCATAAAATCCTATCTCTTGACTTGTTTCTGTCGCAATTTTCTCATTTTTATCTTCATTCACGTTTTTGCTAACATATTTATCCTTGTGAGTTCTTTTCTGACCATTGAAAGTTGGAGTTGTGAGAGATGTTGGTTGCGCCATCCTGAGGATCTCGATTCGGGTTCATTTTTCTACCCTTTCCTTTTATTTATGTTGTTATAGAAATGGTTTTAATGTTGTTAAGGTAAAAAGGACCAAAAGCTTTTTAACAATTAAACCTGGAGATTTTCCCGAAAACGGTGGACCAATGTCCCATTTCAGCCAATAAAATCGACACTTCATAAAAACCATTTTTGTAGACCAAAGTTCTCATTCCAATGAATATCCCGTTTTATGCATGTATCGCATTTTTTACAAACGGGAGTTGTATTCCGCTCCTAGTGTTATTATAATATTGAATGTTTTATCTTTTGGATTTATCTTCCATTTATCGCTTTTGATATGAATGATTGCGCCTTTAATTTAAATTGCATCGTATGGGAAGTTGGTGAAACAATAAATTCAAAACTTAATTATAATATTGATCAAGGTATAAATAAATGAGAAGTCCTGAACTCACTCTGGTCTTTGGGGCTCAAGAGGCGAGAGGTCTAGGACTTCCAAGACACCTCTTGAGTCTCACCAAAAGGCTTAAATATACAATCCTAGGCTCTAGGGGAGTAGAGGATAAGGCCTCCAAGATCCCTCTGGCTAGCTCAAGATGGATATGTATGCGCCGTCTTATGCTCGATAAGGCTAGACGACCCTTCCCAATGTTCTATTGGGTGGCGACTCCAAGAAACCTCATTGTTGCCCAAAATAGTCGCACTTGTAAATACCTTACAAGTTTTATGAACCTTTCCTGATCGCCCTGAAGCGGGCTTTCGGGAGGACGCGGGGTTCGGCGTGCGTCACAATTTCCATACCCATAATCCACTTGATAATTATTTCTCTTATGTAAATATCTCCAAGGCACCATATCTACAACCCACACTATAAAACCTCTTAACCCACTTATATCCTACTTCCATACACTACAAGCACACCATAATAATTCCTTCACTTAACTTATTTAATTAATTCCTTAGCAAATAAATCCTTATTATCTATATTACTCATATACAAATTACCGAATTACCCTCACTCACTCCGACTGAATAAGCATGTTCCGACTAGGCCCAGTTTGGGGTGTGACATGATAGGTGCGAGGAAAGTTTTGAGCAGTTGAAGGATATGTTGACTAAGGCTCCTATACTTACTCAACCCATTTTAGGTAAAGAGTATACTATGTACAGTGATGCCTCGGGCATAGGCCTTGGTTGTGTTCTGATGCAACATCGTAAAGTGATTGCCTATGCTTCCAGGCAGCTAAAACCTCATGAGCAACACTAACCGACGCATGACTTGGAACTAGCAGCAGTAGTGTTTGCTCTTAAAGTGCGGCATCATTATTTATATGGAGAGACTTGCAGGATCCTTACAAATCACAAAAGATTGAAGTATCTACTCACTTAGAAGGAATTGAATTTAAAGCAATGAAGATGGCTAGAGTTATTCAAAGACTACGACTGTATTATTGATTATCATCCAGGCAAGGCTAACGTAGTAGCAGATGCTCTGAGTAGGAAATCAGTGTCAGCTTTGTCTCTGAGTAGAGGAAGATGGAGGTTTGATTCAGAAGTAGCACTAATAACTCAGTTAAAGGCTAGACCGAGCTTGAAGCAAGTGATAGTGGATGCACAGTTGAGTGATCCAGTGTTGCATCGTGCTTCTCGCACGGTTAGAGATGGTAAGCGGATTGAATTCTCTGTACACAGTGAGGGAGTACTCAGATTTGGGAATCGATTGTGTGTGCTTAATGTGGATGAAGTGAAAAGAAGGATTTTGCAAGAAGCTCATTCGTCGATTTTCACGATGCATCCAGGAGGAAATAAGATGTACAGAGACCTGAAACAATTCTATTGGTGGCCAAGTATGAAGAGGGATATAGTAGATTTTGTTTCGAAGTGTCTGGTGTGCCAACAAGTGAAAGCTAAACATCAAGTCCCAACGGGATTGTTGCATCCCTTACCCATTCCTCAATGGAAGTGGGATGATGTTATGATGGACTTTGTAGTCGGATTGCCTTTATCGCAACATAAGCATGATTCAGTTTGGGTGATAGTCGATCGATTGATGAAATCAACTAACTTTTTACCAGTTCAGATAGATTATTCTATGGACAAGCTGGCTGAGATTTATGTGGATCAGATAGTGAGTTCATGGTGTTCCATTTTCTATTGTGTCTGATCGAGATCCGAGGTTTACCTCCAAGTTTTGGAAGGAGTTACAGTTGGCTTTGGGTACTCGATTAAATTTTAGCACTGCATTTCACCCTCAGACTGATGGTCAGTCGGAAAGAGTTATTTAGATTCTGGAAGACATTCTTCGGGGATGTGCTTTAGAGTTTTCTGGTAGTTGGGATAGATATGTGTCCTTAATGGAGTTTGCATATAATAATAGTCATCAAGCGAGTATCGGGATGGCTCCCTTTGAAGCTCTCTATGGATATAAATGTAGAACCCTAGTGTGTTGGACAGAGTTATTGGAAAGATCAGTTGTGTCCTGAATTGATTAGACACACGGAAGAAAAGATACAAGTGGTGCAACGAAATTTAAAAGCAGCTAAAGATAGGGAACAATCTTATACTGACTTGAAGCGAAGGGACATTCGTAATGAGGTTGGCGATAAAGTATTCTTGAAAGTGTCACCTTGGAGGAAGGTTCTCCGGTTTGCTAAGAAAGGGAAATTAAGTCCTCGGTTTATTGGACCGTATGAGATTCTGGATAAGGTTGGCCCAGTAGCTTACCGGTTAGCGTTGTCAGTGGAGTTAGCTAAGTTACACGATGTTTTCCACGTGTCTATGCTTCGTCGCTACCGATCTGATCCATCTCATGTGTTCCAAGTGCAAGATATTCGGCTTTAGCCAGTGCAAGATATTCGACTTTAGCTAGATTTCTCGTTTGATAAAGAACCGAAGGAAATTTTAGCTAGGGAGATTAGACAGCTCCGCAGTAAGCAAATTCCATTGGTTAAGGTACTGTGGAAGCACCATGGAATTGAGTAGGCAACTTGGGAACCAGAAGCAGTTATGAGAGCTCAGCATCCTCAGTTATTCAGATCAGGTGAGAATTTCGAGGACGAAATCCTGTTAAGGAGGGGAGTGTTGTAACGCCCCGTAAACACCCTAGTAGTATGAGCCGTTTGTGTGTGTGTTTAAGTGTGGCATGTCTTATTATGTATATGTGTATGATTTAAATTGAAGTATTATGTGTTGTAGAGTTGTGTTTGGGTGTGAATGAGCATATGGGAGTAGCGTATGTTTAGTGTGGTTAGGTTTGTGTGTTTGTGAGAGGACGGGCTTTGTGTATGTCTTGGGGTAGCCTTCCAATAGGGTGCTGCCACGTGGCATTAGAGTGGGTATGTGAGTGAGGAGGGAGGTGAGAAAAGTCAGATTTCCCTTCTCCTTTCCCGTTTCCTTTCTTCTTCCCGTTCCTCTTCTTCCTTTTGTCTTCTTAAATTTCTTGCAATCCTTCCTCTTTAGCTGTAATCTTGGTGAGTTTTGGGTTATTTTGAGTTGTTCTAGAAAACCCTCCTAGAGAGTCCAAAGGCAAGGAAATCGTGACTGGAAGCGGAGCCAGAGATTAGAGTTGAAGGATTTGAGGTTTGAGAACATTTATGGTTTTGTGTGTTTTTGGGAATGTTAAATTTGTGTGTATATTTGTGTAATTGGAAATTGTATGTTAATTTTTTGCAAAATTGAGGTATGGGTGTGATTGAGTATGTCTTTGATTGTTGATGAGTGGTAATTTTGAGGTACTTGATTAATTTTGGGATATGTTGAATGTTGGTTTTAAGTTATGTGCTTTGGTGTGTTGAAGTTGGGTTCATTTCTGGTGGATTTTTGGGATTTAGTGATCCAAACAGCGGTATGGGCTTCCATACCCCCGTGTGAATCGTGGGATTTTCCACATAAGTGAAGGCCGTGATTTTAGACGGCGGTAAGGACGTTCCATACCGCCATGTAAAGTCATTCAGCCTTTGAGCCGTGTACTTTACATGGTGGTATGGCTTTACCATAACCCCGTGTAAAGGGTCTTACATGGCAGTAAGACAGTTCCATACCGTCGTGTAAACCGCTACTGCCCAACTTTTGAACTTTTTTTTATTTTCTTCATTTTTGTTCCTTTTTCGTTATTTATTGGTTTTAAATATTCTTTAGTGTCATTTCATGTATCTAATATCATTAGATTGAATTTTGCTGCATCAAAATTATATTGAATGCTTTGGTTGGAATTGAGAATGTGTTATACTTTGAGTATGATTTGGGATTATGCATAACCTTCGAAAGTCAAATTAAGTGGATAATAGGCATGCCTATAGAGTTTAGTTTGCTGCAACCATGGGTATGCATTTTGGACCCTGATCAGGTCCCTGAATTGGATCCACGTGATCCCCCTTTTTACTTGAACCTCGTTTAAGATTCCATGCGAAAATGTTTTAAAATAAAAATAAAAAGATGATTTTTATACCCTCGGGTATCCATGCGTTATGAATGATTATGTGTTACTCGCTATCCACTATTTTTTAATAAGCAGGTCTTCTTATGTGATGATGAGCTTTGATTTGGCACTGAATGTTTGTTTGATTGGTAAAAGATAGTATTACCTTTAACATGATGAATTGTTTAAGTATTGGTTTAAGTATGTACCATGTGTATGTGAATTGTATCGACATCCACTGTGAGTGGTCATTTTTCATTGTGCTTTTCCCTACTAAGCATATTCGCTTAGCACGGGTGTTTCATCCGTGCAGGTGTGGAAGATGTTGGAGTCCGTGAGCAGGGTGATCCGTTTCTGAAGGGTCGACACAACTAGGAGAGAGATTTTGTAGTTCTGGCTTGTACTTCTTTTTGCATATGTAATAGTTTAGTAATTTTGTAATGAAAACTATTGATGTAAGTTCTTCTTTTGTAAGCGATGTTTTGAGCTTCGGCACTTTTGTAATATGATATGTTAAGACTATTTTGTATTTTAATAATAGTATACCTTTTGTTTTTAGCCTTGGTCTTTTGTTTAAGAAATTTTATATTATTGCTTTGGTTATATGATTTATTATTGTATGTTTGTGCTTGAGGTTTTGCGTGACAACCCTTATCTAATGGGACCCTTCATCCTCCTCTAAGGATGAAGCTTCCTACATATAGGTAAGGGGTGTTACAAAATGTCTTTGACGATATCGATGATTACTTGTTTTGTAATCGTTGATGGTATATATGTGGGATGATATATGATTATGTAGATGTGACAGATGATTTATTATATGTATGTGATAATGCAAGGCCTGTTCAAAATTGGATGCAATGGCTGTTATGTATGATTATGTTATTATATGTTGTATTTTGTTCCCCACTAAGCGTTATCGCTTAGCATGGATGTTTAATCCATGCAGGTATCTGAAGATAGTGTTTTGGAAGACAGTCCTGCATCGACAACGGCCAACACATTAGGAAGCGCTGTAAATATAGAATATTTGCAATATTACAAGATGTATAACTACAGTTAGTAATGTGTAAAGGGACTAAGTTTTTATATAAAGAAAGTTGTATTTTTTATAGTGAATAATAAATAAAGACGATAAGTGTTTTGTATTGTAACGCATGGATTTTCAGAATAAAATTGATTGTGGTTTTGAAAGAAAAAATTATCAACCCTTAGTTTTACCTTATTGTTAATTCATATTCGCATGTTGTAGTGTGTGACACTCCATAGCCATCTTAGGAAAAGTTCTACGGGTGGTTAGAGGGTGTTATAAGATATCCAGGCTATGGTCCAGTAGGCAAATAATATATAACGTACCTGTATGCTCATTTCAAACATAGAAACAAGTATACATACAAATATATACATAAATTTCATTTATTGAATAGTTGACTATAGCAAATACACGTATTGCTTACTTCAATAATTCTCTATAAAGACTTCATATATACAATCATACTCACAACTTTTAAGCAGGTTAATAACATGCATTTTCCACATACAAAATCTTATGCAGTCAATATTCATTTATACACCTTCATTAGATTAAACATTATTTGCTATACCTCTTTTCATTTAACTGACATTAGGTTTAGATGCAAAGCATTTAGGTATTCGAAGATACCACACAATTCCACATAGGTGTCCATAAAGGATCCAGAACATTTAAGTGCATAAAGCACAAGCTCAATATATTAACAAACACTTTCGAATGCTTATTCACATAATTTTATGCACATCATCACAGAACTTGTCACTTTATTCACATTCTTTTGTTCTTTTAATTTCTTGCTAAGTCAAAGGGGTGGATAAACGAGTGAACAGAACACATTGGGGTACCCAAGGGTACAATCGAAAAGCAACATCTTTCATTTTCTCATTCGAAAATATTTTCACATTGGGGGATCTTAAATAAGATCCGTACACATTGAGCAGCACGAGGATCCAAACGGGGACCTGATCAGGGTCCAGAACCAAAGGGGCTGTAGCAACAGAACTCTATAGGCATTCCTATTTATCCACGACTAACTACACAGGCTAAATTCACATGTGTTATCATTAAAGGCTTGCAACCTTCTTTTATTTTCACATAGACACATGCATTCATATACTTGCATAATATCTGCACCAATTACATTTATCATATTCATCTGAACATATTAGATGTAAACATAATATTAGGCATTATACACTCATTTAAACTTAACAAATAAATTGCATTTCCTTAAACACATACATATATTCATAAAATAATAATGGCAGAGAAAATTCTCATATTTTAATTCTTACCATGTGTAGGAACATTTGAATAATTAATATTTTAAATCATATATGCATAATATAAGTGAGAAACCATGCAAAGAAGAACATTTTCAAAAACACTTTAAGGCAGAGAGGGGACTGTCGCGAGCGCAATAGTGGCCAAGCTTGCCAAGCAAAAAAAGAGGCTATCACGAGTCGTGCTCAATGTCATGACTCGTGACAGACATCACGACTCGTGAAGGCAAAATACATTACATAGGAACAAAATGTGTCACGAGAACAAAGGGGAGGATGTAACGAGTCGTTCTCAATGTCACGACTCGTGAAGGGGGCCCAAAAGCCATGCCGAGTCGTGATGCTTGTCACGACTAGTGACACGGCCACACCCAACCTGCCGAGTCGTGACGCTTGTCACGACTCAAGCAGTCCTCCTCTGCGAGCTCGGCTGCCCGCGAAATGTTGGAATAGCTAGCTCTATTGCACTCGCGACAGGGTCGCGCTCGAGACAGAGTTGAATTTTTCCACATCTTCCGAAATCTGCAAAAATCCTTTTCTTCCAAAATCATGCCCAAAACTCCCATTCTAATCAAACTTCAACTCAACACAAATTGGTCATTCAAACCTCATAATTAACACAAAACCCAACTTTTATACCATTAAACACAATTAAATCATGCTATTAACATCATTAAAATCCCCAAATAACAAAACCAGAATTTTACTGCATAAACTCATAAATTTCCCAAACCTCAATTCCTTTGCTCCTATTAGCTTCCTTGGTTGATCATTCTTGCTTCCAAACTCATCTAAGGTCTTTCTCATCCAAAATCCTCATCAATCACACAAACGAAAACATAAAACACAATCTAGGTCAAAACCTAATCAAGAAGAAATATAAGAGAAACCAAAGCTTATAATCCACCTTACCTTAATAATCTTCACTTAAATTACTTGAACTAACAACTTTCATCATCTAACTCTTGGGACTTGATCTAAGAGAGAGCAATTAACATTAAAGCAAGAGGAAGAAGAAGAGGGAAACGTGGGAACAAGAGAGGGGAGAGCAGATTTTCTGCCCTCTCTCTCCTTCTCTCTCTTCTTTTATACTTCTTCTAATTCCTTGCCACATGTCACCTTGCTATTGGTCCAATCTAGAAATTTATATCAAATTCTCTTTTTAATCCCTCAAATCTCATATCCTTAAGCATTGATACTTGTAACTTACTAATCCTTCATGTTAGCCCACTTAATTAATCTTTATTCTTTCAATCAAGTCCTAATTTCACACTTTACAGTTTACTATTGGCTACACTTGTCGAAACTTTTACATTAATTCTTAAATTATCCATTTAGCATACCTAACACTTTAACTCGCACAACTTTGATCACCACTTATTCTAAATATGCCCGAATCCATCTAGGGTACATTTCAAGTTGTTACGGCATAATTGTGTATATTTATGCTTAATTGAGGTATATGATGATTAATTGAAGTGAGATGGTTAATATTGTGAGTCAAATTTAAAATGGGCTTGAATTTGTTTGGTTTTTGGGCAAAATTATGGGTTTGATGGATTTTTAGTTTGAATTTCATAAATTGAAGTTTTAGTTCATGTTATTTAGCATAAAACTTAGAACTTATGTTTTATAATATATTTTAAATGCCTGTTGATGATTGTGTTGAGGTTGGATGAGTTGATTGCATGTTGGGGAATAGTTTGGGCATGGAATTTCTGCAGATTATGGCTGAAGGAGCTGGAAACCTAACTCTATCGCGAGCGCGATAGATCCAGGTCATTCGAGCTCTTGGTAAGGAGCGTTTCTGTCGGGGATGCGACCTCGGTCGTGAGCACGACAGAAAGCTCAATTGCCGAGCAGGTGTCGGGCTGATTGTTGTCACGAGCGCGACAGTGAGCTTCCCAGTCCTCTATCGTGAGAGTGATAGAGGCTTGCCAGCCCTTCCTCGCACAAGCATGGGGGCTGTCCTGACCACGGTATGGGGAAATTTTGCCTCTGTCGCGAGCACGACCGTCCCCTATTTTGTTATGTTAGTTTGTTTTACGTATTTGTTTTCATGGTTGCTCACTCATGCTTTGCTATTGCAGTTATGTATGAATTATAATGTATTTTAATATCTTCTATATATGCTCAATATGTGCTGAATTATGCCTAGCCTGCAAGAGTCAAGTTAGTAGATAAATAGGCATTCCTATAGAGTTCTATAAGCTGCAGCCCCTTAGTGTTTTGGACCCTGATCACTTGCGATCCTAATGTGTTTGGATCTTGTTTAAGATCCCCTCAAGTGAAAATGTTTTTGAAAGGAAATGAAAGAAGTTTCTTTTGTTCGTACCCTCGGGTACTAATGTGTTCACTCGTTATCCGCTACTCTGAGTTTGCAAGCATACCATTGATTCTGATGTGTTTGTGTAATAATGTGAATTGTTAGTGTGATGATATAATGATGTTGATTTTACAGGAAGTATTTATGAATGTAAATTGATACAAGTCTGACATGATTGTACTGTATATATGTGTGTGCCATGTGTATGTGTTTGCGTCGACGGCCATTGTGAGTGGTCGTTCATCTTTTGTTTTCCCCACTAAGCGTTATCGCTTAACATAGGTGTTTCATCCATGAAGGTGTGTCGTTAGAGCCAACACACTTGAGATAGAGATTCTTTTGATATGTAATGAGTTTGTAATAGTTTCAGTTTAGTATTTTTGTAATTATTTAAGGTTGATATAGTACCCCTGTTGTAATGTATACTTCGTTATATCAATGAATGGGATTCAGATGTTAAGTTTTAATTTACTCTGTTTTATTGTTATTTTGCACGCTTTTATTATGTATGTTTGTTTCGCTGGTGACACCCTTATCTATACGGGCACTCACTCTTCCAAGTAGGTGAGCTCCCCTACGTATAGGTAAGGGGTGTTATAATTTTATTGGTATTAGAGCGCAGGTTTAGTTTATCTGGGCGACCGTAGAATAGAATTTTGTCTAGGATTGTGTTAGTCTGATGCAGATTTTTATAATTTGTTGTTAGATGGAGTCTGTATGTGGGTCCCTCGAGGGGTCAGCAGAAAGTACGAATCCCCTAGAGCAAGATCTGTTTGTGTCTAGTCCTGTTGAACCAGCTAGGGTGCAACCTGAGGCTCCAACCATGCCTTTTGAGGCTATGTTAAAGATATCTCAGGATATGGCTCGAGTCTTAGAGAGGGTGACAGCTCGGAGAGCTCTGATTGAGAGTGTGAGGAAGTCTGGAGCTAAGGACTTTTCTAGGACCAATTTGGATGAGTAGGACAAGGCAGAGTTATGAATTGAAAAAATTAAGAGGGTTTTAGAAGAGATTTGTTGTCCTATGGATTGGCAAGTTGAGTGCATGGAGATTGGTTCTGAGTCAACCTTAATTGCCCAAACCGGTCACATGGGAGTTCTTCAAATGAGAATTTCATAGTAAGTATGTGACTCAGGCGTATAAGGAGGCTAAGTGGGTGCAGTTTTTGAGTTTCAAGCAGAGGGCTTTGTCGGTTGCTGACTTGGACAAGGAATTTAACTAGCTTCATAAGTATGCTCCTCCGGGTGTTCTTACAGAAGATTTTAGATGTCAGCACTTTGAAGCAGGACTGAATGAGCCTTTGAAAGCAATGTTGATTTCTTTGATGAGTTCCCTAGCAGTTAGTTACTATCAGTTTGTGCAGGTAGCTTTGAAAGTAGAGTGCTCTGAGACTATTTTGAGGGATAGAGTACTGAAGAGAAATGCTTCCTATGGAGGTTCATCCTCAGGGAAAAGGTCTAGAGGTTTCTAAGGGAACTCTCCAGATGAGTCTACTCCTAGCCCTGCTTTAAGAGCTAGAAGACAAGGGTCTTCTCAAGGTTCTAGCACAGGTAGAGGAGGTTCTGGTGGCAAGGCTAATGTTGTGCCAGAGTGCTCTCATTGTAGCAAGAGCCACTAGGGTAAATGTTATTAGTTAACCGGTGGTTGGTTTAGGTGTGGCAGCACAAATCACTTCTTGTCAAACTGTTTGAATTTGTCTGAGAATGTGCAAGGGAGGTAAGAAGTTAGTAGAGCAGGGTCTAATGCCCTTCAGGCAAGTCGAGGTCGAGGTCGTGGTGGTCGGTCTAGAGAAGGTGCTTCATCTAAGTCTGTGGATCGCCCACCAGTGGCACCAGCGAGAGCTTACACTATGAGAACTCGGCAGGAACAAGATGCACCTGAAGTGATTACTAGTAAGGTTTCTCCTCTTTCATACTGAATTGCATGCTCTAATAGACCCTGGATCCACACACTCATATGTATGTTCTTATAAGATATTTACTAAATTGCCTAGTGTAGAGTAATTAAAATATGAGATTTGCGTGACCAATCCCTTAGGGCATAGTTTCAATGTGAGTAAAGTGTATAGGAATTGTCCCCTTGTGGTGCAAGGTGTAGAGTTTCCTGTGGATTTGATTGGTTTACCCTTCCACGAATTTGATTTGATACTGGGTTTGGACTGATTGTGCATGCACTGGCAAATAGTGGATTATCATAGGAAGATAGTAGTGCTCAAGAGAAGTGGTCAATCTCGTGTGGTTGTGAAAGGTTTGGGTTTTAGATCCTTGGATAATGTGATCTCGGCAATGCAAGCGAGATGGTTTTTGAGAAAGGGGTGTAAGGCATTTTTGGCTTTGGTGTTGGATTCTAGACGGAGTCAAGTTAAGATTCAGGATATCCCAATAGTTAATGAGTTTGTGGATGTATTCCTTGAAGAGTTGCCGGGTTTGCCACTAGAGAGAGAGGTGGAGCTTTCCATAGAGATTACGCCAGGCATTACTCCTATTTCTAAAGCTTCTTATCGAATGGCTCCTGTGGAATTAAGAGACTCAATTACAGGAGCTATTGGATAAAGGCTTTATTAGGCCTAGCATTTCTCCATGGGGCACCTCGGTTTTGTTTGTTAAGAAGAAAGACGGCACCTTAAGGATGTGTATTGACTACAGGCAGATTAATAAAATTACTGATAAAACTATAATTTTCAGAATTTTAACATAATATCTTTTCCATTTTAATCATTTTTGTACTTAATTTCAGGGTATTAATTTCATAATTATATTTAGGTACAAAATAAAGGATTTGGTGAAGATTGAGTCAAAATCAAGGAAATTGAAGATTTATTGCAGCAGAAAATTAGATTGGTTGAAGATATATTTTTCAAAATTTCACTTTTTCTGATTTTGGATGGGATTTCTTTGTATTCAAATTGATTTGAAGTGATGGGATTTGTTTTCCCAATTCTGTTAAAGGTTGACTCTGTTTCTATAAATAGGAGGGGCTGTTACTAGTTTAGGCAGAGCTTTTTTCTGAATTTCTCTCTTTATTTTCTTTGTTTTTTTGTTTCAAGCCATGCGTGGCTAAAATACTTGTTCTAGTCAAGATTATCAAAGTTTGATTCAATAAAATTGTGAGAATTGTTCTTCAATTGTTTTCTTTTCTCAAGTGTTTGAATATTTTCTGTATTCTTGAGATTTTATTTGGTTTAAACAGTGACGTCTTATTTATATCAAATAAATGTTTCTATTTGGATCTTTAAAACCCTTCATGTTTATTAGATTCAATGAAGTAGAAAACCAATGCATTCGATGAAATTAAATCGTTAGAATTGCATTTGTGAAAATATTCAATCCACCTTAAATAGTCCAATTTGAGTATTATTGGGTGTAAATGGTGGCTCTTCTAATTACTAAAGCTGTTTACAATTTAAATTCTAAAAGCTAATTTAGGATTGGTTGGTAAACAAGATTTACTTGTGGATCAATTCCCATTTAAATTACAATTAAGGAAAAGCAGAGTATTAGAGCTTATTAATACTCATAACCATTTCATTCGAGAAAGAAATTTATATTTCTATTTGATGATCAATTTAATGGAATCATTACTAGATATATCTTGGCTGGAAATTTACTCATCATTTTCCTTACATTATAATTCTCATTTTTGCTTTATTTTCCTTTACAAAATTGTTTAATCACAAAATCCCCTTTTTATTATTTCACAAATTCAGATTTTATAACTAGTCCCTGAGGATTTCGACCCTACTCACTAATTCTACAAAGTTAAAAATTTTCAAGAGTAGGAAATTATTTTTGTTCGTTTCGACACTTAACAAATTTTGGCGCCGTTGCCGGGGACTGGTGTCATTATTTTCTGAATTTATATGACCCGTACTTCTCGTGGAAGTGATTTTCAATTTGATCCTGAAATTGAGCAAACTGCTAGACAATTGAGAAAAGCCACGAAATTTCAGAAACATCCATCTACTTCTTCTGTAATTGAACCATAATTTAACTTGTCAGAACTCTTTGAGCAACCTGAAATAATGGATAATGTTGAACAACCTTTACGTAGGGCCACAAATCCGGACATTAATCAACAGCCTCTATGCATTGAATTGACAAATACTGAGGTAAACTTTGAATTAAAATCTGGTTTGATTCACTTACTTCCTACTTTTCGTGGACTTACAGGTGAAGATCCCCACAAGCATCTTAAAGAATTTCATGTTGTCTGTTCTAGCATAAAACCGCAAGGTGTGAATGTAGACCAAATCAAAATGCGTGCTTTTCCGTTCTCTTTGACAGATAAAGCAAAAGACTGGTTATATTATTTACCTTCAGGTTCTATCACGACTTGGAATGAATTAAAGATACAATTTCTTGAAAAATATTTTCCTGCTTCTAGAGCCACTAATATCAGAAAAGAAATTTGTGAAATTCGCCAATGTAGTGGAGAAACTCTCTATGAATATTGGGAGCGATTCAATCAGCTTTGTGCAAGCTGTCCCCATCATCAAATTTCTGATACTCTTTTAATTCAGTATTTCTATGAAGGTTTATTATTGGCAGATCGGAATATGATAGATGCTTCAAGTGGTGGAGCTTTAGTGGACAAAACACTTACCCAAGCAAAGGAATTAATCTCAAAAGTGGCTGCCAACACTCAACAATTTGGCATTCGACAAGAAGCACCAACAAAGAATGTTAATGAGGTAAGTATTCATGTAATTGAACATTCTCTTAACAATCTGACTTCTCTTGTGCAAAAAATTGTTGTAGGAAATCATCAACAAGTCAAAGCTTGTGGAATTTGTTCAAATATTGATCATCCAACAGACATGTGTCGAACTCTCCAAGAGGAAGAGCAAGTTAATGTTGTAGGAGGTTTCCAAGGGCAGCAACAGCAAAGGAAATATGATCCGTATGCTTCAACCTATAATCCTGGATAGAGAGATCATCCGAATTTCAGTTATGGACAGAAATAAAATAATTTCCAGCAGCCTGGATTTCATCCTAGACCATCTGTATTACAGCCTCCTCCAAAATCAGGTAATTCCCTTGAAAGTGTTGTTACTTCTCTTGCTAACAGTGTGCAACAAATGCAGCAAAATACTCTTGCATTTCAGCAAGATATGAGGACGTTTCAGCAAAATACTATAGCCTTTCAACAAGATACAAAGACTAGTATTCAGAATCTAGAGAACCAAATGAGTCAGATAGCAACAATTGTGGGAAAAATTGATAACCAGAATTCTGGAAGATTACCGTCTCAACCCGAAGTGAATCCACGATAAAATGCAAGTGCCATCACATTAAGGAGTGGGAAAGAGTTGAAGGAACCAGCGAAAAAGTCCTCAAATTATGTTGTGGAGGAAGAAATTGAGAAGGAAATAGAGCTGCCACAATCTGAAATTTCAAAACCCAAGCAGCCCTATGTTGCCCCACCTCCATTCCCGAGTAGATTGGCAAAATCAGAAAAAAGAACAACAAGAAAAAGAGATTCTGGAAGTGTTTCGAAAATAGCAGTAAACATTCCCCTTCTTGATGCCATTAAGCAAGTGCCAAGGTATGCAAAATTCCTTAAAGATTTATACACTAACAAAAGAAAATTGAAGGGAGATGAGAAAATTCATATGGGAGAGAATGTTTCTGCTGTTCTCCAAAAGAAATTACCACCAAAGTGTAAGGATCCAGGTATGTTCATCATTCCTTGTAAGATTGGTAATTTGAAAGTGGAAAGAGCAATGATAGATTTAGGAGCATCGATAAATGTCATGCCCAGCTCAATTTATCATTCTTTGAACATGGGACCTTTAAGAGGGACAGAAGTAATCATTCAATTAGCTGATAGGTCCAATGTATATCCTGAAGGTGTTTTATAAGATGTTTTGGTGCAAGTTAATGAGTTAGTGATTCCTGTAGATTTTTATGTATTAGATATGGAAGAAGATCATTTTAACAAATCTGTACCAATCTTGTTAGGAAGACCATTTTTGAAAACATCAAGAACAAAAATAGATGTTGCTGAAGGCATTTTAACTATGGAATTCGATGGAGAATTGATTAGATTTAATATTTATGAAGCCATGCGTTTTCCCAGTGATGTTAATTCTGTTTTTGTTATTGATGTAATTGATAATCTAACTCAGCAAGTTTTTGATTTAACTGATGCAGACAATTTGAAGTTAGCTATCAATGAAGGAATTGATCTTAAAAAGCTTAAAAATCTTGAGGAAAAGTTTGTCATAGATGAAGAAATGAAGAATTCAATTTATGGACTGGAAAGCCTGAAGCATATGAGGTATAATGTTTCTTACATTGACCTTCCAATATCTCACAACAAGCTTCCTCCTTCTATTTTGCAGGCACTAAAGTTGGAATTGAAGATTCTGCCTGAACATCTGAAATATGCCTATTTGGGTGATAATCAGACACTTCCTGTGATAATTTCGAACAAACTGACATTTTTGGAAGAAGAAAAATTGGTGAGAGTCCTTAGAGAATACAAGGAGGCCATTGGATGGACAATTGCAGACATAAAAGGCATCAGCCCCTCTATATGTATGCACAGGATTTTGCTAGAAGATGATTACAAGCCCACAAGGGAAGCTCAGCGTAGACTTAATCCACCAATGATGGAAGTAGTAAAAAAGGACGTTATGAAACTTCTTGATGCAGGTATAATCTTTCCAATTTCTGATAGCAAATGGGTAGTCCAGGTAGTACCAAAAAAGAAAGGTTTAACGGTTGTAAAAAATGACAATGGTGATTCAATTCCAACCCATGTGCAAAATGGATGGAGAGTTTGTATAGATTATAGAAAATTGAATTCTTCTACCAGGAAGGATCATTTTCCATGCCTTTCATTGATCAAATGTTGGAAAGGTTGGCTGGTCGTTCTCATTATTGTTGTCTTGATGGTTATTCAGGTTTTCTTCAAGTTCCTGTAGCACCTGAAGATCAGGAAAAAACAACTTTCACATGCCCATTTGGTACATTTGCCTACCGTCGCATGCCATTTGGTCTATGTAATGCTCCTGCAACATTTCAAAGATGTATGGTTAGTATTTTCTCAGACTATGTAGAGAATATCATAGAGGTGTTTATGGACGACTTTACTGTCTATGGTAATTCATTTGAAGATTGTCTAGAAAATCTAACTAAGGTGTTAAAAAGATGTATTGAAACGAATCTGGTATTGAATTATGAAAAATGTCATTTTATGGTGGATCAAGGTCTAATACTAGGTCATATAGTTTCATCAAAAGGAATTGAGGTTGATAAATCTAAAATTGACTTGATTAAATCTTTACCTTATCCCACATCTGTACGGGAAGTGCGTTCATTTCTTGGTCATGCAGGATTTTACAGAAGGTTTATCAAAGACTTTTCTAAGATTACACAACCTCTAACCAAGTTGTTGCAGCTAGACGTTCCATTTGATTTCAATATAGAATGCAGAGCAGCGTTTGATCAACTCAAGGAACTATTAACATCAGCACCAATTATCCAGCCACCGAATTAGGAGTATCCTTTTGAAATAATGTGTGATGCCAGTAACTATGCTGTAGGTGCTGTGCTAGGACAGAAAATTGGCAAGAATACACATGCCATTTATTACGACTCAAGAACTCTTGACAGTGCTCAGAGAAATTATTCAACAACAGAGAAAGAGCTTTTTGCAGTAGTATTTGCATTAGAAAAATTTCGATCTTATTTATTGTGTACTAAAGTCGTTGTTTATTCTGATCATGCAGCTTTGAAGTATTTGCTCAATAAAAAAGAGAGCAAACCAAGATTGATAAGGTGGGTTCTACTCTTGCAAGAATTTGACTTAGAAATCAGAGATAAGAAAGGGAAAGAGAATTCAGTTGCTGACAATTTGAGTAGACCGGTACTCAATGAAGAGCTCCTGCCTCTCACAGAGTCATTTCCAGATGAATATCTTTTTGAGGTTCAATGTTTTAATCCTTGGTATGCTGATGTTGTGAACTATTTAGTTGCTAAAACATTACCAAGTGAATTGACAAGAGCCCAAAATGATAAAATAAAAAGTGAGTGAAAATATTATATCTTGGATGATCCATATCTGTGGAAACATTGCTCTGATCAAATAATTCGAAGATGTGCACCTCAGAGTGAATTTTCATCCATCCTAGAATTTTGTCACTCATATGCATGTGGTGGACATTTTGGTCCAAAGAGAACAGCACGTAAGGTGCTGGAATGTGGTTTGTTTTGGCCCACTTTATTTAAGGATGCATATTTGTTTTGCAAGTCTTGCCATAATTGCCGAAAGACAGGTAACTTAGGCCATAGAGATCAAATGCCTCTATCCCCAATTTTAATATGTGAAATATTTGATGTATGGGGAATTGATTTCATGGGTCCTTTTTCCTCTTCTTTTGGTAATTTATATATTTTGTTAGCAGTAGATTATGTTTCAAAGTGGGTGGAAGCTAAAGCCACCAGGACTAATGATGCTAAGATTGTTGCAGGATTTGTCAAGAGTCACATTTTTGCCAGGTATGGAACACCAAAAGCGATCATCAGTGATAGATGTTGGGTTTCAACGGATTAATACAACATCAAATGCAGCGGAATAAAATTGAAACCCGAAACAGGATCCAAGTATTTTCGATTGATTCAAAAGGAAGATATTAAAATTACTAACCTTTAGAATGAAATTAACTCCTTTAATCCGGACTGAAGACGCTGCCTTTAACACGAATGTCCTCTATCGGTATCCACACGCACGAACAAATGAACAGAAGACGCAGGGGTGCTAGCTCCATTAAATGCGAATGGATTTTAATTTTCTTTCTTTCTCAAAGAAGAATGGTGGCTCTGTTTTCTTTTCTTTCTTACTCTCTAATAATAAAGAATGCAGCCACTCTAATCCTTTTCTACGTTAGAACGTGATTAGTGTTTTATTTAGGGTTAAACTCTTTTATTAACCTATATCCCACATATAACTGTATATATATTTCAAATCCTTTTCATCTTAGGAAAAGATAAATGAGGATATGTTCTCTTAATTCAAAATTAAGATATAATATATATATACATATATTTATATATATATATATATATATTTATTTATTTATTTATTTCTTATTCAAAATAATAAGAAATAATATATTAATACATATTATTATCGCATATTCAAAATAAGAGATATTTATATGTATAAATATATATATATATATATATGTAATTTCGAAATTAAATATAAATACCTATATTTATATTTTATTCCGAAATAACCCAATAAAATCCATTCTGTTCATTTTGCTCTTGGTGTGTGACCCAATAGGTTTATATTATGTTGGCAGTGGGCCTAATCCCATAAAAGCCCACAAGTCATAATTGGTCTCTAGCAAGACATTATGACTACCCAAATAATATAAATATCGTTAGTCCGATTTTAACCTGACAATAGAACATGTTATTATCCTTTTGTCACACGATATCTTGTTCGAACATAAGTCATGGTCCAAGTCAAACTTAAATTGTTCAAACATATAATTTCTCGATCACTAAGCAGACTGATAAATTCAAATGACATTGATGACACTATCAATTCATTCAAGCACGGCCATGCATTTTACAGTCCTACTTATCGAGGGGCCCAATAGATATCTCTCTCATTAGAGAGGGACAAATTCCATCTTGATTATTCACTTTCCTCCGCATAATTCTCATTATGTCCAATCATAAACTTTATAATTATCCGATTAAAGACAACGTTTGATTATGTCAAAACATAATGATCCTTATGTTGGAAACTATGATAACCTCAGGTCAAAGGATTCAATAACATATCTATTATAAGATCACTTGTGACACTATCCCATGAATTAATTTTATAGTGGGTCTATCCAGTACTTTGTTCTCTAGCAAGTACCTATAGATTTGATTTATATCATCATATATAATCATCCCATGATTATCAATGCAAATCTATACTAGTCTTAATTTATCTTTATGCCCTTTATTGATAAATGACTAGGGACAACATGAATAACATTGTTATTCATAAACATTACAATAATGTAATATGCCAATAATATCAATGTGAAGAAAACCATTATATAAATGAAAATGTAATGATTACATCAAGGTCCAAATGTTTGGCCTAGGGCATAACCACTAACAATAGAGGCACTCACTTCTGCAATCGGGTGGTTGAAAAAGTGTTGAAAAAATATAATGTGACACACAGGGTTTCAACAGCATATCATCCTCAGACAAATGGGCAAGCAGAGATATCCAATAGAGAAATCAAGTCAATTCTGGAGAAAGTTGTCAACACAAGCAGGAAAGATTGGAGCACTCATTTAGATGATGCTTTATGGGCGTACAGAACAGCATACAAAACTCCAATTGGTATGTCTCCATATCGCCTCATTTTTGGTAAGCCCTGTCACCTCCCTGTAGAACTTGAACATAAAGCGTATTGGGCAGTCAAGCAATGTAACATGAGTATGGATGAAGCAGGTAATCAGAGAAAATTACAATTGCAAGAACTTGATGAAATAAGGCATGATGCTTATGAGAATTCTAGAATTTATAAAGAGAGGACTAAACTTTTCCATGATAAAAATATTTCCAGAAAAAATTTTGAAGTTGGTCAAAAAGTTCTCTTATTTCATTCTAGACTTAAACTATTTCCTGGAAAACTAAGGTCAAGATGGGTAGGACCTTTTCTGGTAACTAAAGTGTTTTCTCATGGTGCAGTTGAAATTCAAAGTCTTCTTACAAATAAAATATTTAAGGTCAATGGACATTGTCTTAAACCTTATTATGAAGAATTTCAAGTGAACAATTTAGAGGTAATCACTTTACAGGCTCCAATTTACAGAAATTAATTTTGGACATCGTCTAGCCAAAGACAATAAAGCAGGCGCTGGTTGGGAGGCAACCCAACAAAAAAATGTTTGAATAAATTAGCAAGGTAACATATTACTCATTTTATGTTCTTCATTTGCAAGAAGGGAAAAAAAAAAGAAGCAATACAGGCGCGTATAAGGCTAATTTTCTAGTCAATCTTGACTGTTAATCATGTTATATTATGCTCTTTTACTGCTTCTTTAACCTCCAACCTTAAAAAAAAAATTAAAAAAAAAATATGAATGTTTCATGGCTGAGCAAATAAATCTAGGTAAGATTGAATTAATGGTGAACGAACATATGAGGTAAGAGTTACTGGTGTTTTTGTTTTTCACTCATCTGTTTTTCTTTTACTATTTTCCTTATTTTATTTTTATTAGGTAAGGTTAAGTTTTTAAGTTTTATTAGTTTTCACTTTGGTTAATTTATTTTTTTTTTACTTTTGATCTCTCTGCCCATTTTCACTCTCGGTTTTCTCTCCAACAAATTCTCTCCTCCAAGACCAAACCCTAGCCGCCGCCCACAATCTCCCTCAGTGCACCGGAGCAGCATACCTCGCCTGAAGAGAACAGCCCTGAAATCACCACGGAGAGAAGGATCGGCGACGCCAGCAGCTAATCCACGCGCAGATCAGGCCGTTGCGAGCCCAGCCACTGTAGCATCTCCGTCATCCCATCGCAGCCATCAACACGTGAAGCAGAACCATGCCTCCAGCAAATCAGACTCAATTTTGACAAGCTAAATGTCAGCTCTCTCTCCACGATTTTCAGGGCAGTAATTCCTTTTCTCTCTTTACGTTATTTTGAACTTATTTTCTACATTGGGGACAACGTAGAAACTAGGTGTGGGGAGGATATTTCGATAGTGTGTATAACTCTAGATAAAATTTGTTTTGAACTTTGAGCTTTATCTTGAAATTTCAGATTTAACAAGTGATAGAAACACTGAAATTTTTTCAAATTTTTTTAGAGTTGAGCAAAAGGTTTCAGCTGCAAATGTTTTCCTTTGAAAGAAATTCTCCGCATAGACCTTTAGTTTATTCAAATGCTATCAATTTGAAGTATTTTCTTGCCTGCCTTTGATATTTATTGAAGTATGAATTTACTTGTCTTTTAATGTCAGAATTGCATGACAGATTGAGGTAATAGTAGCTAAGCAATTTTTATTCAGTTTAAATTGATTATGAATTTAGCTCTTTTGTTTGTTTAGAAAATTATGCAAGTTGTAGACACTGATTTTTTTATAAAACTTTTGTGAGATTTTTGAGCCTATTCTATGAACATGAAATTATATCTTGTTCTTCTTCTTTGATTGAGTGTAGTCAAAAATTGATTTGAAAATCTAGAATTTGCTTCTTTATTCTTATTGAGACCACATAATGAATTCAGACATTTACATGATAAGGGCAATTAGGATTTAACTATTTTAACTTTCTCAAAAAGCCTACCATTTCTTATCCTTTAGTTGACCAAATTCGAGCCTTAGCCTTTCTTTTAATTTAAACCATAATTTGCTTACCAATTCCCATTTCGTTTTCCTCTGTTTTTACCCAAAAAAACTATTTGTTGAATTAAGTTCTTTCTCCATTCTGAAATTTTTTGCTAAAATTGGACTAATTACTCTTATACCAAGTTTCCTTCATAAATTGAAGATATAAAGGAAAGGGTTCTTGGTTTAAAATAAATGAAAGTCTAATTTTTTCATCAATATCCCTCTTCAAGAGACTCTGTTCTTCAAAAGAAAAAAAAAATATCAGCACAATCTGGAAATATGCCCTATAAAAACAAAATAAAATTTCTCTTCTACACAGTACATTATTTTTACTTGGTTCAACAAATATTTCTAAGCCTATTTTTTTCCCTTTTCCATACCTTACCTTAGCCCCATTTCAACCCTATCAAAGTCCCTTTGATTTTTGTCTTGGATTCATACTTAGTGGTGGAGATTTGATATTTTTGCAAACTTATGGTATTTTCTTTTCTATTTTATGGCTTGAGTGTTTCAAATATTTATCCCTAAACACTTGAGTGGATTGAGTGAATCATTGAGAGTATTAAAAGCTTGCATCATTTTTCTAACTCTTTGAAAATTGTTGAATTCATGAGATATTTAAATTAGTGAAGGTTTCTTATGCTATGAAAATCTGCTATTTTTTATTGTGATTTTTGTAAAGAAAGCTTGGAAAATTTCAGAAATCTACAAAAATTGATTAGATGGCTGGAAATATCATAATTGATTTGCTTGAGGACAAGCAAAGGTTTGGTGTGGGGAATTTGATAAAACTATAATTTTCAGAATTTTAACATAATATCTTTTCCATTTTAATCATTTTTGTATTTAATTTCAGGGTATTAATTTCATAATTATATTTTAGGTACAAAATAAAGGATTGGGTGAAGATTGAGTCAAAATCAAGGAAATTGAAGATTTATTGCAGCAGAAAATTAGATTGGTTGAAGATATATTTTTCAAAATTTCACTTTTTCTGATTTTGGATGGGATTTCTTTGTATTCAAATTGATTTGAAGTGATGGGATTTGTTTTCCCAATTCTATTAAAGGTTGACTCTGTTTCTATAAATAGGAGGGGCTGTTACTAGTTTAGGCAGAGCTTTTTTCTGAATTTCTCTCTTTATTTTCTTTGTTTTTTTGTTTCAAGCAATGAGTGGCTAAAATACTTGTTCTAGTCAAGATTATCAAAGTTTGATTCAATAAAATTGTGAGAATTGTTCTTCAATTGTTTTCTTTTCTCAAGTGTTTTAATATTTTCTGTATTCTTGAGATTTTATTTGGTTTGAACAGTGACGTCTTATTTATATCAAATAAATGTTTCTATTTGGATCTTTAAAACCCTTCATGTTTATTAGATTCAATGAAGTAGAAAACCAATGCATTCGATGAAATTAAATCGTTAGAATTGCATTTGTGAAAATATTCAATCCACCTTAAATAGTCCAATTTGAGTATTATTGGGTGTAAATGGTGGCTCTTCTAATTACTAAAGCTGTTTACAATTTAAATTCTAAAAGCTAATTTAGGATTGGTTGGTAAACAAGATTTACTTGTGGATCAATTCCCATTTAAATTACAATTAAGGAAAAGCAGAGTATTAGAGCTTATTAATACTCATAACCATTTCATTCGAGAAAGAAATTTATATTTCTATTTGATGATCAATTTAATGGAATCATTACTAGATATATCTTGGCTGGAAATTTACTCATCATTTTCCTTACATTATAATTCTCATTTTTGCTTTATTTTCCTTTACAAAATTGTTTAATCACAAAATCCCCTTTTTATTATTTCACAAATTCAGATTTTATAACTAGTCCCTGAGGATTTCGACCCTACTCACTAATTGTACAAAGTTAAAAATTTTCAAGAGTAGGAAATTATTTTTGTTGGTTTCGACACTTAATAATTACTGTGAAGAACAAGTATCCATTGCCAAGGATAGAGGATCTGTTCGATCAGCTTAGGGGAGCCGGAGCGTTTTTCACGATTGATCTGAGGTCAGGTTATTATCAGTTGTAAGTTAAGGATGTGGATGTGCCCAAGACTACTTTTCAGACACGATATGGCCACTATGAGCTCTTAGTGATGCCGTTTGGATTGACTAATATGCCAGCGGCTTTTATGGACCTAATGAACAGTGTGTTTAGGCCATATCTTGACCAATTTGTGGTGGTGTTCATCGATGACATTTTGGTTTATTCGAGGAATGAGAATAAGCATGAGGAACATTTGCGATTGGTACTTCAAGTGTTGAGAGATCATCAACTTTTTACTAAACTTAGCAAATGCGACTTTTGGTTGAAAGAAATGTCTTTCTTAGGGCATATTATCTCCTTGGAAGGTATCTGAGTGGATCCGTCTAAGGTGGAAGCAATTGTGGATTGGAAGCCACTGAGGAATGTGCCATAGGTGAGGAGTTTCCTTGGTTTAGCTAGATATTACAGGCGGTTTGTGAAGGGGTTTTCGATTATTGCTTCGCCTTTGACTAGGCTTCTTCGGAAAGGAGTTAAGTTTGAGTGGTTGGATAAGTGTCAAGCGAGTTTTGATTAGCTTAAGAGGATGTTAGTATTTACTCAACCCATTTCGGGTAAAGAGTATACTATGTTCAGTGACGCTTCCGGTATTAGACTCGGTTGCGTCTTAATGCAAGATGGTTAAGTGATAGCCTTTGCGTCTAGGCAGTTGAAGCCTCATGAACAGAATTACCCGATGCATGACCTGGAGTTGGCAGCAGTGGTGTTTGTAATGGCCCACATACCGAGTTAGATGTAAATAGTATTTTTCAGTGTTCGTCAGTGTAGACACCGGATCCCAAGGCAGTCCAAGATCAGGATTACCTGATGATGAAAATGGTACTTGCCATAAAAACAATAATGATGTTTTCCTTGTCGAAAATCTCCTTTGTTCTTCAAAAATTTTAATTCAAAAATTTGCATTTTTACTCTCATTTTTATTTTTATTTTTATTTTTATTTTTGTTCTTATTTCTATTTTTTATTTTTTATTTTTATTTTTGTTTTTATTTTTTATTTTATTTTTGCTTTTTATTTTTGCGTGCACCCTAGGGCGCGCCTCGCCAGGCGACGCGCGCACCCTGGGGTGCGCGTCTCGGTGTCTTTGCGCAGGCAATTTTGCCCCTTTACGCGGTTGCTTTCGCATGTGTTTGTCTTGCTCAGTTTTTCAGTTTTTTCAGTCTGTAAAAAATTGGTTTCATGCTTTTTTGTTATTTTTGGGTAACGAAAATTAAAAGAGTATTTGTCTTTTCCTATTTTGGGACAAGACAGGGAAACAAATTGGAGCTTCCCTTCATTTCAAAGAGGACGGCAATTTTATTCAAGAAAAGGAGTTTTAGTTTTCTCTCCAAGAAACCTTTTGTTTCTTCTTCAAAAAATTATTAAGCTTTTTTTCAAGTTTTAAGTTTTTCTTCTCTAACAAAACATTTCATCTTGGGTTTGATTTGAGCAAGAAAATTTAATTTTTTCGCTTACGCATCCCACCAAAAATATTTTCCTGAGATAGTTTATTTAAAAATATAGATTTTTATATTTTCTTCGGGTGTTTATCACTGTAAATTCGACAAGGGGGATGGATCAAGACACTATTTTCTTCAATCTATAAAATTCTGAGGGTAAAGATGTTGGAACTATCCTAATTTTTCTAGCTCCATATTATTTGTGATTATTAAATTTGTTACTTTTGCCATGTTTATTTTCTAGCATTTCAAATCTTTTTGGTACTGTTGGCATCTTAAGTTTAGTTTTCTTTGGTTTGATTTATTTGTGGTTGATTTGTTTGACTTTTGTAGCTTTATTTTCATCTATTATTGCCGTTAGCCTTCACCTTTTCTTTCCATTACTATTATTATTATTATTATTATTATTATTATTCATCATTGCCATTACATTGCAACATTATCATCATTATTTTTATTGTTAATACTACTAATATTGTGACACCCCGTTTGCCCCCTAGTAGGATGAGCCATGTATGTGAGTATGTATTTGTATGTGTTTTGGCATGATCATAAGGGCATTTTGGGAATAGTGCATGATTTGGGGTTTTTCTAGTGCGTGTGTGTGCATGTGTAGCACTATGGTGTGAATTAGTTGGGACCGGTTTGTGTGTGTATGAGTGCACCATTATAGGGTGTGTTTATGGGTTGTGTTTATGTGTATGTGTTCATACCATTGTGGTGTGTGATAATGAGAGTGCATTGTGTGTATTGCTCATACATGTGTAAGGTGCATTATTAGAGTGTTTCATTGTGTGTGTGTGACATGTGCATCTAGTGTGTGAGTGAGTGGTTTCCACCACCAAGATTGTGACAAGTGGAGGGTGAGAAAAGAAAGAGAAAGAAGAAAAGGGAAAAATCAGAAATTTGGGTTTCATTTCCCGTTCCCTCTCTTTCTTCCTCTTCCTTCTTCTTCTTCGGTTCCCTTAGCCATTTTGCCCTTGGTCCAAGCTTGTGTGGTGGAGATTGGTCACTCATTGTGTTGTTTTGGGTAAGTTCTTTGCATTTCCTGTTTTGATTTTTCCAGTTCTCTCCTCTTCTTCATCTTCTTTGTTTAGGTTTTTGATTAGGGTTGTTTTGTGTGTGTTTTATTGTTTTGGATGTTAGCTGAACCTCCAAGAGATCCTAAAGGCAAGGAAGTTGCTGGATCTAGTGGAACCAAGTGATAGAGCTCCTGATTTTGAGGTTTGGGAATTTGAGTTATGTTTTAATAGCATGTGTTAAGTGAATGGAATTCTGGAAATTTGATGTTCTTGATGCTTTTATTAGTTCATGTGTTATGGGTTTTGGTTCTTTTTGTTTATTTAGCCTTGATTATGAATTTTGGAATCATTTAGGAGATAGATGGATATGTGATGTGAATAGTGATGCAATGGATTGTGTAAATTGATGTTGTTCCTTGAACTCTTGAGTAAGATTTGTTCATGGCATGATTTAATGATATGTGAATGGATTAATTTTGTTATTGGGTTGAGGATATGATGTTTGATGTGTGAATTGTGGGATTTTTGGCTTGAAAATCTAGAAATTTGCCTTCAGGAATCGCATCTGTGCGTGGGTCACGGTGGCAACCAACTTAGTTACTACCGTGAGCCATGAACCAAATGCATTCTGCCAAGAGTTTGAACATGTCACGGTGGCAACCAATCTGGTCACCACCGTGAGGTGTCCAGACTTTAGCTTCTGTTCTGGGCAGTGGGTATGTCACGGTGGCAACCTAGTTTAGTCACCACCGTGAGGTACCCCAATGAAGCTTTCTGTTTTGAGGTCTAGGTATGTCACGGTGGCAACCTAGTTTAGTTACCACCGTGAGGTACCCCAGATTTGCTTTCTGCCAGAAATCTTTGGTATGTCACGATGGCAACCAATCTGATTACCACCGTGACCTACCCTATTTTTGCAATAAAATCCTGTTTTCTTCCCATGTTTTGGAAATGTTATTCTGTTGATTTTAGCATTCAATACCACTTAATATGAGCCATAATTGTGCATGTACTGATCTATTTAAAGTATATGAATTCTTTATTTATTATAATTGAACTCTGAATGTTAATTGTATGATTTTAGCCTGCGAGAGTCAGTCTAGTGGATAGTTAGGCATGCCTAATAGAGTCTCTTAGCTGCAGACCTTTGTTTGGTTTGGAACCCGATCAGGTCCCCGTTTTGTTCCTCGTGAACCCCTTTGTGTTCGGATCTTGTTTAAGATCCCCTTTGAAAATGTTTTGTGGAAATTAAAAGTAAAAATTGGTTTCTCGATTCGTACCCGTAAGGTACTATTTTGTAAACGGCTCGTACCCGTAAAGTACTGTTTGTTTACTCGTTATCCACTACTTTGAGTCAGCAGGCACTTTGTCCCTTTGAATTGCTTTGATATGTATGAGATTGTATTATTCGAATATGTTATTAATGAGATGTTTTGAAGGCAATGTACTTTATCGAAGGTATGACTATATATGTTTACATGTTCATATGTTCTTACTCTTGTATAATGCGTATTATGATTATGCCATCTGTATGTGTTTGCCTTGACGACCGTTGTGAATGGTTGTCCTTATGCTATATGTGTGTTTCTCCACTAAGCGTTTATCGCTTAGCACGGTGTGTTTACCCGTGCAGGTGCGGAAGGAGTTTGCTTGGGAGAGTCGCAGTCTACGAAGCCAACATAGCTGGGTCTTTAGTGTAGGGCCTAATTTTGTATCTCGATGATTCTTTTTGTATAGAACTCTCGTATTTCAGTTTTGTAAAAGCTTTCGCATTTGTGTATGTGTATTTTGGTGATGTAATTATCTGTTGTACCTCCGGGTTGATCAAACAGTAATGTAATGTTTTCCGTTATATTAATGTATGATCAGCTTATTTCATAAATGGTTTTGTAAAGTTTTAAATTACCCTGCATTTCAGTATGTATGTTTATGTATGGATGTATGTATATTCTGTATTTGTGTGGTGGCACCTTTACTCATACGGCATCTCACTCCTCATCGGATGGGATTGCCTAAGTACGGGTAAGGGGTGTTACAAATATGTACTATTACCATTATTATACTTTTACCATTATTATTATTATTGTCATTATTTGTTATTTATTTTTGCATGCCCATCTTATATCATTATTATTATTATTATCATTATTATTATTATCATGGTTACTTTGTTATTATTATTATTATTATTATTATTATTATTATTATTATTATTATTATTATTATTATTATTATTATTATTATTATTTTATCACTGTTTTTATTATTATCCTTATTTTGGCCTGGCTTATTTTTCCCTTGTCTTCGCATGCAAATTGTCTGTTTGTTAAATTAATATAGCATATATTTATTTTGTCTTTACTTGATTAATTTTTCGGAATTATTACTAATGTTTTAACATTATTTTGTGCTTGAGATTAAAACATGACTTACATTATATGGGCTTCTCGTGACCACCCGGAGGGGTCACACACGTAGAAAATCGCGTTGTTCGGTGAGACCTTTCCTATTCCCTCTCCTTGTATTGTGTTTGTTTGCGAGTAAATATTTTATTCATGCACGCGTGAGATAAAAAAATCACAAAAATACTTTTATAATTAAATTAAATTTTTACTAATAAAATTGGGACCAATGTCCCTCATTTTAGCCAAGGAATGTAGAAATGTAACAATAAAATGAAGAGTTAATTTTCAACAAAAATGGGGTCACTCATCCCGGTTTTCAGTCCACCAATCAAACAACTCTTCGATCTCTTTTCAAATAAGTGCGAAGGAACCAATGCTCCTAAACATTCAAACAAATGCAAAGGAACCAATGTTCCTAAACCAAACGAACGTCCCGATTTATGTATGTTTTTCTTATATTTGATTTTGTTTGATTTTTTAAATTTATGTTCATTTTCTTTTGGGCCCTTGTAATTAATTTTTGGGTCAACATTATTTAATTTCCGTTTGGGATTGCATTCCATCCCAATTTACACTTTTAATCCTCTTTTAAGGGGGTTGTATTCTGCCCCAATTTTCCTTGTAATTGTGTGCTTAGTGTGTTTACTGCTTCCCTTTATTGCTTTCTTTTATTTATTTACCGCTTTCTTTACCGCTTTCTTTATCGGTTTTGAATGCTTATAGTGCGCTTTAATTAAATGCATAAATCGTGTGAGGTAAGAGATAGAATTTTAGAAAGGCGACTCCAAAATACCTCAAAGGTGCCTAAAGGCGTCGTGAGACTAGATGATCCTTCCCAATGTTCTATTAGGAAGGAGGCATCCAAGATATCTCATGGCACCCAAGATCAAATGACGCGAACTAATCCCTCAAATCCTAAAAGCGCGCTCAACGAGGGCCTTTGCTAAGTTTGGCGCGCGTCACAGTGGCGACTCCACTGGGGACTGTCTGTGACTTTGCTCTGAAAGTGTTTTGGCTAAAATGTATAATTGAGTTTTTAAAACTTAAAATTCTCTCTTTTTTAAAATTGTATTGCATCATTTTAGGGCCTTAGAACTATGTTAGTTTGTCCCCTATCTGCTTCGGTGCGTTCCTAAAGCATGGTCCTACCTTCACTCATTGTAGGGAAGCGTTAAGGATAATCACCAACCCAAGCATCGTGCTATTAAAGGTATATCAAATGGAGACCCGATTGGTCCCTATGCTCGTGGTGAGCTAGACCCATTGGCAGGAGCAATGCTTGGGTAGCCCTAAAGTATCATCACCTTGACCAAAGGTCATGTAACAGCAAATAGAAACTTCCCCTAGGTGGTATGAACCCTAATACAATGCTTGTGATGTAGGTCATTATGTATTAGACAAAAGCAAGCAAGTTGAGTGATCTTCTATCAAAGGCTTTCATGCCCTGGTAGGTTCACCTTAATTTAATTGAATTGTCCAAATATGTAATGGCCAAAACCCATACATATGTACATTAGACTAGAACTATTATGCTGCTGGTTTTTCACCGTGCACTAATACGTATCCGATGGGTTCCCTGTTAATCCTCGGATGAAGCCCACCTAGGAAAGAGACTACATTACCCCGTGTGTGGGAGAAATAAGGTCAGAAGGGTCTATTTACTTGCATGTGCTTGTCTATGCTGCACCAGCACGGCCATGCATTGCATTTCAATCATGCATCATCCTAACAAAGGTGTGTTTTGCAGCCATCATAGATTCGTCCAGGTGGTTTCCCCAGAGCTAGTGTCAGATCAAAGTTTAGACTCATCAATAGAGATGAGAATATCCGATCCATCAAGCGGTTCAGATGCAACTAGGGTAATGATTGCCGAAGAAGTCGGGAGAAGGTTGGAAGAGTTCGAAGCTAGAATGATGGCAATGATGGGTAACCTTGCCACTACCCTGGCCCCACCTGCTGGGCGACAGACTGCCGCCCCAATCAGAGAGCAAGAGGAACAAGGGGTTGTTAGAGAGGATCCCCTAGTAGCAGGTGATCCACCTGCAGTTGAGCCAAGAGCGTTAGCTCCTGCTGAACGTAAAGAGGGCCCCGAGTCCGAGATTGATGTTTGGGAGGAGCCAGAGGAACTGATGGTAATGAAAGGGAAGTTGCCCAATGTAGACACCGGGTCCTAAGACAGCCCAGATCAGAGTTACCCAATGATGATAAGATGCCTTGTCATAGGCAAAAAGGTTGAAAGTGGTGATTTCCTATTTAAATTTGCATTTTGGAGTGAAAAATTAAAAAATAATAAAAAGTATTTTAAAAATTAGTTTTGAAAAATGGGGGCTTAAAATTATAGTAGTTTTAGTCAATTTAAAATTTAAGAAAAAAAAAAGATTTTGGATCGCGAGTGTCGGGCCCGGCGGCCGCAGGCGCGCTGGCACCCAGCTCACGGGGGCCCAGGCGCCCAGAGGCGACGTGCAGCGTCGCCAATGCTGCGCGTCGCTAAAAGCGCGCGCCACACCACGCGTTGAAGCGCGAGATTTCCGCGCCTCTGCACTCGGAATCGTGCAGCCTCGCAGCGTAAAGCCCGTCCCTCTATAGCGATGAGCTTCCCTCCTTTCCTGGCCGTCGCTATAGGGTCTGATACCCCTTTTTTCTGATTTTTGGACCTAAAAATCAGTTTTTTTATCCCTTTTTTCAAGGTTTTAAGGGATTTTTTCCATTTTTAAAAATTAAAATAGGTAATATCTGATTTAATTAAATTTTATCCCTTTAATTATTTTATTTTTCCTAATTTTATTTTTCTTCATATAAAAAGAATGAGTTGAAAACCTAAAAGGGGGGGAATTCTTTTGGGATTTTGCTAGGGTTTTTTCTCTTCTTCTTCTTAATTTCTCTAAGAAAAATTCCAGATTTTCCCCCAACAAAAAAATTGAGTTCATCTTTTTAGTTTTTTTTTTTCCAATAGAATTTCTTCTAAACACTTTTTAAAAGAAGATTTATTGATGCAATTGAATTTTAAGGCTAACATAATAATTGTTTGCTCTTAAAATTTATTTTTTTAATTTGTTATTTGTTTTCAATTAAACTTTTTCAAGGTATTTTATTATTTTGAATCTTTCTTTTAGATGAACAATGGATTTTGGGGCAAAACAAATAATTGTTTGTTCCTAAAATCGATTTTTTCATTTGATTTTCTAAAAAACATTTTTTTTTCTCATAAATAATTTTTTTTCTTTGGAACAACCAAAATAATGGTTTGTTCTTGACATCATTTTCATTCTTTTAATCCATAAAAATCATTCTTTTGGCAAAGAAATTAATTCTTTGTTTTTAAAGAATTGTTGACTTTCTTTCTTCATTTTTTAAGCCTATTTTTTCTTGGAATAAAATTCTAATATTTTTATTATTCAATTCTAATCTTGCAAATCAAGAATAAGGAAATCAATCATCTTTTTACCTTCATCGAATCAAAAACTCTGTGGGTAAACATTCCGGGCTTGTTCTTCTTATTCTTTTTGTTCATATTTAATTTATTCATGTTCATTTTTATTATTTTCAGTTATTTATTTATTTATTTTGTTTATATTTAATTTATTAACATGTATATTTTTATTATTATTCTCATTCATTTATTTTATTCATGTGAATATTGATTTCTTTTAATTCCTAACATGTAATTAATTTATTTTACTTTAATTCATCATTATTTTTAACATGTAATTAAATTAATTCATTTTGATTGATCTTTTTGCCATGTAAATGGTTTATATCATTTGTGAACATATTTAATTAATCATGTCATTTATTTAATCATTTTTTATTCTTTTGCATTGTCATTATCATATATTTAATATTTTGTTCACTTATTTATTTTCACTATTATCATGTTCATATTTTTACACATTAATTAATTAACATGCTGTATTTTATTCCAGTCACTTTATTTAATCCATTTGTCATTAATAACACATTTTTCTAGTTCACTTTAAATTGGTAACATTTTAATTCATTTATGATTTTGATATCATTTCATTTTATCTCATTTTATTTTATCTTATCATTTATTTTATATTTAATTGATTCAATTACTAACATTATTTTATTTGTGTTTTATCTTATTTCACATCTCATTTTTTGCTTGGGCATTCTTGCGAGCATTGTAATATTTATTTATTTTGGCTTTTTCATTTTTGCCATGTAATTTTCTTGTAAAATTATTTATTTAGGCCCACTAGAAAAAAGTCACTAAACCGTTTTTATTAATTAATTTGAAATTTTTCCTAAATAAAAATGGGACCAATGTCTCAATTTTCTCCATCCAAAATAAAACCATCACATCAAAATTATTTTATAATAAATATGCATATGAGGACCAATATCCTCATCATTAATGAATATCCCGTTTTATGCATGATTTGTATTTTATTTACAATGGGGGTTGTATTCCGCCCCTAGTTTTATTGTAATTTATTTTGAGAATGTTTATTTTAATAATGCTTTACTTATTGCTTTTGACGTGAATGATTGCGCTTTAATTAAATGCATCGTGTGGAAAGTTGGTGAAATAATGAATTCAAAACTTAATCATAATATTGATCAAGGTATAAATAAATGAGAAGTCCCGAACTCACTCTGGTCTTTGGGGCTCAATGAGGCGAGAGGTCTAGGACTTCCAAGACACCTCTTGAGTCTCACCAAAAGACTTAAATTTACAAATCCTAGGCTCTAGGGGGTAGAGGGTGAGACCTCCAAGATCTCTCTGGCTTGCCCAAGATGGATATGTATGCGCCGTCTTAGGCTCGCTGAGGCTAGACGACCCTCCCCAATGTTCTATTGGGTGGCGACTCCAAGAAACCTCATTGTTGTCCCAAAATAGATGCACTTGTAAATACCTTACAAGCTTTATGAACCTTTCCTGATCGCCCTAAAGTGGGCTTTCGGGAGGCCACGGTGTTCGGCGCGCGTCGCAGTGGCGACTCCGCTGGGGACATACTCTAGACTTCGATTCGAAAGTACCTTGATTAAAAATTATAATTGAGTTTTAGTTTAAAAATTTCACCTTCTTTCAAAGCAGCATTGCATCACATTAGAGCCTTAGATCTATGCTAGTTTTGACCCTTTTTCAGCCCCGGTGCATTCCCGAAGCATGACTCTACGTTCACTAAATGTAGGAAAGTGTTAAGGATAATCACCAGCCCAAGCCTCGTACCATCACGGTATATTAAATGGAGACCCGATCGGTCGTTATGCTCGTGATGAGCTAGACCCATCAGCAGGGACCATGCTTGGGTAGCCCTAAAGCAACACCACCTTTGACCAAAGCTCATGTAATGGCAATAGATACTTCCCCTAGGTGGTATGAAACGTAATACCTTGCTTGCTATATGGATCATTTTGTATTGGACAAACCCAAATAATCTGATTGGTCGCCTAATCAAAGGTTTTCATGCCTTGATAGGTCCATGTCAACTTGTTAGGGCTGCCTAAATACATGATGGTCAAAATCCATGCGTATGCACATTAGCTAAGAGAGATTATGCTACCAGTTTTTCACCGTGCACCATGAGCATTCATAGGGTTCCCTGTTAACCCATGGATCAAGCCCACCTAAGACAGAGACCGCACGACCTCGTGTGTGGGGGCAATAAGGTTGGAAGGACCTACCTGCTTGCATGTGTTTGTG
This sequence comes from Excoecaria cochinchinensis, assembly GCA_947683425.1. Taxonomy (NCBI): domain Eukaryota; kingdom Viridiplantae; phylum Streptophyta; class Magnoliopsida; order Malpighiales; family Euphorbiaceae; genus Excoecaria; species Excoecaria cochinchinensis. The sequence goes on from CANTUQ010000158.1 coordinate 1,773,494, forward strand.
AATAATGCATTGCATATTCATGTCAGTCATGCACAAATAAATTTTTATATTTTTTCTACATGTATACATCCTTTTCTTTGCATAAAATTATTACATGTACATATTGTCTTGTGTATAATTTTTCACATGTCTCACATGTATCATTGTAATCTCTTTTAGCCATTGTATACCATTTTTGTTACACAGCACGGCCATGCATTGCATATTATTCATGCATCATTCTAACTCTTTAACTTTTTAGCCATCAAAGACCACTTTCCTAGCTGGTTATGGGTTCTGACAGTCACATTATCAGAGGGTTTTGATTGAGTAACCATAATCAAGTCAAGTGCAATCAATAGGCATTCAGAGAATCTCCAGAAATGGCCGATTCATCGAGGGAGGCAGATGCTACCAAGGCCTTGATAGCTGAAGAAGTGGGTCGAAGGTTTGAAGAATTCGAGAATCGAATGATGGCCATTATGGTCGCAATGGCTCAACCAGCTGTACCACAGAACCTGGTGCCTCCTCCCATGAGATAAATGAACAGGAGGAGGCCAGAGAGGATCAGCCAGAGGATGTACGTCCACCACCAGTGGACCTAGGGGCTGCCAAGCCAGGAGGGCAAAAGAGAGGAGTAGCCCATAGAATGGAAGAGGACCTAGAAGGGGATGAATATGGAGAACCCCTGTCAGTTAGAAGGAAAGCACCCCAGACAGAAGATACCATCTGGAAGAAGATGGAAGAAAAGTTCGAGGCAATGGCTAAGATGTTGACAAGGGGTCGAGGAATGAAACCCGAAGACAAAGAGCTGGATGGAGAAGATCTAATCCCCTTGAACTTTAAGATGCCTGATGTCAAGAAATTTGATGGCACATTGGACCCCACCGCACACATCAAGCAGCACTCTTTGATAATGAAAGGTACCACACTAACAAGGAGGCAGAAGGTAGAATACTTTTGTTTAAGTTTGATAGGTCCTACGGTGGGCTGGTATCACGGACTGGATCGGAGAACAAAAGAAGACTGGGATCTGCTAATGGAGGACTTCCTCCAGCAATATGACTGTAGTACAAGGATGGAGGTCACCCTGAAAGATCTAGAGTTACTACAAAAAAAGCCGAACGAGTCATTCCATGATTACTTGACCCGATGGAGGAATCGAGTAATGGAGATGAAGAAGAGGCCGGACAATCCAGACTAGATCAGGCTATTTATTAGGAATGCCAGCCCATACTTGAAAGATGGGTTAAAGATGAAGGGGCTGAAGGACTGGGAGTCCTTAAAAGATATAGCCATTGAAGCTGAGACTGAGCATCTGGATAAAATGGCTAAATCTGCAAACCTGGCCTTAGGAAACTGTTAGTGGTTATGCCCTAGGCCAAACATTTGGACCTTGATGTAATCATTACTTTTTCATTTATATAATGGTTTTCTTCGCATTGATATTATTGGCATGTTACATTATTGTAATGTTTATGAATAACAATGTTATTCATGTTGTCCCTAGTCATTTATCAATAAAGGGCATAAAGATAAATTAAGACTAGTATAGATTTGCATTGATAATCATGGGATGATTATATATGTTGATATAAATCAAATCTATATGTACTTCCTAGAGAACAAAGTACTGGATAGACCCACTATAAGATCACTTCATGGGTTAATGTCATAAGTGATCTTATAATAGATATATTATTGAATCCTTTGACCTGAGGTTATCATAGTTTCCTACATAAGGATCATTATGTTTTGACATAATCAAACGTTATCTTTAATCGGATAATTATAAAGTTTATGATCGAACATAATGAGAATTATGCGGAGGAAAGTGAATAATCAAGATGGAATTTGTCCCTCTCTTATGAGAGAGATATCTATTGGGCCCCTCGATAAGTAGGACTATAAAATGCATGGTCGTGCTCAAATGAATTGATAGTGTCATCAATGTCATTTGAATTTATCAGTCTACTTGGTGATCGAGAAATTATATGTTTGAACAATTTAAGTTTGACATGGACCATGACTTATGTTCAAACAAGATATCGTGTGACAAAAGGATAATAACATGTTCTATTGCAAGGTTAAAATCGGACTAACGATATTTATATTATTTGGGTAGTCATAATGTCTTGCTAGAGACCAATTATGACTTGTGGGCTTTTATGGGATTAGGCCCACTGCCAACATAATATAAACCTATTGGGTCACACACCAAGAGCAAAATGAACAGAATGGATTTTATTGGGTTATTTCGGAATAAAATATAAATATAGGTATTTATATTTAATTTCGAAATTACATATTTATATATATATATATTTATGCATATAAATATCTCTTATTTTGAATATGAGATAATAATATGTATTAATATATTATTTCTTATTATTTAGAATAATAAATAAATAAATAAATATATATATATAAATATATGTATATATATATATATATTATATCTTAATTTTGAATTAAGAGATAATATCCTCATTTATCTTTTCCTAAGAGGAAAAGGATTTGAAATATATATACAGTTATATATGGGATATATGTTAATAAAAAAAAAGAGTTTAACCCTAATAAAAACACTAATCACGTTATTCTAAATAACAAGGATTAGAGTGGCTGTATTGATCTTCATCCTTGAGAAAGAAAGAAAAGAAAACAGAGCTAACGTTTTCACCTTTGAAAAGAAAGAAAAGAAAACCAGCCACCATTGTTCTTTGAGAAAGACAGAAAATAAAATCCATTCGCACAAAAGGGAGCTAGCACCCCTGCGACATCTGTTCGTTTTGATCGTGCGTGTGGATACCGATAGAGGACGTTCGTGTTAAAGGCAGCGTCTTCAGTCCGGATTAAAGGAGCTAATTTCATTCTAAAGGTTAGTAATTTTAATCTCTTCCTTTTGAATCAATCGAAAATACTTGGATCCTGTTTCGGGTTTTGATTTTATTCCGCTGCGTTGATGTTGATTTAATCCGACGAAACCCAACAGAAACAGCAGTGGTAATGGGGGAAATACCAAGGCAGCAGAGGTCTCAACCACCGGAATGACTCCTAAACACCTCACCATCTCGGGCAAGCCTCTATCTTGGCACTTCACTCGTCTCATCAAGGAAGTGAAGTTGCAACCCTTGCCAGCTAGGCCTGCCCCAAGTCAGGGAAAACCGAGGCATAGAACAGACTGGTATTGTGCGTATCACCAGTACACAGGGCATCGGACAGACTATTGTCGCCCTCTGAGAGATCGCATTCAAGAATTGGTCCCTGGCCTGGATGAAGAAATAAAGGATTAGAGTTGTTATAATGCTTTTCATTTTCTAAAGTGTATTCCTGAACTATGCACTTGTTTATCTTTTCTGCTTTAATAATATGGGCTTTGCTTATATATGCATTTTTATATTTTATTGCATCAAGCATAAATAATAATCATGATTAAGGCATTGGTTTAAAACACCATTTTATCTAGTTTCAATAAATAGTAATCTTGGTTGCACCTAATTTAACTCCTGAAGCGAGATAAAATTTGAGAGAATTAAAACAAAAATGTCTGAAGAAGTCTTTGCCTGGACCCATGAAGACATACCAAGAGATAATCATAAAGGCGTCAAACACATCATTCCAACATACCCCGATCATGGACTAGACAAGTAGAAGCTCAGAAGACCAGGCCGGAGGGCACAGAAAAGGTCAAAAGGAAGAATCCACAAGCAGAGATGAAACTAAAATTTTTGGTCGGAGTTCAAAATCGGACTTATTTGGTCAATGCTATCCCAAGTCAAAAAGAGAAGGGGTACGTGTATGTGTAAACTATCAGGATTAGGACAAAGCTTATCCTCGGAAAAAGAACAAGGAAAAAGAGGATAAAAAGGAAAAGAACAAAAAGCAAGCACAAACAAAAAAAAAAAAAAGAAGAAGGAAATAAAAAAGATAGAAGGAAAACATCTTGGGGGCAGGTTTTGCCCAAATCCTGTTGATTTGTACATGTCTGTATCCTACCATTCTTCTTGGTTGCCAAAAGGAAAAGGACCAAAACGCTGATCTGCAAACCATCTACCCGTTTTATCTGCATGAAGGGTATACTATACAAGCAATAAGTTGATGAATGAGGAAGGAGCTAAGAGACAGAAGAAATCCAAGCCAAAATTTGCACGACCTATATGAATGGTTTAATGCTGGCAGAAAAGATCATGAAAAAGGATTGGGCAGAGAAATGACCCTTTTGCACTTCGAGGCTAGAGAGCCGCCATTGGAACCTCTACAAAAGTCATCTATTATTCCTTGACACAGGGGGCAGAAGCAGTATGGCCGATAGATGTGAAGCTCAAATCTTTAAGGACAGTCATGGCTAAATTTTGGAAGCCAACAGAGCACAACAACGGCAGCAGTAATTGCACGAGTCAGACAAGGACAAGTCATGGGATTATCGCCACGGTCAGACCCATCAGAAAACATTCTGCTTTATCATTTGGAGAGACGGCCAGAAAGCATCCGATGAGAGAGGGAGATTCAATTGTCAAGCAAATGAGACCAGGTGTTCCAGACATACGAGGTAAATTTGGGCCAGTGTGAGAAGGTCCCTTTGTCTTCCAGAGATTGTTATCCAAGAAAGCAGTAACGGACAGAACCGATCAATGTGGACAGACTCAAGAGGGTCCAGGGTTAAGGGCTAAAAATCAAAAGAAGAGAATAAAAGCCCCGCGGGTCGAAAATCGAAAAAAGGCGGCCTTGCTAAAATTGGGTGCCTCGTCAGGGTGAAAACCGAAAAAAGGCATCCTGGGCAAAAATTAGAGGCTTGAGAGAAAAATATTCAATCAAAAAAACCCGAGAGGGCTGATTGATAACAGGAGATCGGGTGCACCTAAGTTGTTACTCATTGAAACTAAGTAAAACTAGTGCTTTTGTATCACATGTCTAGTCATGGTCATTCTTATTGCTATATGGTGCCTATAGATAGAAATGCATGCATAAGCTAGGCACAAATATGCAATTAGACGGTTAAGAGAAACCTGTTGCAGGCATAAGAACATACACTGGAGCAATTATCAAAGCAACAATAATGATTTTTCATGTGACAAATCCTCCTCCTCCCCTTAAATTAAAAAAAAAGAGGCTGTTAGAGATGAAAACTGTGACTGGCTCTCTAAGCAAAAGTTAGGCCAAAGGGCAGGGTGAAAACCTGGGAACAGGCAGTCTGTCCTTAAAAAAAAAAAAAGCCGCTGGATTGGGTTGAGTCCACTCCAGACAAAAATTAGGCACAGGGTTATGTGAAAATCCCTAAAGGGACGCATTTTCCGCTAAGAAAAGCTAGTGTGAAAATCCACAAGGGACGTACTACCTTTAAAACAATGACTTTTGAAGCCTGGAGTAATAAGGCAGCATTACTCGAAATGACTTCCCTTCAGACAGGTGCCGCATAATGCAGAACTTGATTCAGAGTCTCGAGGACAAGATGCTCATTGACTGGGGGGCAAAGGTACATACGGGTCAGTTCTCCTTGAAAAGATTAGGGGTCAGAGTCCGTAAAGTCAAGGCAACGCTTTTCTACATCCTTGGGGGCATTAGACAACGTGAGCAGCCGAGCAGCACCCTCAACGAATCCCTTAACCACCTGGGATGTGGTCTATTCATTTTGCATATCACATGCATGTCATGTGCATTTAGTCTTTTACATGTATAGATAGGCACACACAATTCTTGTACATTAATCCTTTGTACGTGTTTCTTATATATAGTTTTGTATGTATACTTCACACACATTATTCCATACGCATACACAATCTTTTGTATATGTTGTTGTGTACATAACTTAGAGGGAAGGGTCCGAATAGACCTCATGAGCAAGGGTGATCAAAGGTATAGGTTCAGCTCAACATTATTGGCCACTATATCCAGGATAAAATCAGGGGCATATATGAGGGGGTGGAATGCCCAGAAGGATAAGCCTATCCGGATACACCGTGCTGAGGGCAATCCGAAATCACAAAAATCTATAGAAAATAAGATCCTTTGAGAAGCCAAACTATCCACACATAGTCGGAGGCAAATCAGACACAAAAGTGAGCCGAGGTATAGTTTTGAATCTACATCGATGCTCATCCATGCCAAACAATCGGATCAAGATAAAGTCCTCACAAGAATGGAATCTTAATAACCTGCTCCTAAGAAGGCATTTAAGAGAGCAAGCCGACTCATACACACCATGTCAAGAGCAACAAGGTAAGTTTCTCTATCATAAGATATATGCTTGCACACATTTGTACAATAATCAAGATGAAGTCCTCATGAGAGAAGAATCTCAAGGATTTGCTCCCAAGAGGGAAAAGAATAAGCCTCTCCATGCGCACCATGCCGGGAGCGAACAGGTAAGTTTTTGTCATAAGATGTACGCTAACACACCTCACACAATTCGAATTCAAATGTATGTATATTGCACACACATGATTTCACACATGTGCACAGTATTTTGTATATATACATGGCTCAGATGAGGGGTCCGAATAGACCTCATGTTTAAAGATGATTCAAGAGATGAGTTCAACCTAACATTGTCAGACTCATGCATGCCATGCTGGGGGCAATCAGGTAAGTTTCCCTATCATAAGATATACGCTCACACACATCACACAAAGTGTACAAAAGCCAAATTCAAATGTACAAAATCTCAAACCAATTCAAATGTACAAAGAATACAAACTCTCAAATCAAAATAACAAAGACAAATTCTCAAACAAAACAACAGAAAAATAAAAGAAGAAGATATTTTCAAGGCCTTGAAAATCCAATACACTATGAAAGTCCAAACGTGTCCAAAAATGTGAAAACGCAAAGAAACAAAAAAAAATGAAAATGAAATAGAAAAATCATCCGCCTGCAAGCAAGCAACAAAACCTCCAATATAATTTTTCTTTGAGAAAGCTCAAATCTTTTTTCCGTCCCGGACGCTCAACATCAAATTCTCTCACCCTCTTAAGAAGTATGCAGGTCTTTTCAAAAGGGAGGCTGCATTGGAGATGATAGAGGAATCGATATCTGGCATGTCACAATCAGTACAATCAAGAAAATGGGGAACAACCAAGCATCCTTCGAGGGCACACTTTGACATCGGCCCCAACAGGTATGTACTGCCATAGGTATGCGTCTTTTATATGCCCTGTACATTTGCTTTTCCCTGGTTGTAGTAAAAAGAAGTGGTCTAGGATAAGCGCTAGCAAAGGAAGAGACGAATGGTTCACCATACCGATCTAAGGATGGTCGACAGATCAGATAATATACAAGCCAAATGGGGATTGAATGAGGTTTAGCAAGGAAAGTTCGCAAGCCTAAACGGGACTAGGAATATAAATCAGATACCGTGCATGCCGAGATGAGGACAGCGGTGCACACGCGATAAAACAGATCGCACTTTGTAAGTCTGGAGCAGACTCGGTGCAGCTCAGGAGAGCAACCCTCACGTTTTGTAAGCCTGGAGCAGACTCGGTGCATCACCATCCGCACTTTGTAAGTATGGAGCAGACTCGGTGCAGCTCAGGAGAGCAACCTTTGCGTTTTGTAAGTCTGGAGCAGACTCGGCGCATCACCATCCGCACTTTATAAGTCTGGAGCAGACTCGGTGCAGCTCAGGAGAGCAAACCTTGCGTTTTGTAAGCCTGGAGCAGACTCGGCGCATCACCATCCGTACTTTGGAAGTCTGGAGCAGACTCGGTGCAGCTCAGGAGAGCAACCCTCGCGTTTTGTAAGTCTGGAGTAGACTCGACGCATCGCTACCTCCCCAGCAAAAAGGTAAGGGCTGCCTCAGGTACGCATCTCTTTCCTTCTTCTCTGAATTTTGGCTCATCTAGAAACTAATGCACTAGTTTCCCCAAAATTGGGGGCAACTGTAGACACCGGGTCCTAAGACAGCCCAGATCAGAGTTACCCAATGATGATAAGATGCCTTGTCACAGGCAAAAAGGTTAAAAGTAGTGATTTCCTATTTAAATTTGCATTTTGAAGTGAAAAATTAAAAAATAATAAAAAATATTTTAAAAATTAGTTTTGAAAAATGGGGGCTTAAAATTATAGTATTTTTAGTCAATTTAAAATTAAAAAAAAAAATAAAAAAAAAAATATTTCGGATCGCGAAGAGGCGACGCTGCGCGCAGCATTGCGCGCACTGCGTGCCGCACCGCGCGCTGGAGCGCGCGATTTCCGCGCCTCTGCGCGCAGCCTCGCTACGTGAAGCCCATCCCTCTATAGCGACGGGCTTCCCTCCTTTCATGACCGTCGCTATAGGGTCTGGTACCCCTTTTTTCCGATTTTTAGACCTAAAAATCAGTTTTTTATCCCTTTTTTCAAGGTTTTAAGAGATTTTTTCCATTTTTAAAAATTAAAATAGGTAATATCTTATTTAATTAAATTTTATCCCTTTAATTATTTTATTTTTCCTATTTTTTTTCGTATAAAAAGAATGAGATGAAAACCTAAAAGGGGGGGAATTCTTTTGGGATTTTGCTAGTGTTTTTTCTCTTCATCTTTTTCTCTTCTTCTTCTTAATTTCTCTAAGAAAAATTCCAGATTTTCCCCCAACAAAAAAATTGAGTTCATCTTTTTAGTTCTTTTTTCCAATAGAATTTCTTCTAAACACTTTTTAGAAGAAGATTTATTGATGCAATTGAATTTTGAGACAAACATAATAATTGTTTGCTCTTAAAATTCATTTTTTTAATTTGTTATTTGTTTTCAATTAAATTTTTTCAAGGTTTTTTTATTAGTTTTAATCTTTTTTTTGTTATGAACAATGGATTTTGGGGCAAAACAAATAATTGTTTGTTCCTAAAATCGATTTTTTCATTTGATTTTCTAAAAAACATTTTTTTTCTCATAAATGATTTTTTTTTTCTTTGGAACAAACAAAATAATTGTTTGTTCTTGACATCATTTTCATTCTTCTAATCAATAAAAATCATTCTTTTGGCAAAAAAATTAATTATTTGTTTTTAAAAAATTATTCCAAAATTTTTATTATTCAATTCTAATCTTGCAAATCAAGAATAAGGAAATCAATCACCTTTTTACCTTCATCGAATCCAAAACTCTGAAGGTAAACATTCCGGGCTTGTTCTTCTTATTCTTTTTGTTCATATTTAATTTATTCATGTTCATTTTTATTATTTTCAGTTATTTATTTATTTATTTTGTTTATATTTAATTTATTAACATGTATATTTTTATTATTTTTATCATTCATTTATTTTATTCATGTGAATATTGATTTCTTTTAATTCCTAACATGTAATTAATTTATTTCACTTTAATTCATCATTATTTTTAACATGTAGTTAAATTAATTCATTTTGATTGATCTTTTTGCCATGTAAATGGTTTATATCATTTGTGAACATATTTAATTAATCATGTCATTTATTTAATCATTTTTTATTCTTTTGCATTGTCATTATCATATATTTAATATTTCGTTCACTTATTTATTTTCACTATTATCATGTTCATATTTTTACCATTAATTAATTAACATTGTGTATTTTATTCAAATCACTTCATTTAATCCATTTGTCATTAATAACACATTTTTCTAGTTCACTTTAAATTGGTAACATTTTAATTCATTTATGATTTTGATATCATTTCATTTTATCTCATTTTATTTTATCTTATCATTTATTTTATATTTAATTGATTCAATTACAAACATTATTTTATTTGTATTTTATTTTATTTCAAATCTCATTTTTTGCTTGGGCATTCTTGCGAGCACACGGGGAGATCCAAGAGGCTCGTTCGGGTTACATATTTATTTTCTTCGTTTGTAATATTTATTTATTTTGGCTTTTTCATTTATTTTTGCCATGTAATTTTCTTGAAAAATTATTTATTTAGGCCCGCTAGAAAAAAGTCACTAAACCATTTTTATTAATTAATTTGAAATTTTTTCTAAATAAAAATGGGACCAATGTCTCAATTTTCAGCATCCAAAATAAAACCATCACATCAAAATTATTTTATAATAAATATGCATGTGAGGACCAATGTCCTCATCATTAATGAATATCTCGTTTTATGCATGATTTGTATTTTATTTACAATGGGGTTGTATTCCGCCCCTAGTTTTATTGTAATTTATTTTGAGAATGTTTATTTTAATAATGCTTTACTTATTGCTTTTGACGTGAATGATTGCGCTTTAATTAAATGCATCGTGTGGAAAGTTGGTGAAATAATGAATTCAAAACTTAATCATAATATTGATCAAGGTATAAATAAATGAGAAGTCCCGAACTCACTCTGGTCTTTAGGGCTCAATGAGGCAAGAGGTCTAGGACTTCTAAGACACCTCTTGAGTCTCACCAAACGACTTAAATTTACAAATCCTAGGCTCCTGGGGTAGAGGCTGAGACCTCCAAGAACTCTATGGCTTGCCCAAGATGGATATGTATGCGCCGTCTTAGGCTCCCTGAGGCTAGACGACCCTCCCCAATGTTCTATTGGGTGGCGACTCCAAGAAACCTCATTGTTGCCCAAAATAGACGCACTTGTAAATACCTTACAAGCTTTATGAACCTTTCCTGATCGCCCTAAAGTGGGCTTCCGGGAGGCCACGGGGTTCGGCGCGCATCACACCCAAGCTGGAGGATGTGATGTGAAAAAAGATAGAGGAATGGTTTGAAGCTATGACTAGGATGCTGAAGGTAGGAGGAGGGATGAACATTGAAGATAGGGAGCTGGATAGTGATGATTTAGTCCCTCAGAATTTAAAAATGCCTGACATTCCCAAGTTCGATGGCACTGCCGATCCCACTACACACATTAAACAATACTCGCTGGTAATGAAGGGTACTACCTTAACAAAGAGATAGAATTTAGATATTCTCTTTTTATTTTTGAACTATGTAATGACGATATTTTTAATTTTGGTTTTTATGAAATGAATGATTTCACTCATCCGTGTGATATTTTCTTGTGATTTCACTATGCATAATCATGGCACATTTACATTTGACATCGATTCAACTAATGCCATTCCATTTAATCTCGAAACTTTGGGGAACCCAAAGAAAATCTTGATAGGATCTGTTATGACTCCTGAATAGAGACTAAAAAGAGAGAAAATAAAAAAAATGAAATAAAAAGTCTTTGCCTGGACCTATGAAGACATGCCAAGAGATGATTAGCAAGTCATAAAACACGCTATGCCAATGTACCTCGATCATGAACCAATCAAGTAGAAGCTCAGAAGATTCAAGCAAGGAGGGACAGGAAAGGTTAAAAGGAGAATCCGCAAGCAGAACCAGGGCTAATTTTTTTTACTGAAATGCCATGCCCAACCAGGTGGATCGATGACATTCCCAATGGTTAAGAAGAGAAGTGCGCGTATGTGTAAATTATCAGGATTTGGACAAAGTTTATTGGGGAGAGAAAAAAATGTACGCAAAAAAAAATAAAAATAAAAATAAAAAATAAAAAATAAAAAAAGAGAGAAAAATTAACGAAAAAAAAAGAGAGACAAAAAAAAGAGAGAAAAAAAAGAGATAAAAACAAACATAAAAAAGAGAGAGAAAAAAAATAGAGAATTGATTATCAATGTAGGGCAGGGGAAAGTTATCTAGGAGCAAGCTTTGTTCAAATCCCGTTGATCTACACATACCTGCATTTTGCTGTTCTTCTTAGATACTGAAAAGGACTAAAGACTGATTCAAAAGCTATCCACCCAGTTCATCAATATAAAGGGTGTGCAGTACGAAAGGTGAGCTGATGACATACAGTCGAGATACCAAACAAGAGGAAGGCCAAGAAGGTTATGGAATAGACCCATTCTGGGGTCTGCAATTGGAACCCTTACAAGTGTCACGCTTTATTCCTCGATGCATGGGGCAAAAGCACTACTGCTCGTTGAAGCACGTCAAATCCTTTAGGGGCAGTCATGGAAGCAACGGCTACAGCAGTTAGGCACGTTAAATGGAAATAGGTTTTGGGATTACTATCGCAATCAGATCTATTAGAAAACACCTTGTTCAATCATTTGGGAAGAAAGTCAGAAACCACCCACTGAAAGAGTGAGATTTGGTCTTCGAGCAAATAGGTCCGAGTGTTCCAAACGGACGAGATAAATTCAGGCCAACGTATGAAGACCCATTTGTTCTTGAAAAGTTATTACCCAATGGAGTAGCATTCCCATAGGCAACAAGGGAAGCAAGTCTGAAGAACCAGTCAACATCAACAGACCCAAGAAGGTCCATGGCTAAAGACTAAAAATCAAAAGAAGAGAATAAATGCCCCGTGGGTTGAAAATCGAAAAAAGGCATCCTAGTCAAAAATTAGAGGCTTGAGAGAAAATGTCCAATCAAGAAAACCCGAGAGGGCTAATTGGAAACAGGAGTTTTGATTCTTTCAAGATCCATTTTGAGATTAAATTTAATTTTGCATTCTGAATCTATGTTAAATGGTGATCATGTATGGAGAAATAATGCTGAAATGCACACAGTCTTTGCAAATACATAAAACAAAAGCAGTTCAACTCATCATTTCCTAGTTCTTTTATATAAAGATAAATGCCATTCATTACTGAATGTGTGAAATCTAAATGGTTATACTCTACTCCTGCTCTACTGGCCAGATGCCTAAGTCGATTGGCCCTATTATCAAATACGGGACTAAACAACCACCAGTTATGCGCACTAATGGGGGCAAAGGTGTAGTTTCTGATCTGCAAAATGATAGTTTGTTGCAAGCAACTGTATTCGGGGCTATGGTACTTAAGAGTAAAGCCCGAGGATGAGATGCTACCCTAAATAGATAGAGGATACTTGTGACGCTCGCCGAACCCCGGGTGGCGCCCCTTGACCGCCCGCTTGAGGGCGATCGGGCAAGATGAGGTTCATTGACAGCTTGTATTTTACAAGTGCGTCTATTTTGGGCAACAAGGAGGTTTCATGGAGTCGCCACCAAATAAAACATTGGGAAAGTTCGTCTCGCCTCAGTGAGCCTAAGACGGCACATATTTCCAGTTTGGGCCAGCCGAAAGGGGTCTTGGAGGTAATCACCCCAATAGAACATTGGGAATGACCCTCTAACCCTACAGAGCCTAGGATTTATTTAAGTCATTTAGACACAAGAGGGGTCTTAGAGGTCACATTCCAATGAGTGATTGGATAGACCTCTCGCCTCGTTGAGCCCAAAGACCAGAGTTGGGTTCGGGACTTCTCATCTATTTCTACCTTTTACAACTAAGCTTTGAGTTTACTAGTTCACTCTCTCTCCACACGATGCAATTTAATTAAAGGCGCAATTATTCAGATCAAAAGCGTAAAAATAAATAAAACAAAAATGAACATTCCAAAATAAATTACAATAATACTAGGAGCGGAATACAACTCCCATTTATAAAAGTGCGATGTATACATAAAACGGGGAATTCATTTATTTCGAGGACTTTGGTCCTCGCATGCACTTATTATGAAAACAATTTTTTTATGTGACATTTTTCATTGGCTAAAATAGGACTTTGGTCCTTTATTTGCAAAAATCACATAATTAATTAATATAAAACATTTATCCATTTTATTTAACGCGAAATAAGACAATTTATACAAGCAAAAAGATAAATAAATAAATAAATAAAGAGGAAAAATAATGAAAAGGAGTACATTGCAAAGGAAATAAAATAGCTTAAAAAATGGAAATAGAACACAGGGACGGCCACAAAAACTCTACCGACGGACGTCCGTTGGGGTGACCGGCGGGTAATAAGGTGCGCCGTGACGCACCGTCGCTCGATAGATAGACATGCGTCGGTGACCTTATTGCCCGTCGGTCACCTCTGTTTCTCAAAACAACAACAAAAACGCAACTAAACAATTTTCCTCAAAACAAGAACAAAAAATAAATGAAAATAATTAAAATAAATCAAACAGAACGTGTGTCCAGGATATTTACCCTCGGATTTTACCTTTTAGGATGGATTTTCGGATGGTTCGAGTCCTACACGCTTCACGATAAATAAGCAAAAATCAAGAAAAGAAACCTGGATTTTTCTTTCTTGATAATCGTAAAATATTCAGATGTTGGAATTTATGAATATTGACGGGAAACTAATTGATTTTAGCTCCCTTCAATTAGTTAAATTCTCCAAATCAAAAATGAAAATGAAAATTAAGGAATTTTTAATGAGATAAAAAAGAATGGAATTAAATAATCAGAAAGGGGTTTTTAGGGTATACTGTAGCTAAAATCGTCCACCCCGCCAACCCCAAAAATAGGTGAAAAATAGCTTTATATAGATTTTGAATTACCGACGGCCGTCGGAAGCATCCCGACCGGCGTCGGTTGAATCCTATTTCCTGTCGAAAATAGGATTCAACCGACGGACGTCTGAAGCCTACAGATGGGCATCGGTTAAATCCATTTTCCTATAGGAAATTGGATTCTACTGGCGGACATCGGAGGACCACGGAAGGGCATCGTGGCTCTCCATCGAACGACGGGCATAGTATGATCGACGGGCTGGCTGCCGGTGGATGTAAACTTCCTTTCAAGCCCAAAACCCCCAAATTTTCCTTTTCTCATTACTGCAAATAAAAAACCATATTTCTCGTGAATCTAGAGGACCAAAGTCTCCGAACCTCATCCACTCATTCGGAAACAGACATCGATCTCTTCATCGGGTAATCTCCGATCTGGACTGCTTCAGGACACGGTGCTTACAGTTGCCCCCAATTTTTGGGAAACTAGTGCACAAGTGCCTAGATGAGCCAAAATTTAGAGAATAAAAGAAAACAAAAGGAAGAATAGCGTACCTGAAGCAATCCTTACCTTTCGCGTTCCTTACCGGGTAGACCTCATCTCAGTCTGCTCAGCGAAGAGTGAATTTGATACAGGTGCCCCTACCGGTCTCATCTCGACCTGTAAGGTATTGGTGAGATGTAGCGTTCTCTAGCTACGACCTCGATGTGAAGAGCAGTGTTCTTTAACTGCGACTTTGATTTGTGAAGTTCCCCTGCTGACCCCCATCCGATCTGCAGGGTGCGTAGTACTCTCTGACTATCGCGTGAATTGTGAGATGTAGCACTCTCTGACTACAATCTTGGTGTTATTGATCTGTTAGCCTCGTCCCGGCCTGATTGTCCCTAGCATAACATGAATGAAGAGGTTTGCTTTTCTGGGCAGTTTTTGATAAGGTTAAGCTAAACCCATTTCTCGGATCATTTCAGGTTGAAGGGATTTGGAATACTTTTGAAAACAATTTGATGTCCCGAAGAGACTGAGAAAGCCTGTGAAAAAGGTTTTAAAGAGAATGCTCCGAAGAGACTGAGAATGCCTTTGAGAAAGGTCTTAAAGATAATGCTCCGAAGAGACTGAGAATGCCTTATGAACAAGGACTTAAAGAGAATGCTCTAAAGAGACTGGAAATGCCTTTGAAAAAGGTCTTCGAAAGAATGCTCCGAACAGACTGAGAATGCCTTTTGAACAAGGACTTAAAGAGAATGCTCCGAAGAGACTGAGAATGCCTTTGAGAAAGGTCTTAAAGATAATGCTCCGAAGAGACTGAGAATGCCTTTTGAACAAGGACTTAAAGAGAATGCTCCGAAGAGACTGAGAATGCCTTTGAGAAAGGTCTTAAAGATAATGCTCCGAAGAGACTGAGAATGTCTTTGAGAAAGGTCTTAAAGATAATGCTCCGAAGAGACTGAGAATGCCTTTTGAACAAGGACTTAAAGAGAATGCTCCGAAGAGACTGGAAATGCCTTTGAGAAAGGTCTTATAAAGAATGCTCCGAAGAGACTGAGAATGCCTTCTGAACAAGGACTTTGAGAGAATGCTCCGAAGAGACTGAGAATGCCTTATGAATAAGGACTTAAAGAGAATCTGATAAAGGACTTTACAAGTTACCACATGGTTTCAACTTGTGCATGTTTCTTCTTGACTTCATGATGCCAAATCTATCGCTTGGTTTGGCTTTTCCTGCAAAATCATTAGCACGAAGGCATATACAAAAGATTGTGTGTGCATAATGTGCGTGAAATATATACATAAAACTATATACATGAATCACAAATAAATGATTAGTGTACAAAATTATGTGTACACAACTATACGCATGAAGGATCGAATGCAATTGATATACTGGAGGATATGCAAAAGATCTTGCACGTCAGATGCATGTGAGATGGAAAAATAGATAGACTACATCCCAGGTGGTTAAGAGGTTCGCTGCGGGTATTGTTCGGCTGGTCCCATTGTCAGATGCCCCCAAGGATCTAGAAAAGTATTGTCTTGGCTTCAGGGATTCTGACCCGGAATCTCTTCAAAGAGAACTGTCCCGTGTGCAATTTTGCCCCCCGATCAACGAGGATTTTGCCCCCCAGGACTCTGAATCAAGTTCTGCATTATGCACCACCTGACCAAAGGGAAGTTATCCGGTGTAATGTCGCCTTATCGCTCCAGGCTTCAAAAGTCATTGTTTTAAATGTAGTGTGTCCCTTGTTGATTTTCACACTAGTTTTTCTTAGCGGGAAATGCGTCCCTTTTGGGATTTTCACATAACCCTGTGCCTAATTTTTGCCTGGAATGGACCCAACCCACTCCAGCGGCCTTTTTTTTTTTTAAGGGCAAACTTCCTGTTCCTAGGTTTTCACCCTGCCCTTTGGCCTAACTTTTGCTTAGAGGGCGAGTTACGATTTTCATCTCTAACGGCCTTTTTTTTTTTAGGGGTAGGAGGAGGATTTGTCATATGAAACATCGTTATTAATGCCTTGATAATTGCCCCAGCATATATCCTTATGTTTGCAACAGGTTTCTCTTAACCGTTTAATTGCATGTTTATGCTTAGCTTATGCACGCATTTCTATTTATATGCACCATATAGCAATAAGAATGATCACGACTAGACATGTGATACGAAAGCACTAATTTTATTCAATCTCAATGAGTAACAACTTAGGTGCATCCGACTCCTGTTATCAATCAGCCTTCTCGGGTTTTTTTGATTGAATATTTTCTCTTAAGCCTCTAATTTTTGTCCAGGATGCCTTTTTTCGATTTTTACCCTGACGAGGCTCCCAATTTTAGCAAGGTCGCCTTATTTTCAGTTTTTGACCTGCTGGGCATTTATTCTCTTCTTTTGATTTTTAAGTCTTTTGCCATGGACCCTCTTATGTTTGCCCATATTGAACGGTTCTTCGGAGTCATCTTCATTGCTGTCTGTTGCTGCTGTCTCGGAGAGCAAATTTTCTTTTTTTTTTTGAGAAAAAGGGAATCCTCTTACATCGGCTTGGACTTGACTCATTTGTCTGGGGCATTTGGACTTGTTTGCCCAAAGGCTAAAACTTCACCCTTTAGTGATTACTTTCTGACTACTTTTCTAAATGATTGAGTAGAGTGTTTGTTGAGAGGTTCGATTGTGGCAGTAAACTCTTGACCCGTTTTTTTCCGCAAATATTTTGTTGATGCTGCTATTGTTGTGCTTAGTCAGCTTTTGGAACCTAGACTTACATGGATGTCCTTAAAGATTTGAACTTTACACTAATTGGCCATACTGCTTCTGCCCCCCTGGGACTCTTGTAGAGTTCTGACGATGACTCTTCAGCATTAAAGTACAAAAGGCAATTTTTCTGCTACGTCTTTGTAGTTTTAAGCCATCTTGACGAAGATCTCCTTTATTAGCAGTCTCTCCTGCCCCATTGGTTTGGGGCTAATATAGAGAAGGTTTGCGTGCTACTGGAGCAACTCCCTGGACTAAGTCATAGTTTGTCCTTCCATCCTTGAACCCTGTGTGGTGCGGCTTTCCATGATGTTTATTCTCAAGTTCGAGCAACCCGTATCCATTACAAATCGATGTAATTCTTCTATTCCTTTTTGGAAGTCAAGCAAAGTACAGGCATGTGTGAATCAGCGGGATTTGAACAAAACTTGTCCCCAAACAGCGTTTCCTTGCCCTTAATTTTTCCATTTTTTTCTGTTTTTTTTTAATTTTTTTTTACCCCCAAACACATTCCCTTTTAGTAAGCTTCGCTCAAATTCAGGAGTTCGCACATACGCGCACTTCTTTCTTAACTATTGGGACCATCATTGGTTTATCCAGTCGGACGTTGCGCTTTAGTAAGAGTTTTGGTCCCGTTCCTACTTATGGATTCCTCCTTTTGGCCTTTTCTGCCCCTTCTGACTTCAATCTTCTGAATTTCTGCATGATCGGTCCATGATTGAGATATTTGGAATGGCGTGCTTGGTGATTCCATGAATAACTTTTAGCACGTCTTCATATGTCCAGGCAAAGACTTTTTTTTTATATTTTATTTTAATTCTCTCAAATTTCGTCTCGCTTCAGGAGTGAAATTGGATGCAACCAAGATTACTATTATTGAAACTGAACAAAATAGTGTTTTTAAAGCAATTCCTTAATCATGATTATCACTTATGCTTGATGCAATAAGATATGACAATGCATATATAAGAAAAACCCATATTATTAAAATAGAAAAGAGAAACAAGTGCATAGTTCAGGAATACACTTTAGAAAAGAAAAAAATATTATAACAACTCTAATGTCTCCTTCCTTCCTCCAGGCCAGGTGCCAATTCTTGAATGCAATCTCTTAGAGGGCGACAATAGTCTGTCCTATGCCCTGTGTACTGGTGATATGCACAATACCAGTCCGTTATGTGCCTTGGCTTTCCTTGACTTGGGGCAGGCCCAGCTGGCAAGGGTTGCAACTTCCTTTCCTTGATGAGGCGGGTGAAGTGCCAAGATAATGGCTTGCCTGCGATGGTGAGGTGTTTAGGAGTCGCTTTGGTGGTTAAGACCTCTGCTATCCCAGTATCGCCTTCATTACCATTGCTGCTTTCTTCGCTTTTGCCCAAGGCTAGGTTTGCAGATTTAGCCATTTTATCCAAATGTTCAGCCTCAGCTTCAATGGCTATATCCTCAGGGATTTCCAGTCCTTCAGCTCCTTCATCTTTAACCCATATTTCAGATATGGGTTGGCATTCCTAATAAACAGCCTGATCTGGTCTGAGGTATCAGGCCTCCTCCTCATCTCCATTACTCGGTTTCTCCACCGGGTCAAATACTCATGAAATGACTCATCCGACTTTTGGTGTAGTAACTCTAGATCTTTGAAAGTCACTTCCATCCTCGTGTTACAGTCATACTGCCTTAAAAACTCCTCCGTCAGCAAATCCCAATCTACTTTGCTTCTGCGGTCAAGGCCGTGATACCAGTCTATGGCCGGGCCAGCCAAGCTTAAACAAAAGTACTCTACCTTCAGTCTCTTCATCAAGGTGGTCCCCTTTATAATCAATGAATATTGCTTCACATGGGCAGTTGGGTCAGTAGCGCCATCGAACTTAGGGACGTCTGGCATCTTGAAGTTGTATGGGATTGGATCCTCTCCTTCCAGCTCTTTATCTTCAGGATTCATTCCTTGACCCCTACTTAACATTTGGGCCATTACCTCAAATTTCTCTTCCATTTTCTTCCAAATGATTTCTTCTGACTGGGGCGCTTTTCCCCTTTCTGAAACAATCCTATCCTCATACTCTTCATCCCCACGGTCATCCTCCAACCTCTGAACTGGTCTTCTCCTCTGAACCCCTGATGCCACAGACCTCAAATCCACAGGCGGTGGTCGGATCTCTTCTTGCCTCTCTTCTCTGTCCTCCTGCCATTCATTTTGTCTCATAGGAGGAGCAGGCGGGTTCTGTGTGTACTGGGCCATTGCGGCCATCATGTTCATCATTCGGCCCTTAAGCTCCTCAATCCTTCGGCCAACTTCTTCTACAATCAAAGCCCTAGTGGCATCATTCTCTCTCGGTGTGTTAGCCATCTCTGAAACAGCGCAGCTGGTCTCTGAATGAGTCTCCGAGAAATTCTCCCTTTCTGGCAGCTCAGAAACAGGATTTCGGATCAATCGTCCTGTAGGTCCCCTCGTCCACTTGGGTAGATCTATGATGGCTGCAAAGACAATGAGTTAGAATGATGCATGAATGCAATGAAATGCATGATCGTGATGTGCAACACCCACAAATCACATGCAAGCAGATAGGTCCTTCCACCCTTATTACTCCCACACACGTGGTCATAGTCTCTTGTCTAGGTAGGATTAACCCATGGGTCAACAGGGAACCCGATGGACACGCATGGTGCGTGGCGAAAAATCGGCAGCATCACACTCCTATACTAATGCACAAGCGCATGAATAATGATCATTACATATTTAGGTAATCCAAATACATTGACATGGACCTACCGGGGCATGAAAGCCATTGGCTAGGTAACCAAATAAGACATTTGGATTCATCCGATACATAAGGATCTATACAGCAGGCACGGTATTATGGTTCATATCACCTAGGGGAATTATCTATGGCCATTACTTGAGCTTTGGTCAAGGGTGGTGTTACTTTAGGTCTACCCAGGTATGGTCCCTGCTAACAGGTCTAGCTCGTCGTGAGCATAACAACCGATTGGGTCTCCATTTTATATACCAAATGGCACGAGGCTTGGGCTGGTGATTAACCTTAACACTTTCCTACATTGAGTGAATGTAGGGTTGTGCTTCGGGAATGCACCGAGGTTTAGAAGGGACCAATCTACCGTAGTTTAAGGCTCTAATGGGATGTAAATGCAAATTTGAAAGAAAGTGAATTTATAAACTAAAACTTAATTGTAAATTTTAATCAATGTATTTTCAAATCAAAGTCGCGAACAAGTCCCCAGTGGAGTCGCCACTGTGACGCGCGCCGAACCCAGGGTGGCGCCCCTTGACCGCCCGCTTGAGGGCGATCAGGCAAGATGAAGTTCGTTGACAGCTTGTATTTTACAAGTGCGTCTATTTTAGGCAACAAGGAGGTTTCATGGAGTCGCCACCAAATAAAACATTGGGAAAGTTCGTCTCGCCTCAGTGAGCCTAAGACGGCGCATATTTCCATTTTTGGCTAGCCGAAGGGGTCTTGGAGGTAATCACCCCAATAGAACATTGGGAATAACCCTCTAACCGTACGGAGCCTAGGATTTATTTAAGTCGTTTAGACACAAGAGGGGTCTTGGAGGTCACATTCCAATGAGTGATCGGATAGTCCTCTCGCCTCGTTGAGCCCAAAGACCAGAGTTGGGTTCGGGACTTCTCATCTATTTCTACCTTGATTAATTTTACAACTAAGCTTTGAGTTTACTAGTTCACTCTCTCTCCACACGATGCAATTTAATTAAAGGCACAATTATTTAGATCAAAAGCATAAAAATAAATAAAACAAAAATGAACATTCCAAAATAAATTACAATAATACTAGGAGCGGAATACAACTCCCATTTATAAAAGTGCGATGTATACATAAAACAGGGAATTCATTTATTTCGAGGACTTTGGTCCTCGCATGCACTTATTATGAAAACAATTTTTTTTATGTGACATTTTTCATTGGCTAAAATAGGACTTTGGTCCTTTATTTGCAAAAATCACCAAATTAATTAATATAAAACATTTATCCATTTTATTTAACGCGAAATAAGAAAATTTATACAAGCAAAAAGATAAATAAATAAATAAATAAAGAGGAAAAATAATGAAAAGGAGTACATTGCAAAGGAAATAAAATAGCTTAAAAAATGGAAACAGAACACAGGGACGGCCACAAAAACTCTACCGACGGGAGTCCGTTGGGGTGACTGGCGGGTAATAAGGTGCGCCGTTACGCACCGTCGCTCGACAGAGAGACAGGCGTCGGTGACCTTATTGCCCATCGGTCACCTCTGTTTCTCAAAACAACAACAAAAACGCAACCAAACAATTTTCCTCAAAACAAGAACCGAAAATAAATGAAAATAATTAAAATAAATAAAACAGAACGTGTGTCCAGGATATTTACCCTCGGATTTTACCTTTTAGGATGAATTTTCGGATGGTTCGAGTCCCGCACGCTTCACGAGAAATAAGCAAAAATCAAGAAAAAAAACCTGGATTTTTCTTTTTTGATAATCGTAAAATATTCAGATGTTGGAATTTATGAATATTGATGGGAAACCAATTGATTTTAGCTCCCTTCAATTAGTCAAATTCTCCAAATCCAAAATAAAAATGAAAATTAAGGAATTTTTAATGAGATAAAAAAAGAATGGAATTAAATAATCAGAAAGGGGTTTTTAGGGTATGCTGTAGCTAAAATCGTCCACCACGCCAACCCCAAAAACAAGTGAAAAATAGCTTTATATAGATTTTGAATTACCGACGGCCGTCGGAAGCATACCGACGGGCGTCAGTTGAATCCTATTTCTTGTCGAAAATAGGATTCAATCGAAGGACGTCTGAAGCCTACAGACAGGCGTCGGTTAAATCCATTTTCCTATAGGAAATCGAATTCTACCGGCGGATGTCGGAGGACCACGTACGGGCGTCGGGGCTCTCCATCGAACGACGGCATACCGTGATCGATGGGCTGGCCGCCGGTGGATGTAAACTTCCTTTCAAGCCCAAAACCCCCAAATTTCCCTTTTCTCATTACTGCAAATAAAAAACCATATTTCTCGTGAATCTAGAGGACCAAAGTCTCCGAACCTCATCCACTCATTCGGAAACAGACATCGATCTCTTCATCGGGTAATCTCCGATCTGGACTTCTTCGGGACACGGTGCTTACAATGCCTCATGACATCTTGAATCCCGCCGAACTATCAAACTCAAGAGGCGATCATATCCAAAGTGGTCTCAGGAAATCCCACACAAGATAATAGAAAAGAGATCCAGGGGCATAGGGAGTTGACCCTTATTAGCCACCTCACCCAATATAGCAACACCTTCGTCGGAGGAGGCGGGGGGATATAATCGCTGCTCAAGGGAAGATATCTCAGCGAATAATTGCCGATTACTATAGAAGAGGGCCCTGATAGTAGCTTCAATTTTTCTTATAGCCACACCTTAAAAACAAAAAGGCCGTTAGAGATGAAAACCATAATTGGCACTCTAAGCAAAAATTAGGCCAAAGCGTAGGGTGAAAAGCTGGGAACAGGTAGTCTGTCCTACAAAAAATAAAATAATAATAAAAGCCGCTGGATTGGGTTGGGTCCATTCCAGGCAAAAAATAGGGCACAGGGTTATGTGAAAATTCAAAAAAGGCGCATTTTCCGCTAAGAAAAGCTAGTGTGAATGTAACACCCCCTTCCCATACATAGGCAATCCCATCCGATAAGGAGTAAGATGCCGTATGAGACAAGGTGTCACCAAACAACAACAAAGAAAAATATACATCCATTCATAACATACATTCAGAAAATACAGAATAATTAAAAACTTTGCATAAAAAGAAAGTACAGGCTGATCATGCATTACTATAATTAAGCTATTACAATAACGTTCTGATCAGCAAGCTGATATCAAAATAATATTACATATACAAAATATAATTACAAAAGCGGAAGCTGATACAGAGAGTTCTATACAAAAATGAATCAATAACTGATACAAAATTGAGCCTACACTAAAACCCTTCTGTGTTGGCCTGATGACGGAGACTCTCCCAAGGCAAAACTCCTTCCGCACCTGCACGGGTAAAAACACCGTGCTAAGCGATAAAACGCTTAGTGGGGAAACATACATAATTTATGAACGGCCACTCACAGTGGTCGTCAAGGCATATCACATTCACAATGGCAGAATGCAAGGATTATTGCATAATTCACATAAACATGCTCGCATTTAAAAGTCATACATTCAGTAACTCATAATCATATACATTACAGAATAAGCCGGCATATATTTCATCATTAACTCATTCAAATAATTCATCTCATAATCAGATCAGATCAGAGCATTTCCATTAACATTTAAAAGAACACCTGCTGACTCTAGACAGTGGATAACGAGTGTACTGAGGGTACCTTACGGGTACGAATCGAATACTGAGGGTACCTCACAGGTACAAGTCAATTATTATATCATTTATCAGAACATGTTATTTATATACTGAGGGAATCTTAAACAAGATTCTATACTGTAGGGTTCGCGAGGAACCAAACGGGGACCTGATCGGGGTCCAAACTGAACTGAGGGCTGCAGCTAAAGACTCTATTAGGCATGCCTAACTATCCACTTACTCGACTCTAGCAGGTTATGCGACATTCAATTCACATTTCAGAATACGGAGTATATTTCATCAGAAAATCATGGTATCACGCATATCAAAGCATTAATCAGTAAGACATGCATCAGATAACAGTAAATTCCATTCAGAAGAAATACCAAATTCATTTCGGAGTTAAAAACCAGGAAATTTCGGAAAAACAAGCTGAGTGGAGAAAACTGGCGACTCAACAGGCAGGTCACGGCGTGACCGAGGGTCACGTCTCGTGACCTGCTTGCTTCCCGCCAAGCGCGTTGCGTGATCCTCGTGGATCACGCAATGCACATGCAGGTCACGGCGTGACCGAGGGTCACGCGACGTGACGCTGCTCTCCCTCGCAGATCACGTTGCGTGATCTGCCTCTTCTCTTCGCAGGTCACACGACGTGACCGAAGATCACGTCGCGTGACTTGCCTGATCCTCAGCGCAACTCGCTTCTCAGCAGGCATGTCACGCCGTGACCAAGGATCACGTGACGTGACGTGCCTTCCTGCGTAGCGAATCGCGCGACAGAGGGAGTTCCAACAGTAACACGATTTTTCCCAGAATTTCCAGAATTTCCAGATTTCAATCCCAATTTGATTTAACTCAATACAAACCTGTTCTTACCTTCCAGAAATTATCCCAAACAATTCAAACATCATATAAACAACTCAAACAGAATTCAATCAACCCAATTCAAGGTATTTGCATTCAAATTGTTCAAGAACCCTAGAAATACCAGTAAACTCAAATTATGCAGATCACAAACAATTGTTCCCAAACCTGAAATCTATATCTCTCTCACTTAGCTCCACTAGGTCCAGCAACCTCTTTTCCCTTTGGATCACGTGGAGCCTCAGCTAAAACACAAACACAGTAAATTCAACCCTAGGTTAAAACTCAACCTAAAGAAGAAGATGAAGATGCAAACTTACAGTAAAATAAAGACAAAATCATGCACTTACCAAGCTAGGGGATGCAAGGAGAGGATTAATTTCACCAATAGAATCTTGAATCCAAAATACACAGTACTTGAGAATAAAGAAAGTGAGGAAGAAGAGAGAGTAAGTGAGAAAGAACGTAAATCTGTAAGTTTAGGTTCCTTTTTCCCTCATTCCCTTTTCTATTTCTTTTCTATATTCAAAATATGTATCAAACTCCTATTGGTGACATTAATCACTCACACCAAAACAACCTACACTACACACACCTTAAACCCTCTTCACTTATGCATATCCTACCATGGTATGAACACATGCACACAAGTATATCTCATTTAATTAAACACACTAATGCCATGTATGCACCCACACAATAATAAAACCCCAAAATCATATATTTTACTCAAATACCCATATGAATGCTGAACACATGCAAATGCTTACACATACAGACGGACTGATAGACAGACAGACAGACGGACAGACAGGCTCATTCTACTAGGGGGCAAATGGGGTGTGACAACTCTCCCCTACTAATAAGAATTTCGTCCTCGAAATTCTCACCTGAACTGAATAACTGTGGATACTGAGCTCTCATCGACTCCTCTGGTTCCCAAGTCGCTTCTTCGACTCCATGATGGATCCATAATACTTTAACCAAAGGAGTCTGCTTATTCCTCAACTGCCTCACCTCTCGGGCTAGAATAGCTCGCGGTTCCTCATCATAAGAGAAGTCTGGCTGAACCTGAATATCCTGAACTGACAGAACATGAGAAGGATCTGATCTGTACCGACGAAGCATCGAAACGTGAAACACATCATGCAACTTTGCTAACTCCATCGGTAGCGCTAATCTGTAGGCTACAGGTCCTACCTTAGCCAAAATCTCATAAGGTCCAATGAAACGAGGACTCAGCTTACCCTTCTTTCCAAATGGAAGTATCCTCCTCCAAGGAGAAACTTTAAGGAAAACTTTGTCCCCGATCTCAAAATGCACATCTTTTCTTTTCAAATTGGCATAAGACTTCTGTCGATCCTTGGCTGCCTTCAAATTCCGCTGCACTATTCTGATTTTATCTTCAGTATCCCTAACCAAGTCTGGTCCAATCATAGATCTCTCAGATAGCTCTGTCCAACAAATCGGAGTCCTACACTGACGACCATACAAAGCCTCATAGGGTGCCATACCAATACTCGACTGAAAACTGTTGTTGTAGGCAAACTCCATCAATGATACATATCTGTCCCAACTGCCCGGAAAATCCAAAGTACAAGCCCTCATCATATCCTCCAGAATCTGAATAACTCGCTCTGACTGACCGTCGGTCTGAGGATGAAACGCTGTACTGAAGTTCAACCTAGTGCCCAAAGCTCTCTGTAACTCCTTCCAAAACTTGGAAGTAAACCTCGGATCCCGATCTGACACTATGGACAAAGGCACACCATGCAGTCGAACTATCTCATCTACATAGATACTAGCTAATCTGTCCATGGAGTAGTCCACTCTAACTGGCAAGAAGTGAGCTGACTTGGTAAGTCGATCGACAATAACCCAAACTGAATCATGCTTCCTCTGAGTCAAAGGTAAGCCAGAAACAAAGTCCATGGTGATATCACTCCATTTCCACTCAGGAATGGATAAAGGCATAAGCAAACCTGAAGGAACCTGATGCTCTGCCTTCACCTGCTGACAAGTCAAGCACTTGGAAACAAAATCCACTATATCACGCTTCATACCGGACCACCAATAGAATTGCTTCATGTCTTGATACATCTTCGTACTACCAGGATGCATAGTGAAAACTGAACTATGCGCCTCACTCATGAGCTGTCTCCTCAAATCCTCAGACTCTGGCACACATAAACGGTCTCTGAACATAAGTACCTCACCCTGAACTGAGAACTCTGATGGCTTACCCGATCTAACCTCATGCACAATCCGCTGAAGCCTCTGATCATCTCTCTGAGCATCCACAATCCTCTGTCTCAAAGTAGGCTTCACACGCAACTGGGCAAGCAAAGCCCCATCTGAATCAAATCGCCATCTGAATCGCCTCAAAAACAAAGCTGAAACTGACTTACGACTCAAAGCATCTGCAACTACATTGGCCTTACCAGGATGGTAATCCACAATGCAGTCGTAGTCCTTAAATAACTCAAGCCATCTGCGCTGTCTCATATTTAACTCTTTCTGTGAAAGGAAGTACTTCAAACTCTTGTGGTCCGAGAAGATCCTACACTTTTCCCCATACAAGTAGTGACGCCAAATCTTCAAAGCAAAGATCACAGCTGCCAACTCTAAATCATGTGTCGGATAGTTCTTCTCATGTGGCTTCAACTGACGAGAAGCATAAGCCACTACTTTACCCTCCTGCATAAGCACACAACCAAGACCAACTCCAGAAGCATCACTGTAAATGACAAACTCCTTACCCGAAATGGGCTGAGTAAGGATAGGAGCCTCAACAAGCAACTGCTTTAACCGATCAAAACAAGACTGGCACCTGTCTGACCACTCAAATCTAACTCCTTTCCTCAACAATCTAGTCATAGGAGCGGCAATCACAGAAAATCCTTTAACGAACCGACGGTAGTAACCTGCTAAACCGAGGAAACTCCTCACTTCCTGAACATTTCGAGGCGCTTTCCAATCAACAATCGCCTCAATCTTTGCTGGATCCACCTGGATACCACTAGCTGAAATGATATGACCCAAGAATGATACCTCTCGAAGCCAGAAATCACACTTGCTGAGCTTAGCAAACAAATAATGCTCTCTCAACATCTGAAGAACCAATCTGAGATGCTCCTCATGCTCACTCTCATTCTTGGAATACACCAAGATGTCATCAATAAACACTACTACAAATCGATCTAAGTATGGCCTAAACACATGATTCATCAGATCCATAAAAGCTGCTGGAGCATTTGTCAAACCAAACGGCATCACAAGAAACTCATAGTGGCCATATCTAGTCCGAAATGCAGTCTTCACCACATCTGCATCCTGAACCCGAAGCTGGTAGTATCCTGATCGAAGATCTATCTTGGAAAAGATACCTGAACCACGAAGCTGATCAAATAAATCCTCAATCCTAGGCAAAGGATACTTGTTCTTCACTGTAACTTTATTAATCTGGCGGTAATCAATGCACATCCGCAGGGATCCATCCTTCTTCTTAACAAACAACACTGGAGCTCCCCAAGGAGATATGCTAGGTCGAATAAACCCCTTATCCAATAACTCTTGTAGCTGAGATTTAAGTTCCCTCAACTCTACAGGAGCCATCCGATAAGGTGCTCTCGAAATAGGTGCAGTACCTGGCATGATCTCAATGGACAACTCAACCTCTCTCTCAGGAGGCAAACCAGGCAACTCGCTCGGAAACACATCCCCAAACTCTCGCACTACTGGAAAATCCTGAATCTGTACCTGATCCCTCCTGGAATCTAACACCACTGCTAGAAAAGCCTCACAACCTTTCCTGATGAATCTCCTAGCTTGCATCGCAGAAATAACATTATTCACTGAACTAGCACCCAAACCTTTCAGAAACACAAGAGACTGACTTCTATCCCGAAGTACCACTGTCTTCCTATGGCAATCCACTACAGCCCGATACTTACCCAACCAGTCCATACCCAGAATCAAGTCAAACTCTCTGAAGGGTAACTCAATCAGATCCGCTGGAAGCACAACTCCCTCAACAATCAGAGGACAACTCCTAAAAACTCTACTCACACTGACACTATGCCCTAATGGACTGGTCACACAAATCTCATAATCTAACTGCTCAACTGAATGCAATTTATCAATAACTCTATCTGTGCACAAATATGAGTGTGTGGAACCAGGATCAATTAGAGCATACAACTCAGTGTCATGGAGTAGGAACTTACCAGCAATAACATCAGGCGCATCCTGCTCATCTCTGGCTCTCATAGCATAAGCTCTAATGCCACTCTGATGAGGATGCTCAACAGTCTCAGAAGCAGCACCATCTCTATGCCGACCACCTCTACCTCTACCTCGGCCTCTGCCACGGGTAGCCTGAGAAGCATTCGAACCGACCCTACTGCCCTCTCTCTGAGAACCTGAATCCTCCTGTGCTCTCGGACAACCGGCCAACCGATGCTCAGAACTCCCACACCTGAAGCATGCCCCAGTGAGCCACCTACACTCACCACGATGCGACCTACTACAATGAGGACAAACTGGAGTAGTCTCAGCTCTACCACCCCTACCAGAACCTGACTGAGCTGTAGAACCCTGACGTCTACCTCTAGAAGCCGAACCAGATGCTGACTCATCCTGTGGGTCCCTCGATCTCTTACTCGAAGAAGATCCTCCACGAGAAGAACTCCTCCTCTGAGCTCTCTCTCTCATCATAGTCTCATTCAACTCAGCTCTCACTGCAGCCTCCACTATCTGATAGTAACTAACCCCAGGAATGCACATCAGAGAAATCAAAGCAGTCTTCAGTGACTCATTTAACCCTGCCTCAAAATGCTTACATCTAAAGTCATCAGTCATAACTCCTCGAGGGGCATAGCGAGATAACCTGTTAAACTCTTTCTCATAATCAGCTACTGACAATGCTCTCTGTCTCAAACCCAAAAACTGCGCCCATCTTGAATCTCTATAGGTCTGAGTGATGTACTTCTTTAAGAACTCACCCTCAAAGAACTCCCAGGTGATCGGATCCGGTAACTGAGGATGCCTGCAAACCAACTCCCACCACTCAAAAGCAGACCCCTGTAGAAGAGCTAAAGCACACTCTGCCTGCTGGTCGGGAGGACATCGAATCTCTCTCAAAGCACGCTTGACTTTATCTAACCATCTCTCTGCAGTCTCAGACTCATTCAAACTGGTACCATAGAAATCCTCAACTCCTGCTCTCCTCAGATTCTCCATAGGTGCTCTAGGAGCAGTCACTCTCTCCAAGACCCTAGCCATGTCCTGATGCAACCTGAACATAGCCTCCAAGGGCATGGCTGCGGCATCGGGCTGGACCCTAGCATGCTGAGCCGACTCATTAACAGAAACAGACTGATCAACAGCGGGAGGATTCACACTCTCGGCGGACTCCTCACGCGCACCATGAGCAGAGTTAGAAGCCATCTAACAAACAAGAAACAACCGTATCAGCCAACACAGATCTAGACACATACGCATCTAAGAAAACTCAGAACAATCATAACAACACCCAGAAACGCCTAAACCTATGCTCTGATACCACTAACTGTAACACCCCCTTCCCATACATAGGCAATCCCATCCGATAAGGAGTAAGATGCCGTATGAGACAAGGTGTCACCAAACAACAACAAAGCAAAATATACATCCATTCATAACATACATTCAGAAAATACAGAATAATTAAAAACTTTGCATAAAAAGAAAGTACAGGCTGATCATGCATTACTATAATTAAGCTATTACAATAACGTTCTGATCAGCAAGCTGATATCAAAATAATATTACATATACAAAATATAATTACAAAAGCGGAAGCTGATACAGAGAGTTCTATACAAAAATGAATCAATAACTGATACAAAATTGAGCCTACACTAAAACCCTTCTGTGTTGGCCTGATGACGGAGACTCTCCCAAGGCAAAACTCCTTCCGCACCTGCACGGGTAAAAACACCGTGCTAAGCGATAAAACGCTTAGTGGGGAAACATACATAATTTATGAACGGCCACTCACAGTGGTCGTCAAGGCATATCACATTCACAATGGCAGAATGCAAGGATTATTGCATAATTCACATAAACATGCTCGCATTTAAAAGTCATACATTCAGTAACTCATAATCATATACATTACAGAATAAGCCGGCATATATTTCATCATTAACTCATTCAAATAATTCATCTCATAATC
Source organism: Excoecaria cochinchinensis (assembly GCA_947683425.1). Classification (NCBI taxonomy): domain Eukaryota; kingdom Viridiplantae; phylum Streptophyta; class Magnoliopsida; order Malpighiales; family Euphorbiaceae; genus Excoecaria; species Excoecaria cochinchinensis. The sequence continues at coordinate 1,804,394 of CANTUQ010000158.1, forward strand.
AGATCAGATCAGAGCATTTCCATTAACATTTAAAAGAACACATGCTGACTCTAGACAGTGGATAACGAGTGTACTGAGGGTACCTTACGGGTACGAATCGAATACTGAGGGTACCTCACAGGTACAAGTCAATTATTATATCATTTATCAGAACATGTTATTTATATACTGAGGGAATCTTAAACAAGATTCTATACTGTAGGGTTCGCGAGAAACCAAACGGGGACCTGATCGGGGTCCAAACTGAACTGAGGGCTACAGCTAAAGACTCTATTAGGCATGCCTAACTATCCACTTACTCGACTCTAGCAGGTTATGCGACATTCAATTCACATTTCAGAATACGGAGTATATTTCATCAGAAAATCATGGTATCACGCATATCAAAGCATTAATCAGTAAGACATGCATCAGATAACAGTAAATTCCATTCAGAAGAAATACCAAATTCATTTCGGAGTTAAAAACCAGGAAATTTCGGAAAAATAAGCTGAGTGGAGAAAACTGGCGACTCAACAGGCAGGTCACGGCGTGACCGAGGGTCACGTCTCGTGACCTGCTTGCTTCCCGCCAAGCGCGTTGCGTGATCCTCGTGGATCACGCAATGCACATGCAGGTCACGGCGTGACCGAGGGTCACGCGACGTGACGCTGCTCTCCCTCGCAGATCACGTTGCGTGATCTGCCTCTTCTCTTCGCAGGTCACACGACGTCACCGAAGATCACGTCGCGTGACTTGCCTGATCCTCAGCGCAACTCGCTTCTCAGCAGGCATGTCACACCGTGACCAAGGATCACGTGACGTGACGTGCCTTCCTGCGTAGCGAATCGCGCGACAGAGGGAGTTCCAACAGTAACACGATTTTTCCCAGAATTTCCAGAATTTCCAGATTTCAATCCCAATTTGATTTAACTCAATACAAACCTGTTCTTACCTTCCAGAAATTATCCCAAACAATTCAAACATCATATAAACAACTCAAACAGAATTCAATCAACCCAATTCAAGGTATTTGCATTCAAATTGTTCAAGAACCCTAGAAATACCAGTAAACTCAAATTATGCAGATCACAAACAATTGTTCCCAAACCTGAAATCTATATCTCTCTCACTTAGCTCCACTAGGTCCAGCAACCTCTTTTCCCTTTGGATCACGTGGAGCCTCAGCTAAAACACAAACACAGTAAATTCAACCCTAGGTTAAAACTCAACCTAAAGAAGAAGATGAAGATGCAAACTTACAGTAAAATAAAGACAAAATCATGCACTTACCAAGCTAGGGGATGCAAGGAGAGGATTAATTTCACCAATAGAATCTTGAATCCAAAATACACAGTACTTGAGAATAAAGAAAGTGAGGAAGAAGAGAGAGTAAGTGAGAAAGAACGTAAATCTGTAAGTTTAGGTTCCTTTTTCCCTCATTCCCTTTTCTATTTCTTTTCTATATTCAAAATATGTATCAAACTCCTATTGGTGACATTAATCACTCACACCAAAACAACCTACACTACACACACCTTAAACCCTCTTCACTTATGCATATCCTACCATGGTATGAACACATGCACACAAGTATATCTCATTTAATTAAACACACTAATGCCATGTATGCACCCACACAATAATAAAACCCCAAAATCATATATTTTACTCAAATACCCATATGAATGCTGAACACATGCAAATGCTTACACATACAGACGGACTGATAGACAGACAGACAGACGGACAGACAGGCTCATTCTACTAGGGGGCAAATGGGGTGTGACAGTGAAAATCCACAAGAGACACACTACCTTTAAAATAATGACTTTCAATGCCCGGAGCGATAAGGCGAAATTACTATAGATGATCTCCCTTCAGCGGATAGCGTATAATGCAGGACATGAGTTAAAATCCTGGGGGGGCAAAGATGAGCACTTAGCGGGTCTTTCAAAGTGGGTTTTGGATTAGAGTCCCTAAAGCCAAGATGACACTCTTCTGGATCCTTGGGGGCATGGTGGAGCAGCCAAGCCGCATCCTTAACGGACCCTTGACCGCCTAGGACGTGGTCTATCCATTTTTTCCAAGCATTTACATCTCATGTCATATACATACAATTTCTTGTATATACTTGTCACACCCCAACTTATACCATGGATACTTCTACTCGTGATTAGAGCTAGAAGGACCCAAGATAGATAGGAGTGTCACATCCCACTAGTACAAACATGTAAACATCACATTTGCAGAATCACATATTCAGTACAAATAAAAACTTTAATAGAAAGAAGAGGATAATAGAACAAAATGAGTATTCTTATTAATATACAGAAATAGTTCTTTACATATTACATCAGATTACAAAAAGAACCAATGTACAAAAGCCCAACATACATAGTTCAAAGGGGCTAACAAAACATTATACTATTACAAAAGAAGAAAGCCTAAACTATAACGCTTCTGAACTCTAGTTGCGTTGGCCTTCCCGATGCGACACGCCCAGAACCCTCGTACCAAAATCTTCCACACCTGCACGGATAAACACCCGTGCTAAGCGAAATCGCTTAGTGGGGAAAACACACAATGCATGACCGCCACTCACAGTGACGGTAACAGAAAACACATGAACACAATCCAATTACATATACGTAGATATATCATCATACATATCCAATTCATTTAATTGCATTCTCATTCAAAATTCTTGCACAGAGGCACTCAATAACACCTGCTTAATCATAATGAGTGGATAACGAGTACACATAGATACTTGAGAGTATCGGTTCTATATGATAAACACATAGATACCCAAAGGTATCAAATATTCTTTTTATTTTATTCCAAGTGGTTACACATAGAATCTTAAGAAAGATTCGACAGAAGGATCGCGAGGATCCAATCGGGGGACCTGATCAGGGTCCAAATCGTACACATAGCTGCAGCGGCACATAACTCTATTAGGCATGCCTAACTATCCACTTATCCGACATTAGCAGGTTATGCAAAATATTATCACCTTTTCATACATATAACTCATGTAAATAGATAATCAAAGCTTTAATGAAAACTGCATGTAAAAGAAAGTAAGTCATTAAGCAAAAAGGGAAAGAAATCTCATTTGTAAGCTGCATCTGTCGCGCTCGCGACGATTGTCGCGATCGCGACAGAGACCAAACACATCGACCCACCAAGTCTCGCGGTCGCGAGAAGGGTCTCGCGCTCGCGAGGGGACAAAGGCATCACCCTCGGTCGCGCTCGCGACGGATGTCGCGCTCGCGACAGAAGACAATCCCGCATTCACTCGGAGGTTGAGCGCTCTGTCGCGCTCGCGACATATGCCGCGGTCGCGACAGAGAGTTCCCTATCGAGCTCTTGGCGCGACGCTTCTCGCGCCGGCGCGAGGGTTGGAAGCTCCGCGCTCTATCGCGCTCGCGACAGTGTCGCGATCGCGACAGACACGGGATTTCCAGCTCTTACGCCCAAATTCTGCAGAATGCTTACCAAATTCACATCCAAACTTCCAAATTTGATTCCAAACCTCAAAATTTAGCAATACACTCATCCACAACTCATAATATGACTAAAAACCCAGCTTTACCATAATTTATCTCAATTAAATCAAATCAAATACATGCCCAATTCCAAGAAATTCCACAACAGCAAATTTTACAACACTAACAATCATTCACATGATCTCTCACAAATCATTCAACAATATTCATTCTTTTACATCACATATCACTTTAATTTCGATTTAGGTTATAACCACTCAACTCATAATCCTAATCAAAGCATAAACACATTTATCAAACTCAAATCACAAAATACACAAAATATGAAAAATTCCCAAACCTTCTCTCCTTAGCTCCTAATCGCGAGCTCCGCTTCCGCTTGCGATTCCTTTACCCTTATCTGGTCTAGGAGCCTCCTCTGAACCATAAACCCATAACAATCAAGATTAATTTTACAACTATCCACAAATGAATTTACAACTATTTAAACCTAGAGAAGAGGAAGAAGAAGAAATCTAAAACCCCAACTCACCTTAAAGCTTCCAAAATCCACAAGTTAATCAACTATAATTACTTAATTAAAGGAAGTGGGAGCAAGATTGTGCAAGGAAAAGGAAGAACAAAGGAAGAAGAAGAAGGAAACGAAGAAGAGGGCGTGAGGAAGGAAGAAGAACGGGAAAAACAAGGGAAATGCTGATTTCTCTCTCCTCACCTAACCCATAAATGCTCACTTATCCTCTTAGCCACTTGTCACAATCTCCTTAAACCACATGCCATCTAACACATCCTACTCCCATACTTGCCTATACACACTAAGCTAACTCCTATTCATACATTTACTTCTATACACTCCTTTATACACTAATCTAATATCCTCTTCTCACTAATACACACATATATACAATAATTAAATAAATTAAATACTCCAATTTAACACATACATAAAATACACACACCAGACACGGACAGGCTCAAACTACTGGGGTGGTTTTGGGGTGTTACAATACTCCCCCACTTAACAGAATTTCGTCCTCGAAATTCATACCTGTTCTGAATAACTGAGGATATTGCAATCTCATAGCTTCTTCTGGTTCCCATGTAGCTTCTTCAATACCGTGATGCTGCCACATAACTTTGACTAACGGTATCTGCTTATTCCGAAGCTGTCTGATTTCTCTATCCAAAATCCTCTTTGGTTCTTCATCAAAAGAAAAGTCTGACTAAATCCGGACATCTTGCACTGGTAGCACGTGTGAAGGATCTGACCGATATCTCCGAAGCATAGACACATGAAAAACATCATGTAGCCTAGCTAACTCCAAAGGCAAAGCTAACTGATACGCTACTGGACCCACTTTTCTTAGAATCTCGTATGGCCCAATAAAACGTGGACTTAGCTTGCCTTTCTTGCCAAAACGGAGAATCTTACGCCATGGTGACACTTTCAGGAAAACTTTATCTCCTACTTCATACTGAATATCTCTACGCTTCAAATTTGCATAAGAACGCTGTCGATCCTTAGCTGCTTTCAAATTCTGTTGCACCACTCTCACTTTCTCCTCGGTATCCCGCACTATATCCGGACCTATCATAGCCTTTTCTGACAGTTCAGTCCAACACACTGGTGTTCTGCATTTCCGTCCATACAGTGCTTCATAAGGGGCCATACCAATACTCACCTGATAGCTGTTATTATACGCGAATTCCATCAAAGACACATACCGATCCCAACTTCCTGAGAACTCTAAAGCACAACCTCGAAGCATATCTTCTAAAACTTCCAAATTTGATTCCAAACCTCAAAATTTAGCAATACACTCATCCACAACTCATAATATGACTAAAAACCCAGCTTTACCATAATTTATCTCAATTAAATCAAATCAAATACATGCCCAATTCCAAGAAATTCCACAACAGCAAATTTTACAACACTAACAATCATTCACATGATCTCTCACAAATCATTCAACAATATTCATTCTTTTACATCACATATCACTTTAATTTCGATTTAGGTTATAACCACTCAACTCATAATCCTAATCAAAGCATAAACACATTTATCAAACTCAAATCACAAAATACACAAAATATGAAAAATTCCCAAACCTTCTCTCCTTAGCTCCTAATCGCGAGCTCCGCTTCCGCTTGCGATTCCTTTACCCTTATCTGGTCTAGGAGCCTCCTCTGAACCATAAACCCATAACAATCAAGATTAATTTTACAACTATCCACAAATGAATTTACAACTATTTAAACCTAGAGAAGAGGAAGAAGAAGAAATCTAAAACCCCAACTCACCTTAAAGCTTCCAAAATCCACAAGTTAATCAACTATAATTACGTAATTAAAGGAAGTGGGAGCAAGATTGTGCAAGGAAAAGGAAGAACAAAGGAAGAAGAAGAAGGAAACGAAGAAGAGGGCGTGAGGAAGGAAGAAGAATGGGAAAAACAAGGGAAATGCTGATTTCTCTCTCCTCACCTAACCCATAAATGCTCACTTATCCTCTTAGCCACTTGTCACAATCTCCTTAAACCACATGCCATCTAACACATCCTACTCCCATACTTGCCTATACACACTAAGCTAACTCCTATTCATACATTTACTTCTATACACTCCTTTATACACTAATCTAATATCCTCTTCTCACTAATACACACATATATACAATAATTAAATAAATTAAATACTCCAAATTAACACATACATAAAATACACACACCAGACACGGACAGGCTCAAACTACTGGGGTGGTTTTGGGGTGTTACAATACTTCTGTGCATATAATTTTGCAGGAAATATCTAAGTGAAAACCAACACCATCGAAGATGGAACCTCCGCACTTTGTAAGTCTGGAGCAGACTCGGTGCAGCTCAGAAGAGCACCTCTCGCACTTTGTAAGCCTAGAGCAGGCTCGGTGCAGTTCAAAAGGACAACCTCGCACTTTGTAAGTCTGGAGCAGACTTGGTGCAGCTCAGAAGAGCAATCCTCGCAATTTGTAAGTCTGGAGCAGACTCAACGCACCACCACCAGTTCGAAAGAACACCCCCACACTTTGTAAGTCTGGAGCAGACTCGGTGCAGCTCAGAAGAGCAATCCCCGCGTTTTGTAAGTCTGGAGCAGACTTGGTGCACCACCATCAGAACATGAACCCCTTGTACTTTGTAAGTCTGGAGCAGACTCGGTGCAGCTCAGAAGAGCACCTCTCACACTTTGTAAGCCTGGAGCAGGCTCGGTGCAGTTCAGAAGAACAACTTCGTATTTTGTAAGTCTGGAGCAGACTCGGTGCAGCTCAGAAGAGCAATCCTCGCGTTTTGTAAGTTTGAAGCAGACTCGGCGCACCACCATCAGAAGATGGACCCATCGCACTTTGTAAGTCTAGAGCAGACTCGGTGCAGCTCAGAAGAGCAATCCTCGCGTTTTGTAAGTCTGGAGTAGACTCGGCGCACCACCATTAGGAGATGGACCCCTCGTAATTTGTAAGTCTAATGCAGACTCGGTGCAGCTCAGGAGAGCAACTCTCGCGTTTTGTAAGTCTGGAGCAGACTCGATGCATCACCCAGAAGGATGAAAATCGTTCCTCAGTCTATACGGCGACTTAAGGAGATGCTTTTATTGGCAAACCGGGGAGACAACCGCCTCAGGTACGTGCTTCTTTCCTTTCTTTTCTGAATTTTGGCTCACCCGGGCACCTAAGTTCTAGGTTTCCCAAAGTTGGGGGCAACTGTAGACACCGGGTCCCGAGGCGGTCCAAGATCAGGATTACCCGATGATGAAAATGGTACTTGCCACAAGTAGAGGTGCCAATAATGATGTTTTCCTTGTCGAATATCTCCTTTGTTCTTTTAAAATTTTAATTCAAAAATTTGCATTTTTACTCTTATTTTTGTTTTTATTTTTATTTTTATTTTTGTTCTTATTTTTATTTTTATTTTTTATTTTTATTTTTATTTTTATTTTTATTTTTTATTTTTATTTGCTTTTTTTTTTGTGTGCCATACGTACGGGCCGCGCCCGTGCGAGGCAACATGAGCCCGAGGGCGCGAGTGCTGGCCAGCGGCGCTTGCTGCACAGGTCGCGCCTCGCATAGGCGACGAGCGCGCCCCTGGGGTGCCCCTCGCTGAGGCGACGCGCGTGCCCCTATGGCGCACGTCGCCGAGGCCGCCCGTGCTCCCTAGGGCCCACGCGCCTCGCTGAGGTGACTTGCGGGCCCCCAGGGGCGCGCCTCGCCAGGCGACGCGTGCGTCGCGGCCCTTCGCGCGGGCAGTTTTGCCCCTTTGCGTGGTCGCTTTCCCCTGTGTTTCTCTTGCTTAGTTTTTCAGTTTTTTCAGTCTGTAAAAAATTTGTTTCATGGTTTTATGTTATTTTTATGTAACGAAAATTAAAAGAGCATTTGTCTTTTCCTATTTTAGGACCAAGACAGGGAAACAAATTGGAGCTTCCCTTTATTTCAAAGAGGACGGCAATTTTATTCAAGAAAAGGAGTTTTAGTTTTCTCTCCAAGAAACCTTTTGTTTCTTCTTCAAAAAATTCTTAAGCTTTTTTTCAAGTTTTAAGTTTTTCTTCTTTAGAAAAATATTTCATCTTGGGTTTGATTTGAGCAAGAAAAATTAATTTTCTTCGCTTACTCATCCCACAAAAAATATTTTCCTGAGATAGTTTATTTAAAAATGTAGATTCTTATATTTTCTTCGGGTGTTTATCACCGTAAATTCGACAAAGTGGACGGATCAAGACATTGTTTTCTTCAATCTATAAAATTATGAGGGTAAAGACGTTTGAACCGTCCTAATTTTTCTAGCTCCTTATTATTTATGGTTATTAAATTTGTTACTTTTGCCATGTTTATTTTCCAGCATTTCTAATATTTTTGGTACTGTTGGCATCTTAAGTTTAGTTTTCTTTGGTTTGATTTATTTGTGGTTGGTTTATTTGACTTTTGTAGCTTTATTTTCATCTATTGTTGCCGTTAGCCTTCACCTTTTCTTTCCATTACTATTATCATTATTATTATTATTGTTCATCATTGCCATTATGTTGCAACATTATCATCATTATTTTTATTGTTAATACTACTAATATGTATTATTACCATTATTATACTTTTACCATTATTATTATTATTGTCATTATTTGTTGTTAATTTTTGCATGCTCATCTTATATCATTATTATTATTATTATTATTATTATTATTATTGTTGTTATTATTATTATTGTTATCGTTATTATTATTATCATGGTTACTTTGTTGTTGTTGTTGTTGTTGTTATTATTATTATTATTATTATTATTATTATTATATTTTGCCATTGCTCTTACTATTATTATTATTATTATTATTATTATTATTATTATTATTATTATTATTATTATTATTATTATTATTATTATTATTATTTTGTCACTGTTTTTATTATTATCCTTATTTTGGCCTGGCTTATTTTTCCCTCATCTTCGGATGCAAATTGTCTGTTTGTTAAATTAATATAGCATATATTTATTTTGCCTTTACTTGATTAATTTTTCGGAATTATTACTAATGTTTTAACATTATTTTCTGCCTGAGATTAAAATATGACTTACATTATGTGGGCTTCTCGTGACCACCCGGAGGGGTTACACGCGTAGGAAATCGCGTTGTTCGGTGAGACCTTTTCTATTCCCTCTCCTTGTGCTGTGTTTGTTTGCGAGTAAATATTTTATTCATGCACGCATGAAATAAAAAATCACAAAAATACTTTTATAATTAAATTGAATTTTTACTAATAAAATTGGGACCAATGTCCCTCATTTTAGCTAAAAAATGTAGAATTATAACAATAAAACGAAGAGTTAATTTTCACCAAAAATGGGATCACTCATCCCGGTTTTCAGTCCACCAATCAAACAACTCTTCGATTTCTTTTCAAATAAGTGCGAAGGAACCAATGTTCCTAAGCATTCAAACAAATGCGAAGGAACCAATGTTCCTAAACCAAACGACTGTCCCGATTTATGTACTTTTTCCCATTTTCGATTTTGTTTGATTGTTTAAATTTATGTTCATTTTCGTTTGGGCCCTTGTAATTAATTTTTGGCGCAACATTATTTAATTTCCATTTGGGATTGTATTCTATCCCAATTTGCACTTTTAATCCTCTTTTAAGGGGGTTGCATTCCACCCCAATTTTTCTTGTAATTGTGTGCTTGGTGTGTTTACTGCTTCCCTTTATTGCTTTCTTTTATTTGTTTACCGCTTTCTTTATTGCTTTCCATTTATTGCTTTTGAATGCTTATAGTGCGCTTTAATTAAATGCATAAATCGTGTGAGGTAAGAGATAGAATTTTAGGAAGTTAAAAACTCATTTATAATTAACCAAAACATAAATAAGATTGAAGTTCCAAACACCAATCTCTGGTCTAGACTGATAAGAGGTTAGACACCTTTCCCAATTTCTCGTAAATTGGGTGGCGACTCCAAAATACCTCAAAGGTGCATAAAGGCATCTTGAGACTAGATGATCCTTCCCAATGTTTTATTAGGAAGGAGGCATCCAAGATGTCTCATGGAACCCAAGATCATAAGATGCGAACCAATCCCTCGAATCCTAAAATCGGGTTCAATGAGAGCCTTTGCTAGGTTCCGCGCGTGTCACAGTTAGCGTACCCGGGGTATTAAATACACCTGTGGACGAAAAATATTTTATTTGACCATTGGAAAATAGTAGTTAAAAGTAGTCCGATGGTGAAGTTTGAAGTGAATTTGAGGTCAAATACATCTCCAAATGCTAAAAATTAGAAATAGTTCTTTTCGATTTAAATAGTAACCAGATTTGACCAAACTTTAATCGGACTACTAAAAATAGCTATTGACCTCTAAAAATTTATCTAAAGGTATGGATAGACTCTAAATAATGTGTAGAATTTATTGGAAGTAAAAAGAAATTTTTACGGTAACACCGAAAATTGAGCTATCGGACAGTTAAAGAATAACCGGACCGAAAACGGACTCCATTTTTGCTAAAATGTTAAATGTTGCCTAATTTATATTTATTATGAATTATGAAATTAATTTTGGGAGAATTTGATATTGGAAAAAGAGAAAATTAAATTAAGAGTGCAAATTGAGCCATAAAAGTGGTTTGACTTTTGGATTGGTTGGCCCAACTTGGTTGGACCTTAACCCAACCCAAAACCTCACTATATGAACCCAATAAACTGTTTATTAACCTAGAATTCTTACAAAATCCCGTTCTCCTCTCTTCTCTCTCAAACGAAACATTTTCTTCTTCTTTTATAAAGGAAATTCTTCCATTTTTCTTCCATTCAAGCATTAAGATTTATAATCAGCCCTTATTAAAGGTAATTCCAGCCCTTAATTTTTTGATTTAATGAAGATTAAGTGAGAAATCAAGAATTCTTAGTTTTGGGCAAAGGTAGAGGTAAGTTAGAATTGATGAATTTAATTGGATTTTTTATTTCTTATAGCTAGATTAGGTTGTTATTAGTTGGACTATATGGTTTAATTGGATTATTGAGGCACATTTTTCTTGGTTCTTGCTCTTGAAGAATTCTGCCATGGAGGTTGGTTAAGGGAAGTGAAGGTTCTTCTTGAGCTAAGGTGAAAAGAAATGAGGTTTAATGGAGGAGAAAGAGTCTAAAGGTATGTGGTTACAAATTCTTTAGATTTTCATTGAATTTATTTGGATTTAGGGTAATTAAATTTGGGGTTTTTGATGAATTGTGCATGAACAAGTGAAATTGATGGTAGAAACCTGCTTAGGGTTGTTTAAATTGAGGATTTGAATAATTAAATTTAAAAAGAAAAATTCTACCTAGAAGTTCAGATTGACCTCCGTGGACTGTTTTGATTATAATTCGCGTTTTTGAACTCCATATTGAAGGATTCAAATTGGGTTAGAACCAAAAATTTTGTGTGTATAAATGTTATAGAAATAGCCATAATGTAATTCTTTCCCTAATGTCCTCAAAAACACCTAAAATAGTAGCCTTTTTCTTTAGGCGGGTCAATGGAGCAATAGGTGCTTCTTAGGCCATAACTCCTCGGTTGCAGGTCCAAATGGCTTGATATTTTTTCAATAGAAATTTAAGATTTTGAAGATCAATTTTTAAGAAAATGACTTTGTCTAAAAATGGTTTTTGCATATTGGTTTCAGTGATGCAAGTTAAGGTTAAGGGTTTGTTTTCCCTAAAACCTATTTTGACTAAAGTGTGCATTTTCTTCCCAAATCAAACCTGAAACTCAACTGGTGTTTTACTTATAATTGAATGCGTATAATTGCTAATTAAGTGATAATCTAATTTAATAGATGTTTAAATATTGGAAAATAAATTTTGAAGAATTTTTTTTTTATAAATGGCCGAAATTGAATTTATAATTGTCTTAATGAATAATGTGGTTATTTGTGAGTTATAAGCCATTATATGTTTATAGATATGATTTTAAGTGTAATTTGATTTAATTGGTTTTGTTTGAATTTATTTAAGAATTTTATAATGAAATAATGTATTATGTACATTTTGACATAATTGATGTTAAGATGAGATTTTAGTATATTTGATACTAAAATTTGGATAATTAGTTAAATGAAAATTTATATGAAATAAATTGAATAATTTATGGTGAATTATGCTATTATGGGAATTGTAGATTTTATTTGAATTAAAATGAAAAGATAAAACATGGCTAATGATGATATGATGTGGCCGAATGGTATATGTATGTGAAAGACATGATTTTGATATGAAATAATGGCATGTATATGAATACTCTATATTATTGGAATAGTTAGATATAATGATGGATATTATTATTTTGGATATTAAGTTATAATTGTTATGCCCTTGAGTTGGGCTGTGTTATAGCTTGAATTGCAGGTTTTTGGGTTGCTAAGTTTTAACTGTTATGCTGCTAGATTTTGATCAAATGAATAGTAAATAATACAGTTTTAAGTCAATTGCCAAACTTTTAACATGACAAATAAAAGAATATTTTTAATTGGTTATTTTAGTTAAATAAAGTAATATTTAACTATGTAAGCTTGGATTTACGTATGCATTAGGCTAAATGAGTTTTAAAAAAATAATAAAATTTACGTGCATCTTTGAGCTGCGATATAAGTATGTACTATTGCATTATTGGAGCTTAGCTCATATGCAATACGCACGTATAGTATATGTAAAACCCTTATACCCTATACGTACACTGCCGACTTAGTACACTGTGTGATTACCATGATTGAATTATAGTTGACATACACTTGTCTTAAAATGCGTCTAATTTTTTTATTCTTTACACTAGCATACAACTCACTTGTCTATATAATCATTTGTTTACTTAGCCATTTCACTTAATTCTTCACTTGTCTCTTAGTTGTCGATTAACCTATAACTGTCTAAGGTTACTATTCATTTGGTCAAAATTTCGGCAGTATAACGGCTTGTTTTTCTTACTACCCAAACCTGCACTTTTCAAAAATCACAGCCCCGGCAAGGGCACAACAATAATAATAATCAAACCAAACCATTTCCAAACTCAAACATCCGTCACGGCATACATAATATCCACACAGATAGCTACGTAATACCATTACATAAACCATCCCAAATTTACTTTACATATATACATGTAAACAAAATACATAAAAAAATAAACTTGTAATTTCTTCCTCTCGCTTGCTCCAACCTACGGCGTACCTACACGCAGTCAAAACAAACAACGTGCTGAGTATTAGAATACCCAGTGGTGGTTACTAATCCATAAATTTCTACTCCTAAATTAGTTATTCAATTAACTATATTAATATATTCTATTTATTATCTTTAACTTAATTTCTCAATTAACTCATCAATTAATCACATAATTAAACATTAAAACGATTAAACACTAATTACAGTTTAATTCTTTCATTCTAACTCTTATTTCCTTAATTATATTTTTTACCCTTAATATTTTTCCTTAGTTTCCAATTTTACCCTTTTCTTTTTCATTAATTACAACCATGTCCTCACTTTTCACTTAATACCATTTATGTCCCCACTTTTACACTAATTCCATTTATGTCCCTTCTTTTACACTAATTCCATTTATGTCCCTTCTTTTACACTTAATTACCATTATGCCCTTAATTATCTTCTATTTACAATTTTGACCTCACTTAACCTTATTTTCCACTTTTACCCCTTTTTTAACTTCTTTATTTACCAAAATGCCCTTTTTACCTCAAATTTCCATTTTTAACCTTATAATTTCTCAAAATTACAATTAGGTCCCTACTTTATCACTTTTTCTCCAAATTATCATTTTAACCTCATATTTTACCAAAATTACTATATTACCCTTACCTTTACACTTTTTACCAACTTTATTTAAAATTACCATTTTACCCCTAAACTTCCTATTTAGTCCATTTTAGTCCCGTTTTCACTCATTTTCATAATTATTACTATTTTAACCCATATTATCACATATTTACTGTTATGCCCCTAGTATGAACCCGATAGAAATTTTACTGACCGAATATGCAGGATGTGGACCCCACAAACCCACTACACTATAAAATGATCCCAATAGGACCATTTATCACTAGACTGCATTACACTGATCACTGATATACACTGTACACTGAGATAAGCCGTCATTGGCCTATCTATAATGAGTCACTATAACTCGTACCGTGGTGTGGAATCCCTATGGCTAGCCAATTATATCCTAGACTAGATTTCACTATCTGACAACTACTAAGGGCAATAAATCATTAAAATTTACATACATTCCACATTATATCAATATGTATATTTTGGAATACACATAATTCTCACTTATAATTTTATATACATACTCATTTATCTATATTTAGTCATTTTATACCATCATATAAGATAAACCATCAAAATATACACTTAAATCACCATGAACACCATTCGGCCAAGATTACAAATTTTCATATCATACAATTTAATTACATTTAACAACTCAATCATACTCTTTACATGTTAAACATACCATAAATGCCATTTACATGCCATAATTCATCATATATCTCATTTAAATCCATAATAAACCATTCCAAACCGTTACAAATTAATTATGTTTTCTTTTAAATCTTTTAACCATTCTATCATGCATTAAATATGTTAAACACATTATAAACATTATTTATAAGTCTTAAAACTCATTAAACATTATATTTCCCTTAGTTTATCATTCGGCCACTATTAGGATTTTCATGCCAAATTGATTTAATTTAACCTAATCATATTTATACACTATATTAAGTCCATTAATCATGAATATCAAGTAATATTTAATTAATCACATCATTATCTCATACCTACACTAAAACATAACCTAAAATCCAACATAAATCAAAGGAAAAAGATGGATTTAGTAACCATAAACCTCAAAATCTTGCTCTACACTTCTCTAAGCTTGCTTTTCTTTCTCTTTGACTTGAGAAATCTCCTCCTCACCTTGATTTCCTACCATGGCCGAATATAAATAAGCTCATATCATGAGAACTAAGCTCCCTTTATACAAACTAAGATCATAAATGAACTCTACACCCTTGAAAACCCCTATAGGGACCAATAAACCAAATTAAAACCACCTAAATCTGTTACCTCAAATTTGGCCCTAAACCTTGCACACAAGAAAAACTCCACTTCCAGTGCTCCAAATGAACTCCAAATACTGTCTCTATGTTATAGAAGGGCTGAAGTTTGTTTAGGAGACTAAGATTTGATGTGAAATTGGAGAAGAAGTGAAGGAAAATGGAGAAAAGAGAGAGAAAAGTGGTTCAGCATTGAAGGAAGAAGAAGAAGAGGATTTTGGCTGGATTTCTCTAGAAAAATCTGGCCTCTCCTTCCCTTATATAGTCCATAAATAAACCGAACTAGTCCTACAAAAGTGGTCCGACCAGTTTGAACAAAATTTTTGATTTTTTGCTTTAATTGCTCTTTTTCAAAGCATCTCCATGTTCCTCACATTATTTCCACTTATAACCAATTCCAATGTTCTTAAAACATCAAAAATAGTCTCCTTACAGATTTTTATCTCAATCAAAGTTCATTTGCGCACTGATTAACTTAAATCGGTCCGATTCAACCATTTTCGTTTCTACCGTAAAACTCAACTCTAAAACTGTAAAAAATTACAGAAAATTCTTCTAAGCCATTATTCTTCTTACACTACACCTTTTTGAGCAAAATAACCATTTTTAATAGTTCAGTCAAACCTCGATCTAACCCCGGTTGAATTTGAACCGAACCAGAAGCCAACTTCAAAATGACTTTCAGAGGCCTATTTTACTCCATTTTAAGCTCAAATTTTACCACTAGACTACTGACGGTGCACATATCATTTTTGCAAAATAATAAATTTTTTGAAAAACAACAGCCGGGTTTGCTGTATAGCTGCCCCAGGGTTGCCCATCTCGGAATTGCTATACTTCCGGCACGCTTAACACTAAACTTTAACACTGGCAATATCACTCATTATACTATTCGACATTGCGATTATCATGAAAACATTGTAATGATCCACTGACACTTCCAGACCGGTATTTAGGCCGCTATAATTCTACCCCACTAAAAAGAAAATTTCGTCCTCGAAATTTACCTAAGATGAAAAGCTGTGGGTATTTCTGTTGCATGGATGCTATCAAGATTTCCTTTGGGTTTTCCAAAGTTTTGAGATTAAATGGAGTGGCATCAGTTGAATCAATGTCAAATATGAATGAGTCATGATCATGATTATGTATAATGAAATCATTAGAAACATTGCACAAGTAAGAAAAATTGTTCATCTTAATCCGAAACATCATAGATATCGTTAAAAAGTTATGGAATAAAAAAATCTAATTCGCTATTATCTTCTTTCTCTGCTAACGCGGATGTTGGAGCCGATAGTTGAGTAGCATCTTAACTCTTCAGAGGCTCTTCAGCAACCTCCAATAAAACCTTATCTTGTTTCTTCAAACCTGCAGCTTCATTTTCTACCTTCTCCTTACCATTTACTCGAGTAACCATCAGACTATTAGTGACGATCTCTTCGGGCTCATCTTCGTCCCAAACAATCCCTTGGGTTATGATTTCTTCATCCCAAAAGCCCTCTACTAACTTGATAAATCCAATGTCGCAATCAAAGACATCGTTGAAAACCTAGAATCCTGGTACGATCCGCCCGTCTACCCCCTTTGGTTTAGCTTCTCCAGCATAAGCACATACTGAGGTGGCTGGCACAAAATTCTCTTTAATGTGAAGGATCTCACCTGCCATCTTCTTACTTATCATTGTTGTGCCTGTATACCCAAGGCCCCTCCAATCTTTCTGACCCCTCGTTGCAATGGTGTGATGCGTGAGGAACCCTGCTCACCATCCGGGTCATTCTCGGAAGTCCGCTTTTAGGACTCGAGACCAGATGGAGGTTCATTAAGACTCGTGAAAGCTAGTCGCTTCACAATGGATAGGGAATCACCCATCATTGGCAATCAACCTACGAGGGCATCTATTTGGAATCATAAGGTAGGTATCATGGAGTCGCCACCAAATAAAATATTGGGAAATGAATTCTAACCTTATGAGGCCAAAACCAGAGAGAGTTCGGGATCTCACTCTTATTCATACCTTTCGTTAATGTTATATGATTGAGTTTTTATAGTTAATTATTTTATTTCTCTTCTCACACATCATGCAATAAATTTAAAGCTCATTTCAAGCATCTCGAAAAGCAGTAAAGAAAGCAATAAATAAATTACAAGTGAAAAATATAGGACAGAATAATCCTCCAAAATAATAAAAGCGTAAATAAATAAAGTAATAAAATTGCCCCAAAATTAATCACAAGGGCCCAAAATAAATAACTGCACAAAAAGGATAAAATAAAATACATAATACATAAATTGGGACATTTATTAGATCTTAGGACCACTGGTTCCTTTGTTTTAACTTAAAAATCTAAGAGTCATTTTGGGCAATAAAAATGATAGGGATAATTGGATCCCGCTTTATGAAAATTAACTCTCATTTAAAAGTGAAAGTTTGTTTGCTAAAATCAGGACATTGGTCCTATTTTATTAATAAAAATCTATATTTTTATTATTGTACAAAAAATTATGTGAGTTTCTCTCAAAATAAGCGCTTTCAAAATACTATTTTGCATAAAATATACAAAACAAATAAAATAACATAAATTAAAATGCAAACCAAACTTGAAGACTCCTAGTCTCTTGATTCTCCAGCTCGCACCAGAACATTACTCACAATGAAATACACAAGTTTGGTGAACAGCAAAAACAAGAATAAAAATAATGTTAGCAAATTGGATCAAATATAATAAAAATAAACAATTCAATGAACCAAATAAAATAAATAATAGGATAAAAATAAAGCAATTTAAATCAAATGAACAAAATACGATACAATAGAAATAAACAATTAAATGAAGCAAATACGGTAAACAATCTTAATTGAGCAAAACATTTATAATTATTAGAAGAAATAATGCTTGATGAAAATTATGCGGGAAATTAACAGGAGGAAATAATGATCAAAAGTAGAATTAAATGACAAGTAAAGTTATTACAGGATATTCTAAGGATTTAAATTACATTGCATACATCATGTAAATAAGTTAATTAAATTAACCTAACTTTTATGTTAATTGTAATAGACAAACAACAAATACATTAATAATAATTTACAACAATTTACAGTGGAGAAAACAATTGAACGACAGAAAATAAGAAAAGAAGAATATCGGCTCTAACCCGTATATTTACCCTCAGAAGTTTCGATTCTGGCTGCAAAAAGAAGGAAGATTGATTCCCTGTCGATTGTTTGAAAAACGAGAATTAAGAAAACTTGGATCTATTTCCAAAAATTTGAATTCAAAACTATTATTTCTTTGAAAACAGATAATGAAATTTGATTCTTAAACACAAAGAATTAATTTCTTTGGCTCAAGAACAATTAAAATTTTTCAAGAAAACTCAGAAAATCTTTTTCTTTTTTGGAGCTTTTTCAGTCGCCGTTCAAATGCTCCTCCCTTTTTGGGTTCATATTTTACCTTTTATATCATCCCAAAGATTAGGTTTTTAAGAGTTTTTCCAGTCTCATTAAAACTTTAAATTATCCTTTTAAAAATAAGTTTTATCCTTTTAAAAATTGAAAAAGAATTTGAATTTAATTGAAACTGAAATACAGTGAAAAAACCAGGAAAAATAAAGTCCGCGCAAGGTAGGGGACGCACGAGGTGCGTCCCCCGCGTTGGAGGTTGTGCCTCGCGTGTGCGAGGTGTGGCCTTGCGGAGGGCCACACGTCCCGAGGTGCGGCCTCGCAGCACTCGAGGACTTGCACGCAGTCCACAGACAGTAGACCACTGAAAACCCTCAAAACCTGAAGCAAGAATAAAATATTTTATTATTCTTAAAAAAAGGTTTTGACAAGGAAATCATCACTTCTAAATTTTTTGCCTGTGAATAAGCATCTTTTTCATCACTGGGTAACCTTGGTTTGGGCTGCCTTAGGACCCGATGTCTACAGATGGCTGCTTGTGGTCCCTGAGAGTTCTTACCCAAGCCGGCTCTGGGAAGGAAAGACATCTTTTTTAGCATATTCACCACCTGGGGGCTCTCTGCAATATCATCTTCTCCATTTATCACAACCACATGAAAACCGCTGAAAGGTTGTTTTACAATCTCTAGGATGGACAACTGATTTTCCTTGGCAACTCTAATCATCGTTACTTGTCCCTCATATGAAATCTTTATCATTTTATGCAAGGTAGATGGTACCCCTCCAAACTTGTGGAACCACGGTCTACCTAACAATGCTGAGAAGTTGGCTAGAATAGGAAGCACCACAAATTCAACCTCCGTCTTTACCGATCCGCTCTTTACTATTGCTCTAAAGGTCCCTAATGCTTACCTCCGGGAGTTTTCGTAGGTGGTGATTGTAAGATCTAATTTGCTTAACATACCATCATTCAATCAGAAGACTGATATTGCTACCAGAAGGCACACATTTATTGAAGAACCATCACCTACCAAAAACAGGCAGTATGCTTTTCAATGATTTGTGCCCTTATATACAAAGGATGGTGTAGACATCGGGTCCTCATTCGCGAGTGTCAGCGCGGTAGAGCGCCTGCACGCGGAGCGCGTTGCTCCGCGCCCAGCGTACGCGCCAACGGGTGTAGGTCGCCCCATTTCTGTCGAAAAACGCCAATTTCGCCCCAAAATCGTTTTTTTTTTTCTGGATTTTCTCACCAAAATCTGACTTTTTATCCTTTTTTTTAAGGTTTTATCATCATCTTTTCCATTTTTAAAATAAAGTTAAATAATATTTGAATTAGTTAAAGATTTTTCCTTAATTAATTGTTTTTTCTCTTTTTTCTTGGTACAAAAAGAAAAAGATGGAAAGAGAAAAGGGGGATTAATTTTTTAGGGTTTTTTCTCTTCTTCTTCTTCAAAAATCCTCTCTAGGTTTCTCTCTACATTTTTTCCCCACAAAAAAATAATAATTGAAAAGTCCAAAAAGTTAAGAATCTCAATTCTTCTTCTACTTTTTTTTAATGGAATTTCTTCAAAAACATTTTTTAGAATGAGTTTTGTTGTTGAAAAATTAATTTTGAGATAAAATAAAGTGATTATTTGTTCTCAAAATTCAATTTTCTTACTCTTTTTTTATTACATATTTTTTTCAATTAAGTGTTTTTAAAAGATTTTGATATTGAGTTTTTTTTATGAAAAATGGATTTTGGGACAAAAAAAAAATTGTTCTTGAAATCTAATTTTTCATTTGATTTTTCTAAAAAATAAGATTTTTCATAAATAATTTTTTTTTTGAGACAAATATAGTAATTGTTTGTTCTTGAGAACATTTTCATTTTTAATCAATAAAAATCATTCTTTAGACAAAGAGAATAGTTCTATGTTCTTGAGAATTTTTATTTTCTTTTATCATTTTTAATCAAATTTTCTCTTTTGGAATAAAATTCCAATTTTTTCCAATCTTTAACTCTAATTTTGCAAAATAAAGCAAGGAAATCAATCAATTTTTTTCCCTCATCGAATCCGAACTCTGAGGGTAAACATTCTAGGCTCGATCTCCTTTTTTATTTTCGCTTATTTGTTTTTTGTTCATATTTAATTTATTAACATTTAAATTTTTATTTATTTGTTGTATTTATTCAATTACATATATATTTGTGTTATCTAATTTATTTAATCAATTTGTTCATTTATTCAATTATTTATTTCATTTTAATTACTTATTTTATTCAATTATTTTTGTTTCTCCTACACAATTTGTTCTTTTTCATTTATTTAATTTTTTTATCATTCTTTTTATTGTTATTGTTATTTATTCTATTGTTTGTATATTTGATTTATTTAATATGTTTATATATTATCATTATCATGTTTATATTTATATTTTTTAATTCATTAACATGCTTTATTCATTTCAATCACATCATTTAATTCTTTTGTTATTCATAATGCATTTTTTTCATTTATTTTAATTTATTAACATTTTAATTCATTTAACATTCTTTTGATGTCACCTCATTTTATTTATTTTAATTTGTTATTTATTATTTTATGCATTTAATTGATCTTATTGATATAATTACTAACATTATTTTATTTGTGTTTATTTTTATTTCAAAACTTATTTTCTTTGCTTGGTCATTTTCGCGAGCACACGGGGAGATCTAGGAGGCTCTTTTTGAAAGTACCTTAGTTAAAATTTACAATTGAGTTTTAATTTAAAAATTTCATCCTTTTTTTCGAAACTGCATTGCATCTCATTAGAACCTTAGATCTATGCTAGTTTGATCCCTCTTTTAACCCCGGTGCAATCCCGAATCATGACCCTATGTTCACTCAATGTGGGGAAGTGTTAAGGATAATCACCAGCCCAAGCCTCGTACCATCATGGTATATTAAATGGACACCCGATCGGTCGTTACGCTCGTGGTGAGCCAGACCTGTTGGTAGGGACCATGCTTGGGTAGACCTAAAGTATCATTACCTTTGCTAAAGCTCATGTAATGGAAATAGTTACTTCCCCTAAGTGGTATGAACCTTAATACGGTGCTTGTGGTATGCATTTTTTTTTATTGGACAAACCTATATAATTTAATTGGTCACCTAATCAAAGGCCTTCATGCCCCGATAGGCCCATGTCAACTTATTCGGACTGCCTAAATACACAATGATCACAACTCATACGTATGCACATTAGCTAAGAGAGATTATGTTGCCGGTTTTTCACCGTGCACCATACATGTCCATCGAGTTCCCTGTTAACCCATGGATCAAGCCCGCCTAGGAAAGAGACTGCATGACCTCGTGTGTGGGAGAGATAAGGTTGGAAAGATCTACTTGCTAGCATGTGGTTGTGGATGTTGTATTTCATATTTATGCCTTACGTGACGTTAATTTCGTGTGTGTACATTTTATCCTGTGCATATAGTTTTCGCATCACCCTATGCATAAATTTGAATCATGCATTACATATATTATTCTAACCTCTTTGGTCTTTTTAGCCATTGTATGCCATTTGTTGTACAACACGATCATTCATAGTATGTTATTCATACATCATTCTAACTCCTTGCTTTTCAGCCATTGTAGACCATTTGCTTGGGTGGTTTAGGGATCCCGATAGTTGTCTAAAGAGTGATCAGAGTTCAATTTGGCTGACAAAGATTTAGCATCCTTGCTGGAGCATCCAAAGATATTAGAAATGGCTGGCCCTTCACAACAGACTGAAGAGATTCGTGCCCTAATTGTCCAGGAGATGGATAAAGGGTTCGAAGAGCTTGAGAAAAGGATATTTCCCCTGGTTAAGGAAAGGATGGATGCCATGGCACTCGTTCTCCAAGGTCAACTTATGGTGACCACTACCCTTAACCAAATAGAGCCAACCACGGTTAAGAAGGCTCGTACGGCGACAGCTGCAGTACCTCCTTTTCCTTTCGAACCCAGAGTCAAGGCGCCCTTTATTTTGCTAGTCGAGCAAGGAAGAGACAAGAAGCCGGCTCTAGAGCACGACTGTATTCCTGTAAAGGAAGACATTTCAGCAGTGATGCAAGCTCTAAATAGTAAATCGTCGAGGGCAAAATATGATTTAAGGTTAGGCTCAGGTTCGCACTTAGGTGAAACATTGGAGGGATCTTTGATGCAATTACAAGAACAAGTAAGAAAGGCAGAAGGAATAGAGCCTTCACAGTCAATAGGCATCCCTAGGTCCTCAATCACGAAAAAAGGGCTAGCTGATCTTGAAGAAGAAATTATGAAGTCCAAGCTTGCGGCTACCCCAATGCCTCTCAATAAAACTATTACTGGGCCTGCAAAGTGTAAGAGTGGGTTGTTATGATAATAGCAGTGGAGCCCAGAGGACAGGAAAAACACCAACCGCGGAAGTGAATCAAAGGCATTTTTCTAATTTGGATAGATCCTTATATTGGGTCCTTAAGAGGATAATTAAGGAGGGGATGCTACAACCATTGCCGGCTAGGCCAGCTAGAAGCCAGGGGCAACCCAATCACAAGGGGGATAAGTATTGTGCCTTCCACCAACACACCGGGCATACCATAGATGATTGCAGGACCTTGAGACATGCCATTCAAGATCTGATTGATTTCAAACAGATCTCTGACCTAGAAGAGCGAAGGATAAAGAATAAGACAGATTAAGTCTCTAAGTGGGAAAGGGAGGATGGTTCCTAAGGACGATAAGGAACCATTGGCCAAAACATTTGTGCTAGTGGAAACAAGAGGAGGATTAGCTATTTAGAATGATCTTTTTATTTTTGAACTGTTTAATAATGACATTCTGGTTTCATTAATAAGATGAACGTTTTTGCTTACTTGTGTGATATCTCTTATGATTTCACTATGCATAATCATGATCATGACTCATTCATATTTGACATCGATCCAATTAATGTTACTCCATTTAATCTCAGAACTTTGGAAGACCTAAAGAAAATCTTGATAGCATCTAATGTAACTCTTGAAGAGAGATCAAAACTTGAGAGAAATTCAAGAAATTATGAAAAAGTCTTTGCTTAAACCTATGAAGACATGCTAAGAGTTGATCGCAGAATCGCTAAGCACACCATTCCAACATATCCTAATCATGGACTAGCCAAGCAAAAGCCCAGAAGACTTAGGCTAGAATGGGCAGAGACGGTTAAAGAAGGGATCGACAAGCAGAGATGAAGCCAAAATTTCTTGTCGAAGTTCAACACTTGATTTAGTTGGTCAGTATCATCCCAATAGTCAAGAAGAGCAAAAAAGTATGAGCTATCAGGATTTAAACAAAGCTTGCCCAAAAAAAAAACACACAAAAAAAACACAAAAAAATATATTGAAAAAAAAGGGAGGAGGAAGGAAAAGAATCAATACGTAGATCTCGCAAAAAAAAAAAAAAGAAAAAAAAAAAGAGAAACTGTTTGGGGGCAAGCTTTGTTTAAATCCCATTGATCTACACATGCCCGTACTTTGCCATTTTTTCTTGACTTTCGAAAAGGACCAAAATGATTCTATTGACTTACAATGCATATGGGTTGCTCGAGTTTGGGAATAGACAATATAGAGGAGGTGCACCCTATGGTCTCCAACAGACAGGGTTATCGAAAAGAATTCGATATGTCGATATGGTCTCCAACACCACGCAGGGTTCAAAGACGGAAGGACAATTTATAGATAAAGCTAGGGAGTTGCTCCAGAGGTATGACATTAAAGACCACAAGTCCTCCCTGTATTGCCCTCAAACCAATGGGGCAGAAAAGGCTGTTAACAAGGAGATATGGGTCAAGATGGTTCAAAACTACAAAGATCGGGCAGAGAAATGGCCCTTTTGCACTTTGAGGCTAGAGAACCACTATCAGAATCTCTACGAGAGTTACATGGGGCAGAAGCAGTGATGGCCAGTAGGAGTAGAGCTCAAATCTTTAAGGACAGTCATGGAAGCCCAGATTTAAGAAGTTGACAGGGCGTAGCAATGGCAACAGCAGTTAAACACATCAGATGAGGACATGTCATGGGATTACCGCCACAGTCAGATATATCAGAAAACACTCTGCTCGGTCATTTAAGAAGAAAGTTAGAAAGCATCCGATGGGAGAGAGAGATTCAGTCTTCAAGCAAATGAGTCCGAATGTTCCAGACGAATGAGGCAAATTCAGACTAGTATAGGAAGGCCTATTTGTTCTCCAGAGATTATTATCCAAGAGAGCAGCAACAGACAGCGATGAAGATGACTTCAAAGAATCGGTCAACATTGACAGACCCAAGAAGTTCCATGGCTAAAGACTAAAAATCAAAAGAAGAGAAAAAAAGCCCCGCGGGTCGAAAATCGAAAAAAGTCGACCTTGCTAAAAATGGGTGCCTCATTAGGGTGAAAACAAAAAAAAAGGCATCCTGGGAAAAAACTAGAGGCTTAAGAGAAAATGTCCAATCAAGAAAACCCGAGAGGGCTGATTAGAGATAGGAGTTTGATGCTTACAAGATATACTCCGAGATTAGATGTAGTTTTGCATTTTGAATCGATGTTAGATAATGATCATGTATAGAGAAATCATACTGAAATGTACACAATCTTTGCAAATACATGAGTTTATTATTTTCTAGTTCATTTATAAAAAGAGAAATATCGTTCATTGCTGAATGCATGAAATCTAAATGAGTACACTCTGCTCTTGCTCTATCCGTCTAGATGTTTAAGTCGATAGGTCCTAATATCGATTCCGGGACTAAGCACATACCTATTGAATGCATTAGTGGGAATAAAGGAACGATTGCTGAAAAATGGTATAATAGTCTTCACCGGCAGCTTGCCTAGAGGCTATGGTATCTGGAGGTAAAAGCCAAAGATAAGGTCCACCTTGGAAAGATAGGGATGCCTCACTACATCATTAATCCCTCTAAACTATCGAGCACAATGGGTAAGTAAGGTAAAAAGCAGCCCCATGAAGCCCTAAGGGACCTGCTCCTTATCTGCCACCTCACCCAATCTAGCGACACATTTAAAGGAATGCAGCCGATTCCTAGGGAGTAGATGTCTCAATGAATAACTGCCGATTACTCTAGAAGGGGGCTCTGATAGTAGCTTCGACTTTTCTTGTAGTCACACCCTCTTAAAAAAAAAGATAAAAGGCTGTTAGAATTGAAAACCGTAATTGGCTCTCTAAGCAAAAGTTATGCCAAAAGGCAGGGTAAAAACCTGAAAACAAACGGTCTGTCCTACAAAAAATGAATAAAAGCCGCTGGAGTGGGTTGGGTCCATTCCAAGCAAAAATTAGGCACATGGTTGTGTGAAAATCCCCAAAGGGATGCCTTTCCCGCTAAGAAAAGCTAGTGTGAAAATCCACAAGGGATGCACTACCTTTAAAACAATGACTTTTGAAGCCTGGAGTGATAAGGCAGCGTTACTCCAAATAACTTCCCTTTAGGTAGGTAGTGTATAATGCAGAACTTGATTCAGGGTCCTAGGGGCAAAATGCTCATTGATCCGGGGGCAAAGATGCGCACGGGTCAGTTCTCTTTGGAAAGATTATGAGTCAGGGTCCCTAAAGCCAAAATGACGCTTTTCTAGATCCTTGGGGGCATCAGACAATGTGAGCAGTCGAGCAGTATCCTCAACAAATCCCTTAACCACCTAGGATTTGGCCTATCCATTTTTGCATCTCACATGCAACTCACATGCATAAATCTTTTTGCATTCAATCCTTTACGCGTATAGTTATGTACACCTAATTTTGTACATTAATCCTTTGTTTGTGTTTCATGTATATAGCTTTATGCATACATTTCACACACATTATGCACACATAATCTTTTGTATGTACTTTTGTGCTAATAACTTTGCAGGAAAAGGCTGAACCGAGGGAGAGTTTCGGCAAGATGAAATCAAGATGAAGACACCGCAAGTTTAAATCATGCGGTAACTTATAAAGTCCTTTATCAAGGCATTCTCAAGTCCTTTTCTCAAGGCATTTCAAATCTCTTTCGAACATTTTCAGTCTTTTCGGAGCATTATCTTTAAGTCCTTTTTCACAGGCATTCTCAGTCTCTTCGGAGCATTATCTTTAAGTCCTTTTCCACAGGCGTTCTCAGCCTCTTCGGAGCACTATCTTCAAGTCCTTTTTTCCAAGGCATTCTCAGCCTCTTCGGAGCATTATCTTTAAGTCCTTTCTCACAGGCATTCTCAGTCTCTTCGGAGCATTATCTTTAAGTCCTTTTTTACAGGAGTTCTCAATCTCTTCGGAGCATTATCTTTAGGTCCTTTTCCACAGTCGTTCTCAGCCTCTTCGGAGCACCATCTTTAAGTCCTTTTTCACAAGCATTCTCAGCCTCTTCGGAGCACTATCTTTAAGTCCTTTTTCACAAGCATTCTCAGTCTCTTCGGAGCATTATCTCTAATTCCTTTTTCATAGGCGTTCTCAGCCTCTTCGGAGCATTATCTTTAAATCATTTTGCCAAGGCATTCTCAGTCTCTTCGGACCATTATCTTTAAGTCCTTTTTTCAAGGCATTCTTAGTCTCTTCGTAGCATTATCTTTAAGTCCTTTTTCCAAGGAATTCTTAGTCTTTTCGGAGCATTATCTTTATGTCCATTCTTCAAGGCATTCTCAGTCTCTTCGGAACAATATCTTTAAAATTTTTTCTAAGGCATTCTTAGTCTCTTAGGAGCATTATCTTTAAGTCCTTTTTTCAAGGCATTCTTAGTGTCTTCGGAGCATTATTTTTAAGTCCTTTTCTCAAGGCATTCTCAGTCTCTTCGGAACATTATCTTTAAAATCTTTTCTAAGGTATTCTCAGTCTCTTCGAAGCATTATCCTTCGGAATATTAAGTTTTTTTCCAAAATATTCCAAACCCTTTCAATCCAGGATGATATTCGCACGTCATAAGTTTGGAAATGACTTGGTGAAAATCCAAGAGGATGATATTCATATTCCGTCAACCGTTTTCCAAGGAACAACCAACGTCCTTCAGGGGGCACCTGTCTGATATCGACGCCAACAAGTATGTATTGCTATAGGTATGCATCTCTTCTATATAACCTGCACATTTGTTTTGCCTCCTTGTTGTAGGAAAAGAGGTTTAAGATCAGCCACCATGCAAGCCAAGATGAGGACAGCGGGGCACAGCGATAGAACAGATAGCAACAGGGTTGTGGTTAGAGAACACCACATCTCACAGATACCGTACAGGTCGAGATGAGGCCAGCGGGACAGATTAGCCACCATGCAAGCCGAGATGAGGACAGCGGGGCACAAGCGATGAAATATATCATAACAGGGTTGTGGTTGGAGAACACCGCATCTCACAGATACCTCACAGGTCGAGATGAGGCCAGCGAGACAAATCAGCCACCGTGCAAGCCGAGATGAGGACAGCGGGGCACATGCAATAGAATAGATCGCAACTGAGTTGTAGTTAGAGAACACTACTCCTCACACCGTGCAAGCCGAGATGAGACCAGCGGGACAAATCGTAATGGAGTTGCAGTTAGATAAAACTGCACCTCGCACCGTGCAAGCCGAGCGGAGGCCAGCGGGACAATGCGATAGGACAAGTTGCGAATGAGCCACAGTTGCATAACACTACAGCTCGATGGCAATAAGCCACAACCTTCCAAACGATAAAAGGGTAAAGGCTGCCACAGGTACGCATCTCTTTCCTTCTTCTCTGAATTTTGGCTCATCTAGGCACTAGTACACTAGTTTCCCCAAAATTGGGGGCAACTGTAGACACCGGGTCCTGAGACAGCCCAAATCAGAGTTACGCAATGATGATAAGATGCCTACTCACAGACAAAAAAAATTAAAAATGATGATTTCCTTGTCAAATTTGCATTTTAGAATGAAAAATAAAAAATAATAAAAAAAAATTGAAAATTAGATTTGAAAAATGGGGTTTAGAAATTGTAGTATTTTTAGTTAAATATAAATTTTTTTTTTAAAAATTATTTTCCTGAGTGTCGGCATGGCAGCGCGCAGGCACTGCACGGCGCCCCATGCGAATCGCAAGCTTGCGTCGCCCGCGCGGAACGACGCGTAGCGTGCATCCACGCGTTGCTCCGCACCCAGCACCCACGATCGACGCCCATTGCGCACGCCGATGGGCGTCGGTCGCCAATTTTTCGCCGAAAAATGCCAATTTCGCCCCAAAATCGTTTTTTTTTTTTCCGGATTTTCTCACCAAAATCTGAATTTTTATCCTTTTTTTAAGGTTTTATCATTATTTTTTCCATTTTTAAGATAAAGGTAAATAATATTTGAATTAGTTAAAGATTTTTCCTCAATTAATTATTTTTTTTTCTTGGTATAGAAAGAAAAAGATGGAAAGAGAAAAAAGGGGATTGATTTTTTAGGGTTTTTTCTCTTCTTCTTCTTCAAAAATCCTCTCTAGGTTTCTCTCTACATTTTTTTCTCCACAAAAAAATAAAAATTGAAAAGCTCAAAATGTTATGAATCCCAATTCTTCTTCTACTTTTTTTCAATGGAATTTCTTCTAAAACATTTTTTAGAAGGAGTTTTGTTGTTGAAAAATTAATTTTAAGACAAAATAAAGTGATTATTTGTTATTAAAATTCAATTTTCTTACTCTTTTTTTATTACATATTTTTTTCAATTATGTTTTTTAAAAAGATTTTGATATTGAGTTTTTTTATGAAAAATGGATTTTGGGAATAAAAAAAATTTGTTCTTAAAAACTAATTTTTCATTTGATTTTTCTAAAAAATAAGATATTTCATAAATAAATTTTTTTTGAGACAAACATAGTAATTGTTTGTTCTTGAAAACATTTTCATTTTTAATCAATAAAAATCATTCTTTAAACAAAGAGAATAATTCTTTGTTCCTGAGAATTTTTATTTTCTTTTATCATTTTTAATCAAAGTTTCTTTTTTGGAATAAAATTCTAATTTTTTTCAATTTTTAATTCTAATTTTGCAAAATAAACCAAGGAAAACAATCAAATTTTTTCCCTCATCGAATCCGAACTCTGAGGGGAAACATTATAGGCTCAATGTACTTTTTTATTTTCGCTTATTTATTTTTTGTTTATATTTAATTTATCAACATGTAAATTTTTTTTTATTTTTTGTATTTATTCAATTACAAATATATTTGTGTTATCTAATTTATTTAATCAATTTGTTTATTTATTCAACTATTTATTTCATTTTAATTACTTATTTTATTCAATTATTTTTATTTCTCCTACAAAATTTGTTCTTTTTTATTTATTTTATTTTTTTATCATTCTTTTTATTGTTATTGTTATTTATTCTATTGTTTGTGTATTTGATTTATTTTACATGTTTATATATTATCATTATCATGTTTATATTTTTATGTATTAATTCATTAAGATGCTTTATTCATTTCAATCACATCATTTATTTATTTTTATTCATAATGCATTTTTTTCATTTATTTTAATTTATTAACATTTTAATTCATTTATCATTCTTTTGATGTCACCTCATTTTATTTATTTTAATTTGTTGTTTATTATTTTATGCGTTTAATTGATCTTATTGAGTTAATTACTAAAATTATTTTATTTGTGTTTATTTTTATTTTAAAACTTATTTTCTTTGCTTGGGCATTTCCGCGAGCACACGGGGATATCCATGAGGCTCGTTTGGCATGGTCTTTTCCTTAATTTTTGGTTGTTTGTATTGTTTTCCTTATTCGGATTGTTCATTTATTTTACTATGTAATCTTTAATAAAATTATTTATGCACGTTTAAAAATAAAAGCAAAAAAATATTTATATTAATTAATTTGGTTTTTCTTCTAAATAAAAATGGGACCAAATTACCTAGTCTTTTTCATACCTGGTCGGTGCTCACCAAGTGTACTGAATCGACAAGTAATGTAGTGAGTATAATTAAGACCCGCGAATATCGAACCCAAGGGAATAGTGAATTAAAAATCAATTTGTTAAAATTATGCTAAAGAAAATCCCAAGTTGTTGTGTGAGTTTTTGGCTTTAAGAAATTAAATGATGAAATTACTAAATCGAGTGACTACCAATTAAACAAAAATTAGTAAAACTGTAATTAAATTAAATGAAAGCCTTGCCAAGGAATACCTAATCTCCCCAATAACACCATGCAATTACTCTCACTAAACAAACACATATGCCAATTCAGTGAACAACCTAGCCTATGCCCTAGCCTACCATTCTGGATTAAACTTCTCTAAATTATGCACCTATCATTCCGGATTCAGCACATAACTTAGCTTTAAACAGGTCTTAAATCCAAAACTTAGATAATCCTACCATTCTTGGATTAAGATAGATGTCTTAAATCCAACCTAGCCTACGCACTAGCCTACCATTCTGAACCTATTAAAATAGATGTCTACAGGTTAAACTGCCATTTCGGATTCATTAAACCAGCAGAAAACTAAAAGAAATAGAACAGAGCATATGGAAGTTGAATGGATCAAATACAATCAACAAATCGTCATACTGAATCAAACTAAATCTTGCATCAGAATCAATCACATACAGATAAGCTTAGAGAAGATAAAACTGAAGCATATGCAGAAATTAATCCAAATAGAGTGTTTACATGGTTATTGGGGATTCAAGGCATCCCTCAATAAGAAAAAGAACTACTCACTCATTATTGAAATAAAAACTGAATTAAATGAAGAGAAATTGATATTACCCATTTTAGATTTGAAAATAAAATTATCACCAAAATATGTTGATGTTCTTCAATCCAAATCCTCTATTACAACTCTAAATGTAAAGAGAGATATAGAATCTGAAGCTATTTATTGAAATCAATAAAAATTGAGTATAAAGATTGCTAAAAATGGAACCTTAAATCTAAGTTACAAAGAAATATGAATATAAAAGGTGCCAGGAAAGAACTCTCTTTAAAGAAACTTTCGCCCCTATTTATCAGTTAAGGTTACACAGCGGTATAAAAACCCATTACCGCCGTGTAGATCATGTTCATAACTGAAGGTAGAAGGTTACACAGCGGTATGTAAATACCTTATCGCCGTGTAACTACATACTGGAATGAAACTCTAGAAATTACTTGGATTACACGGCGGTATGAAACACCCTTACCACTGTGTAAACACCTACTTGACAGCAGCTGAATTCTTCTAGATTTACATGGGGGTAAGGTCATTTCTGCCCACCATGTAAAACTCCGTCAATCTCGAATAATCCTATTTACACGGCGGTATGAAACACCCTTACCGCCGTGTAAAATCATATGCACACAATTCCTGACTTTTTATGGTTACACGGCGGTATGTAACTCCTTTCCGCCTTGTAAAGTACCTAAAAATTGCCAAAAACAGAATAAAAGTTCAATTTAGTCCATTTTAAAGATTTAAGATTATTTTAAACAAAAACAACCTAAAATAATAAGTACTTAACTCAGAATCAACCTAAAAATTGACATAATTAAAGCATAGATTTGCACTTATTAATACCCAAATAAACCATCACCTTTAACACCCTTTTTTAAAGTATGCATGCGAGGACCAATGTCCTCATCCTTAATAAATAATCTGCTTTATGCATGATGTGTATTTTATTTACAATAGGGGTTGTATTCTGTCCCTAGTTTTGTTGTAATTTATTTTCATACGCTTCATTTTAGTTATACTTTTATTTATCGCTTTCCTTGAATGGCCAACCATGCGCTTTAATTAAATTGCACTGAATTGAATGAGAAATGGGATGAAACGCTAAATTCAAAACTCAGTTATGAACTTAACCAAGGTATGAATAAATGGAAAGTCCCGAACCTTCTCTGGTCTTTGGGCTCAATGAGGTGAGAGGGCCACCTCAATGTTCTCTTGGGGTGGGGCCTCTAAGACACCTCTTGTGTCCCAAAAAAGGCTCAACTTGCATAGCCCTAGGATCCACTAGGCGAGAGGGCCATCCTAATGTTCTATTAGGGTGGGGCCTCCAAGACACCACTGGCTTGCCCAAGTGCGAGGCGAGAGGGCTATCCTAATGTTCTATTAGGATGGGGCCTCCAAGACACCTCCGGCTTGCCCAAAATTGACATAGCAGCGTTATCTTAGGCTCACTGAGTCTAGACGATCTTTCCCAACGTTCTATTAGGTGGCGACTCCAAGAAACCTCCTTGTTGCTCAAAATGGATGCACTTGTAACTCCTTACAAGTTTTGATGAACCTCTTCCCCAATGCCCTAAAAGCGGGCGGTTCGGGGAGCCCCGGGGTTTGGCGCATGTTATAGACGGTTATGATTACAGCCTTCTACTGGCAAATCAACATTCAAATAAATCAAATTTTCTCCAGCACTACCCTTTATAATGTCTAATAACTCTATTGGGGAAATGGTAGTTGCAACAATGGACTCACATAAGGCCTTTACTAGCTTCTGCCTATGCGACGGGGATTGCCTCAATAAATCCCAAATTGATATCTGGGCCGGAGTGTTTTTCAGTTGTTTCATTACTGGGTCCTCCTCCGACTCCTTTTTCGCTTGTAATACCACTGGATCTTGCGGCTTTTCCACTTTTGGAACTAGCCTTTCGCTTCTAGGTCACAGCTCTAATTTCTTCCCTCTCATCTTCTGAACCCCACATGTCAGTAGGTTCTTCATTTTCGTCTTCATTTCCACTCTCACTAGTGGACCAAAAATCAATTGTTACCATGGGAATCCCTTTTTCACTTGCCTTCTCAGGGATGTGATAGTAATGTCTTAATCACCAAACAAGTCTTTTATAATGTACCACTCGGGCAGATTTGACCCGATCATAAAAATAGGCGGGGGCACATTGTTATAACCAAATTTCTTGTTGTTCCTCTATTCTGGATCAATTATTTGTTTAGAATCAATTAGATCCTAGATTGCATTTCTCAGCGTCTTGCAATTATTTTTAATATGTTTGGTGTACTGATGGTATGCACAGTATTCATCATCTTTATGCCTTGGCCGTCCTTTACTCATAGCTAGTCTGGGAGTTAAAAGTTGTAACTTCCCCTCATTCATCAGCCTTTTCAACACCCATGGGAGAGACCTTCCTAAGTTTGAAAAGTGTCTCTGACTGACTCCGGTGGCTGAGACCTCCGCTATTTTCCCTACCCTACTAACACTACTAGATCCTACTGATCTGCTAGCTCTATGGTTGCTATTGCTCCTTTTGGCATAAGCTTTGTTACTCACTTTCTTCGCTAAATATTCGCTCTCAACCTCTATAGCTATGTCCTTTAGAGACTCCCAGTCTTTCAACCCTTTTATTTTTAGCCCATTATTCAGATACGGGCTAGCATTTCTGATAAAAGCCTAAATTATCTGGAGTGTTTAGCTTTCTCTTTATCTCTATTATATGGTTCCTCCATCGGGTCAAGTACTCATGAAACGACTGCTCTGATTTTTACTGTAATAGTTTTAAGTCTTTCAGAGTTATTTCCATCCTCATACTACAGTTATACTACCTAAGGAATTTCTCTGTCAGCAAATTATAATCTTCTTTTATTCTCCTATCAAGCCTGTGATACCAGTCAACCGCAGGCCCCATTAAGCTTAGGCAGAAATATTATATTTTCTGCCTTTTTATCAAGGTTGTACCTTTCATTACCAGTGAGTACTATTTCACATGTGCTGTTACATCCGATGTGCCATCAAATTTTGGAACATCAGGCATTTTGATGTTCTGGGGAATTAAATCTTCGCCCTCTAACTTTAAATCTTCGAGATTCATTCCTTTCTCGACTGTTAGTATACGAGACATTGCCTCAAATTTCTCTTCCACCTTTTTGCACATTATCTCTTCCGTCTGAGGTGCCTTTCCTCTTACCACTACGGGTTCTTTATACCCATCTTCTATGAAATCACTTTCTAGTCTGTGGGCTCTGCCTTTTCTCTTGCTCGAAGGCATAGTGGCTCCGAGATCAACAAGTGGTAGACGTACCACCTTAGGAGGATCTTCCCTAACCATTTCCTGCTAATTTTTTCCTATAAGGGGGCAACTAGATTTGGTCCAATGGGTGGTGCCATTGCTGCGATCAAATTCCCCATCATAGTCATCATTTGATTTTTGAATTCTTCAAGTCTCTTACTTACTTCCTCGGTAATCATGGCGTGAGTTACATTAGATTCTTTTGGTGGGTTAGCCATATTGACTTCTATTAAAGATTCAAAAATGTAGGTCTCGATGCTATCTGAAAGCAACTCTGAGCCCCAATGTGCCACCCTTTTAGGAAATTCAAGGATTTTTTACCAGTCGACCATCGGGAGCCCTAGACCACCTAGATAGATCTATGATGGCTACAAAATATACCCTGTTAGAATGATGCATGAATGAAATATAACGCTTGGTCGTGCTTTATGCAACATCCACAACCACATGCAAGCAAGTAGATCCTTCCAACCTTGTTACTCCTACACAGGAGGTCATTTTATCTCTTTCCTAGGTGCGATTAGTCCATGGGTCATCATGGAACCCAATGAACACGTATAGTGCAAGCTGAAGACAGGCAGCATAAGCTCTCTTTATATAAAGCGCATACATATGGGTCTTGATTATCATGTATTTAAATAATCCAAATGAATCGAAATGGGCCTATCGGGGAATGAAAACCCTTAATTAGGTAACCACTCAATTTATGTGGGCCTATTCAATACATAATGATCAATATAGCAAGCACAATATTAAGGTTCATATCACCTAGGGGAAGTATTTAATTTTATTACAAGAACTTTAGTTAGGGCGATGAAATTTTAGGGCTACCCAAGCATGATCCCTGCCAACGGGTCAAACTTATCATGAGCATAGCGACCGATCGGGTCATTATTTGATATACCATGATGGTACATGGCTTGGGCTAGTGATTATCCTTAACACTTCCCCATATTGAGTGAACGTAAGGTCATGCTTCGGGAATGCACCAGGGTAAATAAGGGACCAATTAGCGTAGATCTAAGGCTCTAATAAAATGTTATGAAGTTCAAAAAAAGGGATGAAATTATAATTTAAAAATTCAATTATATATTTTAACTGAGCTACTTTCAAAGTAAAGTCTTCTAGATCCCCAGCGGAGTCGCCACTGTGACGTATGTCGGACCCCGAAGGCCCCAAAAACTCGCCTTTAGGGTATTTGAGAAAGGTTTGTACAACTTGTAAAGATTACAAGGGCATCCATTTTGGGAAACAAGAGCTATTTTGGAGTCGCCACTGTGACAAACGCCGAACTGAGCAAAGGCCCTCGCTTGAACCCGCTTTTAGGATTCGAGGGATTGGTTTGCATCTTTTTAATCGTGGGCGCCATGAGACATCTTGGATGCTTCCTTCCCAATAGAACATTAGAAAGGAACATTTAGCCCCATGGCACCTTTGGGCACGTTTGAGGTATTTTGGAGTCACCACCCAATTTACAAGAAATTGGGAAAGGTCTCTAACATCTTATTGGTCTAGACCAGAGATTGGTGTTCGGAACTTCACTCTTATTTATGCGTTGGTTAATTATAAGTGAGTTTTTAACTTCCTAAAATTATACCTCTTATCTCACACAAATTATGCATTTAAATAAAGGCACATCACAAGCATTCAAAAAGCAGTAAAGGAAAGCTATAAAGAAAAACGGTAAATAAAGCGATAAAGAAAAGCGAATAAACACGCAAGCACACAATTACCTCGAAGATATGGGCAGAATACAACCCCTGAATAGAAGAAGATAAAAAAAGGAAAATGGGATGGAATACAATCCCTAAATAAATAATATTTCCCCAAAATTAATTACAAGGGCCCAAAAGAAAATGAACATAAATTTAAAACAGTCAAACAAAATCATAAGATAAACATACATAAATCGGGGCATTCGTTTGTTTTAGGAATACTGGTTCATTGACGCTCGTTTGAAGGTTTAGGAACATTGGTCCCTTCGTGTTTATTTAAAGAGGGTTCGAAGAGTTGTTTTTATTTGTTGGGTGAAAATCGGGATGAGTGATCCCATTTTTGGAGAAAACTAACTCTTTATTTTATGGTGATATTTTTCATTGCTCGGCTAAAATGAGGGACATTGGTCCCAATTTTAGCAATGAAAACCCAATTTGATTGTGAAAATATTTTTGTTATTTTTTATCACACACGTGCATAAATGAAATAATTATTTACAAACAAACACAAAATACATAAAATGGGTCGAAAAGATCTCACCAAATCGACGCGGTCTCCTACACGTGGTGACCTATCTGGGAGGTCACTGAAATGCTCAAACAACGCGGCTCAAATTAAATCTCAAACAGAAAAGCAACATCAAAAATATTAGTGATGATGACATAAGCAATTAATAAAATAATAATAACATGAATAATATTAACAATAACAATGTAAATAATATTAACAGTTAATAAAATATAATAACAATATAAGAGTAACAAATAACAACTAAATGCAATGATAATAATAATAATAATAATAATAATAATAATAATAATAATAATAATAATAATAATAATAATAATAACAACAACATCAATAGTAAAACAATAATAATGAACATGAAATAATAGTGACAGAATAATAATAACAAATATAAACACAAAAATCCTAATAATAATAATAATAATAATAATAATCAAAATAATGTATAGCAAAGAAGGTGAACACAATGAAGGGAACAAAACCAAAAAATCAACTTAAAGTCATACAATATGTTAGAAACATTAACATCATTAAAATGCTGGAAAATAACTCATAAATATAGTAACAGTGGTAGAAAATAACAAGATCAACAATAATAAAATATATACAAAAATAAAGTAAAAATAGATCCAAAGTGTTTACCCTTAGAATTTATAGATCGAAAAATAGGATGCCTTGATCCGTCCTCCTTGTCGATTTTTATTGTGATAAGTATTTGAAGAAAATATGAAAATTTGTGTTTTGAAACAAGTTTAAATTAAGAAATTATTTTGGTGAAAATATTTCCTGGTAAAAAGTAGAGCAAAGGAGATTAATCTTCAAAGCTCAAAACCATCCGGGAACTAAAAAGAAAAATTCTTGAAGAAAAAAGAGGAAGAAAGAATTAAAAACTTTTGAATTTCCCTTGATTTTTGCCTTAAGGAAATCCACGGCTGCTCCTCTTTCTTTTGAGAGAAAAACTAAGTTCTTTTTTTTTTAATAAAATTGCAACCCCCTCTCAAATGAAGGTAAAATTCCTTTTAATTCCCGTCTTGTCCCAAAATGGAAAATGGACAAGCCTCCTTTCATTTTTCATTAACCAAGAATTGCACAAAAACGTGAAACAACAGGAAAAATCAGACTGGAAAAAAAAACATAAAAAAATCAGAAAATGCAGCTGTGACGCGTGCCAGATCCCGTGCGCCGCCCTTTCGGACCGCCCGCACGTGGGCGATCGGGGCATTTGCGGGTCCGTTGACAGCTTGCGATAAATCGCAAGTGCGTCTATATTGGGCAACAAGGAGGTTTCATGGAGTCACCACCCAATAGAACATTGGGAAAGTTACTCTCGCCTCGGAGAGCCTAAGACTGCGCTTGGTATCCATTTTGGGCTAGCCAAGGGGTCATGGAAGGTGAACTT
Source organism: Excoecaria cochinchinensis (assembly GCA_947683425.1). Lineage (NCBI taxonomy): Eukaryota > Viridiplantae > Streptophyta > Magnoliopsida > Malpighiales > Euphorbiaceae > Excoecaria > Excoecaria cochinchinensis. Next base: position 1,842,480 of record CANTUQ010000158.1, read on the forward strand.
CTCACCCTAAAGAGCCTAGGATTAGCGCTAAAGCCTTGTGACTCAAGAAGTATTTTGGAGGATAACCTCTAACCTCTCGAGCCCAAAGACCAGAGCTAGGTCCGGGATTTCTCATCTATTTCTACCTTAATTATTTTATGATCAAATTTTAATATCATTAATTCACTCTCTCTCCACACTATGCAATTGATTAAAAGGCGCACTTATTCACATCTTGAAAACAATAAATGATCAAATAGATAGTGAAAGCAATAGATTACAATAATACAAGGAGCGAAATACAACTCCCTTTCGTAAATATGCGGATCATGCATAAATCGGGGCATTGCTTATTTTGAGGACTTTGGTCCTCACATGCATCGTTATTAAAATTGGGGATTCTTATTTGTGATGATCTTTATTGGATAAAAATAGGGCATTGGACCCTGGCTTTTGTGTAAACCTCATTTTATTGAATATAAAACGTTGAGTCATTTTTGTACATCAACGGAATATGAAAGGAGTACATCCGTATACATAAAATAATCAATAAATAACAAAAAGAAGAAAATAGCCAAGAGGGTTAGGGAACTAAACCAGACGAGATCCTCCGAACATGGCAGACAGCCGCTCAAGCTCGGGATTATCCAAGAGAATCAATATACACTCATAGAAAGTTAAGAGATGTTAATATACATAAAATTAACATATAAGAAGTCAAAAAGACTTGGAAGAGATGAAAAACGATTTAAAAAGATGGAGACAAAACCCACCGACGGCCTTCCTTAGCTGACCGACGGGCGTCGGTTAAGGTAACCGAGATGTCCGTTTGTCACTCAAGGAGGGGCGTCTGTAGGTTGGTGACCGACGGGCATCGGTGATAAAGATGACCCGTCGGTCACCACTGTCTCCGAAAAACAGAATGGAGAAAAAACCCTTTCGAAAGTCAAAAAGTGGGTTCTATCCTAAAAGGAGATAAGAGAGTCAAAATAAAAGAAAATAATGACAGATATTCAAAAAAACCACAAAATAAGAAATAAATATGAGATAATATGGAGAAGGAATCTGGAATATTTACCCTCAGATAATCGCTTTGGGTGAGATTCTTATGTTGATTAGAGCCCCGCGCGTTCTACGAGAAGCGAAAGATGAAGGATCAAAGAAAGAAAATGAGCTATTTCTTCTTCAACCCCTCAAAAGATCGATTTTGGAGTCAAATCTCAAGAAAACTAATTAGTTTTTAGTTCCTTTTGATTGATTTGATCCTTGATTCAATAGATTTCCTTAGTAAATGTGTTTTGTTGGAAGAGAGAGAAAATTTGCTTGAAATTGGGCAGAGTTTCCTCCTTTGAAAATTTTTCCAACCCTTTTTAAGTGAAAATCCGGAGCTTTTATAGCCAGACACGACCGACGGGCGTCGGTGTATAGGGGCGGGCGTCGGAAGAATCCTTCTGACACAAGGATTCGTCCGACGGCCCTGCCACATCCACCGACGGGCGTCGGAGCGGTTGCGTGCTCTGGGAAACCAGGAGGCGTTCTGACAGGGGCGGTGACTTTCCGACGGGCGTCGGAAAATACCACAAGCCGTCGGTGACTCGAAGCAACGGGCTGGCCGTCTATGGAGGACAAAAAGCTTTTTGACTCGAAAAAACCTCTGTTTTCTCCCCCTCTACCCTGGAATGGTAAAAAACCTCATTTCTCATGGAACGTGGGACTAAAACCTCCAAATCCAGCCCTTTTATACAGGCTCGGACACTGATTTCATCATAGGGTAACCTCTGATCAGGACCGCTCCGGGACACGGTGCTTACAGTTGCCCCCAGTTTTGGAGCAACTAGTGTACAAGCGCCTAAATACGCCAAAACTCAGAGAAGGTCAGAAAGGAAGCGTACTTGTGACGGCTTTTCACCCTCCGTGCCATTTGCCAGTTAGACCTCATCTTGATCTATTCGGCGATGCGAAGATACTTCCATCGGTCTTATCTCGACCTGTAAGTACCTGGCGGGATGCAGCATGCTTTGGCTACAACCCCGATTTGATGTGCGATATGCTCTGACCGTAGCTTCGATCTGGTGAGATGCAGCATGCTCTGGCTATAATCTCGATTTGAAGTGCGATATGCTCTGACCGCAGCTTCGATCTGGTGAGATGCAGTATGCTCTGGCTACAATCTCGATTTGAAGTGCGATATGCTCTGACCGCAGCTTCGATCTGGTGAGATGCAGCATGCTCTGGCTACAATCTCGATTTGAAGTGCGATATGCTCTGACCGCAGCTTCGATCTGGTGAGATGCAGCATGCTTTGACTACAATCTTGATTTGAAGTGCGATATGCTCTGACCGCAGCTTCGATCTGGTGAGATGCAGCATGCTCTGGCTACAGTCTCGATCTAGTGAGATGAGGAAACCCCGCCGGGTTCCTTGTTCCAAAAGAGATCTTTTTAATCGATGTCTATGTTCAGATCGGTATTTCTCTGTACCTGTGTGATAAAAGATTTTGTTAGTTCATGTTTGAGCGGTTATCTTTTAACCTGTCTATTGATGGCGTGATCTTGCTTTATTTGCTATGCCATGTTTCATTTTTCATTTTTCATTCTTTTTTCATTTTTTTTATTGAGCTGTTATTGATCATTTTTGTTTTTGTTATATTGTCATTTTTATTGACATATAAGTAAATATGAAAACATACACTTTCTGTGATGTGATTAAACAATTAACAATCGAATGATCATGCAATAATGAAGCAAAAGTTTTCACTAGAAACGTCATTTTTGTACAGTGCATATACAAAATATAAATGTACAAAAGATACAAAAATAACTCCCTGAAGATCAGAGAGGTGTGTAGTCGGAGGGCTCATCGGGATCCTCATCATCCGATATATGCACGGTCCCTGGTGGAGGTGGAGGTGGAGCTGGCTGAGCCGTGGAGGGTCCTGCCTCGTGATCATGGGCCCGCCTGAATCGGATCTGAGCGTAGCCATCCAAGAAGGGCTGGGTACAGGTGCTCATAAACCCTAAGGTCTCAGAAACCTTGTCTCCTAACTTCTTGAAGGCTTGGCTCAACTGAATGGTCTGCTCGTTGGCGGCCTTTCTCCTCTGCTCCAGGCTCTGCTCCGTCTGCTCTCTAAACTCCCTCATGGTCTGAGAAAGAGGTGGGAGAATCCCCTTTATCGCCTGGACGCGGGATCTCAGAGAGTCAAGTGACTCATCAATCATCTGTAGGGTGATATCAACCCTCTGAGACGCCTGGTCCTGTGACGTCCTCACATCATGAGCGAGCTGCTACCTCAACTCCCTCTGGCCCTGAACAATCTGCTCGATCAGCCTCAACTGCTCACCCCTGAAGGCCCCTAAGGTCCGAGCCTGCTCATCCCTGAAAACATCCAAGGCCTGAGCCTGCTCCCGAGTCGTATGCTCAATGTAGCCGGCCTGCTCTCGGGCTAAGCGCTCCACCGACTGGGACTGCTCCTGAATGGCAACCTGTGTAACACCCCAACTCATACGTAGGCGAACCCATCCGCAAGGAAGTAGGAAGCCGTACGAGTAGGTGTGTTACCGAACAGAAACGATACGAAGCGTATATAATTGTGAAAGAATTAAAACTTTTAAAGAGCAAAAATCTGAACATACATATTCATAACCGCGCATATTTTAAACGAAAACATACACATCTACAATTTTACAATCATACAATAGGAGTCTGAAATATTACATCGTTCTCTTTACATATTATTACTTATACATATTACACTGATATACCAAAATTCTACATTACAAAAGCTGAACAAGATACAAAACTTCTAGCTCCTATGTGGCTGACTCTGCAGATGCGTGACCCGAACAAAAGCAAACCTGCCACCTGCACAGGAAAAAGAACCCGTGCTAAGCGATAACGCTTAGTGGGGAAAACAAACATAATAATATGGACGGCCATTCACAATGGTCGTCGAGGCATAACACATGCAAATCTCATACACACATAGTTCTTACCGAGAAATATATATATGTTTACATATAATAGCTGTGCATTCAATTGTTTCTTGTCATATTCATATCCTTATGTGCGACACAAACCAAGTCAACATCATCATACAAAATGTAAGTATATTCATGCATAACTACATATAACTTCACATGCAAGACCTACCTATACATTACAGGTCAGCATTAATACACCTATATGCCAATACTTGTATCGTTATACTAGTACAGGTCCTCATTTGCATACATTTACAGAACACGTTGGAGAATCAAGCTTTTGAAAGTACATCATGCATAGATACATAATCACAATACCATCACACTTCCGTTGCGCAACATTAATCCTTAACATAAGTAACAATACGATATTGCATTCCAATCACGGTGTTCCAGAGAGCCAATAAATCTGCACTTATTAGTTCACATATCTATAATCATAATTGATCAGAATCGCATACTTATAAACATGATATAACAAATCATACACCTGCTGACTCACAATAGTGGATAACGAGTACTGAATGGTACCTTACGGGTACGAATCGAACACATAATATAATGTACCATACAGGTACAAGTCGGAAGGCAACATTTCATTGAACAGGACCTTAAACAAGATCCATACACATACACATTATAGGGGTTCACGAGGAACCATTCGGGGACCTGATCAGGGTCCAAATCGTTCAAAGGGGCGCTGCAGCTACACATACGTAGACTCTATTAGGCATGCCTAACTATCCACTAGACTGACTCTCGCAGGTCATGCATCATACAAATCATATCTCACATCACATAATTTATATCATTATACATAATCAGCCATAGGTGAGACATATGAATGAAATCATAAAGTCAGTAATGCATCATACAACTTACACTTAAGCATATCATAATAATCTTAGAGAAAGATCATAAGTATAGATATGCATAGTACATCCAATTATATTAAAATACTTCACAAAATAGTCCAATTATAAACCTAAAAGTGCCACAAGTTCGGAATTCAAACATTAAAATCACCAAAGAAAACTCATTTAACACAACACATCTGTCGCGCTCGCGACAGAGACCATAGTCTCTTCGTTGTGCACTCGCGACGGACTTCGCGATCGCAGGAAGGAGAGAAGGGCCCGGCTCTGTCGCGCTCGCGATGTTGTCGCGATCGCGACAGAGGATAAGTATTGCTATCGCGGGGTCGCGACAAGTCGCGTGCTCGCGATAGGACAGGCCAACAATGTGCTCTGTCGCGATCGCGACAGAGAGCAGACAAGCTATTGCTATCGCGGGCTCGCGACTGCGTCGCGTGCTCGCGATGGCACAACATCCGAATCATCGGTCTCTGTCGCGCTCGCGACAATGTCGCGATCGCGACAGAGTCATGATTCCGAAAATCTGCAGAATTTTGCAAGATCTTTCCTTCCTCAAACTCATCCACAACCATACAAAACACATCCCAAGGTCTCTTACCTCATCTCCAGCAAGTTACACATCATTAACAACATAAATCCAACATTCGTATAAAAATTTCAATAAAACATGCTACCAACAATATTCATTTACACAATCTATATTAACAGTATTATTCATCAATTGCACCCACGTTAATTGCATTCATGCTTAGGTTACTCATGTTATCAAAACATATTAATCCTCATCCTTCACCAAGATGTATCTACTATTATATACTAGCTAATCATCAATTTTAAGCATACTCCTAAATTTTCCCGACGATAATTACTTATATAGCCATTTAATTACCCTAAACATGCATAATAACTGATGGGAAAGATATGGGATTGATCCGGGTCAACCCTAGACTCAAAAATAGAGAAGAAAAGGCTCAAAACATACTTTTCTGTCGCGAGGTCGCGACCCTTGTCGCGCTCGCGGCAGAGGCTCGCTTCAGCTCCCCTAACAAACTGCTTTTTACTACAACCTAATGTCGTGAAAACCGACCTCTATACCTCATTTTTAGGAAAATTTGTATTCTTAACAAATGTTCTCCTACGTCTTAGCTTTCAAATGAAACAAGTTTCACATCAATTGGATGTCTACAACTCCAGATATACACTCCACAACCCATACTGGTCAAACAACCCGACACAACAGGGACACTACCTTTGTAATCAATTTTTCGATGTCTTAGAGCGAGAATTTGTCCAAGGCTATTTCTGAGACATTTAAAGTAATGGTATTCATGGTTCTAATGGTTCAAGAATCGAATGATTTGGAGTTCTAAAACTCCCAAAACAGTGTAATAACCGAAGAAAGGTCCAGTGAATTCTAATCCAGTTTTTCACCCAAAAACCTATTCACATGCACCAATAAGTCATTTGAGCCAACACTCACTACCATCATCACAAATCATCACAACACACTCAAGAAGATTATATCATACATGAATATATAAGAATTCATAAACAGATAAAAGAAAGTTCCCAAACCTGGAAATCAAGCTCAACCAATCTGCTCTTCACTCTTTTACCTTCTCTTTTCCTTTCTTCTTTTTCTCAACACCAATTCCTTGCACAACAAACCCAGAAAATTATTCTTAATCCATATCCTAGATCCCACATCAAAAGTAAATCTAGAAGGAAAATAAGATCAAAGCATAAATAACTAAACACTAACCACTTACCTCTTCAATCTTACTTCTTAAGCCCCACCAAATCACTTCTAATTCCCTCAAAACCAAGAGATTGAACAAAGAAAGGGAAAAAGGAAAAGAAAATGGAGAATATGGAGGATGAGAGGACCAAAAACGGGAACTCCTTTTTTCCTTACACTTAGTCTCACTTTAACACTAAATGCATACCTACCAAAGCCACTTGTCCACTTACTATAGGCCCACATGTCAATATTACAAGCCCACTTTGACTTACTCACACATGCACCATACACCAAACACACTTAAACAATTCTTGAATAAATATCTTCAATACACCAAACACCACTCACACCATAGCATTTCTTAACCCACTTACATCCTACTTCCATACACTTCAAGCACACTCTAACAATTCCCTATAAACCACTTGTCATCATCCTACAAACCCAAGTGTCACAATCTTATCCAATCACTTCCTAAATACCATACACATGTTCCACTAGATGATTTCTCACTTAACATCTTATTAATTATTTTCTTTGCACTTTAGTCCTAATTAACCAAACTTTCTCAAGCACAATTTACCAAAATACCCTTCACTTAACTGACTTAGCTTTCCGATTCCGACTAGGCCCGATTTGGGGTGTTACAGCCTGCTGGCGATCGAACCTCTCGTGAATGGCCCTGTCTCTCTCATCCTGCCGCCGCTCTAAGGCTGTAAACATGGATGTGAGGAGCTGAGAGAAGTCAGGCGGTGCAGGCTACTGCGGTGCTGGCTCTAGCGGTGGTGCCGAGGAGGTGGATGCCCCTGGGTCACCTCGGGAGTACGGATGGTATCTCTCGGAGGGCCCATGGACAGACCTCTGTACCCTGTTGCTCGGTGATGGGACTGGAGTCGGTGCTCTGGAAGCCGGTGAAGCGGCGAAGAGGTCGTCCATCGTGATCTCGAAGTCGAAGTCCGAGGGGGTCCTAGGCTGCTCCTGCTGCTGTGGTGGTGGCACAGTCTGTGGCTGAGGAGGCTGATGCTCTGGCTGAGGCTCGAGTTGTAGCTAAGGCTCGGGCTGTGGAGGCTGCTCCTCCGGGTGGTCTGGATCTGCACCCAAGGGTGGAAGCGAGAACAGCTGCCGGGTCTCATGAATTGTCAACACCCTCTAGGCCTCTGCCTGGCCTAAAATCTGGGAGATCATCCCCATCTGTACTGCCGCCGCGGTGTCTACATGGATCCCCTCTGGCAAGGGTCCTCTCAACCTCTCAGGGTTAACCCCCAACCTCAAAAGTAACCGGGTGATAACCCCTCCTACTATCACCACCGGCGTCAACCCTCTGCCGACTCTGGTCAAGTTGGCCAAGATCTCGTAGCTGATGTTGAGACGCTGGCCTGCCACCATAGCCCAGAGGCTCCAGATCTCGGCCGCGTTAAGCGACCCTAGATTACCAGCTCGACCGAGGTACGAACTGGAAAGCACTCTGTGCAAATACCGGAGTGCCTGAGACACCAGTACGGTGCTCTTCGCTGTATCGTGATTGTACAGCACTCCCAGTATGGCAATGGCCGCCCAATGGGCGCGTCTCACCGCTCGCCGTGGGATCTCGATACCCTCCTCTGTAGGGAGCCCCATGGCCTGTGCAAATCTCTGCCTGGTGATACTGAAGTGGTCGCTATCAAACCAAAACTGAACCACCCCCGGGTCGGTATCTGCACTCTAAAAACCGGCGTAGCGAATAGTGGCCAGGACCTGGCGAGTAGCCTCTGGAAAAGTCTAAATGGAGGGCTCAAGGAACTCTGTCCACCCAGCACCCTCGGCAAGTAGATCCAACTCTGGGGCCAACCCTAGGGCCTCTAGAAATGGGCGGGACACAAAACGACTGGCCCGAAACTCTACCTGAGCCAACGCTCTATACCTCTGAGCCGACTCATCATCCATCCAATCCGGAGCTACAAGCTCGGGCTGGGCCTGCGGTGCTCTACGTCTAGGAGGCATCCTGCAAAAGGGAAGAGATTAAATATCGGAAATTTGGCAAAACAAATATTTTTGAACTTATTTCCAAGGTGAAGGCCGATTTAGGCCTCACCGGGACAATAGCGGCCCAAAACAAGATAGAGAATTGATAAAAAAACGAAAAGAGCAAACATCCTATCTAAGGAAGTAGCCTAATGTGCCTCGCACGCATCATGGCAAAAGCAACATGCAATCAGCATGGAAATAATTAAAGTGAATAAGAATGGGCTTTCCAAGTCCCAGGGCGTGCATCATACACAAAAATACTCAATGTTTTGAATAAATAATAAAAATTTGGGCAGCACCCCGGCAGGGGGTCAATTTCACTCATTGTCATCAACTTATCACTTATCGCGCAAAAGTAACTGATTTTTTTTTTCTTACTTAAATGTCACTGAACTTTTAACATTATTGCACAAAAGTCATGTTGACCGGAATCCGGCGACGACCCTTGCCGGATTGATGACTTTTTTGCAAAAATTTTAAAAGTTCAGTAACATTTAAGTTGAAAAAAAAGGTTAATTACTTTTGCGAGATAAATGATAAGTCTAGTGACCGTTAGTGAAATTAATTTAAATGTAACATTTGTTGAACTTATCAATCCGGCAAGAGTCGTCGCCGGATTCCGGTCAACATGACTTTTGTGCAATAATGTTAAAAGTTCAGTGACATTTAAGTAAGAAAAAAAAAAGTCGGTTACTTTTGCGCGATAAGTGATAAGTTGAGTGACCATGGGTGAAATCAACCCCCCCGGCAGGGGTATGCCCCACCTCCTGCATGAAAAGGCAAAAGCATAGGCCTCAGGCCTCAACAATAATATACGCATGTAAATGGGACGCACCCCGACAAGAGTGTGCCCCCAACAACACAAAATAATGGCCTCAGGCCGCAAAAGCAACATATGCACAGAATGGTGCGCTAAAAAAAGTGTAGTTCTAAAGCGCCAAAATTATAGAAAAATTCTATTTCTATGTGATCATGCAAAAGTTCGAATTTAAAAGAAAAATGGGCAGCATTCCTCATAATTTCTTAAGGCATCTAAAACATTCTACTCACTCCTATAGTTTAAAAGGAGAAGAAATGAAGAAATAAATTGAATAAAATCCAAAAGAAGTGGTTATTTACTTACTTGGAATCGCGAGGAGTGTAGAAACTGATGAAAATATAAATATCCGAGCGCCCGGTGAGTATAGAACGCGAAAATATGAAGAAATCGCGAAGAAAAATGAAGAATGCTTGAAAAAACACTAAAAAAACGCTAAAACAAGGTTTGGGAGAGGAAGAAGAAAGGGACAGCAGCATTTGCACCGTCTGTCACTCGCCCTTATATAGAATTTCGTGACCGACGGGCAGGGTATCTGTACAAGCGACCGACGGGCTGGCCGTCTGTCGCGCAATAAATGCGAGTTAATGCGCGTGATGAATGCAATGCTGACGTATGCATCTGCTAGGTGGATTTCCTTCAGACGGGCAGGCCGTCTCTCTGGAGAGACGGGTAGGCCGTCGGTGACGCTTTCCTATAAAAACTTACAAAATTTTGCTCCTCTTATGTCTCTTCATTTTCCAACATCTTGAGCCTTTCATCTTTCCCAAAATGTCTTCTCCTCTAGCCCAAAAGGATGCACCGTATCTTAGATGACAAACACACTTGGGAGGAAGGCGCCCTTTCCTCTCTGTCTGGGCTGAAATACCTGTGCCGGGTGAAAGTTGACCAGAACCTCCTTCTGGCGGCGACCCACTTCTGGAACCCCCGGTTTCACGTCTTCCGGTTCACCTACCAGGAACCGTGCCCTCTGCCTGAAGAACTAGCTGCCATTCTCGGAGCCTGGTTTCCTCCCAGCGCTCTGCCCTGCGTCCCCCGCTGCGGCCTATCCCAGATCTGGGACATAGCTATGGCGCTCAGCATACCTTCCTCCAAGGCTGTCCGGCTGGTTTCTCCGGGCTCTCTCTTTGCTCTGGGGCCACTGATCGAGGCTCTGGATCAGTTCACTGATATCCCCACCTACCGGGTAAGCATCACATTCTTGTATTGCATGGTAAACTTCCTCACTGTTATTCCAGGGGGTTTGACAGGTGATCCTCGCCTGTTCGGAGTCCTGAGCGACTTTCACTCGGGGTTATCACCCTTGCCACTCGTCTTGGCTGAAACCATTCTAGGCTTGGACGCGGTGAGCTCTGGATCCACCACAACCTTTTCCGGCAGTCCCTTATTGCTCCAGGTACGTCATTATTTTAAAGGTAGTGCGTCCCTTATGGATTTTCACACTAGCTTTTCTTAGCGGGAGGTGCGTCCTTTCGGATTTTCACATAACCCTGTGCCTTATTTTTGCCTGAAGTAAACCCTACTTACTCCAGCGGCTTTTTCTCTTTTTCTTTTTATTCTCTTCTTTCTCTTTCTTTTTTTTTCTTCCTTCTTTTTTTTCCTCTTTTTTTTTTTTCCTTTTTTTCTTTTTTTTCTTTTTTTTTTTCAGATCTGGCTGCAAGAAAAACTGAAGATGCTGTCTGAACCACCCCCTCGCGTTACTCCACAGTACTCGCCAAGCCACTTTCTGCCGCGTCGACGACTTCATGGGTGTGCCACTACTAGTGAAGGCATTACCAGATTTGGCGAGCTATCAGATGACGACATCAGTTTTACGTCTGCATGGCTCCCACTATCTCATGTGGTCATTGATGGGCCATCGGGGTGTGTTCCCCTCTGTGGGCTCCATCGGGCTACCTTCTGCATCACCTCCCAATGTACACGCCAGCTTGGGATGACCCAAGATGTAGTGAGGGTTCCCCTGTCCTTCCGAGGAGGAGCACTCTCGGCTGCGTTTGCCTCTCTGTATCATGAGCTGTGGGGCAGACTACCCGTGAAGACTGTTATCCCGAGATTTGGCGATAATTCTGTGTCTTCGACTAGCGAGTACAAGAAGTGGATCCTTAGTCCAGCGTCTGATAACAGGACTCGAGGGCTCAAGCATCTGGTTGGCGAGAGCAGCAGCAGGACCTAGTTTGTCTTTCATATGTACTTCTTTTGGTGCTACATTTCTTTTTAATGCAGAACTAGAAAATGACAAAAATGAGAAGAATAATATTCATTTTATTTCCCAAATTCGTGTACATTTTCATACAGTTTCAACATACATGATCAGTTTTGACATTTATTCAGCCGCTTACGCGCCGTTTAATAGATGAAACCGAATTTTAACAGCATCAGCTCCTGTTACCGATCGGCCCTCTCGGGTTTTCACGATCGGACATTTTCTCTCAAGCCTCTAATTTTTGCACAGGATGCCGTTTTTCTGTTTTCACCCTGTCAAGACGCCCAATTTTAGCACAGCCGCCTTTTTTCGGTTTTTGACTTGCAGGGCATTTTATTCTCTTCTTTTTATTTTGGTCTGTAGCCGTGGAACCTTTTGAGTCTGTCAACATTGATCGGCTCTTTGAATTCGTTCCCGTCACTATCTGACAAGATCGCAGCTCCTTTGGACAGCAGTTTCTTAAGGATATACGGCCCTTCCCAGGTCGGTCTGAACTTCCCTCTGATGTCTGGTATACCTGGCCTCATCTGCTTGAACACCAAGTCCCCTTCTTTCAGCGGATGCTTTCTCACCTTCTTTCCGAAAGTTCTTGCCAATCTCTTTTGGTAAATCTGATTATGATAATAAGCTTTCAGCCTACTCTCATCCAGTAAATTCAAGTGCTGCAGCCTCTGCTGTGCCCATTCGGCCTCTGGAATTTGGGCTTCCATGACCACTCGCAATGATTTGAGCTCTATCTCAACTGGCAATACTGCTTCTATTCCGTATACCAGGGAAAATGGAGTAGCGCCTATAGACGTCCTTACCATCGTTCTATATCCCCACAGGGCGAAGGGTAACTTTTCAGCCCAGTCTTTGTAGGTTTGGACCATTTTGGACAGGATCTTCTTCATATTCTTATTTGCGGCCTCTACTGCCCTATTCGCTTGCGGTCGGTAGGGAGAGGATATATTATGCTCGATACCATACTTCTCCAGGAGCTTTCTGGTTTCTCCCATGAACTGCACCCCATTGTCGGACACTATGTGATGAGGAAGACCATATCTACAGATCAGATTCCTCTCTATGAACTTTGCCATATCCCTCGCGTCAATCTTCTTGAAGGATTCCGCCTCTACCCATTTGGTAAAATAGTCAATTGCAACTATGATGTATCGGTGCCCATTGGACGCCGTAGGGCGAATCTCTCCGATGATATCTATCCCCCAAGCAGCGAAAGGCCAAGGCGATGTCAGGTTATGTAGCTCTGATACTGGCAGGTGTCTCAAGTCTGCGTACTGTTGGCACAACTGGCATTGTTTGACATATTTCGAGCAGTCATTGTCTATCGTAAGCCAATAAAAGCCTTGTCTCATGATTTTCTTAGCCAAGGTCAAACCGTTCATGTGGGCCCCGCAGACACCTGCATGGGTTTCCTCCATCACCTTGCGGGCTTCCTTTTCATTCAAGCACTTGAGCTGAATCCCGTCCGACTGCCTTTTGTACAACACCCCTTCTAAGGACATGAACTGAGTAGATAGCTTACGGATCATCCTCTGGTCTTTTTCAGTGGCTTCTTCTGGAAATTTGTTGTTTTCCAAGTAGTTCATGATGTCGAAGTACCATGGTTTCCCATCTGACATTTCCACTTCCATTACAGGCTTGATCTCAAAGCTGGGCTTCTCAGAACTTGAAATCAGTACTGGTTTCATAGCTACTCCCTCAGGATTATCCCACATCGACACCAAGGTTGCCAACGCATCAGCTAGACGATTCTCATCTCTGGGCACGAAGTGGAAAGTGCAAGTCTCAAACTGCCCACATATCCCTCTCAAATACTCAACATAGGGCATCAGCCATTCTTCTTTTACGGCCCACTCACCTCAGATCTGGTTGATCACCAAGGATGAGTCACCAAAGACTTCTATGTTCCTTGCCCCCAATGCAGCTAAAGCTTCTACTCCGAAGGTGCATGCTTCGTATTCGGCTTCATTGTTGGTTGCTTTGTATCTCAGCTTCTTAGCAAGGGGAAGTTTCTCATTATCCGGGGTTGTCAAGATGATTCCAACTCCGGCTCCCCTGTTATTTACTACCCCGTCGAAGTGCAACTGCCATCCCTGAACAGAAATCGCGACTATGCTTTCATCAGGAAAGGTAAACTCGGGGGTGTCTCCTTGAATGGGATGTTCAGTAAGAAATTCGACTACGGCTCGCCCCTTAATAGTCTTACGAGTGATGTATTGTACATCAAACTCCTGTAGCAAGAGCAGCCACCTCTCCATCTTTCCAAGCAAAGACGGTGCTTCCTGCAAATATCTTAACGGATTCTGCTTGGCCACTGCTTGAACCTTATACGAGTGGAAGTAATGCCTCAGTTTCTTTGATGCCCAAATTACTGCGAGGCAGATCTTCTCTACTTCAGCATATTTTATCTCATAGACCAAGAACTTCTTGCTGAGGTAATAAATTGCAAAGTCCACCCCAAATTCATCCTCTTGAGCCATCAAGGCGCCCACAGAACTGCCTTCTACTACTAAATACAGGATAAGCGGCTTAATCGGCTGCGGCGGCCTTAGAACTGGCGAATTCAACAGGTATTCCCTGATGCTGTCAAAAGCTTTATGGCAATCCTTATTCCAGACCACAGGCTGATTCTTTCCAAGCAGCTTAAAAACAGGCTCGCATATTGAAGTGAGCTTGGCAATGAATCGGCTGACATACTGCAGCTTGCCCAGGAAACTCCTAACATCCTTCTCTTTTTGCGGTACGGGCATCTCTCTGATGGCTTTCACCTTGTCCGGGTCAATTTCTATTCCCCTCTGGCTGACGACATGTCCCAATAGCTTTCCTGAAGTCACTCCGAAAATGCACTTCTTGGGGTTAAGTCGCAGATTATACTTGTCGATCCTGGTGAAGAACTTCTCTAGAGCTTCAAAGTGTCCCTCTGGGGTGGCTGACTTGACCATCATGTCATCGACATATACCTCTACTTCTTTATGGATCAGGTCACTTAGAATCTTGGTTGCCATCCTCTGGTATGTGGCCCCTGCGTTCTTTAGACCAAAAGGCATGACTCGGTAGGCATTGGTTCCCCATTCTATGATAAAGGCGGTTTTAACCCGATCAGCTATCTTGTTCAGGATTTGATTGTACCCCACATATCCATCTCCAAAGCTATACATCGCGCAATTGGCAGCGCTGTCTATTAACACATCAATATGGGGCAATGGAAAATCATCTTTAGGGCAGGCCTTGTTCAGATCTCGGTAATCCACACATACTCTGACCTTCCCATTCTTCTTTACCACAGGGACCACATTTTCCAGCCATGTGGGATACTGCACTTCCACAAGGAACTTGGCTTCAATCTGCTGTCGAATTTCCTCCTTGACCTTGTCAGCCCATTCTGGTATGAGCCTTCTCAACTTCTGTTTCACAGGCTTGTAATCCAGATAAGTTGGGATAGCATGTTCTGCCACGTCTCGGTCAATTCCTGGCATGTCCTCATAGGTACAGGCAAAGACTTTTTCATGTTTTCTTATTATTCTCTCAAAATTTTTTCTCTCCTCAGGAGTTATGCTTGATGCTATTAAAATTTCTCTCGGATTTTCCGAGGTTCCAAGATTAAAAGGCGTTGTATTTGTGGAATCGATGTTAAAAATTGATGGAATATGATCATGTTCATGCATGTTGAAATTATTAGAAACATCGCACACATAAGAGAAATTGTTTGTCTTATTAATAATATTATAGTTATCATTTACATCATAAAAGAGTTCGGGAATAAAAAGACAGTCCAAACAAGAATCTTCTTTCGCCACTCTAGAGGTCGATGCCGTTGCAGCTTGTTCACTGGCTTCCTGATTCAGCAGAGGCCCCTCAGGCTCGTCGGAGGAAAATTTCAAATTCTCCACTTTTAGCTCTAATTCTGCTATCTTCCCTTGCCCTTTCAACCTGGCAGCTATCATCTTTTCAGTAGCAACCTCTTCAAGCACGCATCTGTCCCAAGTGATACCCTGAGTCATAACTTCCTCATCCCAGAAGTCTTCGACAGTCTTGACAAACCCGACATGCCAGTTATACACATCGTTAAAGATCTCGAAGCCAGGGACAATCCTCCCCTCTACCCAATGCGGCTCATCTTCGCCAGTGTATGCACAAATTGAGGATGCTGGTACGAAGCTCTCTGTTATGTGGGGGATCTTATCCGTTACCTTCTTCTTGCCGAAGCCACCTCTATACCCCAGACCTTTTCAGTTCTTTTGCCCTCGAGTGGTGACCGCTGTTTGCAAACCCTGAGAGTTTCTGCCCAAGCCAGCCCCGGGGAGATAATGCATCTTCTTTATCATATTAACCACAGCTGGGCTATCCACTGACCCGTACTCTTCCCTTATCATGGACACGTGGAAGCCGCTAAATGGCTGATTGGCTATTTCCAACACTAAGACCTGGTTCTCCCTGGCCGCTTTGATAGTCACCACCTCCCCTTCGTGTGGGAACTTTATCATCTGATGCAGTGTGGATGGCACTCCCCCTAATTTATGAAACCAGGGTCTCCCAAGCAAAGCTGAGAAGTTAGCGGGTATGGGCAGAACTACAAATTCAACCTCCACTTCAATAGGTCCTGTCTTAACCAAAGTCTTAAAGGTTCCTGACGCTTGCCTCCTCGAGTTGTCATAGGCTGTGATAGTCAGATCCGATCCGCTGAGCATATCCTCGTTTAAACCAAAAGCCTGCAGAGCTATCAGGGGGCACACATTGATGGAAGACCCATCATCTACCATAACGCAAGTAGTGTGCTTGTCGTTAATCTGCGCTTTGATGTACAAGGGTCGGTTGTGGTGGCGGCCTTCAACAGGTAGGTCGGCGTCAGAAAAGACCAATCTCTCCTCGGATCCTCCCTTTATTAAACCCAAAAGTTCTGACGGGGAAATAGTGGTGGCGACCGTGGCCTCAACCAAAGCTTCTACTACCTTCTGCCTATGAGAGGGGGATTGCCTCAACAGATCCCAGATGGATATTTGAGCTGCAGTTTTCTTCAACTGTCTGACAATGTGATTCTCCTCTGGCTCTTTCTCTGCTGATGGCTGCACTGGCTCAGGTAGCCTCGAAATCTCAGGGATCACTCTTCCACTCCTCGTTACAGCCCTTATCTCTCCTTCGTCTCCATCGAAGCCCCACAAATCAAGGTTCATTCCTTCCTCATCCTCGGCTTCTCCACCGCTTTCACTGCTAGACCAGCAATCAAGAGTCGCCACAACTGCCTCCTCCTATCTATCCTCGGGATAACCAGTAGCAGAATTCTCTCTCCCATATAGATCTTGCAGCACGTACCACTCTGGCAGGCTAGATCTTATCATAAACACGGGTGGTGGTAAGGCATTATAACCGGGCTTCTTCTCAGTTTCCCTCTTTTCAGGGTCAGAAATCTGCTTGCTATCAATCAAGTCTTGGATAGAGTGTCGGAGCACTTTGCATTTATCTATGATATGGCCTGAGTGCTGGTGGAACGCACAGAATTCGTTATCTTTGTGTCCAGGTTTCCCTTGCGTCAAAGCTGGCCTAGGAGCCAGAGGGTGCAATTTTCCCTCCTTCATTAACCTCCTCAAGACCCAGGATAATGGTCTCCCCAAGTTCGAAAACTTCCTCTGGGTGGTTACCTCAGTAGCAGACACTTCACCCATTCTTCTAGTGCTGTTACTGGGACCTGCCGGCCTGCTGGTTCCTTGACCGGGGTTAGCCCTTTTAGCGAAATTATCATAGTTAGCTTTTCGAGCCTAGAATTCTCCCTCTGCTTTGATGGCTATATCTTTGAGAGATTCCCAGTCCTTCAACCCCTTCATCTTCAACCCCTCTTTCAAGTATGGGCTTGCGTTATTGATAAATAAAAGAATCTGATCCTGGGTGTCCGGCTTTCGGCGCATCTCCATTACTCGGTTCCTCCATCCGGTGAGATAATCATGGAAGGATTCCCCGGTCTTCTGCTGGAGTAGCTCAAGATCTTTTAGAGTCACCTCCATTCTGGTGTTACAGTCATACTGCTTCAAAAACCCTTCAGTGAGCAGATCCCAATCTTCTTTAGTGCGGCGGTCAAGGCCATGATACCAGTCAATGGCATGAGAGGTCAGACTCAGACAAAAGTATTCTACTTTCTGCTTCTTGGACAACGTGGTCCCCTTCATGACCAGAGAATACTGTTTCACATGTGCGGTCGGGTCAGAAGTACTATCAAACTTCGGCACATCCGGCATTTTGAAGTTATAAGGGATCGGGTCCTCTCCGTCCAACTCCTTATCCTCCGGATTCATCGCATGAGCTCTGCCTATCATACGGGCCATGGCTTCAAACTTCTCTTCCATCTTTTTCAGAATAAAGTCATCAGCTTGAGGTGCCTTCCCCTTCTCAGATGCAATGCTCATCCTATCATCCTCGATATCTCTATCGTCATCAATTCTCAGCACAGGCCTTCTTCTCTGCTCTCCCGAGGCTACTGACCTTAACTCTACTGGAGGCGGCCGAATAGGTTCTTCTCGTCTTTCAACCCTTTCTTCTTCTGGCTCATTCTGTCTCACTAGAGGAGGAGGAGGAGGAGCATTCTGCTGAGCATTCTGCTGTGCCAAGGCGGTCAACATGTTCATCATCCTACCCTCGAATTCCTCAAATTGACGGCCCACTTCTTCCACGATCATGGCCCTGGTGGCATCATCCCCCCTGGGCGAGTTTGCCATCTGAGATACTGTACCACTGATTTCTGATAAGATTCTTGGTAGACCCTCTCTATCTGACAGCTCGAGAGTAGGAACTCGGATCAGTCGTCCGGTTGGTGATCTAGTCCACCTGGGCAGATCTATGATGGCTGCAGGGACAAAAAGTTAGGCATGATGCATGAAATGCAGGTATAATGCATGGTCGTGATATGCAACACTTACAGAGCACAAGCAAGCAAGTAGGTCCTTCCGCCCTTATTTCTCCCACACACGTGGTCGTGCAGTCTCTTTCCTAGGTGGGATTAGCCCAAGGGTCAACGAGGGACCCGATGGATGCGCATGGTGCGCGGCGAAAAACCGGCAGCATGACACTCCTATGCTAATGTACAAGCGGATGGATAATGATTGTCACGTATTTGGACGTTCCATAAATTTCGACACGGCCCTACCGGGGCATGATAGCCTTTTGCTAGGTTACCAAGCGAGACATTTGGACTCACCCAATACATGAGGATCCATACAGTAAGCATGGAATTAGGGTTCATTTCACCTGTGGAAAGTAACTATAGCCATTACATGAGCTTTGGACAAGGGGGATGTTTCTTTAAGGCTACCCAAGCATGATCTCTGCCGACAGGTCTATCTCATCACGAGCATAGCGACCGATCGGGTCATCATTTTGATATACCATTAAGGTACGTGGCTTGGGCTGGTGATTATCCTTAACACTTCCCCGAATTGAGTGAAAATGAGGATGTGCTTCAGGAACGCACCAGGGCTAAAAGAGGGACCAAACTAGCGTACTCTAAGGCTCTAATGATATACAAATGCAAATTTGAGAGAAAGTGAATTTATGAATTAAATTTTAATCATAAATGTTAAAAGAGGTATTTTCAAATCGAAATCTCGAACCATAAATGTCCCCAGTGGAGTCGCCACTGTGACGCGCGCCGGATCCCGTGCGCCGCCCTTTCGGACCGCCTGCATATGGGCGATCGGGGCATTTGCGGGTCCGTTGACAGCTTGCGATAAATCGCAAGTGCGTCTATATTGGGCAACAAGGAGGTTTCATGGAGTCGCCACCCAATAGAACATTGGGAAAGTTACTCTCGCCTCGGAGAGCCTAAGACTGCGCTTGGTATCCATTTTGGGCCAGCCAAGGGGTCATGGAAGGTGAACTTCTCACCCTAAAGAGCCTAGGATTAGAGCTAAAGCCTCGTGACTCAAGAAGTATTTTGGAGGATAACCTCTAACCTCTCGAGCCCAAAGACCAGAGCTGGGTCCGGGATTTCTCATCTATTTCTACCTCAATTATTTTATGATCAAATTTTAATATCATTAATTCACTCTCTCTCCACACTATGCAATTGATTAAAAGGTGCACTTATTCACATCTTGAAAGCGATAAATGATCAAATAGATAGTGAAAGCAATAGATTACAATAATACAAGGAGCGGAATACAACTCCCTTTCGTAAATATGCGGATCATGCATAAATCGGGGCATTGCTTATTTTGAGGACTTTGGTCCTCACATGCATCGTTATTAAAATTGGGGATTTTTATTTGTGATGATCTTTATTGAATAAAAATAGGGCATTGGACCCTGGCTTTTGTGTAAACCTCATTTTATTGAATATAAAACATTGAGTCATTTTTGTACATCAATGGAATATGAAAGGAGTACATCCGTATACATAAAATAATCAATAAATAACAAAAAGAAGAAAATAGCCAAGAGGGTTAGGGAACTAAACCAGACGAGATCCTCCGAACATCGTAGACAGCCGCTCAAGCTCGGGATTATCCAAGAGAATCAATATACACTCATAGAAAGTTAAGAGATGTTAATATACATAAAATTAACATATAAGAAGTCAAAAAGACTTGGAAGAGATGAAAAACGATTTAAAAAGATGGAGACAGAACCCACCGACGGCCTTCCTTAGCTGACCGACGGGCGTCGGTTAAGGTAACCGAGATGTCCATTTGTCACTCAAGGAGGGGTGTCTGTAGGTGGGTGACCGACGGGCGTCGGTGATAAAGATGACCCGTCGGTCACCATTGTCTCCGAAAAACAGAATGGAGAAAAAACCCTTTTCAAAGTCAAAAAGTGGGTTCTATCCCAAAAGGAGATAAGAGAGTCAAAATAAAAGAAAATAATGATAGATATTCAAAAAAACCACAAAATAAGAAATAAATATGAGATAATATGGAGAAGGAATCTGGAATATTTACCCTCAGATAATCGCTTTGGGTGAGATTCTTATGTTGATTAGAGCCCCGCGCGTTCTACGAGAAGCGAAAGATGAAGGATCAAAGAAAGAAAATGAGCTATTTCTTCTTCAACCCCTCAAAAGATCGATTTTGGAGTCAAATCTCAAGAAAACTAATTAGTTTTTAGTTCCTTTTGATTGATTTGATCCTTGATTCAATAGATTTCCTTAGTAAATGTGTTTTGTTGGAAGAGAGAGAAAATTTGCTTAAAATTGGGCAGAGTTTCCTCCTTTGAAAATTTTTCCAACCCTTTTCAAGTGAAAATCCAGAGCTCTTATAGCCAGACACGACCGACGGGCGTCGGTGTATGGGGCCGGGCATCGAAAGAATCCTTCTGACACAAGGATTCGTCCGACGGCCCTGCCACATCCACCGACGGGCGTCGGAGCGGTTGCGTGCTCCGGGAAACCAGGCGGCGTTCTGACAGGGGCGGTGACTTTTCGACGGGCGTCGGAAAATACCACAAGCCATCGGTGACTCGAAGCGACGGGCTGACTTCACAGACGGGCTGGCCGTCTGTGGAGGACAAAAAGCTTTTTGACTCGAAAAAACCTCTGTTTTCTCCCCCTCTGCCCTGGAATGGTAAAAAACCTCATTTCTCGTGGAACGTGGGACTAAAACCTCCAAATCCAGCCCTTTTATACAGGCTCGGACACTGATTTCATCATAGGGTAACCTCTGATCCGGACCGCTCCGGGACACGGTGCTTACAGAAGCGAAGACCGCGGCAAAAAATGGCCGCGTGTGGAGGCAGCCGAGGCGCGCCCCAAGAGATATCTTGGAATTCCCATCCCAATAGAACATTGGGAAGGTTCATCTAACCTCTTGAAGCCTAAGACTAGAGAGAGTTCGATACTTTACTTTTATTTATACCTTGGTCAAAGTTATAAGTGAGTCTTTTGAAGTTAAAATTTCATTCCTTTTTCATACGATCTAATGGAATTATTAAGGCATAATTCGAACACATAGCGAAAAGCAGTAAATAATATGATTAAAATAAAGAAAATAAAAGTACATTAACTTACAATAAGATTAAGGAAATATAAATCATGCATAAAATGGGACATTTATTCAAGGTGAGAACATTGGTCCTCACATATATACTTAAAAGATTGATTTTAAGTGGCATTTCATTGGAGGAAAAAATTAGAACTTTGGTCCCATTTTATTAAAAAAACCTTATTTTTATTGTAAAAATGCTTTTTGTGTTTTTTATATTAACGAACAGAAAAATAAAAGTGGAGAGTAATAAAATGGTTAATTAATAAAAAAGAAAGGGTGAACAGAATGAACTAAGATAATGTCTCCCAATCATCCCAATTTTGAGCCTCCATTCTATCATCTATACTCAACAAAGTAGAACTCATAAAACAAAAATAGACTAACATGTTAGCAACATTAAAATAAAATATTAAAATCATAATAAATGGCAAAACAGTAGAAGAATATTAAATAAATCAAAAAATTTAATGTAAGAAGAGAGTTAAATCAATTAAAAATGAAGAGAAAAAAAAAGATCAAGGATGGCCGAATACTTGAGGGACACGATGACCCGTTGCTTTCTTGAGCGACGGCTGTCGATAGGGCCTTTATCCCGTCGGTCATCCCCAGATCTCTAAAAAAAAAGAAAACCGATTAGAATCCAAACTCTTACATTTTTAACCCATTATTTCATGCAACAAATTACTAATGAGGCAAATAAAATGACAAAATAAGTTGATAAGTGCTTAATTGATATAATATTTAGCATGTGTTTTATGTAAATTATGACGTTAAGTATGTAATTATTTATATGTTTGTTTCATGTTATTTGTGTTGGTTTATGTGTGTATGCATTTTGTAGGCTGATTTATGTGAAAAAAGGGAAAAAAATGGTATAATTGGGTAGAACTGGACAAAGATCAATTGGAGGATCACGAGTCGTGAATGGGAGTCACGACTTGTGAAGATGCAGATACAGAGAAGGAAACAGAAGAGCAAAGGAGCAGGGTCATGACTCGTGAAAGAAGAAAAGAGAAGAAGGAGCTGTGAGAGTAAGTCTGAGTCATGAACCTCAATCACGACTCGTGACGATGCAGAGAGGCCAGTGTGAAGAGAAGAAAGAAAAGGGAAAAAGAAAGAAGAATAAGCAGAAGTAACGAGATGTGAATATGGCTCACTACTCACACAAAAGGCTCATAACTCGCGAAGGACCATCACGAGTCGTGAGTGGCCAGAGAGAAGAGGAAAAGTAAGGGAGAAAAGAAGAGGAAAGAAAGGGCATCCGTGTTCTGTCACGAGCGCGACATTGATCGCGAGAGCGATAGAACTAGCCGTTGGGCAGTTTTCTTTGAAAAGTCATCTGAAGAGGCACCTAACTTCATCAAGCTTTGCAACTAGTGTGGAAGGACATCTTCAAGGGACACAATTCTTAGCATTTTATAAATATTAACGTTAAACTGTAATGTGATATATAGAACTTTTATTAAGTAGTTTTTTTGTAGTTTTGAAGAACAGTTTCTTTTCCTTAGTAAAATTTCTTAGTTAGTTTTTATGTTTTGAAGAAGAAGATCAAGGAGAGGAAAAATCTGTTGCAAGAGTTTGGGAAAAAGGTTGAGAAATGTCTTTTTTATTCTCTTATCTATTATTTCTTCTCTGTAAATTAATGAATATTACTTCAATGAATTTGAATGTTATTATTATTCTCTACTTCCATCTATTCTAAGAGTCTTTGAATGCAGAATTTCTATTAGTACAATTGCATGATTTTTATAAGTTAAGATAGAGTCGAGAGATCATTTTAACTTAAATCAAATAGATTTTTATTATCAAAACATAGCTAGAGAGATCAGTATGTTGAGATAATTGTTATAGGTTGGTAAATAATCTTAAAGTATGTAATTAGAGTTAACTAGTTCACTAATGAGAATTAGGAGTTAGTGCTTTAAATGTATACTTTGAGCATTCTAATTCATGTCGAGAGAATGAGTTAGAAATATATTCCAACTTGGCTTGCATGAAAAGATGATTATTATTAATTGGATTGATGGATCAAGTTCATTATTTTAAGTTCTTCATTATATATTTTGTCTTCTTTTGATTATCAATAACTAGTTTGAATTTATTTACATAATTAAGTAGATAAACACTAACATTCCATTTAAGGATCATTGTAAACAAGATTAAAATCAAATAGTAATAGTGAGTAAAAATCACATTCCTCGTGGGATCGATATCTTTTGTACTATTTCGGTACACCATATACTTGCGGAGATTAGCACCTATAAAATATGCTAACAAGTTTTTGGCGTTGTTGCCGAGGTATAAAATTTTTTTGCCATTATTCATTTTGATTTATGATTTTGGATTACAATATTTTATTTTTGTATTCGTTTGTTAGTTTTGTTTTACTTGTTTTGTTTACACAGGATTTGATAGTTCATGCCGAGTACAAGAAGTTCTCGAGAAGATCTTGAACCATTGAATCCTGAAATCGAAATATTTTTGTCAAGTAACCTCAAATCCAGCAAGAAGAAGAATAAGCATAAGAAACATATCACGGCTGAAGAAGAAAATGCACCAAGATTGATGGACTTTGCCACACCCGCATTAAGTGGTGCTCAATAAGGTGTGGTAAGACCTACGGTAAACGCTAATCAATTTGAAATTAAACCTTCTCTCTTACAAATGATTCAAAATAGCATACAATTTTATGGATTGGCAAATGAGGTTCCTAATGCTCATTTGGCAAACTTTTTAGAGATTTGTGATACCTTTATGATTAATGGGGTGTCGGTTGATGCAATTAAGCTTAGGCTTTTTCCTTTCACTTTGAAGGACAAAGCCAAGGCTTGGTTGAATTCACTTACAAGGGGATCTATAACCACTTGGGACCAATTGGCCCAAGCATTTTTGTGAAAATATTTTCCCTTAGCCAAAATTGCCAAACTCATAAAGGATATCACTACTTTTGTACAAAATGATAATGAGTCTTTGTATGAAGCGTGGGAAAGGTTTAAGGAATTACAGCGAATGTGTCCACACCACAACCTTCCAAGGGAGCTATTGATGCAAACATTCTACAATGGGGTGAGTCCTAGCACAAGAGGGATTGTAGATGCTGCGGCTGGTGGCTCTTTGATGAGGAAAATAACTGAAGCAGCATTTGAGCTATTGGAGGAAATGTCAATGAATAACTGTATGTGGCCTACTGAAAGAGTAAGGGAGTCTAATAATTCTAATGCTAAGGGGGTCCATGCAATAGATTCTGTGGTTGCACTACAAGCTCAAATTGAAGCTTTGACTCATAGTGTTAATAGCCTTAGTATGGGTGGTAATTCATCAAATGCATGTACTGTGTGTGGTCAAACAGGGCATATGAGTGACAATTGCAATTTAGGCATGGTTAGTAAGGAGGAACAAGTTAATTTTGTCCAAGGCCAAGGGCGTGGGAACCCTTATTCAAATACCTATAATCCTGGTTGGAGAAATCATCCTAATTTGTCATGGGGAAATAATAACAACAATCAAAATAGGGGTGTAGGATACCAGCAACCACAAGATAGGTTTGGAGCATTTGAAGGGAAAATTGATAAATTTATTGAGGAGATTAATTTTAGAATTGGTTCTCAAGATGAAAATCAAAAGAAGCTTGAGGCTAAAATTGACCAAATCACTAAAAATCATGCTTCATTTATTCATAATCTTAAGGTCCAATTGGGCCAATTAGCAAGTTCTTTACCTTCTAGAAATTTAGGATGTCTTCCAAGTAATACAAAAGAAAATCCAAGAGACCATATAAAATCCTAAAATTTATGTCTCTTATTTAGGTTGCTTAATTATATTTTCTTTCTATATGTGTTTTATGTTATTTTAAGTCGTTGTATTTTCTATTGTGTATTTTTCTATTATTAACACATTTTGTTAAATTAGTAAGATTAGGCATTATTTTATTAATTGTTAATACATAAAAAAATATTTTACAGACATAATATTCTATCGCGCGCGCGACTACAATCGCTAGCGTGACAGAATGTACCTAGTTTGCGCTTGAGGCTTCTATCATGATTGCGGCAAGAATCGCGATTGCGACTGAAGGCGATGCTAGCAGGGTGTGTTACTCATGATGTTAATTAATGAGTCGAGCGACGATTGCCTTGGTAAGGAGGAAGTTTCACAAATTGCCTTGGTAAGGAGGCAGCTTCACGAGTCGTGAAGGTGCCTCACGACTCGTGAGCGTGACTGAACCATCAGGTACGTCTTTTCTCTTTTTTCTCTTTTGTTTTATTTACTTCTTATTTTTCTATTAATTTGCACTAAATTTTCTTTTTACTCAGAATGCTATGCCTTAATTTCAATTAAATTAACTTAATTTAAACCTAACCCCTAAAATCAAAATATCAGAAATTAAAAGAGGGAAAATTTAATTTCAAAACCCTAACGTCGTGACTTTTCATATTTTTCCTTTTCTGTTTTATTTCATTTGACTTTTTACTTTTCTCTGTTAGTTTTATTTCCCCTATTGCAGTCACGAGTCGAACACCCTTAATAGCCCTTTCATCTTCTTTATTTCTTCTTCATCCACAAAGAATCTTCAAGCGTTCATACTCTTTTTTTCTTTCATTGTTCTCCTTCTTCATATCAGCATTCTATTTCTTTTACATATCTTCCTTTTCTTAGGGTTTGCGTGATTCTCTTTAATCTCGATTTCTCAAACATATCCATTTTCCTCTTTGTTCTAAGTTTCTTTGGTTGTTAGACTCTATTTCGTGTAACTTTCCTTCATTTTAACTTCTTATTTCGTTCGGCATTCTTCCGTAACATACATCAACTTTCCAAAGGAGTTTTATTTCTTGCATCTTTCCATTTCATCTCTGTTCATACTTCATCTCTGTTTACATTACATTTCTATCTTTTAACACACAAAAATGGTGAGAACAAAAAACCCATCTTCTTCACGTACTAAACCAACAAGCCAGGAAGCTCACGAGAGCAACATTGCTGCTACTTTTGATGCTCTGTTTCCCATATTTTCCATAAATGAAGGTAGTAGGTATGTAACACTTCGTGATAGACCATTGTTGCAATGTAAGTATTTTCCCGATTCCGTTCTTACACAAATTGGCATGTTAGATGTTGTAAATGAAATGTTGAGATTTTGTTGCTTGTTGAAATTTGCAACTATGCATGGAGCTGTTCATCCTGATTTAGTTTTGGAATTTTACACTACATTGAAAAAGAATGAAGATAATGAGAATTGGTTGGATTTTAGGTTGGCTGGTAAACCTTACACTTTGACCTATTTTATGATGATTAGGATGTTTAGATTTTCCCAAACTGGTTTAACTGATCCACCTAAATCTTTTAAGCCTAATGAATTTTGGAACTTTTCAACTGATTTACCAACACCTTATAGGGCTAGAGATGCTAAGTCTATGTTTATTAAATATTTAAGATATTGGATGTTGCATAGGGTTTTAGCTTCTGTAGTTTTTAATAGGTCTGAATTTAATAGAGTTTCATATCATGAATTATTTTTGATGTGGTGTATACATAAACGTAAGGAAGTAGGTTGGCCTTATTGGATAGTTACTCAATTGTTGCAATGTCTTAATAAGCATGATTCACCTTTAACTCATGAACATGTTATTTCTAGTATTGCAAGGAATTAAAATGTGGATTTCAGCGCCTATTATCAAGTTTTTCCTTGTCTTTATTTTACTAAGCATGTGTTGGTGCGTGGAAAGGTGGTTGGTAATAATTTTTAGGAAATTCCACATCGTTGTAAGCACCGTGTCCCGGAGCGGTCCGGATCAGAGGTTACCCTATGATGAAATCAATGTCCGAGCCTGTATGAGGGGCTAGATTTGGAGGTTTTAGTCCCGCGTTCCATGAGAAATGAGGCTTTTTACCATTCCTGGGCAGAGGGAGAGAAAAACAGAGGTTTTTTCGAGTCGAAAGGAATTTTGTCCTCCACAGACGGCCAGCCCGTCTGTGAAGTCAGCCCGTCGTTCCGAGTCACCGACGGCTTGTGGTATTTTTCGACGCCCGTCGGAAAGTCACCGCCCCTGTCAGAACGCCGCCTGGTTTCCCGGAGCACGCAACCGCTCCGACGCCCGTCGGTGGATGTGGCAGGGCCGTCGGACGAATCCTTGTGTCAGAAGGATTCTTCCGATGCCCGCCTCCATACACCGACGCCCTTCGGTCGTGTCTGGCTATAAAAGCTCCAGATTTTCACTTGAAAAGGGTTGGAAAAATTTTCAAAGGAGGAAACTCTGCCCAATTTCAAGCAAATTTTCTCTCTCTTCCAACAAAACACACTTTCTAAGGAAATATATTGAATCAAGGATCAAATCAATCAAAACGAACTAAAACTAATTAGTTTTCTTTAGATTTTGACTCCAAAATCGGTCTTTTGAGGGGTTGAAAAAGAAATAGCTTATTTTCTTTCTTCGATCCTTCATCTTTCGCTTCTCGTGGAACGCGCGGGACTCTAATCAACACAAGAATCTCACCCAAAGCGATTATCTGAGGGTAAATATTCCGGATTCCTTCTCTATATTATCTCATATTTATTTCTTATTTTGTGGAATTTTTGAATATCTATCATTATTTTCTTTTATTTCGACTCTGTTATCTGCTTTTGAGATAAAACCCACTTTTTGGCTTTGAAAAGGTTTTTTCTCCATTATGTTTTTTTCGGAGACGGTGGTGACCGACGGGTCATCTTTATCACCGACGCCCGTCGGTCACCCACCTACAGACGCCCCTCCTTGAGTGAGAAACGGACATCTCGGTTACCTTAACCGACGCCAGTCGGTCAGCCAAGGAAGGCCGTCGGTGGGTTCTGTCTCCATCCTTTTAAATCATTTTTTTATCTCTTTCAAGTCTCTTTGACTTCTTATATGTTAATTTTATGTATATTAACATCTTTTAACTTTCTATGAGTGTATATTGATCCTCTTGGATAATCCCGAGTTTGAGCAGCTGTCTACAATGTTTGGAGGACCCCCCAGCTGCCGCAGACGCCATTTTCCACCAAAAATGGGATTTTTTTTTATTTCTTATCATTTTTTCCGAGATTTTGAAAGATATTTCATATTTTTAAACCCAAACACTACAATAAATTTGACTTTTTGTGATAATTTTTTTAATGACGCATAAAATTTCGTCACTAATTATAACTTACAATGACGAAATTTTTTAAATGTCATCATACTATTTATTACTGTGACAAATTTGTCTTGCGTCAGTTTATATTTTAATTTTCGTCACTAATAGATTAATTTTGTAACGAAAAATATATTTCGTCATAATTTCTTTAGGAGGAAAAATTTCCCACCTTTTTTTTGTAGGGAAAAAATTTAATAACGAAATAATAACTTACTGCAACGTATAAATTCATCACAAAATAGATATTTTTTTTTACGAATTACTTTTGTCATAATTAAATAAATTAGTGACGATAAAACATTTTGTCACAAATAAGATATGGAGATAAAAAAATTTATAATTATTTTTTTTTGAAAAATTTTAGTTCCAAAAGTAATTTTATATATGACAAATAAATGTGTCACAAAAATGAATAATTTGTGATGAGATATAATTTCATCACCTTTGATATGAAGGGGGAAAATTTCCAGCCTTTTTCTTTTGGAAGGAAAAAAATTAAAGAAAAAAATAATTATTTGTGACACATAAAGTCTATCATGAAATACATATTTTTTTGTGACGTAAATTAATTTTGTCACAATTTAATGAATTAGTGACGATAAAATTATTTCATCACAAAAAATAAATATATTATGACGAAATACAATTTCGTCACCAGTACAATCAATTTATGGCAATAATAATATTTGTCACAATTAGTTATAATGTTAATATATGATAAATAAATTATGTCATAAAAAATAATTAAATTTATGACAAATAAATGTGTCACAAAAATGAATATATTGTGATGAGATACAATTTTGTCACATTTAATATGAAAGGAGAATTTTCAACTTTTTTTTTAAAGAAAAAATGTAACGAAAAAGATAATTATTTGCCAAATATAAATTTTGTAATGTTTTAAATATTTTGGTATTGTGAATAATAATTTAGTAGGTCAAAAATTTATTGGAGGTTAACCATTGGCTCAAAAAACTTGAAATTTTCTTTAGAATGTACATTATTAAATAGATAAATAATCTTATTTAAATATACATATATATATATATATATATATATATATTAATAAATTATAAATAAAAATATCCTAAGCCTAGATTTACCTTGACATATAAAAGAATAAGAAAGAGAGGAAGAAAATAAAAAAGGAAAAAATGGGAAAAGAAAGAAAGAGGGAGAGAACAGAGAGGATGGAGGGAGATCGAAAATTAGAGAGAGAACGCCACCGTCTTCTTCCCTCCGTTCAGCCTCCATCTCTGCCTTCATTTTACGTGATTTCTCTCTCTTTCATCCGTCTTCTTCCACCGGGGCTGCTAGCTGTCCAACATCGCCGCCACCCACCCTACCATCTTTCTCTCTTTCTCTCGCTCTGCATTTCTGGTGACCGGAAAGAGGACGACGACTTGCGATTCCAAGTACACGGTCGAGAGATATGTAATTAATTTTTGTTATTTTTATTTATTATTAATTTTTTTGGGTTGTTGCATGTTTGTAGAAAACCCTTGCTAAAATCTATCTGTTGATTGTTTATTTTGTTAATAATGGTTGGATTTTCTTAATTCTTTTGTTGATTTGTTTATTTAGTATTAAAACAGATGAATCCCTTGTATTTTCACTTAATAATCTGGATTTGTAAAATACTGAATTGAAATTTTGAAATGTCTACCAGATTTAGATTTGTTCATTTTAGTGTAATATCTAATAGCATGTTAAGAAAATGAAAATTTAAAGAGTAGTTAAATTAGCAATCCTCCTTTTATGTTTTAATTATTTATTTAAGAGATTTTGGTAGTCACACCAGCTTTAGATTTGTTTAAATTAGTCTAATAGTAAACAGCATATCCAGAACAATTCCACTGTAGTATTGCTTCGGTTATTATATATTAGCTTGAAAGATTGATCTGTTCCTTTAATCTTCAAGAGACAGAAATTGGCTTGCATCCATGTCAAAGGTATGCTTAATCTTTGATGTAATATTTGCTTTCAATTTGTTACATGTAGTTTGTTTATGGAGGTTTTCCATAGCTTAAATTCTTTATGGAGGTTTGTCATAGCTTAAATTATTGTTTATTTTATACTTGAAATTTAAAGAGTCAAAAATATATGGCAAAAACTGCTGCTGCTGTAAATTCTTTAAGGAGCTGCTGCTATAATTGGATTGTGGAGATTTAATAGATCGTTAGATTCATGCATTGATCTTATTCTTGATTTGGATGGAAGTTGGATGCGAAGGGAATTAGCAAATATGTAGGTCCCATAGCTTCTTTTCTTTTTTTCATTTTATATAAATACAAAGCACACTTGCCCTTGTGCGCTCACACACACACATATATATTGATTTAATTAATAGTGTCCACTTTGTTTCCCTGTAATATGCAATGTAGTGAGGTTCTCTGACATAAATGTATCTTGCTGAGATTCTATGCTAAGACCTTCCAGTTGGATCTCCCTAGGGGACTATAAAAATGAGAATACGAGATTAAGTTTTGATTTAAAATTATTGACTCAAACTAAACTGAACTTTTTAATGAATTGATGACATTTAGTGACTCCAGGTTTTAAATAGCACAATAAACTTCAAACAGATCTAGACTCTGGTTTCAGGCTCTCAGCAGCCAGTAGCACTGACAGTATTATTGATGTCATTCTCTCAGTGAAAGTTAGTTGATTAATTGATTGACTTTGACTTTATATAATACTTCAGATCTACACAGTGTCTAACCTTTTATTTATTTTCAATCAAAGTTTGAGTACCTCAGTTGAACATGAAAATAGTTGAAAATATTTACAAATAGTTGCAGTTTTTTTTACATTAGTTTTTATGTTTTCTTGTTTTATTGTTCTAAGCATTTGATGCAAATTATCCTCCTTTTTCTTTTTGCTGCATTTATCCTATTAATAATGGACAAATCATTTGAGTTTTCTGTTGCACTTGTTTTATCTCATGTTATTTCAAAAATACTTGCTGGCATGAAGATCTTGGACTTTAGTTATTTTAATAGATGCTTCTGCTTTTTAATTGATAATTTATTATTCCAATTGTTTATGAATTTGTTGCTTGCATCCCAATTTGCTGGTTTCTCATTGGTCTATTTTAGGTCCGATCTTGTTCCTGCATATGTTCGGCTACTTTGTGGTAATGAAGCTGAAGTACGTATAGCTGCTGCAGGCAAAGTTACTAAATTTTGCCGAATTTTGAGTCCAGAACTTGCAGTCCAGTGTATTCTTCCTCGTCTAAAGGTATTCATATTTATGAATCAGTTAACCTATTTCAAGCAAGTCTCGTCTTATGTAGTTATGATCAATTGGCAGTGCTTAGGTGCCAAACCTTAGTTGATATTTCAGCTTTTTAAGATTGTCTGCTATAGGAATTATCCACTGATTCATCTCAACATGTTCGTTCTGCATTGGCTTCAGTTATAATGGGAATGGCACCAGTATTGGGGAAGGTAAGCATTATGTATTTAAGTGCTTTTATTTTAAAGAAAGCACGATTGCCATTGGAATGTACCTGAAAGTACAAATTTACTATTCTTACAAAAGGTGGATTTTTGCTGCAACTGCATATTTCTAGGTTGAACTGATATTTTGTGATCTTGTTTAAGCTGTTATAATTGTAAAACAAAATTATGTTTTCTCGTTGAATTCTAATGGTTTTGCCATACCTTGCAATTATGTTGATATATAAGATATATTTATACCTAGGCATGACAGCCTTCAAATTGAGTTTGTAACAGTTGAATGCTTTTACTTAGGTGACAGATTGATATTCTTGTGTCATACTATTATATTGTTCTTGTTTTAATGTTTTGCATATGGTTGAGTTTTTTTTATCTAATATATGTTTTTTTTTGTAGGAACAAGATGCACATTTTGAAGTTTCAACAGAGTTTATTTTTGAATTACGGATTAGGATATTTTAATTTTTTGCATTATGTAGTATTTTTATATTTAATTGACCTTTTGTTTAAATAAATACTTTATATTAGTTGATTGACAATTTCTTTTACAAATTTAATTGATTATATAACATTAAATTTAAAATGTGTCATTTTTAATACAACGCATATATGACAAGTATATTTGTCATAATTTATCGACTTGTTAGTTCATAAATTACGATGTAATGTTTACAATTACGATATTAATATTGTAATAAAAAATATAATTTAATTACAATAAAAAATTGTCACTAAAACTATTTTTTGTGACAATTATTTTTATCCGTATTTATGCCACTAATTTGTAAAATAATATGACGATTTAGATTCATCATTAATATACATTAATTTAATGACGAAATCATTTTTCGTCGCTTAAAGTATTAGATTTAATGACGACATTAAATATTTTATGACAAAAATTATATTTATTTGTGATGATAATTACGTAACCAATACTTAATGGTTTTAACTAGAAGCAGAATTTCGTTATTAAAAATATTTAATTTCGTGACGAATTTTAAATTTATCATAAAAAAGCCAATTTTTTGTGATGATAAACAATATAATGTGACGAAATATAATTTTATTTGTGGCATAATTTTTGTCATGAAAAGTAATAAATAAACATGACAATAATTATTTTCGTCACAAAAAATGCATGAACATCAAAAGAAAAGAGAAAAAGGATGGCCACTGTTCACGTGGCCGTCAAGCAAACAAAAGGGAAAAAATAACAACAATTGATTAACAATTTGATTTAGTTGACAAACTACGATTATTAAATTAAAAATGCAAGATTGGCATGTTTAATTGATTATTTACATGTTATCACAATGAACATAAATATTTACATGGCAAAAAAATCAATCAAAATAAAACATATTAAATAATTACATGTTAAGAATAATAAGAAAATGAAGCAAAACAAATTAATTACATGTTAAAAATAAGAAATCATGGCAAAATAAATTAATTATATGTTAAGAATAAGAAATCATGACAAAAGAAATTAATTGATTACATGTTAGAAATAAAATAATTAAAACAATATTTACATGAACAAAATAATAAAAAAATAATAGAATAAGATAAATAAATAATTAGTTCGGACCCCAGAAAATTTACCCTCAGATTTGGATTTAATGGAATAATGATGATCATCTTGAAAAATTACTCGAACAAATAATTTAGCAATGAAATTAATCCCTTTTGTTTATGGAGAAAACAAAGAAATTAATTCGAATGCTGATTTGAAAGTGAAAATTAATTCCTTTTGTTTATGGAGAAAACAAAGAAATTAATTAGAATGATTAAGAATTGAAACTTGAATTTCCCATCTCAATTAATCCTTGTTAATGGAAAAAATAGTAGTCTGAACTTTTTTTGAAGAAAAAATCCAAGAAGAAGAAAAGAAAAAAACTCTCAAAAATCTGATTTCAAAAATAATGGAGGCTCCCCCCTTTGGTTTTTTTCATCTCAAAATATTTATATGATGGAAAAATAAAACCCTAATTTTATTAGGAAAAGAAATTTGATTTTAATTCAATTTCCTACCTTTTTTAATGATAAAATCAGCTTTTAATTATTAATTATCTAAAAAATGATTTATAATTTAATTTGGACTCAAAAATATTAATTTTGGGTGAAAAAACTTGTTTTGGGCGGAATTGGTGAAAAACGGAGGAATCGGCGAAAAATGGCAGAATCGGCGAAATCTAGGAGCAGGGGGGCGAGAAGAGGCGAGCTGCACATGCTACGCGGGAGCGCACAAAGCGCTCAGAGGGCGCACGTGGGGACGCTCGCGTAGTGCTCCGTGCGAGCCCGTGCATAGCCCTGGGGGCGCTCGCCCCCAACGCACCGCAGCTGCCGTAATGGTCCGAATTTTTTTTTTTAAATTCTAATTTGAAACTTTTTGACCTAAAATTAATACTTTCAAACTCATTTTTTATTTTTAATTTTTAAAATAATGTTTTTTATTTTTTTTCTTTAAAAAGCAAATTTTCAGCAGAAAAATCACCACTTCAATATTTTTGCATACGAGCGGGCATCTAATCATCATTGGATAACCCTGATCTGGGCCGCCTCGGGACCCGGTGTTTACACCCCTCGTGGAGGTTCATCCTAGGGTAAGAGATCAAGGAACCCTCAAGTAAATTCTCTAGAAACGGAGCTCCATCTGAGTTAATGGACTGTCCTAAAATGGCACCAGTGAGGGTCTATGCGATGAGAGCTCGGGATGAGCAGGATGCGCCTAAAGTGATTGTCGGTAAGTTCCTACTCTATGACACTGAGTTATATGCTCTAATAGACCGTGGATCCACACACTCATATTTATGTTTTGATAAATTGTATGCTAAATTGCATGATTTTGATCAGTTAGATTATGAGATTTTTGTGACCAGTCCCTTAGTGCATAATGTCAATGAGAGTAAAGTGTATAGGAATTATCCCTTAGTGGCTCAAGGTATAGAGTTTCCAATTGATTTGATCGATTTTCCTTTTTATGAGTTTGATCTAATTTTGGGAATGGACTGGTTGTTTAAGCATCGGGCTGTAATGGACTTTCATAGAAAGATCGTAGTACTTCAGAGTGGAGATCAGTCTTTAGTTGTGGTTTGAGGTCTAGGTTCTGGTCCTTTGGGTAATGTAATTTCGGCTATGCAAGCTAGGCATGATGTGAGGCATTTTTGGCTATGGTGTTGGATTCTTGGAGTAGTCAGGTAAAGATTCAGGATATTCAAGTGGTTAAGGAGTTCGAAGATGTGTTTTCGAGAGAGTTGCCTAGTTTGCCTTCGGAGAGAGAAGTGAAACTATCCATAGAGATTATGCCGGGTACTGCTCCTATTTCTATAGCACCTTATCGAATAGCTACTATAGAATTGAAGGAACTTAAGACTAGGAAATATTAGATAAAGGTTTTAACAGACCTAGTGTATCTGCATGGGGTGCTTCGATGTTGTTTGTCAACAAAAAGGACGAGACGCTAAGGATGTATATTGACTATCGCCAGATCAATAAAGTCACTGTGAAGAACAAGTATTTGTTGCCTAGGATTAAAGACCTTTTTGATAAGTTGAGAGGAGCTAGAATCTTTTCTAAGATTGATTTGTGGTCCGGTTATTATCAGTTTCGGGTTAAGGATGCGGATGTTGTTAAGACTACTTTTCGGATGCGATATGGCCACTCTGAGTTCTTAGTGATGCTGTTTGGTTTGACCAATGCACCAGTGGCTTTTATGGATTTATTGAACAGGGTGTTTAGGCCGTATCTCGACCAATTTATTGTGGTGTTGATTGATGACATCTTGGTATACTCGAAGAATGAAAGTGAGAAAGAGGAACATTTGCGTTTGGTACTTCAGATGTTGAGAGATCACCAGTTTTTCGCTAAGTTTAGCAAATGTGATTTCTGGTTGAAAGAGGTGTCTTTTCTAGGATATATTGTTTCCTCAAACGGTATTCGAGTGGATCCATCAAAGATTGAGGCTAGTATGGATTGGAAAGCACCTCCGAATGTGCCTGAGGTAAGGAGCTTTTTGGGTTTTTGCTGGATATTACAGGCGGTTTGTCAAAGGGTTTTCGGTTATCGCTGCACCGATAACGAGACTTCTTTGGAAAGGTGTGAAATTTGAGTGGTCTGACAGATGTCAAGCGAGTTTTGAGCAGTTGAAGGTTTTGTTGGTCAAGGATCCTTGTGACGCGCGACGAACCCCGGGTGCCCCGAACGCCCACTTTCAGAGTGTTCGAGAGAGGTTCATGAAATTTGTAAGAAATTATAAGTGCGTCTATTTTGGGCAACAAGGAGATTTTTTGGAGTCGCCACCCAATAGAACATTGGGAAAGGTCGTCTAGCCTCATTCAGCCTACAACAGCATTTATGTCTATTTTGGGCAAGCCAGGGATATTTTGGAGTCCTAATAGAACATTGGGATGATACTCTAACCTCATGGAGCCTAAGACGATGCAAGTTGGGCTTATTTTGGCAAAAAGATATATTTTAAAGACCCCACCCCAATAAGACATGGAAATGGTCCTCTAACCTCATTGATCCTAAGACTAGAGATGGTTCGGGACTTCCCATTTATTCATACCTTGATTAAATTATAATTGAATTTTGAATTTAAGATTTCATTCCTTTCCTCAAACAATTTTAATGCAATAATTATAGCGCATGTCAATCACATAATTAAAGCGGTAAATAAAACAAGATTAAAATAAAGTAAATAAAAATGCAATAAATTACAACAAAACTAGGAGCGGAATACAACCCCCATTGTAAATAAAATATAAATCATACATAAAACGGGATATTTATTAAGGATGAAGACATTGGTCCTCACATGCATAGTTAAAGAAAATAATTTTAAAGTGACAATTTATTTGGATGGAAAAACTAGGACATTGGTCTCATTTTTATTAGAAAAAGTTCCAAGTTAATTAATAGAAACATTTTTGTGATTTTCCTTTTAGCGTGCCTAAAATAAACAATTTTATTAGGAATTACATTTGACAAAATAAATAAAAAGCCAAATAAAGTAAATAATAAAAATAAATGATCAAACCAAACGAGCCTCCTGGATCTCCTCGTTTGCTCGAAAGAATGTCCAAAAAGGGAAAATAGATATTGGAGTCAAGAACAAATACAAAAAATTAATGTTAGTAATCAAATCAATTAAATCAATTAAACATATAATAAATAATAAAATAAAATAAAATAAGATGACATCAAAATGACAAATAAATTAAAATAAATGAAAAAAAAATCATTATGAATGACAAAAAGATTAAATGATATGATTGAAATAAATAAAACAACATGTTAATGAATTAATAATAATAATAATAATAATAATAATAATAATAATAATAATAATAATAATAATAATAATAATTATTATTATTATTATTATAATTAAATGATAATAATAATATATAAACATATTAAATAAAATAAATATACAAACAATAGAATAAATAAATAAATGAAAACAATAAAAATTTACATGCTAATCAATTAAATATGAACAAAAATAAATAAAGGAAAATAAAAGAGAGATCAAGCCTAGAATGTTTACCCTTAGAGTTTGGATTCGATGAACGGAAAAAAGTGATTGATTTCCTTACTTTGTTTTGAAAAATTAGAGTTAAATATAATAAAAAATTGAAATTTTATTCCAAGAAATAAATTTGCTTAAAAAAATGATGAAATAAAACAAAAAATTCTCAAGAACAAAGAATGAATTTGTTTGTCTAAAACATGATATTTATTGATTAAAGAAATAAAAATATTCTCAAGAACAGACAATTATTTTTGTTTGTCTCAAGAAAAAAAATTATTTATTAAAAATATTGTTTTTTAGAAAATCAAATGAAAAAAATTGGATTTTAAGAACAAACAATTATTTTATTTGCCCCAAAATCCATTTTTCATCAAAAAGGGATTCAAATAAAAATCTTTGAAAAAACTTATGTGAAAAAATAATTAAAAGACAAAAGTAAGAAAATTGAATTTTTAAGAACAAACAATCACTTTATTTGTCTCAAAAATCAATTTTTCATCAAGAAAATTCCATCTAAAATATTTAGAAGAAATTCTATTGGAAAAGAAGAAAAAGAAGAAGAAGAAGAAGAATTGAACTTTTTAACTTTTAGAAATTTTTAATTTTGAGGAGAAAACCTAAAAAGATGTAGAGAGAACTTTTTTTAGAAGAAAAGAAGAAGAGAAAATGAAGAAAAAACCCTAAAAATCAATCCTCCCCTTTTTTGTTTTATCTTATTCTATTTATATCAAAGAAAAAAAGGAAAATATAATTAATTAAGAAAAACTAACTAATTAATTCAAATATTATTTATCTATATTTAAAAACGGAAAAAATCTTAAAAAACCTTTAAAAAATGGGATAAAAAATCAAATTTGGTGAAAAAATCCCGAAAAAATCAAATTTGGGCCAAAATCAGCTTTTTCGGCGGAACTGGGGCGACCAATGCGCGTTGGTGCAAGCGACGGGCGTCGGGCGTACGCGCTAGCAGAGCGGAGCGATGACCCGTGCGTCGCTCGTGTAGCACCTGCGCTATCGCTTCGCTCGCCTGCGGGCTGCCGCAGCGCCCCGACGCGGCCCACATCCAATTTTTTTTTAATTAACTGAAAACACTATAATTTTAAAATTTCATTTTTCAAATTTTATTTTTAATACATTTTTTATTATTTTTTTATTATAAAATGCAAATTTGACAAGCAAATCATCACTTTCAACCTTTTTGCCTGTGTACAGGCATCTAATCATCATTGGGTAACTCTAATCTGGGCTATCTCAGGACCCGGTGTCTATAGTTGCCCCCAATTTTGGAGAAACTAATACACTAGTGCCTAGATGAGCCAAAATTCAGAGAAGAAGGAAAGAGATGCGTACCTGAGGTAGCCCTTTACTTTCCGTGGTGTGTTCAAGCTGGTGACCCCTCGCTGCCGAGTTGTAGTGTATTTTACCACAACCTTGTGATGATTCATTTTGCCACCTTCATTTTACTGGCCTCCTCTCGGCCTACACGATATCTAACTGTCGCAAGATGCAGTGTTATCTAGCTGCAACCGAATTGGAATTTGTTCTATTGCATGTCCCTCGCTGGCCTGGTCTCGGCTCGCACGGTGTCTGAATGTCGTGAGAAGTAGTGTTCTCAAACTATAACCCATTTATGATTTGTTCTATGTCCCGCTGGCCTCGTCTCGGCTTGCACGGTGTCTGAGTGATGTGAGAAGTAGTGTTCTCTAACTATAACCCTGTTGCGATTTGTTCTATCATATGTGTACCCTGGCCTCATCTCGGCTTGCATGGTGTCTGAGTGATGTGGTGTTCTCTAACTACAACCCTGTTCCCATTTGTTCTATCGCAAAGTCCCGCTGGCCTCATCTCGACTTGCATGGTGTTTGAGTGATGTGAGAAGTAGTGTTCTCTAACTACAACCCAATTACAATTTGTTCCATCGTGTGTGTCCCACTGGCCTCGTCTCGGCTTACACGGTGTCTGAGTGATGCAGTGTTCACTAACTACAACCCTGTTGCGATTTGTTATATCGCATGTATCCCACTGCCTCATCTCAGCTTGCACGGTGTTTGTGAGATGCAGTGTTCTCTAACTACAACCCTGTTGCGATTTGTTATATCACATGTGTCCCGCTGGCCTCGTCTTGGCTTGCATGGTGTCTATGAGATGCAGTGTTCTCTAACTACAACCCTGTTGTGATTTGTTCTATCGCGTGTGTCCTGCTGGCCTCATCCCGGCTTGCACGGTGTCTGTGAGATGTAGTGTTCTCTAACTACAACTCTATTACGATTTGTTCTATCACATGTGTCCCGCTAGCCTCATCTCGGCTTGCATGGTGTCTGAGTGATGTGAGAAGTAGTGTTCTCTAACTATAACCCAATTGCTATTTATTCTATCACATTTGTCCCGCTGGCTTCTTCTCGGCTTGCACGGTATCTCACTGCCAACCACTATTCAATTTGTACGGTGACTTGTTCGTCGTTTGTTTGCTGGCGCTTATACTGAACTTCTTTTCCTACAAAAACGGGAAAAACAAATGTGTGGAGTATGTAAAAGTGATGCATACTTGTGGCAGTACAGACCTATTGGGGTCGATGTCAGATGGGTGCCCCCTGAAGGACGGTTGGTTATTCCCTAGAGAAGGATTTGTGGAATATGAACATCTTCCCCTTGATTGAATCGAGTCATTTTCCAGACTTCCAAAGTGCAGATATCTTTTTCTTGCAAAGTTTAGATATCATCCTCTTAGAGATCCCTTACCGACTGTGACATACTAGATATCGATCCCTCTATCATCTCCAACCGGAGCCTCCTTGTTAAAAAGACATGTGTGCCTCTTGAGAGGGCTTTGTGCTCGCAAGGAGATGAGAGACTTTGATGGTCACTAAGAGACTTTGATGTTGAGCTTCCCGATTGCCCCCGACATGATATGCATGAATAGGCTTGTTTTCTTGGGTGTTCCCCCTATATATAGATGCAACTGATTTTATGCTGAATATAATGTTTGACAATGTTGAGTTGAACCCATCTGTTGGATCATCTTTGTGCATGAGGTCTATTCGGACCTTTCGCCCCTCAGTCATGTACACATCTACATATACAAAATATTGTGTGAGCGTATGGAATTGTGTGTGTGAAATATACATACAAAACTATATATAGGAACCACATGCAAAGGAGTAATATACAAAAATTATGTGTACTGTCGAGCATTTTCTATATATGCTTATTATACCGCAAGTATACGGTGTACCGCAATAGTACTTAAGATGTCGATCCCACGAGGAACGTTTTTACACACTATTACTAATTGATTTTAGTCTTGTTTACAATGATTAATTAATGGTAGAGTTGGTTTTAAATCTAATCTAACATGTAAACTAATTAAACCTAATTAATGATAGTCAAAAGAAGATAAAATAAATCATGAAGAATTAAAAACAATGAACTTGATTCCATCATTTAGATTAACATCTTTCATCTTTTTATGCAAGCCAAGTTAGAATAAACTTTTAACTCACTCTCTCGACATGAATTAAAATGCCTAAAACATATAATTAAAATTCTAATTCACAATTTTCATTAATGAATTAGAGGTTTCTAATTACATATTTTAAGAATAAACACTAACCTATAGCAATTATCTCAATATACCGATTTCTCAAAATATACCTTGATAATGAAACTCTATTAAATGTCAGATAAAGCAAACTCTCGAATTACTTTAACTTGTAAAGATCTTGCAAAAGATATTAATAGAGAATCTACAATGAAAGACTATGAAAGTAGATGGAAATAGAAATAATCATAACATACAAATTCATTAAAATGATATTCATAGAAATATTGGAGAAGAATTAAAAATAAGAGAATAAGATAGAAGCCTTTCAACCCTTTTCTCAATCTCTTGAAAATATATTTTCTCCTCCTCGATCTTCTTCTTCAAAACATAAAACTAAATAGAAATTTAACTAAGAAAAATCTATCTTACAAAATACAGAAAAATTACTTAACTAAAAATTCATCCTTCAAAATTACAGTTAAACTACATATTTATAGATATTAATCAAAGAATTGTGTCCCTTGAGAATGGTTGCAAAGTTTGGTGAAAGAAGACAACTTTTCATGTGTCTTTTGGCTCAAAACTGCCCCAACGGTCGTCTCTGTCGCGATTGCAACGTTGTCGCGATCGCGACAGAACGCGCTTGCCCGTTTTCTTCCTTCTCTCTTTCTTTCGGTTTTCTCTTCCCTCTCTGGCCAGTCACGTCTCGCTACTCCCCGTCACGGCGTGTCTCTTCGCGTGTGTGGCGTGACTGGCGCTCACGTCTCGCTTCCTTCTCCCCTTTCTCTTCTCTTTCCTTTCTTTCCTGGCTTCTCGTCACGTCGCGTGACCTTAGCTCACGGCGTGACTCGTCTCTTGCAGCTCCTTCTCTTCTTTTCCTCCTTCCTCTTCTTTCTTCTTAGTACAATCACGTCACGTTACCTCTGGTCACGTCGTGATCTGCTACTCTCTCTCGTGATCCTCACCTTCTTTATCTGTTCTTTTCTTTATTTTTCACCTACAAATAACAGTAAACACACAAACATGCACTCTAATACAAAAAATCATAAATTAACACATCACATCAAATTTACACACAATAGCATAATTAATTTACATAAATACATACAAAATAAATACTAAATTATACTTCAATTCAGCTCCTATCATGTACGCAACTATATGTGTAAAGGATTGAATGCACGTGATATGCTTATAATATGCATGCTAAACATGTGCAAAGAATTATGCGTTGCATATATGCAAAGATTATGTACATGGAATGTGTGTGAAGAATTGCATATGCAAAATATATACAAAGTTCAAGCATGTGTGAATGCATGTTGGGCATCATGAAAGGCTATGCACGTGTAAAATTATGCAGGCAGATATGCAAAAGATTATACATGCGAGATGCATGTGAGATGCCAAAATGGATAGACCACATCCTAGGTGGTTAAGGGATTCATTGAGGGTATTATTCATACTGTCTGATGCCCCCAATAATCTAGAAGAGTATCACCTTGGCTTAGGAATTTTGACCCATAATCCTTTTAGAGAAAACTATCCCGTGTGCATCTTTGCCCCCCGAGTCAACGAGCATATGCCTTTTGCCCTGAGTTGTACACTGTCTTGCCCCTAGGACTCTGACTCAAGTTCTACATTAGGCATTATCTACCTGAAGGGTGGTCATCCAAGGGAGTGCCGCCTTACCGTTCCGGGCATCGAAAGTCATTGTTTTAAAGGTAGTGCGTCCCTTGTGGATTTTCACACTAGCTTTTCTTTGTGAGAAATGCGTCCCTTTGGGGATTTTCACATAACTCTGTGCCTAATTTTTGCTTGGAATGGACCCAATCCACTCCAGCGGCTTTATTTATCACGTTTATTGAAGGACAGACTACTTGTTTTCAGGTTTTCAACCTGTCCTTTGGCCTAACTTTTGCCTGGAGAGACAGTTACGGTTTTTATCTCTAATGGCCTTTTTTTTTTAAGGGTTTGCCTGCAAGCAAAATTGAAGCTACTATCAGAGTACCCTTCTAAAGTAATCGGCATTTATTCACTGAGGCATTTTCTCCTTAGGCATCGGTTGCATTCCTTTGCCTCTCTCGATGAATGTGTTACTAGATTGGGTGAGGTGGCGGATGAGGATCGGGTTCTTTAAGGCTTTATGGGGCTGCCTTTTACATTACCACCAGTTGTGGTTGATAGTTTGGAGGGATTCAAGATGTAGTGAGGCATCCCCTATCTTTCTAAGATGGATCTTTATGTTTGGCTTTTACCTCCAGATACCATAGCCTCTAGGCTAGCTGCCGGTGAAGACTATTATACCATCTTTCAGGGATTGTTCCTTTACTCCCACTAGTGCATTCAAGAGGTTGATAACAAGACCTATCGACTTAGGCACCTAGCCAGTGAGAGCAATAGTAAAGCAACATTACTTAAATTAGATGCATCCAGTAATGAACGATGTTTCCCTTTTTATAAATGAACTAGAAAATAATGCACACATGTATTTGCAAAGATTGTGTACATTTCGGTGTGATTTCTCTATACATGATAGTTATCTAACATCGATTCAAAATGCAAAGCCGCATCTAATCTCAAAGTAGATCTTGTAAGCATCAAACTTCTGTTTCCAATAAGCTCTCTTAGATTTTCTTGATTG
This sequence comes from Excoecaria cochinchinensis, assembly GCA_947683425.1. Taxonomy (NCBI): domain Eukaryota; kingdom Viridiplantae; phylum Streptophyta; class Magnoliopsida; order Malpighiales; family Euphorbiaceae; genus Excoecaria; species Excoecaria cochinchinensis. The sequence continues at coordinate 1,886,384 of CANTUQ010000158.1, forward strand.
GACATTTTCCGTCGACCCTCTAACTTTTGCCCAGGATGCCCTTTTTTTTCGGTTCTCACCCTGACAAGGCGCCCATTTTTAGCAAGGCCATCTTTTTTTGGTTTTTGACCTGCGGAGCTTTTATTTTCTTCTTTTGATTTTTAGTCTTTATGCATGGAACCTCTTGAGTTTGTTGATGTTGATCAGCTCCTTGAACTCTTTCCCATCACTATTTGTCAGAATCGCTGCCCCCTTTGGATAACTACTTCTTAAGAACAAATGGACCTTCCCTCGTATGTTTGGAACTCTCGGTCTCATTTGTTTAAGGACTAAATCTCCCTCTTTCAGTGGTTGCCTTTTGAATTTTTTTGAATGATCGAGCAAGCCTTTTCTGGTAGATCTGGCTATAATAATAGGCTCGCAATCTGTTCTTGTCTAGCATGTTTGGCTGCAACAATCGTTGTTGGTCCCAATTATTTTCTGGATTTTTAGCTTCCATGACTACCCTTGAAGACTTGAGTTCTACTTCAACAGGCAACATTGCTGCCATCCCATATACCAAGGAATAAGGCGTGGCTCCTGTAGAGGTTTTGACGGTGGTTCTCTAGCTCCAAAGTGCAAAAGGCAACTTCTTTGCCCAATCCTTGTAGTTCTGAACTATCTCGACCAAAATCTTCTTGACATTCTCATTAGTAGCCTCTACTATCCCATCAGCTTGCGGGCAATATGATGAAAACTTGTGATGCTTAAAGACATACTTCTACAGTAGCTTCCTAGTTTCAGTCACAAATTGCACCCTGTTATCGGATTCCTTTTAACGACTTGTCCATATCCCGAGCGTCGACTTTCTTGAAGGACTCGGCTTCTACCCACTCGGTGAAGTAGGCGATAGCAACTATGGTGAACCTATGTCTATTTGAGGTCTTAGAACATGCTTCCCCCATGATGTCTGTTCCCTAAGCTCATGCAATCCATATCCATTGTAAGCCAATAGAGCCCTTGTCTCATGATCATTTCTGCTAGCATTAATCCGTTCATATGGGCTCCACAAATTCTGGCATGAATTTCTTCCATGACCTTCTTAGCTCCTTTGTCTTCCACAGCTCTCAACTGAATGTCATCGACTTGTCGTTTGTATAGTACACCCCTTATGCAGATTAACCAAGTAGACAGTTTGCGAATCAGTCTTTTGGTCCTTTTTCGGTAGCCAAGAAGAATGACAAAGGACAGGTATGTGTAGATTAATGGGATTTGAACAGAACTTACCCTAATGATGACTTTCCTTTGCCCCATATCAATAATTTTCAGCCACCTACATATCAATTCTTTTCCTTCTCTCTCTCTCTCGCTTTTTTTTGTATTTTCTTTTTTTTTTTGTTCTTTTTTTTTATGTTCTTTTGTTCTTTTTTTTGTTGTGGATAAGATTTGTTCAAATCCTGATGGTTTATACATACACGCACTCCTCCTCTTCTCGATTTGGGACAACACTAACCAACCAAGTCGGGTGTTGAACTTCGATAAGAAATTTTGGCCTCATTTCTGCTTACTGATCTCTTCTTTAACTTTCTTTGTCCATTCTTGCCTAAGTCTTCTGAGTTTCTGTTTAACTGATTTATAATCTGGATGCATCAGAATGGCATGTTTAGTGATTTTATAATCTGCTCCTAGCATGTCTTCATAGGTCCAGGCAAATACTGTTTCATATTTTGTTTTAATTCTCTCAAATTTTGATCTTTCTTCAGGAGTCGCATTAGATGCTATCAAGATTTCCTTTGGGTTTTCCAAAGTTCTGAGATTAAATGGAATGGCATTAATTGAATCAATGTCAAATATGAATGAGTCATGATCATGATTATGCATAGTGAAATCACAAGAAATATCACACAAGTAAGCAAAAATGTTCATTTTATTAATGAAACTAGAATGTCATTATTAAACAGTTAATAAATAAAAAGAACATTCTAAATAGCTAATCATTTTTCGCTCTTGCCAACACAGATGTTGCAGTCGATGGTCCATTATAATCCTTAGGAACCATCCTCCCTTTCCTATTTAGGTATTTCATATGTCTTATTCTTTATCCTTCGCTCTTCTGGGTCAGAGATCTATTTGGAATCAATCAGATCTTGAATAGCATGTCTCAAGGCCTTGCAATCGTCTGTGGTATGCTCGGTGTGCTGGTGGAAGGCACAATACGAATCCCCCTTGTGATTGAGCTGTCCCTGGTTTCTAGCAGGTCTAGCTGACAATGGTTGTAGCATCCCCTCCTTCATTAGCCTTTTAAGGACCTAAGACAAGGATCTGGCCAAATTAGAATAATGCTTTCGATTCACTTCCGTGGTTGGCGCTTCTACTATCCTTTCTTTTTCTGGATCCGGCATCAATTCTTGAATACGATCTGTTAGAGGATGACAGTAGTCTATTCTCTGCCCTGAATACTGGAAATATGCGCAATACCAATCTGCTCTATGTTTAGGTTGTCCTTGACTTGGGGCAGGCCCGGCCGGTAAGGGTTGTAACTTCCCTTCCTTGATAAGATAGGTGAAGTGCAAAGACAATGGCCTTCCCGAGATAGTGAGGTCGGACCGAGTTATTCTAGTGGCTGAGACTTCTATAGCCCTAACATTTTCCTTACTATTGTGGTGGCTTCCTGAACTTTCATTTTTTTGAATATGTGTCATTGCAGGGTCCCCCCCCCCCCCTCTTCAGGCACAATGCTCTATCCTAGTGTAGGCTACCTATTTCCTCCTTGCTCAACTGGTGAATCAAGTGGCCCCTTGCCTTTGGTCTCGATAGGAAATGGTGGCACTGCAACCATCACTGTTCGAGCCTTCTTGACTGCGGCCGGCTCCACTTTGTTAAGACCTGTCGCCATAAGCTGAGCTTGCAGAACCAGTGCCATGCATCTTTTATTTCTTTAATAATGGCCAATAGCCTTTTTTCAAGCTCTTCGAACCTTCTATCCATCTCCTGGGCAATTAGATCACCAGTCTCTTCAGTTTGTTGTGAAGGGCCAACCATTTCTAATACCTTCAGACGCGCTAGTAAGGCCGCTAAATCTTTATCAGCCAACCAGAACTCTAATCGATTTTTAGACAAATATCGGGATCTCTAAACCACCCAAGCAAATAGTCTACAGTGGCTATAAACACCGGGTCCTGAGGCAGCCCAAACCAAGGTTACCCTGTGATGAAAATGATACCTATTCACAGGCAAAAAATAAAAATGATGATTTCCTTGCCGATGCCCTTCTTTTTAATAAAAAAAGAGAAGAAGAATAAAACAATAAAAATAATAATTATTTCTAGCTTTCGGTGGCCTGCGGCCATGCGCTGGCATGGCACGTATGAAGTGCAAAATCTGTTGCCAGTGCGCGTAAGGTGCCGCGTGCGAGTAGCTCGAAGGCACACCTCACTTTGTGAGGTGGGCCCTAAAGGGGCGCACCTCACAATTATGAGGTGCGGCCTCCCTTGAGGGCGCACCTCACAAATGTGAGTGCGGGGACTCCATTTTCTTACTGGTTTTCATAAAATTTCAATTTCGATTCAATAAAAATGCTTTTTTTTTTCCAATTTGCAAAAGGATAAAGTTAATTTTAAAGGATAAACGAGAATTTTTTGGGATTAAAATACTTCCAAAAACCTAATTTCCTAATATAAAAAAGAAAAGTGAGAACCTTTTTGAGGGGGAGAGCAATTAGAACGATAGAGAAAAATATTCTAAAAAAATACTTTTGAAAGTAAAAGGAATTAATTCTAAAATTATTTTTAAACCCAGGAAATTAATTCTTGAGGTTTAAGTTTCAATTTTCATTCATCTATTTTCTTCAAAAAAGCTTTGATCGAAACGTTTTTATTTGTACTTTTCATGTAATCGACGAGGAAATCAGTCTTTCTTCTTTTGCAGCCAAAGATAAATCTTCTGAGGGTAAATACACGGGTCAGAGCCAATCATTTCTGTCTTTTCTTTACTCATTGTTGTTCATTTATTTCTCCATTGTAGTTGCTGGAAACTATTATTAATTAATTAATTTATTGTTTATTATAATAATCTAACTTAATAGGTATGATGCATTCAATATATGTTGAATTTGTAGAATATTTAATATTGGTTTCGTTTATAATAATAACCTGGATTTTTATTAGATTAAGTTATTATCACCGCGTCATTTTCTTTTGCAATAATATCTTAAGTCACTTTTGAAAAATCTTAGTTTGGTGTTTTGTTTGTTTGTTTGATTTTAATCATTATTCCCCATTCGTTAATTTCCCATCTTTTGCCTAACTTGGTTTCCTGTGATAATTATTAACATTGTTTCTATTTATTATATTTATTCTGTTTCATTTAACGACTTATTTCTATTATAACGTATTTTATTATCTATATTATTTAATTGATTGTCTAATTGATTATTTGATTTATTCAATTTATTTAATTGATTGCTTATATCATGCTTTATTAATTTGATCCAATTTGCTAACATTTTATTTTATTCTTTTGTTTTGTTGACCATCAAATTTATTTGTTTCACTTTGGGTGACGTCCTTGAGCAAGCCGGAGAATCGGGGGATTAGGAGCCTTTCAAGTTCGGTTCGCATTTTAATTCCTGTATTTTCTTGATTTTACTATTTTTTATTGTTTTATGAAAAATGGTATTTTAAATGCGCTTATTTTATAAAAACTCATGTTTTTTCCTACAATAATAAAATTGGGATTTTTATTAATAAAATAGGACCAATGTCCTAATTTTACCCAATAAAATATCACTTGCAAAAGGAGAATTAATTTTCATAAAATGGGACCACTCATCTCGATTTTCTCAATCAATGCCCAAAAATAGATGTCCAGTTTTTTAAGTTAACATGAGGAACCAAAGTTTCTAAAATCTAATAAATGTCTCGATTTATGTATGATGTATTTTATTTCATTTTTCTTATGTATTATTTATCTTGGGCCCTTGTAATTAATTTTGGGGCAATTTTATTCATATATTTATTTATGCTTTCTTTATGTTGGGGATTATTCTATCCTATATTTTTTACTTGTAATTTATTTACCGCTTTCTTTATTGCTTTCTTTATTGCTTTCTAAGAATGCTTGAAAATGCATTTTAGATTTATTGCATGATTGCGTGAGATGAGAGATAGATTTTTGATTGTTAAAAACTCATTTATAACTTAACTTAAGGCATTAATAAGAGTGAAGTTCCGAACACGTTCTCTGGTTTAAGACACCCAAGGTTAGAAGACCTTTCCCAATTTCTTGTAAATTGGGTGGCGACTCCAAAATGCCTCAAAGGTGCCTAAAGGTTCATGGGATTAGATGAACTTCCCAATGTTCTATTAGGTAAGGAATTCGAAAATATCACGTGTTAAAAAAAAATCTAGACGCTCGGACCCTTAAAGCAGCCAAGGTTTAGATCACGCGCATTGGCTGAAAAGCAAGGAGTTAGAATGATGTATGAATGACATGCTATACATGGTCATGCTGTGCAACAAATGGTATACAATGGCTAAAAAGATCAAAGAGTTTAGAATGATGTATGATATGCATGGAATAGATTTATGCACAGGGTGATATGTACATGCGAAAACTATATGGAATGGATAAAATGTACGCACGCGAAATGAAATGTACATTTTTTTTTATGCATGAATAACACCTAAAGCATAAATATAGAATGCAACATCCACAATAACATGCAAGTAGATCCTTCCAACCTTATCTCTCCCACACATGAGGTCGTGCAGTCTCTTTCTTAGGTAGGCTTAATCCATGGGTTATCAGGGAACCCAATGGACGCGTATAGCGCACAGTGGAAAATCGGCAGCATGACCTCTCTTATATAATGTACATACACATGGGTTATGATCATTGTGTATTTAGGCAGTCCGAATAAATCAACATGAACCTATCGGGGCATGAAAGCCTTTGATTAGGTGACCAGTCAAATTATCTGGGTTTGTCCAATACATAATAATCCATATAGCATGCATAGTATTATGGTTCATACCACCTAGGGGAAGTATATATTTTTATTACATGAGCTTTGGTCAGGGTGATGATACTTTTAGGCTACCCAAGCATGGTCCCTGCCAACGGGTCCAGCTCATCCTGAGCGTAATGACCGGTCGGGTCTCCATTTAATATACCAAATGGTACGGGGCTTGGGCTGGTGATTATCCTTAATACTTCCCTACATTGAGTGAACGTGGGTCGAGCTTCAGGAACACATCGGGGTTAAAAGAGGGACCAAACTGGCATAGATCTATGGCACTAATGATATGCAATGCAATTTCGAAAAAGGGTGAAATTTTAAATTAAAACTCAATTATATGTTTTAACCAAGGTACTTTCGAAGCGAAGTCTCAAGTAGTCCTAGTGGAGTCTCCACTGTGACACGCGCCGAACCCCGGGTGCCCCGAATGCTCGCTTTTAGGGCATTCGAGAGAGGTTCATGAAACTTGTAAGAAATTACAAGTGCGTCTATTTTGGGCAAAAAGGAGGTTTCTTGGAGTGACTACCCAATAGAACATTGGGAAACGTCATCTAGCCTCATTGAACCTAAACAGCATTTACGTACATTTTGGGCAAGCCAGAGATATTTTGGAGTCCTCACCCCAATAGAACATTGGGATGATACTCTAACCTCATAGAGCCTAAGACGATGCAAGTTGGGGCTATTTTGGCAACAAGAGATATTTTGGAGACCCACCCCAATAAGACATTGAGATGGTCCTCTAACCCTATTGAGCCTAAGACCGGAGATGGTTCGGCACTTTCCATTTATTCATACCTTGATTAAATTATAATTGAATTTTGAATTTAAGATTTCATTCCTTTTCTCAAATAATTTTAATGCAATAATTAGAGCGCACGTCAATCACATAATGATAGTGGTAAATAAAACAAGATTAAAATAAATTAAATAAGAATGCAATAAATTACAACAAAATTAGGAGTGGAATACAACTCCCATTGTAAATAAAATATAAATCATACATAAAATTAGATATTTATTAGGAATGAGGACATTGGTCCTCGCATGCATAGTTAAAGAAAATAATTTTAAAGTGACAACTTATTTGGATGGAGAAACTAGGACATTGGTCCCATTTTTATTAGAAAAAGTTCCAAGTTAATTAATAGAAATATTTTTGTGATTTTCTTTTCAGCGTGCCTAAAATAATCAATTTTATTAGGAATTACATTTGACAAAATAAATAAAAAGCCGAATAAAGCAAATAATAAAAATAAATCATCAAACCAAACGAGCGTCCTGGATCTCCCAGTTTGCTCGAGAGAATGCCCAAAAAGGAAAAATAGATATTGGAGTCAAGAAAAAGTACAAAAAATTAATGTTAGTAATCAAATAAATTAAATCAATTAAACATATAATAAATAATAAAATAAAATAAAATAAGATGACATCAAAATGACAAATAAATTAAAATGTTAATAAAGTAAAATAAATAAAAAAAATGCATTATGAATGACAAATGAATTAAATGATATGATTGAAATAAGTAAAACAACATGTTAATGAAAAATAATAATAATAATAATAATAATAATAATAATAATAATAATAATAATAATAATAATAATAATAATTATTATTATTATTATTATTATTATTATTATTATAATAATAATAATTAAATGACAATAATAATATATAAACATATTAAATAAAACAAATATACAAACAATAGAATAAATAAATAAATGAAAACAATAAAAATTTACGTGTTAATCAATTAAATATGAACAAAAATAAATAAAGGAAAATAAACAAGAGATTATGCCTAGAATGTTTACGCTCAGAGTTCGGATTCGATAAAAAGAAACAAAGTGATTGATTTCCTTACTTTGTTTTGCAAAATTAGAATTAAATATAATAAAAAAAAATTGGAATTTTATTCCAAGAAAAAAATTTGCTTAAAAAAATGATGGAAAAAAATAAAATATTCTCAAGAACAAAGAATGAATTTCGTTGTCTAAAGAATGATATTTATTGATTAAAGAAATAAAAATATTCTCAAGAACAGACAATTATTTTTGTTTGTCTCAAGAAAAAAATTATTTATGAAAAATATTATTTTTTAGAAAATCAAATGAAAAAAATTGAATTTTAAGAACAAACAATTATTTTGTTTGCCCCAAAATCCATTTTTCATCAAAAAGAGATTCAAATAAAAATCTTTGAAAAAACTTAAATGAAAAAATAATTAAAAGACAAAAGTAAGAAAATTGAATTTTTAAGAATAAACAATCACTTTATTTGTCTCAAAAATCAATTTTTCATCAACAAAATTCCATCTAAAATATTTAGAAGAAATTTTATTGGAAAAGAAGAAGAAGAAGAAGAAGAAGAAGAATTGAACTTTTAGCTTTTAGCAATTTTTATTTTTGAGGAGAAAACATAAAAAGATGTAGAGAGAACTTTTTTTAGAAGAAGAGAAAATGAAGAAAAAACCCTAAAAATCAATCCTCTTCTTTTTTGTTTCATCTTATTCTATTTATATCAAAGAAAAAAAGGAAAATATAATTAATTAAGAAAAACTAACTCATTAATTCAAATATTATTTATCTATATTTAAAAATGAAAAAAATCATGAAAAACCTTAAAAAACGGAATAAAAAATCAAATTTCGGCCAAAATCAGCATTTTTGGCGGAACTGGGGCGACCGATGCCCGTCGGTGCACGTGACGGGTGTCGGGCGCGCGCGCTTGGCCATAGCGGAGTTGCGTGGAGTGATGCCCTGTGCATCGCTTGTGCAGCGCCTGCGTTGGCGCTCCACGCGCTTACGGTCTATCGCAGCGTGCTGACGCGGCCGACATCCGATTTTTTTTTTTTTAAAAATAACGAAAAACGCTATAATTTTAAAATTTCATTTTTTAAATTTAATTTTTAAAACATTTTTTAGTATTTTTTTTATTCTAAAATGAAAATTTGATAAGGAAAGCATCACTTTCAACATTTTTTGTAATCATCATTGGGTAACTCTGATCTGGGCTGTCTCAGTACCCGATTTTACACTCCTGTACTTACTCAACCCACCTCAGGTAAAGAGTATACTATGTGCAGTGATGCTTTAGGTGTTGGACTTGGTTGTATTCTGTTGTAGGATGGTAAGGTGATAGCCTATGCTTCCTGGCAATTGAAGCCTCATGAGCAGAACTACCCTACGCATGATTTAGAGTTAGCTACTGTGGTTTTTACTCTTAAGATTTGGCATCATTATCTATATGGGGATACGTGTAGGATTTTTACTTACCATAAATGTTTAAAATATCTCCTCATGTAGAAAGTGTTGAATTTAAGGCAATATCGGTGGTTAGAGCTATTTAAGGATTATGATTGTATTTTGGATTATCATCTGGGAAAAGTGAACATAGTTGCAGATGCTTTGAGTCAGAAGTTGGTTTTGGCTCTAGTATTGGAGCATTGTAATTAGAGGTTAGATTCGGAAGGAGCTTTGATTGCCCAACTGAAAGCTAAGACTGTTATGAAGCGGTTGATTGTTGATGCTCAGAGAGATGATCCGAAGTTGCAGCAAGTGATGCAAGTGGTTTAGAGTGGTAATCAGATTGACTTTTCGGTTAGGGATAGGGTGCTAAGTTATAGAAATCATTTGTATGTCCCTAGTAACAATGAGTTGAAGAAAAAGCTTTTGATAGATGCACGCACTACAATTTTCTCTATACACCCTGGAAGTGATAAGATGTATAGAGACCTGAAGCAATTTTATTGGTGTCAAGAATGAAGAGAAATATTGTGGATTTTGTCTCCAAGTGCCTGACCTATCAGCAGGTAAAGGCTAAGCACCAAGTTCCATCTGGGTTTCTCAATCCTTTACCTATTCGTCAATGGAAGTGGGATGATGTCACTATGGATTTTGTATCGGGTTTACCGTTGACTCAGAGGAAGCATAACTCGATTTGGGTTAAGTTGATCGGCTCACCAAGTCAGCTCACTTTTTACCAGTCCACCTCGATTACTCGATGGATAGGTTGGCAAAAATTTATGCTAATGAGATCGTCAGATTGCATGGGATTCCATTGTCAATTGTGTCATACCGGGATCCGAGATTTACATCAAAGTTTTAGAAAGAGTTATAAGCTGCTTTGGGTACCTGTGACGCGCGCCGGACCCCGCAGGCCGCCCCTCTGACCGTCTGCTTGAAGGCGATCGGGCAAGTAAGGGTCCGTTGACAACTTGTAAGGTATTTACAAGTGCGTCTATTTTGGGCAACAAGGAGGTTTCATGGAGTCGCCACCCAACAAAACGTTGGAAAAGTTCATCTCGTCTCAGTGAGCCAAAGACAGCGCTTTTATCCATCTTGGGCAAACCAAAGGGGTCTTGGAGGTGAACACCCCAATAAAACATTGGCAATGACCCTCTAACCCTATGGAGCCTAGGATTGTTAATTGAGTCTTTTGGTGGGACACAAGATGTAATGGCCGCATTACACCCTAGTTGTTTCGGTATGACATGTGAAGTATGTATGTGTTAAGGGGTAATTTCTGATTTAAGTGGTGTTTAAGCAATTAATTATGAATGTGGATTAATCTGAAATTTACAGAAGGACCTAATTGCTAAAATAACAAGTATGTAAGTGATTGAAATGATATTATGCATGCTTAATTAAGTGGATGACTAATTAAGTTAATTAATAAGGATTAAGGCATAAAATAATGGATAATTATAAGTTAATGGAAAGCAGATTTTAGTGGGAATTGCTGGAAGTTGAGAAGAATAAAATAAGTATAGTGGAAGCTAATGGGGAGCAGTTTTTCTTAGTGGCTTTTGCTGTGGGTTTGTGATGAGTGGACTCATCATCACTTAGCATTAATTGTTTAAGTGGAGAGGGAAAGTTCAGTGGTTTTTGAGGTCATTATTTTCTGCATCTTTATTCCAATATTGAGCCTTCTTCCTTCTTCATTTCGTGAGAGATAAAGTGAGTGGTGAGAGTGAATGAAGTGAGCTGGAGTTTGATGTGTGTAAGAAAGAATTGTAAGAAATCAGGAATTAAGATTAAGTTGGGAAGGTAAGTAAAGGGTTTGATATATGTATTTCTTCTTTTTCTAATTTCTTGATTTAGTGTTTGAGAACAAGTTGTGGAGTTGTGTGTAATGGATTTCTGATTGCTAGCTGAAGAAAAGAAGAGAATCAAAGGCAAGGCTAAGGTTGGGGAAACAAGTGAACAACAACCCCATTAGGAGCTAAGGAGTGTGAGGTTTGGGAACTAATCTAAATGTGTGAATTGTATGCTTGTTTTTTTTAGAAACTTATATATGATTATGGTGTACATGATTTGAAAGATGATATAGTTGAATTATATGGTTGATTTGTATTGGAGTTGATGATTGAGTTGTTATGAGATCAATTAAAGTATAAACCTTGGTTAAGGGAAAGGTTCTGTTTATATGTGATCTGACCTCCGGGTAGTGTTTTTGTCATAAATAAAGTTTGAAAAATATAAATTGAGTGATTCTTGATTCATTGGATCCGTGACTTCTGTGCCTACAAAAGTCTAAGAATGACCATAATTTTATTCTGTCATTAAGATGCTCAAAAATGGCAAAAACCGGACATGTATCTGACTAGCGTGGTTGGTTTGAACAGTCTGTAGTCTTTAATACATATCTCTTAATTTAGGAATCGAAATGACCTGAAACTTGTCCCATTTGAAAGATAAGACGTAGGGTAATAATTGTTAAGAAGACAACGTTGCCTAAATATGACGTCTAGCGGTCGGTTTTCGCGATGCAATATGGGTGTAAAACCCAGTCTCGTAGGGCTCCCAAGGTGAGCTACTGTCGCGAGCGCGACAGCGTCGCGACCTCGCGACAGAGAAATGCTTAAAATGACTTATATTTATGTTTTAAAGCATATGGTTGGCATGGGTCAAGCCCATAACCTTACCCTCAACTTATTATGCATGTTTAGGTTTATTAAATGATCACAAAATTAGTTATCATGGAGAGAACTTATGAGCATGATTAAGATTTGTAATTTACTTAATAAATTAACAATATACATATGTGTGAAAGCGATGTTATGCTCAAATGATGTGTATATGCTTATGACATGATGATTCTTGAACTTAACTAAGTAATGTAAAGAGTTGATGGGTTAAAGTGCATTTGTAAAAGAGAATGTGGTCATGAATGATATATGTGCTATGAAGATTGATCAATGTGAAATGAATGACATAATTAAACAACTTAAGCCTGCTAGTCAAGTATTGGATAGGTAGGCATGCCTATAGGGTCCCTGTGCTGCAGCTTAAGTAAGTAAGTTGATTCCGATGGAATCATTATGAATTAATCCTTGCAGGATTCCCTGATTTACAAGAATAAATGTACCCGAGGGGTACTAAGATGACTGAAAATTCTATTTACAAGAAGTACCTTTGAGGTACCTATTTATGTTTACAAGAAGTACCTTTGAGGTACCTATATTTCTGTCTGAAATTTACCCGTTATCCATGACTTTGAACTGCAGGCAAAAATAATCTACATAAAGGAAAAAGGGAAATAAATGTGTGTGGTAATAATGGGATGAAAAATTAACTTATGTGATAAATGGTAATATGACCGCATAGTTTAATTGGCATGAATATATGTTATGAATTGAGATGCTAAATATGCTTATCTTATCTGTTGCTGATGCGTATGTTAATATACCATATTGCTTGTTATGTGTGAGTTCCCCACTAAGCGTAAAACGCTTAGCACGGGTTTTCTTTAATCCGTGCAGGTACGGAAGTAGGTATTCAAAGGAAGACTCCGTAGGTCAAAGGTCAACACTAGGATTAGTGTAGGTTGGGTTATCCTTTAGGATATGCGTGTTGTATGTACAAAGCATGTTCTGGCTTGTAAGCATAAGATAATAACATAGTATATGCAAAATGGAAAGTAAGTAAAGCTGTATGCTCATGTGATATATAAGTTTATGTGTAACGTATAAGTATGTTGGCATGTAACTATAAGGATAACAACCTAGCATGTTTATGGTGAAATATATGTTTATGTGTGCTGCATGTGGATGGCATGAATAAGTATAGATAAAAATTTATTTGTACCGGTTTTTATGATCACCTTAAGTTCAGCATATGTAAGTAATTTTGCGTGCGCGGTCACTTCCTATCGTTATAGCTGCATCAGCTTTAGCGAGTGGAATTGGGCGTGACAAGTTGTGGTATCAGAGCAAAGGTTTAGTCTTTTCTTGGAATAATGGGTAGATAGGATGTGTATAGTTATGTTGACCTAATGCGGAAGTCCTTGGTTAAATTTTTGTAGATTTTACGATGAATCCTGATCGTCAAGAGGAAACAGCTGAAAGTGTGAACCCTCGTGAAGCTGAGAGGACGGGCACTAGACAATCTGGGCTAGCAAGACATGGAGATGAGATGTTAGCGGGACCCATGGAAGCAGTGATAAAAATGACACAGGATATGGCAAGGTTTATGGAGCGTATGATGGCACCTAGAATACAAACAGAGTCCTTAAGAAAGCATGGAGCTGAAGAGTTCTTTGGGACAAGGTTAGATGAATCTGAAAAAGCGGAATACTGGATTGAGAAGGTAGAGAGAATTCTCAAGGAGATACGGTGTCCTCAAGATCAGTGGCTTGAGTGTGTTGTGTCTTTGCTTCAGGGCGCTGCTTATGACTGGTGGAAGTTGGTATTACAGAATCCTGAGCTTCCTGATCCGGTGGATTGGAATTTCTTTGAAAGTTAATTCAGGCAAAAGTTTCTCACCAAGGCATATCAAGAGGCAAATTGGAAGAAATTCTTAAGTCTGAGACAGAGAACCATGTCTGTTTCTGAGTACGAAGCAGAATTTTGTCGATTGAGTAAGTATGCTCCAAAAGATGTCCTGACTGTGGGATTGAGGTGTCAGCAATTTGAGGAAGGACTAAATGAGGAAATAAAGGCATTGTTGATTTCATTAACTACAGATCAGAATGTGAGTTATTACAGGATAGTACAGGCAGCTTTAAGAGCTGAAAAGAATCTTGAGGCTCAGAGGGAATGGAGACAGAAAAGAAGTGCCAATAGAGGAGGATACAATGCGGGAAAAAGGCCACGAGATTCTATCATGGCACCACCAGAGGAATCTAGATATGGTTCTGCAGTAAGAGGAAAGAAGTGGGGAAAACCCCCAGTAGCTCATCAGAGTCGAAGAACAACCAATAGTCGAATTGATATACCTGAATGCCCTCACTGTGGGAAGAGACATTGAGTACCAAGTAGGCGATAAAGTATTTCTGAAGGTGTCGCCTTGGAGGAAAGTATTGAGGTTTGGTAATAAAGGGAAATTAAGTCTAAGGTTTATTGGACCGTATGAGATTTTGGAAAGAATAGGTTCTGTGGCATATCGTTTAGCTTTGCCTCCAGCATTAAGCAAGTTACATGATGTGTTCCACGTATCTATGCTGAGACGATATAGATTAGATAAATCTCATGTGTTGCATGTACAAGAAGTAGAAGTGCAACCGGATTTCTCCTATGATGAAAAACCAAAGACAATTCTAGCACGAGAAGTAAGGCAACTTCGAAATAAGCAGATACCACTTGTTAAAGTACTCTGGCAACATCATGGAGTAGAAGAAGCAACTTGGGAACCAGAAGCTGATATGCCTGAACAACATCCTCATTTGTTTGACGCAGGTATGAATTTCGAGGACAAAATTCTTTAAGGAGGGGAGAGTTGTAATGGCCGCATTACACCCTAGTTGTTTCGGTATGACATGTGAAGTATGTATGTGTTAAGGGGTAATTTCTGATTTAAGTGGTGTTTAAGCAATTAATTATGAATGTGGATTAATCTGAAATTTACAGAAGGACCTAATTGCTAAAATAACAAGTATGTAAGTGATTGAAATGATATTATGCATGCTTAATTAAGTGGATGACTAATTAAGTTAATTAATAAGGATTAAGGCATAAAATAATGGATAATTATAAGTTAATGGAAAGCAGATTTTAGTGGGAATTGCTGGAAGTTGAGAAGAATAAAATAAGTATAGTGGAAGCTAATGGGGAGCAGTTTTTCTTAGTGGCTTTTGCTGTGGGTTTGTGATGAGTGGACTCATCATCACTTAGCATTAATTGTTTAAGTGGAGAGGGAAAGTTCAGTGGTTTTTGAGGTCATTATTTTTTGCATCTTTATTCCAATATTGAGCCTTCTTCCTTCTTCATTTCGTGAGAGATAAAGTGAGTGGTGAGAGTGAATGAAGTGAGCTGGAGTTTGATGTGTGTAAGAAAGAATTGTAAGAAATCAGGAATTAAGATTAAGTTGGGAAGGTAAGTAAAGGGTTTGATATATGTATTTCTTCTTTATCTAATTTCTGGATTTAGTGTTTGAGAACAAGTTGTGGAGTTGTGTGTAATGGATTTCTGATTGCTAGCTGAAGAAAAGAAGAGAATCAAAGGCAAGGCTAAGGTTGGGGAAACAAGTGAACAACAACCCCATTAGGAGCTAAGGAGTGTGAGGTTTGGGAACTAATCTAAATGTGTGAATTGTATGCTTGTTTTTTTTAGAAACTTATATATGATTATGGTGTACATGATTTGAAAGATGATATAGTTGAATTATATGGTTGATTTGTATTGGAGTTGATGATTGAGTTGTTATGAGCTCAATTAAAGTATAAACCTTGGTTAAGGGAAAGGTTCTGTTTATATGTGATCTGACCTCCGGGTAGTGTTTTTGTCATAAATAAATTTTGAAAAATCTAAATTGAGTGATTCTTGATTCATTGGATCCGTGACTTCTGTGCCTACAAAAGTCTAAGAATGACCATAATTTTATTCTATCATTAAGATGCTCAAAAATTGCCAAAACCGGACATGTATCTGACTAGCGTGGTTGGTTTGAACAGTCTGTAGTGTTTAATACATATCTCTTAATTTAGGATTCCAAATGACCTGAAACTTGTCCCATTTGAAAGATAAGACGTAGGGAAACAATTGTTAAGAAGACAAATTTGCCTAAATATGATGTCTAGCGGTCGGTTTTCGCGATGCAATATGGGTGTAAAACCCAGTCTCGTAGGGCTCCCAAGGTGAGCTACTGTCGCGAGCGCGACAGCGTCGCGACCTCACGACAGAGAAATGCTTAAAATGACTTATATTTATGTTTTAAAGCATATGGTTGGCATGGGTCAAGCCCATAACCTTCCCCTCAACTTATTATGCATGTTTAGGTTTATTAAATGATCACAAAATTAGTTATCATGGAGAGAACTTATGAGCATGATTAAGATTTGTAATTTACTTAATAAATTAACAATATACATATGTGTGAAAGCGATGTTATGCTCAAATGATGTGTATATGCGTATGACATGATGATTCTTGAACTTAACTAAGTAATGTAAAGAGTTGATGGGTTAAAGTGCATTTGTAAAAGAGAATGTGGTCATGAATGATATATGTGCTATGAAGATTGATCAATGTGAAATGAATGACATAATTAAACAACTTAAGCCTGCCAGTCAAGTATTGGATAGGTAGGCATGCCTATAGGGTCCCTGTGCTGCAGCTTAAGTAAGTAAGTTGATTCCGATGGAATCATTATGAATTAATCCTTGCGGGATTCCCTGATTTACAAGAATAAATGTACCCGAGGGGTACTAAGATGACTGAAAATTCTATTTACAAGAAGTACCTTTGAGGTACCTATTTATGTTTACAAGAAGTACCTTTGAGGTACCTATATTTCTGTCTGAAATTTACCCGTTATCCATGACTTTGAACTGCAGGCAAAAATAATCTACATAAAGGAAAAAGGGAAATAAATGTGTGTGGTAATAATGGGATGAAAAATTAACTTATGTGATAAATGGTAATATGACCGCATAGTTTAATTGGCATGAATATATGTTATGAATTGAGATGCTAAATATGCTTATCTTATCTGTTGCTGATGCGTATGTTAATATACCATATTGCTTGTTATGTGTGAGTTCCCCACTAAGCGTAAAACGCTTAGCACGGGTTTTATTTAATCCGTGCAGGTACGGAAGTAGGTATTCGAAGGAAGACTCCGCAGGTCAAAGGTCAACACTAGGATTAGTGTAGGTTGGGTTATCCTTTGGGATATGCGTGTTGTATGTACAAAGCATGTTCTGGCTTGTAAGCATAAGATAATAACATAGTATATGCAAAATGGAAAGTAAGTAAAGCTGTATGCTCATGTGATATATAAGTTTATGTGTAACGTACAAGTATGTTGGCATGTAACTATAAGGATAACAACCTAGCATGTTTATGGTGAAATATATGTTTATGTGTGCTGCATGTGGATGGCATGAATAAGTATAGATAAAAATTTATTTGTACCGGTTTTTATGATCACCTTAAGTTCAGCATATGTAAGTAATTTTGCGTGCGCGGTCACTTCCTATCGTTATAGCTGCATCAGCTTTAGCGAGTGGAATTGGGCGTGACAAGTTGTGGTATCAGAGCAAAGGTTTAGTCTTTTCTGGGAATAATGGGTAGATAGGATGTGTATAGTTATGTTGACCTAATGCAGAAGTCCTCGGTTAAATTTTTGTAGATTTTACGATGAATCCTGATCGTCAAGAGGAAACAGCTGAAAGTGTGAACCCTCGTGAAGCTGAGAGGACGGGCACTAGACAATCTGGGCCAGCTAGACATGGAGATGAGATGTTAGCGGGACCCATGGAAGCAGTGATAAAAATGACACAGGATATGGCAAGGTTTATGGAGCGTATGATGGCACCTAGAATACAAACAGAGTCCTTAAGAAAGCATGGAGCTGAAGAGTTCTTTGGGACAAGGTTAGATGAATCTGAAAAAGCGGAATACTGGATTGAGAAGGTAAAGAGAATTCTCAAGGAGATACGGTGTCCTCAAGATCAGTGGCTTGAGTGTGTTGTTTCTTTGCTTCAGGGCGCTGCTTATGACTGGTGGAAGTTGGTATTACAGAATCCTGAGCTTCCTGATCCGGTGGATTAGAATTTCTTTGAAAGTGAATTCAGGCAAAAGTTTCTCACCAAGGCATATCAAGAGGCAAATTGGAAGAAATTCTTAAGTCTGAGACAGAGAACCATGTCTGTTTCTGAGTACGAAGCAGAATTTTGTCGATTGAGTAAGTATGCTCCAAAAGATGTCCTGACTGTGGGATTGAGGTGTCAGCAATTTGAGGAAGGACTAAATGAGGAAATAAAGGCATTGTTGATTTCATTAACTACAGATCAGAATGTGAGTTATTACAGGATAGTACAGGCAGCTTTAAGAGCTGAAAAGAATCTTGAGGCTCAGAGGGAATGGAGACAGAAAAGAAGTGCCAATAGAGGAGGATACAATGCGGGAAAAAGGCCACGAGATTCTATCATGGCACCACCAGAGGAATCTAGATATGGTTCTGCAGTAAGAGGAAAGAAGTGGGGAAAACCCCCAGTAGCTCATCAGAGTCGAAGAACAACCAATAGTCGAATTGATATACCTGAATGCCCTCACTGTGGGAAGAGACATTGAGTACCAAGTAGGCGATAAAGTATTTCTGAAGGTGTCGCCTTGGAGGAAAGTATTGAGGTTTGGTAATAAAGGGAAATAAAGTCTAAGGTTTATTGGACCGTATGAGATTTTGGAAAGAATAGGTTCTGTGGCATATCGTTTAGCTTTGCCTCCAGCATTAAGCAAGTTACATGATGTGTTCCACGTATCTATGCTGAGACGATATAGATTAGATAAATCTCATGTGTTGCATGTACAAGAAGTAGAAGTGCAACCGGATTTCTCCTATGATGAAAAACCAAAGACAATTCTAGCACGAGAAGTAAGGCAACTTCGAAATAAGCAGATACCACTTGTTAAAGTACTCTGGCAACATCACGGAGTAGAAGAAGCAACTTGGGAACCAGAAGCCGATATGCCTGAACAACATCCTCATTTGTTTGACGCAGGTATGAATTTCGAGGACAAAATTCTTTAAGGAGGGGAGAGTTGTAATGGCCGCATTACACCCTAGTTGTTTCGGTATGACATGTGAAGTATGTATGTGTTAAGGGGTAATTTCTGATTTAAGTGGTGTTTAAGCAATTAATTATGAATGTGGATTAATCTAAAATTTACAGAAGGACCTAATTGCTAAAATAAAAAGTATGTAAGTGATTGAAATGATATTATGCATGCTTAATTAAGTGGATGACTAATTAAGTTAATTAATAAGGATTAAGGCATAAAATAATGGATAATTATAAGTTAATGGAAAGCAGATTTTAGTGGGAATTGCTGGAAGTTGAGAAGAATAAAATAAGTATAGTGGAAGCTAATGGGGAGCAGTTTTTCTTAGTGGCTTTTGCTGTGGGTTTGTGATGAGTGGACTCATCATCACTTAGCATTAATTGTTTAAGTGGAGAGGGAAAGTTCAGTGGTTTTTGAGGTCATTATTTTCTGCATCTTTATTCCAATATTGAGCCTTCTTCCTTCTTCATTTCGTGAGAGATAAAGTGAGTGGTGAGAGTGAATGAAGTGAGCTGGAGTTTGATGTGTGTAAGAAAGAATTGTAAGAAATCAGGAATTAAGATTAAGTTGGGAAGGTAAGTAAAGGGTTTGATATATGTATTTCTTCTTTATCTAATTTCTGGATTTAGTGTTTGAGAACAAGTTGTGGAGTTGTGTGTAATGGATTTCTGATTGCTAGCTGAAGAAAAGAAGAGACTCAAAGGCAAGGCTAAGGTTGGGGAAACAAGTGAACAACAACCCCATTAGGAGCTAAGGAGTGTGAGGTTTGGGAACTAATCTAAATGTGTGAATTGTATGCTTGTTTTTTTTAGAAACTTATATATGATTATGGTGTACATGATTTGAAAGATGATATAGTTGAATTATATGGTTGATTTGTATTGGAGTTGATGATTGAGTTGTTATGAGCTCAATTAAAGTATAAACCTTGGTTAAGGGAAAGGTTCTGTTTATATGTGATCTGACCTCCGGGTAGTGTTTTTGTCATAAATAAAGTTTGAAAAATCTAAATTGAGTGATTCTTGAATCATTGGATCCGTGACTTCTGTGTCTACAAAAGTCTAAGAATGACCATAATTTTATTCTGTCATTAAGATGCTCAAAAATGGCAAAAACCGGACATGTATCTGACTAGCGTGGTTGGTTTGAACAGTCTGTAGTCTTTAATACATATCTCTTAATTTAGGAATCAACATGACCTGAAACTTGTCCCATATGAAAGATAAGACGTAGGGAAACAATTGTTAAGAAGACAACTTTTCCTAAATATGACGTCTAGCGGTCGGTTTTCGCGATGAAATATGGGTGTAAAACCCAGTCTCGTAGGGCTCCCAAGGTGAGCTACTGTCGCGAGCGCGACAGCGTCGCGACCTCGCGACAGAGAAATGCTTAAAATGACTTATATTTATGTTTTAAAGCATATGGTTGGCATGGGTCAAGCCCATAACCTTCCCCTCAACTTATTATGCATGTTTAGGTTTATTAAATGATCACAAAATTAGTTATCATGGAGAGAACTTATGAGCATGATTAAGATTTGTAATTTACTTAATAAATTAACAATATACATATGTGTGAAAGCGATGTTATGCTCAAATGATGTGTATATGCTTATGACATGATGATTCTTGAACTTAACTAAGTAATGTAAAGAGTTGATGGGTTAAAGTGCATTTGTAAAAGAGAATGTGGTCATGAATGATATATGTGCTATGAAGATTGATCAATGTGAAATGAATGACATAATTAAACAACTTAAGCCTGCCAGTCAAGTATTGGATAGGTAGGCATGCCTATAGGGTCCCTGTGCTGCAGCTTAAGTAAGTAAGTTGATTCCGATAGAATCATTATGAATTAATCCTTGCGGGATTCCCTGATTTACAAGAATAAATGTACCCGAGGGGTACTAAGATGACTGAAAATTCTATTTAAAAGAAGTACCTTTGAGGTACCTATTTATGTTTACAAGAAGTACCTTTGAGGTACCTATATTTCTGTCTGAAATTTACCCGTTATCCATGACTTTGAACTGCAGGCAAAAATAATCTACATAAAGGAAAAAGGGAAATAAATGTGTGTGGTAATAATGGGATGAAAAATTAACTTATGTGATAAATGGTAATATGACCGCATAGTTTAATTGGCATGAATATATGTTATGAATTGAGATGCTAAATATGCTTATCTTATCTGTTGCTGATGCGTATGTTAATATACCATATTGCTTGTTATGTGTGAGTTCCCCACTAAGCGTAAAACGCTTAGCACGGGTTTTCTTTAATCCGTGCAGGTACGAAAGTAGGTATTCTAAGGAAGACTCCGCAGGTCAAAGGTCAACACTAGGATTAGTGTAGGTTGGGTTATCCTTTGGGATATGCGTGTTGTATGTACAAAGCATGTTCTGGCTTGTAAGCATAAGATAATAACATAGTATATGCAAAATGGAAAGTAAGTAAAGCTGTATGCTCATGTGATATATAAGTTTATGTGTAACGTACAAGTATGTTGGCATGTAACTATAAGGATAACAACCTAGCATGTTTATGGTGAAATATATGTTTATGTGTGCTGCATGTGGATGGCATGAATAAGTATAGATAAAAATTTATTTGTACCGGTATTTATGATCACCTTAAGTTCAGCACATGTAAGTAATTTTGCGTGCGCGGTCACTTCCTATCGTTATAGCTGCATCAGCTTTAGCGAGTGGAACTGGGCGTGACACAAGAGGTGTCTTGGAGGTTCCAATGAGTGATCAGATACCTCTCGCCTCTTTGAGCCCAAAGACCAGAGTTGGGTTCGGGACTTCTCATCTATTTCTACCTTGATTAATTTTACGATTAGATTTTGAATTTATTAATTCGATCTCTCTCCACCCGATGCAATTCAATTAAAAGCGCAGTTATTCACGTCAAAAGCGTAATGAATAAATAAATAAATAAAATGTAACAAAAAAAGGACTATAAAGATAAATACAATAACACTAGGAGCGGAATATAACTCCCCTTTGTAAAAGTGCGGTAAATACATAAACCTAGTAATTCATTTATTTTGAGGACTTTGGTCCTCACATGTACTTATTATAAAAGAAACTAGTTTTTATCGTGATGTTTTTATTGGATGGAAATTAGGACGTTGGATCCTTGAGTTTAAAAAAAATCCCAATTTTATTTACTATAAAATATTTATCCATTCTTATTTAACGCGGAATAAAACGATTCATTGTGAGCACAAAATAATCAATAAAAAATGAATAAATAAATTATTAAATAAGAAAATAAATAAATAAACAAATAAATAAATAAAGGATAAAGAGGTAAACCAAATGGAGTCTCCCATGGCAAAACTCCTCTTAAGCTCCAAATTATCCCAAAGGCATAAAAATAATCTAATAAAATAATCAATAATGTTAATATAAAAAAAGCAAAACATTAATAAATATTAATGAAAATAAAGGTTAAAATTCTGAACTAAAATAATAAGAATAAAACTATTGATAAAAGACATAAGAGAAAAGATTTAGAAATAAATAGAAATAAAAAAATAGAAAGAAAATGAGGAAAAAGGTTTTGAGAATTGCTAACAGATCCCAGGGACGGCCTATAACGAATGACAGACGGGCGTCGCTAGAAGCAACCGATGGATTGGCATGCCGTCGTTCATCCGAGAGACGGGCATATCCCGGGATGAGGGACGGGCAGTAAGGCGTCACATACGCGCCGTCGCTCAAACGAGTGACGAGCGTCGGTGGCCTTATAACCCGTCGGTCGCTATTGTTCTTCAAAAAAACAATAAAAACCAAATTTTCTCAAACAAAATAATTTTTCAACACAAAAATCCAAAAAAGCTAAATAATTAAAATGAACTAAATGAAATATGTATCCAGAATATTTACTCTCGGATTTTACCTTTTAGGTTGGATTCTTGATGATTCAGGTCCCGCACGCTTCACGAGAAATGGGTAAAAATCAAGAAAAGAAGGGTTTGGATTTTTCTTTCTCGATTTTCATGAAATGCACAAATGTTAGAATCAAAATTCTTAGAAACTAATCAATTTTAGCTCTTTTGAATTAATTTTGATTCACAAAATCAAAAATAGAATGGAGAAATCTTGAGAAAAAAAATGTTGGAAAATGTGTTTTTAGGTAGAAAAATATGCAAATTCGTCCAACTAGCCAACCCCAAAAACGGGTGAAAAATAGCTTTTTATAGGCTTTGAATTACCGACGGCCGTCGGAATCATACCGACGGGCATCGGTTGAATCCTATTTTCTGTTAGAAACAGGATTCAACTGACGGACGTCTGAAGCCCCAGACGGGCATCGGGGCTCTCCATCGAGCAACGGGCATACCGCTATCGACAGGCTGGCCGCCGGTGGAGGTAAACTTCCTTTTTTTACCCTAAAACTCCCAATTCTCTTTTTTTCTCTTTGTCGTGAATAAAGAAAACATATTTCTCGTGAATCTAGAGGGCTAAAATCCCTAAATCTCAACCGTTCATTCGGACTCGGGCATCGATTTCTTCATCCGGTAATCTCTGATCTGGACTAACTCGGGACACGGTGCTTGCAGTTGCCCCCAATTTTGGGGAAACCCGTGCGCAAGTGACTAGATGAGCCAAAATTCAGAGAAAAAAAGAAAAGAAAAGGAAGAATAGCATACCTGAAGTAATCCTTGCCTTCCGTGTTTCTTGCTGGGTGGACCTTGTCTCAGTCTGCTCAACGGATAGTGATGGATGTCCCTACCGATTAGGGATGCTCACGGGGCGGGGCGGGGGCGGGGAGTGGCTCCCCCATCCCCGCCCCGCGTAGGGGCGGGGATTCCCCGTCCCCGCCCCCGCTAGGGACGCGGGGGGAAAATCCCCCCCGTCCCCGCCCCCGCGGGGATCCCCGTTCCCCGCGGGGATCCCCGTCCCCGTAAAAAAAAATTTAATTTTAATAAAAAAAATTAATTTGATGGACATTTTTGATCCAAATTAAAAATATTTTATAAAATTTAATAATTTAAAATTAAAAATATTTCATATAATTTAAATATAAATATTTTATACAATTAAAATATAAATATTTATAAATATTCCATACAATTTATACATTACAAATATATATATATATATATATATATATATATATATATATATATATATATATATTAATATATTATTAATGTATTATCAATAAATAAATATATATATATATATATTATTAATGTATTATTATTATTATTATTATATATATATATATATTTTTTTTTTTTATTTTTTTTTTCGGGGCGGGGATCCCCGCGGGGTGGGGACCCCTTTCCCCGTCCCCGCCCCGAATTCAAGGGCGGGGATTTTTTCCCCCCCATCCCCGCCCCCGCGGGGGAAAAATTCGGGGATTCCCCGCCCCGTTCGGGTCGGGTCCCCG
This sequence comes from Excoecaria cochinchinensis, assembly GCA_947683425.1. Lineage (NCBI taxonomy): Eukaryota > Viridiplantae > Streptophyta > Magnoliopsida > Malpighiales > Euphorbiaceae > Excoecaria > Excoecaria cochinchinensis. The sequence continues at coordinate 1,910,781 of CANTUQ010000158.1, forward strand.
CGGGGGACGGGGAATCCCCGCCCCGTGAGCATCCCTACTACCGATCTCGTCTTGACCCGTAAGAGGTTGATAAGGTGTAGCATTCTCTAGCTACAACCTTACTGTGAAGAGCAGTGTCCTCTAACCACAACTTCATTCGTGAGATGCAGTGTTTATTAACCACAATCTCGGTGTGAAGAGCAGTCTTCTCTAACTGCAGCTTCAGTTGCCCTACTGACCTCATCTCGGTCTGCATGGCCTTCCGCTAGCCTCGTCTATTTCTACCTTAATTAATTTTACGATTAGATTTTATTTATTAATTCGCTCTCTCCACACGATGCAATTCAATTAAAAGCGCAGTTATTCACGTCAAAAGCATAATGAATAAATAAATAAATAAATAAAATGTAACAAAAAAAGGACTATAAAGATAAATACAATAACACTAGGAGCGGAATACAACTCCCCTTTGTAAAAGTGTGATAAATACATAAACCGAGGAATTCATTTAATTTGAGGACTTTGGTCCTCACATGTACTTATTATAAAAGAAACTAGTTTTTATCGTGATGTTTTTATTGGATGGAAATTAGGACTTTGGATCCTTGAGTGTAAAAAAACTCCCAATTTTATTTACTATAAAATATTTATCCATTCTTATTTAACGTGGAATAAAACGATTCATTGTGAGCACAAAATAATCAATAAAAAATGAATAAATAAATTATTAAATAAGCAAATAAATAAACAAATAAATAAATAAATAAAGGATAAAGAGGTAAACCAAATGGAGTCTCACATGGCAAAACTCCTCTTAAGCTCCAAATTATCCCAAAGGCATAAAAGAAATCTCACAAAATAATCAATAATGTTAATATAAAAAAAATAAAACATTAATAAATATTAATGAAAATAAAGGTTAAAATTCTGAACTAAAATTAATAAGAATAAAACTATTGATAAAAGACAGAAGAGAAAAGATTTAGAAATAAATAGAAATAAAAAATAGAAAGAAAATGAGGAAAAAGGTTTTAAGAATTGCAAACAGATCCCAGGGACGGCCTCTAATGAATGACAGACGGGCGTCACTAGAAGCAACCGACGGATTGGCATGCCGTCGTTCATCTGAGAGACGGGCATATCCCGGGATGACCGACGGGCAGTAACGTGTCACATACATGCCGTCGCTCAAACGAGCGACGAGCGTCGGTGGCCTTATGACCCGTCGGTCGCTATTGTTCTTCAAAAAAACAGTAAAAACCAAATTTTCTCAAACAAAATAATTTTTCAACACAAAAATCCAAAAAAGCTAAATAATTAAAAAGAACTAAATGAAATATGTGTCCAGAATATTTACCCTCGGATTTTACCTTTTAGGTTGGATTCTTGATGATTCGGGTCCCGTACGCTTCACGAGAAATGGGTAAAAATGAAGAAAAGAAGGGTTTGGATTTTTCTTTCTTAATTTTCACGAAATGCACAAATGTTGGAATCAAAATTCTTAGAAACTGAACAATTTTAGCTCCTTTGAATTAATTTTGATTCACAAAATAAAAAATAGAATGGAGAAATCTTGAGAAAAAAAAAATGCTGGAAAATGTTTTTTTAGGTAGAAAAATTTGCAAATTTGTCCAACTAGCCAACCCCAAAAACGGGTGAAAAATAGCTTTTTATAGGCTTTGAATTACCGACGGCCATCGGAATCATACCGACGGGCGTCGGTTGAATCCTGTTTACTGTTGGAAACAGGGTTCAACCGACGGACATCTGAAGCCACAGACGGGCGTCGGGGCTCTCCGTCGAGCGACGGGCATACCGCTATCGACGGGCTGGCCGCCGGTGGAGGTAAACTTCCTTTTTTTAACCTAAAACTCCCAATTCTCTTTTTTTCTCTTTGTCGTGAATAAAGAAAACATATTTCTCATGAATCTAGAGGGCCAAAATCCCTGAATCTCAACCGTTCATTCGGACTCGGGCATCGATTTCTTCATCGGGTAATCTCTGATCTAGACTAACTCGGGACACGGTGCTTACAGTACCCAACAAAACTTTAATGCTGCTTTCCATCCTAAAACAAACGGGGAGTCAGAGAGGGTGATTCAGATTTTAGAGGATATGCTTCGCGGTTGTGCATTAGACTTTTTGGATAGTTGGAACATATATGTACCTCTGATGGAGTTCGCATACAATAACAGTCATCAGACGAGCATAGGGATGGCCCCATATGAAGCTCTGTATGGTAGGAAGTGTAGGACTCCAGTTTGTTGGACTGAACTGACTTAACGTTCTTTTGTTGGCCCTAAATTGGTTAGAGATACCGAGGAAAAGTTCAAGGTTGTGCAATAGAATTTGAAGATAGCTAAGGACAGACAGAAATCCTATGCTAATTTAAAGTGGAAAGATATTAAATATTATATCGGAGACAAGGTGTTCTTAAAAGTGTCGCCATGGCGTAAAGTACTTCGATTTGGCAAGAAAGGGAAGTTAAGTCCTAGATTCATAGGACCTTATGAGATTTTGGAAAAGATTGGACCCATTGCCTACAAGTTAGCCTTACTGTTGGAGTTAGCTAAGTTGCATGATGTATTTCATGTGTTGATGCTTCGCCGATATAGATTGGATGCGTCTCATGTGCTATTAGTTCAGGATGTGCGGGTCCAGCTTGATTATTCATATGATGAATAACAGAAAGCTACTCTAGCTCGGGAAGTGTGGCAGGTCAGAAATAAATAGAGCCCTTTGGTTAAAGTATTATGGTGTCATCACGGGATCGAAGAGGCTACTTGGGAACTAGAGTCTGCTATAAAGTCTCAGTATCCACATTTATTCAGTTCAAGTAAGAATTTTGAGGACGAAATTCTTTTTAAGAAGGGTAGATTTGTAACACACCGACTACCACCCTAGTAATTTTGAGCTTTTGTGTGTGTGTGTTTTGCATGTGTTATGCCTTTATGTTAGTTAATTAAAGATTTGTTTGCACGATTTATTAAGTTTAGGGGGTATATTTGCATGTTATATTTTGATTTAGTGGTATTGGTGTGTTGTTGGGATGATTAGGAGGATTAGAAGTGTAGATTTCCACAAACCACCATAGGATTGTGACAAGTGGAGAAAGAGAAAGGGAGGATAGAGGTTGACTTGGTCTTAAGAAAGAGAAAATGAGAGAGAGAGAGTAAAGAACAACTGGTTCCCATTCTTCCCTCTCTCTCGTTTTCCGTTTCTCTATTAGAACCTCTCCTCTTCTCCACCTTGCTTTTCCTTTTTTCTTTTGCTGGAATTTATTGGTGGGTGTTGGCAATTGAAGATCTAATTAAGAAAGTGTATTTGCTCTTCTTCTTCTTCTTCATTCTCTTTTCCTTTTGTTCCCATTGGTTGTGTGTGTGAGTGGTTGTTGTGGCTGTGTTTGTGTTTATTTAATTGGTATGCATTGGGTTATGATTTTTGGTTCAGAGGTTCCTCTTAGAGACGTAAAAGGGAAGGATATTGCTGGTGGTAGTGAAGCCCTTTGAGCTTGTGGAGCTTGGCATTGAAAGATTTGGGAATTATTTGTATTACATATTTATGATTGAATTTCTGTTTTGATTTATGGAATTGAGTGGGTAAATGTGCATATGTATGTTTAATTGAAGTTTATAATAGCGTAGTAGTGTGGAATTATTAATTTTTTGTAGTAAGATTGAAGTTGGGTATGATGTTTGTATGGTTTTTGGTTGTTTTTCTGGGTTTTTGTTGATTCACACGGCAGTAAGGAAGGTCATACGACCGTGTGATCGGATTTCTGGGTTTGAGTTTTTCTTATCCATGGGGTTACACGACGATAAGGGTTTGTCATACTGCCATGTAAATGCTTCCTGTTTTAATGAGTTGCTTTTGTGCATTTTTACATGGCGGTCAGGATTTCTATACCACCGTGTAAATGCATTCTATTTTTTGAGGAGTTTTGGCTCGACAGGCCACACGACAGTCAGGTTTTCTTGACGACCGTGTGGAATGTCTTACATGGCGGTAAGTTTTTGTCATACCGCCATCTAAAAGCTCCCCGTTTTAAAAATTGTACTTTTGGATTCTGTCTTTTTTTGTCTCTTTTGAACTTAGTATTACTTTTAGTTTTTATCTATCGGAATCTTATCTAGCAAATGATATTGAATTGTAGCATTTTCCATGAGATATGTTAATTCTTATGTGATGAGTATGAAATTTATTATAGATGCCTAGCCTACAAGAGTCAAGTAAGTGGATAGATAGGCACGCCTATAGAGTTCTGTTAGCTGCAACCTTAATGTGTTTCGGACCCTGATCAGGTCCCCGTTTGGGTCCTCGTGATCCTCAATGTGTTCGGATCTTATTTAAGATCCCCCAATGTGAAAATGTTTTGGGATAAAAATGAAAGAAATTGCTTTTGATTGTACCCACAGGTACCAATGTTTTCACTCGTTATCCATTACTTTGAGTTTACAGGCATATGTATGGTTATTGTATGAATGTGATTATGTTATATAAATGTTTATAGACTGTGAAGACCCTGTTAATGTAGCGTATGATATAATCTTACTATGCGCTTATTTTGATTTATATATATGCATGTGCCATATGTATGTGTTTTGCCTTAACTGCCATTGTGAATGGGCGTTCATCCTTTGTTTTCCCCACTAAGCATTATCTCTTAACACAGGTGTTTCATCTGTGCAGGTGCGAAAGCAGTGAAGTTTTTAGAGATCCATAGCAATTTAGGCCAACACAGTAGGGAGGCTTTTTGAGAGACTTAGTTTTGTATATTGCACTCTTTTGTATAACTTTTGTTTTTGTCTCGATTTTTTGTAATATTTCAGCTAGGTATTTTGTATTTTGTAATTTTTGTAAAGAATGATATTATACTCCTCTCCTTGTATTGAATATTTTGGTTATATCAATGAAAAGATATTGAGTTTTCCGTTGGTAGTTTCGAATGTATTGATTGAGTTATAAAATTTTTATTTGTTCTATTTATTCATGTTATTTATATGCTTAGTTGCATTTCGATTTGGTGGCACCCTTATCTATACGGGGTCTCACTCCTTTTGTGGATGAGCTCCCTTCGCATGGGTATGGGGTATTACACACATAGTCACATTAAGCAATATCAGAGCATTTGATATCTTGGACACTGTAGATATCGGGTCCTGAGGCAGCTTTGATAATATTTACTCAAAAATAGACAGAGAATGAAATTACTTTGGCTCTTTATAGACTGGAGGTTTTTAAGCAAACTTGATAATTTATTCGAAAAAAAATAAAAAATAAAAAAATGTAAAAATTAAATTAAGATTAGGTTAAATTAATTAACTAATATTGTAAGATGGTAAAAAATTAAAAAGAAAATAAATAGAGTGTTTAATTAAGTAAAATAGGTGCTAATAAGTTAAAATAAATTAGAAAGGAAAAAACTGAGGAAATCAAGGGGGAAAATACATGTGCAAAACCCTAGCCAAATTGGAGTATAAAAAGAAAAAGAGAAAAGGTAAAAGGGGGGCCAGCAAACAAAGAGAGGGCAAGAAAATAGGAAAAGAAGGAGAGACCTAGGCAAGGGAAATTAAAGAAGAAAGAAAATAAAAAGGCAAAGAAGGGAAGGCAAAAAAAAGGCAGATCTAAAAAGAGCCAAACAAAGAAAATAAAAAAGAAAGAAAAAAGGGAGAGCAGACCAAGAGTGAGAAAGTCAAAACAAAGAAAAATAGAAAAAGAAAGGGAATAGAGAGGACAGACTGAGGAAGGGGACCAAAGGGAAACAAAAGCCAAAGAGGGATGGGAAAAACGCAAATCTAGAAAAAGGGAAAAAGAAAGGGAGAAGGCAGAGGCGCCGCCGGCCACCCACGGTGACGGACTGCCACACGCGACACGCCAGATGCCCGGGGGGACCCAGACGAACCGGACGGTGGCCAACGATCTTCCCCACTCACCGGCGAGAAGGAGATCGGAGGAAGTGGAGCTGCGAGTTTCTAGCGCGATTTTCGGCGAGGCGGCGCGTGACCATCGGCGACGGACTCCTAGCGCCGCAATCTACCCTCCGACGAAGGCTGTGTCGACCACCAGCGAGCTCCCGACGGCTCCAGCGAGGCAGCAGGTAAGTGGGTTATTTTTTTTATTTTTATTTCATTTATTGATATTAATATTATTATTATTACTAGTTGTTTTTTTTATTATTATTACTATTATTGTTGTATGTTAATATATTATTATTATTAATATTATTATTATTATTATTATTATTATCATCATTATTATTATTATTATTATTATTATTATTATTGTTGTTGTTGTTGTTGTTGTTGTTGTTGTTATTGTTGTTATTATTATTTGTTATTATTATTAGTATTTGTTTTAGTATTATTATCATTATTGTTATTATTATTATTATTATTATTATTATTATTATTATTAATGTTATTATGGTTATTATTATTATATTGTTGTGTTGTTGTTACTATTATTATTATTATTATTATTATTATTTGGATTAATATTATTTTTATTGTTATTATTATTATTGTGGTGTGAATATTATTTTTATTATTGATTTTATTGTTATTATTGTGTCGTGAACATTATTTGTACTGTTATTGTTTATCATTATTGTTATTATTTATCATTATTATTACTATAATTATTATTTTTATTATTAGTGATTATTATAATTATGCCATTCGTGTTTTATATATATTAATTTGCTAATTCTGTCAGTTTATTCTATTTCTACTGTGTTAGTTTAATTATTTTTCTCAATTTTTTCATCCAATTATTTATTTATTTATTTATTTAATTATTTAGTTTAATTTAGTCTGTTATTGATCAATATTATTTTTTGTCATCACGGTCGGGACGAATAATTTAGGATTTATTTATTATTCGAGGCGTGTATTAATTATTGTTTTATTTTCTTTTATTTTCTTGAGGTCTGTAACATTAAGCAAATGTATAAATAAGAGTCAGGTCCCGAACCCTATGTAGTTTTAGCCTTATATGGTTACAATTTATTTTCCAATGTTTTATTATTTGGCGACTCCGTTATATCTACCTTGTGATACCCAACAGACGCCCTCGTGGGTTGGCTAACAATGGAATGGGGGTGAATCACTATCCATTGCGAAGAGATCAACTTTCATGAGTTTTAATAAACCTCCATCTGATTTCGAGTCCTAAAAGCGAACTCTCGAGAGAGGCCTAGATGTCGATCGGGGTTCGCGCGCGTCACACACACGCGTAAGGAGTATCAACTATGCCCACACTTCATCATATAAATTCACATGAATAATCACATTTATAATTTCCATATGCATAATCATTCATTAGTCAAACACAATAGTTTAGCCAAAATGGGACAACCAATAAGCATTCATAACACACAGGTCTGCAGCGCTCGCGACCCACATCGCGCTCGTGATAGACTCAAAGATAACCTTCTGCTGCGCTCGCGGCACAATTCGCAGACGTGACAGGGCACGAAAGGCTTCTATCGCGCTCGTGCTCCATCTTGCTCCTACGACAAAACACAATCTTGCAATTTTGCCCCAACAGAGCCCTCTGTCGTGCTCGCAGCCTTGGTCGCGCTTGCAACAAAGCCTGAACTATGTGTTCAAACTCCCATCACTCACCTCCTTTTTCATACACTTTACAATATCCACACAAATGACTTCCAAAAACCAACATAATATCAATTCCTGCCAACATTGCCTTCTAGCCATATGTTCACCTGTATGTTAACTTCTTAATAGCACAAAACTCATTATATTTGGACTCAAAACTAAGGAGTTATGGCCAAGGGAACACAACTGCTCCAAAAGCCCTCCAATAGAACTCTTAGCTACCCTTATGAGCAATTTCGAATACCTTAAAGTCCTCAAACCAAAAGGACCATTTCTATAACAATTATAGGCATAAACCTTAAGATTCTAATCCAATTAATCTCATTCATTTTAGAGTTGTAAAACTCATCTTATGACACAAACAATCTAAATAAGTTAAGATACACTTCCAAACCAGTTTTGCCCTATCAAGCTCATCAAGCTTAAAATCAACTAAATTGAATCAACCAATTCTCCAAACTCACACTAAACTACCCTGATATACACATAAAAACCTCGGCATTTTCAATTCCACATTAAGTATCCATTCATTCACAAATTACATAGCAATTTCTAAAATCACCTAAAATAGGGTTACTTGCTTAGGTCAATAAATTCATGTCAATTAATTTAGCTCAATAAGCTCATCACTTTAATTCAATTCATCACATAACATAAATACACATTTTTAACTCAATTGAACACACAATACAAGCATGCATTTCAGAGTTTATCTATTATCAATTTGACACACAAAAATTCATAGTTTCCCGAACCTCAATCTCTTTTGCTCCAATGTGCTCACTTGGCACTAAGCTCACCAACTTTGTCCTCCCCCTTGTCTTTTCTCGTCTCTACAACTACATGCACAATCCAATTTTCAAAATTGGAATAATGGAATCAATTCTAGCTTAAAAGAGAAAAGAAAAAGGAGAAGAAGAACAACTTAACACCATACTTACCTTGACTAATAGAAAATACAGCACAACTTAGAATTACTTAACCCAACAGTAGAAATTCAATGAATTAAACTAAAAAAGAGGGAGAACGGAAGAAGAAGAAGAAGAAGAAGAAGAAAAAGAACAACAACAAAGAGGGAGAACAGAAATTGGAGAAGTGACCAGACAAGAGAGTGTTCATGGGTCAAATCCTCCACTCACATCTTCTATATATTGCATGCAAACTTGATGTGTTGGCACAACCATCACTCAACACGTGGAATCCATATACTCTTGCTTAAGTTAATCCAACCTTAATTAATCTTAATTAATCCAGCCTTAACTTAATCATGCACAACTACACTTTAGTCACATAATTAATTTATATCAAGCAATTAGGCCCTCATTTTCAATTACACTTAGGTCCAAAATTAGAAACCTCAAATTAAAGTTGTCCAATTACCCTAATTAAGCCAAAATGTTACTAGGGTGAATTCCAGGTATTTACGAGGCGGTATTCAAAGATACAATACAGCGGTATCCGAAGATACAATGCAGTGGTATATATATATATATATGAATATATCATATTTCAAACAAATTAACATATACTATAACACCCATCCCCGACCACTCGCATAGCTTCGCTATGGCAGTCGAAGATGGTCGTCATGACACACATCACATATACATACCCATACAATTGAATCTTACACATGATCTTGAACTAACAAATTTAATTTCAAACGAAACGAAATATATTACAAAATGCATACTTTTAACTATTAACTTGTTTTACATATCATGTTCATTTATTACATCATATCTCTTACATGACAAAACTATTAATTACATTATACATAATACAAAATGCCAAAACCTACACTAACAGCGGGCCCTAGTGTTGACCAATAGAAATGTGGGACCGTCCTTCAAGTACGCTTCACTTCTGAACCTACATGGATTAAAACCCGTGCTACGCGATAACTCTTAGTGGGGAAACAACATACAATATACATATACATATAACAATCCTTGGGCAATAATAGGTACATGCTTCATAAACACAGCATTAGTAAGATTTCGGTGTACATATATCGTCATTAGAAAGTCATATTCAAAAATCACAATATTGCATGACAATCGTATAAGGCATCACATTCAAATTCTTATATCACATAACTTTCACTTTGTTCATTATTGTTTAATCTTTCATTATTTGCCTTGATCGTATATCGCATTTGTACTCGTAAGTACTACATTTCGCATTTGTATCCAAAGATACATACTTTCGCATTAGTACCCGTAGGTACTGAAATAATCAATAAGATAAAAATAATTATGTGAACCCAAGAAGGATTCAATACTCATTAGGGATTCGAAAGGGAATCAAACGCTTCAGCTGCAGCACTTTGACCCTATAGCCATTCCTATCTATCCACTACTCGACTTGCAGGCTAAATTATTAATCCAATTTTGCATTTACTTATTCTCATGAGATGATATATTATCATTGATATCATTCACAGATAATTGGTTTATCAAACAATCGATGCTTCATTATTCAAATATATTCACATAGATCAATGCATTTGTAGTTTTCATATGCATAATCAAACATAACCCAATATCATAATTCACACAAATAGGACATTAAGAGAATGTCCCTAACTTGAGACTGTCGTGCTTACGATAGACCTCGATAATCCATTTTGTTGCACTCGCGGCACCAGTCGCGCATGTGACAGAACCAACCAACTACTTATGTTGCACTCGCGGTAATGCACGCGCAACAAAATATAAAGTAACAATTTTGCCCATTAGAGCACTCTATCGAGCCCGCAACCCTTGTTGCACTCGCGACAGAGCCTGAACTTCATGTTTAATGCTCCACTCCACAAACCTCTATTTCATGCGCCTATCCAATATCCACCTTCATTGTAACACCCTTATCCCCGTAGATGATACGAATACCAGATGTCACAGAGCACTGCACTAACAGCCACTACAAAGCACTCGATAATTCTATAGATTTTTTTTTTCAACATCAACAATCATAAACGTACATATACAAAACCATAACAATACACTAACACACTAACCACTTACTTATACCATATACCATTGCTTCTCTCTACTGCGATCGTAGATATGCCATGCCACTCCTTCTATCCATGTTGTCGATCATTTCTTCTATTGTCTCTACATCTTCGGCCACATCAAAAACTAACACAACCTGCGCGTATTAACATTCTACGTGCTGAGCATTAAAAATGCTCAGTGGTGGATACATATCCTAAATTTTTCACACTAATATAACATGTATGCACACACAAACATTTCTCTTTTATTTGGATTATGGGAATGTTAATTTCTAAGTCTTTTCGACAGTTTTAACATACATTTACTGTAATCATTATCTTTACCTTTATTATTATCACTGTAATCACATTATTCATTATTAATGCTATTATCAATATCACTATCACTTATACTGTTAACTTTTACGATATTTTACTAATTCGTTAGGTCTATTAATTTAGGGGTTAGCTATATTAACGATTTTGTAATTATCTTATAAATGTATCCATTCGTTTTTGCTTCTGTAACAATTCCTTATCACTTACTCTATCTTTTCAATTTCTATTATCAATGTCTTTAATTTGTACACTAACAATCTTTACAATTATAGTATTTTGTTCAGTTTGTTAATTCATAATCAATTTCATTAACGATTTTTTTTTTATTGTTTTGTCTATATCATAACTTATAGATTCCTTCTTTTTTAACTTATATGCAAAATTACGGTCTAAACTCAAATATTCTATTTTTTCCTGAATCACGTATTAAATAGTCATTGTTTTGATATTAGTGACACTGGTTTACTATTACCACTTACTTTATGTTCCTAACACATTGTTTGCTCTTTTACATTACACTAACTTTTTGAATTAATATCTTTTCACTGTATCCAATCTTTCATTAGGTCACTTAACTTTAATCAATTACGAGTAATATTTATTCTTGAATGGTTAACACTATAACTCAAACACTAGCTTACTTGAATACTTAATATTCCATCATTATTCTATTATTTCTTTCTTAATCAATGCTATTTCTATTATTACTGACTTTGCCATCACTCCTATTACGTACTTTAGAGGTTCTGTATCAATTAACCAATAATATAGCTTTTACATTAATCCTAACAATTATTTAATCCACATTTTACATTATTGTCATTTTTGCAGTTTCATTATTCAAACGTAAAATCCCTTCTCAATTTCATTCACTTATATAATCATCATTATAATAGGTCTAGTAATTTCTTTTATATTAACACTTCCATATAGTCACACTACAATTTATCACTATTTATCATTTCCCATTATATTTAATTAAACTCTTTTAATATCCTAATTTAGCAATCACACAATTAATTTCATCAATCCTTTATAAACTTTCATTCAATAACCCTTACCCTATAACTCAATTCACTAAGGCCCCCTTTAATAATCTTACCATAATTTAATTTACAATTCAGTCCTCTATATTTATCACAATTACAAATTTACCTTTTCTATTTCACTTTATTAATATTATCATTATTATTTACATTGTTAGATTTATTAATTTCTATGTCATTCCCTAGTTTACCAATGTACATATATGTATTCAAAACAATGTTTCTGTAACTTCACTTACAAGTCAATTTCCTCATTAATTTACAGTTAAATCCTTACATTATTTTTTTTAAATAATCAATTACATTTAAGTCCTTGCTTTATCACTTATTTACAAAGGTGCCACTAATTAATTCCATTATTACATTAATTTATTATTTGGTATACAATTTACCTTTTTGTTCTTACCATAACATTCTAAATTAAATTACACTTTAATCCTTGTTTTATCATTAAATTCCACTGTTACCACTCCAATTTACTATAATTATAATTATGCCACTAATTAATCTTAATTTTACTTTTAACTTCTTATTATTATATTCTATTAAATCATTAATCACATTTAGCTAATAAATTTATCAATTTAATTACATAATCACTCATTAAATCATATTATTCACTATACACATTTTAATCCTTTAACTAAACTTATTATTTCATTAATTACATTTAAGTTCTTATTCTTTTTTTTCCTTAATTTCCAATTATGTCCTTATCTTTTCTCATAATTACGTCTATATCCCCACTTTTATCATAATTCCTTCCATGTCCCTTCTTTTACAATAATTCCATTTATGTCCTCACTTACCACTTAATTACCAAAATGCCATTACATATGCTTAATTTTACACTTTTAACCTCACTTATTCTTAATTACCACTTTTACCCCTTTTATTATTTTTAATTACCAATTTACCCTTTTTATACTTAAATTCCACTTTTAACCTTATTCTTTTACCAAACTACATTTAGGTCCCTAATTTGCCGATTTTACACCAAATTACCATTTTAACCTTATATTTTGCCAAAATTACCAAATTACCCTTATAATTACACTTTTTACCTAACTTCACCACTTTTTACCTACTTAATGTAAATTTACCATTTTACCCTTAAACTTTTCATTTATTCCCATTTTCACTCATTTTCATACTTATTACTATTTTCATTAATTTTATCATATAATTACCATTATGCCCCTAAATTTTTATAAAATTACAACATTGCCTTTAAAGTACCTTTTTCTCAGTTAAATGTTATTTTGAATCCTTATCTTATCTTATCTTATCTCTATTCTTATCATTATTATTATCATTATTACGTATTTATTCTTATCCTTAATTACATGTATAACCATTAAATCATTTATTTAATTACTTTTTACACTTTTTTTTCACTATATACCACAATGAATTTCTTTTTAATCAATTTCTTTCAACTTCTGCCCCTAGTAATATCCAGTAGAAAATCTACTGATCGGATATGAGGGACATGGATCCCACAAATCCACTACACAATAGAATGATCCCCAAAGGAATCATTCAACATTGCACTGCACTACACTGAACACTAAAATCACTGAACACTACACTGAGATAGACCGTCATTGGCCTATCAATAACGGGTCGCCATGACTCGTACTGCAGTGTGGAATCCCTATGGCTAGCCAATTATATCCTGGACTAGATTTTACTACCAGACCACTACTAAGGGCAATATATCATAAAAAATTCACTTAAATGTCACATTATGTCAACATGCACACTTTGGCCAAGTTATCATTTTTACTTATAATTTTATATACACACTCATTTATTACTATTTAACCATTTTATACCATTGCATGTGATTAAACATCAAAATACACAATAGGAATCCATCATGTTCAATTCGGCCAAGGTATCACTTTTTTACTATTTTCATATTCAATTCATTTAATCACTTAAACATTCCACTTACATGTTATACTCATCACAAACATCAATTTCATGCCTTAATTCCTTAAGTATATGAATAAATCTTCCTTTATACAATTTGGCCAAGACACTAACTTCTCATTATGTTCACTTTAATTTCATTTAATCACTCAAAAATTCCATTTACATGTTATACTCATTATAAATACCAATTATATGCCTTTCTCATTCCTTTAATTATTACATCATACACTACACAAATTATACACATTATAAACGCCATCTATATGCCATAAAGATCTAATATACCATATATTTTCCTTAAGTTTCCATTCGGCCTAACTTACCTTTTTCATACCATAGTGCTTTAATTTATTCTAAGCACATTTATACACTTATTTAAGCCCACTAATTAGGATTATCATGTTAGATTTAATTTTTCATACATATTTCATATACTTTACACTTAAACATATGTTATTTCAACGAAGAAAGAAGGATATTGTATCCACTAACCTTATTTCCTTGATCTCCACTCCTTAGCTTTCTTTTCATAGCCTTTAACCCATAAAACAACTTCCTTCCTTTTGAAACCTCAATTTTAACCCTAAACTTTGTACATTTGATTTTCCTCACTTTCAATGCTCCAAATGGACTCCAATTACTATTTTTATGTTATAGAGAGGCTAAAATTTATCTAGGATATTAAATTTTGGGAAAAGATTGGAAGAAAGATGAAGAAAAATGAAGAATAAAGCATGAACTTATATTCGACCAAGAGGGAGAGAAGGGAGGGCGGTGGAGGCTGGATTTCCCTAGAGAAATTTGGCCTCTTACTTCCTTATATAGGCTAAATTTGAACCGAACCGATCCAATCAGTTTAAACCAAAATTTTGATTTTTCGGCAATTTTCTACTGTTTCAAGGCATCTATCTGTTCCTTAATATATTTTCACACCTAACTAATTCCATCATTCTTAAAACATCAAATATAGCCTCCTTACAAAATTTTAGCTCAATCGGAGTCCATTTGGGACCCGATTCACCTAAATCGGTCTGATTCGATTCAGTTCAATTCTACCGTAAAACACCATTCTGAAGTTGTTAAAAATTACTAAAAATTATTTTGATCTTGTACACTTCCCACATTACACCCTTTAGAACTCAAAATAAGTAACGCCCCTTACCCATACGTAGTAAACCATACCATGATCCGATGGTTCATGACGACGGTCAAGGGCATTACTGACACAAACATGAAAAACTTTTAAACCTATAAGCTAAAATTTGAGTTATAAAATTTCTTTCATTTTCAATATACCATAAAATCGTATAATAAATAAAATGATTGTTCATACATGATATGTGCCCAATTGGTGCATTATTTAGTATGTGTTTGGTGTGAGTTTAATAAGTTAAGTTTGTAAATTTGTGTATCTTTCATGTTATTTGTGTTAGTTTATTTGTTTTTGTGTTTTGTAGGGTGATTAGAGTGAAAAGAAGGAAAAGATGCATGAATAAAGAATGAAAAGGATGTGCGACGTGCGCCGGAACCAGCAAGGCCCTCTTTGAACCCGCTTTTAGGATTCGAGGGATCGGTTCGCGTCTTTATGATCTTGGGCATCATGAGTCATTTTGGATGCCTCCTTTCCAATAGAACATTGGAAAGAATCATCTAGACCCACAATGCCTTTAGGCACCTTTTGAGGTATTTTGGAGTCGCCACCCAATTTACAAGAAATTGGGAAAGGTCTCTAACCTTTATTTGTCTAAACTAGAAAAGGTGTTCGGAACATCACTTTTATTAATGACTTAAGTTTATAAGTGAGTTTTTAAGAAATCTAAATTCCACCTCTCATCTCACGCGTTAATGCATTAAATTAAAGCGCATAATAGGCACACATAAAAAAGCGATAAAAAAAATGGTAAATGAATAAATTACAAAATAAAAATGGGACAGAATAATCCCCCAAAATAAATAATAGAAATAAAAATGGGATAGAACAATCACCTAAATGAACAAAGAAATAAATAAAAATAAATAAATAAACACATAAAGAGAATTAAAATACAACATACATAAATCGGGTTATTCATTAAATTTTGGGAACATTGGTCCTTTTTATTATGTAAGCACCGTGTCCCAGAGCGGTCCGGATCAGAGGTTACCCTATGATGAAATCAGTGTCCAAGCCTGTATGGTAGGTTGGATTTAGAGGTTTTAGCCCCGCGTTCCATGAGAAATGAGGTTTTTATCATTCCTGGGCCGAAGGAGGGAAAAAACAGAGGTTTTTTTGAGTCAAAGGGTTTTTTGCCCCCACAGACGGCCAGCCCGTCTATCGAGCCAGCCCGTCGCTTCGAGTCACCGACGGCTATGGGTATTTTTCGACGCCCGTCGGAAAATCACCGCCCCTGTCAGATTGCCGCCTGGTTTCCCGGAGCACGCAACCCTTCTGACGCCCGTCGGTGGATGTGGCAGGGCCGTCGGACTAATCCTTGTATCAGAAGGATTCTTCCGACGCCCGCCTCTATACACCGACGCCCATCGGTCGTGTCTGGCTATAAAAGCTCCGGATTTTCATTTGAAAAGGGTTGGAAAAATTTTCAGAAGAGGAAACTCTGCCCAATTTCGAGCACATTTTCTCTCTCTTCCAAAAACATTTTTCTAAAAGAACTCTATTGAATCAAGGATCAAATCGATCAAAGGGAACTAAAAGCTAATTAGTTTTCTTTAGATTTTGAATCCAAAATCGATTTTCTGAAGGATTGAAGGTGAAATATCTCATTTTCTCTCTTTAACCCTTCATCTTTTGCTTCTCGTGGAACGCGCGGGGCTCCAACCAATACAAGAATCTTACCTAAAGCAATTATCTGAGGGTAAATATTTCGGATTCTCTCTTCATATTATCTCATATTTATTTCCTATTTTGTGAAACTTGTGAATATTTGTCATTATTTCTTTTATTTTGACTCTCTTTTCTCCTTTTTGAGATAAAACACATTTTGACCTTGAAAAGTTATTTATTTCTCTCTCTATCTTTTCTGTTTTTCTCGAGAACAGTGGTGACCGACGGGTCATCTTTATCACCGACGCCCGTCGGTCAGCCACCTACAGACGCCCTTCCTTGAGTGACAAACGGACACCTCGGTTATCTTAACCGACGCCCGTCGGTCAGCTAAGGAAGGCCGTCGGTGGGTTCTGTCTCCTACCTTTTAATTTATCTTTTTATCCATTTCAAATCCTTTTGACTCCGTGTATGTTAATTTTATGTATATTAACATCTTTTAACTTTCTATGAGTGTATATTGAATCTCTTGGATAATCCCGAGCTTGAGCGGCTGCCTACCATGCGTGGAGGATTTCGTCCGGTTTAGTTTTCTTAACCCTTTTGATTTATTTCTCTCGCCTATTCATTCATTAATTATTTTATGCATATGAATAAGCTCTCTTTATCTCGTTGAATGTAAAAATAGATCAACGATTTATACTCAAATATGAATGAGTTTCGTATAAAATGCAAAAGGGTCCAATGCCCTATTTTTATCCAATAAAGATCATCACAAATAAAATATCCCATTTTTGATAATGATGCATGCGAGGACCAAAGTCCTCAAAAAATAAGCAATGCCCCGATTTATGTATGCCTCGCACATTTACAAAAGGGAGTTGTATTCTGCTCCTTGTATTATTGTAATTTATCGCTTTTGATATTTATATTGCTCATTTACCGCTTTCAAAATGTGAATAAATGTGCCTTTTAATTAACCGCATAGTGTGGAGAGAGAGCGAACAAATGATATTAAAATTTGATCATAGCTTAATTGAGGTAGAAATAGATGAGAAATTCCGGACCCAGCTCTGGTCTTTGGGCTCAAGAGGTTAGAGGTTATCCTCCAATATACTTATTGGGTCACGAGGCTTTAGCGCTAACCCTAGGCTCCTTGGGGTAAGAGGTTCACCTTCTATGATCCCTCTAGCCAAAATGGGTACCAAGCGCAGTCTTAGGCTCTCCGAGGCGAGAGAAACTTTCCCAATGTTCTATTGGGTGGCGACTCCATGATACCTCCTTGTTGCCCAACATAGACGCACTTGCGATTCATCGCAAGCTGTCAACGGACCCGCAAATGCCCCGATCGCGGTCGAACGGGCGACGCTCGGGATCCGGCGCGCGTCACAGTGGCGACTCCGCTGGGGACGTTTATGGTTCGAGATTTCAATTCGAAAATACCTCTTTTAACATTTATGATTAAAATTTAATTCATAAATTCGCTTTCTCTCAAATTTGCATTTGCATATCATTAGAGCCTTAGAATACGCTAGTTTGGTCCCTCTTTTAGCCCCGGTGCGTTCCTGAAGCACCTCCTCATTTTCACTCAATTTGGGGAAGTGTTAAGGATAATCACCAGCCCAAGCCACGTACCTCAATGGTATATCAAAATGGTGACCCGATCGGTCGCTACGCTCGTGACGAGCTAGACCCGTCGGCAAGGATCATGCTTGGGTAGCCTTAAAGAAACATCTCCCTTGTCCAAAGCTCATGTAATGGCTGTAGTTACTTTCCACAGGTGAAATGAACCTTAATTTCGTGCTTGCTGTATGGATCCTCATGTATTGGGTGAGTCCCAATGTCTCGCTTGGTAACCTAGCCAAAGGCTATCATGCCCCGGTAGGGCCATGTCGAAATTTAGGGAACGTCCAAATACGTGACGATCATTGTCCATCCGCTTGTACATTAGCATAGGAGTGTTATGCTGCCGGTTTTCCGTCGCGCACCATACGCGTCCATCGGGTCCCTCGTTGACCCTTGGGCTAATCCCACCTAGGAAAGAGACTGCACGACCACGTGTGTGGGAGAAATAAGGGTGGAAGGACCTACTTGCTTGCTTGTGCTCTGTAAGTGTTGCATATCACGATCATGCATTATACCTACATTTCATGCATCATTCTAACTTTTGTCCCTGCAGCCATCATAGATCTGCCCAGGTGGACCAGATCACCAACCGGGCGATTGATCCGAGTTCTTACTCCTAAGCTATCAGATAGAGAGGGTCTACCGGAGATCCTATCAGAAATCAGAGGTACGGTATCTCAGATGGCAAACTCGCCTAGGGGGGAAGACGCCACCAGGGCCATGATTGCGGAAGAAGTGGGCCGCCGTTTTGAGGAATTCGAGGGCAGGATGATGAATATGTTGACCGCCTTGGCACAGCAGAATGCTTAGCCGAATGCTCTACAGAATCCTCCTCCTCCTCCTCCAGTGAGGCAGAATGAGCCTGAAGAAGAAAGGGTTGAAAGGCGAGAAGAACCCGTTAGGCTGCCGCCGGTAGAGTTAAGATCAGTGGCTTCGGAAGAGTTGAGAAGAAGGCCAGTGTTGAGAATTGATGACGATAGAGATATCGAGGATGATAGGATGAGCATGGCATCTGAGAAGGGGAAGGCGCCTCAAGCTGATGACTTTATTCTAAAGAAGATGGAAGAGAGGTTCGAGTCTATGGCTCGTATGATAGGCAGAGCTCACGGGATGAATCCTGAGGATAGGGAGCTGGACGGAGAGGACCAGATCCCTTATAACTTCAAAATGCCGGATGTTTCGAAGTTTGATGGTACTTCTGATCCCACCGCACATGTAAAGCAATATTCTCTGGTCATGAAGGGGACGACATTGTCCAAGAAGCAGAAAGTGGAATACTTTTGTCTGAGTCTGACCTCTCATGCCATAGACTGGTATCATGGCCTTGACCGCCGCACTAAAGAAGATTGGGATCTGCTCACTAAGGAGTTTCTGAAGCAGTATGACTGTAATACCAGAATGGAGGTGACTCTGAAAGACCTTGAGCTACTTCAGCAGAAAATCGGGGAGTCTTTCCATGAGTATCTTACCCGATGGCGGAATCGAGTAATGGAGATGCGCCGAAAGCCTGACACCCAGGATCAGATTCGTCTTTTCATTAAGAACGCGAGCCCGTACTTAAAGGAGGGGTTGAGGATGAAGGGGTTGAAGGACTGGGAGTCTCTCAAAGACATAGCCATCGAAGCAGAGGGAGAGTTTTTAACCCGAAAAGCTAACAATAACAATTTCGCCAAAAGGGCTAACCCCGGTCAAGGAACTAATAGGCCGGCGGGTCCCAGTAACAGCACTAGAAGAATGGGTGAAGTGTCTGCTACTGAGGTAACCACCCAGAGGAAGTTTTCGAACTTGGGAAGACCATTATCTTGGGTCCTGAGGAGGTTGATGAAGGAGGGAAAATTGCGCCCTCTGACTCCTAGATCAGCTTTGACACAAGGGAAACCAGGGTATAAGGATAACGAATTCTGTGCATTCCACCAACACTCGGGCCATATCACTGACAAATGCAAGGCACTCCGGCACTCTATCCAAGACTTGATTGATAGCAAGCAGATCTCTGACCCTGAGAAGAGAGAAACTGAGAAGAAGCCCGGTTACAATGCCGTACCACCGCCCGTGTTTATGATCCAATCTAGCCTGCCGGAATGGTACGTGCTACAAGATCTGTATGGGAGTGAGAAGTCCGCTGCTGGTAATTCCGAGGATAGGAAGGAGAAGGCATTTGTGGCGACCCTCGATTGCTGGTCTAGCAGTGAAAGCGGTGGAGAAACCGAGGATGAAGAAGGGTTGAACCTTGATTTGTGGGGCTCCGATGGAGACGAGGGAGAGATAAGCACTGTCACGAGAAGTGGAAGGGTGATCCCTGAGATTACGAAGCTACCTGAGCCGGTACAGCCATCAGCAGAGAAAGAGTCAGAGGAGGGGCAGATTGTTAGGCAATTGAAGAAGACAGCGGCTCAGATATCCATATGGGATCTGTTGAGGCAATCCCCCTCTCATAGACATAAGGTAGTAGAAGCTTTGGTTGAGGCCACAGTCGCCACTACTATTTCCCCATCAGAACTTTTGGGTTTAATTAAGGGAGGATCCGAGGAGAGATTGGTCTTTTCTGACGCCGACCTACCTGTTGAAGGCCGCAACCACAACCGACCCTTGTACATTAAAGCACAGATTAACAGTAAGCACACTGCTTGCGTTATGGTGGACGACGGGTCTTCTATCAACGTGTGCCCTTTAATAGCTTTGCAAGCTTTTGGTTTAAGCGAGGATATGCTCAGCGGATCAGATCTGACCATCACAGCCTACGATAACTCGAGGAGGCAAGCCTCGGGAACCTTCAAGACTTTGGTCAAGACAGGACCTATCGAAGTGGAGGTCGAATTTGTAGTTCTGCCCATCCCTGCTAACTTCTCAGCTTTGCTTGGGAGACCCTGGTTTCATAAATTAGGAGGAGTGCCATCCACACTGCATCAGATGATAAAGTTCCCACACGAAGGGGAGGTGGTGACTATCAAGGCGGCCAGGGAGAACCAGGTCTCAGCGCTGGAAATTGCCAATCAGCCTTTCAGCAGCTTTCACGTGTCTATGATAAAGGAAGAGCGCGGATCAGTGGATAGCCCAGCTGTGGTTAATATGATGAAGAAGATGCACTATCTTCCCGGGGCTGGATTGGGCAGAAACTCCCAAGGGTTGCAGACCGCGATCACCACTCGGGGGCAGAAGAACCGGAAAGGCCTGGGGTATAGAGGTGGCTTCGGCAAGAAGAAGGTGACAAACAGGACCCCCCATATTTCAGAGAGCTTTGTGCCAGCATCCTCAGTTTGTGCGTATACTGGTGAAGATGAGCCACAATGGGTAGATGGGAGGATTGTCCCTGGTTTTGAGATTTTTAATGATGTGTATGACTGGCACGTCGGGTTCGTCAAGACTGCTGAAGACTTTTGGGATGAGGAAGTCATGACTCAGGGTATCACTTGGGACAAGTGCGAGCTTGAGGAGGTCGTTACTGAAAAGATGGTAGCTGCCAGGCTGAAAGGGAAGGAGAAGATAGCAGAATTAGAGCTGAAAATGGGGGATTTGAGGATTTCCCCTGACGTGCCTGAGGGGCCTCTGCTAAATCAGAAAGTTAGTGAGCAAGCTGCAACAGCATCAACCTCAGGAGTGGCAGAAGAAGACTCTAGCCTAGATTGTCTTTTTATTCCAGAACTCTTTTATGATGTAAATGATAACTATAATATTATTAATAAGATAAACAATTTCACTTATTTGTGCGATGTTTCTAATGATTTCAACATGCATGAACATGATCACATTCCATCAATTTTTGACATTGACTCCACTGGCACAACGCCTTTTAATCTTGGAAACTCGGAAAATCCGAGAGAAATTCTAATAGCATCAAACATAACTCCTGAGGAGAGAAAAAATTTTGAGAGAATAATAAGAAAACATGAAAAAGTCTTTGCCTGGACCTACGAGGACATGCCGGGGATTGACCGAGATGTGGCGGAGCATGCCATCCCGACTTACCCAGATTGCAAGCCTGAGAAGCAGAAGTTGAGAAGGCTAAGACCAGAATGGGCTGACAAGGTTAAGGAGGAAATTCGACAGCAGATTGAAGCTAAGTTCCTTGTGGAAGTCCAGTATCCTACATGGCTGGCAAATGCGGTTCCTGTGGCAAAGAAGAACGGAAAGGTCAGGGTGTGTGTGGATTATCGAGATCTTAACAAAGCCTGCCCTAAAGATTATTTTCCACTACCCCATATTGATGTATTGATAGACAGTGCCGCCAATTGCGCGATGTACAGCTTTGGAGACGGTTATGTGGGCTACAACCAGATCCTGAACAAGATAGCTGACCGGGTTAAAACTGCCTTTATCACAGAATGGGGCACCTATGCCTATCGGGTCATGCCTTTCGGCCTGAAGAATGCAGGGGCCACATACCAGAGGATGGCAACCAAGATCTTAAGCGACCTGATCCATAAAGAGGTGGAGGTGTATGTCGATGACATGATGGTCAAGTCAGCCACCCGAGAGGGACACTTTGAAGCTCTAGAGAAGTTCTTCACCAGGATCGATAAGTATAATCTGCGACTTAACCCCAAGAAGTGCATTTTCGGAGTGACTTCAGGAAAGCTGTTGGGACATGTCGTCAGCCAGAGGGGGATAGAAATTGACCCAGACAAGGTGAAAGCTATCAGAGAGATGCCTATGCCACAAAAAGAAAAGGATGTAAGGAGCTTCCTGGGCAAGCTGCAGTATGTTAGCCGGTTTATTACCAAGCTCACTTCGATATGCGAACCTGTTTTCAAGCTGCTTAGAAAGAATCAGCCCGTAGTCTGGAACGAAGACTGCCAAAGAGCCTTTGATAATATCAGGGAATATCTGTTAAATCCGCTAGTGTTAAGGCCTCCGCAACCTGTCAAACCGCTTATTCTGTACCTAGCAGTAGAAGATGGTTCAGTGGGCGCCATGATGGCTCAAGAGGATGAATTTGGGGTGGAGTTTGCAATTTACTACCTCAGTAAGAAGTTCTTGCCCTATGAAATAAAATATGCTGAAGTGGAGAAGATCTGCCTTGCAGTGATTTGGGCATCAAAGAAGCTAAGACATTACTTCCACTCATACAAAGTTCAGGCAGTAGCCAAGCAAAATCCGCTAAGATATTTGCAGGAGGCACCGTCTTTGCTTGGAAAGATGGGGAGGTGGCTGCTCTTGCTACAAGAGTTCGACGTGCAATACATCACCCGCAAGAATATTAAGGGGCGAGCTGTAGCCGAATTTCTTGCTGAACATCCTATCCAAGGGGACACCCCCGAGTTTACCTTTCCTGACGAGAGCATAGGCACGATTTCTGCTCAAGGATGGCAGTTGCACTTTGACGGGGCAGTGAATAACAGGGGAGCCGGAGTCGGAATCATCTTGACAACCCCAGATAATGAAAAACTTCCTCTTGCTAAGAAGCTGAGATACAAGGCAACCAACAATGAAGCTGAGTACGAAGCGTGCACCTTCGGGTTAGACGCTCTAGCTGTGTTGGGGGCAAGAAACGTAGAGGTATTTGGTGACTCGTCCTTGGTAATAAACCAGATCCGAGGTGAGTGGGCTGTAAAAGAGGAACGACTGATCCCCTATGTTCAATATCTGAAAGGGATGTGTGGGCAGTTTGAGACTTGCACTTTCCACTTTGTGCCCAGAGATGAGGACCGTCTGGCTGATGCGTTGGCAACCTTAGTGTCAATGTGGGATAATCCTGAAGGAGTGGCCATGAAACCGGTGCTAATTTCGAGCTCTGATAAGCCTAGTTTTGAAACCGAGCCTGTAATGGAACTAGAGGCGTCAGATGGGAAGCCATGGTACTTTGATATCATGAACTACTTGGAAAACGATGAATTTCCAGAAGAAGCCACTGAAAAAGATCAAAGGATGATACGTAAGTTATCTACTCAGTTCATATCCTTAGAAGGGGTGTTGTACAAAAGACGGTCAGATGGGATCCAACTCAGGTGCTTGAATGAAAGAGAAGCGCGCAAGATAATGGAAGAAACCCATGCAGGGGTCTGTGGGGCCCACATGAATGGTTTGACCTTGGCCAAGAAGATCATGAGACAAGGTTTTTACTGGCTTACGATAGACACTGATTGCTCGAAGTATGTCAAACAATGTCAGTTGTGCCAACAGTACGCAGATCTGAGACACCTGCCGGTTTCAGAACTACATAACCCGACATCACCTTGGCCGTTTGCTGCTTGGGGGATAGATATCATTGGAGAGATTCGCCCTACGGCGTCCAATGGGCACAGATACATCATAGTCGCAATTGACTATTTCACCAAATGGGTCGAGGCAGAATCTTTCAAGAAAATTGACGCAAGGGACATGGCCAAGTTCATAGAGAGGAATTTGATCTGCAGATATGGCCTCCCTCATAACATAGTGTCTGATAATGGAGTGCAGTTCATGGGAGAAACCAGAAAACTTCTCGAGAAATATGGTGTTGAGCATCATAAATCCTCTCCCTACCGACCACAAGCGAATGGAGCAGTAGAAGCCGCCAATAAGAATGTGAAGAAGATCCTTTCCAAGATGGTCCAAACCTACAAGGATTGGGCTGAAAAGTTACCCTTTGCCCTGTGGGGATACAGAACGACGGTAAGATCATCTACAGGCGCCACACCATTTTCCCTGGTATACGGAATAGAAGCAGTATTGCCAGTAGAGATAGAACTTAAGTCACTAAGGGTGGTCATGGAGGCCCAAATCCCGGAAGCCGAATGGGCGCAGCAGAGGTTGCAGCACTTGAACTTACTGGATGAGAGTAGGCTGAAAGCTTATTATCATAATCAGATGTACCAGAAGAGATTAGCGAGAACTTTCGAAAAGAAAGTAAGGAAGCATCCGCTGAAAGAAGGGGACTTGGTGTTCAAGCAGATGAGGCCAGGGATACCAGACATCAGGGGGAAATTCAGACCGACCTGGAAAGGGCCGTATATCCTTAAGAAGCTGCTGTCCAAAGGGGCTGCAATCTTGTCAGATAGTGATGGGAACGAATTCAAAGAACCGATCAACGTCGACAGACTCAAAAGGTTCCACGGCTAAAGACCAAAATAAAAAGAAGAGAATAAAATGCCCTGCAAGTCGAAAACCGAAAAAAGGCAGCTATGCTAAAATTGGGCGCCTCGACAGGGTGAAAACCGAAAAAAGGCATCCTGTGCAAAAATTAGAGGCATGAGAGAAAATGTCCAATCGTGAAAACCCGAGAGGGCCGATTGGTAACAGGAGTTGATGCTGTTAAAATTTGGTTTCATGTATTGATAGCGCGTAAGCAGCTGAGTAAATGCCAATACTGATCATGTATGCTGAAATTATATGGAAATGTATACAAAACTCGTGAAAAAGGATGAATATTATTCTTTTCACTTTCGTCATTTTCTAGTTCTGCATTAAAAAGAAATGTAGCACCAAAAGAAATACACATATAGGCTAAGCTAAGTCCTGCTGCTGCTCTCGCCGATCAAATGCTTGAGCCCTCGGGTCCTGTTATCAGAGGCTGGACTAAGGATCCACTTCTTGTACTCGCTAGTTGAAGATGCAGAATGATTGCCAAACCTCGGGATAACGGTCTTCATGGGTAGTCTACCCCACAGCTCATGATACCGAGAAGCAAACGCGGCCGAGAGATCTCCTCCTCGGAAGGACAGGGGAACCCTCACTATATCCTGGGTCATCCCGAGCTGTCGGGTACATCGAGAGGTGATGCAGAAGGTGGCCTGACGGAGGCCGCATAGGGGAACACAACCCGATGGTCCATCAGTGACCGCGTGAGACAGCGGGAGCCAGGCGGATGTAAAACTGATATCGTCAACTGACAGCTCGCCAAATCTGGTAATGCCTTCACCAGCACTGGCACACCCGTGCAGTCGTCGACGAGGCAAGAAGTGGCTCGGCGAGTACTGGGGGGTAACGCGAGGGGGTGGTTCAGACAGCATCTTCAGTTTTTCCTGTAGCCAGATCTTAAAAAAAAAAAAAAAAAAAAAGCCGCTGGGGTAAGTAGGGTTTACTTCAGGCAAAAATAAGGCACAGGGTTGTGTGAAAATCCGAAAGGACGCACCTCCCGCTAAGAAAAGCTAGTGTGAAAATCCACGAGGGACGCACTACCTTTGAAATAATGACGTACCTGGAGTAATAAGGGGCTGCCGGCAAAGGTTGTAGTGGACCCAGAGCTCACAGCGTCCAAACCCAGGATGGTTTCAGCCAGGACAAGTGGTAGGGGAGACAGTCCCAGATGAAAGTCGCTCAGAACTCCGAACAGACGAGAGTCACCGGTCAAACCCCCCGGAGCAACAGTAAGGAAGTTCACCATGCAGAATAAGAATGTGATGCTTCCCCGATATGTGGGGATGTCAGTGAACCGATCCAGAGCCTCGATCAGTGGCTCCAAAGAAAAGGAAGAGCTCAGAGGAATCAGCCGGTTGGCCTCTGAAGAAGATATGCCCAGAGCCAGGGCTACGTCCCGAGTCTGGAATAAGCCACAGCGGGGGACACAAGGCAGAGCGCTAGGAGGGAACCGAGCTCCCAGAATGGAAGCTAACTCTTCAGGCAAAGGGCACAATTCCTGATAGGTGAATTGGAAAACGTGGAACCGGGGGTTCCAGAAGTGGGTTGCTGCCAGGAGGAGGTTCTGGTTGATTTTCACCCGGCACAGGTATTTCAGCCCAGACAAAGAGGAAAGGGCGCCTTCTCCCCAAGTGTGTTTGTCGTCTAAGATACGGTGCATCTTTTGGGTAAGAGGAGAGGACATTTTGAGAAAATGAAGGACTCAAGATGTGGGAAAATGAAGAGACAAAAATTTCGCAAGGTTTTATAGGCAAGCGTCACCGACGGCTTGCCCGTCTCTCCACAGGGACGGCCTACCCGCCTTTGCACAGGGACGGCCTGCCCGCCTCCCCACAGAGACGGCCTGACCGTCGGTATAGGTCCGCCTGGCAGATGCATACGTCAGCATTGCATTCATCACGCGCATTAACTAGCATTTATTGCATGACAGACGGTCAGCCCGTTGGTCGTTTGTACAGACGCCCTGCCCGTCGGTCAGGAATTTCTATATAAGGGCGAGTGACAGACGGTTTAACGTTGCTGTCCCTTTCTTCTTCCTCTCTCAAACCGTTCTCTTAGCGTTTTTTAGCGGTTTTTAAAGCTTTTCTCCTAATTTTTTCGCGATTTCTTCATATTTTCGCATTTTCTACCCGCCGGGCACTTTGATATTCATATTTTTTCCAGTTTCTACACTTCCCGCGACTACAAGTAAGTAAATAACTACTTTTTTTTTTTGAATTTTATTCAATTTGTCTCTTCATCTCTTTTCCTTTTGACTTTAGGATGCCTTAGATGCCTTAAGAATTTAGGGAGAATGCTGCCCAATTTTCTGTATTATTATTTTTATAATTAAATCTGAACTTTTGCATGATCACATAGAAGTAGAATTTTTCTATAATCTTGGTGCTTTAGAATTACACTCCTTTTAGCGCACCATTTTGTGCATGATTTGCGTTTGCGGCCTGAGGCCATTATTTTTGTATCGTTGGGGGCACACTCTTGCCGGGGTGCGTCCCATCTATATGAGTACACTATTGTTGGGGCCTGAGGCCTATTATCTTGCCTTTTCATGCAGGAGGATGGGCATACCCCTGCCGGGATGCTGCCCAAAATTTTATTATTTATTCTAGAATTGAATATTTTTCATGTATAATGCATGCCTTGGGACCTGGAAGGCCCATCCTTATTCACTTTAATTATTTCCATGAGGATTGCATGTTGCTTTTGCCATGATGCGTGCAAGGCATGTTACGCTACTTCCTTAGACAGGATGTTTGCTATTTTCATCTGTTATTATCTTTCTCTTTTTTATCTCACATTGGGCCACCATTGCCCTGTTAAGGCCTAGATGGACCTTAGATTTTGGAAAATAAACCTGATAGTGCTTGTTTTGTCAAGTTTTCGCTATCTGATTCCTTCCTTTTTGCAGGAAGCCTCCCAGACGCAGAGCACCACAGGCCCAGCCCGAGCTTGTAGCTCCGGCTTGGATGGATGATGAGTTCGCTCAGAGGTACAGAGCGTTGGCTCAGGTAGAGTTTCGGGCCAGCCGTTTTGTATCTCGCCCATTTCTAGAGGCCCTTGGTGTAGACACCGGGTCCCGAGGCGGTCCAAGATCAGGATTACCCGATGATGAAATAGAAGACCTATTTTCGGCGAGAAAGGTGAGAATCGATCGTTCCTTGTCCAAAGATGTGTTTTTCGGAAAACAATGAAAAATATATATTTTTGGGGAAATTAAAATTAAAATGGAGTAAAAAATATATTAATTTTGTGTCAAAATTTTAAAAAAAAAAAAAAGTCGCGAAGGCCGCCTGCGGCAGCGCGGGGCTGCCTGCGCGGCAGGCTGCCCCAGCGCGCAGGGGCGCCTGCGCACAAGGCAGGCGCCTCGCGCGCAGGCCCCCTGCGCGCGAGGCAGGGGGCCTCGCGCGCAGGAGCTGCACGCGAGGCAGCCTGCCTCGCGCGCAGGGGGGGCGCGCGGCGCCCCCCGCCTCGCGCGCAGGGGGGTGCGCGCGAGGCGGGGGGAACCGCGCGCCGTCCCCCTGCGCGCGAGGCAGGGGGCCTCGCTCGCACCCCCCTGCGCGCGAGGCGGGGGGCGCCGCGCGCCCCCCCTGCGCGCGAGGCAGGCTGCCTCGCGTGCAGCTCCTGCGCGCGAGGCAGCTGCCTGCCGCGCGCGGTGCGGGGGCACCACGCGCGCAGCAAGCTGCCTGCCGCGCGCCCTCGCCCTTCTCCGCGCGACCTGTCGCCTGTTCCCTTTTTTCCGCTTTTTTTTCAGTCTGATTTTCTTCAGTCTTTCACCATTTCATGCTTTTTTGGGTGAAACAAAAATAAAAGCTATTTTGTCCCTTCCTATTTTTGGCCAAGGCAAGATTAAATAGAATTTTGCCCTCATTTTTGGGAGAGGACGGCAATTATTTTTCAAGGTTTTCTTTTCCTTTCAACTCTTCCTCTCCAGCAACTGGTTCTTCAACTCTTAATTTCTTTTTCTTTTTCTCAAATTTTAATCTTTAATTGTTCTTCAAAAATACATAATCTATTTTCTTGAGTGATTTGGGCTTGGAAAAAATAATTTCTTTTTGCTCAAATCATCCACCAAAAATATTTTTACCAAAATATTTTCTTGATTTTATTTCAAAATATTAATTTCTACATTTTCTTCAAGTGTTTATCACCACAAATCCGACAAGGAAAATCGATCGGGACACCGTTTCCCCAATCTAAAAATTCTGAGGGTAAACATTCTTGGACTTGTTCTCTTTTATTTTTCCTGTACATTATTTATTGTTGTTAAAATTATTTTTCTTACTATTATCATGTCTATTATTTACTTTTAGCATTTTAATGTGTTAATATCATTATTATTATATTATTTGTTTGCTTCAATTTAATTTTTTTTGTTATTCTTATTATTATTATTATCATTATTATTATTATTGTGGGTTGCTGCCATGTAGTTCATTATTATTATTATTATTATTATTATTATTATTATTATTATTATTATTATTATTATCATTATTATTATTTTGTAGTCTAATTTGTGTTTCCCTTTTTATTAGCTTTATTCTTGGTATTTGCCGTCATCTTCTTTCTTTTCTTCTTCTTCTTCTTCTTCTTATTATTATTATTATTATTATTATTATTAT
Source organism: Excoecaria cochinchinensis (assembly GCA_947683425.1). NCBI lineage: Eukaryota > Viridiplantae > Streptophyta > Magnoliopsida > Malpighiales > Euphorbiaceae > Excoecaria > Excoecaria cochinchinensis. The sequence goes on from CANTUQ010000158.1 coordinate 1,940,765, forward strand.
TATTATTATTATTATTATTATTTGTTGTTAATATTCTGTTACCACCCTTATCATTATTACTATTATTATTATAGGTGTGTTTACATGTGTTATTGTTATTCTGCCACTTAATATTATTATTATTATTATCATTATTATTATTATTATTATTATTGCTAGGTTTATGTTCATTATCACTATTATTAGTATTGTGTCATTGTGTCCAATATTTATATTCCCCTTGCTTGATTAATTTTTAGCATCATCACTAATATATTTTTAATGCTAATTTTTGTATGAGCTTTAATTTGAGTCGGGCTATTTGGGCGTCCCCGCGACTCCCCGGATGGGTCGCGACGCGTAGGCTGACGCTCCGGTTTGGTGAGATCTCTCTAATTCTCTGTCTTTATGTCGTGTCATTTGTAAATGTATATTTTATTCGTGCACGCGTGCGATAAAAAATCACATAAATATTTCTATAATTAAATTGGGATTTTCACTAATAAAATCGGGACCAATGTCCCTTATTTTAGCCCGACAATAAAAATGTCACAATTAAAACGGAGAGTCAACTTTTCCACAAAAATGGGATCACTCATCCCGATTTTTCAATTCAAGCAATCAAAAATGACTCTTCGAACCCTCTTTAAATTAAAACGAAGGAACCAATATTCCTAATTTTCGAACAAGTGTGAAGGAACCAATGTTCCTTAAATAATGCCCCGATTTATGTATGTTCTTTTATTTTGGTCTTGCGTGAGTGTTTAAAGTTATGTACATTATTTTCCTTTGGGCCCTTGTAATTAATTTTTGGGGCAACTTTATTTATCTTTTGGGGATTGTATTCCGTCCCACTTACATCTTTAACCTCCTTTTATTGGGGTTGTATTCTGCCCCTATTTCTATTGTAATTGCGTGCTTGCGTGTTTACCGCTTTCATTTATTGCCTTCTTTATTTACTTATCGCTTTTATTTATTTTCTTTACGTGCTTTCAATGTGCTATTTAATTAAATGCATCGCTCGTGTGAGATGAGAGATATAATTTTAAGAAGTTAAAAACCCATTTATAATTAACCAAAGCATAAATAAGAGGGAAGTTCCGGACACCATATCTCTGGTTTAGACCAATAGAGGTGAGAAACCTTTTCCCAATTTCTTGCAAATTGGGTGGCGACTCCAAATACCTCAAAGGTGCCTTTAGGCGTCAATAGGCTAGGTTGTTCTCCCCAATGTTCTATTGGGAGGAACACACCGATGATGTCTCATGGCGCCCATGATCCAAAAGACGCGAACCTTCATACCTCGAATCCTAAAGCGGATTCAAAGAGAGGGCCCTTGCAGGGTTGACCAGGTTCGGCGCGCGTCACAGTGGCGACTCCACTGGGGACTTTGTGTTTGAGACTTCACTCCGAAAGTGCTTTGGTTAAAATTTATAATTGGGTTTTTGAAGCTTAAAATTCTATCCCTTTTCAAAAATTGCATCATATCATTTTAGAGCCTTAGACTTATGCTAGTTGGTCCCCATTTTACCCCGGTGCATTCCCGAAGCACGACCCTACTTTCACTCATTGTGGGGAAGTGTTAAGGATAATCACCAGCCCAAGCATTGTACCTTTTGGTATATCAAAATGGAGACCCGATCGGTCGTTATGCTCGTGATGAGCTAGACCCGTTGGCGCGGACCATGCTTGGGTAGCCCTAAAGTAAAATTACCTTGACCAAAGCTCATGTACTGGCAAGTAGAAACTTCCCCTAGGTGGTATGTTCCTTAATACAATGCTTGTGATATGGGCCGTCACGTATTAAACAAAATCAAGCAAATCAAGTGGTCTTTTATCAAAGGCTTTCATGCCCCGTTGGGCCCACTTTGTTTTAATTGAATTGCCCAAATACGTAATAGCCAAAACCCATACGAATGCGCATTAGATTAAGACTGTTATGCTGCCGGTTTTTCACCGTGCACCATACGTGTCCAATGGGTTCCCTGTTAACCCTTGGATGAAGCCCACCTAGGAAAGAAACTGCACAACCCCGTGTGTGGGAGTGATAAGGTTGGAAGGATCTACCTGTCTGCATGTGGTTGTAAATGCTGCACAGCATGCTCATACATCGCATGTCATTCATGCATGTCAATAAAATAAATACATGTACAAATAATAATATCTTATCTCATGCTGTGTGCGTGTATATCCTCTCGTCTGCATATCATTTTTCGCATGTACATACCATCCTGTATGTAATTCCTTCCATGCATCCCATCATATCGTGGTAGTCCATTGACCCTGCACTCATCAAAGACCATTTGCATGGCACGATCATGCATTGTATATGTCATCCATGCATCATTCTAACAATCTTGATCTTTCAGCCATCCTAGATTCATCTGAGTGGACTAGAGATTCCGACGATCGACTAGCGACGATAAACTCGCCCTTTGGATTGCTAGAATTAGTGCCTGTTTGGGATTTTGAGCCACTCTCAACAACTAGTGAATCATCCTCAATGGCAGAAGAGACCGAAAACCTAACCACCCAAGACCTCGACAGGAGACTGGAGGATTTTGAACGGAGGATATTGGACATGATGGGAGCAATGGCCGAAAGATTTGCTCAGCCCCCTGCTCCACAAGCACCAGTTGCTCCACAACCGCTGGTTGCCCCTCCTCGGGGGCAAGCCGAACTGCCTACTGGTGGGGAGGTTCCCCTCGTTGGAGTCATTGCCCATCAATCTGTAAATGAGCCTAAAGCTACGGTTGTGCTAGTTGAACTCGGAAGAGCAAGGATCCCAAGCCCTGATGAGGATTTCACAATGGAAGAAGAGGTTGAGGAGATAGCAGCCCATCAAGCCGTGAGGGGTGGAGCACCCAGGGTAGAAGACGAGGCTATGAGGGGTATGAGACAGCAAATTGAGGCAATCACCCGCATGTTGACAGCTGGCAAGGGAGTGAGCCATGAAGATGTGGATTTGGATGATGGAGAGCTGTTGCCCCAGAGGTTTAAGATGCCAGACCTGCCAAAATTTGACAGTACATCGGACCCTTCTGCACATGTTAAGCAATACACCCTGATCATGAAGGGTACAGGGTTGACTAAGAGGCAAAAAGTGGACTATTTCTGTCTCAGCTTAGCTGGCCCAGCAATGGATTGGTATCATGGGCTGGATCAAAGAACGAGAGAAGACTGGAATCTGTTAACAGAAGAATTTCATGGCTAGTATGATTGCAGTACCAAGATTGAGGTCACATTGAAAGATTTAGAAGTGCTGAAGCAGAAGTCAGGGGAATCATTCTATGAGTACTTGACCCGATGGAGGAATCGAGTGATGGAGATAAAGAGAAAGCCTGATACCTCAGATCATATCAGGTTATTTATCCGAAATGCTACTCCATATTTAAGGGCTGGGTTAAAAATGAAGGGACTCAAAGATTGGGAGTCACTTAAGGACATAGCCATTGAAGTTGAGGCTGAGCATTTAGATAAAGTGGCTAGATCTGCAGATGTGGCTTCAGGCAAAAATAAGGGAAGCAGCAGCGATAACGGGGGCAATGATAAGGTGGCAGAAGTTTCTATTATAGGGACGGCTCCCAAACATCTCACTATCTCGGGCAGACCATTATCTTGGCACTTCACCCGTCTCATCAAGGAAGGAAAGTTGCAACCCTTGCCAGCTGGGCCCGCCCCAAGTCAAGGGAAGCCGAAGCATAGGACGGACTGGTATTGCGCATATCATCAGTACACAGGGCACAGAACAGACTACTGTCGTCCTTTAAGGGACCGAATTCAAGCCTTGATCGATGGCAAACAGGCTATTAATCCTGGGCAGAGAGAAAGTGAAGAGAAGTCAGCCCATTGTGCCATGATTGGTTCAGGCTTACCGGAATGGTATGTGCTGCAAGACTTGTATGGAAATGGGTATGCCACTACTACTGGCCCTGAGGTAGATAAGGGAGAGATCTTTGTGGCAACGATAGGCTGTTGGTCCAGCAGCGGAAGCGGGGAGGAAGAGGAAGGTGAGAAACAAGAGGGTTCTAACCAAGAATTGAGTATGGCCAGCCTTTCACGACAGATTGAGGAGACTCGTGCATTAATGGCCCAAGAGATGGATAGACGGCTTGAGGAGCTCGAAAGGAGGTTGACAGCAATGATTAAGGAGAGAATAGATGCCCTGGCGCTAGTCCTACAAGCCCGATTGATGGCGGCTACCTTTAACCGAGTTGAGTTGGCCCCTGTCGAGATAGCCCATACAGCGAGAACCACGGCATCTCCTATTGCCACTAAGCCCCGAGGCAAGGAACCGTTTGATTTACCAGTGGGACAAGGAGGTGGTAAGAGGCCTACTCTAGAACATGACAATATGCTCGAGGAGGATGGAGATCTGGTGAAAGAGCATGCTCTGAAAAATGCAAACCTAAATATCCGAGATAGCTGTAAGGGCAATGTTAAAAAAGCGGGAGAGCCATCAGTGAGAAGGAATCAAAGATGTTACTCTGATTTGGGTAGACCCTTGTCGTGGGTTTTTGAGAAGCTAGTGAAAAGGGGGTTATTGCAGCCATTACCGGTGAAGCCCGCCAGCAGTCAGGGGCAGCCCCACCACAGAGCAGATCAATATTGTGCATTCCACCAGCACACGGGACATTTGACAAACTACTGCCGAACTTTGAGAGACCGGGTTCAGGACCTCATTGATTCCAAGCAAATCACGGATCCCGAGAAAAGAGAGAAGAAGAAGGGAGTAGACTACAATGCAATCCTTCCACCAGAGATGTGATCGGGCCAATCCACTTCATCGGCATGTTCCTCCAAAGCCACAAGCAGAAGATCATGCTTTTAATGCTTACTGCTTTTCAATTCCAGAACTCTTTTAGGACAATTTGGTTATTGTAACATGTTGAACAATTTCTGTTTTGTTTATGCGATATTTCCTTGATTTCATTTCTCATGATCACGAAGCATCCATTCATTTTGACATTAACCCAATTAATACGACTCTATCTAGTCTCAGAACTTTGAAAAATCCAAATAAAATCTTGGTAGCATCTGATATAACTCCTGAAGTGAGGATAATTTTGAGAGATGTAAATAAAAAAAAAAGACAGCCTTTGCCCAGACCTAGTACAACACGCTGAAGATGGACAAGGACACTCTCAAGACCAACGCTACTTCCACGTGCCAACATGACGACGAACCAAATTTTGAAAGCCACTTTTTCGCATCCACAACACCTGAGCTACATATGGCGTCACCGAATAAAATCAAGCTTCGAAAGTTACGCCAAAAGTCGAACAAATAAAACTCAAAACCACCATGAGAAAATATGCAACCCATCAGAACTGAGCCATATGACCTTTTTTCTCTCTACCCATTCGGAATGTGTACCCCAAAACCGATTATGACTGACCCTTAACCATCCAAAACCCTCATAACCAAATTTCTTACCAAAATTTAATGCCCGACCGAATTGAACAACAATGGTCCCAGTGGTTAAGATGAAAAGTGCACGTATATGTAAACTTGAGGATTTGAGCAAAGCTTGTTAAAAGAAAGAAAATTGGGGCGAAAAAAAAAAAAAAAAATTGGGTTGTAAAAATAAAAAAAAATTGGGGTGTAAAGAAAAGAGAGAAGAAAAGAGAGAATTGATCAGAGGGCAAGGGAATGCCATTTGGGGGCAAGCTTTGTTCAAATCCCGTTGATCTACACATGCCTGCACATTGCCATTCTTCTTAGCTACTGAAGAGGACCAAAAAGGCTAACCCCCGAGCCATCCATCCAATCCCAGTCGACGAAAACCATTTCGAAAGCTTGAACTACCAAGGCCAATAAAAGTACCCCAAATCATCCAAGCCCAACCTGTTACCCTAGCCCGGCCGTTGAAAGGCCATTCCAGAGTTTAAACCACCAAAATCGATAAAAGTACCCCAGATCATTCAAGCTGAACCGCCCAAGCCAATAAAAGCCAAGCAAGAAACTTCACATTCAAGCCCCAAATAAGTAACCCATCAACTCAACCAGTCTGCACAAGCGATAAGACCAGAACTTTGATACTAAGAAGAATCACTCTCAGAAGCAGCAGTCTCTTCGGCTAACAAAGATGAAAGCAAATTCAACCAATATTGACGAACTGAAAGAGGGTCCATGGAAAAGGCTAAAAAAAAAATTAAAAAAAAAAAATATATTCAATCAAGAAAACCCGCGAGGGCTGATTGATAACAGGAGTTTGATGCTCTCAAGATCTATCCCGAGATTAGATGATGTCCCATATTTTTCGAGTTAATGCCAAATGGTGATCATGTGATATGAAATCAGATTGAAATATATGCAAAGATGTATTGGTATGACCAGAGCAGTTCATCTTGCACACTCAAAGTTGTCTCAGTCAGATATGAAACCAACACATTGCTACCATCTACCCCTTGCCACTCTCGCCACTCCGGCACTTCAGTCAGCTCCTCCCGTTATGAACTGTGAAGCCAATTCTATAGCACCCTCATGATAGAAACCAAGCTCAGACAACCTTGACCTAAGACGCAAACACACGCCAATTATACCTGAAAGACCTTTTACAACAACTATCTACCCTCTACCATTCTCACCACTCAGGCACTTCAGTCGTCTCATCCTGCTACCCACTGTGAAGCCAACCCTACAGCACCTTCCTAATAAAGAGCCAAACGCATACAACCAAAGCCTGAGATATAAGCACATGCCAATTATACCCGAAAGCCTTTCGCAACAACTCCAACTTCTCTCTTAAAAAAAAAAAAAAAAAGGCCGTTAGAGATTAAAACCGTGACTGGCGCTCTAAGCAAAAGTTAGGCCAAAGGGCAGGGTGAAAACCTGGCGACAGGCAGTCTGCCCTACAAAAAAATAAAATAAATAAAAGCCGCTGGATTGGGTTGGATCCATTTCAGGCAAAAAATAAGGCACAGGGTTATGTGAAAATCCGACAAGGACGCATCTCCCGCTAAGAAAAGCTAGTGCGAAAATCCACGAGGGACGCACTACCTTCAAATAATGACTACAGGTACCAGAGGATAACCTCATAATCCCTTAAAGGCATGAAATTCAAAGGCGATCCAAGGGGGCACAGGTCCTACCGTAACTGACGACCAAACCAGCTGATGCCTCCGAATCCACTCGGATGAACTCTTATCCTGCAGTATTGCATACATATGCATCTCACGGGCATGGCATTTGATGGTGCCTCAACATGCATTCACGCATGCATGAACTTTATATATATCTTGCACAAGAAATTCTTCGCACACATTTTGTGCCCATGATCTTTGCGTACTTGCAACACATAATCCTTTGCACATGCTTAGCACAAGCACTTATCACGTGCATCTAATCTTCCCATTATCCTTAAGTCCTTATCCAACAGGCATCCTCAATATCTTCAAAATTTATCTTTAAGTCCTCCTTCACGGGGCATTCTCAGTCTCTTCGGAGCATTATCTCTAAGTCCTTATCCAACAGGCGTCCTCAATATCTTCAAAAATTATCTTTAAGTCCTCCTTCACGGGGCATTCTCAGTCTCTTCGGAGCATTATCTCTAAGTCCTTATCCAACAGGCATCCTCAATATCTTCAAAATTTATCTTTAAGTCCTCCTTCACGGGGCATTCTCAGTCTCTTCGGAGCATTATCTTTAAGTCCTCCTTCACGGGGCATTCTCAGTCTCTTTGGAGCATTATCTCTAAGTCCTTATCCAACAGGCATCCTCAATATCTTCAAAATATTACCTTCAAAGTCCTTGCTCAAAAGGCATTCTCAGTCTCTTCGGAGCATTATCTCTAAGTCCTTGTCCAACAGGCACCCCCAGTCTCCTCAAAAATTTATCTTTAAGTCCTCCTTCACGGGGCATTCTCAGTCTCTTCGGAGCATTGTCTTTAAGTCCTCCTTCACGGGGCATTCTCAGTCTCTTCGGAGCATTATCTTTAAATCCTCCTTCACGGGGCATTCTCAGTCTCTTCGGAGCATTATCTTTAAGTCCTTTCTCAAGGCATTCCCAGTCTCTTCAGAGCATTATCTTTAAGTCCTTTTTCAAGGCATTCTCAGTCTCTTCGGAGCATCATCTTTAAGTCATTTTTTCAAATCATTCCCAGTCTCTTCGGAGCATTCTCAGTCTCTTCGGAGCATTATCTTTAAGTCCTTTATCAAGGCATTCTCAGTCTCTTCGGAGCATTATCTTTGAGTCCTTTTTCAAGGCATTCTCAGTCTCTTCGGAGCATTATCTTTAAGTCCTTTCTCATTCTCTTCGGAGCATTGTCTTTAAGTTCTTTTTTCAAGGCATCCTCGGTCTTTTCGGAGCGTTGTCCTTCGTGGCATTGAGCTTATTCCAAAATAGTCTAAATCCTTTCAATCCATGAGTATATCCGCATCAACAGGTTAGATGCCAAGGCAACAGGGGTTAACACGTCGATGAATAGACGGTAACTACCCACAGTAACTCCAGCCAGTTCGGGAAGACAACCGCCTCAGGTACGCGCCTCTTTCCTTTCTTTTCTGAATTTTGGCTCACTTAGGCACCTAGGTTCTAAGTTCCCCAAAATTGGGGGCAACTGTAGACACCGGGTCCCGAGGCGGTCCAAGATCAGGATTACCCGATGATGAAATAGAAGACCTATTTTCGGCGAGAAAGGTGAGAATCGATCGTTCCTTGTCAAAAGATGTGCTTTTCGGAAAATAATTAAAAATATATATTTTTGGGGAAATTAAAATTAAAATGGAGTAAAAAATATATTAATTTTGTGTCAAAATTTAAAATAAATAAAAAAAAAAAGTCACGAAGGCCGCCTGCGGCAGCGCGGGGCTGCTTGCGCGGCAGGCTGCCCCAGCGCGCAGGGGCGCCTGCGTGCAAGGCAGGCGCCTCGCGCGCAGGCCCCCTGCGCGCGAGGCGTGGGGCGCCGCGCGCCCCCCCTGCGCGCGAGGCAGGGGGCCTCGCGCGCACCCCCCTGCGCGCGAGACGGGGGGCGCCGCGCGCCCCCCCTGCGCGCGAGGCAGGCTGCCTCGCGCGCAGCTCCTGAGCGCGAGGCAGCTGCCTGCCGCGCGCGGTGCGGGGGCACCACGCGCGCAGCAGGCTGCCTGCCGCGCGCCCTCGCCCTTCTCCGCGCGACCTGTCGCCTGTTCCCTTTTTTCCCCTTTTTTTTCAGTCTGATTTTCTTCAGTCTTTCACCATTTCATGCTTTTTTGGGTGAAACAAAAATAAAAGCTATTTGGTCCCTTCCTATTTTTGGCCAAGGCAAGATTAAATAGAATTTTGCCCTCATTTTTGGGAGAGGACGGCAATTATTTTTCAAGGTTTTCTTTTCCTTTCAACTCTTCCTCTCCAGCAACTGGTTCTTCAACTCTTAATTTCTTTTTCTTTTTCTCAAATTTTAATCTTTAATTGTTCTTCAAAAATACATAATCTATTTTCTTGAGTGATTTGGGCTTGGAAAAATTAATTTCTTTTTGCTCAAATCATCCACCAAAAATATTTTTACCAAAATATTTTCTTGATTTTATTTCAAAATATTAATTTCTACATTTTCTTCAAGTGTTTATCACCACAAATCCGACAAGGAAAATCGATCGGGACACCGTTTCCCCAATCTAAAAATTCTGAGGGTAAACATTCTTGGACTTGTTCTCTTTCATTTTTCTTGTACATTATTTATTGTTGTTAAAATTATTTTTATTACTATTATCATGTCTATTATTTACTTTTAGCATTTTAATGTGTTAATATCATTATTATTATATTATTTGTTTGCTTCAATTTGATTTTTTTTGTTATTCTTATTATTATTATTATCATTATTATTATTATTGTGGGTTGCTGCCATGTAGTTCATTATTATTATTATTATTATTATTATTATTATTATTATTATTATTATTATTATTATTATCATTATTATTATTTTGTAGTCTAATTTGTGTTTCCCTTTTTATTAGCTTTATTCTTGGTATTTGCCGTCATCTTCTTTCTTTTCTTCTTCTTCTTCTTCTTCTTCTTCTTATTATTATTATTATTATTATTATTATTATTATTATTATTATTATTATTATTATTATTATTATTATTATTATTATTATTATTTGTTGTTAATATTCTGTTACCACCCTTATCATTATTACTATTATTATTATAGGTGTGTTTACATGTGTTATTGTTATTCTGCCACTTAATATTATTATTATTATTATCATTATTATTATTATTATTATTATTATTATTGCTAGGTTTATGTTCATTATCACTATTATTAGTATTGTGTCATTGTGTCCAATATTTATATTCCCCTTGCTTGATTAATTTTTAGCATCATCACTAATATATTTTTAATGCTAATTTTTGTATGAGCTTTAATTTGAGTCGGGCTATTTGGGCGCCCCCGCGACTCCCCGGATGGGTCGCGACGCGTAGGCTGACGCTCCGGTTTGGTGAGATCTCTCTAATTCTCTGTCTTTATGTCGTGTCATTTGTAAATGTATATTTTATTCGTGCACGCGTGTGATAAAAAATCACATAAATATTTCTATAATTAAATTGGGATTTTCACTAATAAAATCGGGACCAATGTCCCTTATTTTAGCCCGACAATAAAAATGTCACAATTAAAACGGAAAGTCAACTTTTCTACAAAAATGGGATCACTCATCCCGATTTTTCAATTCAAGCAATCAAAAATGACTCTTCGAACCCTCTTTAAATTAAAACGAAGGAACCAATGTTCCTAATTTTCGAACAAGTGCGAAGGAACCAATGTTCCTTAAATAATGCCCCGATTTATGTATGTTCTTTTATTTTGGTCTTGCGTGAGTGTTTAAAGTTATTTATATTATTTTCCTTTGGGCCCTTGTAATTAATTTTTGGGGCAACTTTATTTATCTTTTGGGGATTGTATTCCGTCCCACTTACATCTTTAACCTCCTTTTATTGGGGTTGTATTCTGCCCCTATTTCTATTGTAATTGCGTGCTTGCGTGTTTACCGCTTTCATTTATTGCCTTCTTTATTTACTTATCGCTTTTATTTATTTTCTTTAGGTGCTTTCAATGTGCTATTTAAATAAATGCATCGCTCGTGTGAGATGAGAGATATAATTTTAAGAAGTTAAAAACCCATTTATAATTAACCAAAGCATAAATAAGAGGGAAGTTCCGGACACCATATCTCTGGTTTAGACCAATAGAGGTGAGAAACCTTTTCCCAATTTCTTGCAAATTGGGTGGCGACTCCAAATACCTTAAAGGTGCCTTTAGGCGTCAATAGGCTAGGTTGTTCTCCCCAATGTTCTTTTGGGAGGAACACACCGATGATGTCTCATGGCACCCATGATCCAAAAGACGCGAACCTTCATACCTCTAATCCTAAAGCGGATTCAAAGAGAGGGCCCTTGCTGGGTTGACCGGCTTCGGTGCGCGTCACACTTGGGTTGGCCCCAGAGTTTGATTTACTTGCCGAGGGTGCTGGTTGGACAGAGTTCCTTGAGCCCGCCTTCCAGACATTTCCAGAGGCTACCCGCCAGGTCTTGGCCACTCTCCGCTACACCGGCTTTCAGAGTGCAGATACCGACCCGGGGGTGATTCAGTTTTGGTTCGATGGCGACCATATCAGCATCACCAGGCAGAGGTTTGCTCAGGCCATGGGGCTCCCTACGGAGGAGGGGGTCGAGATCCCGCAGCGAGCGGTGAGACGCGCCCATTGGGCGGCTATTGCTATACCAGGAGTGCTGTACGATCACGATACAGCGAAGAGCACCGTACTGGTGTCTCAGGCACTCCGGTATTTGCACAGAGTGCTTTCCAGCTCGTACCTCGGTCGGGCTGGTAATCCAGGGTCGCTTAACGCGGCCGAGATCTGGAGCCTCTGGGCTATGGTGGCAGGCCAGCGTCTCAACATTAGCCACGAGATCTTGGCCAACCTGACCAGAGTCGGCAGAGGGTTGACACCGGTGGTGATGGTAGGAGGAGTCATCACCCGTTTACTGTTGAGATTGGGGTTTAACCCCGAGAGGTTGAGAGGACCCTTGCCTGAGGGGATCCATGTAGACGCTGCAGCGGCAGTTCAGATGGGGATGATCTCCCCAATTTTTGGCCAGGCAGAGGCCTATAGGGTGTTGGCTATCCATGAGACCCGGCAGATGTTCAACCTTCCACCCTTGGGGGCAGATCCTGATCACCCAGAGCACCAGGAGGAGCAGCCTCCACAGCCAGAGCCCGAGCCTCAGCCGGAGCCCCAGCCTCAGCCGGAGCCTCAGCCTCCTCAGCCTCCTCAGCCGCAGACGGTGCCTCCGCCACAGCAGCAGGAGCCGCCTAGGACCCCCTCGGACTTTGACTTTGAGATCACCATGGACGACCTCTTTGCTGTTTCACCGGCATCCAGAGCGCCGACTCCAGTCCCATCACTGAGCGCCAGGGTACATAGGACTACCCACGGGCCCTCCGAGAGATACCATCCATACTCCCGAGGCGACCCAGGGGCATCCACCTCCTCGGCACCACCACCAGAGCCAGCACCGCAGTAGCCTGTGCAGCCAGACTTCTCCCAGCTCCTCACCTCCATGTTTATAGCTTTGGAGCGGCGGCAGGATGAGAGGGACAGGGCTATCCACGAGAGGTTGGATCGCCAGTAGGCTGCCATTCAGGAGCAGTCTCAGTCAGTGGAGCATTTAGCCCGGGAGCAGGCGGGCTACATTGAGCACACAACTCGGGAGCAGACTCGGGCCATGGATGCCTTTAGGGAGGAGCAGACCCGGGTCCTGGAGGCTTTCAGAGGAGAGCAGATGAGGCTGATTGAGCAGATTGCTCAGGGTCAGAGGGAGTTGAGGCAGCAGCTCGCTCATGATTTGAGGACGTCACAGGACCAGGCGTCTCAGAGGGTCGATATGACCCTACAGATGATTGATGAGTCACTTGGCTCTCTGAGATCCCGCGTCCAGGCGATGGAGGGGATTCTCCCCCCTCTTTCTTAGACCATGAGGGAGTTTAGGGAGCAGACGGAGCAGAGCCTGGAGCAGAGGATAAAGGCCGCCAGCGAGCAGACTATTCAGTTGAGCCAAGCCTTCAAGAAGTTGGGAGAGAAGGTTTCTGAGACCTTAGGGTTTATGAGCACCTGCACCCAGCCCTTCTTGGACGGTTACGCTCAGATCCCGTTTAGGCAGGCCCATGATCATGAGGCAGGACCCTCCACAGCTCCGCCACCGCCTCCGGCCTGTCCACCTCCGCCAGGGACCGTGAATATATCGGATGACGAGGATCCCGATGAGCCCTCAGACTACACACCTCTCTGATCTTCAGGGAGTTATTTTTTGTATCTTTTGTATATTTTATATTTTATATATGCAATGTACAAAAATGACATTTCTAGTGGAAAACTTTTGCTTCCTTATTGCATGATCATTCGATTGTTAATTGCTTAATCACATCACAGAAAGTGTATGTTCTCATATCTACTTACATGTCGGTAAAAATGACAATATAAAAAATATAATGATAATCGATAACATCTCAAAAAGAAAAAAAATGAATAAAAGATGAAACATGGCATAGCCAATAAAACAAAGGTCACGCCATCAATAGACAGGACAAAAGATGACCACTCAAACGTGAACTAACAAAATCTTTTATCTCACAGGTACAGGGAAATACCGGTCTGAGCACAGATATCGATTAAAAAAAAAGGATCTCCTTTGAAATAAGGAAACCAGCGGAGTTTTCACACTCCAGATCGAAGCTGCAATTGAAGAAACACTGCTCTTTACCAGATCGAGGTTGTAGCCAGAGAGCGCTACATATCACAGATCGAAGATGCAGTTGAAGGAACACTGCTCTTCACCAGATCGAGTTTGTAGCCAGAGAGCGCTACATCTCACAGATCGAAGCTGCAGTTGAAGAAACACTGCTCTTCACCAGATCGAGGTTGTAGCCAGAAAGCGCTATATCTCACAGATCGAAGCTGCAGTTGAAGAAACACTGCTCTTCACCAGATCGAGGTTGTAGCCAGAGAGCGCTACATCTCACAGATCGGAGCTGTGGTCAAAGCATACCGCACTTCACCAGATCGAGGTCGTGGCCAAAGCCTGCTGCACCTCACCAAATACCCGCAGGTCGAGATAAGACCGAGGAGAGTATTTTTGCATCACCGAGCAGATCGAGACAAAGTCCACCCGGTAGAAGGCACGGAGGGTAAAAAGCCGTCGCAGGTACGCTTCCTTTCTGACCTTTCTCTGAGTTTTGGCTTATCTAGGCGCTTGTGCACTAGTTTCCAACTGTAAGCACCGTGTCCCAGAGCGGTCCGGATCAGAGGTTACCCTATGATGAAATCAGTGTCCAAGCCTGTATGGTAGGTTGGATTTAGAGGTTTTAGCCCCGCGTTCCATGAGAAGTGAGGTTTTTATCATTCCTGGGCCGAAGGAGGGAAAAAACGGAGGTTTTTTCGAGTCAAAGGGTTTTTTGTCCTCCACAGACGGCCAGCCCGTCTATCGAGCCAGCCCGTCGCTTTGAGTCACCGACGGCTATGGGTATTTTCCGACGCCCGTCGAAAAATCACCGCCCCTGTCAGATTGCCACCTGGTTTCCCGGAGCACGCAACCCTTCCGACGCCCGTCGGTGGATGTGGCAGGGCCATCGGACTAATCCTTGTGTCAGAAGGATTCTTCCGACGCCCGCCTCTATACACCGACGCCCGTCGGTCGTATCTGGCTATAAAAGCTCCGGATTTTCATTTGAAAAGGGTTGGAAAAATTTTCAGAAGAGGAAACTCTGCCCAATTTCGAGCACATTTTCTCTCTCTTCCAAAAACATTTTTCTAAAAGAACTCTATTGAATCAAGGATCAAATCGATCAAAGGGAACTAAAAGCTAATTAGTTTTCTTTAGATTTTGACTCCAAAATCGATTTTCTGAAGGATTGAAGGTGAAATATCTCATTTTCTCTCTTTAACCCTTCATCTTTTGCTTCTCGTGGAACGCGCGGGGCTCCAACCAATACAAGAATCTTACCTAAAGCAATTATCTGAGGGTAAATATTCCGGATTCTCTCTTCATATTATCTCATATTTATTTCCTATTTTGTGAAACTTGTGAATATTTGTCATTATTTCTTTTATTTTGACTCTCTTTTCTCCTTTTTGAGATAAAACACATTTTGACCTTGAAAAGTTATTTATTTCTCTCTCTATCTTTTCTGTTTTTCTCGAGAACAGTGGTGACCGACGGGTCATCTTTATCACCGACGCCCGTCGGTCACCCACCTACAGACGCCCTTCCTTGAGTGACAAACGGACACCTTGGTTATCTTAACCGATGCCCGTCGGTCAGCTAAGGAAGGCCGTCGGTGGGTTCTGTCTCCTACCTTTTAATTTATCTTTTTATCCATTTCAAATCCTTTTGACTCCGTGTATGTTAATTTTATGTATATTAACATCTTTTAACTTTTTATGAGTGTATATTGAATCTCTTGGATAATCCCGAGCTTGAGCGGCTGCCTACCATGCGTGGAGGATTTCATCCGGTTTAGTTTTCTTAACCCTTTTGATTTATTTCTCTCGCCTATTCATTCATTAATTATTTTAGGCATATGAATAAGCTCTTTTTATCTCGTTGAATGTAAAAATAGATCAACGATTTATACTCAAATATGAATGAGTTTCGTATAAAATGCAAAAGGGTCCAATGCCCTATTTTTATCCAATAAAGATCATCACAAATAAAATATCCCATTTTTGATAATGATGCATGCGAGGACCAAAGTCCTCAAAAAATAAGCAATGCCCCGATTTATGTATGCCTCGCACATTTACAAAAGGGAGTTGTATTCTGCTCCTTGTATTATTGTAATTTATCGCTTTTGATATTTATATTGCTCATTTACCGCTTTCAAAATGTGAATAAATGTGCCTTTTAATTAACCGCATAGTGTGGAGAGAGAGCGAACAAATGATATTAAAATTTGATCATAGCTTAATTGAGGTAGAAATAGATGAGAAATTCCGGACCCAGCTCTGGTCTTTGGGCTCAAGAGGTTAGAGGTTATCCTCCAATATACTTCTTGGGTCACGAGGCTTTAGCGCTAACCCTAGGCTCCTTGGGGTGAGAGGTTCACCTTCTATGATCCCTCTGGTTGGCCCAAAATGGGTACCAAGCGCAGTCTTAGGCTCTCCGAGGCGAGAGAAACTTTCCCCATGTTCTATTGGGTGGCGACTCCATGATACCTCCTTGTTGCCCAACATAGACGCACTTGCGATTCATCGCAAGCTATCAACGGACCCGCAAATGCCCCGATAGCCCACGTACGGGCGGTCGAACGGGCGGCGCTCGGGATCCGGCGCGCGTCACATATTAACATTAAAAAATTGGAGAACCATTTTTGGGGTATTGATTGAGGAACTGGGATGAGTGATCCCATTTTAAGAAAACTTAGTTCTCCATTTGAAAGTGAGTTTTTATTGGCTAAAATAGGACATTGGTCCATTTTATTAATAAAAATCCAAAATTATTAATTATCTAAAATAAATGTGATTTTCTATAACGCGAATAATTGAAATACATTTTACATACAACACATAAAAAATACAATAAATAAAATAGACACAATTATTAAAATGTAAACCCTTGAATTGGATGGTCTTTAATTATCCGGCCCTTCAACCCGAGCACGCGTGTAACTCGCACAATCATACAAGCATTTAAGCCATACAAAAAATAAACGAAGTAAAATGTTAGTAAGGTAAATTAAATAATTGACATAATATAAATAAATAAATAAATTAACTAAAATTAGCTTAATAAAATAACTAATTAAAGTAATTAGTAAATTTAATCAAATAATAATAAGAAAAATGACAACAATACTAAGACATATATTAATAAAATAATATTAATAAAAATATTTAAAAACTATTACTATGAAATCATAAATATAATTAGATTAGAAAAATAATAATATTAAATGGAAATAAAATAAAATAATAAAGCGAATGAGGACAAAATAATAATAAGGAATGAAAACTAAAGTGAGATGAATTAAAGCATCACGTGAGAATGTCTACACTAAAAGACAAAATGTGACCCAAATGCAATGAATTAAAAAGGAAATACAAATGGAAAGGGGAAGGGAAATAAAATAAAACGGGACAGTGAAAGAAAAAAAAGGAGAGCACAACTCGTGCTCTCCTTGCACGAGTCGTGCAAGGGGAGCACGACTCGTGCTGTCCTTGCACGGGTCGTGCAAGGGAAGCATGACTCGGACAGAGATAGGGATAGCGGGAAGCAAGAGCAGGGGAGCACGACTCGAACTAATATGACACGACTCGGATGGACACGGACAGAGAGGCAAGAACAAGACTCAGACAAAATGAAGGCACGAACCAAACAATCAGAAAATAGGAGCAAACACAGTATTTGAGCAAACCAAATAAACACGAAATCATGCGATCAAAACGTGCAAAATTTCATGTGAACATGTTCATTTAATCCTAATAGCTACTTATGATCTATGTCTGATGACAAACAAAACAAACATACAAATATCAGATTAATAAAATCAAATGATAAAAATATACAAAATGTACAGATTAAGAACACTGTAAAGCCCAGTAAGAAAAAGAAAGAAAAGAAGAAAGAAAGGAAAGAAAGAGATCAAAGAAGGAGATGGTTATCCGGTATTTACCCTCAGATATTGATCTTTGACCTGCAAATGAAGAAGCTCTGGTTTCCCACCTTTTGCTTTTCTTGAAAATGATAAAACAGTGATTCCAAAAACTTTGAATAAAAGTTCCGTAAAGAAAGAAAATGGGAGATGAAAGATGATTGAATCCCAAACGTCAGGAATTAATTTCCTGGATCCAAGAACAATCTCATAATGCTTTGAGACAAAAATTACTTTCATGCACCCAGCTCTTCTTATTTCTCAAGCTTTTTACTCTCTTTGTTTTTCTTTTCCCGTGCTCTCTCCCTCCTCGTCAATAATGCTCCCTCCATTTTTGTTCTCTTTTTTTTTTCAACTCCTTAAATGCAATTTGACATAATTAGATCATTTCTTACCAAATCCATCATAAATCCTCATTTTTCAAACCAAACCCTAAAAACCAGGAAGAGAGAGGCACTGAAGGAGAGGAACACACGAGGCCCTCACAAAGGGAGTGGGCCTTTAGGCAGTAAGTATAACACCCCGATACCCCCGTTGGAAGGATACCGGAGCGCCACGCGAGCAAACACATAAATGAATCCCAAATACATACTAATAAATAAAACCAAATGAGATGTACAGAAACTTTTAATCGTAAAATAGCAAGTCCTTAACATACATCAAATCAATATTGTTTTACAAAAAGGGCTCGTAAGCAAATACATAAACCAAAATAGTTGTTCCTTTACAAAAGGTTCATTTTGCTATGAACAAGCCATGTACAAAATAACAGCGGAAGACTCAAAAAATAACTTCATCCAAAAAGACTTCTAGTGGCCGACCTGCAGATGTCTGACTCCAAAACGAACTCGCCACCTACACGGGAAAAGAACCCGTGCTAAGCGATAACGCTTAGTGGGGAGGAACAAAGCAAATAAACAATATACATATACAATATTTACAACAATAATATAATCTCATCGCAACATAAACGTGCAATAAAGCTATGATTTAAAATCAAAGGCATCAAAATTACATATAAGCATATTTCCATGTTCTTTACTTGACATGCATAAACATACATTACAAGCAATTAACTACTCAATTCATACTTAGGATTAACATAATTCTCACCATTCTAAGTACACAGATACAAGGTACATATCATAAAGTTATGCATGAATTCATGTGCATCAAATACTTTTAATCCTGTCAATATACATCTCAACATATACAACACAAATTAACATATAGCTTGATTAGTCTGAAAATACACTTTAGAAGTGGATGCGGTCCATTGGATACTGATAGAACACAGTATCCCAAGCATATAGAGACCTAAGTCTCAAACATGTGATTTTTCATATAGAGACCGAAGTCTCGCATTAAATTTCCATATAGACCCAAACGGGGTCGAAACAAGGATCCCAAACAGGACCCGCATATAACGTTTAATCATATAGCAGCTGCACACACACCCTGACCTAAGTAAGCGCTTACTTATCCACTACTATGACTATTCAGGCTTAAATGACACAACTCAAAAAGAAACTCAAGTAATAATCATATCATGAGAATTGCATTAAATACGAACTTATAACTCATGTATACTCGTATATTGATCAAATTCGGAAACATATGAATATATATATCAAATACAGGAGATAATAACAACATATAACTCACACTGAAATAATCCATGTTCATGTAAATTTTTAACATTTAAATCATGTACATTAATTATTAATCATGTACACAAATCTCATAATTAAACAATTATCAAATTATAGAACAGATTTGAACCTGATATTGAGTCAAGTAGTGAAAAACCCCATGTAACAGAAGCTTAAAAACTTTGCTTTTTAAAACAGGGCAGCAGGAAGGGAGGCCAGTCACGAGTCACACAAGCAATTGTGACTCGTGACGCTGGCTTCTCGCAAGCGCCACACAAAACAGAGGCGGTCACGAGTCGTGACCCTCCATCACGCCTCGTGACGCCAGAAAAGAGAGGGGAGGTCACGAGTCACACAAGCAATTATGACTCGTGACACGCAGGGAAGGGGATGGTCACGAGTCGTGACTCTCCATCACGTCTCGTGACTTCCCCAGGGAAGAGGGTCACGACGTGATTCTCCATCACGTCACGTGATCTTCTTCACTCACTTCAGCTTCCCAGAATTTCCTGAAAACATAAAAATAGAAAGACGTGAAAACAGAGTACATCCAAAACTCAAAACCCCATCTTGCCCAAAACCATTTTTCATGCAATAATTATTCAAACACATACCTTCAAGTCTCCAGAGCACATTTACAACAATCTTAATACAAATAATGTATTCTTACTAGTCAAACAGAGGCAATACCAGAACGTCAACATCCCAGGATTTCACATTCAAACTCATGCATATTCATCTCGTTTGCATACTCAATGTTATTCTTTTCTACAGAAATCATGTATACACATTACATTTCTCATGCATTTTCGTATTCATACATATTCATCCATTTATTATTATCTAACTCAAAGATAGGATCCACAAATAAAACAGGACATCACTTCCAAACCTGTTAATGAAGTTCAAAACGTCCACTGCAACTTTCAATCCACAACCTTCCCTTTCCCTTTATCTTTTCTCTTATCTTCAAATGCTTGCAAACAGATAAAACCACATTCCATTAACCCAAGAACATAAGCTTAAAAACTCAGACAATCCCGAAGAAGAAGAAAGGAAGGAGAAACCCAAAGAACTTTCAGCCACATACCTTGTGATCTCCTCAATACTCAAAACCCTAGTCAACACTGGATGAACACGCATGCAAAGAGAAAGAAAGAACAGAGAAACAAGAGGGGAGGAGTGGTTAACGTGAGAGAGAGAGCAAGAGAGAGAGAACCTCACGTCTTTTAGTTTCCAGGAAGCTAAAAACTTTCAGACATCTCTTTTCTCTCACCCACATGCACACACTCACATCTCCACTTGGCACACATGCACTGGTTCACTTAATCCCATAATTACATAATTACTAACAGCTCCTCAAAATCTTCTAATAGCTCCTTAACAATTCTTTTTACTCACTGAAATAAAAATCTGCAAATAATACTTTTAATTCCTTGCAATTTAATCCTCTTTCCTCTTGTAAATTACCCAATTGCCCTTAATTACACTTGTAACAATTACCAAAATATCCATATTTTCCAATTAAAATTGCCAATTCCAATTAGGCCACTTTTGGGGTGTGACAACTCTCTCCTCCTTAAGAAAATTTCGTCCTTGAAATTTCCTCGCTTATCATATACATCTCAAATATCAAAACCGAAACGAAACAAAACTTAACATATCAACACTTACCCGAAGGACCTGCGGCATCAGTCGCATCTTCTCCAATCAAAGCATATGCTCTATGCCGGTTATATTCTTCCGTAGCACCAGGTCGTTGCACCGTCTCTGATGGTGCTTGCGGAGCTCTACTTCTATCACGGTTGCTTCGAGTAACATTGGATCTTCTACTTTCTTGTTGATTCTCGTCCTCTTGTCGATTAGGGCAACTTGCAAACCGATGCTCCATACTCCCGCACTTAAAGCATGCACCGGTGATCTTGCGACATGTACCCCAATGGTATCTATGACAATGCTCACACTCCGGTGCTCGATTTCCCTTACTACCATATGGGGCTACACTCCCTACTTGTGAAGGCACTTGAACTGTCCCTCTAGTTCCTTGTTCAACTGGAGCACCCTTAGACTTCTTAGTACTCGCAACTCCCCCATCCGGTGCTCTCCTCTTCTGTGCCATCTTTTGCTTTACCATCTCAGATTCTTCTAACTTCATTACTGCTGCCACAAGCTGATAATACCCCACTGGTTGCAAGATGGTCATTGCAGACAAAGGACCTCTGAACACCTCACGCAATCCCTCTTGAAAGTGTCTACATCTGAACTCATCCGTCAACAACTGCTCGGGCACATACTTACTTAACCGGTTGAATTCCTTATCATACTCACTCACGGTCATACCTCACTGCTTCAAACTGATGAACTCTCTCCACTTGGCTTCTTGGTATGCCTTCGTCACATACTTTTGCTCAAATTCTCGCTTGAAGAATTCCCATGTCAACTCGGCTGGTCGCTGGGTATTTCGCATCACAAGTTCCCACCAATCATACGCTGATCCTTGAAGCAACGATACTGCATATAAAGCTCTCTGATTTGCAGGATAATTAATCTCTTGCAAAATTCGACTTACCCTCTTAAGCCAAAACTCAGCCACATCTGATTCATCCAAAGCAGTCCCATGAAAATCCTCTGCTCCTCTTTTTCTTAACAACTCAGTTGGAGCCTTTGGAGCAGTCAACCTATCTACTACTTGAAGCAAACCTTACACTAATGTTGGATCCAAACCAACAACCATATTCGGACCTACCGCTGGTGCATGTTCCTGTGCAGGCCTATCTTGTCCAACCGGATTACCTCCTCTGATCGGATTATCGCTACAACCCACATTGACACTGTCCATTATATCGCCCATATACTCACTTGGATCTGACTCCATACAAACACTACACAACACAAGACATCTGCATTAGGCCACGACACAAAACTGACTCTCATACATAGACTCGACTCTACACTCAAACAATCACAACATAACCCAGAACCACCAAACCTGGGCTCTGATACCAAGCTGTAACACCCCGATACCCCCGTTGGAAGGATACCGGAGCGCCACGCAAGCAAACACATAAATGAATCCCAAATACATACTAATAAATAAAACCAAATGAGATGTACAGAAACTTTTAATCATAAAATAGCAAGTCCTTAACATACATCAAATCAATATTATTTTACAAAAAGGGCTCGTAAGCAAATACATAAACCAAAATAGTTGTTCCTTTACAAAAGATTCATTTTGCTATGAACAAGCCATGTACAAAATAACAGCGGAAGACTCAAAATATAACTTCATCCAAAAAGACATCTAGTGGCCGACCTGCAGATGTCTGACTCCAAAACGAACTCGCCACCTACACGGGAAAAGAACCCGTGCTAAGCGATAACGCTTAGTGGGGAGGAACAAAACAAATGAACAATATACATATACAATATTTACAACAATAATATAATCTCATCGCAACATAAACGTGCAATAAAGCTATGATTCAAAATCAAAGGCATCAAAATTACATATAAGCATATTTCCATGTTCTTTACTTGACATGCATAAACATACATTACAAGCAATTAACTACTCAATTCATACTTAGGATTAACATAATTCTCACAATTCTAAGTACACAGATACAAGGTGCATATCATAAAGTTATGCATGAATTCATGTGCATCAAATACTTTTAATCTTGTCAATATACATCTCAACATATACAACACAAATTAACATATAGCCTGATTAGTCTGAAAATACACTTTAGAAGTGGATCCGGTCCATTGGATACTGATAGAACACAGTATCCCAAGCATATAGAGACATAAGTCTCAAACATGTGATTTTTCATATAGAGACCGAAGTCTCGCATTAAATTTCCATATAGACCCAAACGGGGTCGAAACAAGGATCCCAAACAGGACCCGCATATAACGTTTAATCATATAGCAGCTGCACACATACCCTGACATAAGTAAGCGCTTACTTATCCACTACTATGACTATTCAGGCTTAAATGACACAACTCAAAAAGAAACTCAAGTAATAATCATATCATGAGAATTACATTAAATACGAACTTATAACTCATATATACTCGTATATTGATCAAATTCGGAAACATATGAATATATATATCAAATACAGGAGATAATAACAACATATAACTCACATTGAAATAATCCATGTTCATGTAAATTATTAACATTTAAATCATGTACAATAATTATTAATCATGTACACAAATCTCATAATTAAAAAATTATCAAATTATAGAACAGATTTGAACCTGGTCTTGAGTGAAGTAGTGAAAAACCCCATGTAACAGAAGCTTAAAAACTTTGCTTTTTAAAATAGGGCAGCAGGAAGGGAGGCCAGTCACGAGTCACACAAGCAATTGTGACTTGTGACGCTGGCTTCTCGCAAGCGCCACACAAAACAGAGGCGGTCACGAGTCGTGACCCTCCATCACGCCTCGTGACGCCAGAAAAGAGAGGGGAGGTCACGAGTCACACAAGCAATTATGACTCGTGACACGCAGGGAAGGGGATGGTCACGAGTCGTGACTCTCCATCACGTCTCGTGACTTCCCCAGGGAAGAGGGTCACGGCGTGATTCTCCATCACGTCACGTGATCTTCTTCACTCACTTCTACTTCCCAGAATTTCCAGAATTTCCAGAAAACGTAAAAACAGAAAGACGTGAAAACAGAGTACATCCAAAACTCAAAACCCCATCTTGCCCAAAACCATTTTTCATGCAATAATTATTCAAACACATACCTTCAAGTGTCCAGAGCACATTTATAGCAATCTTAATACAAATAATGTATTCTTACTAGTCAAACAGAGGCAATACCAGAACGTCAACATCCCAGGATTTCACATTCAAACTCATGCATATTCATCTCGTTTGCATACTCAACGTTATTCTTTTCTACAGAAATCATGTATACACATTACATTTCTCATGCATTTTCATATTCATACATATTCATCCATTTATTATTATCTAACTCAAAGACAGGATCCACAAATAAAACAGGACAGCACTCCCAAACCTGTTAATGAAGTTCAAAACGTCCACTGCAACTTTCAATCCACAACCTTCCCTTTTCCTTTATCTTTTCTCTTATCTTCAAATGCTTGCAAACAGATAAAACCACATTCCATTAACCCAAGAACATAAGCTTAAAAACTCAGACAATCCCGAAGAAGAAGAAAGGAAGGAGAAACCCAAAGAACTTTCAACCACATACCTTGTGATCTCCTCAATACTCAAAACCCTAGTCAACACTGGATGAACACGCATGCAAAGAGAAAGAAAGAACAGAGAAAGAAGAGGAGAGGAGTGGTTAACGTGAGAGAGAGAGCAAGAGAGAGAGAACCTCACGTCTTTTAGTTTCCAGGAAGCTAAAAACTTTCAGACATCTCTTTTCTCTCACCCACATGCACACACTTACATCTCCACTTGGCACACATGCACTGGTTCACTTAATCCCCTAATTACATAATTACTAACAGCTCCTCAAAATCTTCTAATAGGTCCTTAACAATTCTTTTTACTCACTGAAATAAAAATCTGCAAATAATACTTTTAATTCCTTGCAATTTAATCCTCTTTCCTCTTGTAAATTACCCAATTTCCCTTAATTACACTTGTAACAATTACCAAAATATCCATATTTTCCAATTAAAATTGCCAATTCCAATTAGGCCACTTTTGGGGTGTGACAGTAAGGCTGTCTCTCACTCATGTGAGATGGGCCTCACAAATGTGAGGCCCCATCTCACAAGAGTGAGATTGGCCTTGATGCATTAGGGCCCCAAAATCTCCAAAACACACAAAAACAATTATTATTTTTTTATTTAATATATATATATATATATGTATATATATATTTTTTTAAGAACAAAGAAAATAATATATAATTTTTAGACAAAGAAAATAATATTTTTAAATAAAGAAAACGGAAAAAATAAAAATATTATTAAAGAACAAAAATAATAAAAATATTATTATTATATTTATTTTTTTTCGAGGAAACCGTCACTTTCATTTGCCATTTGCTCGTAAATAGGCATCATTTTCATCATTGGGTAGCTTTGGTCTGAACTGCCTCAGAACCCAGTGTCTACAGTTGCCCCGAGTTTTGGGGAACGTAGTGCCTAGGTGCTTAGGTGAACCAAAACTCAAAGAAAAGAGAAAAGACACGTACCTGAGGCAGCTGTCCTTCTCGAACTGGGTGATGCATCGAGTCAGTTACAGACTTACAAAATGTGAGGTTGCTCTTTCGAGCAGAGTTGTTGTTCTTCTTAACTGCTCTTCTGAGCGGGAATTGTTATTCTGAACTGCACCGAGCCGAGGGTTACAAAGTGCGGATTGCTCTTCTGAGCGGTGTGTATTTTATAAGAAGGATTTAAGGGATAATGCTCTGAAGAGACTGAAAATTCTTTGGAAAAGGACTTGAAGATAATGCTCTGAAGAGACTGGGAATGCCTTTAAAGAAGGACTTAAAGGTAGTGCTCCGAAGAGACTGAGAATGCCTTTAAAGAAGGACTTAAAGATAATGCTCCGAAGAGAGTGAGAATGCCTTTAAAGAAGGACTTAAAGACAATGCTCCGATCAGACTGAGAATGCCTTTAAAGAAGGACTGAAGGACAATACTGAAAATGCCTTTAAGGAAGGACTTAAGGATAATGCTCTGAAGAGACTGAGAATGCTTTTAAAGAAGGACTTAAAGACAATGCTCCGAAGAGACTGAGAATGCCTTTAAAGAAGGACTTAAGGATATTGCTCCGAAGAGACTGAGAATGCCTTTAAAGAAGGACTTAAGGATAATGCTCCAAAGAGACTGAAAATGCCTTTAAAGAAGGACTTAAAGATAATGTGATGAAGGATTTTACAAGTTATCGCATGGTTTCAACTTGTGCATGTTTCTTCTTGACTTCATCGTGTTGAAGCTATCGCTTGGTTTGGCTTTTTCCTGCGAAATCATTAGCATGAAAGCATATACAAAAGATTGTGTGTGCAAAATGTGCGTAAAATGTATACATAAAGCTCTATACATGAAACACAAATAAATGATTAATGTACAAAATTATGTTTACGCAACTATACGCGTGAAGGATTGAATGCACGTGATATACTGGAAGATATGCAAAAGATCTATGCATGTCAGATGCATGTGAGATGCAAAAATGGATAGACCACATCCTAGGTTGTCAAGAGATTTGTTGATGGTACTGCTCGGTTGCTCACATTGTGTGATGTCCCCAAGGATCTAGCAAACCATCGTCTCAGCTCTAGGGGTTCTGACCCATAATCTTTTCAAAAAGAACTGATCCATGCACATCTTTGCCCCCCGGTCAATGAGCATTTTGCCCCCATAACTTTAACTCGTGTCCTGCACCATATGCCTAAAGGAAAGTTATTCGATGTAATGTCGCCTTATCGCTCCAGGCTTCAAAAGTCATTGTTTTAAAGGTAGTGCGTCCCTTGTGGATTTTTACACTAGCTTTTCTTAGCAGGAAATGTGTCCCCTTAGGGATATTCACATGACCCTGTGCCTAATTTTTGCCTGGAATGGACCCAACCCAATCCAGCGGCTTTTGTTCATCATATTTTTTTTCATTTTTCATTTTTTTTGAGCTCATGTCTGCAACAGGTTTCTCTTAACCATTTAATTGAATGTTTATGCCTAGCTTATGCATGCATTTCGATCTATACGCACCATATTGCGATAAGAATGACCATGACTAGACTTGTGATGCAAAAACACTAGTTTTATTCAATCTTAATGAGTAATACTTTAGGTACATTCGACTCCTGCTATCAATCAGCTCTCTCGAATTTCCTTGATTGAATATTTTCTCTCAGCTCTTATTCTTTGAACGCGGATTCTAGATACAATATTGGGGACGAGACTCAACTCGAATGTATAAATGCACTCATGGCTTCTCGCTTGAAGCTCAAGAAATACCATATGCCTCTTCTTATATACCAAACCTTATTAGAAGGTCATCTCCACTAATTGGATAAGATTGAACTAAGAGTCAAGAGGTTTTACTTTGGTTGTAATGTTAGGCTTAGGTAGATGGCTGTCAAAGAAGGATCAGGTCGATAGAGAAAAATGACCGCAATATTTACTTAACTAATGGGTGAACCGTTCTCAGCTCAGTTGCACATACAAAGGTATTCTTGAATTTGGGCTCGATAACATTTTAGATCATCAAGATCAGAATAATAATTAAAAGGATAGTCATTGAAACTAGTCAAGTGGTTACTATCTTGAGCTCTATTTTTTCTTTCTCTTTATCCTTTTTTTTCTGGTTTTTTTTTTTTTTTTTTGCAAGCTCACGTCTTGAATGCATAACTAAAACCTCTTCCCAAAGTGTAAATTCATCCTTACCAAGGAAATTTTTGATAACCTAAAAAATTGTCAATGATGTACATCCGTTCTTTTTAGAGCGGCCATTTTTCTAAGGGAAGGTAAAAATCATTTTAGGCGAAGGGTAGTTTCAACATGTGTAATAACAAAATCGGTATGCATTTAGCATACCAGCATAAAAACTCAATGGGATAGTAAGCGATTACGAAATAAGGGTAGGAAATAGTCATTTAGAGAGCTATATAAAGAAGGGCTGCCTAAATCATTTTCTAGGTCCCGTCTTATCCAGGGATCGCTTTGACGGGTAATCAAAAAGGTTCTAGTGCTCTTAGTGAGTTTCCATCCAATCCCCTAATCGCAACTAGTTTTTTTTTTCTTATTTGTTTTCAAATTTTATCTCACTTCAGGAGTCAAGTTGGATGCAACCAAGATTACTATTTAATGAAACTGAATGAAACAGTGTTTATTAAACCAATGCCTTAATCATTATTATCACCTATGCTTGATGCAATAAGATATGACAATACTTATATAAGAAAAGCCCATATTATTAAAATAGAAAAGAGAAACAAGTGCATAGTTTAGGAATACACTTTAAAAAAGGAAAGGCGTTGTAACAACTTTAATGATTTCTTCCATCCTCCTAGCTAGGTATCAACTCTTGTATATGATCTCTTAGAGGACGGCAATAGTCTATTATATGCCCCATGTATTGGTGATATGCATAATACCAGTCTGTTTTGTGTCTAGGCTGGCCTTGGCTTGGGGCAGGCCCAGCTGGCAAGGGTTGTAATTTCCCTTCCTTGATAAGACGAGTGAAATGCCGAGATAATGGCTTACCCGAGATAGTGAGGTGGCGCCGAGTCAGTCCCGTGGTTGAGACTTATGCTGCCCCATAATTGCCCCCATTACCACAGCTGTTTCCCTTGCTTTTGCTGGAGGCCATGTTTGTAGATTTAGCTATTTTATCCAGATGCTCGGCCTTAGCTTCGATGGCTATATCTTTTAGGGACTCCCAGTCCTTCAGCCCCTTCATCTTTAATCCATCCTAAAAATATGGACTAGCATTCCTGATAAATATCCTGATCTGGTCGGGAGTATCCAGCTTCCTCTTCATTTCCATTACTCGGTTCCTCCATCAGGTTAGGTACTTATGGAATGACTGGCCTGGCTTTTGTTAGGGAGAGTTGTCACACCCCGTTTGCCCCCTAGTAGAATGAGCCATCTGTTTGTGCATCCATTGTGTGTGTCTTGGCATGTGTTAAAGGACATTTTAGGTAAAAATGCATGTTTTAGGAGTTTTATTAGCATATGGATGCATGTATGGCATTACAGTGTGAATTAGTTGGGAAATGTTTGTATGTGCATGAGCATATCATTGTAGGGTGTGAGTAGTGGTGTGGTGGTTGTGTACTCTACTCACACATTAGTAGGGTGTTTTAAGTTGGGAGTGCATAGTATGTGTGTTCATACCATGGTAGGGTGTGAGTGATTAATCTCAACCAATAGGGAGTTGACACTTGTCTAGGGTTAGGAAAAGAAAAAGAAAAAGAAAGAGCAACAGGGAAGGAGGCAGAACTGCTCTCCATTCCCGTTACCCCTCTTTCCCACTCTCCTTCTTCCTTTTCTCTTCCTTAGAAACCCTAGCTTAGCTTAGATTCAAGTGACTGTTGGTGGAAATTAATCGTCTACTTGCATTCCTTTGGTAAGTTATTGCATTTTTCATCTTGTTTTCCTTTTTGTTCGTCTTCTTCTTCTTGATTTCTGGGTTGAGATTTAATCTAGGGTTTGTTCTTTGTTAGTTCTTTGTGGGTTTGTGTTTAGCTGAGCCTCCTCACGATGCCAAGGGGAAAGAGAAGGCTGGGAGTAGTGGAACCAAGTGTGATTGAAGCTAGGGTTATAGGTTTGGGAAAATTGCATTTATTGGATTTTTGTTATTTTGATTAGCTACTGTGTATTTATTTTATTGGATTCTTTTGATGATGAGTTGATGTATTGATATTGCATGTTGGGATTTGAATGAATGGGTATTGTTTGTGGTTAATGCATGAAGATTGAGAATTTGAAAATGGAATTGAGGAGAATTTGAGCTTACTGTCACGTTTTCTGGGTTTTGATATTTTAGAGTTTTAATTTGGCTATTTCCTATTTTTGATGGGTAATTGTTACGGAAGTGTTTTGTATTAATTATGTTTGTTTTTGCATGCTTGAGGAAGCTAATTCAGGTAAGAATGATTTGGATTTGAGTTCGGTTATTTTCTGGGAATTCTACGAAATTCAATCGGGGAGGAAGAGGGCTGTGAGCCACTCACGAGACGTGAGCAATGCTCACGATGTGTGAGCAAGCTCACGAGTTGTGAGCAATGCTAACGAGTCGTGAGCAACCTTCACGAGTCGTGAAGGTTGCTCAGGACTCCTTTGGTCCTTTCTGTCGTGAGCGCGGCAAAAGTCGCGACCGCGATAGTGATTCTGTCTTTCCCTGTTTTCTCCACATGTCCAGTTTTTATAAAAATGATTTTCAAATGACTTGGGTGGTTTTTTTTTCCTCTACTGGGTGCTAAATTACTTTGTTTATGCGAATGATTATCATAGTTTAATCGTGATTAATAATATATAATTGTGACACATGTTACATGAATGATGCGTTATCCATGAGAAATTATACGTGTTATTTTGGAATATGTATTGGGTTATACATGTCTTATTATGATTTCTTAATATGAATGTGAATATAATTATGTGTTATACTTGGAAATATGATTAAATGGTGCATGACCTGCTAGAGTCAAGTAAGTGGATAGTTAGGCAAGCCTAATAGAGTCTTTTAGCTGCAGCCTCAGTTCAGTTTGGACCTCGATTAGGTACCCGTTTGGTTCCTCGCGAACCCTTCAGTATCGGATCTTGTTTAAGGTCCCCTCAGTAAAATGTTTTGAAAGTGATAAAGTAATCCTCTTGAGCCATCATGGCGCCCACAGAACTGCCCTCTACTACCAGATACAGGATAAGTGGTTTGACTGGTTGCGGCGGCCTTAGCACTGGCGGATTCAATAGATATTCCCTGATGCTATCAAAGTCTTTCTGGCAGTCTTCATTCCAGACTACAGGTTGATTCTTTCTGAGCAGTTTAAAAACAGGCTCGCATATTGAAGTGAGCTTGGCAATAAATCGGCTGACGTACTGCAGCTTGCTAAGGAAACTCCTCACATCCATCTCTTTTTGCGGCACGGGCATCTCTCTGATGGCCTTCACCTTGTCCGAGTCAATTTCTATTCCCCTCTGGCTAACGACATGTCCCAATAGTTTTCTTGAAGTCACTCCGAAAATGCACTTCTTGGGGTTAAGTCGCAGATTATACTTGTCAATCCTGGTGAAGAACTTCTCTAGAGCTTCAAAGTGTCCCTCTCGGGTGGCTGATTTGACCATCATGTCATCGACATACACCTCTACCGCTTTGTGGATCAAATAGCTCAGAATCTTGGTCGCCATCCTCTGGTATATGGCCCCTGCATTCTTCAGGCCAAAAGGCATAACTCGGTAGGCGTAGGTCCCCCATTCTGTGATGAAGGCGGTCTTAACCCGATCAGCTATTTTGTTCAGGATCTGGTTGTAGCCCACATAACCATCTCCAAAGCTGTACATCGCGCAGTTGGCGTCACTGTCTATCAACATATGGATATGGGGTAGTGGAAAATCATCTTTAGGGCAGGCCTTGTTCAGATCTCGATAATCCACACACACCCTGACCTTTCCATTCTTTTTCCCTACAGGGACCACATTTGCCAACCATATAGGATACTGCACTTCAACAAGGAACTTGGCTTCTATCTGCTGCCGAATTTCCTCCTTGACCTTGTCTACCCATTCTGGCCTGAGCCTTCTCAACTTCTGTTTCACAGGCTTATAGTCTGGATAAGTCGGGATACCATGTTCTGCTACGTCTCGGTCAATTCTTGGCATGTCCTCATAGGTCCAGGCAAAGACTTTTTCATGTTTTCTTATTATTCTCTCAAAAATTTTTCTCTCATCAGGAGTTATATTTGATGCTATTAGAATTTCTTTCGGATTTTCCGAGGTTCCAAGATTAAAAGGCGTTGTGTCAGTGGAATCGATGTCAAAAATTGATGGAATATGATCATGTTCATGCATGTTGAAATCATTAGAAACATCGCACAAGTAAGAGAAATCATTTGCCTTGTTAATGATATTATAATTGTCATTTACATCATAAAAAAGTTTTGGAATAAAAAGACATCTAAGCTGGAGTCTTCTTCTGTCTCCCAAGAGGTCGATGCTGCTGCAGCTTGTTCATTGGCTTCCTGATTCAGCAGAGGCCCTTCAGGTATGTCTGAGGAAATGTTCAAATCCCCCATCTTCATTTCTATTTCTGCTATCTTCTCTTTCCCTTTCAGCCTGGCAGCTATCATCTTCTCGGTAACAACCTCTTTAGGCTCGCATCTGTCCCAAGTAATACACTGAGTCATGACCTCTTCATCCATGAAGTTCTCAGCTGTAACACCCCCTTCCCATACATAGGCGATCCCATCCGATAAGGAGTGAGATGCCGTATGAGACAAGGTGTCACCAAACAAAACACCCCCTTCCCATACATAGGCGATCCCATCCGATAAGGAGTGAGATGCCGTATGAGACAAGGTGTCACCAAACAAAAGCAAAGCAAAATATACATCCATTCATAACATACATTCAGAAATACATAATAATTAAAAACTTTGCATGCAGAAAGCAAAAGCTGATCATGCATTACTATAATAGACTATTACAATAATGTGATGATCAACCAGCAGGAACAAAAGAATATTACAAATACAAAATATAGTTACAGAAGCGGAAGCTGATACAGAGAGTTCTATACAAAAAGAATCAATAACTGATACAAAACTGAGCCTACACTAAAACCCTTCTGTGTTGGCCTGAAGACGGTGACTCCCTCGAAGCAAAACTCCTTCCGCACCTGCACGGGTAAACACACCGTGCTAAGCGATAAAACGCTTAGTAGGGAAACACACATAATTTATGAACGGCCACTCACAGTGGTCGTCAAGGCATATCACATTCACAATGGCAGAATGCATAGATTATAACATAATCCATATAAACATGCTCGTAATTAAATACCATACTTTCAGAATCTCATCATCATATGCATTACAGAATAAACCAGCATGTATTTCATCATTAACCCATTCAGATATTCCATTCAAAGCCATATCAGATCAGAGCATTTCCATTCACATTTAAAGAACACCTGCTGACTCTAGACAGTGGATAACGAGTGTACTGAGGGTACCTTACGGGTACGAATCGAATACTGAGGGTACCTCACAGGTACAAGTCAAATATTTTATCATTTATCAGAACATGTTATTTATATACTGAGGGAATCTTAAACAAGATTCTATACTGAAGGGTTCGCGAGGAACCAAACGGGGACCTGATCGGGGTCCAAACTGAACTGAGGGCTGCAGCTAAAGACTCTATTAGGCATGCCTAACTATCCACTTACTCGACTCTAGCAGGTTATGCTTCATTCAAATTATGATTTCAAGAGTAATCTCACATTCATATCAATGAATCATAAACAGAACATGCATAACACAAATTCTGTTTCAAATCACATTATATAATTTAATCATCCGTAATAAATACCATAATAGTCATATACACAAGTTCGAATAACATACGGTACGGAAAAACCATGAAAAATACCTTTAAAATACAATTTTTGGAAAGCTGGAGGCAAAGGAGTGACAAACTCCTCCTAGTCGTGCTAAGGAGCACGAGATGCTGAAGGGGCTTCAGCACAGCACGAGTCGTGCTGAGGAGCACGAGTCGTGTCGTGCTAAGCTCCTTCTCACTCTCCTCCGTCTCGTACTTCACCATCCGACTCACACACTGAAGGAGCACGAGTCGGATGAGGGAGCACGAGTCGGACAAGGCAAAAAGCTCCTCTCAATTCCATCCGTCTCGCACGCCACCATCCGACTCACACCATAAAGGAGCACGAGTCGGATGTTGGAGCACGAGTCGGACAGCCACCAGGAAGAACAGAAAACACGATTTTCTTTGAAGAACACCTACTGACAGTTCAATTTAAAACCCAGAAATCCAAGAAAAACACAGGAATCCATCCTTAAATCTTACTTCAAACTCAAATATCATACATTACAAACCATTATAAATCACAACCCATACTTATAACATCAAAATAACACAAACAAAACATGCATAAACATATTCAAGTCTCAATAACACAAACCCTAAAAATATTACAGTAAACTCAAATTCTCAAACAAGATTTCAAAAACAATTTCCCAAACCTGAAATTCTATGCTTCTCTTCACTTAGTCCCACTGCTCCCAGCAATCTCCTTGCCTTTGGGATCGCGTGGAGCCTCAACTAAACACAAACAACCAACATGCAAACCCTAAATCAAATCTAAACTAAAGGAAGAAGAAAATGATGAAAACAAGTAGAGAATAGGATAAAGAATGCAGTGACTTACCAACAGAATGCTAAGGGAATGATTAATTTCACCAACAATGCTTGAATCAACACTAGGGTCCTTAGAGAAAAGAAGAAGAAGAAGAAGAAGATGAGAATAGGAAATACGTGAAGAAGAACACGTTCTGTAATTTTTCCTTTCTCATTCTTTCCTTTTCTTTCTCTTTTCTTTACCTTTAACATGTGTTAATTACCTATTGGTGAAACTAACCACTCACACCAAGCTAATATGCACTACACACACTCTACGCACTCCCAACTTATGCATACCCTACTATGGTATGAACACCCACACACAAGCACTTCTTAACTAAACACCCTACAATGGTATGCTCCAATGTACACAATTAATTCCTAACTAATTCACACACTAATGTCATGTAGGCACCCGCATAACAATAAAACCCCAAAATCATATATTTTACTAAAATACCCTTATGAAATGCTTGAACACATGCGAATGCTTACACATACAGACAGACAGACAGGCTCATTCTACTAGGGGGCAAATGGGGTGTGACAACTCTCCCCTACTAATAAGAATTTCGTCCTCGAAATTCTCACCTGAACTGAATAACTGTGGATACTGAGCTCTCATCGACTCCTCTGGCTCCCAAGTTGCTTCCTCGACTCCATGATGGATCCACAACACTTTAACCAAAGGAATCTGCTTATTTCTCAACTGCCTCACCTCTCGGGCTAGAATAGATCGCGGTTCCTCATCATAAGAGTAGTCTGGCCGAACCTGGATATCCTGAACTGACAGAACATGAGAAGGATCTGATCTGTACCGACGAAGCATCGAAACGTGGAATACATCATGCAACTTTGCTAACTCCATCGGTAGCGCCAATCTGTAGGCTACAGGTCCCACCTTAGCCAAAATCTCAAAAGGTCCAATGAAACGAGGACTAAGCTTGCCTTTCTTTCCAAATCGAAGCACTCTCCTCCAAGGAGAAACTTTAAGGAAAACTTTGTCCCCGATCTCAAAATGCACATCTTTTCTTTTCAAATTGGCGTAAGACTTCTGTCGATCCTTTGCTGCCTTCAAATTCCGCTGCACTATTCTGATTTTCTCTTCAGTATCTCTAACCAAGTCTGGTCCAATCATAGATCTCTCGGATAGCTCTGTCCAACAAATCGGAGTCCTACACTGACGACCATACAAAGCCTCATATGGTGCCATACCAATACTCGACTGGAAACTGTTGTTGTAGGCAAACTCCATCAATGATACATATCTGTCCCAACTGCCCGGAAAATCTAAAGCACAAGCTCTCATCATATCCTCCAGAATCTGAATAACACGCTCTGACTGACCATCGGTCTGAGGATGAAACGCTGTACTGAAGTTCAACCTAGTGCCCAAAGCTCTCTGTAACTCCTTCCAAAACTTGGAAGTAAACCTCGGATCTCGATCTGACACTATGGACAAAGGCACACCATGCAACCGAACTATCTGATCCACATAGATACTGGCTAATCTGTCCATGGAGTAGTCCACTCTAACTGGCAAGAAGTGAGCTGACTTCGTAAGCCGATCCACAATAACCCACACTGAATCATGCTTCCTCTGAGTCAAAGGCAAACCAGAAACAAAGTCCATGGTGATATCATTCCATTTCCACTCAGGAATGGATAAAGGCATAAGCAAACCTGAAGGAACCTGATGCTCAGCCTTTACTTGCTGACAAGTCAAGCACTTGGAAACAAAATCCACTATGTCTCGCTTCATACCGGACCACCAATAGAATTGCTTCATGTCTTGGTACATCTTCGTACTGCCAGGATGCATAGTAAAGACTGAACTATGCGCCTCACTCATGAGCTGTCTCCTCAAATCCTCAGATTCTGGCACACACAAGCGATCTCTGAACATAAGTACCTCATCCTGAACTGAGAACTCTGACTGCTTACCCGATCTAACCTCATGCACAATCTGCTGAAGCCTCACATCATCTCTCTGAGCATCCACTATCCTCTGTCTCAAGGTAGGCTTCACACGCAACTGGGCAAGCAAAGCCCCATCAGAATCGAAACGACATCTGAATCGCCTCAAGAACAAGGCTGAAACTGACTTACGACTCAAAGCATCTGCAACAACATTGGCCTTACCAGGATGGTAATCCACAATGCAGTCGTAGTCCTTAAACAACTCAAGCCATCTGCGCTGTCTCATATTCAACTCTTTCTGTGAAAGGAAGTACTTCAAACTCTTGTGGTCCGAGAAGATCCTACATTTTTCCCCATACAAGTAATGACGCCAAATCTTCAAAGCAAAGATCACAGCTGCCAACTCTAAGTCATGCGTCGGATAGTTCTTCTCATGTGGCTTCAACTGACGAGAAGCATAAGCCACTACTTTTCCTTCCTGCATCAACACACATCCAAGACCAACTCCAGAAGCATCACTGTAAATGACAAACTCCTTACCCGAGATGGGTTGAGTAAGGATAGGAGCCTCAACAAGCAACTGCTTTAACCGATCAAAACAAGACTGACACCTGTCTGACCACTCAAATCTGACTCCTTTCCTCAACAATCTAGTCATAGGAGCAGCAATCACAGAAAATCCCTTAACGAACCGACGGTAGTAACCTGCTAAACCGAGGAAACTCCTCACTTCCTGAACATTTCGAGGCGCTTTCCAATCAACAATCGCCTCAATCTTGGCTGGATCCACCTGGATACCACTAGCTGAAATAATGTGACCCAAGAATGAAACTTCTCGAAGCCAGAAATCACATTTGCTAGGCTTAGCAAACAACTGATGCTCTCTCAACATCTGAAGAACCAATCTGAGATGCTCCTCATGCTCACTCTCATTCTTGGAATACACCAAGATGTCATCAATAAACACTACTACAAATCGATCTAAGTATGGCCTAAACACACGATTCATCAGATCCATAAAAGCCGCTAGAGCATTTGTCAAACCAAACAGCATCACAAGAAACTCATAGTGGCCATACCTAGTCCGAAATGCAGTCTTCACCACATCTGCATCCTGAACCCGTAACTGATAGTACCCTGATCGAAGATCTATCTTGGAAAAGACACCCGCACCTCGAAGCTGATCAAATAAATCCTCAATCCTAGGCAAAGGATACTTGTTCTTCACTGTAACTTTATTAATCTGGCGGTAGTCAATACACATCCGCAGGGATCCATCTTTCTTCTTAACAAACAACACTGGAGCTCCCCAAGGAGATATGCTAGGTCGAATAAACCCCTTATCCAATAACTCCTATAGCTGAGATTTAAGTTCCCTCAACTCTACAGGAGCCATCCGATAAGGTGCTCTCGAAATAGGTGTAGTACCTGGCATGATCTCAATGGACAACTCAACCTCTCTCTCAGGAGGCAAACCAGGCAACTCGCTCGGGAACACGTCACTAAACTCCCGCACTACTGGAATATCCTCAATCTGAACCTGATCCCTCCTGGAATCTAACACAACTGCTAGAAAAGCCTCACAACCTTTCCTGATGAATCTCTTAGCTTGCATCGCAGAAATAACATTATTAACAGAACTAGCACCCAAACCTTTCAAAAACACAAGAGACTGACTTCTGTCCCGAAGTACAACTGTCTTCCTATGGCAATCAACTACAGCCCGATACTTACCCAACCAGTCCATACCCAGAATCAAGTCAAACTCTCTGAAGGGTAACTCAATCAGATCCGCTGGAAGCACAACTCCCTCAACAATCAGAGGACAACTCCTAAAAACTCTACTCACACTGACACTATGCCCTAATGGACTGGTCACACAAATCTCATAATCTAACTGATCAACTGATTGCAATTTATCAACAATTTTATCTGTGCACAAATATGAGTGTGTGGAACCAGGATCAATTAGAGCATACAACTCAGTGTCATGGAGTAGGAACTTACCAGCAATAACGTCAGGCGCGTCCTGCTCATCTCTGGCTCTCATAGCATAAGCTCTAATGGCACCCTGAGGAGGATGCTCAACAGTCTCAGAAGCAGCACCATCTCTATGCCGACCACCTCTACCTCTACCTCGGCCTCTGCCACGGGTAGCCTGTGAAGCATTCGAACCGACCCTACTGCCCTCTCTCTGGGAACCCGAATCCTCCTGTACTCTCGGACAACCGGCCAACCGATGCTCAGAACTCCCACACCTGAAGCATGCACCAGTGAGCCACCTACACTCACCACGATGCGACTTACTACAATGAGGACAAACTGGAGTAGTCTCAGCTCTACCACCCCTACCAGAACCTGACACAGCTGTAGAACCCTGACGTCTACCTCTAGAAGCCAGACCAGATGCTGACTCATCCTGTGGGTCCCTCGATCTCTTACTCGAAGAAGATCCTCCACGAGAAGAACTCCTCCTCTGAGCTCTCTCTCTCATCACTGTCTCAGACAACTCTGCTCTCACTGCAGCCTCCACAATCTGATAGTAACTGACCCCAGGTATACACATCAAGGAAATCAAAGCAATCTTCAGTGACTCATTTAAACCAGCCTCGAAATGCTTGCATCTAAAGTCATCAGTCATAACTCCTCGTGGGGCATAGCGAGATAACCTGTTGAACTCTTTCTCATAATCTGCTATAGACAAAGCCCTCTGTCTCAAACCCAAAAACTGCGCCCATCTCGAATCTCTATAGGTCTGAGTGATGTATTTCTTTATGAACTCACCCTCAAAGAACTCCCAGGTAATCGGATCCGGTAACTGAGGATGCCTGCAAACTAACTCCCACCACTCAAAAGCAGACCCCTAAAGAAGAGCTAAAGCACACTCTACCTGCTGGTCGGGAGGACACCGAATCTCTCTCAAAGCACGCTTCACTTTGTCTAACCATCTCTCTGCAATCTCAGACTCATTCAAACCCGTACCATAGAAATCCTCAACTCCTGCTCTCCTCAGATTCTCCATAGGTGCTCTAGGAGCAGTCACTCTCTCCAACACCCTAGCCATGTCCTGATGCAGTCTAAACATAGCCTCTAAGGGCATGGCTGTGGGCTCGGGCTGGACCCTAGCATGCTGAGCCGACCCAGTAACAGAAACAGACTGATCTACAACTGGAGGATTCACACTCTCGGCGGATTCCTCACGCGCACCATGAGCAGAATTAGAAGCCATCTAAACAAACAAGAAACAACCGTATCAGCCAACACAGATCTAGACACATACACATCTAAGAAACTCAGATCAATCACATCAACACCCAGAAACGCCTAAACCTATGCTCTGATACCACTAACTGTAACACCCCCTTCCCATACATAGGCGATCCCATCCGATAAGGAGTGAGATGCCGTATGAGACAAGGTGTCACCAAACAAAACACCCCCTTCCCATACATAGGCGATCCCATCCGATAAGGAGTGAGATGCCGTATGAGACAAGGTGTCACCAAACAAAAGCAAAGCAAAATATACATCCATTCATAACATACATTCAGAAATATAGAATAATTAAAAACTTTGCATGCAGAAAGCAAAAGCTGATCATATATTACTATAATAGACTATTACAATAATGTGATGATCAACCAGCAGGAACAAAAGAATATTATAAATACAAAATATAGTTACAGAAGCGGAAGCTGATACAGAGAGTTCTATACAAAAAGAATCAATAACTGATACAAAACTGAGCCTACATTAAAACCCTTCTGTGTTGGCCTGAAGACGGTGACTCCCTCGAAGCAAAACTCCTTCCGCACCTGCACGGGTAAACACACCGTGCTAAGCGATAAAACGCTTAGTGGGGAAACACACATAATTTATGAACGGCCACTCACAGTGGTCGTCAAGGCATATCACATTCACAATGGCAGAATGCATAGATTATAACATAATCCATATAAACATGCTCGTAATTAAATACCATACTTTCAGAATCTCATCATCATATGCATTACAGAATAAACCAGCATGTATTTCATCATTAACCCATTCAGATATTCCATTCAAAGCCATATCAGATCAGAGCATTTCCATTCACATTTAAAGAACACCTGCTGACTCTAGACAGTGGATAACGAGTGTACTGAGGGTACCTTACGGGTACGAATCGAATACTGAGGGTACCTCACAGGTACAAGTCAAATATTTTATCATTTATCAGAACATGTTATTTATATACTGAGGGAATCTTAAACAAGATTCTATACTGAAGGGTTCGCGAGGAACCAAACGGGGACCTGATCGGGGTCCAAACTGAACTGAGGGCTGCAGCTAAAGACTCTATTAGGCATGCCTAACTATCCACTTACTCGACTCTAGCAGGTTATGCTTCATTCAAATTATGATTTCAAGAGTAATCTCCCATTCATATCAATGAATCATAAACAGAACATGCATAACACAAATTCTGTTTCAAATCACATTATATAATTTAATCATCCGTAATAAATACCATAATAGTCATATACACAAGTTCGAATAACATACGGTACGGAAAAACCATGAAAAATACCTTTAAAATACAATTTTTGGAAAGCTGGAGGCAAAGGAGTGACAAACTCCTCCTAGTCGTGCTAAGGAGCACGAGATGCTGAAGGGGCTTCAGCACAGCACGAGTCGTGCTGAGGAGCACGAGTCGTGTCGTGCTAAGCTCCTTCTCACTCTCCTCCGTCTCGTACTTCACCATCCGACTCACACACTGAAGGAGCACGAGTCGGATGAGGGAGCACGAGTCGGACAAGGCAAAAAGCTCCTCTCAATTCCATCCGTCTCACACGCCACCATCCGACTCACACCATAAAGGAGCACGAGTCGGATGTTGGAGCACGAGTCGGACAGCCACCAGGAAGAACAGAAAACACGATTTTCTTTGAAGAACACCTACTGACAGTTCAATTTAAAACCCAGAAATCCAAGAAAAACACAGGAATCCATCCTTAAATCTTACTTCAAACTCAAATATCATACATTACAAACCATTATAAATCACAACCCATACTTATAACATCAAAATAACACAAACAAAACATGCATAAACATATTCAAGTCTCAATAACACAAACCCTAAAAATATTACAGTAAACTCAAATTCTCAAACAAGATTTCAAAAACAATTTCCCAAACCTGAAATTCTATGCTTCTCTTCACTTAGTCCCACTGCTCCCAGCAATCTCCTTGCCTTTGGGATCGCGTGGAGCCTCAACTAAACACAAACAACCAACATGCAAACCCTAAATCAAATCTAAACTAAAGGAAGAAGAAAATGATGAAAACAAGTAGAGAATAGGAAAAAGAATGCAGTGACTTACCAACAGAATGCTAAGGGAATGATTAATTTCACCAACAATGCTTGAATCAACACTAGGGTCCTTAGAGAAAAGAAGAAGAAGAAGAAGAAGATGAGAATAGGAAATACGTGAAGAAGAACACGTTCTGTAATTTTTCCTTTCTCATTCTTTCCTTTTCTTTCTCTTTTCTTTACCTTTAACATGTGTTAATTACCTATTGGTGAAACTAACCACTCACACCAAGCTAATATGCACTACACACACTCTACCCACTCCCAACTTATGCATACCATACTATGGTATGAACACCCACACACAAGCACTTCTTAACTAAACACCCTACAATGGTATGCTCCAATGTACACAATTAATTCCTAACTAATTCACACACTAATGTCATGTAGGCACCCGCATAACAATAAAACCCCAAAATAATATATTTTACTAAAATACCCTTATGAAATGCTTGAACACATGCGAATGCTTACACATACAGACAGACAGACAGGCTCATTCTACTAGGGGGCAAATGGGGTGTGACATCAGCGGCCTTGATAAACCCGACATGCCAGTCAAATACATCATTAAAGATCTCGAATCCGGGGACAATTCTCCCCTTCACCCATTACGGCTCATCTTCGGCAGTATAAGCACATACTGAGGATGCTGGTACAAAGCTTTCTAAAATATGAGGAATCTTATCCACTATCATCTTCTTGCCAAAACCGCCTCTGTACCCCAGACCCTTCCGATTCTTCTGACCTTGAGTGGTGATCGCAGTCTGCAGCCCTTGTGAGTTTCTACCCAAACCAGCCCCAGGGAGATAGTGCATCTTCTTCATCATATTAACCACAGCTGGGTTATCCACTGACCCGTGCTTTTCTCTTATCATGGACACGTGGAAGCCACTAAATGGCTGATTAGCAATTTCAAGTGCTGAGACCTAGTTCTCCCTGGCTGTCTTAATAGTCACCACCTCCCCTTCATGTGGGAACTTTATCATTTGATGCAGCATGGATGGCACTCCTCCTAACTTGTGGAACCAGGGTCTCCCGAGCAGGGTTGCGAAGTTAGCTGGAATGGGCAGAACCATAAATTCTACTTCCACCTCAATGGGTCATGTCTTGACCAGGGTCCTAAATGTTCCCGAGGCTTGTCTTCTTGAATTATCATAGGCTGTGATAGTCAGATCTGATCCATTGAGCATATCCTCATTTAAACCAAAAGCCCGAAGAACTATCAGAGGGCACACATTGATAGAAGACCCGTCGTCCACCATAACGCAATTGGTGTGCTTATCATTAATCTGTGCTTTGATCTACAGGGGTCGGTTATGATTGTGGTCTTCGACCGGTAGGTCGGCGTCAGAAAAAACCAACCTCTCATCCGATCCTCCCTTAACTAGACCCAAAAGCTCTGATGGGGAAATTGTGGTGGCGACTGTGGCCTCAACCAAAGCCTCTACTACCTTCTGCCTATGAGAAGGGGATTGTCTCAAGAGATCCCAGATGGATATTTGAGCTGCAGTCTTCTTCAACTGCTTAACGATCTGATTCTCCTCTGGCTCTTTTTCCGTTGGCATCTGCGCTGGCTCAGGTAGCCTCGTAATCTCAGGGACTACTCTCCCACTTCTTGTCACAGCCCCTATCTCTTCTTCATCCTCATCATATCTCCACAAATCAAGGTTCATCTCTCCCTCCTCTTCGGCTTCTCCACCGCTCTCGTTGCTTGACCAACAATCAAGGGTCACCACGACTGCTCTCTCCTTTCTATCCTCGGAACAATCAACAGCAATATTCTCGCCCCCATATAAATCTTGTAGCACGTACCACTCTGCCAAGCTAGATCCGATCATAAACACTGGTGGTGGCACGGCGTTATAACCAGGCTTCTTCTCAGACTCCCTCTTCTCAGGGTCAGAAATTTGTTTGCTATCAATCAGGTCTTAGATAGAGTGCCTCAGTGCCTTACACTTGTCTGTTAGATGGCCTGAGTGTTAATGAAATGCACAAAATTCATTGTCCTTGTGCCCAGGCTTCCCTTGCGTCATAGCAGGCCTAGGAGCTAAGGGCTGCAACTTTCCTTCCTTCATCAACCTCCTCAAGACCCAAGACAGTGGTCTTCCTAAGTTCGAAAACATCCTCTGGGTGGCTGCTTCAGTAGCAGACACCTCAACTATTCTTCTGGTGCTACCACTGGGACCAGCTGGCCTACTAGTTCCTTGACCGGGGCTAGCCCTCTTCGCAAAATTATCATTGTTAGCCTTCCGAGTCAAGAACTCTCCCTCTGCTTCAATGGCTATATCCTTGAGAGACTCCCAGTCCTTCAACCCTTTCATCTTCAAACAATCCTTCAGGTACGGGCTTGCGTTCTTGATAAACAAGCGGATCTGGTCTTAGGTGTCTGGCTTCCTCCGCATTTCCATTACCCGGTTTCGCCAGTGGGTGAGATAATCATGGAAATATTCTCCGGCCTTCTGCTGGAGTAGTTCAAGATCTTTAAGAGTCACCTCCATCCTGGTGTTACAATTATACTGTCTCAAAAACTCCTCCATGAGAAGATCCCAGTCCTCTTTAGTCCGACGATCGAGACTATGATGCCAGTCGATGGCATGAGCGGTCAGACTCAGACAAAAGTATTCCACCTTCTGCTTCTTAGACAACGTGGTCCCTTTCATGACCAGAGAGTATTGATTCACATGAGCCGTTGGGTCAGAAGTACCATCAAATTTTAGCACGTCTGGCATCTTGATGTTGTAAGGAATCGAGTCTTCTCCCTCCAATTCCTTATCCTCTGGGTTCATCCCCT
This sequence comes from Excoecaria cochinchinensis, assembly GCA_947683425.1. Classification (NCBI taxonomy): domain Eukaryota; kingdom Viridiplantae; phylum Streptophyta; class Magnoliopsida; order Malpighiales; family Euphorbiaceae; genus Excoecaria; species Excoecaria cochinchinensis. The sequence continues at coordinate 1,984,977 of CANTUQ010000158.1, forward strand.
AACCTCTACTCAGCATACGGGCCATGGCTTCAAACCTCCCTTCCATCTTTTAAAAAATGAAATCATTAGTCTGAGGTGCCTGCCCTCTCTCAAATGCAATGCTCATCTTATCATCTTCGATATCCCTATCATCATCAATCCTCAGGGCTGGTCTTCTTCTCTGCTCTCCCGAAGCTACTGACCTCAGCTCTATGGGTGGCGGCCGAACGGGCTCTTCTTGTCTCTCAGCTCTTTCTTCCTCTGGCTCATTCTATCTCACAGGAGGAGGAGGAGGATTCTACAGAGCATTTTGTTGTGCCAGAGCAGTCAACATATTCATCATTCTGCCCTCATATTCCTCAAATCTTCGGCCCACTTCTTTCGCGATCATGGCCCTGGTGGCGTCATTCCCCCTAGGCAAGTTTGCCATCTCAGATATGGTACAACTGACTTCTGGTAAAATTTTTTGTAGGCCCTCTCTATCTGACAGTTCAGAAGCAGGAACTCGGATCAATCGTCCGGTAGGTGATCTAGTCCACCTGGGCAGATCTATGATAGCTACAGGGACAAGGCGTTAGATATAATGCATGAAATGCAGGTGTAATGCATGGTCGTGATATGCAACATTCACAGAGCACAAGCAAGCAAATAGGTCCTTCCACCCTTATTTCTCCCACACACTTGGTCGTGCAGTCTCTTTCCTAGGCGGGATTAGCCCAAGGGTCAACGAGGGACCCAATGGACATGCGTGGTGCACGGCAAAAAACCGGCAGCATGACACTCCTATGCTAATGTACAAGCGAATGGATAATGTTCATCATGTATTTAGACGTTCCACAAATTTCGACATAGCCCTACCGGGGCATGATAGCCTTTGGCTAGGTTACCAAGCGAGACATCTGGACTCACCCAATACATGAGGATCCATACAACAAGCATGGAATTATGGTTCATAACACCTGTGGGAAGTAACTATGGCCATTACATGAGCTTTGGACAAGGGAGATGTTTCTTTAAGGCTACCCAAGCATGATCCCTGCCGACAGGTCTAGCTCATCACGAGCATAACAACCGATCGGGTCATCATTTTGATATACCATTGAGGTACGAGGCTTGGGCTGGTGATTATCCTTAACACTTCCCCAAATTGAGTGAAAATGGGGTCATGCTTCAGGAACGCACCGGGGCTAAAAGAGGGACCAAACTAGCATATTCTAAGGCTTTAATGAGATGCGAATACAAATTTGAGAGAAAGTGAATTTATGAATTAAATTTTAATCATAAATGTTAAATGAGGTATTTTCAAATTGAAATCTCGAACCATATCGTCCCCAGTGGAGTCGCAACTGTGACGCGCGCCGGATCCCCGCGGCCGCCCATGGGACCGGCCGCTTGAGGGCGATCGGGGCATTTGTGGGTCCGTTGACAGCTTGCAATAAATCACAAGTGCGTCTATGTTGGGCAACAAGGAGGTTTCATGGAGTCGCCACCCAATAGAACATTGGAAAAGTTTCTCTTGCCTCGGAGAGCCTAAGACTGCGCTTGGTATCCATTTTGGGCCAGCCAGAGGGGTCTTGGAAGGTAAACCTCTCGCCCTAAGGAGCCTAGGATTAGCACTAAAGTCTCATGGCACAAAAAGGTGTCTTGGAGGGTAGACCTCTAGCCTATTTGAGCCCAAAGACCAGAGCTGGGTTCGGGATTTCTCATCTATTTCTACCTCGATTATTTTATGATCAAATTTTAATTATCATTAATTCGCTCTCTCTCCACACGATGCAATTAATCGAAGGTGCATTTATTCACATTTGGAAAGCCGTAAATGAGCAAGTAAATAGTGAAAGCAATAAATTACAATAATACAAGGAGCGGAATACAACTCCCTTTTATAAATGTGTGATACATACACGAATCGGTGTATTATTTATCTTGAGGACTTTGGTCCTCGCATGCATCATTATTAAAATTGGATGTTTTTATTGTGATGATTTTTATTAGATAAAAATAGGACATTGGGTCCTTATGTTTGTAAAAACCTCATTTTATTGAATATAAAATATTGATTCATTTTTATACTTAACGAGATACAAAAGGGGATATCCATGTACATAAGATAATCAATGAATAAACAAATGAAGTAAATAACCAAGGAAGTTAGAAAACTAAACCAGACGAAATCCTCCGAGTATGGTAGATAGCCTCTTAAGCTCAGGATAGTCCAAGAGAATCAATATATGCTGATAGAAAGTTAAAAGATGTCAATATAAAAAGAATCAACATAAATAAAGTCAAAAGGACTTAAAAGAGATAGAAAAGACTTGAAAATGTGAAGACAGGACCCAGCAACGGCCTTTCTTAGGTGACCGACGGGCGTCAGTCAAGTTGACCGACATGTCCGTCGCTCACTCAAGAGGAAGTACGTCTATGAGTGGGGTGACCGACGGGCGTCGGTGATGGAGATGACCCGTCGGTCACCACTGTCTCCGAAAAAACAGTAAAAGAAACTCTTTTTAAAGCCAAAAAAGAGGTTTTATCACAAAATGAGATAAAAAGAGTCAAAATAAAGAAAAATAATGACAAAAATTGGAAGAACAACAAAATAAGGAGCAAATATGAGATGGTATGGAGACTGAGTCCGGAATATTTACCCTCAGATAATTCTTTAATGATATTCTTGATGTTGATTCGAGTCCTGCGCGTTCCACGAGAAGCAAATGAAGGATCAAAAAAAGGAAAATGGATTATTTCCTCCTTAACCCCTCAAAAGATTGACTTTGGAATCAAAATCTAAAGAAAACTAATTAGTTTTAGTTTTTTTTTTAATGATTTGATCCTCTAATTAAAAGAGATTTCTTTATGAATGTGTTTGCTGGAAGAGAGAGAAAATGTGCTTGAATTTTGGCAGAGTTTCCTCTCTTGAAAATTTTTGGAACCCTTTTTAGGAGAAAATCCGAAACTTTTATAGGCCAGGCACGACCGACGGGCGTCGGTGTATGGAGGCAGGCGTCGGAAGAATCCTTCTGGCACAAGGATTCATCCGACGGCCCTGCCACATCCACCGACGTGCGTCGGAAAGGTTGCGTGCTCCGGGAAATCAGGCGGTGTTCTGGCAGAGGCGGTGCTTTCCGACGGGCGTCGGAAAATACCACAGGCCGTCTGTGACCCTAAGCGACGGGCTGGCCCTCACAGATGGGCTGGCCGTCTGTGGAGGAAAATATACCTTTTTGACTCGAAATTCCCTATTTTCTCCCTCTCTGCCTATGAAAGGTGAAAAGACTCATTTCTCGTGGAGCATGGGACTAAAACCTCCAAATCCAAACCATTTATACAGGCTCGGATACTGATTTCATCATATGGTAATCTCTGATCCGGACCGCTCCGGGACACGGTGCTTACACTATACCTGTTTGTTCGCACTATAGTAAGACTCACCGGGGTGAGTGTAGGTGGCTCACTGGTGGGTGTTTTAGATGTGGGAGCACTGAGCACCTTCTGGCTAGTTGTCCACAGTTGAGTGAGGATTCAAGTCCACAGAGAGGGGCTAGCAGAGTTGGATCAAATGCTACTCAAGCTTCCCGTGGTAGAGGCTGAGGTAGGGGTTGAGGCGGTCGACCTAGAGAGGGTGCTGCATCAGAGACAGTGGAGCGCCAGTTGCCTGTTACAGCCAGAGTATATGCTGTGAGAGCCAGAGAGGAGCAGGATGCGCCTGATGTTATTGCTAGTAAGTTCCTACTCTTTGACACTGAATTATATGCTCTAATTGATCCTGGTTCCACACACTCATACTTGCATACATATAAGATTGTTGATAAGTTGCATGTGGTTGATCAGTTAGATTATGAGATATGTGTGACCAGTCCATTAGGAAATAGTGTCAGTGTGAGTAGAGTTTATAAGAATTGTCCATTGTTAGTTGAGGGAGTTGTGTTTCTAGCGGATTTAATTGAGTTGCCTTTTAGAGAGTTCGATCTGATTCTGGGTATGGACTGGTTGGGTAAGCATCGGGCTGTGGTTGATTGTCATAGAAAGACCATGGTGCTTCGGGATAGAAACCGATCTCCTGTGTTTGTGAAAGGTTTGGGTGCTAGTTCCTTGAACAACGTGATTTCAGCAATGCAAGCTAAGAGGTTTATCAGAAAGGGTTGTGAAGCTTTCCTAGCAGTTGTTTTGGATTCCAAGAGGGATCAAGTTCGGATTGAGGACATCCCAGTGGTACGGGAGTTTAGTGATGTGTTCCCGAGTGATTTGTCGGGTTTACCTCCAGAGAGAGAGGTTGAGTTAGCCATAGAGATTTTTGTGGGTACCACACCCATATCGAGAGCACCTTATCGGATGGCTCCTGTAGAGTTGAGAGAACTCAAAACTCAGCTACAAGAGCTATTGGATAAGGGGTTTATTCGACCCAGTATATCTCCATGGGGAACTCCGGTTTTATTTGTCAAGAAGAAAGATGGATCCTTGCAGATGTACATTGACTATAGGCAAATCAATAAGGTCACAGTGAAGAACAAGTATCCTTTGCCTAGGATTGAGGATTTGTTTGATCAGCTTAGAGGTGCAGGTGCTTTCTCAAATATTGATCTTCGGTCAGGGTATTATCAGCTTCGGGTTAAGGATGAGGATGTAGTTAAGACTGTATTTCAGACTCGGTATGGCCACTATGAGTTCCTCGTGATGCCATTTGGTTTGACCAATGGTCCAGCGGCATTCATAGATTTGATGAACAGAGTATTTAGGCCATACTTAGATCGGTTTATAGTGGTGTTTATAGATGACATCTTAGTGTATTCCAAGGATGAGAGTGAGCATGAAGAGCATCTCTGGTTGGTTTTGCAAGTATTGAGAGAGCATCGATTGTTTGCTAAGCTTAGCAAGTGTGATTTTTGGCTTCGAGAAGTGTCATTTCTGGGTCACATTGTTTCGGCTAGAGGTATTAAGGTGGATCCAGCCAAGATTGAGGCGATAGTTGATTGGAAAGCGCCTAGGAATGTTCAGGAAGTGAGGAGTTTTCTTGGTTTGGCGGGTTACTACCGTCGGTTTGTTAAGGGTTTTTCAGTGATTGCCGCTCCGATGACTAGATTGTTGAGGAAAGGGGTCAGATTTGAGTGGTCAGATCGATGCCAGGCTTATTTTGAGCAGTTGAAGAAGTTGTTGGTTGAGGCTCCTGTACTTACTCAACCCATCTCGGGTAAAGAGTTTGTCATGTATAGTGATGCATCGGGTGTCGGTCTTGGGTGTGTGCTGATGCAAGAAGGTAAGGTTGTGGCTTATACTTCTCAGCAGTTGAAGCCACATGAGAGGAATTATTCGATGCATGATTTAGAGTTAGCGGCAGTGGTTTTTGCTTTGAAGATTTGGCGCCATTACTTGTATGGGGAGAAATGTAGGATCTTTACGGACCATAAGAGCTTAAAGTATTTTCTCACGCAGAAGGATTTGAATATGAGACAGCGCCGTTGGCTTGAATTGTTTAAGGACTATGACTGCATTGTGGATTACCATCCCGGTAAGCCCAATGTAGTCGCTGATGCTCTGAGTTAGAAGTCAGTTTCAGCCTTATTTCTGAGATGGTTTAGATGGAGATTTGGTTCAGATGGAGCTTTGATTGCGCAGTTGAGTGAAACCTTCTTTGAGACAGAGGATTGTGGATGCTCAGAAGGTTGATGAGAGGCTGCAACGGATTGTGTAAGAGGTCAATTTGGGCAAGCAATCAGATTTCTCGGTTCGAGATGGAGTGTTGATGTATGGGAACCGCTTATGTGTGCCAGAGGATGAGGATTTGAGGAGACAGCTTCTGAGTGAAGTGCATAGTACAGTTTTCACCATGCATCCGGGCAGTGACAAGATGTGTCGGGACATGAGGCAGTTCTATTGGTGGTCAGGTATGAAGAGGGACATCGTGGACTTTGTATCCAAGTGCTTGACATGTCAGCAGGTAAAGGCTGAGCATCAAGTTGCTTCGGGATTGCTCATGCTTTTGTCCGTTCCCAAGTGGAAATGGGATGACATTGCCATGGATTTTGTTTCTGGTTTGCCGTTGACATAGAGGAAGGATGATTCTGTATGGGTGATTATGGATAGGCTTACGAAGTCAACTCACTTCTTGCCTGTGAGAGTGGATTATCCAATGGACAGGTTGGCCAGCATTTATGTGGATGAGATAGTTCGGTTACATGGAGTGCCGTTGTCCATAGTATCCGATCGGGACCCGAGGTTTACTTCCAAGATTTAGAAAGAGTTACAGAGAGCTTTGGGTACTAAGTTAAACTTCAGTACAGTAATTCATCCTCAGACAGATGGGCAGTCAGAGCGGGTCATTCAGATTCTGGAGGACATGTTGAGGGCTTGTGCTCTGGATTTTTCGGGTAGTTGGGACAGATATGTGTCGCTTATGGAGTTTGCCTACAATAATAGTTATCAGTCAAGCATCGGTATGGCACCGTATGAGGCTTTTTTTGGTCGGCAGTGTAGGACTCCGGTTTGTTGGACCGAGCTATCCGAGCGTTCAGTTATTGGGCCAGAGTTGGTTAGGGATACCAAGGAGAAGATCAGAGTTGTGTAGCGAAATTTGAAAGCGGCTAAGGATCGACAAAAGTCTTATGCCAACTTGAAGAGGAAAGATGTGCAGTTTGAGGTCGGGGACAAGGTTTTCCTTAAAGTGTCGCCTTGGAGGAAAGTGCTTCGGTTTGGTAAGAAAGGCAAGCTTAGTCCTCGCTTCATTGGACCTTATGAGATTTTGGGCAAGGTTGGTACGGTAGCCTACAGATTAGCTTTACCGATGGAGTTGGCGAAGTTGCACGATGTGTTCCATGTTTCAATGCTTTGTCGGTATAGATCAGATCCTTCGCATGTTCTGCCAGTTTAGGATGTACAAGTGCAGCCATATTTTTCTTATGATGAGGAAGCAAGAGCCATTCTTGCTAGAGAAGTGAGACAATTGAGGAGTAAGCAGATTTCGTTGGTTAAAGTGTTATGGAATCATCATGGAGTCGAGGAAGCGACTTGGGAACCAGAAGAGTCGATGAGAGCTCAGTATCCGCATTTGTTCAGTTCAGGTGAGAATTTTGAGGACAAAATGCTTGTTAGTAGGGGAGAGTTGTCACACCCCGTTTGCCCCCTAGTAGAATGAGCCATCTGTTTGTGCATCCATTGTGTGTGTCTTGGCATGTGTTAAAAGACATTTTAGGTAAAAATGCATGTTTTAGGAGTTTTATTAGCATTTGGATGCATTTATGGCATTACGGTGTGAATTAGTTGGGAAATGTTTGTATGTGCATGAGCATATCATTGTAGGGTGTGAATAGTGGTGTGCTGGTTATGTACTCTACTCAAACATTAGTAGGGTGTTTTAAATTGGTAGTGCATAGCATGTGTGTTCATACCATGGTAGGGTGTGAGTGATTAATCTCCACCAATAGGGAGTTGATACTTGTCTAGGGTTAGGAAAAGAAAAAGAAAAAGAAAGAGCAACAGGGAAGGAGGCAGAACTGCTCTCCATTCCCGTTACCCCTCTTTCCCACTCTCCTTCTTCCTTTTCTCTTCCTTAGAAACCCTAGCTTAGCTTAGATTCAAGTGACTGTTGGTGGAAATTAATCGTCTCTGTCACACCCCATAAGTGGCTTAATTGGAAATTAGAAATTTTAAATGGATATTTAAGGACAATTGAATAATTTATTAATGAAAGAGGATTTAATTGTAAGGAAATAATAGTGTTTAATTGCAAATGTCTAGTTTAGTGAGGAAAAAGTATTTTGACAAGGACTTTTCGGTAATTGTTTTGGATCAGACGGTAAAAGGGAATAAGTGGATTTGTGATTCGTGCATGTGTGCCAAGTGGAAGGAGAGTGTGTGCACGTGGTGAGGGAAAAAGAAAAGATTGAGAAAAGTTTAGTTGGCTGGAAAATAAAAGATTGAAAAAAAGTTCTCTCTCTTTTCTGGTTTCCTCCCACGTAAAACCACAATCCGTTCTTTTCTCCATTTTCTGTTCTTTCTATCATTTGCATGAGTGTGTTTCTGTTGAGGAGCTAGGGTTGGGTTGTGTTAGAAGCTTCAGAAGGTAAGTGGCAGTGGTTCTATAGGATTTTTATGGTTATTTTTTTTCCTTTTTCTCGTCTTGGGTTAATGAATTATGGTTTTATCTGTATGCAAGCATCTGAAGTTAAGAGGATTGAGAAGGGAAAAGGGAAGATTGTGGATTGAAAGTGCAGTGGATATTTTGAGCTTCTTTCCAGGTTTGGGAGTGTCTGTTATTTCCAGTTTGGATCCTCATTGCTGTTTGATGTTAACATTAGCTATGTGAGTTCATTTATCATGATGCATGAGAAATGTATTGAGTATACATGATTTAGGTAGAGAAATAAGGATTATGAGATGTTTATACATGGATATGAATGTGAAACTCTGGTTTGTGACTCTCTCTGTTTATTTACTGTGGTTATATGATAATGTGAATTCTGTGAGTGAAATTGCTGTAATTGTGCCCAGAAGACTTAAAGGTATGTGTTAGCATGATTTTTGCATGAAAATTTGATTTAGACAAATTGGGATTTGAGTTTTGAGTACACTCTGTTTTACGAATTCTTTCTGGGTTTTTAAGTTTCTGGAAATTCTGAAGTTTGGAGGAGATGAAGGAATGTGAGAGGAAGATCACGTGACGTGATGGAACATCACGCCGTGACCTCCCTTCTTGGGAAGTCACGTGGCGTGATGAAGCATCACGCCGTGACCTTCCTTCCCTTGGGAAGTCGCGACGTGATGGAGCATCACGCCTCGCGACCTCTCGCTGGTTTTCCTGCGTATCACGGGACGAGATCTCGTGACCTCTCTTCCTCTCCTCTCAGGCGTCACGAGACGTGACTGATGGTCACGCCGTGACTGCCTGCTCCTCTGCGTGGTGCTTGCGAGAAACCAGCGTCACGAGACGTGACGAATGGTCACGGCGTGACCGGCCTCTACCTGCTGCCCTGTTTTTCTAAAATGAAGTTTTAACTTATGTTTTCAAGAGTTTTTGCACTACATGATAAATGTTTGGGTTTAAAATCTGAATTGTAATTAATAATTGCTTAATATTGAGTTGTATACTTGATTAAATAATTAATGTACATAATTTACTAGTTTATATATTACATGAACATAAATTGACTTGAATGTGAATTATTTGTACTTCTGCCTCCAATAATTGATACTAGATATATTTAAATGTTTCTGATTTTGATCTAGACACATGTACACGCGAAATATGTATTTGCATTCAGTTGTATTTAATATTGATATTGGTGCTTGAATTGTTGAGTTGAGTTTTAAGCCTGAATAGTCATAGTAGTGGATAAGTAAGCGCTTACTTAGGTCAGTGTGTGTGTGCAGCTGCTATATGATAAAACGCTATACGTGGGTCCGTTTGGATCCTTGTTTCGATGCTGTATGGGTCTATATGGATTTAAATGCGAGACTTCGGTCTCTATATGAAAAATACATGTTTGAGACTCATGTCTCTATATGCTTGGGATACTGTGTTCTATCAGTATCCATTTGACCGTATCAACTTCTAGAGAATATTTTAGACTAATCAGGCTACATGTTTAAATGTGCTGCATATGTTGAGATGCATTGTTGACATGATTACAAGTATATGATGCACATGAATTCTTGCATAGCTTTATATCGCACCTTGAATCTGAATACTTAGAATGATGAGAATTAGGAATTGAATACTTGATCGCTTGTTTTGTATATATATTTATGCATGTCAAGTAAGAAACTTAGAGATATGTTTACATGTGATGTTGATGCCTTTGATTTTGTATCATTGGATTATTGTATTGCTATAAATATTGTATATGCATATTGTTCGTTTGTTTTGTTCCACCCCACTAAGCGTTATCGCTTAGCACGGGCTCTTTTCCCGTGCAGGTGGCGAGTTCGGATTGGGTCAGATATCTGCAGGTCGGCCACTAGAAGTCTTTTTGGATGAAGTTATTATTGAGTCTTCCGCTGTAATTTTTGTATATGGCTTGTGAATAGCAAAGTAAATCTTTTGTAAAGGAACAAATATTATTTTTGTATATGTATTTGCTTACGAGCCTCTTTTTGTAAAACGATATAGATATTTGTTATATGTAAAAAGGATTTACTAATACATGGTTAAAAGTTTCTTTACATTTCATTTGGTTTTTGTTTATACATATGTGTATATGGATTCGTTTATATGTGTTTGCTCGCGTGACACTCCGGTATCCTTCCAACGGGGATGGCGGGGTGTTACAGTCTCCTTGCATTCCTTTTGTAAGTTATTGCATTTTTCATCTTGTTTTCTTTTTTGTTCATCTTCTTCTTCTTGATTTTTGGGTTGAGATTTAATCTAGGGTTTGCTCTTTGTTGGTTCTTGGTGGGTTTGTGTTTAGCTGAGCCTCCTCACGATCCCAAGGGGAAAGAGAAGGCTGGGAGTAGTAGAACCAAGTGTGATTGAAGCTAGGGTTACAGGTTTGGAAAAATTGCATTTATTGGGTTTTTGTTGTTTTGATTAGCTACTTTGTATTTATTTTATTGGATTCTTTTGATGATGAGTTGATGTATTGATATTGCATGTTGGCATTTGAATGAATGGGTTTTGTTTGTGGTTAATGCATGAAGATTGAGAATTTGAAAATGAAATTGAGGAGAATTTGAGCTTACTGTCACGTTTTCTAGGTTTTGATATTTTGGAGTTTTAATTTGGCTATTTCCTGTTTTGGATGGGCAATTGTTACGGAAGTGTTGTGTATTAATTATGTTGGTTTTTGCATGCTTGAGGAAGCTAATTCAAGTAAGAATGATTTGGATTTGAGTTGGGTTGTTTTCTGGGAATTCTTTGGAATTCAATCGGGGAGGAAGAGGGCTGTGAGCCGCTCACAAGACGTGAGCAATGCTCACGATGCGTGAGCAAGCTCACGAGTCGTGATCGAAGCTCACTAGTCATGAGCAATGCTCACGTTACATGAGCAAAGCTCACGAGTCGTGAGCAATGCTCATGACATGTGAACAACCTTCACGAGTCGTCAAGGTTGCTCAGGACTCCTTTGGACCTTTCTATCGCGAGCGCGACTGAAGTCGCGACCGCGACGGTGATTCTGTCTCGCCCTGTTTTCTCCACATGTCCAGTTTTTATGAAAACGATTTTCAAATGACTTGGGTGGTTTTTTTTTCCTCTACTGGGTGCTAAATTACTTTGTTTATACGAATGATTATCATAGTTAATCGTGATTAATAATATGTAATTGTGACACATGTTACATGAATGATGCGTTATCCATGAGAAATTATATGTGTTATTTTGGAATATGTATTGGGTTATACATGTCTTAATATGATTTCTTAATATGAATGTGAATATAATTATGTGTTATACTTGGAAATATGATTGAATGATGCATGACCTGCTAGAGTCAAGTAAGTGGATAGTTAGGCATGCCTAATAGAGTCTTTTAGCTGCAGCCTCAGTTCAGTTTGGACCCTGATCAGGTCCCCATTTAGTTCCTCGTGAACCCCTCAGTATCGGATCTTGTTTAAGGTCCCCTCAGTATAATGTTTTGAAAGTGATAAAGTAAAATAGTTTTCGATTTGTACCCGTAAGGTACTGTTAGTTATCGATTCGTACCCGTAAGGTACTATCTGTATACTCGTTATCTACTATTATGAGCCAGCAGGTGTTATGTGTTCTGTCTACTATGTATTACTCCGATATGATTATGCAAATGTGATATTCAAATGAGTTTAATAATGAGATGTATATTCAGTTAATATGATTATGGACATGAGTATGTGATGCGGAATGTATGGCTTTTATACACAAGCATGTTCATATATTTTCATATATGATGTTATGTTATGGATATTTGCATTTGCCATTATGAATGTGTTATGCCTTGACGACCAATTTGAGTGGCCGTCCATATCTTATGTGTGTTTCGCCACTAAGTGTTTATCGCTTAGCACGATGTTCTTACCCGTGCAGGTGCGGAGGATATTTTTGCTTTGGGAGAGTCGCCGCCAGTCAAGCCAACACAGGAGGGTTAGTGTTAGGGCTTTAGTCTTTTGTAGTAGGATGATTCTTTTTGTAATAGAACTCTCTTATATCTTTATAGCTTCCGCATATGTATTAATCTTTTGGGTTATGTAATCTTTTGTATTTTCAGCAAGTTGATCAGAACAGTAATGTAATGGATATTGTTATATTAATGCATGGTCAGCTGTTCCCTATTTTGTTTGCAAAGTTTTTAATTACCCTGTGTTTATATATGTATGCATTAGATGAATGTATGATTTGTACTGTACTTGTGTCGTGGGACCTTAAATCATACGGCATCTCACTCCTCATCGGATGGGATCGCCTATGTATGGGTAGGGGGTGTTACAGTAGTACCCTTCATTATTAAAGAGTATTGCTTGATGTGTGCAGTGGGATCTGATGTGCCATCAAACTTTGGGACATCATGCATCCTAAAATTTAGAGGGATTAGATCCTCTCCATCCAACTCCTTGTCTTCGGGGTCCATCCCCTTTATCATCAGCATTCGAGAAATTGCCTCAAATTTCTCTTCCATTTTTCTCCAAATGGCTTCTTCTGTCTGGGGTGCCTTTCCCTTTACTACCATCTGTTCGTCTTGCTCCTCCCATAAGTCCATCACAGACTTAGGGCCTTCTCTGTTCTCGATAGGCGTTGGCGCTCTTGGCTCAACCACAGGTGGGTCAACTGTTGCTGGGGGATCCTCTCTAGCAACCCCTTGCTCATCTTGTTCTCTAACTAGAGTAGCAGCCTGTTGCGCTGCAAGTGGAACTAAAGTTGTAGCAAGGTTACCCATTATGGCCATCATCCTGGCCTCAAATTCCTCCATTTGCTTCCCTACTTCTTCAGCTATCAGAGGTCGGGTGGTATCTACCTCTCTCGGTGAACCAACCATTTTTGGAAATTTTTCTAAATGCCTGTTAATAGAACTTGATTTTGATGTTGGTCGCTCAATCGAGACCCTCTGCTAAGGTAGCCGTCAGAACCCCTAACCAACTAGAAAAGTGGTCTTTGATGGCTGAAAAAAATTAAAGAGTTAGAATGATGCATGAATGTCATGTAATGAATGATCGTGCTATGCAAATGGTCCTCGATGAGTGAAAGATCAATAGATTACAATGATACGATGTAATGCATGGAAGAAATTATATGCACAATGATATGTATATGTGAAAAATAATATGCAGATGAAAGGATATGTACACACAAAATAAAACGCATGTTTTGTTTTTGTTCTCTCTTTTTCTTATTATTATTTTTATTATTTTTATTAACATGCATGAATGACATGTGATGCACGAGCATGTTGTGCAGCATCCACAACCACATGCAAGCAAATGGATCCTTCCGACCTTATTTCTCCCACACACGAGGTAGTGCGATCTTTTTCCTAGGTGGGCTTTATCCAAGGGTTAACAGGAAACCCATTGGACACGCACAGTGCATAGTGAAAACTAGCAGCATAACAACTCTTAACTAATGTACATTCATATGGATGTTTAGCCATTATGTATTTAAATAATTCAACTTAATTAAGATGGGCCCACCGGGGCATGAAAGCCTTTGATGAAAAATAATTTAATTTAATTGATTTTGTTGAATATATGATGGGCCAAATAGCAAGCATGGTATTATGGTACATTTTACCTAGGGAGAGTAACTATTGCTATTATATGGGCTTTTGTTAAAAGGTGATATTACTTTAGGGCTACCCAAGCATGGTCCCTGCCAACGGGTCTCGCTCATCACGAGCATAGCGACCGATCGAGTCTCTATTTGATATACCATAAATGCTATAAGGCTTGGGCTGGTGATTATCCCGAGCACTTCCCTACAATGAGTGAAAGTAGGGTCGTGTTTTTGGAACGCACCGGGGTAGATAGGGGACCAACTAACATATTCTAAGGCTCTAATGTATGTAATGCAATTTTGATTAGAAATGGAGTTTTTGATTCTTACTAACTCAATTATAATTTTAACTTAAATCACTTTCGAAGAGAAGTTTCGATCATCCCCAGCGGAGTGGCCACTGTGACACGCGCCGGAACTAGCAAGGCCCTCTTTGAACTCGATTTTAGGATTCGAGACATCGGTTCGTGTCTTTATGATCTTGGGCATCATGAGTCATTTTGGATGCCTCCTTTCCAATAGAACATTGGAAAGAATCATCTAGACCCACAACGCCTTTAGGCACCTTTTGAGGTATTTTGGAGTCGCCACCCAATTTACAAGAAATTGGGAAAGGTCTCTAACGTCTATTGGTCTAAGCCAGAGAAGGTGTTCGGAACTTCACTTTTATTAATGACTTAAGTTTATAAGTGAGTTTTTAAGAAATCTAAAATCTACCTCTCATCTCACGCGTTAAAGGATTAAATTAAAGCGCATAATAGGCACACATAAAAAAGCGATAAATAAAATGGTAAATGAATAAATTACAAAATAAAAATGGGATAGAACAATCCCCCAAAATAAATAATAGAAATTGGAGAACCATTTTTGGGGTATTGATTGAGAAACCGGGATGAGTGATCCCATTTTAAGAAAACTTAGTTCTCCATTTGAAAGTGAGTTTTTATTGGCTAAAATAGGACATTGGTCCATTTTATTAATAAAAATCCCAAATTATTAATTATCTAAAATAAATGTGATTTTCTATAACGCGGATAATTAAAATACATTTTACATACAACACATAAAAAATACAATAAATAAAATAGACACAATTATTAAAATGCAAACCTTGAATTGGATGGTCTTTAATTATCCGGCCCTTCGACCCAAGCACACGTGTAACTTGCACAATCATACAAGCATTTAAGCCATACAAAAAATAAATGAACTAAAATGTTAGTAAGGTAAATTAAATAATTGACATAATATAAATAAATTAATTAATTAACTAAAATTAGCTTAATAAAATAACTAATTAAAGTGATTAATAAATTTAATCAAATAATAATAAGAAAAACGACAACAATACTAAGACATATATTAATAAAATAATTTTAATAATAACATTTAAAAACTATTAATATGAAATCATAAATATAATTAGACTAGAAAAATAATAATATTAAATGAAAATAAAATAAAATAATAAAGCGAATGAGGACAAAATAATAATAAGGAATGAAAATTAAAGCATCACGTGAGAATGTCTACACTAAAAGACAAAATGTGACCCAAATGCAATGAATTGAAAAGGAAATGCAAATGGAAAGGGGAAGGGAAATAAAAGAAAATGGGACAGTGAAAGAAAAAAAGGAGAGCACAACTCGTGCTCTCCTTGCACGAGTCGTGCAAGGGGAGCACGACTCGTGCTCTCCATGCACAGGTCATGCAAGGGAAGCATGACTCGGACAGAGATAGGGATAGCGGGAAGCAAGAGTAGGGGAGCATGACTGGACGAACATGACACAACTCGGATGGACAGACACGACACGGACAGAGAGGCAACAACACGACTCAGACAAAATGAAGGCACGAACCAGACAATCAGAAAACAGGGGCAAATAGAGTATTTGAGCAAACCAAATAAACACGAAATCATGCGATCAAAACGTGCAAAATGTCATGCGAACATGTTCCTTTAATCCTAATAGCTACTTATGATCTATGTCTAATGACAAACAAAACAAACATACAAATATCATATTAACAAAATCAAATGAGAAAAATATACAAAATATACAGATGAAGAACACTGTAAAGCCCAGTAAGAAAAAGAAAGAAAAGAAGAAAGAAAGGAAAGAAAGAGATCAAAGAAGTAGATGGTTATCCGGTATTTACCCTCAGATATTGATCTTTGACCTGCAAATGAAGAAGCCCTTGTTTCCCTCCTTTTGCTTTTCTTGAAAATGATAAAACGGTGACTCTAAAAACTTTGAATAAAAGTTACATAAAGAAAGAAAATGGGAGATGAAAGATGATTGAATCCCAAACGTCAGAAATTAATTTCTTGGATCCAAGAACAATCTCAGAATGCTTTGAGACAAAAATTACTTTCTTGCTCCCAGCTCTTCTTCTTTCTCAAGCTTTTTACTGTCTGTGTTTTTCTTTTCTCGTGCTCTCTCCCTCCTCGTTAATAATGCTCCCTCCATTTTTGTTATCTTTTTTTTTTCAAATCTTTAAATGCAATTTGATATGATTAGATCATTTCTTACCAAATCCATCAGAAATCCTCATTTTTCAAACCAAACCCTGAAAACCAGGAAGAGAGAGGCACTGAAGGAGAGGAACACGCGAGGCCCTCACCAAGGGAGTGGGCCTTTAGGCAGCTAGGCTACCTCTCACTCATGTGAGATGGGGCTTGATGCATTAAGGCCCCAAAAACTCCAAAACACACAAAAATAATAATTATTTTTTTATTTAATATATATATATATATTTTTTAAGAACAAAGAAAATAATATATATTTTTTTGACAAAGAAAATAATATTTTTAAATAAAGAAAACGGAAAAAATAAAAATATTATTAAAGAACAAAAATAATAAAAATATTATTATTATATTTATTTTTTTGAGGAAACCATCACTTTCATTTGCCATTTGCCCGTAAACAGGCATCATTTTCATCATTGGGTAACTTTGGTCTCAACTGCCTCAGAACCCAGTGTCTACAGGATGTTCACGAGTCGTGATGGTGGAACACGACTCGTGAAGGGAGGAGTGACTCGTGAAGATGCTGAGAGAAGGAAGGGCTGCAGAAGGAAAGGAGTAGGAGCACGAGTCGTGAAAAGGGATCACGACTCGTGAAGATGCAAAGAGACCAGCAAGAAAAGAAAGAGCAAGAGAAGGAAGGGAGGCAGAGCACGAGACGTAAGCCAAACGCATGACTCATGCAAGCGTTCACGACTCTTGAAAAGGGATCACGAGTCGTGAATGGCCAGAGAGAGACCGAAGAGAAAAGAAGAAAGAAATAAAGGAAGGAAAAGAGCTCCATGTTCTATTGCGAGCGCGAGAGAACTATCCGTTGGGGCAGTTTTCTGTGAAAAGTCATTTGAAGAGGCATAATTCTCTATCAACATTTGCAACTATTTGAAGAAAGGGACACAACTTTTGCAACTTTATAAATATAACATTTAACTGTAATTTTAGTTGTTGAATTTTTAATTAAGAATTTCTGCAAGTTTGAGGGTACATTTCCTTAGAAGAAATGTTTAAGTGGAATTTATTTTTTGAAGAGAAGATTTATTGCAAGGAAGAAGATATCCTTTGTGAAAGAAAAAAGGGTTGAGGAATCTCCTTTTTCATTTCTTATCTTTTACTTCTTCTTTGTAACTATTAAATGATGCATTTATGAACTTAAATCTTTAATGTTATATTTTATTGTTCATATCAATTTGATATTTTTGCTTCTAGAATTTTCTATTAGTATTTTTATGACTGATCATTATAAGTAAGAGTTTAATTCAATGATGAATTCTTACTTATATCTAATAGAAGTTCATCATTGAAGTATTATTTGAGAAATCATCATGTTAGATGGTTGTTATAGGTTGTTTCTTATTCCTGAAATTTGCATGTTTAGCCCTTTACTTCATTAATGAAAATTGTGAGTTGGAATTATAAATGCATGTTTTAGGCACTCTAGCTTATGTCGAGAGAGTAAATTGGAATCTTATTCAACTTGGCTTGCATGACAAGAATACACTTATAATTAAGAATAATCAATTCAATTTCTATTTATTATTTTATCATCATTAATCATTTGTCTTCTCCGATAATCATTAATTAGGTTAGATAGTATTGAATATAGTATTTCAAGGTTAAAATTGAGTAGTAATAGTGTGCAATAATTATCACATTCCTCGTGGGATCGACATCTTTTGTACTATAACCAGTACATCGTATACTTGTGGAATTAGCAGTTAATAATAAGCTAACAAGTTTTTGGCGCCGTTCCCGGGGAATGAATGATTATTTATTACCATTATGAACCTTGATTTATGATTTTGGATTACAATATTTAATTAGTTTTATTTTGTGTTGTTTTTACAGGTTTGGATAGTTCATGCCTAGTATAAGGAGTTCTCAAGAAGAGCTTGAACCTTTGAATCCTGAAATAGAGAGATTTTTGTCAAGTAACTGGAAATCTAACAAAAAGAAGAATAAGAATAAGAAACCTATCATGGATGAAGAGGAAAATCCACCAAGGTTGATGGATTTTGCTACACCTGCATTGAGTGGTGCTCAACAAGGTATAGTAAGGCCTACGGTAAATGCTAACCAATTTGAAATAAAACCTTCTCTTTTGCAAATGATTCAAAATAGCATTCAGTTTTATGGTTTGGCAAATGAGGATCCTAATGCTCATGTGGCAAATTTCTTGGAAATATGTGATACTTTTAAAATTAATGGAGTTTCGGCTGATGTAATTAAGCTTAGGCTTTTTCCTTTCACTTTGAAGGATAAAGCCAAGGCTTGGTTGAATTCCCTAACTAGAGGTTCTATAACTACTTGGGACCAATTGGCCCAAGCATTTTTATCCAAATACTTTCCTCTAGCAAAAACTGCAAAAATACTTTCCTTTATGTTGTGTTAAATTATTTTATGTCAATTTGTTAATTAATTTTTATATTTTGGTTTTTAACATTACTAACACAGTTGGTATTTGTTCTACAAGAAAAATTAGTAAAATTATGTGTGTTGTGTTATTTATTTTTAATACAGAAAAACTAAAATAAAATAAAAAACAAAAAAAATAAAATAAATAAAAAATTCAAGACATGATGCTTCTATCGCGCACGCAACAATATCGCGATCACGACAGAAGGTGGATGTTGGAGTATCGGGATGTCCTCCGAGTTGTGCGTCGTCCTCCGAGTCGTGCTCCTTGCTGAAGAGGATGCCTTTTTTGCGAGCGCGGCACCATCGCGATAGCGACAGAAGGCGTTGCTTCGTAGAGCATTTGACTCGTGCTGGCGATTCACGAGTCCTGTAGGTAAGTGATCTCTTCATGAGTCGTGAAGATGATTCACGACTCGTGCAGCGCAGAGGGTAGCCTGAGTCGATTTTACGGTAAGTTAATTTGTTTTCTTTTCTTATAATTTTTTATTGATTTGATTAATTTTCTTTCTCCTTAGATTAATCTACCTTAATTTCAATTAAATAAATTTAGATTAACTCTAACCCCTAAAAACACAAAATCAAAAATTAAAAGAGGGATATTTTTATTTCAAAACCCTAAAAGTTGTGACCTTTCGTATTCTTCCCTCTTCTTTTTATTTCACTTAAATTTTCACATTTCCCTCTTCTTTTTATTCTTCCCGTATCATGTTGCATTTCACGAGTTGCACATTTGTCTTTTGTTTCTTCCTCTTCTTCTTCTTTCATTCTTCTGATAGTGTAGACACCGGGTCCTGAGTCAGCCTAGATCGAAGTTACCCAATGATGATAATTGCCTTCACAGGCTTAAAAGGTTAAAGGTGATGATTTTCTCGTCAAATTTGCATTTTAGAGTGAAAAATTAGAAAATAATAAAAAAATATTTAAAAAAATTAATTTTGAAAAATGGGGGCTTAAAATTATGGTTTTTTAGTCAATTTAAAATTTAAAAAAAAAATAGAAAAAAAATAAAAAATAAAAAAAAAAATTTCGGACGGCGAGTGTCGGGCGCGGCAGCGCGCTGGCGCCCAGCTCGTAGGCGCCTGGGCGCCCAGCGCGCAGGCGCCCATCGCGCAGCGAGCGCAAAAGGCGGCGCTCAGCGTCGCCTATGCTGCGCGTCGCTAAAGGCGCGCGCAGCATCGCGCACGCTGAGCGCCGCACGGAGCGCTCGTGCGCGAGCGCCAGCACGCGGACTTCGCGCGATTCTCGCCTCGCCGCGTGAGTGCCCGTCGCTCTATAGCGACGGGCGGCGTCCCTCTGTGGTGACGGGCTTCTGGCCGTCGGTACAGGGTCTGATACCCTTTTCCTCTTTTTCAGCCTTTTTTCCGATTTTTTCACCCAAAAATCCGTTTTTTATCCCATTTTTTTGGGATTTTTGACTTCAAATTAAATTCTAAAATATTTTTTTAGGTAATTAAATAATAAAGCTTGATTTTATCATTAAAAATAAAATTATTTTTGGTTAAAATAGGTTTTTTCCTTAATTAAATTAGGGCAACCTATTTTATCCTATAAATATTTTATGATGAAATCAAAGGAGCCTCTCTCTCCACATTTTTTTTAGACCAGATTTTTCTCTTCATCTTCTTCTTCTTCTTCCACTAAAATTCCAGATTTATTCCCCAGTGGAGTCGCCACTGTGACGCGCACCGGATCCCGAGCGCCGCCCCCCCGATCGCCCACGTGCGGGCGGTCGAAGGGGCGGCCGCGGGGATCCTGCGCGCGTCACAGTGGCGACTCCACTGGGGACATACTCGAGACTTCGATTCGAAAGTACCTTGATTAAAAATCATAATTGAGTTTTAATTTAAAAATTTCATCTTCTTTCAAAACTGCATTGCATCTCATTAGAGCCTTAGATCTATGCTAGTTTGGTCCCTCTTTTAGCCCCGGTGCATTCCCGAAGCGCGACCCCATTTTCACTCAATTTGGGGAATTGTTAAGGATAATCACCAGCCCAAGCCTCGTACCTTAATGGTATATCAAAATGGTGACCCGATCGGTCGTTACGCTCGTGTTGAGCTAGACCCGTCGGCAGGGATCATGCTTGGGTAGCCCTAAAGTAACACCACCCTTTGACCAAAGCTCATGTAATGGCAATAGATACTTCCCCTAGGTGGTATGAACCGTAATACCTTGCTTGCTATATGGATCATTTTATATTGGACAAACCCAAATAATCTGATTGGTCACCTAATCAAATGCTTTCATGCCCCGATAGGCCCATGTCAAACTTGTTCGGGCTGCCTAAATACATAATGATCATAACCCATCCGCTTGTGCATTAGATAAGAGATGTTATGATGCCGGTTTTCCACCGAGCACCATACGCATCCATTGGGTTCCCCGCTAACCCATGGATCAAGCCCACCTAGGAAAGAGACCGCATTACCTCGTGTGTGGGAGTAATAAGGTTGGAAGGCTTTACTTGCTTGCATGTGATTGTAAATGTTGCATAGCTCACTATCATGCATTGTATATGTCATTCATGCATCATCCTAACAATCTAATTTTTTTTAGCCATCATAGATTCATTTAAGTGGACTAGAGGTTCCGACGGTCGGTTAATAAGGACAAATCTGCTCTTTGAGTTGCCGGAACTAGTGCCTGACTGGGATTCTGAGTCATTCCCATCAATCAGTGAAGCCTCTGTAGAATCATCAATGGCAGAAGAACCTGGAGTTTTGACCACTCAAGACCTAGCTAGGAGGCTAGAGGATTTTGAACGAAGAATGATGGATATGATGGGTGCCATGGCTGAAAGGATTGCCCATCCACCTGCTGCCCCACAGCCGCCTGCTGCTCTACAACCACAGGCAGCCCCTCCTCGGGAGCAAGCCGAACCACCTGCTGGTGGGGAGGCTCCCTTCGTTGGAGCTGCTACTCGTCAACCCAACAATGAGCTCAGAGCTGCCGCACCCATCGAGCCAAGAGGGGAAAGGATTCATAACCCCAACGATGATTTCCTAATGGAGGAGGAAGAAGAAGTGGTGCCGATAGTCCACCAAGCTGCAAGGCCCAGAGCACCCAGAGTAGAGGATGAAGCTCTAAGAGGTATGAGACAGCAGATCGAAGCTATCACCCGCATGCTATCAGCAGGCAAGGGGATCAACCCAGAAGACAGAGATCTGGGGGATGAAGAGCTGCTGCCCCAAAGATTCAAGATGCCCGAGCTTCCGAAATTTGATGGCACCTCTGACCCATCCGCCCACATCAAGCAGTACACCCTGGTCATGAAAGGCACAGGGCTGAGCAAGAAGCAGAAGGTGGAATATTTCTGCCTTAGTCTGGTGGGCCCGGCAGTTGACTGGTACCACGGGTTGGATAGGAGGTCCAAAATGGACTGGGACCTTTTGACCGAAGAATTCATGAAGCAGTACGACTGCAGCACCAGGATGGAGGTCACCCTAAAAGACCTCGAGCTTCTACAGCAGAAGAATGATGAGTCATTCCATGAGTACCTTACAAGATGGAGAAATAGGGTCATGGAGATGAAGAGGAAGCCTGACACTGCAGACCAGATCAGGCTATTTATCATAAACTCATGCCCTTACTTAAGGGACTTGCTTAGTTTTAAGGGGCTCAAGGACTGGGAGTCGCTTAAGGATATCGCTATAGAAGTTGAGGCGGCTTACCTGGCAAAGAAAGCAAGCCAAAATAACTTTGCTAGGAAAGGCTATGGGAACCAGTCGGGATTCAAATCAGGAGGTGCCGGAGGCAGCAACAGCAGAAACGGTAGGACGGCAGAGGTCTCAGCTACTGGAGTTGGGCAGGGTCAGAGATACTACTCTAACTTAGGCCGCTCTCTATCTTGGGTACTGGAAAAACTGATGAAAGAAGGCAAGTTGCAGCCATTGCCACCTAGACCAGCCTTGAGTCAGGGACAGCCAGGACATAGAGGTGATCAGTACTGCGCTTACCACCAGCACACCGGCCATTTGACTGACCATTGCCGTATTCTGAGAAACAAGATCCAGGATCTCATTGACACCAATCAGATCACAGATCCTGAGAAGAGAGAAAAGAAAAAGAAGGCAGGCTACAACGCAGTCCCTCCACCGCAAACATGATCATGTCTTGCAGTTCACTAGTGATATTGCTTTTGGATGCTGGAATCTTTTTATTTTTGGAACTTTTTATTTTCTGTTTGTAATAAAGAGAACAATTTTGCTTATTTGTATGACATTTCTATTGATTTCATTTCGCATGATCATAACACATTTACTTTGGCATTAATTCAAATAATATGGCTGCATTTAATCTTGAAACTTTGGGAAATCCCAAAGAAAATCTTGATAGCATCTGATATAACTCCTGAAGAGAAAGAGAGTCAGAGAAAAAATGAAAATAAGAGAGAAAAACTAGTTGCAATTAGGGGACTGGATGGAAACTCACTAAGAGCACTAGAACCTTTCTGATTACCCGTCAAAGCGATCCCTGGATAAGACGGAACCTAGAAAATGATTTAGGCACTATTTCTTTGCACAGCTCTCTAAATGATCATTTCCTACCCTTATTCTGCAATCGCTTGTTAGCCCGTTGAGCCTTTATGAAGGTATGCTGAATGCGTACCAATTTTGTTGTTACACATGTTAAAACTATCCCCTCACCTAAAATGATTTTGGCTTGCCCTTAGAAGAGTGGCCGCTCTAAAAAGGATGGATGTACATTTGAACAATTTTTCTTTGGACTATCGAAATTGCCTTGGTAAGGGCGAGTTTACACTTTGAAAAAAAAAGAAAAAAAACAAAAAGACCTCAAAACAGTAACCAATTGACTAGTTTCAATAATTACCCTTTTATTGTTATTCTGATCTCAAGGAGCTGAAATGTTACCGAGCCCAAATTCAAGAATACCTTTGTATATACAACTGAGCTGAGAATGGTTCATCCATCAGTCGAGAAAATATTGCGGCCATTTTTCTCTAGCGACCTGATCCTCCTTTGATAGCCATCTACCTAAGCCTGACATTACAACCCAAGTAAGACCTCTTGATTCTTGGTTCAGTCTTATCCAATTAGCGGAGATGACCTTCTAAAGAGGTTTGGTACGTAAGAAGAGGCTTATGGTGTTTCTTGAGCTTCAAGCGAGGAGCCACGAGTGCAGTCATGCATTCGAGTTAAGTCTCGTCTCCAACATTGCTTCTAGAATTCGCATTCAAGAAAAATTTGAGAGAAAATCGTCAATCATAAAACCCGAGAGGGCTGATTGATAACAGGAGTTTGATGCTTTCAAGATCTATCTCGAGATTAGCTAAAGTCTTCTATTTTTTAAAGTCAATGCCAAAATAATGATCATGCTTAATGAAATCAAATTGAAACACATGCATTTCTGCAATGATGTGATCAGAGCAGTTCTCTTTGTGTGACCAAAGTCACCTATTGTTCACCGCTCAAGCGCTTCAGCCGATTCATCATGCTATCCGATGTGCAAAATCAAGCTCATGCAAACATGTCCTAAGACTCCCGAAAGATTCTTGCCAACAACCTCAGCAATCTTAAAAAAAAAAAATAAAATAAAAACAAAAAAACAAAAAAAGAGAGTCGTTAGAGTGAAAACCGTAACTGGCGCTCTAAGCAAAAACTAGGCAAAAGGATAGGGTGAAAACCTGAAAACAGGCAGTCTGTCCTTCAAAAAAAAAGAAGAAAGAGAAAAGCCGCTGGATTGAGTTGGGTCCATCCCAGGCAAAAAAAAAAAAGGCGCAGGGTTATGTGAAAATCCACAAAGGACGCATCTCCCACTAAGAAAAGCTAGTGTGAAAATCCACAAGGGACGCACTACCTTCAATTAATGACTACAGGTACCGGATGAGAATCTCGCAATCCCAAAGGGCATGAAATTCAAAAGCAGCTCAAAAGGCATCAATTATATCGCAAATCGCAACTAGCCCGGCTATCATCTTCAAGTTCACATAGATGAATTTTTATCCTGCATTC
The DNA here is from genome assembly GCA_947683425.1 of Excoecaria cochinchinensis. Lineage (NCBI taxonomy): Eukaryota > Viridiplantae > Streptophyta > Magnoliopsida > Malpighiales > Euphorbiaceae > Excoecaria > Excoecaria cochinchinensis. Next base: position 2,009,536 of record CANTUQ010000158.1, read on the forward strand.
CTGCATAATTTATGCATTTCACTTGCATGCTCACCATTTTTGCATAGTTTAGTTTCCTTATTTTGCAGAAGAAAGGCTTGAGGCGGACACCGGCAAAAGCCGAGTGATGACATCGGTAAAATCATCAATCCAAACCTCAACTCATTCATCAATCAAGACATTGATCAAAACATATATCCAAGCCTCAACTCAATCATCAATCCACATACCAGCTTAATCATCAATCCAAGAAAATCGAAGACTTCTCAGGGAGCAGAAAACCGAAGACTTCTCAGGGAGCAGAAAATCAAAGACTTCTCAGGGAGCAGCAAACCGAAGACTTCTCAGGGAGCAGAAAACCGAAGACTTCTCAGGGAGCAGAAAATCGAAGACTTCTCAGGGAGCAGCAAACCGAAGACTTCTCAGGGAGCAGAAAATCGAAGACTTCTCAGGGAGCAGAAAACCGAAGACTTCTCAGGGAGCAGAAAATCGAAGACTTCTCAGGGAGCAGAAAATCGAAGACCTCTCAGGGGGCAAATGATCAGCCAACCGAAGACTTCTCAGGGAGCAGAAAATCGAAGACTTCTCAGGGAGCAGCAAACCGAAGACTTCTCAGGGAGCAGAAAATCGAGGACTTCTCAGGGAGTGGAAAATCGAAGACTTCTCAGGGAGCAGCAAACCGAAGACTTCTCAGGGAGCAGAAAACCAAAGACTTCTCAGGGAGCAGCAAACTGAAGACCTCTCAGGGGGCAAACAAACAATCAATGAACCGAAGACCTCTCAGGGGGCAAACAATCAATGAACTGAATACCTCTCAGGGGGCAAATGGCAAAGAACTAAAGACCTCTCAGGGGGAGCACAGTTCCAAAATTCACAGCGGTTAGCACGATGGCGGCACAACCCACAAGAGGTTGGCACGACCACGGTACTATAAATTCACAGCGGTTAGCACGATGGCGGCACAACCCACAAGAGGTTGGCACGACCACGGCACTACCAAAATTCACAGCGGTTAGCACGATGGCGGCACAACCCACAAGAGGTTGGCACGACCACGGCACTACCAATTCACAGCGGTTAGCACGATGGCGGCACAACCCACAAGAGGTTAGCACGACCACGGCACTACCAATTCACATAGGTTAGCACGATGGCGGCACTACCCACAAGAGGTTAGCACGACCACGGCATTACCTGTTACAACCAAAAGACAGCAACAGCTATCATCATAACTCCATCAAGCGGAAAGACGGCCGACTCAGGTACGCGTCTCTTTCCTTTTCTTCTTTGAGTTTAGGCTCACCTAGACACTAGTGTACTAGATTCCCCTAAACTGGGGGCAACTGTAGACACCGGGTCCTGAGTCAGCCTAGATCGAAGTTACCCAATGATGATAATTGCCTTCACAGGCTTAAAAGGTTAAAGGTGATGATTTTCTCGTCAAAATTGCATTTTAGAGTGAAAAATTAGAAAATAATAAAAAAATATTTAAAAAAATTAATTTTGAAAAATGGGGGCTTAAAATTATGGTTTTTTAGTCAATTTAAAATTTAAAAAAAAATAGAAAAAAAATAAAAAATAAAAAAAAAATTTTCGGACGGCGAGTGTCGGGCGCGGCAGCGCGCCTGCGCGCTGGCGCCCAGCTCGCAGGCGCCTGGGCGCCCATCGCGCAGCGAGCGCAAAAGGCGACGCTCAGCGTCGCCGATGCTGCGCGTCGCTAAAGGCGCGCGCAGCATCGCGCACGCTGAGCGCCGCACGGAGCGCTGGTGCGCGAGCGCCAGCGCGCGGACTTCGCGCGATTCTCGCCTCGCCGCGTGAGTGCCCGTCACTCTATAGCGACGGGCGGCGTCCCTCTGTGGCGACGGGCTTCTGGCCGTCGGTACGGGGTCTGATACCCTTTTCCTCTTTTTCAGCCTTTTTTCCGATTTTTTCACCCAAAAATCCGTTTTTTATCCCATTTTTTTGGGATTTTTGACTTCAAATTAAATTCTAAAATATTTTTTTAGGTAATTAAATAATAAAGCTTGATTTTATCATTAAAAATAAAATTATTTTGGGTTAAAATAGGTTTTTTCCTTAATTAAATTAGGGCAACCTATTTTATCCTATAAATATTTTATGATGAAATCAAATGAGCCTCTCTCTCCACATTTTTTTTAGACCAGATTTTTCTCTTCATCTTCTTCTTCTTCTTCCACTAAAATTCCAGATTTATTCCCCAGTGGAGTCGCCACTGTGACGCGCGCCGGATCCCGAGCGCCGCCCCTTCGGATCGCCCACGTGCGGGCGGTCGAAGGGGCGGCCGCGGGGATCCGGCGTGCGTCACAGATAGGTCACGAGTTTTCTTTCCCGCTACTTAGTACTACGAGTCCACTTCATCTTGTTTCTTTCATTTTTCTGCTTCCATTCTTCTTCTTTTATTGTCTTCGGTTTTACTTTCGTGTCTTTTCCAATCTCCAATTTTCAAGCAACCATGGTAAGAACAAAAAACCCACCTTCTTTAGGAATTGAACAAGCACGACAGGAGGCTGACGAGGGAGATATTTCTTCTACCTTTGGTGCTAGTTTTTCCATCTTCTCTGTGGACGAAGGTAGCAGGTTCCTTGCCCTTCATGATCGCCCATTTTTGCAATGTAAGTATTTTCCATGCTCTCTTCTGGAACAGGTAGGAATGTCAGAGTCTATTAATGAAATGTTATCATATTGTGGCTTCCTTAGGTTTGGCAATATGCATGAAAATGTTTATCCTGATTTAATATTAGAATTTTATACTACTTTGCAAAAGAATGATGATAATGAACACTAGTTAGATTTTAGATTGGATGGAAAGGCATATACTTTGACATATTTTATGATGAATAGAATGTTAGGTTTTCACAGACTAGTTTATTTGACCCACCGATATCTTTTAAACCTAATGCATTTTGGTCATTTTTAACTAGATTGCAAACACCTTATAGATCTAGAGATGCTAAATCTATGTTCATCAAAGATTTAAAATATTGGATTTTGCCAGATATTCCTGCTGTACCTGCTGTGGGATCTTCTTCCTCTAATGTGCCAGCAATGCTTGAGCAGATTTTACAAAACCAGTTTTTTATGCAAAATTAGCTTTCTTCTATGGCTAGCCGACAAAGACGGCTTGAGCATAAGGTGGATACCTTCATTGCTCAAGCTGGTTATGTGGTTATTTCTCCCCCACCTTCACCATGATCAGGGAGTTTTTCTTACCTTACTTTATTTTTTTCTTTTACTTTTTCATTTTATTTTATTTCTTCACATTGAGGACAATGTTGGTTCTAAGTGTGGGGGAGTATGCTTTTATGTTTCTGTGCTTGTTGGCATTTTATGAGTTTTTGTATATGTGTTTTACATGTTAGTTGCATGTGTGTTTTTGTATTTATTGTTCAATTAGGCTTTTTCGTGAGTTTTATTATAAGGCAATGTTAAATTGGTATATTTTATAGATTGCTAAGTCATTTATCTTCTATGCTCATTTTACTAGTTTTTCAAAAATTTTAGCATGTGTTTTAAGTTTTTCAAGTTATTTTCTTTTACATCTTGCAACATTTTAGATTATTTAGTCTTTTTACTAACCATGTTTTAAAGTTAAAATTTGCTCATTTAGTTTAAGATTTTAAGGTTCTAGTTGCCTATGGAAACTATAGCCATAATACTTACCCTTATGTCTTTCCAATAATGGATGAGGACTTAGTGAAAATAAAAGAAAAAAATAAGTGTTCAATAATGGATGAAGACTTAGTGAAAATAAAAGAAAAAAATAAGTGGGATGGAGCATAAAATGCACCCACTAAATTCATAAAAGTAAAAAAGAGAGCAAGATATATATCCAAAATTGCAAAGTATGGGATGGAGCGTAAAACGCACCCATACTACATTCTCTTGCTATTCATGGGATAAAAATGAAAAAAATCCCCATGATTGAAAACAAAAAGAAGAATCAAAAGAAAAGAAAAGAACAGTCTAAAAATGCCATGAGATTGGGTTAAGGGTAAGTGTGCTTACAAATTGTCCTTAAAGGCAGCTAGTAACTTTAGAATTTTAAAGTTAATGAGCAATATTCTCTTTATAAAGCATGTTTGGTTTTGGGACTCTATAATCTTGATGTTGGAATAAGTAAAGTTTGGTGACTTGTTAAATTTTCAATACATGTTTTAAAATTTGATTGACTGATATTTTGAGTATGTGAGGTATTTGATTTCTTTTTTGATATGCCTATTGAACAATATTGTATAATAAGATTTCCTGATATTAAGTTTTTCTTATTCTTTTCTCTTACTTGAGGACAAGTAAGGTTTAAGTGTGGGGGAATTTGATATGTGCCTAATTGATGCATTATTTAGTATGTGTTTAGTGTGAGTTTAATAAGTTAAGTTTGTAAATATGTGTATATTTCATGTTATTTGTGTTAGTTTATTTGTTTTTGTGTTTTGTAGGGTGATTTGAGTGAAAAGAAGGAAAAGATGCACGAATAAAGCATGAAATGGATGTTCACAAGTCGTGATGGTGGAACACGACTCGTGAAGGGAGGAGTGACTCATGAAGATGCTGAGAGAAGGAAGGGCTGCAGAAGGAAAGGAGTAGGAGCACGAGTCATGAAAAGGGATCACGACTCGTGAAGATGCAAAGAGACCAGCGAGAAAAGAAAGAGCGAGAGAAGGAAGGGAGGCAGAGCACGAGACGTGAGCCAAACGCACGACTCACGTAAGCGTTCATGACTCGTGAAAGGGGATCACAAGTCGTGAATGGCCAGAGAGAGACCAAAGAGAAAAGAAGAAAGAAAGAAAAGAAGGAAAAGTGCTCCGTGTTCTGTCGCGAGTGCCACAGTGATCGCAAGCGTGATAGAACTATCCATTGGGGCAATTTTATGTGAAAATTCATTTGAAGAGGCATAATTCTCCATCAACATTTGCAACTATTTGAAGAAAGGGACACAACTTTTGCAACTCTATAAATATAACATTTAACTATAATTTTAGTTGGTCAATTTTTAATTAAGAATTTCTGTAAGTTTGAGGGTACATTTCCTTAGAAGAACTTTTTAAGTAGAATTTTTGTTTTGAAGAGAAGATTTATTGCAAGGAAGAAGATATCCTTTGTGAAAGGAAAAAGGGTTGAGGAATCTCCTTCTTCATTTCTTATCTTTTACTTCTTCTATGTATCTATTAAATGATACATTTATGAACTTAAATCTTTAATGTTATATTTTATTATTCATATCAATTTGATATTTTTGCTTGTAGAATTTTTTATTAGTATTTTTATGCATGATCATTATAAGTGAGAATTTAATTGAAAGATGAATTCTTACTTACATCTAATAGAAGTTCATCATTGAAGTATTATTTGAGAAATCATAATGTTAGATGGTTGTTATAAGTTGTTTCTTATTCCTGAAATTTGCATGTATAACCCTCTATTTCATTAATGAAAATTGTGAGTTAGAATTATAAATGCATGTTTTAGGCACTCTAGTTTATGTCGAGAGAGTAAATTGGAATCTTATTCAACTTGGCTTACATGACAAGAATACACTTATAATTAAGAATAATCAATTCAAGTTCTATTTATTATTTTATCATCATTAATCATTTGTCTTCTCCGATAATCATTAATTAGGTTAGATAGTATTAAATAAAGTATTTCCACTTTCATTCATAAAATTAATGATCATTGTAAACAAGATTAAAATTGAGTAGTATTAGTGTGTAATAATTATCACATTCCTCGTGAGATCAACATCTTTTGTAATATAACCGGTACACCGTATACTTGCAGAATTAGCACTTAAAAATAAGCTAACAATACACTTGTAAACTATAAAATTGCATAGCTTATTACATATAAATCAATTATCCCCGAATATGATATTTTACAAAGCTTATATTTCAAAATTTACAAATCGTACATACATCCTTAAGACTATACAAATCTTGCCCTAAGATATCCTCATAAACTTGCATTAGCCTGGACTGTTGCAGATGACTCTCAAAGGATCCGATCACTTGAACCTACACAGATTAAAATAAAATCCATGCTAAGCATAAAGTTTTGTGGGAAACACATATAGTATGGACGACCACTAAGAATGGCCGTCAAATAGGCTCCAAGAAAAACATAATATAGAAAATATAATCGTTCCGATTATAACCATTTAGGTACTTTGAAATAGTTCATCAAAATATAAACACATGTTTCGCATATGGATTTATTTAGTCATTACATGCTTTTATTCAACATCGATGTTAACAAGTCACTTACACACTAATTATACCTTTTCGCATCTTATACATGTCACTTTATTCACTTATTCACATTCATTCTGGTTTCCACCATTCACTTCACACATTTTCCTAAAGAGATGCCTTATTGCATTATTTTATCCAATCAAAGAAGCATTTAGATCACAATAACAAAATACATCTTATACATTTCACGTAATATCATTTTCACAAATTATATTACTTCATGTCATATTTATACACATTGTTATGCCTGCAAACTCAATGAAGTGGATAACGAGTGAACACATTAGTACCCGTAGGTACGGTAAAAAGCAATTTATTTATTTTCGTCCAAAAATATTTTCACATTAAGGATCTTAAAGAAGATCCAAACACATTAAGGATCGCGAGAACCCAAATGGTGACCTAATCAGGGTCCAGAACACATTGGGGCTGCAACTAACAGAACTCTATAGGCATGCCTATCTATCCACAATTTGACTATTACAGGCTAAATTACATATTAATCATTATCAAATTCATCATGTTTACACATATTTACTACATTCAATTATTGATCACATAATGACAATTTCCTTTTCACATTTATCGAACACACTTATCATACAACACTTCGATATTCGATAATTGAACACAGAATACTTCCATGCTATTAAATCTTTCTTATTACTTACAAGATTATATTACATAATTAACAAAGAGCATTTGGTGATATTCAACAACAAATAACAGATATTCTTACAATAATCACATACTTTCACATTTCAGTCATAATAACATCAAGGCATACTTAACCTTTACATTACACAATCGTTTATTATATTCTTACTTAGTCTTTCATATTTATAATAATTCATATTGCTATTTTATCTATTATTTCATATTCACCTACAAGACTCATGTATACATGCATTCATTGTGCACACTATCACATAACCTTTGCAAATACTATGTATAACTTCACATGCAAATCTCTCATAACTTCCTTATGAAAGGCTAATAAAGCATGTCAAGTCATTATCAATTATTACGAATAATTACTTAACATTTAATTATATTTATATAATATTACACTCATAACCATAGTCACATTCATCTTCATAGTATAATCATGTGTACATTTACTATATAACCTTAACCATTTGTCATATAGATTCAGGGAGGCTCCGCTGAAATTTCGATTCGGTTTGGTGAAGAAAACTCACTTAAATCAATACACACATATAATACATTTATGCTTATCATATATATATTCCTCCCATTGAATTCATTTGATTTTGTACATATTAATCATGCCTAAATATTCATTTTATATGCATAAACATGCATCGGACAAGTTTAAGGAACTTTCGATGAAGTTTGGGAAGAAAAAGTACAATTTAGGCTGACAATTGAGGTCACAGGGCAGTATAACCGCCATGTGGGGCGATAAAAATGGGTTTAATGTGGTATAATGCTTTTACACGGTGGTGAGGAATACCTTACCGCCGTGTAAACCCCTTCTGCCCCACTCTGCAAAGGGCAGACCCCAATAGACTTTAGGTCCAAACTTGTATTAGATTTTCAAGCTAGTAAACGTCATTTTCAGCCAAAATGGTCCCCTAAACTTTTCTTCCCCTATGTCTTAGATTTCCAATGGTACAATTTTACTCAATTCGGAACTGTAAATAAGGAGATATGGTCTTCGAAACATAGACTACTCCCTTGAATCAGTTCGAACAGGTACTTCAAATTCTAACCCCTATTTGGACATCTTAGAGCTAGAATTCAGTCATGGCTATTTCTGAACAAAATCTAGATATATGTCGTAGATTTCTAACCCAACTTGAATTATGTAATTTGGATATATAAAACGTAACTTATGACTAAAACAGCCACCAAAGGTCTAATACAATTTGTGGAGAGTTTCCCCTACAAACTCTATATGCCGAAGACAATCATTCCACAATAATAACAATTTTAGTTAAACTCAAGTCAACATATACCAAACATACACATCTTTAATTAAATCTGTCATCATCAACTGCACATAAAATAAGCATAGTTTCCAAACCTCTTAAAGACACCCAATTACTTCCTTTGCTTCACTCCCCATTTCTTTCTTCTCTTTCTTGGGCCGGATGTTCATCAACCAAAACACATCAAAAATCACCTTAAAAACTGTACTCAATCTTAAAAACAAAAGAAGAAGGAGAAAGATGATAACAAAAACTAAATCATATCTTTCTCTTCACAAACTACATCAAAAATTGACTTGAATACCACCTCCTTTAGTGGCCACCTTATGCATGAGTTGGGAAAAGAAAAGAGAGAAGAAAAGATGGGTTCTTCTTCTGCCAAAAAGGAGTGGCCGGCTGCCCTCTCTTTTCCCTTATGCTTATCTTATAAACTTTGCCTATAATAAGCCACATGTCAAGCTCCTATTCGCTACACCTAGATTTTTATGTTCAATATCAATTTAGTCCTTTCTTCTTTTGCTTATTCATACATTTGGCATACTATTAATCCATTCTCATACATTGGCCCACATTATTAACTAATTCATTCAATTAAATTCATAGGTGTAAAATGACCAAATTACCCTTACCCTTTTCACTTAATACCAAATATGTCATTTACTACAATTAACCATTTCCATCCTCCAATTACATATTTTGGTCACTGTTGTCAGTTTTCGCAAGTATATGAAATCGATTCTAGTAATAAAGAGTGAATGAGTTATCCTTCCCACAAGGATTGATGATCAAGTACCAAAACTGTAATAATTTTCTATTATTAAGACAAGCAAAACTTAATTGATTAAAATAAATAATAATTGTGAAAATAAAACCACAGAAACAATTGAGATATTGAAATAAAATCAATAGATGAGAAGCAAGGGTATCTTTGAGTTCACTTGAATTTACTTTTTCAATTATAACTATTAACAATCAAATTTAATTACTTAATCGAGGAAAAAAATAATAATCCTAAGATAGTTAACATGCTTTCCCAAGCTAAGCTAAACTTATTCACTAATTCCTATTAATCTTTTATTATAGATATTAATGAATGAATTTACGAGTATGATATTTCTCAATAAATTCCCACAAGTCAAGTTATATTATTTCCATTCAAACTATGTTCTTGTGTTATTTACAATTCAAATTCAATCTTAAAATTTTCCTTCCGTACTAATCTTAAGAAAATAGATCAATCAATTAATGGCCAGTTAACTGATGGCATTAAGCATAATCATAAACAATTGCAAAAGTAACGAAAGCTAATTGAAATAATTAAAAAGAGTAAGAATTCAAGCTACATCAAAGATAACCCTAAAGAAAATTTAGCTCATATTAATCATGTTCAAGAATCCAAAATAACAATTCAAATTCAAAAACATAGTTAAAGCAAACTTGAAATTGAGTAGAGATGAAAATCTTGGTGATGAAGCTTTGATTCCAAATCTTGAGTTCTTCTAATTTCCATCTTATTTTTTTGTTCTCTCATTAGAGATGGAAGAACCTTTTTATATGGAAAAAATGTCCCAACTGGAATAGGAGAGCTCTAGGACTTGTTTTGGAAGAAACAAAACAGAGTTGGAATCGAAAAACAATTGAAACATTCCATTCACGTTTTTATCCCCGTCACCACACCCTCAGGTGGTGATTTCTGCCCAGTGTCACCACCTGAGGTGGTGAAATATTCTGTCCATCAAAACATCATAGCCTTGGGTGGTGAAACTTTCTGGTTGTTTCTTTCACCATTTTGCACTCTTTTTGAACCTCTAAAGCTTCCAATGCAAACTTTATGTCTTCAAATGAACTTCTAACCCATTAATCATTGAAGATTAATAAGATTAAACCTAAAACCACCAAGATTAACACAATTAAGCTAACTTAGTAATCAAAAGAAAAGAATTAAAAATTGTAACTAAAAGATAATGAAAATTAGCTACTAAACTACTATTCCAACCTAAAATTTACTTAAAAATGAACCATAGAAACATATGTAAAACCTACTAACAAAATACCCCCAAACTTAAACTTTGCTTCGAGTAAAGAAGAATAAACCACAATTTAAAACAATTCAAGCTCAGATTTTCAGATGATAGCAACCAATCTTAACCAAGATAAGTAAAAGCAATATTTACCAATTATCACAAGTACATTTTCTGTTTTCTCTTTTACAGTCCAAATCCAATGAAGTACATCTTCCTATAAACCATGACTTTAAAAGCGTAATTGACTTATCAGAAGCAGCTAGCATTTCATAATAAATTCTCATCAATCCACACCAATCATAACAATGTCAACCAAGTTCTCAAGGCTGAGATGTAGAGAATTTAGAATCAGGACCACACGGTTAAGTTTCGATAAGAGTTAAGCCAATACATAGGGAAACATGTACTCAACCTGCCAAGATATATAAAATTTACAAATTCGTGCAAATAAATTTAGAGAACACATGAGCCAATTTTTTTTTTCACTTTTGCTATTTGACGCATTTTTAATGGCTTTTGTTCAAGCTTATATCGGCCCCTATGGGGGTACACTCTCCGAACACTAGTTTTTTCCATACACAAAGCTCATTATCGAGACTTTGCTTAAGGAAAACAGGTCCGAACCACCTGAATCAACCAGTGATGGTGAACCATTTTTTTTTTCTTTTTTTGGCAAATTTTGAGCTATGAACGGCCCCTACAAGGTAAAGCTCTCCGAGCATTAATCTTTTCCATTCACAAGGATCATTACCAAAACATTGCTTAAGGGGAACAAGTGCCGTACCACTTGAACCGACTAATGTTGGTAAACCATTTCTCAAAAAGGAAAAGATAAACATTTATTATTATATTTTTTTCTTTTTGGTTTCTAGACATCCCATATTTCTAAATTCATTGCTCAAAAATTAAAAGTCTATGCATATCAAGGCAAGGTTGAAATAAAGTTTTCAAATGCATTAACAGTGTCTCTTGCAAGCAAGTTCAGTTTCTTAGAACTCATACATCCTGTTCTTGAGAAACATAGTTAAAATTAATCATGATGGATGCAAAAAAATGAGAAAAAATCATTTGTGCTAGCTTATTAAAATAAATCAATCTAGATATGAAAGTCATAATTTAGAAAGTTTGTTCATCGATAGATTGAAACTTAAGCATAAAATGATCAACCTAACTTAGCCACCATCAAACTATATTCTAGCTTAACTTAGTCTTTAATTAGATGCCATCATTCGAAATCGAGCTCAAATACATTCAAATTCAAACGCCAAACAAGGTCCAAGCAAATTTCAAGCTCAAATTAATTCAATTTTTTTTCCAAAGGCAAAATAAACCATACAAAACAAATTACAACCACCCCCAAACTTAAAATATGCATTGTCCTCAAAGCATGAAAATGATAGGCACGGAAAGGAAACAAAACATGTAGTAAGAAAAATTAGAACACTTCCCTGAAATTTTGAGGACTACATAGCATGAGAGACTACGGAGGTGGACGAAAATATGGTACAAGGGACGCAATTAAAAACTCCATGCGATCCCCCAGGTTGGAGATCTGCACTTGCACATCATCAATTCTGGCATCAATATGAACTTTAAATTGCTCAATAGTTAAAGTGGTGTTGGAGGAGCTTGATTCAGTGAGTAGGAAAATCGGGCTCTCTTCATGCTCGGTCAGCTCTTCCGGGTTTGTAACACCCCCTACGTCCCTATTGGAAGGACGCCGGAGAGTGCTACCAACGCTCACTCACATCCCTGCACACATACACTATGCGGAAGCATACATTCATACATAATCATACATGCATAAATACGGGATAATTAAAAGCTTACCTTGCGGGCAAAAGCTGGTCATGCATTAACTCACACACACACAGGCACTAAGCGGAAGCATAAGCACGTGCATATCCCCATTCACTCATTCAATCAGCGGAAGCATAAGGCAAGCGATAAAATCGAGGAACAACTTTAAACTTAAATATAATAACATCTACATAGCCCAAATATTATATTCAGATCCTTACATATAAGCACATATACATAAGATTACAGAAATACAAAATTCTAGAATACAGAAGCTGAGTACAAAATAACAAAACTTCTAACTCCTACGTGGCCGACCCTACAGATGCGCGACTCGAACCGAACCAAACCTGCCACCTGCACGGGAAAAGAACCCGTGCTAAGCGATAACGCTTAGTGGAGAGAACACACAACAAAATGGACGGCCATTCACAATGGTCGTCAAGGCATAACACATTCGAATGGCATATGCACATGGTCCAAACAGATAGATATACATACTTGAATAAAAAGCCATACATTAAGAAAATCATATCCACATTCAAAACTCGTGTCGACCAAACCAAAGCAGATAGAGTACTATACAAGATACAAGTATTAACATGCAGAAACACATCCAATCTCACATGCATATACTTACCGAGGTATCAGATATCAAAACCGCGTCATGCTTAGCTACTCAACAACTAAACATGCTGCCTTCATACCAGCAACCCAAACGTTAACTGAAAACCCATACACATACAATAAGATTACTATGCAATAATGCACCCAACTATCATGCAAAATTACTAGATATCTAAACATACTTTTATCAGGCCATAACACACACACATTTGCCAAAACCCAAGGGACAACGTCCAAACCACCACACTTCCCCTGTACAACTTTAATACATAAAATATCATGCTATGAAACATGAACACATGACAACATGCCGAAGATACTATGATAGCTGAGACCAAAGAAACATATAGCATAATATTCATACTTATACTAAATCCCATATTAACCAAATCAGTTAACAGCACAATAACACATTAATATACATACCAATTAACCAAAGCATTCAGAACTTCTAGCTCACATTCATATACATATTAATTTATTTCATCACTGTACCGAGGAGCAGTATACATATTTTACGATGTACATATACAATGTACTTGTTTGCGTCACATTAAACCCGTTCAGAGATTCGTGATCACATTCGGATAAATAACTGATTCACATAGCCAAAATCATGCTCATTCAGAAATCACATTCTCATATTCATATCAAACAAAACAAACAGAATACCTGTTGACTCACTTTAGTGAATAACGAGAAAATACGGTAGCATACCTTACGAGTACGAATCAAATGGTAGCGTACTTTACAGGTACGAATCGAAAAGCAATATCATTTTCCACGTTCAAAAACATTTTTCAAAAGGGACCTTAAATAAGATCCATACACATTAAAGGGTTCGCGAGGAACCAAACAGGGACCTGATCAGGGTCCAAACGTCCAAAGGGCTGCAGCTAAGAGCTCTATTAAGCATGCCTAACTATCCAATAGACTGACTCTCGCAGGTCATGCATAACACTAATTCCATTTAAGCATAACACATTATTCATAGCAAGGATCACAAATCTTAGGCTTGCATAATAAATCAAACTCATTTCAAGACACTCACCAAATTGCTCATATATGAATCATTGGTTCACAAACGTATAGTTCATCATATCAATCATGCATAAATAAGAATAAATAAGCACAGACCATGCACTAGGGGAAAACATGCATCATATAATTCATATTGCAAAGCATACAATATAATTCAGTCAACACATTTTAACAGCATTCAAAATTCTAAGGTAAATCAAAGTCAGATATGGAAACACTATCATGCCAAAGATTATCAATACAAAACCCTAATCATAATATAGTGCTACTCATGATAACTATAACATATTATTCTTAGGGACGGATCGTGAATTAAGATATGCATAACACATTTCACATTTTAGTTGAACATGTTCATAATGAAGAACCATGACATTAGACATTCATAAATCAATTTTATTTCAAAATGCAATATGCGATACAATTTGCAGTATTTAACATTGATAAACCAAATCATACAATTTAAATCAAATATTGACATATTATCATTTCAGTAAACACACAATTCAGAATAATCATACAAATCATGTTCCAAGTCACAACATATAATTTATCGAGCATAATCCATAATATAAAGGGCATATAAACAAGTTCATATAGCATACAGTGAGGAAAAACCATGAAAAGGACATTAAAAACTCATTTTCAGAAAATTGGACAAGCGAAAAAACAGGGCGGACTGGGGTCTCTGTCGCGCTCGCGACAGTAAGAATCAGACACGAGTTGTGCTGAAGGACATAACTCATGTCGGATGTCCCTCATCCTAGTCGTGCTCTAAAGCATGACATGCAAGAGAATACACACCAGCACGAGTCGTGCTGAACGAGCACGAGTCGTGCTTCATCAACACGAGTCTTGCTTCATCAACACGAGTCGTGCTGATCAACACGAGTCGTGCTTCATCAACACGAGTCGTGCTGATCCTCACCTGCTGCCATCGCCCTGCTGAGATGTACAACTTCACCCATGGAAGGGACACGAGTCGTGCTTCTCAGCACGAGTCGGACGGCCAATAAATCTTCAAGCAAAACATTCGAGAGCTGGGAATCCTCTTCTGTTACGCCCGTGAGAACATCGCGCTCTCGACAGGAGCGGGATTTCCAGTCCCCAGCAAACGCAAAACCTAGAATTTTCCTCCAAACTAAAATCATTTTAACCCAAATCACTCCCAACTCAATCTTACCTCAAATTAGGCTTTCCAAACACCATAATCAACATAAAACACAACATTTCAACAATTATTTCAAATCAAATCATCCATTCACAAATCAAAATCTCAATAATTGGAAAACCAAAAATTTTACAGTAAAACCAACCAATCCTCACAATCATTTCAATAATTCCACAATCATGCATGCTCATTCATTACAATTAAAAACCCATGTAATATACACTCATTTAAGCCTAATAATCATAATCAATTTCCAGAATTTAAATAATACAAAACACACATGCAATTTAAATGAGAATTAGGACGGAGACAACTCAAATAACTCCCAAACCTGGAAATGAAGAACAAAATCACTCTTCTTCAACCTTCGATCTTCCCTTTTCCTTTATCCTTCTTCTTGTCACCAAAAGCTTGCACAAACAAACCCAAAAAATCTCTTAATCCAAACCCTAACATAAATAAAACCATAAGAAGAAGAAGAAGAAGAACCCAAACACCCAAACGCAGGAAACCCTAAATGCCACACTTACCTCTTCAATCTTGCTCCAAAACTCAATCAAAACACCCCTTAGTAAGCACAAACTCCAGCCAAAAAGGAAAGCAAGGAGGAAGAACAGAAAATGAAGAAAGGAAGAAAAAGAGAAAACGTGAGAGGGAGGAGAACGGGAATGCAGATTTTCTGTGTTCTCTCTCTCTCTCTCTCTCTTTTCTTTCTTTCACATTCAATACCCACCAACTAATTCCACTTGGCTAGCTCTCATTGGGCCAATAATTCCTCCTTTGACTTTCATACACCAAGGCACCATACACATATATACACCACATAATTACTTAAGTAGATATTTAATACCTTGGTACACTACTCACACTTCACTAGATACTTCCTCCACTAAACATATTAGATTAATTGTTGCACTAAATTCCTTAATGTCCAATATTCTCATGCGTAAATTACCGAATTACCCTTAAAGTCCCGACTTAGCATGCCAGATCCGATTAGGCCTGATTTGGGGTGTGACAGGGTTGTCATGCACATCCTGAACCTGGTGTTTCTCAATAGGAATAGATTGGCCATTTCTGTCTAACAACATCCATTGGTTAGCATCCCATTTACAGAATTCCATAGATTAAACAGTTTAAAAATCCACATAACTGGTCCGTATTGAAAACGGACCCAAGTTTCCTATTCTGAAATGTTTTCCTATGGCTGTAACAAAGCCTCCTATGATAGTTTTTCCTTTCTCTTGCTCACTCACCTTTTTGAGGTGGTCTAAAAGCCAAACACCACCATTAACCATAATACCTTGATGCATGCAATACAAAAAGAATAACTTAGACTTTGTGAAAGACCCTTGGCTATTACCCCTACTACAAAAAGTATGGGATAGCACCCTATGTATATAACAAAATGCATGCAGCAAGTTAGACGATTTACTCACAGCAAGTTAGACGTTTTACTCACAGCAGGGTGAAACTCTTCACTACTATTAGTAAGGATGCGCCAAGCACTAGACATACTAAAATCCTTAGGATATGAATGATGACCTTGTTTGGACAACTTAAAAATAGAATTTAGAGTTGGTAAATTGAGCTTGTAGTTCTTATTTCTAAGTTTAAATGTGAATGTATAGGTATCATTCTTATGGTAAAAAAATATATATAAATAAATATTAAGCTTAAAAAAAATCTACTAAAATTTAAAAAATAAATAAATAAATGAAATAAAATAAATTAAATTAAAAAATTTATTGAATGATTGGGTTGCCTCCCAATTAGCGCTTTGTTTAATGTCTATAGCTAGACCGAATTACGCCCTTTCACTCGAGTCGGAGGACTTTGATGGATGAGATGTTATCACCCTCAAAATAAGGTTTTAGTTTGTGCCCATTTACTTTAAAAGTACAATCCTCACTTTGAACTTCAATAGCTCCATGAGGAAAAATCCTTAAAATTGTGAATGGACCAGACCAACGAGATCGAAGCTTACCTAGAAAAAGCTTAAGACGAGAGTTAAATAATAGAATCTTTTGTCCAACATAAGACTCGTGTCTTACAATATGTTTGTCATGCCACTTCTTGGTCCTTTCTTTATAAATTTTGGCATTCTAGTAAGCTTGAAGGTGAAACTCATCCATTTCATTGAGTTGTAACATTCTTTTTTCTCCTCCAGCTCTTTCATCAAAATTTAATAGCCTCACTACCCAATATGCTTTATGTTCCAATTCCACAGGCAAGTGGCATGATTTTTCATATACCAACCGATACGGGGACATCCCAATTGGAGTCTTGAATGCTGTTTTATATGCCCATAATGCATCATCGAGTTTTCATGCCCAATCTTTCCTAGAAGAACACACCTTTTTCTCAAGAATCCTTTTGATTTCCCTATTAGATATTTCAACTTGTCCGCTGGTTTGAGGATGATACGGTGTTCCTACACGATGAGTCATGCCATATTTCATCAGTAAGGAATCTAAATAGCGATTGCAAAAATGTTTACCTCCATCGCTGATAATAGCTCGCGGGGTTTCAAAACGGGCAAAAATATTCTTCCTTAGGAACTTCATAATGCTTTTAGCATCATTATTTTACAACATCACTGCTTCCACCCATTTAGACACATAATCCACTGCCACCAAGATGTACTGGTTTGAGCAAGATTTTGGAAATTGACCTATAAAGTTGATTCCCCATACATCAAATAACTCAAATTCTAAGATGTTTTGTAGTGGCATCTCATTTCTCTTGGAAAGGTTACCGGTTCTTTGACATCTATCATAAGTAGAAACAAAATCAAAAGCATCTTTGAACAAGTTAGCCCAATAAAAACCGCATTGTAATACCTTATCATTTTCTACTTTTCCTCTTTGTTTCTCCTTTGGCTGGGATTTATGCATGCTTAAAGGTGCTTTTGAGAGAGATTTGGAACAAGATTGAAGAGGTAAGTGTGGCATTTAGGGTTTCCTGCATTTGGGTCTTCTTCTTCTTCTTCTACTGGTTTTATTGAGTTAGGGATTGGATTAAGAGGTTTATGGGTCTTTATTTGTGCAAGCTTTCGGTGGCAAGAAGAAGAATAAGGGCAAGGAGAAGATTGAAGGTTGAAGAAGAGTGATTTTGGATCTTCAATTCCAGGTTTTGGAGCTTTGATTTCTGGATTTGAGTTTTGAGTTGTCATTGCCAAATTCTCCTTGGATCATGAGTGTGTATTTGTGTTTGCTTTTCAAAAATTTGAGTACTTTGATATGAATTTATGCATGAATTAATTTGGGAAATGTGTTAGTAATCCATGTTATTGATTGAGATAGATGTATATGAGGGTTGGTATTGAAATGCATGAGTTTGGGAATTTTCTATTCTTGAATGTGAAAATGTCCATATGTGTTCTTGATGAATTCTGGAAATTGGGTTGTAAAATGGACTTATTTCGGCATGTATGTTACGGGCTTTTAATTTTGAAGAGTAATTATGCATGAGTGTGAATTTATTGTGCTAATTGTGTGGTTTGATATAGTTTTGCTGTAAATTTCTAGGTTTTGACAAATATTGAGATTATGAGCTTAAATTGATGTTTGGTGTGGAATTACTTGATGATAATGTTATATTATGGGTATTGATGGTGAAGGGTGGTTGGATATGTGGTATGAGACCATTTGATGTGATTTTATGTGTTTGTGTGTGAGTTTGGGAGGAGAAGAAATCTACAGAAATTTGCAGAGTCTAGAAATCACGACTCTGTCGCGAGCGCGACAGAGACCGGTGATCTTATTGCTGGGCTGTGCTGTCGCGAGCCCGCAATAGCAATAGCTGTTGTGTGCTCTGTGTCGTGATCGCGACAGAGCACAATATTGGCCTGTGCTATAGCGAGCACGCGATCTGTTGTGAGCCCGCGATAGCGATGCTTATGCTCTCTGTCACGAATGCGATAGAGCCGGGTTTTCTCTCCTCCCCGTGATCGCGAGGTCCATCATACGCGCGCAAGAAGGGACTATAGCCTCTGTCTCGAGCGCGACAGCCTTATTATGCTGAATGAGTTTTCTCTTGGTGTTTGGTTTTGAACTCGAGTTCCTTTTAGTGCCTATAAGTCCTATACCGGTTAACTTATGAGTTATATGAATGTGAATCCATGATACGAATATGCATATATGTATATATATGATTTTGGGATATTATAGAATGGATTGAATGGATTATGCATGACTGACATTTCGAACTATATTATGTGACTCTCAACATGATTTATTTTATGCATGACCTGCGAGAGTCAGTCTAGTGGATAGTTAGGCATGCCTAATAGTGTCTCTTTAGCTGCAGCACCTTTGGACGTTTGGACCCTGATCAGGTCCCCGTTTGGTTCCTTGCGAACCCTTTTAATGTGTTCAGATCCTCGCGATCCTTTTTAATGTGTTTGGATCTTGTTTAAGATCCCCCTCAGAAAATGTTTTGAATGTGATAAAAATAAAACGATTTTCAATTCGCACCCGTAGGGTGATGTCAGCATTCTATTTGCACCCATAAGGTGATGTCAGTATTCGATTCGTACCCGTAAGGTACTGTCAGTTCACTCGTTATCCACTATTTTGGGTCAGCAGGTATTCCGTTTACTTGATTGATATGATTAAGAGAATGTCATATCTGAATGATCATAATTCAGGGCATATGAATCAGTTATGTATTCGAATGTGATTATGAATCTCTGAACGGGTTGAATGTGACTCAAGCATGTGTATTGTGCATGGTTATCCATATGTACCATTTTGTGAATGTGTTTGTATACAGTCAATTATGGATATAAGTATGTGAATTAAAATGTGTATGACTATGAACATGATCTCTCGAATGCTATTAATGTAGTTTATTATGTTATGCTTATGAGAACGTGAATCTGACTAGTTAGGTTATAAGCATATTAATTAATATCTATATGAATGTGATTCTATACTGTTATCTATTAGGGTAGCATGTGAATTAGTATACATAATAAGGCGATCTGGACTATAAAATGATCACATATGTATTATTTGGGGTGCAACGCATGTGGATCAGTTTCGGTAAGTATATGTGTGGTATTGGATGATGATGAGGCAAATTAAAGTGTATAAGAATCTGACATTGAATTAGTGTATGCTCTGAATGTAATAGTTTGCTATATGTTCTTTGCCCTCGACTATTGTAGTGATTCCGGCTTGTGGTCATGTGTTTACATTTCAAGGCATGATACTTTATGTGATAGAGTTGTGCAGTGGAAGTGTGGTGTTTGACGTCTTCCCTTGGGTTCGGCTAATGTGTGTTATAGCATGACAATTGTATGCTTAGATAGCTAGTGTTCTTAGCATGATAGCTGGGTACATTATTATATGGTAATTGTGTTGCAAGCAAATGGGTTTTTCGTTAATGCATGGGTACTTTGGCATGATAGTTGCATGCGTAATATCTCTTGCGACTGTACACGGTAAGGTTATGATACTTGATACCTCGGTAAGTATATGGATGTGAGTTTTCGAATGAATGTCTTTACTATATAAGCCTGACTATATATGTGTTATGAATGTCCGCATTTGCCATTTGCATGTGTTATGCCTTGACGACCATTGTGAATGGTTGTCCATATTGCTTGTGTGTTTTCCCCACTAAGCGTTTATCGCTTAGCACGGGTTCTTTTCCCGTGCAGGTGGAAGGTTTGGTTCCATTCAAGTCTCGCATCTGCAAGGTCGGCCACATAGGAGTTAGAAGTTTTGTATTTTGCTCAACCTCTGTATTTTGGCTTTTGTTTTTCCCTAGTCTTATGTATATGTAATTATATGTAAGGATCTTATTGTAATTAAGTTTTCAATGGTTTCTTCATTTTATCTTTCGTCTTATGCTTCCGCTGAATGATTATATGTTTGTATGTGAGTTAAGGTATGTTCAGCTATTGTTTCTTTAAAGTTTTAATTTCAGCTGTATCTCCGTATGTTTTTATGTATGAATGTATGCTTCTGCTTAGTGCATGTGTGCATGTGTGTGAGTGAGCATCGGTAGCGCACTCGCGTCCTTCCAACGGGGACGTAGGGGGTGTTGCATTTAGTGGTATTAGAACGCCGGTTTGGCGGTTCTGGTTGCCTTTGTTTGTTTGAGTGTTGAGTCTTGGTATGCTAGTTGGTTTGTGTCGTGTTTTTGCATGTGAGTTGGTTGTGTCGTGGCCGAATGCAGATGTATCTTGTCTGGTGTTGTGTCTAGATGGAGTCTGATTCTAGTGAGAATGTAGGCAAGACAACAGTAAGTGTGAACCCGGCTATGCTAATCAGAGTGTTTCTGAGCATCCTTTGGTTGGAGATTCCGGTCCTGTTTCAAATGATAGGACATTAGTGCAAGGATTGATTCCGAATTTTTGATAGGCTGACTGCTCCTCGGGTTTCTCAAGGCCCTATTCAGAAGGTACCACAGAAAAGAAAGGTGTCGAGTAAAGAGGTGTTAGTGGGAAAGAAAATTCGAGGACCTTCGATGTGTCAACAATGTCAGAAGCAACATTGGGGCAAGTGTAAGATATGTAAGAAGAATTGGATACCACTGATATGCCAGCACTGTCAGAAGCGACATCGGGATTTGTGTCGGCTGATGACTGGAGCTTGTTTCAGATGTGGCAGTATGGGACACCAGATTGACGTTTGTCCTAAAAAGACAAGTGAGAATCTAGCTCGACAAGCTAGAAAGGTCGTAGAGGAACTGCTTAGAGCTACCCGTGTACCATCAGGGTCGGTTGCGCACTGCAGTGAAGTGGCAGAGCCTGCAGAGCCTTTCGGTAAGTTTATTTTGATATGTTCAAGTAAAGTTTGTTTTGTATATTGAGATGGAAGAGCATTTGCATTCTGTAAGGTCTTGGTAAATCCTCTGTATGCCTGTCAGCTATCTCCAGAAAAAAGTATTTGAATAAAAGCATATTGAATCATGGGGATGGGACAAAGTACATCATTATAACATTAATTGCATTTCTTCAGCATCACTTTGCATACATGAGCCATCACATTCTCATTGCATCATCATCCCTTTGACCATACATGAAAAACATTTGCATATGCGTTTTGATTGGGGGAAAGCGGACAGGGTGTTCATGGAGTATTTGATATTAAGATTGAGGGTGGAAATGGCGAGCATAGCAACTGTTAAGGAAAGTGTTCTGTGTTGGGTTGAAGCTGAGTAGAAAGAGTATTTCGGAATCTTGTGCAAGTGAATGTAAAAAGATTTTGGAGTTTGACGAAAGTGTTGTTGGTAAGGGGGAACGGCATGTACGACGAACATCCTTGACGTATTAAAGGATTTGTGTAGCTATTGGTGAAAGAAACGGTTTATGCGTGAAGTGTTTGAGCTTCAATTTCGGTTGTGCAGTTGAGTAATGATTATTCTGGTGAATGTGTCTCATTCGAATATAAGAAAGTGATTTAAGAGTATAGCGATGGTGATAAGTGTAAGCAAGTGAGTAGTTTGAAAGTGAAGTGTACGAGTTTATAGGTGACTGGAAGTGTAGTGTTTGGGAAATCCTTCCGGTGTAAGTGAATTTTGAGGACGAAATTCTTTTAGGAGGGAAGAGTTGTCACACCCCATATCGGGCCTAGTCGGAATTGGCAAGCTTAGTCGGATAAGTGAAGGGTAATTCGGTAATTTGTGCATGAGGGAATTTGATAATAAGGACTTAATTGCAAAGTAATTAATTAAATAAGTTAAGTGTGGGAAATTATTTGGTGTGCGTGTGGTGTATGGATGTAGGGTATTTGTTGTGGTTGTATCTAGTGTCTGTGTTGTTTGGTAACAAGGATGAAAGGCAATTATCTAATGGATTGCGTGTATTGTACTAAGGATGAAAAATATCTACTTAAGTAATTATATGGTGTATGTATGTGTATGGTGCCTTACTGTTTGAAAGTCAAAGGACGAATTATTGGCCCAATGAGAGCTTGCTAAGTGGACTTAGTTGGTGGGCATTAAATGTGAAAGAAAGAAAAGAGAGAAGAGGGAGAGAGGAAAAATAGAAAAATCTGCATTCCCATTCTCCCTCCCTCTCACGCTTCCTCTTCTTATTTTCTTCTCTATTTTCTGCTTTTCCTCTTTGCTTCTCCTTTGGCTGGGATTTGTGCATGCTTAGAGGTGCTTTTGAGAGAGATTTGGAACAAGATTGAAGAGGTAAGTGTGGCATTTAGGGTTTCCTGCATTTGGGTCTTCTTCTTCTTCTTCTACTGGTTTTATTAAGTTAGGGTTTGGATTAA
The DNA here is from genome assembly GCA_947683425.1 of Excoecaria cochinchinensis. NCBI lineage: Eukaryota > Viridiplantae > Streptophyta > Magnoliopsida > Malpighiales > Euphorbiaceae > Excoecaria > Excoecaria cochinchinensis. Next base: position 2,032,639 of record CANTUQ010000158.1, read on the forward strand.
GAGGTTTATGGGTTTTTGTTTGTGCAAGCTTTAGGTGGCAAGAAGAAGAATAAGGGCAAGGAGAAGATTGAAGGTTAAAGAAGAGTGATTTTGGATCTTCAATTCCAGGTTTGGGAGCTTTGATTTCTGGATTTGAGTTTTGAGTTGTCATTGCCAAATTCTCCTTGGATGATGAGTGTGTATTTGTGTTTGCTTTTCAGAAATTTGAGTGCTTTGATATGAGTTTATGCATGAATTTATTTGGGAAATGTGTTAGTAATCCATGTTATTGATTGAGATAGATGTATATGAGGGTTGCTATTGAAATGCATGAGTTTGGGAATTTTCTATTCTTGAATGTGAAAATGTCCATATGTGTTCTTGATGAATTTCTAGAAATTGGGTTGTGAAATTGACTTATTTTGGCATGTATGTTAAGGGCTTTTAATTTCAAAGAGTAATTATGCATGAGTGTGAATTTATTGTGGTGATTATGTGGTTTGATATAGTTTTGCTATAAATTTCTAGGTTTTGATAATTATTAAGATTATGAGCTTAAATTGATGTTTGGTGAGGAATTACTTGATGATAATGTTATATTATGGGTATTGATGGTGAAGGGTGGTTGGATATGAGGTATGAGACCATTTGATGTAATTTTGTGTGTTTGTGTGTGAGTTTGGGAGGAGAAGAAATCTGCAGAATTCTGCAGAGTCTGGAAATCACGACTCTGTCGCGATCGCGACATTATCACGAGCGCGATAGAGACCGGTGATCCTATTGCTAGGCTGTGCTATCGCGAGCCCGCGATAGCAATAGCTGTTGTGTGCTCTCTGTCGCGAGCGCGACGGTGTCACGATTGCAATAGAGTGCAATATTGGCCTGTGCTATCGCAAGCACGCGATCTGTCGCGAGCCCGCGATAGCGATGCTTATGCTCTCTGTCGCAATCGCGACAATGTCCCGAGTGCGACAGAGCCAGGTTTTCTCTCCTCCCCATGATCGCGAGGTCCATCATGCGCGCGCAAGGGAAGGGACTATGGCCTCTGTCGCAAGTGCGACAGACGTCGCGAGCGCGACAACCTTGTTATGCTCAATGAGTTTTCTCTTGGTATTTGGTTTTGAACTCGAGTTCCTTTTAGTGCCTATAAGTCCTATACCTGTTAACTTATGAGTTATATGAATGTGAATCCATGATACGAATATGCATATATGTATATATATGATTTTGGGATATTATAGAATGGATTGAATGGATTATGCATGACTGACATTTCGAACTATATTATGTGACTCGCAACATGATTTGTTTTATGCATGACCTGCGAGAGTCGGTCTAGTAGATAGTTAGGCATACCTAATAGAGTCTCTTTAGCTGCAGCACCTTTGGACGTTTGGACCCTGATCAGGTCCCCATTTGGTTTCTCGCGAACCCTCTTAATGTGTTCAGATCCTCGCAATCCTTTTTAATGTGTTTGGATATTATTTAAGATGCCCCTCAGAAAATGTTTTGAATGTGATAAAATAAAACGGTTTTTGATTCGCACCCGTAAGGTGATGTCAGTATTCGATTCGCACTCGTAAGGTGATGTCAGTATTCGATTCTTACCCGTAAGGTACTGTTAGTTCACTCGTTATCCACTATTTTGGGTCAGCAGGTATTTCGTTTGTTTGATTGATATGATTAAGAGAATGTGATATTCGAATGATCGTAATTCTTGGCATATGAATCAGTTATGCATTTGACTGTGATTATGAATCTCTGAATGGCTTAAATGTGACTCAAGCATGTGTATTGTGCATGGTTATCCACATGTATCATTTTGTGAATGTGTTTGTATATAGTCAATTATGGATATAAGTATGTGAACTAAAATGTGTATGACTATGAACATGATCTCTCGAATGCCATGAATGTAGTTTATTATGTTATGCTTATGAGAACACGAGTCTAACTAGTTAGGTTATAAGCATATGAATTAATATGTATATGAATGTGATTCTATACTGTTATCTATTAGGGTAGTATGTGAATTAGTATACATAATCTGGACTATAGAATGATCACATATGTATTATTTGGGGTGCAACGCATGTGGATCGGCTTCGGTAAGTGTATGTCTGGTATTGGATGATGATGAGGCGAATTAAAGTGTATAAGAATCTGACTTTGAATTAGTGTATGCTCTGAATGTAATAGTTTGCTATATGTTCTTTGCCCTCGACTATTATAGTGATTCCGGCGTGTGGTCATGTGTTTACATTTCAAGGCATGATACTTTATGTGATAAAGCTGTGCAGTGGAAGTGTGGTGTTTGACGTCTTCCTTTGGGTTCGTCTAATGTGTGTTATGGCATGACAATTGTATGTTTAGATAGCTAGTGTTCTTAGCTTGATAGCTGGGTACATTATTATATGGTAATTATGTTGCAAGTGAATGGGTTTTCCGTTAATGCATGGGTACTTTGGCATGATAGTTGCATGCGTAATATCTCTTGTGACTGTACACGGTAAGGTTCTGATACTTGATACCTCGGTAAGTATATGGATGTGAGTTTTCGAATGAATGCCTTTACTATGCAAGCCTGACTATATATGTGTTATGAATGTCCGTATTTGCCATTTGCATGTGTTATGCCTTGACGACCATTGTGAATGGTTGTCCATATTGCTTGTGTGTTTTCTCCACTAAGCGCTTATCGCTTAGCACGAGTTCTTTTCCCGTGCAGGTGGCAGGTTTTGTTCCGTTCAAGTCTCGCATCTGCAAGGTCGGCCACATAGGAGTTAGAAGTTTTGCATTTTGCCCAACCTCTGTATTTTGGCTTTTGTTTTCCCTAGTCTTATGTATATGTAATTATATGTAAGGATCTTATTATAATTAAGTTTTCAGTTATTTCTTCGTTTTATCTTTCGTCTTATGCTTTCGCTAAATGATTATATGTATGTATGTGAGTTAAGGTATGTTCAGCTATTATTTCCTTAAAGTTTTAATTTCCGCTGTATCTCCATATGTTTTTATGTATAAATGTATGCTTCCGTTTAGTGCATGTGCGCATGTGTGTGAGTGAGCGTCGGTAGCACACTCGCGTCCTTCCAATGGGGACGTAGGGGGTGTTACAATGGCACTGCATTCAGCTGTCAACTTCACCGTCTCATATTCTTCTAACCTTCTCTTTTTGGTAAGAATTTCCTTCAAAAGTTTAGCATATGATGGCATTTCCACTAAAGCCTCTGCAAAAGGAATGTTAATGTGCAGCTTTTTAAAGATATCTAAAAATTTAAGGAAATTCTTATCTTCTTTATGCTTTTAAAGTCGTTGAGGAAAAGGAACCGGTGGAACATAAGGCTTGACTTGCTCGGATTCCTTTTTTTTCATATCATCTTCTTCCTTCTTGTCATTGCTGTCCGTTTATTCCTTTCTTAGTACATCAGCTTCCTTATTCTTTTTCTCTTCTAGCTCTCTACCATTCCTCAATGTAACTGCCTTCAATTGTTCCTTTGGATTTGTTTCTGTATTGCTCGGTAAATTACCTTGAGTTCTATTTGTCATGGCTTGTGCCAATTGACCAATTTGAAGCTCTAAATTCTTGATAGAGGCTTGTTGATTTTGAAATGTAGTCTTGGTGTCTACCATGAAATCTGTGGTTGCTTTGGTTAGGTTAGCAACTGAATCTTCCAATGAAGTTTTCTTCTCTTGCTGCTGAAAACCAGGTGGAGGTCTTTGCACATTTTGCTAGTTAGTCCATGAGAAATTAGGGTGATTTCGCCATCCAGGGTTGTACGTGTTAGAATATGGGTTGTGCTGTTGGCAACACTGATTAGCTATATAATGAGCTTGCTCCGAATTGGGCTAATTAAAAGATATCCCCTCTTGGCACTCATTGGTTCCATGTTGTCTACCACACGTTTCACATACCTGCACATAAGAATGAACAACATTTAGTCCTAATTTATCAACTTTGCTAACTAAAGAATCTATTTTAATATTAAGAGCAAAAATAGCATCAATTTCTAGAACTCCATTGGGTTTCTTGAGGGTGCTTCTGTCGGAAGAGTTGTACATATAGTTGTTCATTGCAATTTCCTCAAGAAGCTTCATTGCATCATCCATTTCTAGTCCCATAAAAGCTCCTCCTACTGCTATATCTACCAGGATTCTAGTGTTGGGATGGAGACCAGTGTAAAAATTCTGCACTAACATCCAATCTGCTATTCCATAATGTGGACACTTCCTCAAAAGATCTTGAAATCTCTCCCAAGTATCATATAAAGCTTCATACTCTCGTTGTGCAAAGTTATTAATTTCAGACCTTAACTTTGCCATCTTTGCTAGCGGAAAGAATTTTGTTATGAATCTCTTAGCTAGATCATTCCAATTAGTAATTGTCCTTGCTGGCAAAGATTCCAACCAACTCTGAGCCTTGTCTCTAAGTGTGAAAGGAAAGAGTCTTAGTCTAATTGCCTCATCAGAAGCTCCGTTAGTCTTAAATGTGCCACAAATAGCCAAAAATCTTAAAATATACAAATTTGGATCTTCAGTGGTCATCCCTCCAAATTGACATGAATTTTGAAGCATAAAAAATACAGATGACTTAATTTCAAAGTTGTTAGCTTCAATGGTAGGTTGCACAATGCTTGATGTTGCTCCTTCAGCAGTTGGGGTCGAATAGTCCCGCAATGCATGTCTGGCTAGTTCCCCCATTACTATATCCTTTTTCGGTTCCTTCTTTTCTCTTTGTTCCCTTAATCTAGCTTTGAAGGTGCGCTCAATTTCAGGATCAAATGGCAATAGTTCAAAACTTTTTGATCTTCTCATACACCTGCAAAACAAAATCAAGAGAGAAATTAAAAAAAAATAAAATCTAAAGTAATAGCAAATTATTTTGTATTGATATTAATCCTTTCAATCCCCGACAACGGCGCCAAAAACTTGTTGTTGATTTTCGCAAGTATACGAATTCAATTCTAGTAATAAAGAGTGAATGATTTATCGTTCCCACAAGGACTGATGATCAAGTACCAAAACTGTAATAATTTCCTATTATTAAGACAAGCAAAACTTAATTTATTTAAATAAATAATAATTGTGAAAATAAAACCACACAAACAATCGAGAGATTAAAAGAAATCAATAGATGAGAAGCAAGTGTATCTTTGAGTTCACTTGAATTTACTTTTTCAATTATAACTATTAACAATAAAATTTAATTACCTAAACGAGGAAAAAAAATAATCCTAAGATAGTTAACATGCTTTCCCAAGCTAAGCTAAACTTATTCACTAATTCCTATTAATCTTTTATAGTAGATATTAATGAATGAATTTACGAGTATGATTATTCTCAATAAATTCCCACAAGTCAAGTTATATTATTTCCATTCAAACTATGTTGTTGTGTTGTTTACAATTCAAATTCAATCTTAAAATTTTCCTTCCGTACTAATCTTAAGAAAATAGATCAATCAATCAATGGCCAGTTAACTGATGGCATTAAGCATAATCATAAACAATTGCAAAAGTAATGAAAGCTAATTGAAATAATTAAAAAGAGTAAGAATTCAAGCTACATCAAAGATAACCCCAAAGAAAATTTAGCTCATATTAATCATGTTCAAGAATCCAAAATAACAATTCAAATTCAATAACATAGTTAAAGCAAAGTTGAAATTGAGTAGAGATGAAAATCTTGGTACTTGGAGGTTTGATTCCAAATCTTGAGTTCTTCCAATCTCCATCTTGTTTTTTTCGTCCTCTCATTAGAGATGGAATAACCTTTTCATATGGAAAACATGTCCCAATTGGAATAGGAGAGCTCTAGGGCTTGTTTTGGAAGAAACAAAACAAGTTGGAATCGGAAAACAATTAAAACATTCCATTCACATTTTTATCCCCGTCACTACACCCTCAGGTGGTGATTTTTGCCCAGTGTCACCACCCGAGGTGGTGAAATAGTCTGTCCATCAAAACATCACAGTCTTGGGTGGTGAAACTTTCTAGTTGTTTTCTTTCACATTTTGCACTCTTTTTGAACCTCTAAAGCTTCATTGAACATTAATAAGATTAAACCTAAAACGACCAAGATTAACACAATTAAGCCAACTTAGCAATCAAAAGAAAAGAATTAAAAATTGTAACTAAAAGATAATGAAAATTAGCTACTAAACTATTATTCCAAGCTATATATGTAACACCCCAAATCGAGCCTAGTCGGAATCGGCAAGCTAAGTCGGTTAAGTGAAGGGTATTTCGGTAATTTATGCATGAGTAAAATAGATAATAAGGATTTAGTTGCTAAGAACTTAATTACATGAAGTAAGTAAAGGAATTATTATGGTGTGTTAGTAGTGTATGGTAGTAGGATGTTAATGGGCTAAGAGATTTCATTGAGTGATTTATGAGCATGGTACCTTGGAGATATTTGCATAAAAGAAATAATTATCAAGTGGATTATGGGTATGGAACTAAGGATGTAGGAGTTATGTTAGCGTGTGTGCGTAAGATAGGGAAGTAGGGTATGAGTAAAGGAAAAGAATTATGTGTAGGTGAAAGTATGGGAGTAAGGTATTCTTGTGGGATCAAATCCTATGAGAGAGTGACACTTGGCAAGTGGATAGAGTTGAATTAATGAGTTGAGAGAGAGAGAGGACAGCTGTAAATCACTTGGGTTTTCTTCTTCCTTTCCCGTTCTCCTCTTCCTCCTCACGCTATCCATCTTCTTCTTTCTCTTCTTCTTCTTTTACTCATTTCTGCTCTTTCTTCTTCCCTTAGGTAGTTTGAGTTGCTTCTAAGAGGTAAGTTAGGATTGTAGGTGGCTGATTTCTCTTTTCCCTTGTTTTGCTTTTAAATTGGATGATTTAGGGTTATAGATTAAGTAATATTCTGGGTTTGTTTGTGCAAGTGATTAGTGATAGGAGGAAGCAAAGTGAAGGAAAAGAGAAGATTAAAGCTTGACGAGAGAGCAGCTATTGTGCAACAAGAGGTTTGGGAGTTGATCCCTTTAATTGAGTTTTAATTTGTTTTTACCCTAAATTCTTTTTGAGTTATGAATACACCTTTGTATATGATTTCTAGTAAATTGAGTGTTTTGATATGAGTTTTATGCATGTATTTGTATGGATAAATGTATTAATAATGCATGAAGTGGCTTAAGTTGAAGATGTGTGAGAATTGAAAGTGAAGTTTATGATTGGGTAAACCCTGTTTCGTTCTCATCTGACCCTTGTGCAATGTTTTTGTTATAAGTAGAGTTTTAGAACTCCAAATCATGTGATTCTTCCGTCATTAGAACCATTACTTCCAACTCTTTAAAAGTCGTAGAAATAGCCTTGGGCCAATACTTGCTCTAAGACTTTAAATTTTTGATAATACCGTAGTGTATCTTTTTGTGTTGGGTTGTTTGACCAGTATAGGTTGTAAAATTCATATCTGGAGTTCTAGATGTCCAATTTACCGGTTTCTTTTGAAAGTTAAGACGTAGGGGAACATTTGTTAAGAAGACCACTTTTCCTAAAAATGAGGTTTAGAGGTCGGTTTTTATGATACTAATTTGTAGTAAAAAGCAGTCTGTTAAGGTAGCTGAGGCGAGCCTCTGTCGCGAGCGCGACAAGGGTCACGACCTCGCGACAGAAAAACCTGTTTTGAGCCTTTTCTTCTTTATTTTTGAGTCTAGGGTTGACCCGGATCAATCCCGTACCTTTCCCATCAGTTATTATGCTTGTTTAGGGTAATTAAATGGCTAAATAAGTAATTATCGTTGAGAAAAACTTAGGAGTATGATTAAGATTGGTGATTTAGCTAGTAAATAATAATAGATACAACTTTGTGAAGAATAAGGATTAATATGTGTTGATCTCTTGAGTAACTTAAGCATGATATATCATATGTTCGAATGCATTTAACATAGGTGCAATTGAGATGAATGACGAATAATGTTGTTATTATAGATTGTGTATATGGATATTGTTAATGGCATGTTTTATAGAAATACTTGATACGAATGTTGGATTTATGTTGTCAATGATGTGTGACTGGCTGGAGATGAGGTAAGAGACCCTTGGATGTGTTTCGTGTGTTTGTGGGTGAGTTTGAGGAAGGAAAGATCGTGCAAAATTCTGCAGATTTTCGGAATCATGACTCTGTCGCGATCACGACATTGTCGCGAGCGCGACAGAGACCGGTGATTTTGATGCTGTGCTGTCGCGACCCCGCAATAGCAATAGCTTGTCTGGTCTCTGTCGCGAGCGCGACAACCGTCGCGATCGCGACAGAGCATATTTTTGGCCTGTGCTATCGCGAGCACGCGACTTGTCGCGACCCCGCGATAGCAATGCTTGCCTCTGTAGCGATCGCGATGACATCGCGAGTGCGACAGAGCTGGGCCCTTCTCTCCTTCCCGCGGTCGCAAAGTCCGTCGCGCGCGCGCAGCGAAGAGACTATGGTCTTTGTCGCGAGCGCGATAGGGATCGCGAGCACGACATATGTGTTGTATTGAATGAGTTTTCTTTGGTGATTCCAATGTTTGAATTCTGAACTTGTGATGCCTCTAGGTTTATTCTTTGACTATTTTATAAAGTATGTTAATATAATTGAATGTATTATACATATCTATACTGATGTTCTTTCTCTAAGATTATTATATTATGCTTAAGTGTAAATTGTATGATGCATGATTGACTTTATGAACTTTTTCATATGTCTCACCTGTTGCTGATTATGTACAGTGATATAAATTATGTGATTTGAACTATGATTTGTATGATGCATGACCTGCGAGAGTCAGTCTAGTGGATAGTTAGGCATGCCTAATAGAGTCTGTATGTGTAGCTGCAGCGCCCCTTTGAACGATTTGGACCCTGATCAGGTCCCCGAATGGTTCCTCGCGAACCCTATTATGTGTATGTGTATGGATCTTGTTTAAGATCCTATTTTGCGAAATGCTTTTGAAACATGGAAAGTAATAGTACTTTGCGATTTGTACCCGTAAGGTACAATTTGTTACTCGTTATCCACTATTTTGAGTCAGCAGGTATTTCGTTTGCTTTATCTGATATGAACATGAGAATATGATATCCGAATGTATAAGATTTGGGTCATATGAACCAGTTATGAATATAAGAATGTGATATCAGTATGAGTATGATTTTGGGAGATGTGAATGTGCTTACAAATCTCCGAGTGGGCTTAATGTAACTCTAACCTGCATATTGTACTTTTGTCCTTATCTGTAAATGATCTTGTATATAGTATGTGTGATTGAAGTCGGTGTGGCATATAATGTTGACACTACATTTCTGTATAGTAATGTGATAAATTAACATGTATATTAGAATGTGTTTACGTTCTGGGCATGATAATTGGGTGTGTTAATCATATGAGTATATGATCGCAGTTAGGAACATTAGAGTGCGTGGCTATTGTATAAAGCATGTATAATTATCTGTTAGGACTTGATGCATTCGCTGTTGTGTATGTGTTATACTTGGGCGACCGTTATGAATGGCCGTCTATATTTTCTGTATATTTTCCCCACTAAGCGTTATCGCTTAGCACGGGCTCTTTTCCCCGTGCAGGTGGCAGGTTTGCTTTTGTTCGAAGTTTTGTATCTTGTTTAGCTTTTGTAATTTAGAATTTTTGTATATCTATGTAATATGTATATGTAATGATAGGTAAAGATTCTGATGTAATATTTTAAGCTATGTAAATATTTGCACCTTTAGGTATCTTTCTTATAAGGTTTCTGTTGTATGATTATAAGTATGCATGTATGTATGTTCAGTATCACTCTTCTTTCTCTCAAAGTTTTTAATTATCTTGGATATGTCATTGTATTTATGTGATGTTTACTTGTTTACTCTAGTGGGATGTGACACTCCTATCTATCTTGGATTCTTCTTCCTCTAATCCAAAGAGAAGTCTCCATAGTATAGGTTGGGGTGTGACAATATAAAACCTACTAATAGTTACCCAAAAATAATTCTTTTAATGTCATTTGAGACACAACGACATAATTGTCCAATTTACCGAAACTTTTGAATTAATGACGGTTGTGTCATTTTTGACACTTCCATCACTAAATCAAACACATTCGGTTTTCGCTACACCCTAAACTTTTCTTAATCTGACTAGGGTGTATTTTGGGGTGTTACAAAATCATTTTCTAAAAATTCAGTCAAACCTTGGTCAAACTCTGGTTCAAATAAACTGAACCAGAGGCCAACTTCAAAATGACTTTCGGATGCCTAATTGACTCCATTTTCACTCCAAATTATACCACCGGACACCTTATCACATGCACTTTCAATGGTCTAATAAAATGTTTTTGACTACTGGCTTCTCGGGAGGTCACCCATCAGGGACTCCCTAGCTAGAGCTCGTTTAACATTTCTTCTCCATTGTCTTTTAGGACCCAATCACTAATATTTTCATATGAAATTCAAACTATAAAGTCTACAGATTTCACTGATCACTACTGACCCCTTATTCGGGCCATTACATACATGACTTCTAAAGGCCAACATAATATCATTTTCAGCCATCATAGCCTTCTAAACATGTTTTTCGCTATAGGTTAACTCTACATCGACGCAAATTTCATAATAATTGGATTCAAAATTAAGGAATTATGGCCAAAGGAACCCAACCTGCTCTAAAGGCCTCCTACAAGATTTAGTTACACTTAAGTACACTTTTGAAGACTTTAAGGCCCTCAAATCAACATGACCATTTCTATAACAATTATGGGCACATATCTAAGGAACCTAATCCCATTAACCTCATTCATTTTAGTGTCATAAAACTCAAGTTATGACACATACAATTATAGTAGGTCAATTTACCCTACAAGACCAGTTTTACTCTAACAAGCTAGTCCAGTTTGAAGTCAACTAAATTTGATCAACCAATTCTCCAAACTCACACAACACTACCCTATTATACACATAAACACCTCGACATTCTCAATTCCATATTAAGCTTTCAAATATTCACAATTAACATGGAAATTTCACAAATCTCCTAAAAATAGGGTTACATGCTCAAGTCATCAAACTCATGGTAATCCAATTAGCACAATAAATACATCACTTCAATTTAGTTAATCACATCAAATAATTACACCCTTTTCACTCAATTGGACACACAATACAACTGTAACTGTAACACCCCTTACCCGTACTTAGGCGATCCCATCCGATAAGGAGTGAGATGCCGTATGAGTAAAGGTGCCACCACACAGATATAGAATATACATACATTCATACATAAGCATACATACCAAAATACAGGGTAATTTAAAACTTTACAAAACCATTCATGAAATAAGCTGATCATGCATTAATATAATGGAAATCATTACATTACTGTTTCATCAACCCGGAGGTACAAAAGATAATTACATATCCAAAATATATATATACAAATGCGGAAGCTATTACAAAACTGAATTACGAGAGTTCTATATAAAAATAATCATCGAGATACAAAAATAGGCCCTATTCTAATGACCCAACTATGTTGGCTTCATTGGTTGCTACTCTCCCAAGCAAACTCCTTCCGCGCCTGCACGGGTAAACACACCGTGCTAAGCGATAAACGCTTAGTGGGGAAACACACATATAGCATAAGGACAACCATTCACAACGGTCGTCAAGGCACACATACAGATGATATAATCAGATTACGCATTACACAAGAGTAAGAACATATGATCATGTAAACATATATAGTCATACCTTTAATAAAGTTCCACTGTCTTCATAACATCTATTAATAAACATATTCGAATAATACAGTTTCATACTTAACAAAGCAATTCAAAAGACAAAGTGCCTGCTGACTCAAAGTAGTGGATAATGAGTAAATAAAAAATACTTTACGGGTACGAGCCGATTACAAATAGTACCTTACGGGTACGAATCGAGAAACCAATTTTTACTTTTAATTTCCACAAAACATTTCCAAAGGGGACCTTAAACAAGATCCAAACACAAAGGGGTTCGCGAGGAACCAAGCGGGGACCTGATTGGGGTCCAAACTAAACGAAGGGCTGCAGTTAAAAGACTCCATTAGGCATGCCTAACTATCCACTAGACTGACTCTTGCAGGCTATGCATAAACCATTCAATTCATTCAATAACATTCCAAATTACATATGTACATTTTTGCATACATAAAGACATATTCATATAATTCATAAGTTAACAGATATAAGGCTTATGGTCACCAAAGGAAACAGGAGTTCAAAACCACACGAACACGCCAAAGGAAACTCATTCAGCATAACAAGACTGTCGCGCTCGCGACAGAGACCATAGTCTCTTCGGAGTGCGTGCGCGACGGACTTCGTGATCGCGGGAGAGGAGGGAACAGCCGGACTCTGTCGCGCTCGTGACTATGTCGCGATCGCGACATAAACTAATATTTTGCCATCACGGGCTTGCGATGGATCGCGTGGTCGCGACAGCACAGGCCAGTATTGCGCTCTGTCGCGATCACGACTTCGTCGCCTTCGCGATAGAGAGCACCTTAACTTTTGCTATCGTGATCTCGCGACCGAGTCGCGTGCTCGCGACAGCACAGGCCAAGATCACCGGTCTCTGTCGCACTTGCGACGGCAGGCCAAGATCACCGGTCTCTGTCGCACTCGCAACGGTGTCGCGATCACGACAGAGTTGGGATCTGCAAAATCTGCAGAATTCTGCAGATTTCTTCCTCTTCTAAAACACACCCACAACACACAATTCACACTCAAATGGTCTCTTACCTCAAATCCAGCCACCCATCAACATCAATAGGCATAATATAACATTTATCAATAATTAATTTCACACCAATCATCAATTCAAACTCACAATACCAATGATTTCCAAAACCCACAAATTGCAGCAAAAACCACATCAATCCTCAAAATCACTACAATAATCCCATACTCATGCAACATTACTTTACCCAAACACAAACCCATAACATACATGCCTTATCAAGAACATATCACCACCCAATTCCAGAAATCACCAAGAACACATGCATAAACACATTTACATATAAAACAATGAATTTCCCAAACCTTCAAATCCTTTGCTCCTAGTGCTTAGATCCACTACTTCCAGCTATTTCCTTGCCCTTTGGGTCACGGGGAGGCTCAACTAACATCAAATCAAATAAGAAGAACACAAAACACAACCCTAACATCAAAACACAACCCTAACATCAAAACCCAAAACCATAAAATAGAAAAAGAATAGAAGATGAAGAACTAAATGAAGAAAAGAAGAGCCAATGCAATGGATTTACCTCAAAAATGCTAAAGAATGATCAATCCCCACCAACTAAGCCTTGATTCCAAGCTAGGGTTCTTAGAGGAAGAGAAAAGGAAGAAGAAGAGGGTGAGGGAGAAGAAGAACGGGAAATGAAGACAGCCACCGTCCCCTCCTCTTCTCTTTTCATTTTCTTTTTCCTTAACCCTAGACAAGTGTCACTTCTCTATTGGTGGGATTTGATCACACACACCCAAAAGACATGCATCACATACACACAAGACACTCCCAACTAATGCATACCCTATAAATGTGCAAATGCTCACACATAATATTAACCCACTAGTGCACATCTTACTATGGTATGATCAACCACACATAATGCAACTCCCATGAACACACCCTATAATGGTGCACTCATGCACACACAAATCTGTCCCAACTAATTCACACCATAGTGCTACACATGCACACACACGCACTAAAAAAAAACCCCAAATTATGTAATATTCCCAAAATGCCCTTATGATCATGCCAAAACACCTACAAATACATACACACATATGGTTCATTCTACTAGGGGGCAAACGGGGTGTGACAGTAACACCCCTTAACTATACGTAGGGGAGCTCACCCGTATGGGGCAGTGAGTGTCCGCATAGCTAATACCAAACCGAACAAAGTGAAGCACTTATAACTAAAGCATAAAAGAAACATCAACATAATATCACAAAAGGAACAAACTAAAACTTTTCATAATATAAAATATTCAAAAGACTACCAACTGAATTTTTGAAATCTCTTTTATTGATATACCAAAATATCCATTACAAAGTTGAAGTACAGAATTACATGATTCCTTGCATAATTACAATATACATAACTGAAAGCATTATAAAATCAGATACATCACAAAAGGCTTACATCAGAATACAAAATACAAATACAAATTCCTATACTATAAAAACTCTCTCTATTATGTTGGCCCTAATAGTTGCAGATTGGACTACCCAAAAACTCTGACTGCTTCAACACGTGCACGAATGAAATACCCGTGCTAAGCGATAACACTTAGTGGGGAACACAAGCAATGAACGACCACTCACAGTGGACGTCAAAATGCAATTCGCATACAAATGACATATATATATATCAGTGAAGTAATACCAAACCATCCATATGATACACACATATATATACATCATATTTAATAACATCAATTGAACAAACCGCATAACATTAATATACTGAATCACAGCAATTTGCATCACATTAAGCAAACACATAGGTAAGATAAGCCTGCACTTTCAGAGTGGTGGATAACGAGTGAATGCATGGTACCCATAGGTACAAAAATAATTTTTTTCTAAATGCATAGATACTTGTAGGTACGAAAAAAACTTCTTTTCTTTTCATATCAAAACATTTTTGCATGGGATCTTAAAAAAGATCCAAATTCTTAGGGATCGTGAGGATCTAAATGGGGACCTGACCAGGGTCCAGAACGCATAGGTTGCAGCTAACTGAACTCTATAGGCATGCCTATCTATCCACTTACTTGACTATTGCAGGCTAGGATAATCATTCAGATATTATTCACATGATAAAACATATGACATTTTATGCATGGAAACATGCTTGAAACATAAGTGAAAAACCATGCAAAGTACTAATATAATAAACATTTAAAAATAGGGGAGCATCGCGCTCGCGGCATATGTTGATCGCTCATAGGTACACACTCTAGACAGTCAACTGCACTCGTGAGGGAAGCCAAAAATGGCCTCTGTTATGCTCGTGACAGAGGGCATGAAAGTTCCTGTCGCGAACGCACTCGAGATGTGAGGAGCTAGGCTACCGACCTCTCTGTCACGCTCGCGACCGACGTTACATTCATGACAAAGAGCACCTCAACTAGAGCTTGGGAATGCACGCTCTGCTGTGCTAGCGATGGAATTGTGTTTCTGGGTCAGATTCCGATCTCAACAACTCTTTAATGCCAAATTCCTCTGAAAACCAACCCATCACTAAAATTAGCTCAACCTAAGCAATATAAGTCACTCAAACCTATTTCTAAACATTCAATCAAGGTTTTATATTAATTAAAAGTGATTATACAAGCAGAATTAAACAATATATGTCACACCCCAATTTCCCCCTAGCAGTTTGAGCCATATTTTCCATGTATATGTGTGCTTGTGTGAGAGTTTTGACATGTGTTAAGGGTATTTTGGGCAAAATGCTTGTTTTGTGGGCTTTATTATAGTGTGGGTGCATGTATTATATTAGGATGTAAGTATTTGGGTTTTGGTAGTGTGGGCATGTTCATATGGAAGTAGTGTATGAATTATGAGGGTTAGACTTGTGTGTTGTATCATGAGTGTTTGTTGGGTGTGAGTGGTGAAGTTCCACCAACCATAGAGTGACATGTGGCTAGGGATTTAGGGAGGAGGTATAAATAGAAGAGAGAGAAAAAGGGGGTAGCCATTCTTCTTGTTTTTCCTGTTTCCTCCTCTTCTCTTTGCTTCTTCTTCCTCTTCTCTCTTCATATGTATGCCCTAGCTTGGATCCAAGTGTTTTGTGGTGGAAATTGATCATCTCCTTATCTTTGATTGGTAAGTTGTTAGTGGATTTCTTCTTCTTCTTCTTTTTCATCCCTTGTTCTTGATTTTGTTAGAATATGTTTTAATCTAGGGTTTTGTGTTTGTGTGATTGATGAGGAATTTTGGGACAAAAAGATCTTGAATGAATTTGGAAGCAAGAAAGATCATCTAAGTAAGCTATTGGAGCAAAGGAGTTAAAGGTTTGGGATTTTGATTGATTTTGATGTACATTTGTGATTTTGTGCCTTTGCATGATTTTTTGGAAAAAAATTGATGTTTAATGGGCCTATGTGAGTATATATGTTATGGGTTTTAGTTGATTTAAGTTGAGATGCATGATTATTGATCTATTGGAGCATATATGAGCATTGATGAACTTTACTATTGGTTGTGATCCATGGAAGGCTTATTTGAAGGTAAGATGAAGTTTGGTTTGATTTGGGTCAAAATGGATTTGATGTTAGAAATCTGGGTTCTTCCTGTGTTTGGCTAGAAAGTGGAAGTCGTGATGCTGTCGCGAGCATGACAGAATCCTAAAATCCAGTCTTCACGATAGAATTACACTGTTGATTGTGAGGCATCCGACTTGTGAACTTACAGCACGACTCGTGAAGCTTTGGCGTGCGCAAGTGGTGCAGCAATACACGCATCGGCAAAGGGAGTAGAGATTCACGAGTTATGAATTACGTTTCCGAGTCGTGAACTATGTTCATGAGTTGTGAACTATGTTCACGAGTCGTGAACAACCTTCACGAGTCATGAAAGTTGTTCAGGACTCGTCCTGGCACAACACAACTCATGCCCATGCCCGCTCCCTCACTTAAGGCCTTTTGGCCACTGTCGCGAGTGCGACATTGGTCGCAATCGCGACAGTGACCCCAACCTGCCCTATTTTTCTGAAGTGCTCTGTTTTCTAAAAATGGGTTTCAAATCTCCTTTTTCATGGATTTTTTCGATCGCGACAGTCTCCTCTTCACCAGGAAACTGTTTTTGAGGAACTTCTTCTTTGCATAGTTTTTTTCACCTATGTTATGCATCTATGAGTGGAAATGTGAATTATTGATGTATTTCCCATGCATAGTAATTATTGAAATATAAGAATTTGACCTACCATGATTATGTTCTAAATGTATATATGTAACAAAATGTGAAATTATCCGTAAGTCTAAATGAATCTGATAATGGTAAAGTAATTATTGAGACTAAATATGGATATGATATCAAATAATATAAATGTGTTTAATATGTTCATATGAGATATTTATACGTAAATAAATGCTGGTACCTAGTAAAAAAATGAAAGAATGTTATGCGTATTGGTGGAAGGTGTATGTATGTGGGAATGAGACGAATCGAATAATAATAATATGGAAATTTAGCCTGCGTTAGTCAAGTCGTGGATAGATAGGCATGCCTATAGAGTTCTGTTAGCTGCAGCCCCCTGATCAGGTCCCCGTTTGGACCATAATCAGGTCCCCGTTTAGTTCCTCCCGAACCTCAATGTGTATGGATCTTGTTTAATATCCCCTCTGTAAAATGTTTTTGAATGAGAAAACGTGATGTTGCTTTTCGATTCGTACCCGTAAGGTACCTCTATGCGTTCGACTCGTACCCATAAGGTACCGCCATGTGTTCACCCGCTTATCCACCCCTATGACTTAGCAGGCAATTAAAGAGTGAAATAATGTGAATTAGTTGATAAGCTCTGTGACAATTTACAAATTGATCATGTGAATAAACATTTGATGCATTTGTGATTAATGCCGTTTGACTTGTGCCCTACGCACTCCTCTATTCTTGATCCTTTATGGAAACTCATGTGGAAAAGTACAGTACCTTCGGGTACCTATGTGTTTTGTGTAATAAGACAATACCTGTTAAATGAGAAGAGAAGTAACAAGTACTATTTGTTCTGATATGCATGTATGCATAAGTCCTAATTGCATAAGAGATCATATGGGAATAATGCATGTTATTAATCTGTTCAAGAGTTAAGAGTATGCTTATCTGTAAGAAGTTTCTGTAAAGGATAATTGAAGTAAGTGATATGCATGTTTTCTATAGTTGAATAACCAATGAATGAATTTTATGTATACATTTATTCCTTTATATGTGTGAATTGAGAACACAAGTATGTTATATATTTGCTTGTCTTCTGAACTTTAGCTTGGATGACCAATGTAAGTATATCGGTAAGGAAATCTTTGTGTAATGTTTGTTATTTTTTGATGGACATGATGATTGCATATTATGTAATAGAGAAAGGGGAAATAAGTGGTAAGCATGAATAGATAACAGAATTTAAGAAAAGACTTAGAGTTAATTTGATTAATTAAGCATTAAGGTTTTCTGTAGAACTACGTGGTTCTGATTCCCGACCATAGGGATATGAAGGAATCTTGGAATATTTATTTCAAGCCCGAACTAAATCTAAAAATCTAAATGTTTTGTTTAGCTTTGAACTATAAATGGTTTGAACAAATGAAATGTTCTAATGTAAGTACTAATACTGTAATCTACATGATTTTGGAAATGTTAGTAATAATGGGAATCAATATGACTTAATTTGCCTCGCTAGGAAATGTATCTTTGGTAACCTAGGGGAAATAATTATTCACATAGTTAATTAAATGAATTAAGTAAACAATAGGTATGCATAATGTCATTGTAAATTACTAAGGTAATAATGTAAGTTCTGACTTTGGTATGTAAACGAATGTATATACGATCTTGTTTAAGTTTCGTATGAGAAAAAGAATATGAATCTATGATCACTTTAACCGGTGTACTTTATGTTTATTTATACATGTATATTGATTTACATGTGTTTGCCTTGGCAACCACTGTGAGTGGCTGCCCATTATTTGTTTCGCCCAACAAAGCGTTATCCTTAGCACGGTTATTTGTCCGTACAGGTTAGAAGATTAGAATAGCGCAGTGGTTCTCTGTGACTTTGGCCAACGAGTCGATAGAAGTTATAAAATGTTTTTATTAATTATCAGTTTGTAATTAAGTTTATTTATTTAGCATTTGTAATGAGATGTAATAATCTTTAGTGCGAACGATGGTGTGTGTGAGATAAGGTTAGGATGTGCATGTCTTGAGGTTATGATCTTAGACATTTTATTACTCTGATTTCTGCATTGCTATGTGTGTCCTTATTTGGTGGCATCTTCTGCTCACTGTAGCTCTTCACCCTTCGAAATGCTACGTGTGGGAGTTGGGGGTGTTACATTTTGGTATCAGAGCCTGGTTTAGTCGGTTCTGGTTAACTAAGTGTTTTGAAGTGTATCCGTGTAGTTTAGCATTGGACAAAGCGGAGACCTTGTCCTTTAGATATGTTTTAGGAAGGGAAAATCTTCCGATTTGATAAAGTGTTTAGTTAAGTGTGGGCTCGGTAGGTCACGATCTACTTTACATGAATTGTTATATGTATGTGCAATCGGGAATGTGTTTGCTAGACGAGTTATCAGAGATTCTGTTATGAATTTTGTTTCAAGTCTATGTGGTTAAAGAGAAGGTTTGTAGAAGTTTTTGAAGTGTATTAATATGTGGTTGCCTTGAAAGAATAGATGTTTTGGTATTTTTAGATGGAAGAGTATGTGAATTTTGTAAGATTATGGTGTTGCTCGGTATGCCTGTCAGCTATCTCCAAAAAATTTAATTGAAAATAAGCATATTGAACCATGGGGATGGGAAAAAGTGCATTATCATAGCATCAATCGCATCTCTGCATCATTTTGCATACATGGACTATTGCATCCTCATTGCATCATCCTCCCTTTGATTACATGTGAGAAACATTTGCATATGCGTTTTGATGGAGAGCAAGCTGACAAGGGTATAGATTGAGTATTTGATATTGAGACTAAGTATGTGAATTATGAGCATAGCAATTGTTAAGGAGAATGTACTGTATGTACAGCTAGAGCGGAATAGAAAAGCATTTTTGAATCTTGTACCGATGAATGTGAAAGGATTTTGGAGTAAGATACGAGTATTATCAGTAAAGAAAGTAGCGTATGTGCTAAATGTTTTTGAAGTAATGAGGAATTGTGTAGCGAATTTTTGTCAGTAAATGATTTATGTGTGAAGTGTATATGTTTTGGGTTCCGAGTGGTAGTTAAAGTAATGATTTTTCTGATGAATGTGATCGATTTAAGTGTAAGATAGTGAAAAGGGAATTATGAGATTTCTTTAAATCGATTTTATGAGTTTGGGTTTAGATATGTACAAGAGAAAGTTATGATTTGTGTAGTCTTTTCAATTTTAAAGAAGTGATTTGAGAGTATAGTGATAAGAATAAGTAATAACAAGTTAGTATGTTAAAAGAGAGGTGTTTGGGAATAAGTGAAATGTATGTGCGCCAAGTGTAGAGTATAAGTGTTTAATGATAATATGGAAATAATCAATGAGAATGATAATGAATTGAAGTTTGGCCTTCGGGTTTTTCCGATGTAAATGAATTTCGAGGACAAAATTTTTGTTAGTTGGGAAGAGTTGTCACACCCCATTTCTCCCTAGCAGTTTGAGCCATGTTTGCCATGTATATGTGTGCTTGTGTGAGTGGTTTGACATGTGTTAAGGGTATTTGGGGCAAAATGCATGTTTTGTGGGCTTTATTATAGTGTGGGTGCATGTATTATATTAGAATGTAAGTATTTGGCTTTTGGTAGTGTGGGCATGTTCATATGGAAGTAGTGTAAGAATTATGAGCGTTAGTCTTGTGTGTTGCATCATGAGTGACATGTGGCTAGGGATTTAGGGAGGAGGTATAAATAGAAGAGAGAGAAAAAGGGGGCAGCCATTCTTGTTGTTTTTCCCGTTTCCTCCTCTTCTCTTTGCTTCTTCTTCCTCTTCTCTCTTCATATGTATGCCCTAGCTTGGATCCAAGTGTTTTGTGGTGGAAAGGAATCATCTCCTTAGCTTTGATTTGTAAGTTGTTAGTAGATTTCTTCTTCTTCTTCTTTTTCATCCCTTGTTCTTGATTTTGTTAGAATGTATTTTAATATAGGGTTTTGTGTTTGTGTGATTGATGAGGAATTTTGGGATGAAAAAGATCTTGAATAAATTTGGAAGCTAGAAAGATCATCTAAGTAAGCTATTGGAGCAAAGGAGTTAAAGGTTTGGGAATTTGATTGATTTTGATGTACATTTGTGATTTTTGTGACTTTGCATGATTTTCTGGAAAAATTTGATGTTTAATGGGCCTATGTTAGTATATATGTTATGGGTTTTAGTTGATTTAAGTTGAGATGCATGATTATTGATCTATTGGAGCATATATGAGGATTCATGAACTTTACCGTAATTTTTCTGGGTTTGTTAATTTTGGAATCTTGATTATGTAAATCTATGATTTGATTGTGATAATTGTGGATAAAGTTGTGTTTTATGTTGGTTGTGATCCATGGAAGGCTTATTTGAAGGTAAGATGAAGTTTTGTTTGATTTGGGTCAAAATGGATTTGATGTTAGAAATCTGGGTTCTTCCTGCATTTGGCTAGAAAGTGGAAATCGCGATGCTGTAGCGAGCGCGATAGAATCCTGAAATCCAGTTTTCAGAATATAATTGCACTGTTGATTGTGAGGCATCCGACTCGTGAACTTGCAGCATGACTCGTGAAGCTTTGGCGTGCGCGAGTGGTGCAGTAATTCACGCGTCGGCAGAGGGAGTAGAGATTCACAAGTCGTGAATCACGTTCACGAGTTGTGAACCATGTTCATGAGTCATGAACTATGTTCACGAGTTGTGAACAACCTTCACTAGTCATGAAGGTTGTTTAGGACACGTGCTGGCATAGCACAACTCGCCCCCATGCCCCTTCCCTCGCGAAAGGCCTTCTGGCCACTGTCGCGACCGCAACATTGGTTGCGATCGCGACAGTGACCCCAAACTGCCCTGTTTTTTTGAAGTTCTCTATTTTTTGAAAATGGGTTTCAAATCTCCATTTTCATGGATTTTTTCGATCGCGACAATCTCCTCTTCACTAGGAAACTGTTTTTGAGGAACTTCTTCTTTTCATAGTTTTTTTCACCTATGTTATGCATCTATGAGTGGAAATGTGAATTATTGATGTATTTCCCATGCATAGTAATTATTGAAATATAAGAATTTGATCTACCATGATTATTTTGTAAATGTATGTGTGTAATGAAATGTGAAATTATCCGTTAGTCTAAATGAATTTGATAACGGTAAATTAATTGTTGAGACTAAATATGGACAAGATATCTAATAATATAAATGTGTTTAATATGTTCATATGAGATGTTTATACGTAAATGAATGCTTGTACCTAGTAAAAAAATGAAAGAATGTTATGCGTATTGGTGGAAGGTGTATGTATGTGGAAATGAGACGAATCCAATAATAATAATATGGAAATTTAGCCTACGTTAGTCGAGTCGTGGACAGATAGGCATTCCTATAGAGTTCTGTTTGCTGCAACCCTTTGTTCTATTTGGACCCTGATCATGTCCCTATTTGGTTCCTCACGAACCTCAATGTGTATGGATCTTGTTTATGATCCCCTCTGTAAAATATTTTTGAATGAGAAAATGTGATGCTGCTTTTCGATTCGTACCCGTAAGGTACTGCCATTCATTCGACTCATACCCATAAGGTACTGCCATGTGTTCACTCGCTTATCCACCCCTATGACTTAGCAGGCAAATAAAGAGTGAAATAATGTGAATTAGTTGATAAGCTCTACGACGATTTATAAATTGAATATGTGAATAAGCATTTGATGCATTTGTGATTAATGCCGTTTGACTTGTGCCCTATGCACTCCACTATTCTAGATCCTTTATGGACACTCATGTGGAAAAGTAAGGTACCGTCAGGTACCTCTGTGTTTTGTGTAATAAGGCAATACCTATTAAATGAGAAGAGAAGTAACAAGTACTGTTTGTTCTGATAGGCATGTATACGTAAGTCCTAATTGCATAAGAGATCATATGGGAATAATGAATGTTATTAATCTATTCAAGAGTTAAGAGTATGCTTATCCGTATGAAGTTTTTGTAAAGGATAATTGAAGTAAGTGATATGCATGTTTTCTATAGTTGAATAACCAATGAACGAATTCTTTGTATACATATATTAATTTACATGTGTGAATTGAGAACACAGGTATGTTATGTATTTGCTTGTCTTCTAAACTTTAGCTTGGATGACCAATGTAAGTATATCGGTAAGGAAATCTTTGTGTAATGTTTGTTAATTTTTGATGGACATGATGATTGCATATTATGTAATAGAAAAAGGGGAAATAAGTGGTAAGCATGAATAGATAACTGAATTTAAGAAAGGACTTAGAGTTAATTTGATTATTTAAGTGTTAAGGTTTTCTGTAGAGCTACGTGGTTCTGATTACCAACCATAGGAATACGTAGGAAGCTTGGAATATTTATTTCAAGCTCGAACCAAATCTGAAAATCTAAATGTTTTGCTTAGCTTTGAACAATAAATGGTTTGAACAAATGAAATGTTCTAATGTAAGTACTAATACTGTAATTTGCATGATTTTGGAAATGTTAGTAATAATGGGAATTAATATGACTTAATTTGCCCTGCTAGGAAATGTATCTTTTGTAACCTAGGAGCTATAATTATTCACATAGTCAATTAAATGAATTAAGCAAACAATAGGTATGCATAATGTCATTGTAAATTACTAAGGTAATAATGTAAGTTCTGACTTTGGTATGTAAACGAATGTATATAGGATCTTGTTTAAGTTTCGTATGAGAAAAAGAATAGGAATCTATTATCGCTTTAACCGGTGTACTTTATGTTTATGTATACATGTATATTGATTTACATGTGTTTGCCTCGGCAACAACTGTGAGTGGCTGCCCATTATTTGTTTTGCCTAACTAAGTGTAATGGCCCAATACCGATCTAGAAGTGTCAGTGCATTATTCTAGTGTTACCATGATAATCGCAGTGTCAAACAGTGTAGGGAGTGAGTTTACCAGTGTCAAATTTCAGTGTTAAGTGTGTTAAAATTGTAGTGATTTCGGGTCGGGTCATATCGGGGTGGATATATAGCGAACCCGGCTATCTGGCGCCCGAAAAATTTTAATTTCGCAAAAAATATCTGTGGGTCATAAGGAGTCCAGTGTTGAAATCGGAACTGAAAACGGAGCTAAATCGACCTCCGAAAGTCATTCTGAAGTTAGCCTCCAGTTCAGTTCAATTTGAACCGGAGTTTGACCGAGTTTTTACCAAGGGGTTATGAGAGGATTATGTGGCCCAATAGAAGTTAAGTGTGCTAAATAATGTAATGGAAGTGATTTCTGTGAATTTTTATAGCTGTAGAGTTGTATTTTACAGTAGAAGGAAAATTGATCGAATCGTACCGGTTTAAGTGAACCGATGCCCAAATGGACTCCGATTGGGATAAAATTTTGCAGGGAGCCTATTTTAGTTATTCTAAGATCAATGGAATTAGTTGGAAGTGCAAATAATTATAGGAACATATAGATCCTTTGGAAAAGTGCAAATGAACCGAAAAATCGAAATCTTGGTTTAAATCGGTTGGACCTGTAACACCATTAAACTGTACATAATATCTTAATCGTCTTATAACTATTATAATTATTGCGAAAATCCGGGTAAATTTTTTTTTTCCAACTGTTCTATAACTATTAATCTTACTATTCATACAATCATTCTAAAATAGGCTACTTAAATTCTACAGAAATTTCGACAGAATTTCCCCTATAATATTGCCTATCCCCCTGTAAACAGAAAGTCTTAACACTTCTATAATCAAATACATTTTCATCCATCCTACTCCAATTCAAACTCCAACACAATTTTGCCCATCCACCAATTTAAGTCTATTCACAACTCATATAATAATTCACAATATCATCACTCACTATTTACATCAATTTTACAAAATACAAGATACTATAATAATACATCATCTATCACTATAAATAATTTTTCAATACAACTCTTTGATACAATAATATCCTAATTATCTATGTAGTGTACATACCAAATCAGAACAAAACCCAATTATCAATTCCCAGAAATTTCATTCTCATCACCCGCTTGTCATGCTTACCATTCAACATTCCTCTTTTAGAACGGTGCTGATATTCACTTGATTCCTGTCTTATACCTGCGCGAGGATAAACCACGCGCTAAGCTTTATGCTTAGTGGTGACTACCAAATTTACTTATCCAAGGCATAAAATATGGAGTATTCAATTATACAAATCAAACATGCATACATTCTAATGTTTATGCATTAAGCTCGCAAATTACTTTCTCCTTTCACGTATAACATAACAATTCATTATTCTTTTAAATAGCTGAAATTTCTAAAACATTTATAGTTAAGTTTCCAAATTCATAGCTGAGATCTACTAGCATTCTGACAATGTGCAAAACACGCTTATCATGCATAATTAAACAATTTTCCATGAATTGTTAAACAGTCAATATGTTTATAACATAGCAACTACTATTCCATTTCTATCTTAACAGTTATTCTAACTTTCATCTAATACAATAATACCCACTACAATATGCATATTCATGCATGCAGTACACATTGATGAATAATTTCATATAAATACACAAAGCCACTTCGTCATATCACCAATTCATAAGATCATTTACCAATACCCCTTTATTCAATTAAACTTTTTATCATAAAACTATTATCTCTGTCACAATTTAAGATATTTATTAACTTTCCAGCTAAATATATATATATTAAACTTTAAATTCTTCATTCTTACCTTTTAATTAACATTTCATTCTTAACTTTACTACTTTAACACTTTACTTGTCATGAGTTACTTTATATTTTCTTAATCCCCATTTACTCCATGCTTACCATTTAACTTCTAAAGTTATACATTTAATATGAATTACAAAATTTATTATTTAAGTCTGCAATTTACCAGGCTTCACTCATTAATCATTCAATTTCTTGATTCACACAATTCGTTCACATTCACCAATTCACTTTGCAATTATTGTTTTGCCCATAGTACAATGCTGGCAGACTCTAAGTATAGGATAAACGGCATGTGAACTCCAGAAGTTCACACAGAAATACCAGCGCAGTCCTGTGGGACCACCACTGTCTTTTAATACAGAACAGTATACTTCAGATATTCAGATACAGAAGTAGGACCATCATTGGCCTACTAAAAAGTGATATTCAGATACAGATATTCAGATACAGAAGTAGGACCATCATTGGCCTACTAAAAAGTGAGACGCCACGCTCCCACCCGCGGTCTTATATCCCTATGGCTAGCCACTATATCCTGAACTAGACTTGACTACCAGCTCATCGAATAGGGCCACATTATTGAATGTTATTTAAATAAATCAAAACTTTGATCTTTACATAAAATAAGATCAATATACATTTCAATTAAAATTTTCAAAAATAATCCCAGTATCATCCATCATCATTTTCGCATAACATTCCATTTACTTAACACATTTCACTAACTTAACTTTACGGCAAGCCATTAATCATATTTATACATTTAAAATGTGTTAACAATAGTAATATACCTCATTTATACCAGTATACATTCTGCCACTACTCTTTCTTTCCATTTCAATTCATTTTCATTTTATTTCGTCAAATTAAGTTTATTTCATACCATACCATTAATACATTATTGTTTATACAGGGATTCACTATTTTTTTTATTAATCCAATTCTCCTTACAATTTACCCCATTTAAACACGTATAACCCATTTTTACTTTTATTTATAGCCTGAGATTCTTCCTTAACAGACTAATTTACTTTATTGTTATAACTATTTTTAAGCATACTTAACTATACTCTTTATTTGTTAAGTATACTCACTTTCTCTAATTCATTCACTTACCATGAGTCCACTTAAAAATACTGTCCTTTACTTATAACTTTTTATACTAAATTACACTTTTAATCATCAAATTATTTATTTTCTTCTGTTATTCCCTTTTTATTTGTTATTACACATACTTTTACAATTAGCATAGACTCCTAGGATTTGAGCCTTTTTTTTTATATTTTCTTATCCACTCTTACTCACTTATTTTGATTCGTTTTCTTCATATTAGATTCCATCCTATCTTCATAGATTTACACTAAATTTCAGTTTATTAAAATGACACATATTATAAGTCCTCAACTCTACCATATTATTCATAACATTTAACAAAATTTATACCGAACAATTTGTGCAAGTCAACACACACATAGAGATTAAAATTAGTTACAGTAACAATTCATCACCATAGGTGTATTATCCATTCTTAATTTATAAATTCAAAAGCACAATTCAAGTAAAATTTCATGATGTACCCAAAAATAAAACGCCATAATTTACCGTTCCCTACTTGCTTCTATTTTAATAATTTAGCTCAATTCCCCAGTTCAATTTAATTTACTCAATTTATTAAAGCCTTAATTGACCACTCAAAATAAATAACTAAACTAAATCAAATTCACTAAGCAGTCTAAAGCTTATTACAACACTTACTATTGTGTTTATATTATTTCACACTTATATATGTGTAAGAACACATGTGCTTCTAATTTGATCCTAACAGTAATTTAATTTTATGAATAATGGCTTCAATTATTCACCTACTATTTAAATCATACACAACCAGATTTTAATATACTCACTTCACATACCTTCAATCCAGTTTATTGAGTTATCTTTAATTCAAACTTCCAATAAGTATATTCGGATTTCCCACTTAACATTTCAATTTTCTATCAATTCTTCAGGCATTACCAATTACACTACCATCACCTAGATATGCACATTATAATACCCATTTATATATATCAATATTTAATTACTAATCTCATTTACGTGTCATAATTTATCCATTAC
The DNA here is from genome assembly GCA_947683425.1 of Excoecaria cochinchinensis. Classification (NCBI taxonomy): domain Eukaryota; kingdom Viridiplantae; phylum Streptophyta; class Magnoliopsida; order Malpighiales; family Euphorbiaceae; genus Excoecaria; species Excoecaria cochinchinensis. The sequence goes on from CANTUQ010000158.1 coordinate 2,060,360, forward strand.
CAGCATTATATATAATTTAAGTCCTATCTTACAATTTAACCTATAATTCTTCAATTACAATTACTGGTCTTGTCACACCCCATAAGTGACCTAATTGGAATTAGCGATTTTAATTGGACAATTAAGGGCAAGTGGGTAATTTGCATGAGGAAAAGAGGAGTAAAGAGTAATTTTACAAGGGCTTATTGGTAATAGATGGAGCAGATTGTAAAAGAGTATTTAGTGGATTTGTGAACCGTGCATGTGTGCCAAGTGGAAAGGAGAGTGTGTGCATGTGGGAGAGAGAAGAAGGGGTTCAGAAATCAGATATTGGTCTCTCTTGCACTCTCTCTCACATTAGCCACTCCTTCTCCTCTTCATTTCTGTTCTTTCTTCTTTTGTTTGAGTTGTTCATCCATTTGTTTTTGAGCTAAGGTTTTGAGTATTGAAGATTAAGAGGTAAGTAAATGAGTTGTTGTGGCTGAACTTCTCCTTTTGTCTTCCTCTGTTACGGATGGTTTGGGGTATGAAGTTTTGGTTTTTGGTTATCTGAATTTTGGTTTTGTTTTGTCGGTTCATGAAATCTACTGAAGAGAAAAAGGCAGATAAGGGAAAAGGAAAGATTGTGGATTGAAGAGTACAGTGGACATTTTGAACTTCATTACAGGTTTGGGAGTGTATGCCTTTTTCCCATTTTGGATCCTGTCTGTAGTTTTGATATTAATGTATTTATGTGTGTGTTTGTATATCGAAATGCTAGAGTTACTTAATGTTGTAGACATAATTACAGTAGAAAAAGAATGATGTTGAGCAGGCAATATGATGAATATGTATGAGTTTGAATGCAAAATCCTGGTTTGTTGACATTTTGGAATTGACTCTGTTTGCATAGTGAAAATACGTGATCTGCATTAAGATTTTTATAAATGTATTCTGGAGACAAAAAGGTATGTGTTTGACTAATTATTGCATGAAAAATGGTTTTAGACGAAATGGGGTTTTGAGATTTAGATGTACTCTGTTTTTACGTTTGCTATTTTCTTACGTTTTTTTGAAATTTTTCGAAGGAGAAGCAGTTTGTGTGAAGAAGTTCACGAGACGTGATGGAGCATCACGCCGTGATCTCCTTCCCTGGGAAGTCACGAGACGTGATGGAGCATCACGCCTCGTGACCTTGCCTTCCATGCGTGTCACGAGATTTTGTCTTGTGACCTTCCCTCTCCTCTCTGGCGTCACGAAGCGTGACAGAGGGTCACGACTCGTGACTGCCTCCGTTTTGCGTGGCGTTCACGTGAAGCCAGCGTCACGAGGCACCACTGCCTGGGTGACTCGTGACCGGCCTTCCTCCTACTGCCCTGTTTCCTAAAAGCATAATTTTAACTTCTGGTTTAAAGGATTTTTCAGTACATATCAAACGTTTGGGTTTTAAAGATTTGAATTGTATTTTAATAATTGTTTAATTATGAGATTTGTGGTCATAATTAATATTAATGTACATGATTTACATGTTTATAATTTCCATGAGTATGGATTATTTCAATGTGAGTTATAGATCCTTTTAACTTCTGTATTTAATATTTATATTTACATGTTTCAAATGTGATCAGTATACATGTATACATGGATTATAGATTAGTATTAATTTCAATTCTCATGTTATGATATTGATACTTGAATTGATAGGTTGTGTCCTTAAGCATGGATAAGTCACAGTAGTGGATAAGTAAGCGCTTACTTAGGTCAAAGTGTGTGTGTGTAGCTGCTATATGATTAAACTTTATATGCGGGTCCGTTTGGATCCTTGTTCGATCCTGTTGGGTCTATATGGAAATAATGCGAGCCATTGGTCTCTATATGAGAATCACATATTTGAGACTCATGTCTGTATATGCTTGGGATACTGTGTTCTATCAGTATCCGTTCGACCGTATCCACTTCTAAATGGCACTTTTCGACTAATCAGGCTTAATATATGTTGCATATGTTGAGATGTTTATTGACAGGATTAAAAGTATATGATGCATATGAATTCTTGCATAACTTTATATTTATATACCTTGTATATGTGTACTTAGAATGGTGAGAAGTATGTTAATTCTAAATATGATTTTTAATAGTTAATTTTTGTAATGTATGTTTATAGTTGTGATGAAATTAGTATTGTTGTAAATACTGTATATGTATATTATTCGTTTGTTTTGTTCCTCCCCACTAAGCGTTATCGCTTAGCAAGGGTTCTTTTCCCGTGCAGGTGGCGAGTTCGGTTTGGAGTTAGATATCTGCAGGTCGGCCATTAGAAGTCTTTTTGGATGAAGTTATTTTTGAGTCTTCTGCTGTTATTTTGTACATGGCTTATTAATAGCAAAATGAATCTTTGTAAAGGAACAATTCTTTTTGTATATGTATTTGCTTACGAGCCTCTTTTTGTAAAACGATATTGATATATATGTTAAAGGTTTTAATATAGTATGATTAAAAGTTTCTTTATATTTCATCTTTTATTTTATTTATTAGTATGCTTTGGATTCGTTTATATGTTTGTCCGTGTGGCATTCCGTTATCCTTCCAACGGGGATAACGGGGTGTTACAGCTTGGTATCAGAGCCCAGGTTTGGTGGTTCTGGGTTATGTTGTGATTGTTTGAGTGTAGAGTCGAGTCTATGCATGAGAGTCAGTTATGTGTAGTGGCCTAATGCAGATATCTTGTGTTGTGTAGTGTTTGTATGGAGTCAGATCCAAGTGAGTATATGGACGACACCATGAGTAGTATCAATGTGGGTCAAAGAGAGAATCCAGTCAGAGGAGGTGATCCAGTGGGACAGGATAGGCATGAGCGGGAACCTGCACCAGCTGTGGGTGCAAATAGAGGAGTTGGTTTTGATCCAGCGTTAGTACAAGGGTTACTGCAAGTGGTTGATAGGTTGACTGCTCCTAAGGCTCCAACTGAGTTGTTAAGAAAAAGAGGAGCAGAAGACTTTCATGGGACTGCCTTGGATGAATCAGATGTGGCTGAGTTTTGGCTAAAGAGGGTAGGTAGGATTCTGCAAGAGATTAGATGTCCCGCAGATCAGAGAGCTTCATGTGCAATATCGTTGCTTCAAGGATCAGCATATGATTGGTGGGAACTTGTGATGAGGAATCCGCAACGACCAGCTGAACTGACTTGGGAATACTTCAAGCAAGAGTTTGAGCAAAAGTATGTGACGAAGGCTTACCAAGAAGCTAAGTGGAGAGAGTTCATCAGTTTGAAGCAGTGGGGAATGACCGTGAGTGAGTATGACAAGGAATTCAACCGGTTGAGTAAGTATGTGCCCGAGCAGTTGTTGACGGATGAGTTCAGATGTAGGCACTTTCTAGAGGGACTGCGTGAGGTGTACAGAGGTCCTTTATCTGCAATGATCGTCTTGCAACCAGTGGGGTATTATCAGCTTGTGGCTGCAGCAATGAAGTTAGAGGAATCAGAGGTGATCAAGCAGAGAATGGTTAGCAAGAGAAGAGCACCGGATGGGGAAGTTGCGAGTACTAAGAAGTCCAAGGGTGCTCCAACCGAGCAAGGATCTAGAGAGATTGTTCAAGTGCCTTCACAAGTAGGGAGCGTAGCCCCTCATGGTAATAAGGGAAATCGAGCACCGGAGTGTGAGCATTGTCATAGGTAACATTGGGGTACGTGTCGCAAGATTACAGGCGCATGTTTTAAGTGCGGAAGTATGGAACATCGGTTTGCATTTTGCCCTAATCGACAAGAGGACCAGAATCAACAAGAAAGCAGAAGATCCAATGTCACTCGAAGCAATCGTGATGGAAGTAGAGCTCCGAGAGCACCATCAGAGACAGTGCAACGACCTGGTGCTACGGAAGATCATAACCGGCATAGAGCATATGCTATGATTGCTGAAGATGCTACCGTTGCCACGGGTCCTTCGGGTAAGTGTTTATATGTTAAGTTTTGTTTCGTTTCGGTTTTGGTATTTGAGATGTATTTGATAAGCGAGGAAATTTCGAGGACGAAATTTTCTTAAGGAGGAGAGAGTTGTCACACCCCATAAGTGACCTAATTGGAATTAGCGATTTTAATTGGACAATTAAGGGCAAGTGGGTAATTTGCATGAGGAAAAGAGGAGTAAAGAGTAATTTGACAAGGGCTTATTGGTAATAGATGGAGCAGATTGTAAAAGAGTATTTAGTGGATTTGTGAACCGTGCATGTGTGCCAAGTGGAAAGGAGAGTGTGTGCATGTGGGAGAGAGAAGAAGGGGTTCAGAAATCAGATATTGGTCTCTCTTGCACTCTCTCTCACGTTAGCCACTCCTTCTCCTCTTCATTTCGGTTCTTTCTTCTTTTGTTTGAGTTGTTCATCCATTTGTTTTTGAGCTAAGGTTTTGAGTATTGAAGATTAAGAGGTAAGTAAATGAGTTGTTGTGGCTGAACTTCTCCTTTTGTCTTCCTCTGTTACGGATGGTTTGGGGTATGAAGTTTTGGTTTTTGGTTATCTGAATTTTGGTTTTGTTTTGTCGGTTCATGAAATCTGCTGAAGAGAAGAAGGCAGATAAGGGAAAAGGAAAGATTGTGGATTGAAGAGTACAGTGGACATTTTGAACTTCATTACAGGTTTGGGAGTGTCTGCCTTTTTCCCATTTTGGAACATGTCTGTAGTTTTGATATTAATGTATTTATGTGTGTGTTTGTATATCGAAATGCTGGAGTTCCTTAATGTTGTAGACATAATTACAGTAGAAAAAGAATGATGTTGAGCATGCAATATGATGAATATGTATGAGTTTGAATGCAAAATCCTGGTTTGTTGACATTTTGGAATTGACTCTGTTTGCATAGTGAAAATACGTGATCTGCATTAAGATTTTTATAAATGTATTCTGGAGAAAAAAAGGTACGTGTTTGACTAATTATTGCATGAAAAATGGTTTTAGACGAAATGGGGTTTTGAGATTTAGATGTACTCTGTTTTTACGTTTGCTGTTTTCTTACATTTTTTTGAAATTTTTAGAAGGAGAAGCAGTTTGTGTGAAGAAGTTCACGAGACGTGATGGAGCATCACACCGTGATCTCCTTCCCTGGGAAGTCACGAGACGTGATGGAGCATCACGCCTCGTGACCTTGCCTTCCATGCGTGTCACGAGATTTTGTCTTGTGACCTTCCCTCTCCTCTCTGGCGTCACGAGGCGTGACAGAGGGTCACGACTCGTGACTGCCTCCGTTTTACGTGGCGTTCGCGTGAAGCCAGCGTCACGAGGCACCACTGCCTGGGTGACTCGTGACCGGCCTTCCTCCTACTGCCCTGTTTCCTAAAAGCATAATTTTAACTTCTGGTTTAAAGGATTTTTCAGTACATATCAAACGTTTGGGTTTTAAAGATTTGAATTGTATTTTAATAATTGTTTAATTATGAGATTTGTGGTCATAATTAATATTAATGTACATGATTTACCTGTTTATAATTTACATGAGTATGGATTATTTCAATGTGAGTTATAGATCCTTTTAACTTCTGTATTTAATATTTATATTTACATGTTTCAAATGTGATCAGTATACATGTATACATGGATTATAGATTAGTATTAATTTCAATTCTCATGTTATGATATTGATACTTGAATTGATAGGTTGTGTCCTTAAGCCTGGATAAGTCATAGTAGTGGATAAGTAAGCGCTTACTTAGGTCAAAGTGTGTGTGTGCAGCTGCTATATGATTAAACTTTATATGCGGGTCCGTTTGGATCCTTGTTCGATCCTGTTGGGTCTATATGGAAATAATGCGAGACTTTTGTCTCTATATGAGAATCACATGTTTGAGACTCATGTCTCTATATGCTTGGGATACTGTGTTCTATCAGTATCCGTTCGACCGTATCCACTTCTAAATAGCACTTTCCGACTAATCAGGCTATATGTTAATATATGTTGCATATGTTGAGATGTTTATTGACAGGATTAAAAGTATATGATGCATATGAATTCTTGCATAACTTTATATTTATATACCTTGTATATGTGTACTTAGAATGGTGAGAAGTATGTTAATTCTAAATATGATTTTTAATAGTTAATTGTTTGTAATGTATGTTTATAGTTGTGATGAAATTAATATTGTTGTAAATACTGTATATGTATATTGTTCGTTTGTTTTGTTCCTCCCCACTAAGCGTTATCGCTTAGCACGGGTTCTTTTCCCGTGCAGGTGGTGAGTTCGGTTTGGAGTTAGATATCTGTAGGTCGGCCACTAGAAGTCTTTTTGGATGAAATTATTTTTGAGTCTTCCGCTGTTATTTTGTACATGGCTTATTAATAGCAAAATGAATCTTTGTAAAGGAACAATTCTTTTTGTATATGTATTTGCTTACGAGCCTCTTTTTGTAAAACGATATTGATATATATGTTAAAGGTTTTAATATAGTATGATTAAAAATTTCTTTATATTTCATCTTTTATTTTATTTATTAGTATGCTTTGGATTCGTTTATATGTTTGTCCGTGTGGCATTCCGGTATCCTTCCAACGGGGATAACGGGGTGTTACAGGTCTACTTCCCAATTACTGACAGTTTCTAATTCTTTTCAACTAAGCCAATACTCATGACAACACTGCCAACGAATCAATGAACCAACAAACATATTATTCACATACTGTATTTAATTTAAAATCACTCTTAATAAATTTTAACTTATGGAAAAATCACATAGAAAAGTAAATTTGGTGGCCACATACTAATTTTCTGCTATTTTTTGTCCCTTCACCATAACCGGAGTCTCGCCGGAGCTCCACCGGAGGCACTGAAAACACTGGAAGGAAGCTCGACGCGTCGGGGTCAATTTTCTGGCAGTCACGCATCGAGACTGTTCTCCATTTCGCCGGAATCAGCGTCGGTAGCTTTTGTTCTTCTCCACACCGATCTACTCATCGCCAGCAAGTGAGGAGGATCCACGGCCACCGAAAGATTCGTCTGCTCACCAGGATTCCCACGGTGCTGCTCGTGTCGTCGTTCGTCGCCGGAGCCGATCGAAAAATGCCGAAGAAGCTTGCGGTTCTTCCTCCCGTTCTCCTGGAATGACGACGCTGCGACAAGGGGAAGATGGCACCGTGATCGGCGTTGCGAGGAGCCAGCTGCTCGCCATCGATCGTCGCCTGCCACTCGCCCCTCTTGCCGTGCTCCGCTGTTTCTCTCTCTCTCTCTCTCTCTTCTCTTCTCTTCTCGGTTTCTTTTTCCGATCTCCCATGTTCTATCTTTCCCCCACTTTCTTTTTCTATTTCATTTAATTCCCACAAATTCTAAACTCATAACTAAAGTTACATGCTATAATTATTTGTTTATAGTATCTATTTACGCTCTATATAATATTTTGTTGTCTAATTACATGTAAACATATTTGTGTATATATATATGTCAATAATTTATTTGAATAATTAAATCAGGTAGTTTCGCGAAGAAATTCAACCTCTTATGCGTCAAAAATTAGCTTTCAATGAATTTTTAGCGTGACAAGTTATTAAATAAAAACACTGAAAATTTTGGGACATTACAGGACCACTTCGGTTGTTTGGTTCATAAGGGGACTATAAAATGAGATAAATGGCTGGATTTCTCTAGCCAAAGTCGGGATCTTCTTCTTCCTTCAAAATATAACCACTTTTATTTTCTTCTCTTCTACTCCAATTTCTCCCCAAATATTAGCTCCCTCACTAAATTTCAGCTCCTCTACAACATTTTGGAAGTATTTTGAGTTCATTTGGTGCACTGGAAGTGGAGAAATCAAGTGAGCAAAGTTTAGGGTGAGTTTTTGGGTTTATGATTCAAGGGTTTTTAATTTGTTTTATTGGTCCCTATAGAGGTTTTTGGGCCTATAAAACACGTTTATGAGGTTAGATTTTACGTTTGAAGCTTGGTTTTGATGATATATATGCTTTTATATTCGGCCATGGTAGGTTTTTCAAGGGAAAGGGAAGCTCCTCACACCCAAGTTGAAGATAATCAATCCTAGGGTGAAATGAAGCTTCAAAAAGAGGTTTGTGGTTACTAAATCTATCTATTTCCTAATGTTCATATTGATTTTTAGGTTATGTTTAAGTTTAGGTATATGATAATGAAGTGATTAATTAAATTTAACTCGATATTCATGCTTAGAAGGATTAAATTAGTGTATAAATATGATTAGATAAAATTAAAAGAAAGTGGTATGAAATTCACTATAGAGGCCAAATGGTATACTTAAGATAAAATAAGGTTTTAATGAGTTTTAAGGTATGAAATTAATGTTTATAACATGTATAATTAGTGTAATGTATGATTGAGTGAATAAAAAAATTAAAAGGAATCAAAATGAAGAAGTGATAATGAGGCTGAATGGTATATTGTGAAATAAAGTGGAATATGTGATGAATTAAGGCATGTAATTGGTATATAAGGTATGCTTAACATGAAATAAGTGCGATTGAGTGATTAAATGAAATTATAGTGCATGGTATAAAAAGGGTAACCTTGGCCGAATGGTATATCTAGTGATGTTGGTGTATATTTTGATGATATATATAATGTAAAGGCATAAAGTGACTTTATAATGATAAATGAGTGTGTATGCAAAGTGGTAAGTGAAAATGAGATGTATGATAAATTTTACATGTTGATATAAAGTGATAATTATATGAATTTTGAGAAAATATTGCCCTTAGTATTTGTCTAGTAGTGAAGTCTAGTCCAGGATATAATTGGCTAGCCATAGGGATTCCACAACGCGGTATGAGTCATAGCGACTCATTATTGATAAGCTAATGAGGGCTTATCACAGTGTACAGTGATATTCAGTGTAAAGTGTAGTGCAGTGAAAATGGTTCTATTGGGACTATTTTATAGTGAAATGGGTTTGTGGGGCCCATGTCCTGCATATCCGATCAGTAGATTTTCTACCGGGTCCATACTAAGGGCATAATGGTAAATATGTGATAAAAATGATTAAAATAGTGAAATTGGTGAAAATGAGTGAAAACATGACTAAAATGAAGTAAATAAAAAGTTTAGGGGTAAAACGTAAATTTTACTAAAAGTTGGTAAAAATTGATAAAAATAAGTTAAAAGTGTAAGTGGAAGGGTCAAATGGTAATTTTGGTAAAAAAATGGAGTTAAAATAGTGAAACAGTGAAAAAGTGATATTATAGGGACTAAATTGTAATTTTGCCAAATTGTAAGTTAAATAATGAAGAAATGAAGTTAAAAGGGTGTAATTGTAATTAAATAAGTTAAACAAGGGTAAAAGTGGAAAAATGAGTTAAATAAGGTTAATAGTGTAAAAATAGAATAAATAAGGGCATTTTGGTAATTATGTATACTAGTGAGGACATAAATGTAATTATGATAAAAGATGGGATATAAATGGTGTATGTGTAATTGTGGGGACATAAAGGTAATTAAAGAAAAAGGAAAGTGTAATAATGAGAATATAAGTGGTATTAAGTGAAAAGTGGGGATATAAGTGGAATTAATAAAAAAGATAAGGATAGAAATAGAAACCTTGGAAAAATTATAAGGGTAAAAATATAATTTAGAAAAATAAAAAGTGGAATAAAATGATTGAAATGTAATTAATGAAAAAAAATAATTAAGTGAGGTAATGGAATAAATAGTGTAATTAAGTGATTTAAATTCATAGTTATGTGATTAATTAAATGATGGAATAAATAAATATGAGATTAATTAAGTGACTAAATATGAGAATTTAATATAAATTGATAATAAGTGAAAATAATAAATTTAAGTAATTATAGAATATTAATTTAATAGAATTAGTTAGGAAATTTATAGATTGGTAACCACCACTGAGCATTCTAATGCTCAGCACGTAGTTATTTTTGACTGCGTATAGGTACGCTTTAGGACCGGAGCAGCATACCTCAGTCACTTGGGAGCGAGCTAAAGGAGTCAAAGATAATTTATTTTTGATATATGTAATGGATTGTATTTTGGGCATGTATATACACTTAGACTAGTATTTGATTTTGGGCATGTAATGATGTTTTATGTTATTTTATCTGTGTGGATTATTTTGTGACTGTGTGATGAACAGCGGATGGGAAATGTATGGATATAGGATGATATTGTTGTTGTACCCTTGCCGGGGCTATGGAGATTTCAATTTGCAGGTTTGGGTAGTACAATTTACAAGCCGTTATGCTGCCGAAATTTATACCGAATGAATAGTAAATAAGACAGTTATAGGTCATCGGTAACTAAGTAAATGCAAATGCAAATGTTAAAGGGTATGTAAAGTGAATAAGTGAATAAAGTGTTAAGTGAACTTAGTGTTAATAAATATGGTTGTAGGAAAAAAAAATGACCTATAATTTCATAAGTGAATGACAGTTAACCGATCATGGTAATCGCATAGTATCGCTAAGTCGGCAGTATACGTATAGGGTATAAGGGTGTTACACTAAGCGTTATCGCTTAGCACAGTTATTTGTTCGTTCAGGTTAGGAGATCAAAGTAGCGCAGCGGTTCTCTGTGACTTTGACCAACGAGTCGGTAGAAGTTATAGAATGGTTTTATTGATTGTCGGTTTGTAATTAAGTTTATTTATTTAGCATTTGTAATGAGATGTAATAATCTTTAGTGCGAATGATGGTGTGTGTGAGATAAGTTTAAGATGTGCATGTCTTGAGGTTATGATCTTAGAAATTTTATTACTCTGATTTCTACATTGCCATGTATGTCCTTGTCTGGTGGCATCTTCATCTCACCGTAGCTCTTCACCCTTCGAAATACTACTTGTGGGAGTTGGGGGTGTTACAATATACCATATCAAGCTTCAAATCCACCAAAATCAATAAGAACCCATAAAATCGCTTCAACTTATCATGCACACAATCACTTCTAAATTCAACTCAAAATTGACAAAACCCATTCAATTATACACATAAACATGCTCAATTGGTTCAAACTTCAGAAGTTAAAATCAAAAGATTAACCATCACAGTTTCATAAAACCATACAATCCCAAACATTGGGCTCTTAAGCTGCTTAACAATCACTTGGCTGAACTTCCTCCTACCTTCTCCTTTCCTTTAGCCTCTCTAGCAGGAATGTCTGATCAACCAAACCCAAAACACAGCCAATATCAAGACCCACACAAATAATCAAGGAAAGTAAAGAAGAAGAAGAAGAAGAAGAAGAAGAAGAAGAAGAAGGAGAAGAAGAAGAAGAAGAAGAAGAGAAGAAGAAATACTTACTTGAAACACAATCAGAGCTCTATCAAAATCAAATCTCCATCTCCTACATTGCAATGCTAAAGTCGAAACCAACTTCCTACTCAAAGCATCTGCAACTACATTCGCCTTACCCGGATGGTAGTCCACTATGCAGTCATAGTCCTTGAATAACTCTAACCATCGCCGTTGTCTCAAATTCAGCTCTTTTTGAGTGAGGAGATACTTTAAACTTTTATGTTCAGTAAAGATCCTACACGTCTCCCTAGACAAATAATGTCGCCACATCTTAGGAGTAAACACCATTGCAGCAAATTCCAAGTCATGCGCTGGGTAATTCTGCTCTTGAGGCTTTGACTACCTAGACGCATAAGCTATCACCTTCCCATCTTGCATCAAAACACAACCAAGTTCAATACTTGATACATCATTGTACATGGTATACTCTTTACCCGAGATGGGTTGAGTAAGTACAAGAGCCTCAACCAACATACTCTTTAACTGCTCAAAACTAGCTTGACACTTGCCGGTCCACTCTTACTTAACCCCTATTCGAAGAAGCCTAGTCAAAGCCGAAGCAATAACGAAAAGCCCCTTCACAAACTACCTGTAATACCGCTAATTCAAGAAAACTCCTTACTTTTGGCACATTCTGAGGTGGTTTCCAATTCACAATTGCCTCAACTTTAGATGGATCCACTCGAATACCTTCCGAGGAGACCATATGCCCTAAGAAAGACACCTCCTTCATCCAAAAGTCACACTTGTTGAGCTTCGCAAACAATTGATGATCCCTAAAAACTTGAAGTACGATCCGCAAATGCTCCTCATGTTTACTCTCATCCTTCGAATAAACCAAAATATCATTAATGAACACTACCACAAATCGGTCAAGATATGGCCTAAATACTCTATTAATCAGATCCATGAAAGCTGTAGGAGCATTCGTTAATCCAAACGGTATCACCAAGAACTCATAGTGGCCATATTGGGTACGAAAAGCAGTCTTAACAACATCCATGTCCTTAACCTGCAACTGATAATAACCGGACTGTAAGTCAATCTTAGAAAAGATTCCGGCTCCTCTCAACTGATCAAATAAGTCCTCAATCCTAGGCAATGGATATTTGTTCTTCACGGTGACCTTATTAATCTGTTTTTAGTCAATGCACATCCTTAAGGTTCCATCTTTCTTTTTAGCAAACAATATCGGAGCATCCCACAGAGACACGCTGGGTCTAATAAAGCCTTTATCCAATAGCTCCTGCAGTTGACTCTTTAGTTCTTTCAATTCCACAGGAGCCATTCGATAAGGGGGTTTAGAGATAAGAGTAGTACCCGATAGAATCTCTATGGATAGCTCCACTTCTCTCTCTGGAGGCAAACCTGGCAATTCTTCAAGGAACAAATCCACAAACTCCTTTACAACAGGAATGTCCTGAATTTCCACTTGACTATGCCTAGAATCCAAAACAAAAGCTAAATAAGCCTCACATCCCTTCCTCATAAGCCGCCTTACTTGCATGGCTGAAATCACATTACCCAAAAGATTAAAATCCAAACCTCTCACAACTACTGTTGACTGATTACTACTCTTGAGCACTACTGTCTTCCTATGACAATCCACTACCACTCGATGCTTGCACAACTAGTCCATACCCAAAATCAAGTAGATCTCATGAAAAGGCAGACTAATCAAATCCACTGGGAACTATTTACCTTGCACCAACAAAGGACAATTCCTATACACTCTACTCACATTGACACTATACCCTAATGGACTTGTTACACAAATCTCATAATCTAACTGATCAGCATTAGACAAATTAGCACATAACTTATTAGAACACAAATATGAGTGTGTGGAACCAGTGTCTATTAGAGCATGCAATTCAGTGTCAAGTAGTAGAAACTTACCGACAATCACCTCAGGCGCATCTTGCTTATCACAAGCTCTCATCGCATATGCCCTAGTTTGTGCCACTAAAGGAGGATCCACTGTCTGTGAGGAAGCTCCATCTCTAGGCTATCCACCACGACCTCGTCCTCTACCTCGACCATGACTAACCTGAGGGGCATTAGATCTTGCTCAACTGACCTCATGCCATCCTTGGGTGTTCTCATACAAACTCGGGCAATTGGCTAGAAAATGGTTCGTGCTTCCACATCTAAAACATCCTCTTGTCAACCAATGACACTCACCCCAATGGCACTTATTGCAGTGTGAACACTATTGCACTACATCGCCTCTACCACCCGATGCACCTCAACCTACACCAGACCTCTGAGAAGACCCTTGTCTTCTTCCTCTTATAGCTGGACTAGCAGAAGACTCATCCAGAGAATTCACTTGAGGATTCTTTCATCTCTTTTCTGAGGATGAGCCTCTACGAGAGGGATTTCTCCTTTGAGCTCTTTCTCTCATAATAGTCTCTGAATGTTCCGCTCGTATAGCCGCCTGCAATCTGATAATAGTTGACATTTGGAGAAGACATCAAAGAAATCAGCATAGTTCTAAGGGACTCATTCAAACCCGCTTCAAAATGCTTACATCTAAACTCCTTAGTGAGAACTCCAGGTGGAGCATACTTATTAAGCCTACTGAATTCCTTTTCATAATCCGCCATAAAAGGACTGTCTTCTTAACACTCAAAAACTGAGTCCACTTATCCTCCTTATATGCCTTAAAGAACTCCCACGTCACTGGGTTAGGAATCTGTGGGTGCCTAAGAACCAATCTCCACCAATCATAGGCTGAACCTTGTAGAAGTGACACCACAGACTCTACTTCTCTATTCGGAGGACAACAGATCTCCTGTAAAACCCTATTCACTTTCTTAATCCACATCTCTGTCTTATCAAATTCGTCCAAACTCGTTCCATAAAAATCCTCCGCTCCAAACATCCTTATATTCTCAATCAAGGCTCTAGGCACAGTTACCCTCTCCAAAACTCTATCCATGTCCTGAGATATCTTGCGCATGGCCTCAAAAGGAACCGCTGGGGCCGCAGGCTGTACCTTAGCTTGCTGAGCAGGACCAAAAATAGATGGATCTTGCTCTCGAGGATTCGCACTCTCGGCTGACCCCTCGAGGGATCCACGAACTAACTCCATCTAACTACAAAACATAAGGATATCCACATCAAGCCAACACAATCCTAAAAAAAATTCTATCCTACAGTCACCCAGAAAAGTATAAACCTATAGCTCTTATACAAATAAAATTGTAACACCCCTTACCTATACGTTGGGGAGCTTACTCATATGGGGGAGTGAGTGCCCGCATAGCTAAGGGTTGTTACTAAACAGAACAAAGCAAAGCATGCATAACTAAACATTAAAGAAACATCAACATAATATCACAAACGGAATAAACTAAAACTTTTCATAATATAAAATATTCAAAAGACTACCAACTGAATTTCTGAAATCTCTTTCATTGATATACCAAAATATCCATTACAAATTTGAAGTACAAAATGATATGATTCCTTGCATAATTACAATATATAACTGAAAGCATTACAAAATCAAATACATCATAAAAGGCTTCCATCATAATACAAAATATAAAATACAAATACAAATTCCTATACTACAAAAACTCTCTATTGTGTTGGCATTGATAGTTGCAGATCGGACAGCCCAGAAACTCTGACTGCTTCCACACCTGAATAAATGAAACACCCATGCTAAGCGATAATGCTTAGTGGGGAACACAAGCAATGAATGACCACTTATAGTGGACGTCAAAATGCAGTTCGCATACACATGACACATATATATCAGTGAAGCAATACCGAACCATCCATACGATATACATATATATATACATCATATCTAATAACTTCAATTGAACAAATTGTATAACATTAATATACTGAATCACAACAATTCGCATCACATTAAGGAAACACATAGGTACGATAAGCCTGCACTTTCAAAGTGGTGGATAACGAGTGAATGCATGGTACCCGTAGGTACAAAAATAATTTCTTTTCTGAATGCATAGATACTCGTAGGTAACAAAAACAACTTCATTTCTTTTCATATCAAATTTTTTTTGCATGGGATCTTAAACAAGATCCAAGTTCATAGGGATCGTGAGGATGCAAACGGGGACCTGATCAGGGTCCAGAACACATAGGCTATAGATAACTGAACTCTATAGGCATGCCTATCTATCCACTTACCTGACTATTGTAGGCTAGGATAATCATTAAAATTTTATTCACATGATAAAGCATAAAACATTTTATGCATGGAAACATGCTTGAAACATAAGTGAGAAACCATGCAAAGTACAAATATAATAAACATTTAAAAACAGGGGAGCGCCTGCGGCAATCGGTCGCGCTCGCGACAGAGGTTAATCACACGTAGGCATACACTGATGAGGGAAGGCAAAAATGTCCTCTATCGTGCTCATGATAGAGGGCTGGTAAGTTCCTGTTGCACACGCGCTTGCAAAGGTGGTCGCGATGGGAGCTGCCCGGTAGGAGCTCGGCTATCGACCTCTATGTCTCGCTCACGACCGAGGTCACATTTGTGACATAGAGAGCCTCAGCTGGAGCTCGGGACCGGACGCTCTGTCGCACTCGCGATGGAGGTCGCGCTAGAGATAGAATCGTGTTTCTGGGTCAAATTCTGATCTTAACAGCTCTCCAATGCCAAATTTCTCTAAAAACCAACCCATCACTGAAATTAGCTCAACCCAAGCAATACAAATCACTAAAACCTATTTCTAAACATTCAATCAAAGTTTTACGTTAATTAAAATTGACTATACAAGTAGAATTAAACAATATACCAAATCAATCTTCAAATCCACCAAAATCAATAAGAACCCACAAAATCGCTCCAACTTATCATGCACACAATCACTTCTAAATTCAACTCAAAATTGACAAAAGCCTTTCAATTTTACACATAAACATGCTCAATTGCATCAAATTTCAGAAATTTAAATCAAAAGATTAACCATCACAATTTCATAAAACCAGACAATCCCAAACTTTGGGTTGCTAAGCTCCTCAACAATCACTTGGCTGAACTTCCTCCTACCTTCTCCTTTTCTTTAGCCTCTCTAGCAGGAATTTTTAATCAACTGAACCCAAAACACACCCAATCTTAAGACCCATACAAACAATCAAGGAAAGTAAAGAAAAGAGAAGAAGAAGAAGAAGAAGAAGAAGACGAGAAGAAGAAATACTTACTTGAAACCCTTAAATTCCGAAAACCCACCAAGAATTACAACAAAGTGGGGAATAGAAGATGAGCAAGGAGAGGGAAAGGCTGGCGAGAGAGAGGGAGAACGAAAATCCGTTCTTTCCTCTCTCTCCCATTTTCTTTCTTTTTACTTCCCATCCCATTCTTCTCACTCTCTCTCCTCCACATGTCACAAATCCATGGTGGCTCTTGGTAATTTTCTCTTCTAATCCTTCTTACTTCTCAACAACACAAATCAAGCCCCAAAATTCAAATAATCATGCAATTGACTCCCTAATAATAATAATAATAATAATAAAACAACCTAATAATAAAAACGAACACATATAATCCAAAATACACCTAAAAAGTCAGACCCAAGATCAAAACACTCAAAACCACTAGGGTACCAGTCGGGGTGTTACAACAACATGCATTTCAGAGTTTCTATACTATCAATATTAGCATACAAAAAATAGAGTTTCCCAAACCTCCAATGAGCTCACTTGGCACTAGGTTCCCCAACTTTCTCCTTCCCTTTGTCCTTTCTCGGTTCAACCACTACAAGCACTGTCCAATTTCAAGAATTGGAACCATATATCACTTCCAATTCAAATCAAAAGAAAGGAAGAAGAAGAAGAACAATCTAAACTTAACCACTTACTTTGACTAGATGGAAAAATAGCACAATACAAACACCACTTGACCCAACCAGTAGAAATTCAAAGAATTAAACTAAAAAAGAGAGGAAACGAAAGAAGTAGAACAAGGAAGAGAGGGTAGCAAATCAACATGCAAAAATGGGAGTATTACTCTCTCCTTAAATGCTTATATTGCATGTGGAGAGCTGAGGTGGCAAAGGCAGATTATGCCACTTGGATTCCACCACCTCTCTCTCTTAATCTCAATTAAATTAAGCCAAACTCCATTATCACTTAATTAATCTTCTTAAACCTAATCATCTACAGTTACTCATTAGCCACCAAACTTATTTATTTTATGCAATTAGGTCCACACTTCCAGTTACACTTAGATCCAAAATTAGCAAACTCAAATCAAACTTACCCAATTAACCTAATTAAGCCAAATTACTACTAGGGTATATTTCAGGTCATTGCAACTCTCCCCTTATAAAAAGAATTTCGTCCGCGAAATTCATTATAACACCCTCAACCCCCACACATAGCACATCAAAGGAAGAAGAGCTATGGTGAGTGGAGGGTGCTACCAGACAATGACATACACGGCAATATAGAAATTAAAACAATAAAATTTAACACGTATGAGCTTCTTATAAATCGAAATGCGAAACATTTCTTTACTTTTTAACCCAAAATCTATTATACAAAACTTATCATATACTTAAAAATCGCTTAATAGCCTTGTAGTTAGTTAAACTTCAAAAGTTATTAAAATACGTTTTAATAATTGAATATAATGCTTACGGAATCCCATTATATAAACATTTCCAAGTTATACAGATTACAGTCTTAGTGTTTATGTCACCACATTTCCCCTTATTCAAAACATTACTTGTTCAAAATCAAACAAAACATTTACTTTTAGATTTGGTTCGGGCTCGAAATGCTATTCCAAGCTTCCTATGTATCCCTATGGTTAGGGAATCAGAAGCACATAGTTCTACCAAAAACTTCATTAACACAAGTTCCAGAATTATTCCTAACATCTTTCTTAAATCCAATTATCTATCTCATGCTTACAATTCGATACAAACTCAATATATTCATTAATAGTCATCAAACAAAACACATCAATCTCTTACCAATTCACTTACCCATGCCTACGTCCCGAAGGCGGACAGAACATTACTTACCTGTATTCTCATTTAAACATATAAACAAACACACACACATATATATACACATTCATAGGATACATTTACTAAGCTTTTCAACTATAACAATCATACATATCAAATATTCTAACAGTTCTCTCCAAAGACATCATATAAACAAGCATACTCATAAATTTTGAATAGATTAATAACATGCATTGTCCCAATATAATTTCTTATGCAAACAAGATCTCTACATGCATGCCTATTAGAACAACCTTACTTGATACCTTTCTTTCCATTTAATAGATATCGCCTTATAATACAAAACGCATGGGTATCTAAAGATGCTACACCTTTCTGCATAAGTGTCCATAAAGGATCCAGAACAGAGAAGTGCGTAAAGCACTAGTTCACATGGTATCTAACATCAAACGCATCCGATATACATTCACATAACCATTTGGCATGTAATTACAGAACTTATCAATTAATTCATATTCTTTTATTCATTTTATTGCCTGCTAAGTCAAAAGGGTGGATAACGAGTATACAATAACGGTACCTTATGGGTACGAATCAAACAGTGACGGTACCTTACGGGTATGAATCGAAAACCATTTTATTTATCACAAGCAAAACATTTTACAAAGGGGACCTTAAATAAGATCCAAATGCAAGGGGATCGTGAGGATCCTAACAAGGACCTGATCAGGGTCCAAAAAGAATAGAGGGCTGCAGCTAATAGAACTCTATAGGCATGCCTATCTATCCACGACCCGACTAACGCAGGCTAACACATACTTGTTTCCTTTAATGATGTACATGTTATTTTTAATACTATTTTCAAGGTGCATACTTTTATTATAGTCACATAATAATCATGCGCATAATTCATTTATAATGAAAGTAATGGCTCATATACAATATAACAAACCATAACCTTTTTATTTCAATCCCATCATAATTTTAACATATTCCTAAACATTCATTTCAACTATAGTTTATATGGTATAACGTATCCAAGTTTACACAACATGGCATATGTAAAGCATAAGTAAAAACCCATGCCAAAAAGCTCGGCAACATACATTCATAGCATAGAGAAGAGTCGCGCTCGCGACCTAAGTCGCGTTCGCGATAGAAAGCTAGATGGCCTCTGTCGCGCTCGCGATAGAGCCAAGCATCACACTCCTGTCAATTCTCAATTGAATAGAACTTCACATAAAAACATACCTACTCTTATAATGTCCATAGTAATTTCATAAACATTACTTCCCAAATTCATACATTAAATTCAAGAACTTTAACACAAGTATCTTAGACTATTCAAGTTATCGAGAGTCATTCATTATTTAGACAGTCATATAAAACCATTACATACAACTCTTATCTAGAAATAAGCCTACTCGAGACTTAAATCACTAATGGCTCAACAAAATTTTATAAATCTTACACATACGTGCAAGATTTATTCTTCTAAAAGACTCTCAACATGATGATGAATAAGTTTTAGACAATTCTAGGGAAGTTCGGATGCATTTCGGGAGGAAAAACATATCAAAATACACAACCTAGGGGAGGTTAAAGAAGGGCAAGAGTCCCTACAAACCATAAGGTTCAAAAGAAGAGGAAAAACGTTCAAAAATAAGGTTCTGTAGCGCTCGCAACAGAAGCTTCTCCCAAGTGCCTTACAAAAAATAGGCTAACGAGACTGCTTCTCACCCCCAACTTTGTACTGCCTAAACTAACCTCTAAAACTCATTTTTAGCCAAAACTTCCTTCTTAACAAATAATCCTTAGGATGTTATATCAATTGGACATCTTTAACGTCTGATATAAGCTACACAAGCTACACTGCTCCAGTGAACCCGTTGAAGCAAAGACACCCCGGTTTTTACCATTTTCAAGGCTCTTAGAGCAAGAATTAGCTTCCGATCATTTAGAGACAATTTCAAGTATATGAATTATCTTTCTAATGGTACTGGTCTCAAACAATTTGGATATCTATAACTCAACTTATAGCTAAAACAAGCACTAAAGGTCCAATGAAATCTGGGCAGGGTTTCCCCTGGAAACTCAACCCCACCAAAACTTAGCAAACCCACATAACAAAATAACACCAACAACCCAAATTTGACAAATAAGTATCAAACATCAGAAAAATCCAATCATCCATACTCATACATACATATATGCCAAAAGATAGATTTTCCAAACCTAAACATCCTATGCTCCAATTAGCTTCCATAGTTGCATTTCTTTGCTTCCATACTCTTTTTGCAGTTTTATTACTCTAATTTCCTCATCAAAAACACAGAATATTACTTAATATTTCTAATTGAACAAAGAGTAAATTTTAGAAATTAGAACTCAAAACTTACCCCTTTATCTCAAATCTTTCATTAAGAACACTTAAGCTGTAAATTCCATTGTACAAATCTTGGGGCTTGTAAAGAAAGAGAGAGAAGATAGCATGAGAAAAAGAAGAAGAGGAAAAAAAGAAGAAAAAGAGGGGAAACGTGAGGGAGGAGAGAGGGATGAGCAGAAATATACTCTCTCTCACATGCTCTCTCCCCTTAATTACCCCAACCACCACCATTTTATCTCTAATGCCACATGTCCTTTTCCTATTGGCCCCCACTAGATTTTTATATCCAATTATCCCTTTAAGTCCACATCCTCTCCTTTAATCTTACAATAACCTAATACATAAATATAATTCTTACATTGGCCCACAATTAAATCCTTACCACCTTCAATTAAATCCTAAATTAATACTTTACAATTTTGGAATTGGCGGCACTTGCCGAAACTTTTGCATTAATACCAAATTCGTCCTTTTGGCACACCTGACACCACAAATCACATACATTTGGCATATAACCGATCCATTCTCAAAATTTAGCACTCATAGTTAACTATTCCATTCTATTAAATCCGTATATGCAAAATGACAAAATTACCCGTTTTCTTAATTCTAACCATATCCTTTCTTCTATATAATCACTCTGACCATCAAATCGTACAATTTCGATCACCAATGTCCCTAGACATATACAAATCCTTCTAGGGCACATTTTGGGGTGTTACATTCATACCTATATCTATAACTCAAAGTTAAAAATGTTCAATTCTTTATTAATAATTTTTCTTGAGACAAAGAAAAATCATTCTTTGTTCTTGAGAATTTTCATTTTTCTTTCATTATTTTTTATTTTTTCTTCAAATAAAAATAAATTTATTTTAATCAATAATCATTCTTTAGACAAGGAAATTTATTTTTTGTTCTTGAGAATTTTTTATCAATTTTTTAAGAAAATGTTTTTCTTGGAATAAAATTTCAATTTTTATTATCTTCAATTCTAATTTTGCAAAATAAAGCAAGGAAATCAATCACTTTTTCCCCTTCATCGAATCCGAATTCTGAGGGTAAACATTCTCGGTCCAATCTCATAATTTTATTTGTTTCATTTTTTTGTATTATTTTTTATCTCTTGTTTATAATTAATTGATTAACATGTAATTTTTTATTGTTTTCATTTATTTATTTATTCAATTGTTTATATATTTGTTTTGTTTAATATGTTTATTATTATTATTATGATTATTTATTATTATTATTATTATTATTATTATTGTTATTGTTGTTGTTGTTGTTGTTGTTGTTGTTTTGCTTTCGTTTTTTATCATTATTATTATTATTTTATTATCATTTTTTATTGTTATTATTATTATTATTCATTTTATTATTATTATTATTATTTTTATTATTATTATTATTATTATTATTATTATTATTATTATTATTATTATGTTTATATTATTATGTATTAATTAATTAACATCTTGTTTTATTTATTTCAATCATATTATTTAATTCCTTTGTCATTCATAATGCATTTTTTTCATTTATTTTAATTCATTTGTCATCTTTCATGTCATCTTATTTTATTTTAGTTTATTATTTTTCACTTTATTTTTTTAATTGATTAACTTTCTTAATTTAATAACTAATATTATTTTTTTTTGTGTTTGTTTTTTGACTCCAATATCTATTTTCCCTTTTTGGGCATTCTCGCGAGCAAATGGTGAGGTCCAGGAGGCTCATTTTGTTTTGACCATTTATTTTCATTATTTGTAACATTTTATTTCTTTGGCTTTTTAATTTATTTTACCATGTAATTTTTAATAAAATTATTTATTTTATGCGCGTTTAAAAGAAAATCACAAAAATTTTTCTATTAATTAACATAGATTTTTTTTTTTTAATAAAAAGGGGACCAATGTCCTAGTTTTTTCCACCCAAACAAACGATCACCTTTAACACTTTTTCCTTTAAGTATGCATGCGAAGACCAATGTGCTCATCCTTGATAAATGCCCAATTTTTTGTATGATTTACATTTCATTTACAATGGGGGTTGTATTCCGCCCCTAGTTTTATTGTAATTTATTGGGCCTTCATTTACGTTATTTTAATCTTGCTTTTATTTACCGCTTTCATTACATGATTGACTTGCGCTTTAATGCACTAAAATTGTATGAGAAAGGGAATAAATCTTAAATTCAAAACTCAATTATTATTTAATCAAGGTATGAATAAATGGGAAGTCCCGAACTATCTCTGGTCTTGGGCTCAACGATGTTAGAGGACCATCTCAATGTCTTATTGGGGTGGGGTCTCCAAAATATCTCTTGTTACCCAAAATAGGACCAATTTGCATTGTCTTATGCTCCATAAGGTTAGAGTACCATCTTAATGTCCTATTCGGGTGCGGACTCCAAAATATCTATGGTTTGCCAAAAATAGACAAAAATGTGTTATCTTAGGCTCATTGAGGCTAGACGACTGTGACGCGCGCCGAACCCCGGGGCGCTCTAAACTGCCTGCTTTTAGGGGCTTCGAGATGTGGTTCATGAAAACTTATAAGAAATTACAAGTGTGTCCATTTTGGGTAACAAGGAAGTTTCTTGGAGTCGCCACCCAATAGAACATTGGGAAAGGTCGTCTAGCCTCAGTGAGCCTAAGACAGTGCGGCTATGTTCATCATAGGCATGTCGGAGGTGTCTTGGACGTTTTCACGCTAATGATAGGATGATCTTCTAGCCTCACGCTTGGGCAAACTAGAGGTGTCTTGGAGGTATCCACCTTAATAGAACATTAAGATGGCCCTCTCGCCTCGTGGCACCTAGAACTATGCAGTTTTGATCCTTTTACGGGACACAAGAGGTGTCTTGGAGGCCCTATCCCAATAGAACATTGAGAAAGCCCTCTTGCCTCGTTGAGCCAAAATACCAGAGAAGGTTCGGGACTTTCAATTTATTCATACCTTGGTTAGGTTTATAGTTGAGTTTTAAATTTATCGTTTCATCGCATTTCTCATTCAATTTAATGCAGTTAAATTAAAGCGCAGATTGTCCATTCAGGGGAGGCAGTAAATAAAGTATAATTAAAATAAAGTGCACAAAAATAAATTACAATAATATTAGGGGCAAAATACAACCCCCATTATAAATTGCAAGCGATTCATACATAAATCGGGATATATGTTAGGAGTGAGAACATTGGTCCTCGCATGCATATTTATTAAAAAATGATTTTTGAGGCATCAACTTTTATCTGTTAGAAAAATAGGACATTGGTCCTCAATTTATAAAGAAAATCCCAATTTAATTAATAAAAAAACATTTAGCCATTTTTGCATCGGTGGGAAAGTATATAAAAAACATTATTCACAATAACAATATAAAAAATAAAGTCAAGAAAACGAACCCGGGAGAAGACCCTCAAGTGTTTTACAATTGCTTCTGTACCAAATGACTCCAAATGCACCCAACAAGTCAAAATAATAACTCACAAAATAAAGAACACGTTAGTGTGAATTCAAAGAGAAAATAAGTATGAAATTAAATAATAAGGAGGGAAAATGGAAGAAATTGAATAAAAAAACCATTTAAAATGAAAGAAGAGAAGAAAAAAAATTAAGTGGGAAAAGAGGCCTAGGGACGGCCCAAGACGTGTGACCCACGGGCATAAGGGCAACCCGTGACGTCCTGCCGCTCATTTGAGCAACGGCCGTTGGTGGTCCTTATGCCCGTCGGTCGATTCTGTTTCCGAACATTAAACCAAAAATTATGTTTTTGTTTTAATTTGAATAAAAGGGGTTTTTTGTGAAATAAATTAACGAAAATAACTAAATTCAAAATAACAGGTCCAGAATATTTACCCTCGGATTTTTACCTCATGAAGGTGAACGTTGCAAGATGTTGACTCCTCGAGTTCTACAAGGATTGGATTGTGATCACGCAATCAGAAGAGATTTTCGGTTGCAAAAATCTCACTTTGAAAAATAAACCAAAAGAAGGAAATTATTTTCTCTTTCTTGGAATTTGGACAGCAATCAATATCTGAATTAGCTAGATGGATGAAAGTGAATGGATCTCGCTTCCTTGGATTAGTGTAATTTGTGAATAAAAGAAAAGAAATTTTGAAAGAAATAATTATTTTTGTAGAAATAAAAAGAAATCTTTTGTGGAGAATTTTAGTTTTCTAATAAAAAGTTTTTCTAAATAATAATTTCTCCGTAAAATTCTCCGACCCCGAAAACTGAATCCCCTTCCCCTATTTATATATTTAGGATGAAATTTCAAATAAATTTAAATTTTAAATTCAGATTTGAAGAGGATTTTCAGAAATAAAATCAAAACCGAACGATTTCAGAATATTCCTAAAATCAAATCTAATATTCAAAAATATTTGAAAAGATTTGGGAAATTCAAAAAGATTTAAAAATATTTTGTAAAATCCTCCAAATTCTATAGTATCCGGCAGTTAAAACCACCAGATCACCGACCGACGGGCTGCCCGTGGATTACCGACGGGCGTCTGTCGCAAGGGGCACCAGCGGTCATTTGACCGGCATGGAGATGGGAGACGGCCGTCTCCTGCATGGAGTGGGCATCGGTCAGTCGAGAGACGAGCCCGGCTCAAATGAGCAACAGGCGCTGCTTCAACCAACTGACGGCCCACTCTCGAGAGACAGGCGTCTCTCATTCAAGAGACATGCGCCCTTCACCGAGCGATGGCCCATCGCTCGACGTGAGAGACGGGCCTCCTGCATAAGCAACAGGCTATACTCCACACACAGGCTGCCTGTCTGTGGGCTATAATGCCAATTCTGAAAGTTGAACTCTTTTCGACTGTTTGAAATCCCCCGTTTACCCAGAACTCCTCTGATCCTTATAAAACTGGCAGACAAACATCCACAACTTCCGTCCCTCGTCCGAAAATTGACGTTAGTTTCTTCAGCGGGTAACTCTGATCCGGACTACCACAGGACCCGGTGTCTACAATTGCCAACAATTTTGGGGAAACTAGTACACTCATTTCTGGATGAGCCAAAATTCAAAGGAGAAAGGAAAGAGATGCGTACCTGAGGCAGCCCTTACCTTTTCGCCATGTGGAAGGTTGCGACTTGTTGCCGTTGAGCTGTAGTGCTATCCGACTGTGGCTCATTTGCAACCTCGTCTATCGCATTGTCCTGCTCGCCTCCGGTCGGCTTGCGTGGCGTCTGTGAGATGCAATACTCTCTAACCACAGTCCCATTGCAATATGTTCTATTGCGTGTACCCCGCTGTCCTTGTCTCGGCATGCACGGTGGTTGTTCTATCCCGCTGGCCTCATCTCGGCTTGCACGATGTGAGATGCGGTGTTATCTAATCCCATCTCGATTGCGATATGCTCTATTGCGCTTGCCCCACTAACCTCATCTCGGTCTGCGTGGCAGCTGATCTACCCCGTTAGCCTCATCTCGGCCTGCGTAGCGGCTAATCTATTCCGCTAGCCTCATCTCGGCCTGTGCTGTAACACCCCCATACCCCCTGGAAGGATATCGGGGTGCCACGCGGACACTTACGTATACATCTTCACAAACAAACACTAGCGGAAGCGATATCATTAAACATCTCCATTTAAGAGTAATAAAATAAAATAATACTACACTAGGGCCCAATATGTATTTGATAGTAACTATACATATATATACATATTTCTCTTTATACATGTCCATATTACACTCTGTTTTCATTTCACTTTACGTATACATTCACATGTGATTCTTTTACTTTTATTACATAATGATGTTACTTAAAACACCACTAACTCTGTCTCTAATTTAAACAAAAAGATGAACAAAACTCCCTAGTGGCCTTGACCCGCAGATGCCCGCTCACTGATCCGAACCTGAAAACCTACACGGAAATAAACATCCGTGCTAAGCGATAACGCTTAGTGGGGATGAAAATAATGCAAAGGACTTCTTTACAAAGTCACAAATAAATCACACACTTCATATGACAAAATCAAATAGCTGATACATATAGCTCTTATACGTGTATAGGTTGCATGCTCAATTATCAAATACTATGAGCTCACAAGTATATAACATCTACTCTTTTACTTATTCATGCACACTATAACTTGTACATATCATTTATTCAAATATACATTATCATGTGTCCACATTCATGTAAACATATACTTGTATATAAACTGTCATGTACTTAAACATTTCTCTCATGTACTAAAACATTTATTCAGAACAATACTTTTAATCATCTCATATTCACTGTACAATAACAATAAGCCTGAATTCCTTTCATGGTGGATACGGGTAACTCTGGATACTGTTTACAGTATCTTATATGTGGAGAATTAATTCAAACTCTATGGAATACACAAGGTATTCCGAACTCTGGGCACAATGAAGGCCAACTCTAGCAGCTGCACTCTAGCCCTTTATAAGCATGCTTATCTATCCACTATAACGGTAATCAGGCTAAAAAATAACTCAATTATACGCTACTCTAATGCCAAATCATAGATTATAACTCAAGTGCACTTATCAACTTCAGAGGCATTTAATTAATATACAATCTTTATTAATCATGTTCAACAACTAAAAGCATGTAACATTTAAATTCCATGCATAAACTCTTATATCACATCATCATATACATGCATTCATAAGTTCACACATATTTATGATACCATTTTCTATCCTTCACACAATTGTACATTGTTACTTTATTAGTTAAATTACCAATCTTAAACATATTCAAATGTATTTTCTCATAGATAACCACTTTATAATCATTTAATAACCCTAATCATGTATAATAAGTTAAGGGGAAGGGTAAGGGGTTGACCCATACCAACCATGGGCTCAAAATGAAGAAGCAAAGTCTTAATATGGGTTGTTCTATCGCGAGGTCGCGACCTATATCGCTCTCGCGACAGAAGCTCGCCTCTGGTGCCTTGCGAGACTGCTTTTTACCCTAAACTTACATCGCAAAAACAACCCTCTATAACTCCTTTTTAGGCAAAGTGGTCTTCATACACAATTTTTCCTAGGATGTTAGCTTTCCAATGGGACAATTTTCAGGTCATTTAAACATCTATAACAAAAGATATGATCTAAACAACCTATACTATTCAAATAACCCGACCCAAACAGGGACACTACGGTTTTAGTCAATTTTCAGGATCATAGAGCAATAATATGCTCCAGATAATTTCTATACTTTTATAGGTATAGAAGTCATGGTTCTATTGGCTCAATAATAACTCAATTCAGAGGTCTATAACTATACTTATGATAAAAACATCACACAAATGTCAGATGACAAATAAACAGAATTTGCCAAATCAAACTTTATCATCAACACCCACACTCAATTGATCACTTCACATACTTATAAACATATATACACATATCATAAGCACTGCAAGCAATCAAAATGAACATCTAACAAATATACTCTAAAAGAACAGTTGAGCTAATTAAAGCTCATCATGCATCTCTGTATTCAAACATGTCTTTATTCAAACATATTTCATGTACACATGCAAGAATGATAAAATCACACTCGATCTCTACTTTAGGTGGCTTAACCGCTTCTCTCTAATTGATTCTGAGCTTCTCCTTTCCCTTGTCCATAACTCTCATGCAAAACCAGACCAAAACACTTAGGTTTACCCTCTTTTCAATTTAAATCAAGAACAGAAAGAAAAAGGAGGTCAGATCGAAAAATAAATCCAACTTACCTTCTTGAAGAGACCTAATTAAGCCCCTTCTACACTCTCTTTAACCAATCCAAGTGGTTCTTCCCAAAGAACCAAGCAAAAGAAGAAAAGCAAAGAAATGGCAAGAAGAAAGGACACGGCACCTAAAAGCAAAGAAAACAAAAGGAGAATAAAAGGCCAAATGATCCAAAATAATATCAAAACCAACGTGGGGAGGAAAAGGCAGCTGGTCAATGTTAATCCCAACATTAACTATTCAATTTAATGCCCCTCACTTTAATTAACTACATGCATATCCCTTAGCCCACTCAATCTTCTTTTTAATTTTAACCAAGTCAAAAGCCTTTTATCCATTGGTTAATTGTTCTTTTTTCCAACTCATGTAAAACTCCCAACTTCTTGCCACTTGTCACTCCCCTACAATGCCATGTGTCACAAAACCCATCTCAAGGTCTCTTAAAACCCACTTGTACAAGCATCTCGTGAGAGGGTTCCGTTGTAACACCCCCATCGCCGTCCCCGTTGGAAGGACGCCGACGGACGCGCTACACGACGCTCACATATACAGATAAACACATGCACAATGCGGAAGCATAAATTCATACATAACATATATACGAAAATACTGTTTAATTAAAAACTTACCTTGCGGTACAGACTGAACATGCAATAACTCACGCACATGCAGGCATTAAGCAAAAGCATACACAGAGGCATACATATGACCATTGAACGGAAGCATAATCGAAATAATAAAACAAAGGAATAACTAAACATAAAAACATAATAACTATTACATTCCCAAAAGAAAACTCAAGATCAAGACATAATTAATTACATATACAATACTACAGAATTACAAAAGCTTAAATACAGAAGCTGAACAAAATACAGAACTTCTAACTCCTACGTGGCCGACCTTGCAGAAGCGCGACTCGAACAGAACCAAACCTGCCACCTGCACGGAAAGGAAATCCGTGCTAAGCGATAAACGCTTAGTGGGGAGAACACACAAGAGTATGGACGGCCATTCACAATGGTCGCCAAGGCAAAACACATTCAAATGGCAAATGCGGATAATCATAACATATAAATAATCAAGCTGCATAATAAAGGCATTCATTTCAAAACTCACAATCAAACCATATGCTGATAACAAGAATAGGTCAAAACAGACATAATACAATACACGATACAAGGATCATCATGCAGAACTACATACTATAATACATTCATAAACCTACAAGGGTAGCAATTATCAGCATCTTACCGTGCGGAGTCACATAAGCTGTACACATGCAATTGACATAACTAAGTACCCATGCCTGAACTGACAACCCAATCATCATGTTGAGAATGCTAGCTAAACAACGTACTTTGACATACTAAACACACACACTAGTCAAATATCCAAAGGATAACATTTAGAGTATCACAATGCCGCTGCGCAACTCTAAAATATATTGAGCATCATGTAAAAACACTCTGATAGCGGAGACTGAAAGCATAACCACATAGCATTACATTCATATCCTCATCATGCCGAAAGTACAGTAATCATCACATACTTACCATCACAACTGCTTCGGTTCACATGGTAATATACATAACAAAACTATGCTTAAGTCCTATACTTAAATACATCAATCGAATCATTTCAAAGCATTCAGAAACTTATAACAAATCACATGACAAGTACGGATAATCATGTTAGATATTAAATCATGCTTACTTAAAACAGACATACATTCTGAAGCCCATAGTCACATTCATATACATATAAACTGATTTCTGAAATCCTTATCATGCTCAAACGGATATCACATTCTGATGGTTATTTCAAAATAACCAGGATAATATGCAAAGGCTTAAAACATAGTCCATGTAAATATGCTCATATAATAAAGCCATACAATCAGTATTTCATAATCATATTCATTCAGAAATAATCCGATATACATTATATCGATATACTCATTCAGATAATCCATTTATAGCCAAATCAGATCAGAGCAGTTCAAATAAACATTCAAAGAACACCTGCTGACTCTAGGTAGTGGATAACGAGTGTACAGACAGTACTTTACGGGTACGAGCCGATTACAGACAGTACGTTACGGGTACGAACCGATTAAACCATTATAAGATCCATTACAGAAAAGGGTTCGCGAGGAACCAAACGGGGACCTGATCAGGGTCCAAATAATTCAAAGGGCGCTGCAGCTACAGAAGACTCTATTAGGCATGCCTAACTATCCACTTACTTGACTCTAGTAGGTTATGCGTAAAACAATTCACATTTCGAATCGCACAATGCATATATAATCAGCATGCATAAACAGAGAATGAAAGACATTTAAATATTCTCATAAAGTGGGTCACAAATCATACAATTTTCATTGCAAAACATAATACAGTCAATACACTTTAACATTAGACACTGTTCTAAAGCATGCCAAGAATCAGGTATAGAATCACTACCATGCCAATGATTATCAATATAAAATCCTAATCATGCGTTGGGTGAGAATAACTAAGTATAAAGCATGCATAATTCAACTTACATTTAGACATAACTCATTGAATTCAAAGGCTAAAGCATAACAATGCATTCAGACATCAACCGTATTATTCCACTAAATATAGTATAGCATAGTATCAACCATACCTCCTACAAGTCATATTCAAAAGCACGCAATACTTCACTCAATAACATTCTAGCACTACTCATCATAGTAAAGTATATCAGGAACACATGAGGAATCATATTATGCCACTGACTAAAATACATTGCCTACATCGTGAAATAATACCATATACTCTTAAGCATGGCATGTTATTCTTAGAGGAGAAACAGACTAAAGTTATGATCACATGATTTACATTAAGATAAAACATGTTTGGGACTAAACAATCAGAAAGTTAGCATTCATAAATCCTTCATATTCTACAGTCATTTAACAGTATCACTGTAATCCAAAACCTATTTCAAAATACCAGAGTAACTTATCATAGATAACATGTTATTAATACCAACTAAATTGGAATAATCAGTCATACCATCAAGATAATATAACACACAGTAGAGGAAAATACCATGAACAGCTTTTGGAAACCATTTTATAAAAACTGGTCGCTTGGGGAAAGAAAAACAGAAGCAAAACAGAAGAGTCGGAAGACCTGAGCAACCTTCACGTCACGTGAAGGTTGCTCACGTCGCGTGAGCATAGCTCACGCCTCGTGAGCATTGCTCACATCGCGTGAGCATAGCTCACGTAGCGTGAGCTTTGCTCACCTAGCGTGAGCATGGCTCACGTCACGTGAGCATAGCTCACATCGCGTGAGCTTTGCTCATCTAGCGTGAGCATGGCTCATGTCACGTGAGCATAGCTCACGTCGCGTGAGCCGCTTCCTTCTTCTTCCCCGCTATCGCAAACTGCAGATTTCCTTCGTTTTCCAGAAAATCGATAGAAATCATTTCAATCAATTTCACAACACCACCAAAACTGATATTACCTTTCAATCGATGTCCCAAACAGCATAAATAAGATCATTGCAACTTAACTCAACAATTAAATCAACCAAAATCATGCATCGACATAATTAATTCCTTCTAGAACATAAACCCTAACAAATAACAGTAAATTCCAAAATCCAAACACAGTACTTCCAATTTAATCCTATTAATGCATTACTAACACATTTACTCACATACTCATGCATATACACATTTCAAAACATAACAAATTCCAGAAATTAGATAATGTAAACACATTTACAAGCCTAGTGAGTAATAGGGCAGAGACAATCAACTGAGATTGAAGAACAGAGAAGTTCAAAACGTTGCATGCATTCAAACACTCCCAAACCTGGAATGAAGATCCAAAAAAAATCAAGCTTCAAAATCAATCCTCAATCCTTTTCTTGCCTTTACTTTGCTCTTCCTTACAATCCAATGCTTGCACAAATAAGAAACCACAAAGTCTTAGCCAAACCCTAACTGAAATAAAACCAGGAAGAAGAAGAAGAAGAAGAAGAACAGTACGTTAATTCCAACTTACCTCTTCAAAGCTAACCCAAAACTCAACCAAGCCAAACACAACTCCAAACCCAGGGGAAAACGAAAGGAAAAGCAGAGAAGGGAGAAGAGAAGAAGAAGAAACGTGAGAGGAGGGGACGAACAGGAATGCAATCTCTGTGTTCCCTCTCTCTTCCTCTTTCTTTTCTTCTTTTCCCCATTCAATGCCCACCTAACACCCACATGGCAGCTCCCAATAGGACCACACAATCCACTCAACTTTTCCAAACCAAAAATGCTCTTAAGTCCTTAAACAAATAACACTTCACTCACATACACATTTCTTTCTTACAAACTTAATTATCTCTTCAATTAGGTCCTTAACACTCCAAATTTCTCAAACACAAAATTACCGAAATACCCTTCCGATCCCGACTTAGCATGCACGATCCGACCAGGGCTAATTTGGTGTGTGACAACTCTTCCCTCCTAAAAGAATTTCGTCCTCGAAATTCACAGTGAAACACTTACATCCATAAACCCAAACAAACAAAACTTACTTAAACAAAAGCTTGCAACGCAACTTACCAGAAGAACCTGCAGTCTCCTTCGAATCCTTGCTAGACGCTACAAACTCTGTAGGCACTCGAGAAGATCTGAGCAAATCTTCCACTTCCTTTCTAGCTTGCCCAGCTAGATTCTCACTCATCTTCTTAGGACAATCAGCAATCCGGTGTTCCATACTGCCACACCTGAAATAGGCACCTGAAAGCTTCCGACATGGACCCCGATGTCGCTTCTGACAGTGCTGACATAAAAGCGATACCCACTTCTTACACTTATTCCCATGTTGCCTCTGAAATTGTTGACACATCGAAGGTTCTCGAACCCTTATTCCTGCTGGCAGTTCACTAACCGGTCCTTTTCTCTTCTGAGGAACATGCTGCACAACTTCTTGAGAAGCACGAGGAGCAGTCAATCTATCCAAAATCCGAATCAACCCTTGCACTAAAGCCCTATCATCAGAAACACGACCAGAATCTTCCACTGGAGAACGCTCGGAAACATTCTGATCAGCACTAACTCGATTCACACTTTCTGTTGTCTCGCCCACATTCTCACTAGGATCAGACTCCATCGAGACATGACACAAAACAAGACGCATCTGCATTAGGCCACGACACAAAACCGACTCTCAAGCACAGACTCAACACATAACAAACAACACACCCAGAACCATCAAACCTGGGCTCTGATACCACTAACTGTAACACCCCCATCGCCGTCCCCGTTGGAAGGACGCCGACGGACGCGCTACACGACGCTCACATATACAGATAAACACATGCACAATGCGGAAGCATACATTCATACATAACATATATACGAAAATACGGTTTAATTAAAAACTTACCTTGCGGTACAGACTGAACATGCAATAACTCACGCACATGCAGGCATTAAGCAAAAGCATACACAGAGGCATACATATGACCATTCAACGGAAGCATAATCGAAATAATAAAACAAAGGAATAACTAAACATAAAAACATAATAACTATTACATTCCCAAAAGAAAACTCAAGATCAAGACATAATTAATTACATATACAATACTACAGAATTACAAAAGCTGAAATACAGAAGCTGAACAAAATACAGAACTTCTAACTCCTACGTGGCCGACCTTGCAGAAGCGCGACTCGAACAGAACCAAACCTGCCACCTGCACGGAAAGGAAATCCGTGCTAAGCGATAAACGCTTAGTGGGGAGAACACACAAGAGTATGGACGGCCATTCACAATGGTCGCCAAGGCAAAACACATTCAAATGGCAAATGCGGATAATCATAACATATAAATAATCAGGCTGCATAATAAAGGCATTCATTTCAAAACTCACAATCAAACCATATGCTGATAAAAAGAATAGGTCAAAACAGACATAATACAATACACGATACAAGGATCATCATGCAGAACTACATACTATAATACATTCATAAACCTACAAGGGTAGCAATTATCAGCATCTTACCGTGCGGAGTCACATAAGCTGTACACATGCAATTGACATAACTAAGTACCCATGCCTGAACTGACAACCCAATCATCATGTTGAGAATGCTAGCTAAACAACGTACTTTGACATACTAAACACACACACTAGTCAAATATCCAAAGGATAACATTTAGAGTATCACAATGCCGCTGCGCAGCTCTAAAATATATTAAGCATCATGTAAAAACACTCTGATAGCGGAGACTGAAAGCATAACCACATAGCATTACATTCATATCATCATCATGCCGAAAGTACAGTAATCATCACATACTTACCATCACAACTGCTTCGGTTCACATGGTAATATACATAACAAAACTATGCTTAAGTCATATACTTAAATACATCAATTGAATCATTTCAAAGCATTCAGAAACTTATAACAAATCACATGACAAGTACGAATAATCATGTTAGATATTAAATCATGCTTACTTAAAACAAACATACATTCTGAAGCCCATAGTCACATTCATATACATATAAACTGATTTCTGAAATCCTTATCATGCTCAAACGGATATCACATTCTGATGGTTATTTCAAAATAACCAGGATAATATGCAAAGGCTTAAAACATAGTCCATGTAAATATGCTCATATAATAAAGCCATACAATTAGTATTTCATAATCATATTCATTCAGAAATAATCCGATATACATTATATCGATATACTCATTCAGATAATCCATTTATAGCCAAATCAGATCAGAGCAGTTCAAATAAACATTCAAAGAACACCTGCTGACTCTAGGTAGTCGATAACGAGTGTAGAGACAGTACTTTACGGGTACGAGCCGATTACAGACAGTACGTTACGGGTACGAACCGATTAAACCATTATAAGATCCATTACAGAAAAGGGTTCGCGAGGAACCAAACGGGGACCTGATCAGGGTCCAAATCATTCAAAGGGCGCTGCAGCTACAGAAGACTCTATTAGGCATGCCTAACTATCCACTTACTTGACTCTAGCAGGTTATGCGTAAAACAATTCACATTTCGAATCGCACAATGCATATATAATCAGCATGCATAAACAGAGAACGAAAGACATTTAAATATTCTCATAAAGTTGGTCACAAATCATACAATTTTCATTGCAAAACATAATACAGTCAATACACTTTAACATTAGACACTATTCTAAAGCATGCCAAGAATCAGGTATAGAATCACTACCATGCCAATGATTATCAATACAAAATCCTAATCATGCGTTGGGTGAGAATAACTAAGTATAAAGCATGCATAATTCAACTTACATTTAGACATAACTCATTGAATTCAAAGGCTAAAGCATAACAATGCATTCAGACATCAACCGTATTATTCCACTAAATATAGTATAGCATAGTATCAACCATACCTCCTACAAGTCATATTCAAAAGCATGCAATACTTCACTCAATAACTTTCTAGCACTACTCATCATAGTAAAGTATATCAGGAACACATGAGGAATCATATTATGCCACTGACTAAAATACATTGCCTACATCGTGAAATAATACCATATACTCTTAAGCATGGCATGTTATTCTTAGAGGAGAAACAGACTAAAGTTATGATCACATGATTTACATTAAGATAAAACATGTTTGGGACTAAACAATCAGAAAGTTAGCATTCATAAATCCTTCGTATTCTATAGTCATTTAACAGTATCACTGTAATCCAAAACCTATTCCAAAATACTAGAGTAACTTATCATAGATAACATGTTATTAATACCAACTAAATTGCAATAATCAGTCATACCATCAAGATAATATAACACACAGTAGAGGAAAATACCATGAACAGCTTTTGGAAACCATTTTATAAAAACTGGTCGCTTGGGGAAAGAAAAACAGAAGCAAAACAGAAGAGTCGGAAGACCTGAGCAACCTTCACGTCACGTGAAGGTTGCTCACGTCACGTGAGCATAGCTCACGCCTCGTGAGCATTGCTCACGTCGCGTGAGCATAGATCACGCCTAGTGAGCAATTGCTCACGTCGTGAGCATAGCTCACGTAGCGTGAGCTTTGCTCACCTAGCGTGAGCATGGCTCACGTCACGTGAGCATAGCTCACGTCGCGTGAGCTTTGCTCATCTAGCGTGAGCATGGCTCACGTCGCGTGAGCCGCTTCGTTCTTCTTCCCCGCTATCGCAAACTGCAGATTTCCTTCGTTTTCCAGAAAATCGATAGAAATCATTTCAATCAAATTCACAACACCACCAAAACTGATATTACCTTTCAATCGATGTCCCAAACAGCATAAATAAGATCATTGCAACTTAACTCAACAATTAAATCAACCAAAATCATGCATCGACATAATTAATTCCTTCTAGAACATAAACCCTAACAAATAACAGTAAATTCCAAAATCCAAACACAGTACTTCCAATTTAATCCTATTAATGCATTACTAACACATTTACTCACATACTCATGCATATACACATTTCAAAACATAACAAATTCCAGAAATTAGATAATGTAAACACATTTACAAGCCTAGTGAGTAATAGGGCAGAGACAATCAACTGAGATTGAAGAACAGAGAAGTTCAAAACGTTGCATGCATTCAAACACTCCCAAACCTGGAATGAAGATCCAAAAAAAATCAAGCTTCAAAATCAATCCTCAATCCTTTTCTTGCCTTTACTTTGCTCTTCCTTACAATCCAATGCTTGCACAAATAAGAAACCACAAAGTCTTAGCCAAACCCTAACTGAAATAAAACCAGGAAGAAGAAGAAGAAGAAGAAGAACAGTACGTTAATTCCAACTTACCTCTTCAAAGCTAACCCAAAACTCAACCAAGCCAAACACAACTCCAAACCCAGGGGAAAACGAAAGGAAAAGCAGAGAAGGGAGAAGAGAAGAAGAAGAAACGTGAGAGGAGGGGACGAACAGGAATGCAATCTCTGTGTTCCCTCTCTCTTCCTCTTTCTTTTCTTCTTTTCCCCATTCAATGCCCACCTAACACCCACATGGCAGCTACCAATAGGACCACACAATCCACTCAACTTTTCCAAACCAAAAATGCTCTTAAGTCCTTAAACAAATAACACTTCACTCACATACACATTTCTTTCTTACAAACTTAATTATCTCTTCAATTAGGTCCTTAACACTCCAAATTTCTCAAACACAAAATTACCGAAATACCCTTCCGATCCCGACTTAGCATGCACGATCCGACCAGGGCTAATTTGGGGTGTGACATCCGTCGCACTCGCGACGCTTGTCACGCTCGTAATAGAACGCTCACATCCACACCAACCAGCTGTAGTTGTAAAACGGCTAGAGTGTTCTGTCGTGCCCGCGACACTTATCGCGCTAGCAACAGAATTCTCGCACACAACAGTTACTTTTCCGAACAAAACTCCGTAATTCTTCTAGGGCCACTTTGGGGTGTTACATGCGCGGTGTGAGGTGAAGTGTTGTCTAACTGCATCCTCTGTTTGCAATCTGTTCTATCGTGTTTGCCCCACTAACCTCATCTCAGTTTGCGTGGTGGCTGTTCTGTCCTACTAGCCTCATCTCGGCCTACGCGGTGCTTGAATCGTTTCATCATTGACCAACTTTGGGTCAGTGTAACTCATGTTCCTGTGTTACAAAAGACTTCAACAGTTCGTTATGAGTTGATTTTGTTTGCTATCATTTAAACGATTTTCAAGTTTATTATTATCTTGTCTTTCTTTTCATTTTGTTCCGTTTATCGTGTTATCAAACATTAATAAATCGTAAGTAAAATGGCAAATATACAGGCTAGAATATAGATTTGACAAAATATAAGCCAAAGTTAATCAAAATATAAACATAGATGTTCCACTAACTGACAACATATTTTGCATAAAAAATACACAAGTAAAACAAAACGCAATGAAAATAGGCTCCCTTAACAGTCTAAAGAGGGCGATAGTCCGAGGGCTCATCCGGGTCCTCCTCATCATCCAACACATGCACTGGCTGGCTCCGTGATGTGGACACAGATGGTCGAGCCCTGGATCTGGAGGGTTGGATAGGCGGTGCTGGCGCTGGAGGTCTGAACCTGGCCTGGGGATGAGGAGGGGCTGTGACCAGTGCAACCGCGGGCTGTGCTCTCGTAGCGTCCGCCTGCTGAAACTGCACCTGTGCATAGCCGTCCAGGAAAGGCTGGGTGCACACTCCCATGAACTTCAATGTGTCCCTGACTACCCGTCCCAACTCCTGGAATCTGTTGGATAGCGTCAAGGTCTAATCTCGGGTCGCACTCCTGATGCCCCCAAGTGTAGACTCTGTCTGCTCCCTAAATTCCCTAATAGACTGGGTGATAGGAGGGATGGCACCCTCAGCACTTCTATTCTGAATCCAAGGGAAGTAACGGACTCGTCCACCATCTGGATAGCCGTATCCACCCTGTCAACTGCAGCACCATGGGAAGCTGTCAAATCCCACCGTAACTCCTCAATGAGCCAAGCCTGGTCCTGAATGACCATCTCCTGCTGGGCCAACCTCTCTAACATAGCTCGATCACTCTCCTCGTACTGCCCAATCTGCTCAAGGAGGACCCTGGCACCCTCCTCCTGCTGCCCAATCTGCTCAAGGAAGACCCTGTCTCTCTCCTCCTGCCTGCGCTCTATGGTAGTAAGGATAGATGTCACGGCCACCAATAGGTCGGGCTGGGCTGGCTGTGGTGCTGATGCTGGTGCCAACTCTACCGGATAGTCTGGAGGTAGTGCAGTGGAGGAAGATGCCCCCGGGAGCCCTGCTCGGCTATAAGGGTGAAACCTAGCCGTATCCTGAGGTGTCGACCTCTGAACTAGGGCTAGAGATTGAGGAGGACTCTGTACCCTCTGTGCTGGGGGAGTAGCAAATAACACATCCATGGTGAACTCTATCCCCATATCGACTGGAGTCTGCGGCTGTCCCTCCTCTGATGGCGGCTGCTGTGGAGGCAATCCCTCCTGAAACCCAGGCTGCTGGGGAGGCTGGCCCTCCTAGAACTCAGGCTTCTAGGGAGGCTGGCCCTCCTGGAACTCAGGCTACTGGGGAGGCTGTTCCTCTTGAAACCCTAGCTGTTGGGGAGGCTGCTCCGCCATCTGGGGCTCCTCTGCCGGCTGAAGCGATGGGAGGCCTAGAGCACGTCTAGTCCCATGGGTCGTGCGTAGTCTATATGCCTCGACCTGGCCCAGTAACTAAACTATCATCCCCATAGTGAGAGCTGATGATGCATCCATATATATGCTCTCCTCTAGTGCGGGTCTGAGACGATCTGGACGAGCTCCCAGCTCCAGCAATAATCTAGTAACCACTCCTCCCGCATATACTATAGGGGCTGGCCCCCTAGACACTCTGACCAACTTAGCCACGATCTTGTGACTAATGTTGAGCTAACTTCCTGCAACCATGGCCCACAGACTCCAGATCTCTGCAGCATTAAGTGATCCCGGGTTACCAGCCCGTCCCAAGTAGGAGCTGAAAATAACCCTATGTATGTATCAGAGAGCCTGCGATGAAAGCACCGTACTCTTTGCCATGTCATGGTCATATGGCACTCCCGGCAGAGCTATGACCTCCCAATGCTGGCGCCTAACAGCCCTCTAAGGCACTATGACATCCTCTCCGACTGGTAACCCCATAGCCTCTGCGAACCG
The DNA here is from genome assembly GCA_947683425.1 of Excoecaria cochinchinensis. Classification (NCBI taxonomy): domain Eukaryota; kingdom Viridiplantae; phylum Streptophyta; class Magnoliopsida; order Malpighiales; family Euphorbiaceae; genus Excoecaria; species Excoecaria cochinchinensis. The sequence continues at coordinate 2,100,355 of CANTUQ010000158.1, forward strand.
CTGGCTGGTGATACTGTAGTGGTATCCATCTACCAAGAACTGAATGACCCCCTCCTCTGTTTCCGACCTCTGGAATCCCCCATAATGCAAGGTAGCGAGAAACTCCTGGACAACCCCTGGTTGGGTGTGAAAGGCAAGCCATAGAAACTCTATGGCCCGAAACTGCACTCGGGCTAGCAGCCTGAACCTCTCTCTCGCCTCATAGCTCATCCAGGCAGGAGTCTCGGGCTCTGGCTAGCCATGTGCAACCTGACGTCTAGGAGTCATGCTAAAAAGAAAAAAGGTAAGAAATTGGTCTGGCATCATCACGGTAAATAACGGCTAAGCCAAAAGACTATGACATTGTAAAGTTCGGTGGCATCCCGGGCCGACATGCAATAATATCAATAGCATTCTCGTTGAGGCACATTTATACAAAATATATAAAAATGTGGGCGGCATCCCGACAAGGCATGCCTCATAAAAAATTTGGGCAGCATCCCGACAAGGATGTGCTTAACCACAAAAATTTACAAAAGTTTGGGCAAAATCCCGGTAAGGATGTGCCCAACCTCCTGCACAAAAACACAAAAAATGGATAGGCCTCAGGCCCCAAGCAACATTTTAATTTATTCATGTCTTGTCCAGTTCAGGTTGATCCTAGAACTAAGTCCAACAGTTGTAAATCCCAATTTTCTATGGATAACTTTCATTCTCTTGTCATTTTGTTCTTTTTATTTTCATTTTTTATTGTCCTTTTATGCATATTCACATGTTGTCCCATATATAATTTAAAGAAAATGAGTAGGAACAAGGCATAAATTAACACTATACCATGCTAAATTATGCCAACATGCATTTCTCATGAAAAATATTGAAATTGAATAGAAAGAAGAATATAAAAAATGAATATCTGACCTGTATGTCAATCAGACTGTGCTGAAAATAAATTCAGCTAAAGCATGTAAAAAGTGCTTCTAAGTGTGTGTGACTGTGTGAGGGTCGTTTTGGCGCAAATGGTGCGCAAAACGGGCGAAAAATGAGGGAGATATGGCAAAAAAACTGAGAGGGCATCGGTTAGTGAGGGAGAGTGAAACGAGACAGGGAAAAGAACTAGTGGGTGTCAGTGACTGGCGCTATTTATAGATTTTACTCACCGACGGGCAACCCGTCTAAAGAGTGAGCGATGGGCAGCCCGTCTGTCGCTCTGGATTTCGACTTTGAATGCTAATTAACGCCCTAATTAATTTCTAATTAAATGGCAATTAATTGCCTCATTAAATATTTTTTTTGAATCCTTGAATATTTCTCAACTTCCACGCATTTACCTGCAAAATTTCAAATGCAATATGCAAAGATTATTTTATGCGCGTGCCATGCATGCAACATGCAGGAAAGAGATCAGCCTTTAGGCTAACTAGGATGACCGACGAGCATGCCGTCGGTTGTATGACAGACGGGCAAGCTTACAGACGAGCTTTCTGTCGGTAATACGACAGACGGGCATGCTATCGGTCACTCATCACAATAAATTGTTCCTTTTTTTCCTTGGTTTTCGTGCCCAAATCCAAGCCTTGTCTTATGTTTTTTCCTTCTTTCTTGCTTATTTCCTTGCCCAATCTTAAACTTCCAACCATAGGACCTGAGGAATGTCTTCTACCACTATTGCCAGGATGCACTGAATTCTGGACGATCCACAAACTTGGGAAAACTCTACCCTGACTCCATTTTCTTGTCTGAAATTCCTGATCAAAGTAGACTATAATCTTCTTTTGGCTATTGTTCGTTTCTACGACCCGCAATTTCATGTTTTTAGGTTCACCTACCAGGAACTGTGCCCCCTACCTGAAGAGCTTGCTGCTATTATCGGGACCTAGTATCCACCTAGCACCTTGCCTTGCATTCCCTGCTGCGGTTTGGTTCTGACTCGAGATGTAGCACTGGCCTTAAGCATTGCCCCTTCTGACGCTGCCCGTCTAGTTCCTCAGGGCCCCACATTTGCCTTAGAACCACTGATTGAGGCACTGGAAGAGTTCTCTGACGCTCCTCCATACGGTAGGTGTCATCATTCTTTTCTGCCTGATGAAGTATCTGATTGTGACTTCAGAGGAGCTAATTGGAGACTCTCGGCTGTTTGGGATTCTGGGTGACTTCCAATGTGGATTGCCCCCTTCCCACTGAGACTTGCTGTGACCATCATAAGTCTTAATTTTGTTCGTGCTGGGTCCTCTACTACTTTCTTTGGGAGCCCCTTATTACTCTAGGTAAGTCATTGTTTTCAAAGGTAGTGCGTTCCTTGTGAATTTTCACACTAGCTTTTCTTAGCGGGAAGTGCATCCTTTACAGATTTTCACACAACCCTATGCCTTACTTTTGCCTGAAGTGAACGCAACTCACTCCAGCGGCTTTTATTTATTATTTTTCTTTTTATCATTATTTTCTTTTCTTCAGATATGGTTACAAGAGAAGCTGAAATTGCTATCAGAACCACCACCCAGGGTCATCGCTCAATACTCTCCGCGACACTTCCTCCCACATCGACGGCTGTATTCATTTGCGGCCTCCGACGAAGGTATTGCCAGATTTAGTGAAATATCAGATGAGGATATTAGCTTCATGCATGCTTGGCTTCCCTTATCCAGTGCAGTAATTGATGGATCCTCAGGATGCGTTCCCCTATGCGGGCTTCGTGAGGCTACCTTCTACCTTTCGAGGCGGAGTCTTTTCTGAAGCTTTTTCATCTTGCTGTCATGAGTTCTGGAGCAAACTTCCATTGAAGACTGCCATACCTCCCTTCGGGAACCACTTTGTTACCTCTACTAGCGCGTACAAGAGGTGGGTACTTAGCCCGGCATCCGATAACAGAACACGACGACTTAGGCATTTGGCTGGCGAGAGTAGTAGTAGGGCATAGTTTTGCTTTGCATGTATTTTGAGCATTTTCAAAGCAGAATTAGACAATGATGTAAATGAATAAATCAAATCTTATCTCATTTCACCAAATCGTGTACATTTCAGTAAGATTTCAGCTTACATGATCATTTTTGGCAATAATTTAATTATGCAAAACTACATTCATTCATAGAACCAAATCTTGATAGCATCAACTCCTATTACCAATTAGCCCTCTCGGGTTTTCTTGATTGGACATTTTCACTCAAGCCTCTACTTTTTGACTAGGATGCCTTTTTCAGTTTTCACCCTGACGAGGCGCCCAATTTTCGCAAGGCCGCCTTTTTTTGGTTTTCGACCCACGAGGCTTTTATTCTCTTCTTTTGATTTTATCATCCTTAGCCATGGAACCTCTTGAGTCTATCGACGTTGACTAGCTCCTTAAATTTGTTACCATCGCTATCTGACAAGATCGCCGCACCCTTTGATAGCAGCTTCTTGAGGATGAACGGACCTTCCCACGTGGGCCTGAACTTCCCCCTTATGTCCGACGTGCCTGGTCTCATTTGCTTGAATACCAGGTCTCCTTCTTTCAATGGGTGCTTCTTGACTTTCTTCCCGAATGATTTGGCAAGCCTCTTCTGATAGATCTGATTATAGTAGTAGGCTCTCAACCTACTCTCATCCAACATGTTCAAGTGTTGCAGCCGTTGCTGCGCCCATTCGGCCTCCGAAATCTCAGCTTCCATAACTACCCTCAATGACTTGAGTTAAATCTCGACTGGAAATACTGCTTCCATCCCATAGACCAAGGAATATAGAGTGGCTCCTATTAAAGTTCTGATAGTCGTTCTGTAGCCCCAGAGTGCAAAAGGTAACTTGTCTGCCCAATCTTTGTAACTCTGTACCATTTTGGCCAAGATCCTCTTGACATTTTTGTTGGCGGCTTCTACTGCCCCATTGGCTTGAGGACGATACGGAGAAGACTTGTGATGCTCAATACCATATTCCTAGAGTAACTTCTTCGTTTCGGCCATGAACTAGACCCTGTTGTCAAATACCATGTGGTGTGGAAGGCCATATCTGCATATCAAGTTCTTCTCGATGAACTTTGCCATATCCCGAGCATCAACTTTCTTAAAGTACTCAGCTTCTACCCACTTGGTAAAGTAGTCGATGGCGACAATGATGTATATATGCCCATTGGAGGCCGTGGGACATCTCTCTCTGATAATGTCAATCCCCTAAGCTGCGAACGGCCAAGGCGATGTCAAACTATGCAGTTCTGAAACGGGCAAGTGTCTTAAGTCTGCATACTGTTGGCACAATTGACACTGCTTTACATACTTCAAGCAATCTATATCCATGGTGAGCCAAAACAACTCCTATCTCATGATCTTTTTAGCCAATGTCAGCCCGTTCATATGGGCTCCGCATACGCCCGCATGAGTTTCTTCCATTACCCTCTTGCCTTCCTTCTCGTCCAGGCACCTTAACTGGATGCCATCGGCCTGTCGTTTCTACAATACTCCATCCCTGCAGATGAACTGAGTAGACAGCTTGCGGATCATTCTCTGATCTTTCTCGATAGCTTCCTCTGGAAATGTCGCATTTTCTACATAGTTCCTAATATCATAATGCCACGGCTTCCCATCTGCTACTTCTATTTCCATTACTGACTTGGATTCGAAGATTGGTCTCTCAGAGCTATAAATCAAAACTGGCCTCATGACCACCTGTAGACACCGGGTCGTGAGCTAGCCCAGATCAGAGTTACCCAATGATGATAAGACGCCTTTCCACAGGTAAAAAGGTTACAGGTAATGATTTCCTTGTAAAATTTGCATTTTGGAGTGAAAAATTGAAAAATAATAAAAAAATATTTTAAAAATTAGATTTGAAAAATGGGGGCTTAAAATTATGGTATTTTTAGTTAATTTAAAATAAATAAAAAAAATCGGATCGCGAGTGTCGGGCAAGGCGGTGCGCGCTAGCGCAAGCGGGAGTGCACGGCAGTTCCGCTCCGATGCCCGTCCCTATATAGCGACGGGCGTCCCTACTCCTGGCTGTCGATAAAGGGTCTGATACCCCTTTTTTCCGATTTTTGGACCTAAAAATCAGTTTTTTATCCCTTTTTTCAAGGGTTTAAGGGATTTTTTCCATTTTTAAAAATTAAAATAGGTAATATCTGATTTAATTAAATTTTATCCCTTTAATTATTTTATTTTTCCTCTTTTCTTCATATAAAAAGAATGAGATGAAAACCTAAAAGGGGGATTCTTTTGGGGATTTTTCTAAGGTTTTTTCTCTTCATCTTTTTCTCTTCTTCCTCTTAATTTCTCTAAGAAAAATTCCAGATTTTCCCCCAACAAAAAATTGAGTTCATCTTTTTAGTTCTTTTTTTCCAATAGAATTTCTTCTAAACACTTTTTAGAAGAAGATTTATTGATGCAATTGAATTTTGAGACAAACATAATAATTGTTTGCTCTTAAAATTCATTTTTTTAATTTGTTATTTGTTTTCAATTAAACTTTTTCAAGGTTTTATTTTTATTTTGAATCTTTTTTTGATGAACAATGGATTTTGGGGCAAAACAAATAATTGTTTGTTCCTAAAATCGATTTTTTCATTTTATTTTCTAAAAAATTATTTTTTCTCATAAATGATTTTTTTTCTTTGGAACAAATAAAATAATTGTTTGTTCTTGACATCATTTTCATTCTTTTAATCAATAAAAATCATTCTTTTGGCAAAGAAATTAATTCTTTGTTTTTAAAGAATTGTTGATTTTCTTTCTTCATTTTTAAGCCTATTTTTTCTTGGAATGAAATTCCAATATTTTTATTATTCAATTCTAATCTTGCAAATCAAGAACAAGGAAATCAATCATCTTTTTACCTTCATCGAATCCGAAACTCTGAGTGTAAACATTCCGGGCTTGTTCTTCTTATTCTTTTTGTTCATATTTAATTTATTCATGTTCATTTTTATTATTTTCAGTTATTTATTTATTTATTTATTTATTTATTTATTTATTTTGTTTATGTTTAATTTATTACCATGCATATTTTTATTATGATAGAGTTTGGGTTCGCCCATGACTCTAATTTGGATAAAGGTCCAATCCAGATTAAATTGAGTAATTTAATCTAATTAAAATTACCAAATCTTATCTCAGAAAGAGTCTGAGTCAAACTAGAGTTAGGTCTCTAGCCTATAGGACCTCTATAAATAGAGGTGAGATCCTCATAATTTGGTAATGAGAAAACGTATACGCCGCAAGGCTGTTCGTTCCCACTCACAGTTTTTTGTCTTATTTTCAGGGGCATTTAGATTGTGATCTAGCTGCTCTTACCCCGAGTGGGTAAAAGCCAGACCAGTGACCAAAAACAAACGGGATCTTGGTAGACGCTTTCGCAACGAGTTTCTACGCTACAAGAGGTAGGTACATTTATTTAATGTTACCTCCGCATGTTAATTATATATGTATAATTTCCCATCATTGGTATCAGAGCCCAGTTTTTTGCGTCCTGGCATGTGGCTAAACAGATCTAAAATTTTATGTGTAAAATTATTAGATCTGGGATGCATATAACACAACAAAAAATTTATTTTTTATGTGAAAAATATATATGCGTGTATATTTCGGCTCGATTTTGTGTATGTGTACACCGAAATCCGAGGGGACGAACATGAGTGTTCTAAACGACTAACTAGAAGTCGGGATTTTTTATTTTTTACCTCACCATTGGATTCACAGACCCTGAAAACCCCCCACCGGCCGGAACCAGAGAGTCAGAATCGGTCGGCAAGGCGGCGCGTGGACTACACGAGCCGCAACTCGTTCTGCGCGTGCGCGTGGGCGGTGGCCCACACGCGCGTACCACGTGTCAGTAGTATTGCGTCACTACTGACACGTGGCCTAATGGCCGAGCGCCACGTGGATGGCAGAGGCCATGCCACGTGGCACAGCGTGGGGCGGACACGTGGGCAAATTAGAGGATGACACATGGCTAACCGAGGTCGCGCTACGTGTCATGATGACGTGTCATACAGCTGACACGTGGCCCAAACAAGGAGTGATACGTGGACCAATGAGGCGGTGCCACGTGTCATGCCATGTGTTATTGATGACGTGGCATCAATGACACGTGGCCCTATAAGGGGTCGCCACATGTCAGACCGAGGTTTGCCACGTGGCAATGCTGACGTGTCATGCGTGACACGTGGACCAATGAGACACTGCCACGTGGTACCAGCTGGACCAATAGCTTTCAGACACGTGGCGTGACTGGATGAAGACACGTGGCACGCTGTGGCTGTGACACGTGTCTGGTCGAGTGGGAGGCTGCGCGTGGGGCGCGTGAAGGCGCGTGGGCGCGTCAATCTCCCTCTAGTAGGCGCGTGTGGGCGTATGCGGTTTCTTCCGACCACCAGTTCAGCTCCGATTTTTGTCAAATTTATTTTTAAATTTATTTCTGATTTTTTTGTCATGTTTTCAAAATTTTTTGATGACCAGAAAGTATATTTTGTAATTTTTGATATTTAAATGTGTTTAATTTCAAAAATAAAATATTAAAAATTTGTAGAAAATGTGTTTTCTGCTTTCGGAAATTTTTGAAAATTTTTTATGAGGTTCTGTCCTTATTTATTGATTAAAATGCACTTCAATCATGTGTATTTATACATGAGTGTATAATTCTTTCCTGTAATATGTTATAGAAATGTTAAATAAGGGCACCAGTTCTTCCTTTAGAAACGCATAAGTTGCTTTGAGAATTGAAAGAGTGCAATCAATAAGCAACATGATAATGCAAAGGAAGATTTGAGCTGATAACATTGATGCAATAGTGCATCATAAAGTAAATATGTGAGAACAAATGCAAGAGTGCACTTGAATAAGTGGTCTGAGTTTTGGTTAGAGTTACCAAAAGAAAAGTGTGAGAAGTAACACTAAAAATTCTGTGATGGTGTTGAGAAATGGACGGAATGTGCATTGTCCATGGTTTCATCAATGGACTTATGAGTCACTTGATGAAGTATAAAATTGGTCAGAGAAATAATCCTAATAACTAAAAGATTTAATGAAATCTGGACTTTAATAATAGTTGACATAAGTGTCAATTTGAGTTGGCATTTGTTATTATTAAAATAGGATTTATGTTTCCTATTAATATTTGACATGAGTGTCTTATTTTGGAATTATTGGATTTTAATTATTGGTTAAATAAATGTGTTTATTTACTTATTATGATGGCATTTAACTTTATAATAAATGAGTTTATTTTAATTGTTAATTGCCTTGCGATATTTTATGAGTAAAATTATTGCATGCTTATTAAGTAAAGACTTAATAAAGATCCCCTCATAAGTTTGAGAACTTGATAATCCAATAATTCAGATTTATTATGCATGAAATTTTAACCTATAAGGTTGGAAATTAGGACTTAGAGGGTAATTGGATACTATAAGTAGCCTTTTCGAATTTGAGCCTAATAGAAAATTTTACTAGGTTACTATTTCAGGTGCATAATAAATTGCATGTGTTGCTTTGTCTTCTTTAAAAATGTGCAAAATTGATCCATTTGAGATCAGAGGATCCTAATGGATGCTGCTTTCAAGTTATAATTATGAAATATGGAATACAAAGATCCAGTATGTGCTTGAAGAGCAAAAGGTCTTAAATCCTCAAGTTCGGTTATGGCTGAACCTGAGGATGACGCTATATCCCAGCATAAGCAGGACCAAGATGCCTATGTCGCATCACATCACTAAGCAATTTCGTAAGTATCAAAATGCAATTGATCTGTGGATCATTTTGCAGGAGAAGTTCAGAGATGTGACTCTGAATAAACTCCGATCATTGTAGATCAAATTTGATACATATCAGAAAATTCTGATTATTCGATGCGAAAACATCTAAAAGAGATGAAAAAGAAAAGTGAGCAAAGTGAGCTTAGTAGTCATAATTGACTGATAAGTAGAAAGTCCAAACTGTTGTCCGTTCTTTACCCAAGAGTTGGTAGCATGTGAGGATGCAACTAACTCACATAGATAAGCATAAAGACATTTGAGGATGTCACTTGTCATTTGAAGCTTAAAAAGGACTGTCTGACAATGATTAAGGTCAATGTCATAGTACATATGGCACAGTCCTGTTCTAATAGAATGAGTTCTCATTAGAACAATAAAATAAGCTTCAACAATAGAGGTAAGAAAAAGGCTTGAGAGCCTGAAAAGCAAAATGAATAGAATCACAAAAGGTCCAAAGGCAAATGGGTGGTAAATAATTCAAGAGTGAAATGTTTCAATTGCCTAAAAGGATACTATGCAAACAGACTGCATTGTGTCTTTAAAAATACACTATTCTGACTCAAGAGTGAGTGGAATTTATGTATCTAGTTCTAAATTTCATCCTTTGTGGGTGATAGATTTAGAACCAATGGACTATATAACAAGGGATCGAGATACCTCTGTTCTGAAATTTAGGTTCTGTTCTTGATTTATTGAAATTTGTTTTCAATTTATTTTTGAGGATAACAGTGTATACTTATGCTTGAATGATTTTATTGTTATGGATGTGGACCATAACTATTAAATAAAACTAATTTTTCATTTAAATGATTCTTACTCTTCACATAGTTATGAGGACAATGTGAAATTATGGCATGCTAAATTAAACTATATTGGACAAAACCGAATGAGTCGGTTAGTCAAAGAAGGTTTAGTAAGCGATTTAAATAAGGTTGAATTACCTACATGTAAGCATTGCCTAAAAGGAAAAACTAGTTAAAAAAAAAATCATTTGAATAAGGAAGTAAAGCGAATTTCCATTGCAGTTAGTCCATTCTGACGAATGTGGTCAAATGAATGTGAGGGTAAGGCATGGGGCCTACTATTTCATCACATTAATATGTGACTATACTAGGTATAGTCATGTCTATTTGAATTCTCACAAGTCAGAAGCATTGAGTTGCTTCACGACTTATATGAGTATAGCTGAGAATCAATTAGATAAAATGATCAAAGCTTTAAGAACTGACAGAGGTCAGTAATATCTTACAGATAAACTTAAAGTTTCATGTGATGAAAATGGATTGAATATCAGTTGTTCATTCCTTGAAATCCACAACAAAACCGTGTTGAGGAAAGGAGAAATAAGACTCTCCTATATATATATGGTTAGATCTATGATGGCAGAGGCAAATTTGCCTATCTCCTATTGGGGAGATGCTTTGTTGACTGCCACATATGTTCTGAACTGTATGCCCTCCAAATCTGTCATTACCACAACTTATGAGTTGTGAAATGGTCGACAAGTTGACCTAAGCCATTTATAACTTTTGGGTTATAATGCTTACGTCCATGATACCTCAATTTGGTAAATTTGAGACTAAGAGGCAGAAGAGTATCTATGTGAGATATTCTGAAGTATCAAAAGGATACATTTTCATGGGTCAGTAAGAAAATGGCATAATGATAAAATTTGAATCACTAGACGTCACATTCTAAAGAGAATGCATTTTCTAAGTTGGGCGAAGTGAATTGAGATTTCACTTTATATTAATTTCAGGTAGAGGAACGATCAGGATCACTCCATCCAAGTGGGAGGGAGTTAGAGGAAGAAGGTTAAGAGCTTCATCCTCCAAACGATCCGAATGTTCGAGACCTGATTCGAATGGGAGCATTCTTGACTCCAGTGGGAGGAAAGAATATAGTATTCCTAACTCCAGTGGGAGTATGGAACATGATCCCAGTGGGAGCATTGTGAATCACGATAAATATATGAGACATGTTTATCAAGATTCAGAACTGCAAAAATCTAAAAGGATAAGTGCTTCATGCCGACAATTTAAAATTGAAGGCCTGAACGAAGCCCTTTTGGTTATCCCACAAGACTAGAAAGAGCATAAAACCTATTCAAAAAGCTCTTTCATGCCCATTTAAGAGAAAAATGGACTAAAGCAATGGAAAAGAAAATTGGCATCCATGAGATCAAACCATGTTTGAGAACTAGTTAATCTACTGCAAGGACACAAATTGAGAATAAATGTATTCTCAAAGTAAAGCGGAAGGCTGAAAGAGGTATCGAAAGATATAAGGCTCGGCTAGTCGCTAAGGGGTTCATACAATAGAAAGAGATTGACTATGAGTAGATTTTCTCATCTGTTGTAAAATTTATGTACATAAGGTTCATTCTAGCCACAGTGGCGAGTTTGAACGTAGAGCTTCATCAAAAGGATGAAAAGACTACTTTTCTCAATGGAGAAATTGATGAAACAATCTACACGTTTCATCGGAAAAGACAGCAAACATAAGGTTTGCTGATTGATGTGTTCAATCTATTGCCTTAAACAGTCTTCAACACAATAGTGCTTGAGACTTCATCATATAATCATGTCGAATGTGTTCAACATGATTGATGAAGATCATTGTGTTTATAGTAAAAGCTCTGAAAATGAATTCATCATTTTGGCATTGTATGTAGACGACATACTTAAAACTAAAAATGATAAATGGTACGTAAATAAAATCAAAGATTGGTTATCGTCCAACTTTGAGACTAATAATATGAGTTGTGCATATTACATTCTTGAAGTTAAGATTTCAAGAGATCATTCAAGAAGATTGTTGTCTATTTCTTGAGAGAAATATATCAACAAAAAACCTTGAACGATTTAATATGCAAAACTGCAAACTCATAGATTACCCCATTGCCAAGAATCAGTTTCTTAGCAAAGATGTGTGTCCTATGAGGTCAGGAAAATTGAACGTATGAGGAACGTTCGATATGACAGTGCCATGGGTAGTCTTATGTATGCAGTGTTGTATACAAGACATGATATATGCTATGCAGTGGGCATGGTAAATAGATATCAATCTAACCCAGGCAAAGCACATTAGAAGCAATTGAAAGGATGCTTATATACCTTAGAGGTACTGCAGCCTATTCTCTCTATTATTAAGAAAATGATCTGCATTGAGAGAATACAGAGACATTGATTGGGCAGGAGATGTGGATGAGAAGGCATCCACCTCAGGTTTAAATTCTTGTTTGGCTAGAGTGCCATCTCGAGGAGTAACAAGAATTAAACCCGTGTAGCCCTATCAATAGTGGAAGTTGAATTTGTCACTTCCTCAATTGCAGTACAGGAGACAGTTTGGCTGAAATGGTTTATGAGCCATTTAAGAGTAACTGTCTTAGAGGTATTAATGACAGTCTTTAGTGACAGTCAGTCGTTGATAGCTTATAGTGGAGCTTAGCGTATCGGCATTAAGTATCAACGCGTGAGATATTGTTGCACAAGGAGAGATGTGAACTTATAGTACGTTTCTACGCACGCAGATCCGTTGAGTAAACCTATGACGAGAGATGTGTTTTGAGAGACACATTAGATCTCGAGGTTTGCATAGAATTTAATTGGTATTGTTATACTTTATATAATCCCTTAACGTTATTATTTGCGAATAATAACTAAAGTTCATTGTTGGCAATACATGAGTGTGAATGTTTATGTGTAAACATTTACTGTTATTGATATGAGATTGAGCATGTCGGACAGAGAAGTAGCCCACTCACAAGGGTGTTTACCTTAGTTTTGTCAATGAGTTGGCAAAGACTAAGATGAGGCGATTTTTGAACATATGAGAATGCTCGAGAGCCTGTTCAAAATAAAAGTGCCGTCTTGCAGAAATTACAAGATGAGTCTTGTTAAGGTGCGAGATAAAGACATACATAAAGTAGTATGCTTTGGATTGAGATCCAAATAAGGATTGTACGAAATCCGATGGTAAGTTAAATGTAACTACCATATTCTGTCTGAAAAGCCAGAAGTAGTCCTTAAGTAAGCGGACTAAAGTTGGGTGCTTCGGTGCATCGCAACCTTACGCTTCTGTATGGTGTTTAATATACACATTATCAAAATGTGAGACATGCGCTCCTTTAAGGGAAGGAAAGAACACCATAACACACGTTTTATACCGTGTGTGCTTATGTGACCACAGGGATGGGAATTTAATAATATTAATGATCTCAACTTTCCCTATTGTGAGACCCTATATATATTTATATTTCAACCCCTAGAACCCTTAACTTATCCCTGAAGTATGGTTCAATGTGGCTAGCTTAGTTAGTTTCCAAGAGGTCCGGGAAAAATTTAGGCCTAGCGGATATAACTAGAAAAACGAGTTGAATCATGATGGATGGCATACAGTAAGAGGGGAAGATAGCCTTTTGATCACTTTCATAAGGTTTCGTGGTTCACTGGCCGGTCTATTATAGTTTCTATGAGTAGAAATATAATAGTGAACACGAAAATTGTTTTATGAGATCATGAGTTAAAACAGTGAATGTGAGAAGGCAATCTAGGGTTAGGCATACGTGAAGAAGAGGATCTTGTTTTCCGAGATGCTATATATCCCTAACAGGTGTATAGCACTAGTGCTCTCGAGGTATGCTGGTCACACAATCTATTTGCCAGTATAACTGAAGATTAAGACTGGAATGCGTTCCGTCATGTGCGAGTGGGAGATGATAGAGTTTGGGTTCGCCCATGACTCTAATTTGGATAAAGGTCCAATCCAGATTAAATTGAGTAATTTAATCTAATTAAAATTACCAAATCTTATCTCAGAAAGAGTCTGAGTCAAACTAGAGTTAGGTCTCTAGCGTATAGGACCTCTATAAATATAGGTGAGGTCCTCATAATTTGGTAACGAGAAAACGTATACGCCGCAAGGCTGCTCGTTCCCACTCACAGTTTTTTGTCTTATTTTCAGGGGCATTTAGATTGTGATCTAGCTGCTCTTACCCCTAGTGGGTAAAAGCCAGACCAGTGACAAAAAACAAACGGGATCTTGGTAGACGCTTCCGCAACGAGTTTCTGCGCTACAAGAGATAGGTACATTTATTTAATGTTACCTCCACATGTTAATTATATATGTATAATTTCCCATCATATTGTTATTCTCATTCGTTTATTTTATTCATGTGAATATTGATTTCTTTTATATTTAACATGTAATTAAATTAATTCATTCATCATTATTTTTAACATGTAATTACATTAATTCATTCATCATTATTTTTAACATGTAATTAAATTAATTAATTTTGATTAATCTTTTTGCCATGTAAATGGTTTATATCATTTGTGAACATATTTAATTAATTATGTCATTTATTTAATCATTTTTTATTCTTTTCCATTGTCATTATCATATATTTAATATTTTGTTCACTTATTTATTTTCACTATTATCATGTTCATATTTGTACACATTAATTAATTAACATGTTGTATTTTATTGTAATTACATCTTTTAATCCATTTATTGTTCATAACACATTTTTCTAGTTCACTTTAAATTGATAACATGTTAATTCATTTGTTATTTTGATATCATTTCGTTTTATCTCATTTTATTTTATTTTATCATTTATTTTTATATTTAATTGATTTTAATTGATTCAATTACTAACATTATTCTGTTTGTGTTTTATTTTTATTTCACGTCTCATTTTCCTTCTTGGGCATTTTTGCGAGCACACGGGAAGATTCAGAAGGCTCGTTTGGGATCAAGTATTTATTTGTTTTATTTGTGATATTTTATTCATTTTGCTTTTCCATTTACTTTGCTATGTAATTTTCCTATAAATTTGTTTATTTTAGGCGCTAGAGAAAAAATCACAAAGCATTTTTATTAATTAATTTGGAATTTTTTCTAAATAAAAATGGGACCAATGTCTCAATTTTCTCTATTCAAAATAAAATCATCACATCAAAAGTGTTTTATAATAAATATGCATGTGAGGACCAATGTCCTCATCATTAATGAATACCCCGATTTATGCATAATTTGTATTTTATTTACAATGGGGGTTGTATTCTACCCCTAGTTTTATGGTAATTTATTTTGAGAATATTTATTTTAATAATGCTTTACTTATTGCTTTTGCCATGAATGATTGTGCCTTAATTAAATGCATCGTGTGGAAAGTTTGTGAAATAATGAATTCAAAACTTAATCATAATATTGATCAAGGTATAAATAAATGAGAAGTCCCGAACTCACTCTGGTCTTTGGGGCTCAATGAGGCGAGAGGTCTAGGACTTCCAAGACACCTCTTGAGTCCCACCAAAAGACTTAAATTTACAAATCCTAGGCTCCAAGGGGTAGAGGCTGAGACCTCCAAGATCTCTCTGGCTTGCCCAAGATGGATATGTATGCGCCGTCTTAGGGTCGCTGAGGCTAGACGACCCTCCCTAATGTTCTATTGGGTGGCGACTCCAAGAAACATCATTATTGCCCAAAATAGACGCACTTGTAAATACCTTACAAACTTTATGAACCTTTCCTAATCGCCCTAAAGCGGGCTTTCGGGAGGCCACGGGGTTCGACGTGCGTCACAGTGGCGACTCCACTAGGGACATACTCGAGACTTCGATTCGAAAGTACCTTGATTAAAAATTATGATTGAGTTTTAGTTTAAAAATTTCATCTTCTTTCGAAACTGCATTGCATCATATTAGAGCCTTAGATCTATGCTAGTTTGGTCCCTCTTTTAGCCCCGGTGCGTTCCCGAAGCATGACTTTACGTTCACTCAATGTAGGGAAGTATTAAGGATAATCACCAGCCCAAACCTCATACCATCATGGTATATTAAACGGTTACCCAATCGGTCGTTACGCTCGTGATGAGCTAGACCCGTTGGCAGGGACCATGCTTGGGTAGCCCTAAAGCAACACCACCTTTGACCAAAGCTCATGTAATGGCAATAGATACTTCCCCTAGGTGGTATGAACCGTAATACCTTGCTTGCTATATGGATCATTTTGTATTGGACAAACCCAAATAATCTGATTGGTCACCTAATCAAAGGCTATCATGCCCCGATAGGCCCATGTCAACTTATTCAGGCTGCCTAAATACATGATGGTTAAAACCCATGCGTATGAACATTAGCTAAGAGAGGTTATGCTGCCGGTTTTTTTCACCGTGCACCATGCGCATCCATAGGGTTCCCTGTTAACCCATGGATCAAGCCCACCTAGGATAGAGATCGCACGACCTCGTGTGTAGGGACAATAAGGTTGGAAGGACCTACCTGCTTGCATGTGTTTATGAATGATGCATTGCATATTCATGTCAGTCATGCACAAATAAATTTCTGTATTTCTTTTACATGTATACATCCTTTTCTTTGCATAAAATTATTACATGTACATATTATCCTGTGTATAGTTTTTCACATATCTCACATGTATCATTGTAATCTCTTTTAGCCATTGTATACCATTTTTGCTGCACAGTACGACCATGCATCGCGTATTATTCATGCATCACTCTAACTCTTTAAACTTTTCAGCCATCAAAGACCACTTTCCTAGCTGGTTAGGGGTTCTGACAGTCACATTATCAAAGGGTTTTAGTTGAGCAACCATAATCAAGTCAAGTGCAATCAATACGCATTTAGAGAATCTCCAGAAATGGCCGATTCATCGAGGGAGGCAGATGCTAATAGGGCCTTGATAGCTGAAGAAGTGGGTCGAAGGTTAGAAGAATTCGAGAACTGAATGATGGCCATGATGGTCGCAATGTCTCAACCAGCTGCACCACAGAACCTGGCACCTCCTTCCATGAGAAAAAATGAATAGGAGGAGGCCAGAGAGGATCAGTCGGAGGATGCACGTCCACCACCAGTGGACCTAGGGGCTACCACGTCAGGAGGGCAAAAGAGAGGAGTAGCCCATAGAATGGAAGAGGACCTAGAAGGGGATGAATATGGAGAACCCCTGTCAGTTAGAAGGAAAGCACCCTAGACAAAAGATACCATCTGGAAGAAGATGGAAGAAATGTTCGAGGCAATGGCTAAGATGTTGATAAGGGGTCAAGGAATGAACCTCGAAGACAAAGAGCTGGATGGAGAAGATCTAATCCCCTGGAACTTTAAGATGCCCGATGTCCCAAAATTTGATGGCACATCGGACCCCACTGCACACATCAAGCAGTATTCTTTGATAATGAAAGGTACCACGCTAACAAAGAGGCAGAAGGTGGAATACTTCTGTTTAAGTTTGACAGGTCCTACGGTGGGCTGGTATCACAGACTGGATCGGAGAACAAAAGAAGACTGGGATCTACTGACGGAGGAGTTCCTCCAGCAATATGACTATAGTACAAGGATGGAGGTCACTCTGAAAGATCTAGAGTTACTACAACAAAAGCCGAACGAGTTATTCCATGAGTACTTGACTCGATGGAGGAACCGGGTAATGGAGATGAAGAAGAGGCCGGACACTCCAGACCAGATCAGGCTGTTTATTAGGAATGCCAGCCCATACTTGAAAGAAGGGTTAAAAATGAAGGGGCTGAAGGACTAGGAGTCCTTAAAAGATATAGCCATCGAAGCTGAGGCTGAGCATCTGGATAAAATGGCTAAATCTGCAAACCTGGCCTTAGGAAACAACAGTGGTAATGGGGGAAATACCAAGGCAGTAGAGGTCTCAACCACCGGAATGCCTCCTAAGCACCTCACCATCTCGGGCAAGCCTCTATCTTGGCACTTCACTCGTCTCATCAAGGAAGGGAAGTTGCAACCCTTGCTAGCTAGGCCTTCCCCAAGTCAAGAAAAATCGAGGCACAGAACAAACTGGTATTGTGCGTATCACCATTACATAGGGCATCGGACAGACTATTGTCGCCCTCTGAGAGATTGCATTCAAGAATTGTTCCTTGGCCTGGATGAAGAAAGAAAGGATTAGAGTTGTTATAATGCTTTTCATTTTCTAAAGTGTATTCCTGAACTATGCACTTGTTTATCTTTTATGCTTTAATAATATGGGCTTTGCTTATATATGCATTTTTATATCTTATTGCATCAAGCATAAATAATAATCATGATTAAGGCATTAGTTTAAAACACCGTTTCATTTAGTTTCAATAAATAGTAATCTTGGTTACACCTAATTTGACTCCTGAGGTGAGACAAAATTTAAGAGAATGAAAAAAAAAGTCTAAAGAAGTCTTTGCGTGGACCCATGAAGACATGCCAGGAGATAATCGTAAAGTCGTCAAACACACCATTCCAACATATCCCGATCATGGACCAGTCAAGTAGAAGCTCAAAAGATCAGGCCGGAGGGGGTAGAAAAGGTCAAAAGGAAGAATCCACAAACAGAGATGAAGCCAAAATTTTTGGTCGGAGTTCAAAACCGAACTTAGTTGGTCAATGCCATCCCAAGTCAAGAAGAGAAGGGGTACATGTATGTGCAAGCTATCAGGATTAGGACAAAGCTTATCCTCGGAAAAAGAACAAGGAAAAAGAGGATAAAAAGGAAAAGAACAAAAAACAAGCACAAACAAAAAAAAAGAAGCAAAAGAAAAAGAAAAAAAAAAGAAGAAGAAGGAAATAAAAAAGATAGAAGGAAAACATCTTGGGGGCAAGTTTTGCCCAAATCCTGTTGATTTGTACATGTCTGTATCCTACCATTCTTCTTGGTTGCCAAAAGGAAAAGGACCAAAACGCTGATCTGTAAACCATCTACCCGTTTTATCTGCATGAAGGGTATACTATACAAGTAACAAGTTGATGAATGAGGAAGGAGCTAAGAGACGGAAGAAATCCAAGCAAAAATTTGCACCACATATATGAATGGTTTAATGCTGGCAGAAAAGATCATGAAAAAGGATTGGGAAGAGAAATGACCCTTTTGCACTTCGAGGCTAGAGAGCCACCATTGGAACCTCTACAAGAGTCATCTATTATTCCTCGACACAGGGGGCAGAAGCAGTATGGTCGATAGATGTGAAGTTCAAATCTTTAAGGACAGTCATGGCTAAATTTTGGATGCCGACAGAGCATAATAACGGCAGCAGCAATTGCACGAGTCAGACAAGGACAAGTCATGGGATTATCGCTACGGTCAGACCCATCAGAAAATATTCTGCTTGATCATTTGGAAAGATGGCCAGAAAGCATCCGATGAAGGAGGGAGATTTAATTGTCAAACAAATGAGACCAGGTGTTCTAGACATACGAGGTAAATTTGGGCCAGCGTGAGAAGGTCCCTTTGTCTTCCAGAGATTGTTATCCAAGAGAGCAGTAACGGACAGAACCGATCAATGTTGACAGACTCAAGAGGGTCCAGGGTTAAGGGCTAAAAATCAAAAGAAGAGAATAAAAGCCCCGCGGGTCGAAAACCGAAAAATTGCAGCCTTGCTAAAATTGGGTGAGTCGTCAGGGTGAAAACCAAAAAAAGGCATCCTGGGCAAAAATTAGAGGCTTGAGAGAAAATGTTCAATCAAGAAAACCCGAGAGGGCTGATTGATAACAGGAGATCGGGAGCACCTAAGTTGTTACTCATTGAAACTAAGTAAAACTAGTGCTTTTGTATCACATGTCTAGTCATGGTCATTGTTATTGCTATATGGTGCCTACAGATAGAAATGCATGCATAAGCTAGGCATAAACATGCAATTAGACGGTTAAGAGAAACCTGCTGCAGGCATAAGGACATACGCTGGAGCAATTATCAAAGCAACAATAATGATTTTTCATGTGACAGATCCTCCTCTTATTCCTTAAATGACAAAAAAAAAAATAAATGAAAGAAGAAGGCCGTTAGAGATGAAAACCATGACTGGCTCTCTAAGCAAAAGTTAGGCCAAAGGGCAGGGTGAAAACCTAGGAACAGGCAGTCTGTCCTTCAAAAAAAAAGAAAAAAAGAGCCACTGGATTGGGTTGGGTCCACTCCAGGCAAATATTAGGCACAGGGTTATGTGAAAATCCCTAAAAGGATGCATTTCCCGCTAAGAAAAGCTAGTGTGAAAATCCACAAGGGACGCACTACCTTTAAAACAATGACTTTTGAAGCCTGGAGTAATAAGGCAGCATTACTCGAAATGACTTCCCTTCAGACAGGTGCCGTATAATGCAGAACTTGATTCAGAGTCTCGGGGGCAAGATGCTCATTGATCGGGGGGCAAAAGTACATTCAGTTCTCCTTGAAAAGATTAGGGGTCAGAGTCCGTAAAGCCAAGACAACGCTTTTCTAGATCCTTGGGGGCATCAAACAATGTGAGCAGCTAAACAGTACCCTCAACCAATCCCTTAACCACCTGAGATGTGGTCTATCCATTTTTGCATCTCACATGCATAAATCTTTTGCATATTGCCCTGCATATCACGTGCATTTAGTCCATTACACTTATGGTTTTACACACAATTCTTACACACTAATCTTTTGCTTATGTCTCGTGTATATAGATTTATGTGTATATTTCATACATGTGATTCCATACGAACACACAATCTTTTGTATATGTTGTTGTGTACATAACTTAGAGGGAAGGGATTGAATAGACCTCATGAGCAAGGATGATCCAAAGGACGGATTCAGCTCGACATGATCGGCCACTGTATCCGACCTAAAATCAAGTAAATATGTACAGAGCTGAAACACCCAAGAGAACAAGCCTATCCGGGCACACCATGCTAAAGGAAATCAGATGAGAAAGTGAGCCGACGTATAGTTTTGAATCTACATCAATGCTCATCCATGCCGAATAATCGGATCAAGATAAAGTCCTCACGAGAATGGAATCTCAATGACCTGCTCCTAAGAAGGCATTCAAGAGAGCAATCCGCACTTTGTAAGTCTGGAGCAGACTCGGTGCAGCTTAAGAGAGCAATCCGCACTTTGTAAGTTGGAGCAAACTCGGTGCAGCTCAAGAGAGCAATCCGCACTTTGTAAGTCTGGAGCAGACTCAGTGCAGCTCAGGAGAGCAACCCTTGCGTTTTGTAAGTCTGCAGCAGAGTCAACGTATTGCTACTTCCCCGGCAAAAAGGGCAAGGGCTGCCTCAGGTACGCATCTCTTTCCTTCTTCTCTGAATTTGAGCTCATCTAGGCACTAGTGCACTAGTTTCCAAAAAGTTGGGGGCAACTGTAGACACCAGGTCATGAGGTAGTGTGAGCGCGCCGGGCCCCGCGTGCCACCTCAGCGACCGCCCGCTCGAGGGCGATTGGGGCATTTGTGGGTCCGTTGGCAACTTGCAATGAATTGCGAGTGCGTCTATTTTGGGCAACAGGGAGGTTTCATGGAGTCGCCACCAAATAGAACATTAGGAAAGTTTCTCTGACCTCGGAGAGCCTAAGACTGCGCTTATTATCCATTTTGGGCCAACCAAAGGGGTCTTGGCGGATAAACCTCTCTCCCAAAGGAGCCTAGGATTAACGTCCAAGTCTCGTGACACAAGAGGTGTCCTGGAGGTCTTAGTTCCAACGAGTGCTCGGATAGACCTCTCACCTCTTTGAGCCCAAAGACTAGAGCTGGGTTCGGGACTTCTCATCTATTTCTACCTCGATCGTTTTATGATTAAATTTTAAACTCATTAATTCGCTCTCTCTCCACACGATGCAATTTAATTAAAGGCGCATTTTATTCACGTGTTAAAGCGATAAATAAATAAAGGAATATTAAATCAAAAAATTACAATAACACTAGGAGCGGAATACAACTCCCATTTATAAATGAGCAATACATACATAAGACGGGAGATTATTTATTTTGAGGACTTTGGTCCTCTCACGCATTTATTATAAAAATGATGTTTTTATTGTGGGAATTTTTCATTGGATGAAAAAATAAGACATTGGATCCTTAATTTTATGAAAATCTCTCTTTATTAAATATAAAACATTAATCAATTTTTATATTTAGTGAGATACAAAAGTATATTCATGTACATAAAATAATTAATAAATAAAAAAATGAGTGAAATAACTAAGAAAGTTAGAAAACTAAACCGGACGGAATCCTCCGAGCATGGTAGATTGCCCCTCGAGCTCAGGACAGTCCAAGAAAATCATATATGCTCACAAAAGGTTAATGGGTGTTAATATACAAAAAATGCAATATAAAGAAAGCTCTAAGACTTGAGAGAGATAAAAAAGGAAAAGGGGGTTTGAAAATATGGAGACAAAACCCAGGGACGGCCACTGCCGAGTGACCGACGGGCGTCATTCAAGGTGACCGATGTGCCCCGTCACTCACTCGAGAGAGGGCGTCTGTGGGTGGGGTGACCGATGGGCATCGGTGAAACAGATGACCCATCAGTCACCGCTGTCTCTAAAAACAACAGCAAAACTAATTTTCCAAAGCAAAAAATAGATTTTTACCACAAAAACGAGATGAAAAGGATCAAAATAAAGAAAAATGAAAGCAAAAGTCAAAAAAAAACAAGAATAAAAACAAAGATGAAGTAATAAGGAGAAGAAGTCCGGAATATTTACCCTCAGATAATATTTTAGTTTGATTTTCATGTCGATTATAGTCCTGCACGCTCCACGAGAAGACAAAATAAAAGATCAAGAATGAGGAAAATAGATTATTTCCTTCTTGATCCTTCAAAAAAAACTGAAATTTGGATTCAAAACCTTAGGAAAACTAATTAGATTTAGCTCCTTTTTAATGGTTTGATTCTTAAACTAAAAGAGATTTCTTAAGATTTGTATTTGCTGGAGGAGAGACAAAATAAGTGTTAATTTTGACAGAATTTCCCCTTTAGAAATTTTTTAAACCCCTTTTTAGGTGGGAAATGAAAGTTTTTATAGACCAGGGGCGACTGAGGGCCGTTGGTTCCACAGACGGGCGTCGGTTTAATCCTACTGACACAAGGATTCAACCGACGGGCCTGCAATGCTCACTGACGGGCGTCAGAGAGGTTGCATGCTCCGGGAAATCAGGTTGCGTGCTCCGGAAGATCAGGTCCCTCCAACGGGCGTCGAAAAGTCCCATAGGCCGTCTGTGACCCGAAGCGACGGTCTTGCCTTTGACAGACGGGCAGACCGCTGGTGGAGAAAATACATCTTTTTGACCCAAAAAATCCCCATTCCCTCCCTCTTTCCTACGAAGACTGAAAGAAAACATTTCTCGTGAAGCAGGGGACCAAAACCTCCGAATCTCAACCGCTTGTACGGACTCGGACATTGATTACTCATCAGGTAATCTCTAATCCAGACCGCCTCAGGACACGGTGCTTACAATTGCCACAAATTTTAGGGAAAACTAGCGCATGAGTGCCTAGATGATCCAAATTTCAGAGAATGGAATAACAAAAAAAGGAAGAAAAGCGTACCTGTAGCGATTCTTACCTTTCGTGTCCCTCATCAGGTAGACTTTGTCTCAGTCTGCTCAATAGATGGAAGCGTCCCTACCGATCTCGTCTCGACCAATAAGGCGCTAGTGAGATGCAGCGTTCTCTAGCTACGACCTCGGTGGGAAGTGCAGTGTTCTCTAACTGCAACTTCGATTGGTGAGATGCGGTACTCTCTGACCACAATCTCGAGGTGAAGTTCCCTTGCTAACCCCCATCCGATCTGCAAGGTGCGTAGCACTCTCTGGCTGCCGCATGAACTGTGAGATGTAGCACTCTCTGGCCGCAGTCCCGGTGTGAGGAGCAGTGTTCTCTAACTGCAACTTCGATTTATGAAGTTCCCTTGCTAACCCCCATCCGATCTGTAAGGTGCGTAGCACTCTCTGGCTACCTTGTGAACTGTGAGATGCAGCACTCTCTGGCTACAATCTCAGTGTGAAGAGCAGTGTCCTCTAACTCCAACTTCAATTGGTGAAGTTCCCTTGCTAACCCCCATCCGATCTGCATGGTGGGTAGCACTCTCTGGCTGCCGCGTGAACTGTGAGATGTAGCGCTCTCTGGCTACAGTCCCAAGGTGAAGAGCAGTGTTCTCTAACTGCAATTTCGGGAGGACATGAAGTTCGATCTGTCTATCCTCAGATTGTGATTGATGTCCGTATTTGGACCGGTGTTAAGCAATGTCCCTGCATGGCAAAGGATTTTGTTAATTCATGTATGAGTTATTCCCTTTCAATATGCTTATAAATGATTTGGTTTTATTATTTATCACCCTTTTTGTCATCTCATTATCATTATTTTCATCATGTTTTGTATCATTGTATTGCTTTTTATCATTTTTCTCGTCATATGATCATTTTGACCTTTGATATGAATGAGTATAAGAGCATACAATCATCTTTAATGCGAATAAAGCATAAATAAAGATAAATAAATAAATATACAAAGCTGAAAATAAAAGTTTTCCACTAACATAAGCTTTTGTACAATGTATATACAACAACAACAATAATGAACAAAATACAAAAAGAATGTCATCCAAACTCCCTGAATGACTATGATGGTGGGTAGTCCGTGAGCTCCTCATCCGGGTCCTCATCATTCGGGAGGTGAATCGGCTCAGGCTGAGGTGGACGTGGATGCTGAGGCACAAATGGTCCGGCCCCAGAAGCATAAGTCTGTCTGAACCTAACCTGAGCGTAGCCATCCAGGAAGGGTTGGGCGCACGTCCTCATGAAGCTCAAGGTGTCAGAAACTGTCCCCCCTAACTGCTTGAAGGCCTGGCTCATCTGACTGGTATGCTCACTGGCGGCCTTCCTCATCTGC
The DNA here is from genome assembly GCA_947683425.1 of Excoecaria cochinchinensis. NCBI lineage: Eukaryota > Viridiplantae > Streptophyta > Magnoliopsida > Malpighiales > Euphorbiaceae > Excoecaria > Excoecaria cochinchinensis. Next base: position 2,124,709 of record CANTUQ010000158.1, read on the forward strand.
TCCAGCCTCTGCTCAGTGTGCTCCCTGAACTCTCTCATGGACTGGGACAGGGGAGGAACGATCCCCTCTATCGCCTGGACCCGAGACCTAAGAGAATCAAGTGACTCATCAATCATCTGCAAAGTCACATCCATCCTCTGAGATGCCTGATCCTGGGACGTCCTTAGATCCTGACCAAGCTGCTCTCTGAGCTCTCTCTTCCCCTGCATAACCTGCTCCAAAAGCCTAGCCTGCTTGTCTCTGACGCTCTCCGTAAGCCGAGCCTGCTCCTGCACCATATGATCAATGAGCTCGACCTGCTCCTGGGTCAGGCGCTCAATGACTCTGGACTGCTCCTGGATAGCAGCCTGCTGTCTGTCCAGTCTCTCGTGGGTAGCCCTGTCCCTCTCCTCTAATCGACACTCAAAAGCTGTGAACATGGAGGTTAGGAGCTGCGAGAAGTCTGGCTGCGGCTGCGATGGTTTCTGAGTCAGCTCTGGTGGCTGAGCTGCAAAAGTGGATGCCCCCGGGTCGCTCCCAAAGTAAGGATGAAACCTCTCGGAGGGCCTGAGGGTGGACCGCTGTACTCTGGTGCTCGGTGAGGGAAAAGGAGTCGGTGCCCTGGACATCGGTGGGGTGCCGAAAAGCTCATCCATGGTGAACTCCATGTCGAAATCCGACGGAGTCCTGGGCTGCTTTTGCCGTGGTGGCGGTGGCGCGGTTTGAGGCTGAGGTGGTGCCTGGTGCTGCGGGGACTGTGGAGGCTGAGGAGGTGGCTGCTGCTGCTCCTGCTCTGGCTCTGGTCCCAAAGGCGAAAGAGCAAAAGCTCGCCTAGTCTCGTGGATGGTGAGTAGCCTAAAGGCCTCAGGCTGCCCCGACAGCGGCAAGATCATGCCCATATGAACTGCAGCTGACGCGTCAACATAGATCCCCTCGTCCAAGGGTCCTCTGAACCTATCTGGGGCAACTCCTAAGCCTAAAAGCAATCTGGTGACAACCCCTCCGACTATCACCACTGGGGCTGATCCCCTCCCGACTCTAAGCATGTTAGCTAGGATCTCATGGCTAACATTGAGGCGCTGGCCTGCCACCATAGCCTAGAGGCTCCAGATCTCGGCCGCGTTAAGCGACCCTGGATTACCAGCCCGACCGAGGTACGAGCTGGAAAGCACTCTGTGCAAGTACCGGAGTGCCTGAGACACCAATACGGTACTCTTCGCTGTATCGTGATCATACAGCACTCCTGGCAAAGCAATAGCCGCCCAATGGGTGTGCCTCACCGCTCTTTGCGGGGCTATAACTCCATCACCTATCGAGAACCCCATTGCCTCCGCGAACCGACGCCTCGTGATACTAAAATGCTTGCTGTCAAACAAAAACTGCACTACGCCCGGCTCGGTGTCCGATCTCTGATACCCTCCATAGTGTAGAGTGCCTAACACCTGCCGTATAGCCTCGGGGAACGTCTGAAATGCAGGAGTCAGAAAGTGCGTCCATCCAGCAACCTCTATCAGTGCGTCTACCTCGGCGGCCATCCCTAGGGCCTAGAAATAAAACGGCTAGCCCGGATCTCGACCTGGGCCAGCGCCCTGTATCTCTGGGCAGACTCATTATCCATCTAGCCCAGGACCTCCATCTCGGGCCAGGCCTGGGGAACTCATCGTCTCGGAGGCATCCTGCAAAAGAAAAGATTATATAAATTAATTTAATGGAGCGGGCGTTAATAAGCCCACTTTCCAAAATCAAAATCACCTTGGACCTCATCCGGGCGATAGCAGCCCAGGTATAGGGAGAGAAAGATAAAGAATTGAAAATTAAAATAAAATAATTAGGCAGCACCCCGGCAGGGATGTGCCCAACCTCCTGCATGGAAAAAACACAAAACGGGCCTCAGGCCCCAACATAACAATTGTATATATATATATTCATAAAAAAATGGGCAGCACCCTGGCAAGGGTGTGCCCCACTTCCTGCACAAAAGGGACAGGCCTCAGGCCCCAACAACAGCACATATATACCATACTTATATACATTTGCTAGCATGCATAGGAATTCCTATTTCTAAGGGAACATGTTTTATAGGCAATATCATGCAAAGGTTTGACTAATTAGCATGCCAAAATTATATATAAAAACTGACAGTGCCTACCCTTAATTTTTAAGGCAAACTAAAGCAATCTACTCATTCTAAAAGCAAAAAGAAGAAGAAGAAAAGGAAATAAATCAAAATTAAAAGAAAAAGTGATTGGTTACTTACCTGTAATTTGCAAAAAATTGTAGAAATGAAGAAAAGTACTTCCTCTGATGACCGGTCGAGCGAAAATGGCCCAAAAATGCAAGAGAAATGAAAAAAAGAAAAGAAAAGAGTGCAGAAAACGACAAAAAAAACGAGAGGGAGAGGAAAAGAGAAAATGGCAAAACTGTTTGTCCGTCACCATTATATAGATTTCGTGACCGACGGGCTGGGTGCCTCTAGGAGCGATCGATGGTCTGGGCGTCTGTCGTTCACTATTCCTCATTAAATGCGAAATTAATGCACATGATGCAATGCTGATGTATGCAAACTGCCAGGTGGACGACTACCGACGGGCAGGCCATCTCTCTTGAGGCACGGGTAGGCCGTCTGTGGCGCTTCCCTATACATTTCGCCAAATTTTCTGATTTCTTGTGTCTTCTCATTTTCTCAACATTTTTCTAGCTTTCATCCTCTGATTTTCACAAGTTGTCATCTCCTCTTCTCCAGAACATGTACCGCATCTTAGACGATAACCACACTTAGGAAAACGACACTCTTTCTCCTCTTTCCGGCCTGAAACACCTGCGCAGGGCTAAGGTAAACCACAACCTTCTTCTAGCTGCAACCCATTTCTGGAATCCCCGGTTTCATGTCTTCAAGTTCACATACCAGGAGTTATGCCCCCTACCTGAGGAGTTAGCTGCCATTGTCGGTGCCTGGTATCCCCCTAGCACTCTGCCTTCTATCCCACGCTGCGGTTTACTCCAGACTCGAGATATTGCTCTGTCCTTAGGTATAGCCCCTGCTGAGGCTGTTTAGTTGGTTCCCCCGGGTTCTACCTTCTCTTTGGAGTCACTGGTCGAGGCTCTAGACAGATTCTCTGACGTCCCCACCTATCGGGTAAGCATCTTATTCTTATTTTGCATGATGAGCTTCTTGATTGTGGTTCCAGGGGGGTTGATCAGCGACCTTCGCCTGTTTGGGGCTTTGGACGATTTCCACCGCGGGCTATATCCCTTTCCACTAATCTTGGCTGAGACCATTCTGGGCTTAGATACTGTATGCTCCGGATCCACCCCCACGTTCACGGGAAGCCCCTTATTGCTCCAGGTACGTCATTATTTTAAAGGTAGTGCGTCCCTTATGGATTTTCGCACAAGCTTTTCTTGGCGGGAAGCGCGTCCTTTTGGATTTTCACACATTCCTATGCCTTATTTTTGCTTGAAGTAAAATCCTACTTACTCCAGCGGCTTTTTTTTTTTCAATCAAGTCTAGCTATAAGAGAAGCTGAGGATGTTGTCAGAGCCACCTCCCCGAGTCATTGCGCAGTACTCCTCCAGACACTTCCTCCCGCGTCGACGGCTATATACATGCACCACTGCTGATGAAGGCATTGCCAGATTTAGCGAGCTGTCTGATAACGATACCAGTTTCATGTCTGCCTGGCTACCTCTGTCCCATGCGATCATTGATGGACCATCGGGGTGTGTTCCCCTCTATGGGCTTCGTCAGGCTACTTTCAATATCACAGCTCGGTGTGCTCGCCAGCTTGGGATGATCCAGGATGTGGTGAGGGTCCCACTATCTTTTCGGGGAGGAGCTCTTTTTGCTGCCTTTGCTTCTCGATATCATGAACTGTGGAGCCGACTACCGGTGAAGACTGTCATTTCTCGGTTCAGAGTTCATTCTGTGGCTTCCACTAGTGAGTACAAGAGATGGGTCCTTAGCCCGGTATCTGACAATAGGACGCGAGGGCTCAAGCATCAGACTGGCGAGAGCAGCAGAAGGACCTAGCTTAGTTTACATATGTGCACTTTTTGAGAATTACATTTCTTTTAATGCAGAACTAGAAAATGACGGAAATGAGAAGAATAATTCTTATTTTATTTCACGAAATTATGTACATTTCCATAGAATTTCAGCATACATGATCAGTTTTGACATTAACTCGACTGTGCATGCCCTATGAATACATGAAACCAAATTTTAACAGCATCGACTCCTGTTACCAACCGGCCCTCTCTGGTTTTCACGTTTGGACATTTTCTCTCGTGCCTCTAATTTTTGCACAGGATGCCTTTTTTCGGTTTTCACCCTGTCGAGGCGCCCAATTTTAGCAAGGTCGCCTTTTTTCGGTTTTCGACCCGTGGGGCATTTTATTCTCTTCTTTTTATTTTTGGTCTTTAGCCATGGAACCTTTTGAGTCTGTCGATATTGATCGGTTCCTTGAACTCATTACCATCGCTATCCGATAAGATTGCAACTCCTTTGGACAATAGCCTCTTGAGAATAAACAGCCCTTCCAGGTTGGTTTAAATTTTCCTTTGAAATCTGGTATACCCGGCCTCATCTGTTTGAACACCAAGTCCCCCTCCTTTAGCGGATGCCTTTTCATCTTCTTCCCAAATGATCTGGCCAGCCTCTTCTGATAGATCTGATTATGATAGTAAGCTTTCAGCCTACTCTCATCCAATAAGTTCAAATGCTGTAATCTCTGTTGTGCCCATTCGGCCTCAGGAATCCGAGCTTCCATGACTACTCTCAGTGATTTGAGCTCTACCTCGACTGGTAGCACTGCCTCTATCCCATAAACTAGAGAATACGGCGTAGCGCCCGTAGATGTCCTCACCGTCGTTCTGTAACCCCACAGTGCAAAGGGTAGCTTCTCTGCCCAGTCTTTGTAGGTTTGGACCATCTTGGCTAGGATCTTCTTCATATTCTTATTGGCGGCCTCTACTGCCCTATTAGCTTGTGGTCGATAGGGAGAGGATTTATGGTGCTCGATTCCGTACTTCTCAAGAAGCTTCCTGGTTTCCCCCATGAACTGCACCCCGTTATCAGACACTATGTTATGTGGGAGGCCGTATCTGTAGATCAGATTTCTTTTAATGAACCTGGCCATGTCTCTTGCGTCAATCTTCTTGAAGGATTCCGCCTCTACCCATTTTGTAAAATAGTCGATTGCGACTATTATGTACCTGTGCCCTTTGGATGCAATAGGGCGGATCTCTCCAATAATGTCTATTCTCCAAGCAGTGAATGGCCAAGGTGATGTTAGGCTATGTAGCTCTAACACTGGCAAGTGCCTTAAATCCGCGTACTACTGGCATAGCTGGCACTACTTAACATATTTCGAGCAATCATTGTCCATCGTAAGCAAATAGAAGCCTTGCCTTATGATCTTCTTCGCTAGGGTTAACCCATTCATATGAGCCCCACAGACGCCTGCATGGGTTTCTTCCATCACCCTCCGGGCTTCCCTTTCTTTTAAGCACCTGAGCTGGATACCATCTGCCTACCTTTTATATAACACCCCGCCTAAGGATATGAACTGAGTGGATAGCCTTCGGATCATCCTCTGATCTTTCTTGGTAGCTTCCTCTAGAAATCTCGCATTTTCCAAGTAATTCATGGTGTCAAAGTACCATGGCTTTCCATCTGCTACTTCTACTTCCATTATTGGTTTGGTCTCGAAGCTGGGCCTCTCAGAACTCGAAATCAGGACAGGCTTCATAGCTATCCCTTCAGGATTATCCCATATCGACACTAGAGTTGCCAGTACATCAGCTAGACGGTTCTCCTTTCTCGGCACAAAGCGGAACGTCCAGGTCTCGAACTGCCCACATAGCTCCTTCAGATATTCAACATAAGGTACCAGCCGTTCTTCCTTTACAGCCCACTCACCCCGGATTTGGCTGATTACCAAGGATGAGTCACTAAAAGCCTCTACGTTCTTTGCCCCTAAGGCAGCTAAGGCTTCTAACTCGAAGGTGCACGCTTCATACTCAGCTTCATTGTTGGTGACCCTGTATCTCAACTTATTGGCCAACGGGAGCTTCTCATCATCTGGAGTTGTCAAAAAGATTCCCACTCCTGCCCCCTTGTTATTTACAGCCCCATCAAAATATAACTCCATCCTTGGATAGAAATTGTGGCTATGCTCTCATCAGGAAAATTGAATTCCGGTGCGTCGCCCTGAATGGAATGATCAGCAAGAAACTCCGCTACTGCTCGCCCCTTGATAGTTTTGCGAGTGATGTATTCGACATCGAACTCTTGTAGCAATAGCAACCACCTTCCCATCTTACCAAGCAAAGACGACGCTTCTTGCAAATACCTCAAAGGATTCTGCTTTGCCACTGCCTGAACTCTGTACGAACGGAAGTAGTGCCTAAGCTTCTTTGATGCCCAAATCACTGCCAGGCAGATCTTCTCTACTTCAGCATATTTTATCTCGTAAGCCAGGAACTTCTTGCTGAGATAGTAAACCGCAAATTCCACCCTGAACTCATCTTCCTGAGCCATCATGGCTCCCACGGAATGATCCTCCACTGCCAGATACAAGATAAGCGGCTTAATCGGTTGCGGTGGCCTCAGCATTGGCGGGTTCAGCAGATATTCCCTGATGCTATCAAAAGCGCTCTGGCAGTCTTCATTCCAAACCACAAGCTGATCCTTTCTGAGCAACTTGAAGATTGGATCGCATATCGAAGTGAGCTTCGCAATGAATCGGCTGACATATTGTAGCTTGCCTAGGAAGCTTCTCACCTCCTTCTCTTTTTGTGGCACGGGCATCTCTCTGATATCCTTCACCTTGTCCGGGTCAATTTCAATTCACGTCTGCCTAACGACATGCCCCAGTAGCTTTCCTGAAGTTCCTCCAAAGATACACTTCTTCGGATTAAGTCGCAGGCTATACTTATCAATCCTAGTGAAGAACTTCTCTAAAGCTTCGAAATGGCCCTCCCTGGTGGCTGACTTTACCATCATGTCGTCTAGGTACACCTCCACTTCCTTGTGGATCAAGTCGCTTAGGATCTTTATTGCCATTCTCTGGTACGTAGCCCCTGCATTCTTTAGCCGAAAGGCATTACTCTGTAGGCATAGGTCCCCCATTCCGTGATGAAAGCTGTTTTAATCAGGTCGACTATCTTGTTTAAGATCTGGTTGTAGCCTACATAACCATCCCCAAAACTATACATCGCGCAGTTGGTGGCACTATCTATCAACGCGTCAATGTGGGGTAGCGGAAAATTGTCTTTAGGGCAAGCCTTGTTCAGATCTCGATAATCCACACAAACCATTACCTTTCCGTTCTTCTTGGCTACAGGGACTACATTTGCTAGCCATGTAGGATACTGCACTTCAACCAGGAAATTGGCTTCGATCGGCTGCTGAATCTCCTCTTTAACCTTGTCTGCCCATTCTGGCCTAAGCCTCCTCAGCTTCTATTTTACAGGCTTATGGTCCGGATACGTTGGAATAGCATGCTCTGCGATGTTCCGATCAATTCCTGGCATGTCCTCGTAGGTCCAGGCAAAAACTTTTTCATATTTTTTTATTATTCTCTCGAATTTTTCTCTCTCATCAGGAGTTATATTCGATGCTATTAAGATTTCCTTCGGATTTTCCGAGGTTCCAAGATCAAAAGGCGTGGTGTCAGTGGAATCAATATAAAAAATAGATGGGATATGATCATGTTCATGCATGTTGAGATTGTTGGAAACATCGCACAAATAAGCAAAATCATTCATCTTACTAATAATATTATTATTGTCATTTACATCATAAAAAAGTTCCGAAATAAAAAGACAATCTAAGCTAGTATCTTCTTCAGCTTCCGTTGAGGTCGATGCTGCAGCCGCTTGTGCCTCGGCTTCCTGGCTTGGCAGAGGCCTTTCAGCTATCCCTGAGGAAATCTTCAAATCCCCAATTTTCAGTTCTGACTCTACAATTTTTTCCTTCCCTTTCAACCTGGCAGCTAACATCTTCTCGATGACAACCTCTTCGGGCTCATTCCTACCCCAGGCAATGCATTAGGTCATAACTTCCTCATCCCAGAAGTCCTCAGCCGTTTTAATAACTCCCACATCCCAGTCAAAAACATCACTGGAGATCTCAAATCCAGGGACAATCTTTCCATTCACCCACTGACCTCGAGTAGTGATTGCGGCTCTTGCGAATTTCTACTAAGACCAGCCCCAGGGAGATAGTGCATCCTCTTCATCATATTAACCACTGGAGGGCTATCCACTGTCCTCTGCTCTTCCCCTATTACCGATACGTGAAAACCACTGAGTGGCTAATTAGCAATCTCTAGGGCTGATACCTGATTATCCCTGGCCACCTTAATGGTTACGACCTCGCCTTCATGTGGGAATTTTATCATCTGGTGTAGCGTAGACGGCACTCCCCCTAGTTTATGAAACCAGGGCCTCCCAAGGAATGCCGAGAAGTTGGCCGGAATGGGCAAAACTACAAACTCTGTCTCCGTCTCAATAGCTCCAGCCTTGACCAAAGTCTTGAACGTCCCCGAAGCTTACCTTCTGGAATTATCATAAGCTGTAATAGTCAAATCTGACTCGCTAAGCATACCCTCATCCAAACTGAAAGCCTGAAGCGCCACCAGAGGGCAAACATTTATAGATGACCCGTCGTCCACCATAACGCAAGCAGTGTGCTTGCCACTGATTTACGCCTTAATGTACAGCGGTCGGTTATGATTACGGCCTTCGGTTGGCAAGTCGGCATCAGAATACACTAATCTCTTTCTTGATCCCCATTTTACAAGGTCTAACAATTCTGATGGAGAGATTGTAGTAGCCACAGTAGACTCAGTTAAAGCTTCTACCAACTTTTGTCTATGAGAAGGGGACTACCTCAGAAGATCCCATATAGATATTTGAGCCGTGGTCTTCTTCAACTGTTTGACTATCTGATCCTCTTCCAGCTCTTTCTCTGTTGATGCCTGCCCTGGTTCTGGTGACCTTTCTATCTCTGGGACTACTCTTCCACTTCTCGTTACAGCTCCTACCTCTTTTCCCTCTTCGCCTAACTTCCACAGATCCAAAGATAGTTCAACTTCTTCCTCATTTTGTTCACCGCTTTCGCTACTAGACCAACAATCAATTGTCGCTACAGACATCATTTCCCCCTTGGCCTCAGGGCGAGTAACAGTAATGTACTCATTCCTATACAAGTCCCGCAGCACGTACCATTCTGGTAGGCTTGATCCAATCATGAAAACAGGGGGCGGCACAGCATTATAGCAAGGATTCCTCTTTTCCTCTCTCTGCTCGGGGTTAGTGATTTGTTTGTTATCAATCAAATCCTGGATTGAGTGCCTCAGCGATTTACAATTATCCGTTAAATGGCCCGTATGCTGATGAAAGGCACAGTACTCATTATCTTTATGCCCCAGCGCCCCTTGCGTCATAGCAGGCCTGGGAGGCAAAGGCTGCAACTGCCCTTCTTTCATCAACCTTCTTAAAACCCAAGACAGTGGTCTTCATAAGTTCAAAAACTTCCTCGGGGTCGTTACGTCAGTAGCAGACACCTCAACTGTTCTTCTGGTGCTACCATTTGGACCGGCTGGCTTATTTGTCCCTTGACTAGTATTAGCTCTCTTAGCATAATTGTCATTGCTCGCCTTTCGGGCTAAGTATTCCCCTTCCGCTTCTATGGCTATGTCCTTCAAAGACTCCCAGTCTTTTAGACCCTTCATCTTCAACCTTCTTTCAAGTGCGGGCTCGCGTTCTTGATGAACAAACGGATCTGGTCTTGAGTGTCTGGTTTTCTCCTCTACTCCGCCAGCGGGTTAGGTAATCAGGGAAGGATTCCCTGGCCTTTTGCTGAAGCAACTCCAAATCCTTGAGGGTCACCTCCATCCTCGTGTTGCAGTCATACTGCCTTAGAAACGCCTCTGTGAGCATATCCCAGTCCTCCTTGGTTCAGCGATCGAGGCTGTGGTGCCAATCTATGGCGGGGCTAGTTAGGCTCAATCAAAAGTACTCCACTTTCTGCCTCTTGGACAAGGTAGTCCCTTTCATGATCAAGGAATACTGCTTTACATAGGCGGTCGGATCAAAAGTGCCGTCAAACTTAGGAACATCAGGCATCTTGAAATTGTACGGGATTGGGTCATCTCCCTCCAGCTCCTTATCTTCTGGGTTCATCCCTTGGCCTCTACCCAACATGCGGGCCATAGCCTCAAACTTCTCTTCCATCTTCTTCCAGATGAAATCTTCGGTCTGGGGTGTCTTCCCCCTCTCAGATACAATGCTCATTTTGTCATCCTCATTCTCCCGGTCATCTTCTAACCTCAGCGCTTGTCTCCTTCTCTTGACCCCGGAAGCCACTAATCTCAGATCTATAGGTGGTGATCAAATCGGTTCCTCCTGTCTTTCTACTCTTTCCTCTTCCCGCTCATTTTGTCTCATGGGAGGAGGAGGAGGATTTTGCATAGCAGCCTGCTGAGCCATTATAGCTAACATATTCATCATACGGCCCTCGAACTCCTCAAACCTTCTACCTTCTTCTTCAGCAACCAAAGCCCTAGTAGCATCATTTTCCCTTGGTGAGTTTGCCATCTCTGATACGGTACCACTGGTTTCTGAATGGGTTTCTAGAAGACTCTCTCTTTCTTGCAGCTCAAATACAGAAACTCTGATCAGTCGTCCGGTCGGTCCTCTCGTCCACCTGGGCAGATCTATGATGGCTGCATAGATGAGGTGTTAGAATGATGCATGAAATGCAAATGAAATGCATGGCCGTGGTATGCAACATCCACAAATCACAGGCAAGCAGATAGGTCCTTCAACCCTTATTGCTCCCACACACATGGTCGTGCAGTCTCTTTCCTAGGCGGGATCAATCCACGGGTCAGCGGGGAACCCAATGGACACGGATGGTGCATGGTGAAAAACCGGCAGCATAACACTCCTATGTTAATGCACAAGCGCATGGATAATGATCATCATGTATTTAGACATCCCACATATATCGACATGGCCCTACAAGGGCATGGAAGCCTTTGGCTAGGTTACCAAACAAGACATCTGGATTCACCTAATACATAATAACCCATACAGCAAGCATGATATTACGGTTCATATCACCTAAGGAGAGTATCTACGGCCATTATATGAGCTTTGGTCGAGGGAGATATTACTTTAAGGCTACCCCAGCATGATCCCTGCCGACGGGTCTAGCTCATCACAAGCATAACGGCTGATCGGGTCTTCATTTTACATACCAAATGGTACGAAGCTTGGGCTGGTGATTATCCTTAACACTTCCCCACATTGAGTGAACGTAGGGTTGTGCTTCGGGAATGCACAAGAAGCGACCAATCTAGCATATTCTAAGGCTCTAATGGGATGCAAATGCAAATTTGAAAGAAAGCGAATTTATGAATTAAACTTTAATCATAAATGTTAAGCGAGGTATTTTCAAATCGAAGTCTCGAACCATACGTCCCCAGTGGAGTCGCCACTGTGACGCGCGCCTGGCCCTGCGTGCCGCCCGTGCGACCGCCCGCTCGAGTGCGATCGGGGCATTTGTGGGTCCTTTGGCAACTTGTAATGAATTGCGAGTGCGTCTATTTTTGGCAACAGGGACGTTTCATGGAGTCGCCATCCAATAGAATATTGGGAAAGTTTCTCTCGCCTCGGAGAGCCTAAGACTGCGCTTATTATCCATTTTGGGCCAACCAAAGGGGTCTTGGAGGATAAACTTCTCTCCCAAAGGAGCCTAGGATTAACGTCCAAGTCTCGTGACACAAGAGGTGTCCTGGAGGTCTTAGTTCCAACGAGTGATCGGATAGACCTCTCGCCTCTTTGAGCCTAAAGACTAGAGCTGGGTTCGGGACTTCTCATCTATTTCTACCTCGATCGTTTTATGATTAAATTTTGAACTCATTAATTCATTCTCTCTCCACACGATGCAATTTAATTAAAGGCGCAATTTATTCACGTGTTAAAGCGATAGATAAATAAAGGAATATTAAATCAAAAAATTACAATAACACTAGGAGCGGAATACAACTCCCATTTATAAATATGCAATACATACATAAGACGGGAGATTATTTATTTTGAGGACTTTGGTCCTCTCATGCATTTATTATAAAAATGATGTTTTTATTGTGGGAATTTTTCATTAGATGAAAAAATAAGACATTGGATCCTTAATTTTATGAAAATCTCTCTTTATTAAATATAAAACATTCATCAATTTTTATATTTAGCGAGACACAAAAGTATATTCATGTACATAAAATAATTAATAAATAAACAAATGAGTGAAATAACTAAGAAAGTTAGAAAACTAAACCGAACGGAATCATCTGAGCATGGTAGATTGCCCCTCGAGCTCAGGACAGTCCAAGAAAATCATATATGCTCACAAAAGGTTAACGGGTGTTAATATACAAAAAACACAATATAAATAAAGCTCTAAGACTTGAGAGAGATAAAAAAGGAAACGGGGGTTTGAAAATATGGAGACAGAACCCAGGGACAGCCACTGCCGAGTGACCGACAGGCGTCAGTCAAGGTGACCGATGTGCCCCGTCGCTCACTCGAGAGAGGGCGTCTGTGGGTGGGGTGACCGACGGGCATCGGTGAAATAGATGACCCGTCGGTCACCGCTGTCTCTGAAAAATGACAACAAAACTAATTTTCCAAAGCAAAAAACATATTTTTACCACAAAAACGAGATGAAAAGGATCAAAATAAAGAAAAATGAAAGCAAAAAGTCAAAAAAAACAAGAATAAAAAAAAAGATGAAGTAATAAGGAGAAGAAGTCCGGAATATTTACCCTCAGATAATATTTTGGCTGGATTTTGATATCGATTAGAGTCCCGTACGCTCCACGAGAAGACAAAATGAAAGATCAAGAATGAGGAAAATAGATTGTTTCCTTCTTGATCCTTCAAAAAAAACTTAAATTTGGAATCAAAACCTTAAGAAAACTAATTAGATTTAGCTCCTTTTTAATGGTTTCATTCTTAAACTAAAAGAGATTTCTTAAGATTTGTATTTGCTGGAGGAGAGACAAAACAAGTGTTAATTTTGACAGAGTTTCCTCTTTAGAAAATTTTCCAACCAATTTTTAGGTGGGAAATGAAAGTTTTTATAGACCAGGGGCGACTGACGGGCGTCGGTTTAATCCTACTGACACAAGGATTCAATCGACGGGCCTGCAATTCTCACCGACGGGCGTCGGAGAGGTTGCGTGCTCCGGGAAATCAGGTTGCGTGCTCCGAAAGATCAGGTCCCTCCGACGAGTGTCGAAAAATCCCATAGGCCGTTTGTGACCCGAAGCGACGGTCTTGCCTTTGACAGACGGGTAGACCGCATGTGGACAAAATACATCTTTTTGACCCAAAAAATCCCCATTTCCTCCCTCTTTCCTACGAACACTAAAAGAACACATTTCTCGTGAAGCAGGGGACCAAAACCTCCGAATCTCAACCGCTTGTACGGACTCGGACATTGATTCCTCATCGGGTAATCTCTAATCAAAACCGCCTCGGGACACGGTGCTTACAGGTTGCCCAGATCAGAGTTACCCAATGATGATAAGATGCCTTTCCACAGGCAAAAAGGTTAAAGGTAATGATTTTCTTGTAAAATTTGCATTTTGGAGTGAAAAATGGAAAAATAATAAAAAAATATTTTAAAAATTAGTTTTGAAAAATGGGGGCTTAAAATTATGGTATTTTTAGTTAATTTAAAATAAAAAAAAAAATCGGATCGCGAGTGTCAGGCGTGGCGGCGCGCCTGCGGCAGCTTGCGGGCACCCGAGCGCCCAGCGTGCTGCGCGCGCTGCCGCATGAGGGAGTGCGCGGCAGTTCCGCTCCGACGCCCATCCCTATATAGCGACGGGCGTCCCTACTCCTGGCTGTCGCTAAAGGGTCAGATGCCCCTTTTTTCCGATTTTTGGACCTAAAAATCAGTTTTTTATCCCTTTTTTCAAGGTTTTAAGGGATTTTTTCCATTTTTAAAAATTAAAATAGGTAATATCTGATTTAACTAAATTTTATCCCTTTAATTATTTTATTTTTCCTATTTTCTTCATATAAAAATAATGAGATGAAAACCTAAAAGGGGGATTCTTTTGGGGATTTTTCTAAGGTTTTATCTCTTCATCTTTTTCTCTTCTTCCTCTTAATTTCTCTAAGAAAAATTCCATATTTTCCCCCAACAAAAAATTGAGTTCATCTTTTTAGTTCTTTTTTTCCAATAGAATTTCTTCTAAACACTTTTTAGAAGAAGATTTATTGATGCAATTGAATTTTGAGACAAACATAATAATTGTTTGCTCTTAAAATTCATTTTTTTTTAATTTGTTATTTGTTTTCAATTAAACTTTTTCAAGGTTTTTTTTTTTTTTTGAATCTTTTTTTGATGAACAATGGATTTTGGGGCAAAACAAATAATTGTTTGTTGCTAAAATCGATTTTTTCATTTGATTTTCTAAAAAATAATTTTTTCTCATAAATGATTTTTTTTCTTTTGAACAAATAAAATAATTGTTTGTTCTTGACATCATTTTCATTCTTTTAATCAATAAAAATCATTTTTTTGGCAAAGAAACTAATTCTTTGTTTTTAAAGAATTGTTGATTTTCTTTCTTCATTTTGAAGCCTATTTTTTCTTGGAATGAAATTCCAACATTTTTATTATTCAATTCTAATCTTGCAAATCAATAACAAGGAAATCAATCATCTTTTTACCTTCATCGAATCCGAAACTCTGAGGGTAAACATTCCGGGCTTGTTCTTCTTATTCTTTTTGTTCATATTTAATTTATTCATGTTCATTTTTATTATTTTCAGTTATTTATTCATTTATTTTGTTTATGTTTAATTTATTACCAAGTATATTTTTATTATTATTCTCATTCATTCATTTTATTCATGTGAATATTGATTTCTTTTATTTTTAACATGTAATTAAATTAATTCATTCATCATTATTTTTAACATGTAATTAAATTAATTCATTCATCATTATTTTTAACATATAATTAAATTAATTCATTTTGATTAATGTTTTTGCCATGTAAATGGTTTATATCATTTGTGAACATATTTAATTAATCATGTCATTTATTTAATCATTTTTTTATTCTTTTCCATTGTCATTATCATATATTTAATATTTTGTTCACTTATTTATTTTCACTATTATCATGTTCATATTTTTACACATTAATTAATTAACATGTTGTATTTTATTCCAATTACATCTTTTAATCCATTTGTTGTTCATAACACATTTTTCTAGTTCACTTTAAATTGATAACATGTTAATTCATTTGTTATTTTGATAACATTTCGTTTTATCTCATTTTATTTTATTTTATCATTTATTTTTATATTTAATTTATTTTAATTAATTCAATTACTAACATTATTCTGTTTGTGTTTTATTTTTATTTCACATCTCATTTTCCTTCTTGGGCATTTTTGCGAGCACACGGGAAGATTCAGAAGGCTCGTTTGGGATCAAGTATTTATTTGCTTTATTTGTGATATTTTATTCATTTTGCTTTTCCATTTACTTTGCTATGTAATTTTCCTATAAATTTGTTTATTTTAGGCGCTAGAGAAAAAATCACAAAGCATTTTTATTAATTAATTTAGAATTTTTCCTAAATAAAAATGGGACCAATGTCTCAATTTTCTCTATTCAAAATAAAATCATCACAACAAAAGTGTTTTATAATAAATATGCATGCGAGGATCAATGTCCTCATTATTAATTAATACCCCGATTTATGCATGATTTGTATTTTATTTACAATGGGGGTTGTATTCCGCCCCTAGTTTTATTGTAATTTATTTTGAGAATGTTTATTTTAATAATGCTTTACTTATTGCTTTTGCCATGAATGATTGCGCCTTAATTAAATGCATCGTGTGAAAAGTTGGTGAAACAATGAATTCAAAACTTAATCATAATATTGATCAAGGAATAAATAAATGAGAAGTCCCGAACTCACTCTGGTCTTTGGGGATCAATGAGGCGAGAGGTCTAGGACTTCCAAGACACCTCTTGAGTCCCACCAAAAGACTTAAATTTACAAATCCTAGGCTCCAGGGGGTAGAGGCTGAGACCTCTAAGATCTCTCTGGCTTGCCCAAGATGGATATGTATGCGCCGTCTTAGGCTCGCTGAGGCTAGACGACCCTCCCCAATGTTCTATTGGGTGGCGACTCCAAGAAACCTCATTGTTGGCCAAAATAGACGCACTTTTAAATACCTTACAAGCTTTATGAACCTTTCCTGATCGCCCTAAAGTGGGCTTTCGGGAGGCCACGGGGTTCGGCTCGCATCACACCACCCCTTCTGGATTGTCCCATATTGACACTAAAGTAGAGAGAGCATCGGCCAACTGATTTTCTTCCCTCGGAACGAAATGGAATGTGCACACCTCAAACTGACCGCTCAAATCCTTCAAGTGCTTGACGAATGGCATCAATCTCTCCTCTTTAACAGCCCATTCACCTCGAATTTGATTGATCACTAGGGATGAATCTCCAAATACTTGCACATTTTTGGCTCCCAAGCCTATTAATGCTTCCAACCCAAAGGCACATTGTGATGCGCGCCGGACGCCGTGGCCGCCCCTTTGACCGCCCGCTCGAGGGCGATCGGGCATTTGAGGTCCGTTAACAACTTACAACGAATTACAAGTGCGTCTATTTTGGGCAACAAGGAGGTTTCATGGAGTCGCCACCCAATAAAAAATTGGGAAAGTTTCTCTCGCCTCGGAGAGCCTAAGACTGCGCTTATTATCCATTTTGGGCTAACCAAAGGGGTCTTGGAGGGTAAACCTCTCTCCCAAAGGAGCCTAGGATTAATGTCTAAGTCTCGTGACACAAGAGGTGTCTTGGAGGGTAAACCTCTAGCGTCTTTGAGCCCACAGACTAGAGATGGGTTCGGAACTTCTCATCTATTTCTACCTTGATTAATTTTACAATTTGGTTTTGAATTTATTAGTTCGCTCTCTCTCCACACCATGCAATTTTAATTTAAAAGCGCAAATATTCACATTGAAAGCAATAAAATAGTAAAAGTAAATTACAATAATACTAGGAGCGGAATACAACTCCAATTAAAAATGCGAACATACATAAAACCGGGGAATTTATTAATTATGAGGACTTTGGTCCCCGCATGTGTATTTAAAGAAAACATTTTGAACGTGGTGATTTTATTTGGGATGAAAACTAGGACATTGGTCCCATTTATTATGAAAAATCCAAGTTTAATTTAGTAGAAATATTTTTGTGGTTTTTATTTGGGTGTGCATAAAAAAAACATTTTACTTAATGAATATATACAAGGAAATTAAAGATATAAACAAAATGTGAATTAAAATGTGCAATGAAAATACCAAACCCCACATCTCCTCCTTCGCGTGCATGGATGCTCAAATGAGAATAAAATAATGATTTGCAACCAAAAATAAAAAAGAAATTCATGTTAGAAATTAACCCAAATAAATAATATGACATAAAAGATAATATGTATAATGAAACATAACATGCATAAAATATTATAACATGCATAAGAATAATTAATTAACCATGTTCAACATATCAAATAATTAATTATAATAATATTGATATGTAAAAAAAAAAAAATTGTCATGAAAATAATATAATAGAATTTAAAAGAATTTACTTGTTATATAAACAATTAAAGATAAAACAAGAAGAAAATTATGAGGACTAAAAGGATTTACATTTTTAAAAGTTAATTGGAAATAAAAGAAATTAAAATCAACAAGAGAATTAAGGAGTTAAGCCATGAATAATTACCCTCAAATTTAATCTTGAAGAATTGAAGGTAGAAGTGTTGAATTCCTTGTCTTTTCCTTGTGAGAAATACTTGAAAAATAACTTGGAAACTTGAAAAATCACCCTTGGAAGCAAGTGTGTAAGATTGATTTTTTCCCTCAACTCAAAAGCTCCCAAAATTCAGTTTTTTCTCTCTAAAATGTTCTTAATTCGTTCCTCCCTTTTCTCAATCTTTTCTACACTTTTGACACTCAAAAACTACCCAAAAACCCCCCCAAAACCGTCCAAAAACCGTTAAAAATCGAGTGGGGGTCGAAAATGGGCGAAATCTCGGCGAAATGGGGCAAGAGTGGGCGACTGTGCGCGAGAAACGCGCGCAGTGTGCGCAAGAAGCGAGGGACGCCCCGGGCGTCGCTCGCGCAGGCGAGCGCTCGTCAAGCGCTTGCTTGCGCGCTCGCTGGGCGCTGCGCGCCGCCCAGCGCCCTGGCAGGTACTCCGCGCGCTCCCAGCGCACTGCCGCGCCCAGACCTTCGCGAAAAACTTTTTTTTTTATAATTTTATATAAAATACCCTCAACCTAAAACACATTTTTTTTCTTCTCCAAAATAATTTTAAAAATATTTTTAAAATACACTTTTTACTCATAAAAAAGACAAGGAAAATCACTTCCGAGCTCCAATCTTTTTACCTATAAGCCGGCGTAGCTAAATTTTATCATCGGGTAATCCTGATCAAGGCTACTCGGGGCCCGGTGTCTACTGTTGCCCCCAATTTTTGGGAGGCTAGTGCATGGGTGCCTAGGTGAGCCAAAATTCAGGAAAAGGAAAGAAGCGGCGACCTTCCTGCTGGAGGCAGTTATGATGATAGCTGTTGCCGTGTTATAGGCAGGCTGTCTTTTGGTTGTGACTGGTGGTGCCGTGGGCGCACTAACCTCTTGTGGGTGGCGCCGCTATCGTGCTAACCATTGTGAGTTGGTAATGCCGTGGTCGTGCTAACCTCTTGTGGGTAGTGCCGCCATCATGCTAACTGCTGTGAATTGGTAGTGCCGTGGTCGTGCTAACCTCTTGTTGGTAGTGCCGCCATCGTGCTAACCGCTGTGAATTGGTAATGCCGTGGTCGTGCTAACCTCTTGTGGGTAGTGCCGCCATCGTGCTAACTGCTGTGAATTGGTAGTGCCGTGGTCGTGCTAACCTCTTGTGGGTAGTGCCCCCATCGTGCCAACCGCTGTGCGTTGTTAGTGCCGTGGTCGTGCTAGCCTCTTGTGGGTAGTGCCGCCATCGTGCTAACCGCTGTGAATTTTGGAGCTGTGCCCTTTTGGACGTTAGGATTGATGTCGTCACTCGACTTTTGTTAGTGTTCCCCACCAATTTCTCCTGCAATACTGTATGCGTAGGGATATACAAGAAATCATGTGTGTATGATATGGAAATGCAAATGCTTGTAAAAATATATAGATCATGCTCTAGGTGGTCCGAGGTTTGCTGAGGTTATAGCTTGTCTGCTCTACCATGCCTCCAAAATCCTGAGGATTGTCGACAAGTTTTCTGAAACAGACCTCTGGTGTACATCCTTTGCCCCCCTGGTCAATGATGCTTTACCCGGGATTCTGATTCATGTTCTGTGTTGTGTATTATTTGATTGAAAGAGGTTCATCTGAAATAACGCCGCCTTATTGCTCCAGGCATTGAACGTCATTGTTTTAAAGGTAGTGCGTCCCTTGTGGATTTTCACACTAGTTTTTATTTGCGGAAAATGCGTCCCTTAAGGGATTTTCACACAACCCTTTGCCTAATTTTTGCCTGGAATGGACCCAACCCAATCCAGCGGCTTTTGTTCATTTTACTTTTTTTTTTTTTTTTTAAGAGAAGGTTATCATCAAAGCTTCTGTTAAGAGCAAATAGCACATATCCGATGAAGTGACTGAGCAATAATCATTAGATGCACAATTGGTATATCTCTTTTTAAGACAGAACTAAAAGATCAATGAAAATAAATTCTTTTATTCATTGCAAAATTGTGTACATTTATATATGATTTCATCATACATGATTTTCATTTGACAAGAATTCAAAAGCTTATGACTACACCTAATCTCAGAGTGGATTTTGTCAGCATCAAACTCCTGTTATCAATCGGCCCTCTCGAGTTTTCTCGATTGAATATTTTCTCTTGGCCCTTAATTTTTGCCCAGGATGCCGTTTTTCGGTTTTCACCCTGACAGGGCGCCCAATTTTAGCAAGGCCGCCATTTTTCCGATTTTTGACCCGCGGGGCATTTATTCTCTTCTTTTTATTTTTGGTCTTTAGCCATGGAACCTTTTTAGTCTATCGACATTGACCGGGTCCTTGAACTCATTCCCATCACTATCTGCGAAAATTGCTGCTCCTCTTGTTAGCAGCTTCTTCAAAACGAATGAACCTTCCCAGGTGGGCCTGAATTTTTTGCGTATATCTGGAACTCCCGGCCTCATCATCTTAAAGACCAAATCCCCTTCCTTCAACGGGTGCTTCCGTATTTTCTTGCCAAATGACCGAGCCAACCTCTTCTGATAAACTTGATTGTGGTAATAGGCCCGCAACCTATCTTTATCTAGCAAATTTAGCTGTGACAAACGCTGTTGCGCCCATTCTGTCTCTGGAATCTTGGCTTCCATGACTACCCTCAAAGACTTCAACTCAATTTCAACCGGCAGGACTGCTTTAGTTCCATATACCAGAGAGAATGGTGTTGCCCCCGTAGAGGTTCTGATTGTAGTTCTATATCCCCAAAGTGCGAAGGGTAACTTTTCAGCCCAGTCTTTATAGCTCTGAACCATCTTGGCCAATATCCGCTTCAAATTCTTGTTCGCTGCTTCAACTGCACCATTTGCTTGAGGACGGTAGGGAGAAGACTTGTGATGTTGGATCCTGTATTTCTGGACCATTTGTTTAGTTTCTGCCAGAAATTGCACCCCATTATCAGACACAATGTGATGTGGGAGACCGTATCTGCATATCAGATTCCGCTCAATGAATTTAGCCATATCCCTTGCATCAACCTTCTCGAAAGATTCAGCTTCAACCCACTCAGTGAAGTAGTCAATGGCAACTATAATGAACCTGTGCCCGTTAGAAGCTGTAGGATGGATCTCGCCTATGATGTCTATTCCCCAAGCTGCAAATGGCCATGGAGATGTTAAGTTATGTAACTCTGAAACTGGCACATGCCTCAAGTTTGCATACTGTTGGCATAACTGGCATTGCTTCATAAATTTTGAACAATCCGTATCCATTGTGAGCCAATAAAACCCTTGGCGCATAATCTTCTTTGCTAAGGCTAAGCAATTCATGTGAGCTCCATAGATCCCGGCATGAACCTCTTCTATAACCCTTTTAGCTTCTTTCTCCGCGAGACATCTTAGCTGGATACCATCAGCTTGCCTTTTGTACAAAGTGCCATTAACATTGATGAATTGAGTGGATAACTTCCTGATCATTCTTTGATCCTTTTCAGTGGCTTCCTCTGGAAAGATTGACCTTTCTAAGTAATTTTGAATGTCATAGTACCATGGATTTCCATCGGTGGTCTCAATGTCCATCACCTGCTTAGTTTCAAAGCAAGGCCTTCCTGAGCTAGAGATTAGCACGGGTTTCATCGCAACTCCTGTTGGATTATCCCACATAGACACTAAAGTTGCTAGAGCATCAGCTAAATGATTTTTGTCTCTAGGGATGAAGTGAAAAGTGCAAGTCTCAAACTGGCTGCTCAACATTCTCAAGTGCTTCACATAAGGCAACAGCCTTTCTTCTTTGATTGACCACTCCCCTCTGATCTGATGAATTACCAAGGAAGAATCTCCGAATACTTCTGCGGTCTTTGCCCCCAGAGCGAGTAATGCTTCCAACCCAAAGATGCAAGCTTCATATTCTGCTTCATTATTGGTAGCCTTATGCCTCAGCTTCTTAGCCAATGGTAGCTTTTCACCATCCGGGGTCGTAAGAATAATTCCTGCTCCTGCCCCTTTACTGTTTACTGCCCCATTAAAGAATAGCTGCCACCCCTGCACTGCTATGGCCGTGACATCTTCATTCGGGAAATTATACTCAAACTGGTCTCCCTCAATAGGATGCTCGGCTAAGAATTCTGCTACTGCTCTTCCTTTAATGGTTTTCTTAGTTATGTATTCAATGTCGAACTCCTGCAACAGCAGTAACCATCTTCCCATCTTCCCTAGTAGAGAGGGTGCTTCTTGGAGATATCTAAGAGGATTATGTTTGGCTACTGCCTGTACCCTGAAGGAATGAAAGTAGTGTCGCAACTTCTTAGAAGCCCAAATAACTGCTAAACAAATCTTCTCCACCTCTACATATTTAGCTTCATACGGTAGGAACTTCTTGCTAAGATAGTAAAACCAAAATCGTCTTCTTGAGACATCATAACACCTACTGAATTATCTTCCACTGCTAGGTACAAGATTAGCGGCTTGCCACGGCGTGGTGGTCTTAATACTGGAGGATTTAACAGATACTCCTTAATGGTGTCAAATGCCAGTTGACAGTCATCATTCCATATCACCGGCTGATTCTTCCAAAGAAGCTTGAAAATAGGCTCACATACTGAAGCTAGCTTGGCAATGAACCGGCTGATATACTGAAGCTTTCTTAGGAAACTTCTGACGTCCTTCTCCTTCTGGGGCACTGGCATCTCTCATATGGCTTTGACTTTATCGGGATCTACTTCAATTCCTTGCTGGTTTACCACATGGCCTAATAACTTACCCGAGGTAACCCCAAAGATGCATTTCTTAGGATTGAGGCGCAGATTATACTTACTAATCCTTTGAAAGAACTTTTCTAAAGCCTCAAAGTGACCTTCTCTAGTATCCGACTTAATCATCATGTCGTCGACATATACTTCCACTTCTTTGTGAATCAGGTCATTGAGAACTTTGGTGGCCATCCTCTGATAAGTTGCTCCTGCATTTTTCAACCCAAAAGGCATAACCCGATAGGCGTATGTCCCCCACTCGGTGATGAAAGCTGTCTTAATCCGGTCCACTATCTTGTTAAGGATTTGATTATATCCTGCGTATCCATCCACAAAGCTGTACATCATACAAGCAGCCGCACTATCCACCAGCACATCAATATGAGGCAGTGGGAAATCATCCTTAGGGCAAGCTTTGTTCAAGTCTCAATAGTCAACGCATACTCGAACCTTACCATCTTGCTTGGCTACAGGAACCACGTTAGGGAGCCAGGTCGGGTATTGAACCTCTATTAAGAATTTGGCCTCAATCTGCTTATGGATCTCCTCCTTTACTTTCTGCGCCCATTCTTGCCTAAGTCTCCGAAGCTTTTGCTTGACTGGTTTAAACTCTGGGTAAGTTGGAATGGCATGTTCGGCAACATCTCAATCTATTCCCGGCATATCCTCATTGGTCCAGGCATAGAATTTTTCATATTTTTTTAATATTCTCTCAAATTTTATTCTCTCTTCAGGAGTTATGTCTGATGCTATCAAAATTTCCTTTGGATTTTCCAAAATTTTGAGATTAAATGCGGTTGTGCTAGTTGAATTAATATAAAAAATGAATGCATCATGCTTATGATCATGCAAAATGAAATCATCAGAAACATCACACAAGTAAGCAAAGTTATTCATCTCATTAACATAATCAGAAACATTAACATTGTTCTCAAAGAGTTCTGGTATAAAAAGAGAATCTAAATGACTATCATCGTCAGTCGATGCCGATGCTGCAGCCGACTGTGCTTTGGCTTCTTGACTTGATGAAATCTTGAGATCTTCAACCTTCAGCTCTGGTTTTACCATCTTCTCCTTCCCTTTGAGTCTGGTGGCTAACAGCTTATCAGTTACAATCTCTTCAGGCTCATCCTTGTCCCAGACGCTGCATTGGGTCATAATCTCCTCGTCCCAAAAGTTCTCTACAGCTTTAACAACTCCGATCTCCCAATCAAAGACATCGTTGAAAATTTCAAAACCAGGAGTGATCTTCCCATCTATCCACTGCGGCTATTCTTCTCCAGTGTAAGCATAAACCGATGATGATGTCACAAAGCTCTCCGAAATATGGGGGATCTTCTCTAACACTTTCTTCTTACCATACTCTCCTTTGTAGCCCAACCCCTTTCGATCTTTCTGACCACGTGTAGTGATAGAATCCTTCAGCCCTTTTGACTCTTTTCCCAAACCAGCCCCTGGGAGGAAGTGCATCTTCTTTAACATGTTCACCACCTGAGGGCTACCTTCTAAGCTTTGCTCTTCTCCGATCATCGATACATGAAAGCCACTGAATGGCTGATTAGAGATTTCCAAGGTAGACACTTGGTTCTCTCTTGCTGATTTAATGGTCACTACTTCTCCTTCATGGGGTATCTTAATTATCTGGTGTAAGGTGGATGGTACTCCCCCTAACCTGTGGAACCACGGTCTACTAAGTAGAGCTGAGAAGTTTGCTGGGATCGGCAAAACCACAAAATCAATTTCTATCTCAATGGGCCCCGTCTTTACCAAAGCTTTGAAAATTCCCGATGCTTGCCTTCTGGAGTTGTCGTAGGCTATGATGGTCAGGTCAGACTTGCTTAGCATACTCTCATCTAGCCTAAAAGCCTGAACCGCTACTAAAGGGCAGACATTTATTGATGACCCGTCATCAACCATGACGCAAGCAGTGTGCTTGCCATTGATCTGTGCCTTGATATACAGAGGCCGGTTATGGTTGCGACCCTCTGTCGGTAAATCTGCATCAGAAAATACTAGCTTCTCCCCGGATCCCCCCTTAACAAGGTCTAACAGCTCAAATGGAGAGATTGTAGTTGCTACGGTGGATACACTCAATACTTCAACTAACTTCTGTCTGTGAGAGGGGGACTGTCTCAAGAGGTCCCAAATAGATATCTGAGCCATGGTCTTTTTCAGTTGCTTCACTATTGAATTTTCTTCCGGCTCCTTCTCTGCGATTGCTTGTGCTGGGTCTTGCTGCTTCTCAACTTCTGGGACCACCCTCCCACTTCTTGTTACTGCTTCTACTCTTTCTTCCTCTTCCGAATCCCACAGATCCGTGAACTCTCCATGTTTCTCATCGTGTTCATCTTCTCCACTCTCACTGGTGGACCAACAGTCTATCGCTGCCACGGAAATCCCATCTTCATTCACCGCAGGGCGAGTAATAGCGACATACTCATTTCCATATAAATCTTGCATCACGTACCATTTTGGTAGGCTCGATCAAATCATAAAGACTGGAGGTGGCATTGCATTATAGCTGGACTTCTTCTTGCCTTCTCTCTTCTCAGGATCGGTGATCTGCTTATTGTCAATTAGATCTTGGACCCGATGTCTTAGCGTTATACAATCATCTGTCAAATGCCCAGTATGTTGGTGAAATTCTGTCCTTAGGTCCTAGCTGGCCTAGACGGCAGGGGCTGTAGCTTCCCTTCCTTTACAAGCCTTTTTAGCACCCATGATAAAGGCCTACCCAAGTTCGAAAAATACCTCTGATTCACGCCTGTTGCAGACACCTCGGCTGTCTTCCCACCTCTATTACCGCTGCTTGAACTTGCTGACTTGGCTGTCCCTTGATTGTTGTATCCCTTCCTTGCATAGGACTCACTGTTTGCCCTCTTGGCTAAATATTCACCTTCTGCTTCTATGGCAATGTCCTTCAGGGACTCCCAGTCTTTCAGTCCCTTCATTTTTAGTCCATCTATCAAGTACGGGCAGGCATTTTGAATGAATAATCGGATCTAATCAGAAGTGTCCGATTTGCGTTTCATTTCCATAACCCGGTTCCTCCATCGAGTAAGGTACTCGTGGAAGGACTCTCCAGCCTTCTGTTGTAGCAACTCAAGATCTTTCAAAGTGACCTCCATCTGGGTACTGCAATCGTACTGCTTAAGAAACTCTTCGGTCAGCAAGTCCCAATCCTCCTTTGACCTCCTGTCAAGCCCATGATACCAATCAATAGCAGCTCCTGTGAGACTCAAGCAAAAATATTCTATCTTCTGCTTCCTTATTAAAGTCGTTCCCTTCATGACCAGCAAGTATTGCTTGATGTGTGCAGTAGGGTCAGAGGTGCCATCAAATTTTGGGATATCAAGCCTCTTGAAATTCTGGGGGATCAGGTCATCCCCATCCAACTCTCGGTCTTCTAGATTCATTCCTTTCCCTACTGTCATCATTCTTGCCATGGCCTCAAACCTCTCTTCCATTTTCCTCCACATTGCCTCCTCCAATTTCGGTGACTTTTCTTTAGTTACTGTATGCTCCTCTTGCTCATCTCCCCCAAACTCAGCTTCAGACCTGGGGCCCTCTATGCGCTCAATAGGTGCTGGTACTCTTTGCTCAACAATAGGTGGATCGACCACGGGTTGATTAACTACAGCAGGGAGCTCTTCTCTAACAGCTTCTTGTTCAGCTTGCATTCGGATAGGGGCAGCAGCAGCTTGTTATCCAGCTATAGTGGTGGCAAGATTGCCCATTATTGCAATCATTCGGGCTTCAAACTCCTCCATTCTCTTTCCTACCTCTTCAGTAATTATTGCCCGGGTTACATCAGATTCATTTGATGGATTAGCCATGCTTACTTCTATTGATGATTCGGAAGAAAACCCCACATTGTCTTCTAAGATTGAATCTGAACTTTGATCCAACACTAACTCTGTTAACCCTAAAAGCGGAGTCCTTCTTAACCGTCCGTCGGGACCTCTAGACCACCCAGGAGAATTTATGATGGCTGAAATGCGAAAATTATTAAGGTGATGCATGATTAAAATGTAATGCGTGCTCATGCTGATGCAACATAGACAAACACATGCAAGCAGATAGATCCTTCAAACCTTATATCTCCCACACACGTGGTAGTGCAGTCTCTTTCCTAGGTGGGCTTGATCCATGGGTTAACGGGGAACCCAATGGACACGTATGGTGCACGGTGGAAAACCGGCAGCATAACAGCTCTCATCTAATGTACATACGTATGGGTGTTTGGCCATTATGTATTTAAACAATTCAACTTAACTAAGAAGGGCCCACCGGGGCATGAAAGCCTTTGATGAAGACTATTTAATTATATTGACTTCGTCCAATATATGATGGCCCATATAGCAAGCATAGTATTACGGTACATTTCACCTAGTGGAAGTATCTATTGCCATTACATGAGCTTTAGTCAAAGGGTGATGATATTTTTGGGTTACCCAAGCATGATCCCTGCCGACGGGTCTAGGTCATCACGAGCATAACGACCGATCGGGTCACCATTTGATATACCTTGATGGTACAAGGCTTGGGCTGGTGATTATCCTTAACACTTCCCTAGATTGAGTGAAAATAGGGTTATGCTTCAGGAACGCACCGGGGCTAGAAAAAGGACCAAACTAACTTAATCTAAGGCTCTAATGAGATGATATGCAATTTTGAGATAAAGCGACATTCATAAACTAAGACTTAATTGTAAAAGATAATCAAGGTATTTTCAAGTTCAAGTGTCAAACCATTTGTCCCAAGTGGAGTCGCCACTGTGACGCGCGCCGGACCCCGCGGCCGCCCCTTTGACCGCCCGCTCGAGGGCGATCAGGCATTTGAGGTCCGTTGACAACTCGCAACGACTTACAAGTGCGTCTATTTTGGGCAACAAGGAGGTTTCATGGAGTCGCCACCCAATAAAACATTGGAAAAGTTTCTCTCGCCTCGGAGAGCCTAAGACTGCACTTATTATCCATTTTGGGCCAACCAAAGGGGTCTTGGAGGGTAAACCTCTCTCCCAAAGGAGCCTAGGATTAATGTCTAAGTCTCGTGACACAAGAGGTGTCTTGGAGGGTAAACCTCTCTCCCAAAGGAGCCTAGGATTAATGTCTAAGTCTCGTGACACAAGAGGTGTCTTGGAGGGTAAACCTCTAGCCTCTTTGAGCCCAAAGACCAGAGATGGGTTCAGAACTTCTCATCTATTTCTACATTGATTAATTTTACAATTTGGTTTTGAATTTATTAGTTCGCTTTCTCTCCACACGATGCAATTTTAATTTAAAAGCGCAAATATTCACATTGAAAGCAGTAAAATAGTAAAAGTAAATTATAATAATACTAGGAGCGGAATATAACTCCAATTAAAAATGCGAACATACATAAAACCGGGGAATTTATTAATTATGAGGACTTTGGTCCCCGCATGTGTATTTAAAGAAAACATTTTGAACGTGGTTATTTTATTTGGGATGAAAACTAGGACATTGGTCCCATTTATTATGAAAAATCCAAGTTTAATTTAGTAGAAATATTTTTGTGGTTTTTATTTGGGTGTGCATAAAAAAAAACATTTTACTTAATGAATATATACAAGGAAATTAAAGATGTAAACAAAATGAGAATTAAAATGTGCAATGAAAATACCAAACCCCGCATCTCCTCCTTCGCGTGCATGGATGCTCAAATGAGAATAAAATAATGATTTGCAACCAAAAATAAAAAAGAAATTCATGTTAGAAATTAACCCAAAGAAATAATATGACATAAAAGATAATATGTATAATGAAATATAACATGCATAAAATATTATAACATGCATAAGAATAATTAATTAACCATGTTCAACATATCAAATAATTAATTATAATAATATTGATATGTACAAAAAAAAAAGTTTGTCATGAAAATAATATAATAGAATTTAAAAGAATTTACTTGTTATATAAACAATTAAAGATAAAACAAGAAGAAAATTATGAGGACTAAAAGGATTTACATTTTTAAAAGTTAATTGGAAACAAAAGAAATTAAAATCAACAAGAGAATTAAGGAGTTAAGCCATGAATAATTACCCTCAAATTTAATCTTGAAGAATTGAAGGTAGAAGTGTTGAATTCCTTGTCTTTTCCTTGTGAGAAATGCTTGAAAAATAACTTGGAAACTTGAAAAATCACCCTTGGAAGCAAGTGTGTAAGATTGATTTTTTCTCTCAACTCAAAGGCTCCCAAAATTCAGTTTTTTCTCTCTAAAATGTTCTTAATTCGTTCCTCCCTTTTCTCAATTTTTTCTACACTTTTAACACTAAAAAACCCCCCAAACCCCCCCCCCCCCCCAAACCGTCCAAAAACTGTTAAAATTCAAGTGGGGGTCGAAAATGGGTGAAATCTCGACGAAATGGGGCAAGAGTGGGCGACTGCGCGCACGAAGCATGCGACGCCTCGGGCGTCGCTCGCGCAGGCGAGCGCTCGTCAATCGCTTGCTTGCGCGCCGCCCAGCGCCCTGGCAGGCACTACGCCCGCGCCCTGACCTTCGCGAAAAAACTTTTTTTTTTTTTTAATTTTATATAAAATACCCTCAACCTAAAATAAATATTTTTTCTTCTCCAAAATAATTTTTAAAATACACTTTTTACTCATAAAAAAGACAAGTAAAATCACTTCCGAGCTCCAATCTTTTTGCCTATAAGCCGGCGTAGCTAAATTTCATCATCGGGTATTTCTGATCAAGGCTACTCGGGGCCCGGTGTCTACACACATGCTTCATACTCAGCCTCGTTATTGGTGGCCCTGAATCTCAACTTCTTCGCCAAGGGAAGTTTCTCATCATCCGGGGTTGTTAGAATAACTCCTACTCCTGCCCCCTTGCTATTTATAGCCCCGTCAAAGTCTAATTTCCAATCCTGAACTGCTATAGCTGCCACGTCCTCATCCGAAAAGTTGAATTTGTATGAGTCTCCTTGAATTGGGTGTTCTACTAGGAATTCAGCTACTGCACGACCCTTAATGGTCTTCCGAGTAATGTACTCTACATCAAATTCTTGTAGCAGCAACAACCATCTACCCATTTTCCCAAGTAAAGTTGGAGCTTCCTACAAGTATCTTAAGGGATTCTACTTTGCTACTGCCTATACCTTGTAAGAATGAAAGTAGTGTCTCAATTTCTTTGAGGCCCAGATTAACGCAAGGCAAATCTTTTCTACTTCCGTTTACTTAACCTCATAAGCCAGGAACTTCTTGCTAAGGTAGTAAACAGCAAACTCCACTCCGAAATCATCTTCCTGGGCCGTCATGGCACCTACAGAACTATTTTCTATTGCTAAATACTAAATCAGTGGTTTGACTGGCTGCAGTGGTCTCAAAACCGGTGGATTCAGCAAATACTCTCTAATGGTATCGAAAGCCTTCTGACAATCTTCATTCCATACTACTGGTTGGTCTTTTCTGAGCAGTTTGAAAATCGATTCACAGATCGAAGTCAGCTTAGCGATAAATCTATTGACATACTGCAACCTACCCAAAAAGCTTCTCACATCCTTTTCCTTCTGTGGTACCGGCATTTCTCTAATGGCCTTGGCCTTGTTTGGGTCAATCTCGATTCCCCTCTGGCTAACTACATTTCCTAGGAGCTTCCCTGAGGTGACACCAAAGATACATTTCTTGGGGTTTAATCAAAGGTTGTACTTTCCGATTCTCTGAAAAAACTTCTCTACGGCTTCAAAGTGGGCTTCTCTGGTGGCCGACTTGATCATCATATCGTCCACATATACTTCTACCTCCTTGTGAATCAAGTCATCTAGAATCTTTGTGGCCATCCTTTGATAAGTTGTGCCTGTGGTTTTCAAGCCAATGGGAATTACCCTATAAACGAATGTCCCCCATTCTGTGATGAAAGCCGTCTTAATCCGGTCGATTATTTTATTGAGTATCTGGTTGTAACCTGTGTAACCATCCAAAAGACTGTACATCATGCAGGCAGCTGAGCTATCCGCTAGCACATTTATGTGGGGTAACGGAAAGTCATCCTTTGGACAAGCCTTGTGCAAGTCCCGATAGTCCACGCATACCCTTACCTTATCATTTTTCTTAGCTACAGGGACAACATTGGCCAACCAGGTAGGGTATTGTACCTCAACTAGGAATTTGGCCTTAATCTGCTTGCGAATTTCTTCCTTCACCTTGTTTGCCTACTCCAACCTGAGCCTCCTCAGCTTCTGTTTGACAGGCTTATAGTTTGGGTAAGTTGGGATGGCATATGTTCCGCGATTTCTCGGTCCACTCCTGGCATAACTTCGTAGGTCCAGGCAAAGACTTTTTCATGTTTTTTTAGTATTCTCTCAAATTTTTCTCGCTCTTTAGGAGTTACATCTGATGCTATCAAAATTTCCTTCGGGTTTTCCGAGGTCCCAATATTATATTGAGTAGCATCAGTTGAATCAATGTCAAATATAGATGGATTATGATCATGATCATGCATAATGAAATCGTCGGAAACATCGCACAAGTAAGCAAAGTCATTTACTTTATTAATAAAATTGAAATTGTCATTAACATTATTGAAAAGTTCTGGAGTAAAAAGAAAATCTAAACTATTTTCCTCTTCCTCCTCCGCCGGCGCATCTGTTGCAGCTGACGGTCTTGAATCATCTTGGCATTTTGGGCGTTCTTCAGCAACCCCCTGTACGGCTTCCTCGACCTTCACCTTCCCCCTGATTTGGGTGGCCAACATCTCCTTGGTGATAACTTCCTCAGGCATTTCGTAGTCCCAGACTGTCTTACTGCTCATGATTTCCTCATCCCAAAAACCCTCTGCTGGCTTGATCAATCTAATGTCCCAGTCATAAACATCATTGAAAACTTCGAAGCCCGGTACAATTCTTTCATCCACCCACTGCGGCTCGGCTTCCCTTGCATAGGCACATGCTGCGGTTGCTGGTACAAAACTCTTCTTAATATGGGGGATCCCCTTCTCTGACTTCTCATCCCTCCTTACTGCACCTGTGTATCCCAAGCCCCTTTTATCCTTTTGGCCCCTAGTGGTAATGGTTGTTGGCACCCTCTGAGAATTCATACCTAACCCTGTGCCAGGGAGGAATGACATTCTTTCTATCATGTTTAGCACTTGGGGGCTTCCCTCTATCTACTCTTCCTCACCAATCACGACAACATGGAATCCACTGAATAGCTGCCTTGCGATCTCCAGTATGGAAACCTGATTTTCTCGTGCAGCCCTTATGGTCACAACCTGGCCTTCATGGGGTATTTTGATCATTTGATGAAGCATAGAGGGGATGCCTCCCAACTTATTGAACCATGGCCTGCCCAAAAGAGCTGAGAAATTGGCGGGTATAAGCAGGACCACAAACTCCACTTCCGTCTCTACCGGTCCCGTCTTCACCATTGTCTTGAATGTCCTTGAGGCATGTCTGCGCGAGTTATCGTTTGCTGTGATAGTGAGATCGGACTTGGCCAACATATCCTCCATCACCCCAAAAGCTGCCATTGCCACCTTCGGGCATACATTTATCGAAGAACCATCATCCGCCATCACGCAGGACGTGTGCTTTTGATTAATCTATGCCCTTATGTATAAAGGGCGATTATGGTTGCGGCCTTCTACCGGTAGATCAGTACTTGCAAAAAACCACATTCTCTCCTGCTCCTCCCTTCACTACATCTAGAAGCTCTGAAGGCGAGATGGTTGTGGCCACAGTTGACTCGCATAAAGCCTCAACTACTTTCTGCCTGTGTGATGGAGACTGCCTCAAGAGGTCCCATATTGAAATCTGAGCTGGCATCTTTTTCATCTGCTTGACAATCGAATCCTCTTCCGGCTCCTTCTCCTTTTGGCCTGCTACCAGCTCATAGGGCTTTTCAATTTCTGGAGCTACCCTTCTGCTCCGGGTCACAGCTCCTACCTTACTCTTCTTTACCTTCTTTTCTTCCTCTTCTTCTCCTCCGAACCCCACGGGTCAGGAAACACTTCAAAATCATCATTTTCAATTCCAATGTAATCAGTGGACCAGCAATCGAACACTGTAGCGGGAAGCCCTTCTTCACTCACCTCGTGGAGGCTCGTGACAGCAGTGTTGACATCATTACCGTACAACTCCTTTAATACAAACTCTTGGGGCAAACTGGACCCGATCATAAATACTGGCGGGGGCACATTGTTGTACCCAGCTTTCTTCTGACTTCCTCTCTTCTCTGGGTCTGTGATTTGCTTTGAATCAATTAGATCTTGAATTGCATGCCTAAAAGCCTTGCACTCGTCAGTTGTATGCCCAGTGTGCTAATGATAAGCACAGTATTCATTATCCTTGTGCCCTGGCATGCCTTGAGTTCTGGCGGGTCAGGGTGGCAAAGGCTGCAACTTACCCTCTTTCATCAGCCTTCTCAGTACCCATGACAAAGACCTTCCAAGGTTGGAGAAATGCTTTGGGGTAGCATTAGTGGTTGATACTTCAGCAGTCTTCCTCGTGCCACTAGCAGAACCTGCCGGTCTACTTGCCCCCTGGCTACTGCTACCTTTCTTGGGATAATTTTCACTACCTGCTCTCCTAGCAAGGTACTCTCCTTTAGCTTCAATGGCAATGTCTTTTAGGGACTCCTAGTCTCTTAATCCCTTCATCTTCAATCCCTCTCTCAAATACGGGCTTGCGTTTTTAATGAATAGTCGTATTTGATCCTGAGTATCAGGTTTTCTCTTCATCTCCATCACCCGATTCCTCCACCGGGTTAGATACTCATTTAAAGACTCGTCTCCCTTCTGCTGTAGCAGCTCTAGGTCCTTTAAGGTCACTTCCATCCTAGTACTGCAGTCGTACTATCAGAGGAACTCCTCCGTCAGTAGGTCCCAGTCTTCTTTGGTTCTGCAGTCGAGCCCGTGGTACCAATCCACCGCTGGGCCAGTCAAACTCAAGCCAAAGTATTCGATCTTCTGCCTTTTCGTTAGCGTAGTACCCTTCATTACTAACGAATATTGTTTTATGTGGGTGGTAGGATCTGATGTACCATCAAACTTCAGCACATCTGGCATCTTAAATTCATTGGGACTAGGTCCTCTCCTTCTAATTCTTTATCCTCAGGGTTTATCCCTCGACCCCTTGTAAACATCTTCGTCATTGCTTCGAATTTTTCCTCCATTTTCTTCCAAATGGCTTCTTCGGTTTGAGGTGCTTTCCCTCTCTCAGACATGCGCTTCTCATATTCATCATCCTCCCAATCATCATCCAATCTTGGGGCTAGCCTCCTCCTCTATGCCCCAAATGTGGTAGCTCTTGGGTCTACAGGTGGCTTGAATCTTCTCTGAGTTAGCCTCAATTCCCCTTTTTGAGATCATGTACCCCAGGAATTTTTCAGACTATACTCCGACAGCACACTTCTCCGAATTAAGCTTTTAACCGAACACCCTCAGCACTTTGAAAGTTTTTGCCATCTACCGGGGTAATTCTGCCGTGGTCTTTCCTTTGACAATCATGTAATCAACATAGACTTCTACATTCCTCCCCAACTGCCCTGCGAACATCTTGTTCATTAATCTCTGGTAGGTGGCTCCAGTATTCTTCAACCCGAAAGGCATGACCCGGTAACAATAGGTAGCATGGTGTGTGACAAAAGCAATTTTCTCTTCATCACTCCTGTTCATAGGGATTTGGTGATATCCTGCAGAAGGATCCAGGAAGGCATATTCTTCAAATCCCAAGGTGGAGTCGACTAGGAGATCAATATTAGGCAGTGGGTAGCAATCTTTTGGATAGGCCTTGTTTAAGTCCGTAAAATCCACACATATTCGCCATTTTCTGTTAGCCTTCTTTACCAGTACCACATTTGACAACCAGTCCGGGTATGGTACTTCTCTTATGAACCCGTTCTTCAATAGTGTGTCAACTTCCTCCGACATTGTCAGCTGTCACTCGGGAGCATGATTTCTCTTCTTCTGCTTAATAGGCTTACAGCTAGGCTGCACATTAAGAGCATTACACATTACCTCGGAAGAAACTCCCTTGATGTCTGAGGGTTGCCAGGCGAAGACGTCTTCATACTCTAACAATACTGCTATCAGTGCTTCTTTCTCTTTCCCCTGTTTACTAGCAGCAATCTTGATCGCCTTTCCTGGTGAGAGTTCTACCTCCCGAAGTGAATCCATGGGCTCCGCATTCCTCGCTGTTGGAATATCCAGCGCATCCAATGGTAACGCCTGATCTGCCTCCTTCAGCATGCTTACATAAGTTTCCCGAGCTGCCTTCTGATTACCTTTTAGTAGAGCCACACCTCCTCGGATAGGTATCTTCACTAGCAGCTTACGCATTGAGATGTAGGCGTCCACCCCAACTTAGAGAGGCCGTCCAATAATCACATTATAAGCAAGTGGTATATCAACCACCATGAAACAACTCCTACAACTGCACACCTGATCTTCATCTCCAAGCTGTAAATCCAACATGGCCGAGCCTTCCACTTTGACCAATTGCCCAGATAGACTAATGAGTGGTGCTGAAACGGTTTCTAACCTGTTTGCTGACTGCCCCAATGCCTTATAAGCCTGCAAAGTGATAAGATTCACCGCACTTCCTGTGTCTACGAAGATTCTCTGGACCAGATAGTCTTGTATCAGGGCTTCCACGACTAGCGAGTCAGTATGAGGGGTCCGGACATGAGCTTCATTGGCCTCAAAAAATGTTACCTCCTATCCCTCTGCTCTACAACCTGCCCCCACGGAGAACACTTCTTTGGCCTTTCTCTTTCTTGACTCCTCGATGACATCATAATGTTGGCCTCCCGCAATCACATAAATCACCACGGCTGGGGCTTTTTTGCTTGAACCAGCCCCCTTATCCTGTCTTCTTGGTGAAGGAGACCTATCTCGCCCACTCCTTTCTGCACCTTTTATGAATTGGCCGAGCTTGCCTTGCCGAATCAAATGCTCGATTTCTCATTTCAACTGGCGACAATCATTCATATGATGGCCTTTATCCCTATTAAAGGAGCAGTATAGGCTTTCCTCTATGCTAGGATCATCTATCATAGGGCGCGGCCAATTAACTCGTTTGTTCTCCTTCATCCAGGCCAAAATTTGGGATCTCGGGGCCGTTAACGGTGTGAATTGCTCTTCTTGTTTGCTTCTATTATTCGGCTTTGAAACTAGATAAGCTCGGTTTGAATGGCCAGATCCTCTTCCTCTAACCTCATCTCTGCCATTATTGCTTCTATCTCGCCCTATGCGAAACCCTCTACTCTGAGTTGCGAATTATACCTGAGTCTACGAGCTTTATCCATTCGTATGTACTTGTGAGCCCGAGACATGAGCTTGGTGAAATCGCCTGGGGGTTTCTTGCTTAAGGAGTCGCTGAAAGCTTGACACCTCATATTGCGGATGAGAGAATTAATAGCCACCTCCAAGTTCAAGTTTTGGATGTCCATTGCCATATCATTAAATTTCTCAACGTAAACTCGGAGTGCTTCCCCTTTCTCCTGATGTACCATGGTAAGGTCAGCAGATACCTTAGCTGGTCGAATGGTTACTATAAATTTAGCAATGAACATGTCACTGAACTGCTCAAAGCTATAAATGGAATTTTTCGGGAGGTTACGAAACCATATTTGAGCCTAGTCAGTGAGTGTTTGGGGGAAAATCTTGTACAAAGCTGCATCCTCCGTGGTGTGAACTAACATAGTATGGTGGAACTCATCTAAATGAGCTCGGGGATCTGTGCTGCCGCTGTCACACCCTTAAAGTGGCCTAGCTGGAATTAGCAATTTTAATTGGACAATATGGATATGTTGGTAATTTTTACAAGTGTAATTAAGGGCAAATGGGTAATTTTACAAGGAAAAGAGGATTTAATTGCAAGGAATTAAAAGTTTTAAATTACAGATTTTATTTAGTGAGTAAAAAGTAATTATTATGGACCTATTAGAAGATTTTGGAGGAACTGATGGTAAAAATGTAATAATTGGAATAAGTGAACCAATGCATGTGTGCCAAGTGGAGAAGTGAGTGTGTGCATGAGGGTGAGAGAAAAAGGGATTCAGAATTTCTTTTGTTTACTTACTGGAAACTAGCAGATGTGAGATTCTCTGTCTTGTTCTCTCTCCCACGTTAACCACTCTTCTCCTCTTCATTCTCTATTCTTTTGTTCTTTTTGCATGTGGGATCATCCATTGTTTGGCTAGGGTGTTGAGTATTGAAGAGATTTCAAGGTAAGTGGCTGAAAGTTCTTTGGGTTTCTCCTTCTTTTCTCCTTCTACGGGATTGATTGAGTTTTAAGTTTATGTTGATGGGTTAATGGAGTAATGTTTTGTCTGTTTGCAAGCATTTGAAGATAAGAGAAAAGAGAAAGGAAAAGGAAAGGTTGTGGATTGAAGGTTACAGTGGACGTTTTGAACTTCATTAGCAGGTTTGGGAGTGTCTGTCTTTTCTCATTTTTTGATCCTGTTTGCAGTTCTGATGTTAATGTATTTATGTGTGCTTGTATATCGAAATGCATGAGTTACGTAACGTTGTATACATGATTTCAGTAGAAAAAGAATGATGTTGAGTATGCAAATGAGATGTATATGCATGAGTGTGAATGTGAAATCCTGGGTTGTTGACGTTCTTGTATTGCCTCTGTTTGAATAGTAAAAATACGTGACTTGTATTAAGATTCCTATAAATGTTTTCTGGAGACTTGAAGGTACGTGTTTGCATATTTATTGCATCAAAAATGGTTTTGGGCAAGATGGAGTTTTTAATTCTTGATGTACTCTGTTTTCCACGTTTTCTGTTTTTTTTTTTTTCGATTTCTAAAAATTCTGGGAACCTGTAGTTCTTCCTTCTGGCAGAGTGAAGGAGGATCACGAGTCATGAGAGAGAGTCACGACCCGTGACCCTCTTCCTTAGGAAGTCACGCGTCGTGATGGAGGGTCACGACTCGTGACCGTCCCTTCTGCTCTCCCGTCACGAGATCTTGTCTCGTGACCTCCCTTAGTGTTGGCGTCACGAGTCGTGAGGTAGGGTCACGACTCGTGACCGCCCTTTTGTGTGACGCTTGCGAGAAGCTAGCGTCACGAGTCACAATTGCCTGTGTGACTCGTGACCGGCCTCTCTTCCTCTTCTGCCGTATTTTGAAAAAGCGTTTTAAAGCATATTTTCCAAGGGTTTTTACTACATGATACATAATTTGTCTAATTTGGCCTATTATTTGATAGATTATATGTTCCTAATTAGATTTGTACATAATTATATGTCTTCATCATGATTAAATACATACTGTGTACACGAAATTGTACGTTTAAATTTGATTTCTTATCTATTATATGAATATTATTTTATAACATGATTGAGTTGTTATTTAAGCCTGAATAGTCATAGTAGTGGATAAGTAAGCGCTTACTTAGGTCAGGGTGTGTGTGCAGCTGCTATATGATAAAACGTTATATGCGAGTCCCGTTTGGATCCTTGTTTCGACCCCGTTTGGGTCTATATGAAAATAGAGTGAGACTTCGGTCCCCATATGAAAAATCACATGTTTGAGACTCATGTCTCCATATGCTTGGGATACTGTGTTCAATCAGTATCTAAATGACCGCATCCACTTCTAAAGAGTATTTTTCATACTAATCAGGCTATATGTTATTATGTGTTGCATATGTTGAGATGTATATTGAGGATTAAATGTTTAAGATGAGTAAGAATTCATGAATAACTTTATGATATGTACCTTGTGTCTGTGTACTTAAAAAGGGTAAGAAGTATGAATTGAATAGTTAATTGCTTATATGTAATTTTGATGCCTTTGATTATTGAATCAAAACTTAATTGCACGTTTATGGTTACGATGAGTTTAAATTATTGTTGTAATATTTTATATGCGTATTTTCGTTTGTTTTGTTCCTCCCCACTAAGCGTTATCGCTTAGCACGGGTTCTTTTCCCGTGCAGGTGGCGAGTTCGGTTTGGAGTCAGATATCTGCAGGTCGGCCACTAGAAGTCTTTTTGGATGAAGTTTATTTTTGTGTCTTCCCCTGTTATTTTGTACATGGCTTGTTCATAGCAAAATGAATCTTTTGTAAATGAACAATTATTTTGGTATATGTATCTGCTTACTAGCCTGTTTGGTAAAACGATATTGATATGATGTATATTCAAGGACTTGCTATATTATGTTTAAATGTTTCTTCATATCTCATCTTGGTTTTGTGTATTTTTGGTATTTGAGAATTGATTTTGGAAAATGTAATTTTGTATAAACTAAATGGATTTGTTATCTTCTAATTAGATGACTTTATTTCTTAACTTATTTGTATATATGTTTAAGTAATTGAGTTTGCCCGCGTGGCGCTCTGGTATCCTTCCTACGGGGGTAACGGGGTGTTACAGCTAGGTATCAGAGCCCAGGTTTGGTGGTTCTGGGTTATATTGTGATTGTTTGAGTGAAGAGTCGAGTCTATGCATGCGAGTCGGCTTTGTGTCGTGGCCTAATGCAGATGTCTTGTGTTGTGGAGTGTTATATGGAGTCGGATCCAAGTGAGTATATGGGCGACACAATGGACAGTGTCAATATGGGTCGTAGAGATAATCCGGTCAGAGGAGGTGATCCGGTCGGACAAGATAGGCATGCACAGGAACATGCACCAGCAGTAGGTCCGAATATGGGTGTTGGTTTGGATCCAGCATTAGTGCAAGGTTTGCTACAAGTAGTAGATAGGTTGACTGCTCCAAAGGCTCCAACTGAGTTGTTAAGAAAAAGAGGAGCAGAGGATTTTCATGGGGCTGCTTTGGATGAATCAGATGTGGCTGAGTTTTGGCTTAAGAGGGTAGGTCGGATTTTGCAAGAGATTAGATGTCCTGCAGACCAGAGAGTGCTTTGTGCAGTGTCGTTGCTTCAAGGATCAGCGTATGATTTGTGGGAACTTGTGATGCAAAATCCTCAGCGACCAGCCGAGTTGACATGGGAATTCTTCAAGCAAGAATTTGAGCAGAAGTATGTGACGAAGGCATACCAAGAAGCCAAGTGGAGAGAGTTCATCAGTTTGAAGCAGCGGGGTATGACCGTGAGTGAGTATGATAAGGAATTCAACCGGTTGAGTAAGTATGTGCCCGAGCAGTTGTTGACGGATGAGTTCAGATGTAGGCACTTTCAAGAGGGACTGCGTGAGGTGTTCAGAGGTCCTTTGTCTGCAATGACCGTCTTGCAACCAGTGGGGTATTATCAGCTTGTGGCAGCGGCAATGAAATTAGAAAAATCTGGGATGGTAAAGCAAAAGATGGCACAGAAGAGAAGAGCATCGGGTGATGGAGTTGCTAGTAACAAGAAACCCAAAGGTGCTCCAATTGGACAAGGAAATAGAGGGACTGTTCAAGTGCCTTCGCAAGTAGGGAGTGTAGCCCCACATGGTAGTAAGGGAAATCGAGCACCGGAGTGTGAGCAATGTCATAGGCACCATTGGGGTACATGCCGTAAGTTAACGGGTGCGTGCTTTAAGTGCGGTAGTATGGAGCATCGGTTTGCTAATTGCCCCGAACGACAAGAGAACAAGAGTCAACAAGCTAGTCAAGCAGGTGAAGGTAGATCTAATGCGACAAGAAGTAATCGGGATAGAAGTAGAGCTCCGCGAGCACCATCAGAGACGGTGCAACGACCTGGTGCTACGGAAGAATATAATCGGCCTAGGGTATATGCTTTGATTGGAGAAGATGCGACTGATGCCGTAGGTCCTTCTGGTAAGTGTTGATATGTTAAGTTTTGTGTCGTTTCGGTTTTGATATTTTTGAGATGTATATGATAAGCGGGGAAATTTCGAGGACGAAATTTTCTTAAGGGGGAGAGAATAAAGTGTTCTAACTGGAATTAGCAATTTTAATTGGACAATATGGATATGTTGGTAAGTTTTACAAGTGTAATTAAGGGCAAATGGGTAATTTTACAAGGAAAAGAGGATTTAATTGCAAGGAATTAAAAGTATTAAATTACAGATTTTATTTAGTGAGTAAAAAGTAATTGTTATGGACCTATTAGAAGATTTTGGAGGAACTGATGGTAAAAATGTAATAATTGGAATAAGTGAACCAATGCATGTGTGCCAAGTGGAGAAGTGAGTGTGTGCATGAGGGTGAGAGAAAAAGGGATTCAGAATTTCTTTTGTTTACTTACTGGAAACTAGCAGATGTGAGATTCTCTGTCTTGTTCTCTCTCCCACGTTAACCACTCTTCTCCTCTTCATTCTCTGTTCTTTTGTTCTTTTTGCATGTGGGATCATCCATTGTTTGGCAAGGGTTTTGAGTATTGAAGAGATTTCAAGGTAAGTGCCTGAAAGTTCTTTGGGTTTCTCCTTCTTTTCTCCTTCTACGGGATTGATTGAGTTTTAAGTTTATATTCATGGGTTAATGGAGTAATGTTTTGTCTGTTTGCAAGCATTTGAAGATAAGAGAAAAGAGAAAGGAAAAGGAAAGGTTGTGGATATAAGGTTACAGTGGACGTTTTGAACTTTATGAACAGGTTTGGGAGTGTCTGTCTTTTCTCATTTTTGGATCCTGTTTGCAGTTCTGATGTTAATGTATTTATGTGTGTTTGTATATCGAAATGTATGAGTTACGTAACATTGTATACATGATTTCAGTAGAAAAAGAATGATGTTGAGTATGCAAATGAGATGTATATGCATGAGTGTGAATGTGAAATCCTGGGTTGTTGACGTTTTGGTATTGCCTCTGTTTGAATAGTAAAACTATGTGACTTGTATCAAGATTCCTATAAATGTTTTCTAAAGACTTGAAGGTACTTGTTTGCTTATTTATTGCATGAAAAATGGTTTTGGGCAAGATGGAGTTTTTAATTCTTGATGTACTCTGTTTTCCACGTTTTCTGTTCTTTTTTTTTCGATTTCTGAAAATTCTGGGAACCTGTAGTTCTTCCTTCTAGTGGAGTGAAGGAGGATCACGAGTCACGAGAGAGAGTCATGACCCGTGACCCTCTTCCTTGGGAAGTCACGCGTCGCGATGGAGGGTCACGACTCGTGACCGTCCCTTCTGCTCTCGCGTCACGAGATCTTGTCTCGTGACCTCCCTTAGTGTTGGCGTCACGAGTCGTGAGGTAGGGTCACGACTCGTGACCGCCCTTTTGTGTGACGCTTGCGAGAAGCTAGCGTCACGAGTCACAATTGCCTGTGTGACTCGTGACCGGCCTCTCTTCCTTTTCTGCCCTATTTTGAAAAAGCGTTTTAAAGCATATTTTCCAAGGGTTTTTACTACATGATACATGATTTGTCTAATTTGGCCTATTATTTGATAGATTATATGTTCCTAATTAGATTTGTACATAATTATATGTCTTCATCATGATTAAATACATACTGTGTACACGAAATTGTACGTTTAAATTTGATTTCTTCTCTATTATATGAATATTATTTTATAACATGCTTGAGTTGTTATTTAAGCCTGAATAGTCATAGTAGTGGATAAGTAAGCACTTACTTAGGTCAGGGTGTGTGTGCAGCTGCTATATGATAAAACGTTATATGCGGGTCCCGTTTGGATCCTTGTTTCGACCCCGTTTGGGTCTATATGAAAATAGAGTGAGACTTCGGTCCCCATATGAAAAATCACATGTTTGAGACTCATGTCTCCATATGCTTGGGATACTGTGTTCAATCAGTATCTAAATGACCGCATCCACTTCTAAAGAGTATTTTTCAGACTAATCAGGCTATATGTTATTATGTGTTGCATATGTTGAGATGTATATTGAGGATTAAATGTTTAAGATGAGTAAGAATTCATGAATAACTTTATGATATGTACCTTGTGTCTGTGTACTTAAAAAGGGTAAGAAGTATGAATTGAATAGTTAATTGCTTATATGTAATTTTGATGCCTTTGATTATTGAATCAAAACTTAATTGCACGTTTATGGTTACGATGAGTTTAAATTATTGTTGTAATATTGTATATGCGTATTTCCGTTTGTTTTGTTCCTCCCCACTAAGCGTTATCGCTTAGCACGGGTTCTTTTCCCGTGCAGGTGGCGAGTTCGGTTTGGAGTCAGATATCTGCAGGTCGGCCACTAGAAGTCTTTTTGGATGAAGTTTATTTTTGTGTCTTCCGCTGTTATTTTGTACATGGCTTGTTCATAGCAAAATGAATCTTTTGTAAATGAACAATTATTTTGGTATATGTATCTGCTTACTAGCCTGTTTGGTAAAACGATATTGATATGATGTATATTCAAGGACTTGCTATATTATGTTTAAATGTTTCTTCATATCTCATCTTGGTTTTGTGTATTTTTGGTATTTGAGAATTGATTTTGGAAAATGTAATTTTGTATAAACTAAATGGATTTGTTATCTTTTAATTAAATGACTTTATTTCTTAACTTATTTGTATATATGTTTAAGTAATTGAGTTTGCCTGCATGGCGCTCTGGTATCCTTCCTACGGGGGTAACGGGGTGTTACAGCTTGGTATCAAAGCCCAGGTTTGGTGGTTCTGGGTTATATTGTGATTATTTGAGTGAAGAGTCGAGTCTATGCATGCGAGTCGGCTTTGTGTCGTGGCCTAATGCAGATGTCTTGTGTTGTGTAGTGTTATATGGAGTCGGATTCAAGTGAGTATATGGGCGACACAATGGACAGTGTCAATGTGGGTCGTAGAGATAATCCGGTCAGAGGAGGTGATCTGGTCGGACAAGATAGGCATGCACAGGAACATGCACCAGCGGTAGGTCCGAATATAGGTGTTGGTTTGGATCCAGCATTAGTGCAAGGTTTGCTACAAGTAGTAGATAGGTTTACTGCTCCAAAGGCTCCAACTGAGTTGTTAAGAAAAAGAGGAGCAGAGGATTTTTATGGGACTGCTTTGGATGAATCAGATGTGGCTGAGTTTTGGCTTAAGAGGGTAGGTCGGATTTTGCAAGAGATTAGATGTCCTGCAGACCAGAGAGTGCTTTGTGCAGTGTCGTTGCTTCAAGGATCAGCGTATGATTGGTGGGAACTTGTGATGCGAAATGCTCAGCGACCAACCGAGTTGACATGGGAATTCTTCAAGCAAGAATTTGAGCAGAAGTATGTGACGAAGGCATACCAAGAAGCCAAGTGGAGAGAGTTCATCAGTTTGAAGCAGCGGGGTATGACCGTGAGTGAGTATGATAAGGAATTCAACCGGTTGAGTAAGTATGTGCCCGAGCAGTTGTTGACGGATGAGTTCAGATGTAGGCAATTTCAAGAGGGACTGCGTGAGGTGTTCAGAGGTCCTTTGTCTGCAATGACCGTCTTTCAACCAGTGGGGTATTATCAGCTTGTGGCAGCGGCAATGAAATTAGAAAAATCTGGGATAGTAAAGCAAAAGATAGCACAGAAGAGAAGAGCATCGGATGACGGAGTTGCTAGTAACAAGAAACCCAAAGGTGCTCCAATTGGACAAGGAAATAGAGGGACTGTTCAAGTGCCTTCGCAAGTAGGGAGTGTAGCCCCACATGGTAGTAAGGGAAATCGAGCACCGGAGTGTGAGCATTGTCATAGGCACCATTGGGGTACATGCCGTAAGTTAACGGGTGCGTGGTTTAAGTGCGGTAGTATGGAGCATCGGTTTGCTAATTGCCCCGAACGACAAGAGAACAAGAGTCAACAAGTTAGTCAAGCGGGTGAAGGTAGATCTAATGCGACAAGAAGTAATCGGGACAGAAGTAGAGCTCCGCGAGCACCATCAGAGACGGTGCAACGACCTGGTGCTACGGAAGAATATAATCGGCTTAGGGTATATGCTTTGATTGGAGAAGATGCGACTGATGCCGTAGGTCCTTCTGGTAAGTGTTGATATGTTAAGTTTTGTGTCGTTTCGGTTTGTATATTTTTGAGATGTATATCATAAGCGGGGAAATTTTGAGGACGAAATTTTCTTAAAGGGGAGAGAATAAAGTGGCCTAACTGGAATTAGCAATTTTAATTGGACAATATGGATATGTTGGTAAATTTTACAAGTGTAATTAAGGGCAAATGGGTAATTTTACAAGGAAAAGAGGATTTAATTGCAAGGAATTAAAAGTATTAAATTACAGATTTTATTTAGTGAGTAAAAAGTAATTGTTATGGACCTATTAGAAGATTTTGGAGGAACTGATGGTAAAAATGTAATAATTGGAATAAGTGAACCAATGCATGTGTGCCAAGTGGAGAAGTGAGTGTGTGCATGAGGGTGAGAGAAAAAGGGATTCAGAATTTCTTTTGTTTACTTACTGGAAACTAGCAGATGTGAGATTC
Source organism: Excoecaria cochinchinensis (assembly GCA_947683425.1). Classification (NCBI taxonomy): domain Eukaryota; kingdom Viridiplantae; phylum Streptophyta; class Magnoliopsida; order Malpighiales; family Euphorbiaceae; genus Excoecaria; species Excoecaria cochinchinensis. The sequence goes on from CANTUQ010000158.1 coordinate 2,169,505, forward strand.
TCTGTCTTGTTCTCTCTCCCACGTTAACCACTCTTCTCCTCTTCATTCTCTGTTCTTTCGTTCTTTTTGCATGTGGGATCATCCATTATTTGGCTAGGGTTTTGAGTATTGAAGAGATTTCAAGGTAAGTGCCTGAAAGTTCTTTGGGTTTCTCCTTCTTTTCTCTTCTACGGGATTGATTGAGTTTTAAGTTTATATTCAGGGGTTAATGGAGTAATGTTTTGTCTGTTTACAAGCATTTGAAGATAAGAGAAAAGAGAAAGGAAAAGGAAAGGTTGTGGATTGAAGGTTACAGTGGACGTTTTGAACTTTATTAACAGATTTGGGAGTGTCTGTCTTTTCTCATTTTTGGATCCTGTTTGCAGTTCTGATGTTAATGTATTTATGTGTGTTTGTATATCGAAATGCATGAGTTACGTAACATTGTATACATGATTTCAGTAGAAAAAGAATGATGTTGAGTATGCAAATGAGATGTATATGCATGAGTGTGAATGTGAAATCCTGGGTTGTTGACGTTCTGGTATTGCCTCTGTTTGAATAGTAAAAATACATGACTTGTATTAAGATTCCTATAAATGTTTTCTGGAGACTTGAAGGTACTTGTTTGCATATTTATTGCATGAAAAATGGTTTTGGGCAAGATGGAGTTTTTAATTCTTGATGTACTCTGTTTTCCACATTTTCTGTTTTTTTTTTTTCGATTTCTGAAAATTCTGGGAACCTGTAGTTCTTCCTTCTAGTGGAGTGAAGGAGGATCACGAGTCACGAGAGAGAGTCATGACCCGTGACCCTCTTCCTTGGGAAGTCACGCGTCGTGATGGAGGGTCACGACTCGTGACCGTCCCTTCTGCTCTCGCGTCAAGAGATCTTGTCTCGTCACCTCCCTTAGTGTTGCCGTCACGAGTCGTGAGGTAGGGTCACGACTCGTGACCGCCCTTTTGTGTGACGCTTGCGAGAAGCTAGCGTCACGAGTCACAATTGCCTGTGTGACTCGTGACCGGCCTCTCTTCCTTTTCTGCCCTATTTTGAAAAAGCGGTTTAAAGCATATTTTCCAAGGGTTTTTACTACATGATACATGATTTGTCTAATTTGGCCTATTATTTGATAGATTATATGTTCCTAATTAGATTTGTACATAATTATATGTCTTCATCATGATTAAATACATACTGTGTACACGAAATTGTACGTTTAAATTTGATTTCTTCTCTATTATATGAATATTATTTTATAAGATGATTGAGTTGTTATTTAAGCCTGAATAGTCATAGTAGTGGATAAGTAAGCGCTTACTTAGGTCAGGGTGTGTGTGCAGCTGCTATATGATAAAACGTTATATGCGGGTCCCGTTTGGATCCTTGTTTCGACCCCTTTTGGGTCTATATGAAAATAGAGTGAGACTTCGGTCCCCATATGAAAAATCACATGTTTGAGACTCATGTCTCCATATGCTTGGGATACTGTGTTCAATCAGTATCTAAATGACCGCATCCACTTCTAAAGAGTATTTTTCAGACTAATCAGGCTATATGTTATTATGTGTTGCATATGTTGAGATGTATATTGAGGATTAAATGTTTAAGATGAGTAAGAATTCATGAATAACTTTATGATATGTACCTTGTGTCTGTGTACTTAAAAAGGGTAAGAAGTATGAATTGAATAGTTAATTGCTTATACGTAATTTTGATGCCTTTGATTATTGAATCAAAACTTAATTGCACGTTTATGGTTACGATGAGTTTAAATTATTGTTGTAATATTGTATATGCGTATTTTCGTTTGTTTTGTTCCTCCCCACTAAGCGTTATCGCTTAGCACGGGTTCTTTTCCCGTGCAGGTGGCGAGTTCGGTTTGGAGTCAGATATCTGCAGGTCGGCCACTAGAAGTCTTTTTGGATGAAGTTTATTTTTGTGTCTTCCGCTGTTATTTTGTACATGGCTTGTTCATACCAAAATGAATCTTTTGTAAATGAACAATTATTTTGGTATATGTATCTGCTTACTAACCTGTTTGGTAAAACGATATTGATATGATGTATATTCAAGGACTTGCTATATTATGTTTAAATGTTTCTTCATATCTCATCTTGGTTTTGTGTATTTTTGGTATTTGAGAATTGATTTTGGAAAATGTAATTTTGTATAAACTAAATGGATTTATTATCTTTTAATTAAATGACTTTATTTCTTAACTTATTTGTATATATGTTTAAGTAATTGAGTTTGCCCGCGTGGCGCTCCGGTATCCTTCCAACGGGGGTAACGGGGTGTTACAGCCGCTATACTTCGGCAGATTTGGCAAGCGTATCTGGGGGAACGGGGCAGCCAAGATGTCTCGAGACAAAGGAGATCGGAAACTGCCTTGGTATTGTAAGGTACTTCGGTTCTGATACTTCTGCATCCTTTCTTCAAATAGTCTTTCAAACTGTTCGGCTGTCATAGTGATTGTTGTTCCCGTGGCCAATGTGCTCGGTAAAGGTGGTGGTGGTGGTGTTTAGGCTGGGAATTGTGTAGTTTGTATAGGGTGTTGCGCTATCGCATGTGTGAGGGTAGGGGGTGTTATTGTGGGGACTGGGGGTGGTGCCTGAGCCGCCATAGCGGATAGGGCAGTCAGCAGGGTTTGGGCTGTTTGGGGGGTCAAGCTCGGGATCGCTGGGATAGTTGCGGGTGCTTGTGGTGTAGCTGGTGTATGAATCTGTGTGGGAAACAATTGTCGTGCTGGGAGTGGGGAGATTTGCTCTGATTGAGCTGCTTGTAAGCTTTGGAGGAGCTGGCCAAGAAGGTTGGCCGGAGGTTGAGTTGCAGTGTTGCGCTGGCTAGATGCTAGGGTAGCAGAAATAGGCAAATCGGGAAAGAGGTCCATTGTTGACTGAAATCTGTGGAGTGTTCCACGCTCACCGCACCAAATGATAACAGTTGGTTTTCTTGAAGTGATCCCTCACTTGAGTCACCTGAGAATATAACAAAACCGTCGGGTGTTCTAACAGGGGAGACTTCGACGATCAAGTCAGTTAATTGACAAAGTAAAGATCTTGTGTAAAGAAATCAGAGAGAGATAAATGTACCTGGTGGTTTCCTTTATATAGAGCTATGCCAAATAGGAAGTAATATCTCGAATAGGAGAAAATCACCTTAATCTCTTGATTGATGCTTGATTCCCAATTTTTGAAGATTTGTTTAGTGATTCTTGGTACTTTCCATCATTGTAAGATCAGGATCTGCACAATATCTGAAAAATATTCGTTGATGATGGCTTTCCAGAATTTATTACCGAACTGTTAACAAAACTGGGCTATTGATATGCCGAATGTCCAGATGAGCCCGGTTATTTACCTCTTAAAATGTAAGTTCGGCTTCTAGCATGTGCTCGGGTCAACCATGCCGATCTCTTGGTCAAAGAGTCCGGTTATCAGTAATTATTTAATACTATAACACTACGATTCATTTATCACTTATCAATCAATTTTAATTTCTATCCCTTGACATTATCTTATGTTTACCTTTGTAACTACTTATCAATTAGTCATTTTTTTAGTATTTGAAACATTAATTTACTTTTATAACTTACTTTATGTGTTTAACTTTCCCTTTTTACTTTCTTGCCTTTCCACTGATCAACTCTTTCGTTAAGTTATGTATCGCTACTCATGTATGAATTATTTTATCACTGAATGAATACATTACAATTCAGTTATTAGGTTACTTGAATGCTAATTATTCGATCACAATTTCCTTATTTATTTCTTAATCAATGTTGTACCTATTATTACTAACATTATTTTCACTTCTATTATTCACTTTAGAAACCCTATGTTAATTTATTCCAAACACAGTTAAATATTTATCTTAACTATTATTTAAACCTATTTGTTTATATCATCATCATACTTACAGTTCCATTATTAATACATACCCCCCTTTTTCAAATTCATTCACTTATACACTTACCATTATAATAGTTCTATAAATTTCTTTCATATTATCATTTTCTTATTACTTATGCTAAAATTTATCACTTATAATCTTCACTTATTATTTCCCATTGCTCTTACTTAAAACTCTTTCTAGAATATTACTTCAAGAAGCACACCATCAATTTTATTAATTCTTTAAAATCTTTATTTTCCTTATCTTGCACTATACTTTAATTCACCATGGCCCCTTGTTGATTTAGGCATATTCAGATTAATATTTTCTTCACTTCACTATTAGTAAATTTCTCATTATTCACCTTTAAATCCCCACTTATCTTATAATAATCAATTACAATTAAATTCTCACTTAATTACTTATTCACAATATTGCCATTTTACCTCTTTATCTTTCATTGCCACTTACTTTTAATTACATCATTATTTCAAGTATAATCATATTACACACACATTTAAAATCATTATATACACACATACATATTATAAATATATCGATCAAGAAACTATTATACACTTACTAATTATTCATACATTAATATTTCATCATTCTTTAATTATTTATTCACTAACTATCCACTTACATACTTATTATTCATACTATGGATTAATTACACTTCAATCTATTAATTAACCTCACTATGATATATATATTTACAAATTAGTTCCTAAAATCCTTATTAATATACAACTTTACTTTTAACTATGCCATATTACGAAAATGTCACTATTTAATTCCATTACCTTATTTATTCATATATTATTATACACCTTGTCATTTAATCCTACATAACATTCAAATTTAAGTTTACATTTTAGTCCTTGCTTAACTCTTACTTTCCAATTTTATCATTTCAATTCACTATAATTACAATTACATCCCTAATAAATATTAATTTCACTTTTAATTTACTATTGTTTATTAAAATTATTTTCTTATTAAACCCACATTATTTTTAACAATTGGTTCATCAATTTAATTACATAATTAAACAATAAATCTTATTATACACTAATTATATTTTAATCCTTTTAATTAAAATTATTATTTCATTAATTACACTTAAATCCTTATTCTTTTTCCAATGTTTCCAATTGTACCCTTATCTTTTCTAATAATGACATTTATGTCCCCACTATTACATTAATTCCATCCATGTCCTCTCTTTTACTTAAATTACATATATGTCCCTTCTTTTTCATTAATTCCTTTTATATCCTCACTTGTACATCAATTGCCATTTTACCCTTCATTATTCATTATTTACCCTTTTACCCTTACATATTTTCTTTTTTACACTTTTACCCTTATTTTCTTATTTTAATTACTATTTTACCCTTTTTACACTTATATTCCACTTTTAACCTTGTATTTTCACTAAATTACATTTAAGTCCTTATTTTATCATTGTTACACTAATTTACTGTTTTATTCTCATAATTTGTTAAAATTATGATTTTGCCCTTAAACTTTCTATTTATCACATTTTAGTCCAGTTTTCACTCGTTTTCACTTTTATCGCAATTTTAACCATTTCTATCACATAATTATCATTATGCCCCTAGTATGGACCCGGTAGAAAATTTATTGACCGGATATGCGGGACGTGGATCCCACAGATCCACTACACTATGAAATGATCCCGATAGGACCATTTCTCACTGCACTGCACTACACTGAACACTGATTTACACTGAACACTGAGATAAGCCGTCATTGGCTTATCAATATCAAGTCGCCATGACTCGTACTGCGGTGTAAAAATCCCTATGGCTAGCCAATTATATCCTGGACTAGAATTCACTACCAGACATCTACTAAGGGCAATATTTCATCATTATTCATATACATATCACACTTTATCATCATACACATTTCGGCATATCCATTATTTTCACTTGCAATTTTGCATACACACTCATTTATAATCAATTAATCATTTAATGCCAATAATTATAATAAATCATCAAAATACACTTTATTATTCCCATACACTCAATTCGGCCAAAGCATCACTATATCTTTATGTTCACTTTTAATTTATTTAATCACTTAATTAATGCAATTACATGTTATACTTATTGTAAACATCCATTACAAGCCATTATTTCCAATATACCTAACTAAATTCTTCTTTATTCAATTCGGCCAACACACTAACTTCTCATTATATTCATTTTGATTTCATTTAAACATTCAATTATTCAATTTACATATTGTATTAGCCATAAATGTCATTTATTTGCCTTGTTACACAACATAACTCATTATTTTCTTTAATATTCCATTCGGCCACAACACTTGATTTTCTTTATGTGTTCTTTCATTTGTTTTAATCACTCTATCATGTCTTAAATATGTTATACATATAATAACCATCAATTATAAGCCATAAACTTCATTTGATCTTGATAAAATCCTTAATATACTATTCTGCCAACATTAGAATTTTCATACCACTTAGTTTTAATTTCATCTAATCACTTAGTTTTAATTTCATCTAATCATACTTTTACACTATTTTAGGTCTACTAATCACATATATTAAGTTTGCTTTCCACATACACATAATACAAACATAACCTAAAATCATGCCTCTACCATGGAAAAGAAAGGATATTGTATCCACTAACCTTATTTCCATGCTCTCCACCACTTAAGCTTGCTTTCCATGCCTTATCTCCTTAAAACTCCATCTTCTCCATAAAAATCCTAAGGTGGCCGAATTTAAACATAAATATTTTCTCAAATCCTTACTTCCTTTTTACAATATAATTACATAATCATCATCTACATACCCAAAAATACCTATTTGAACCATTAGATAAAATTATAGAACTCAAAATCTCATACCTCTCTTTTTGGGCATAACCTTAAACACTTGGTTTTTCCCACTTATTCCTCTCTAAATGAGTTTTTGAAACAATCATCAATGAAAAGGGAGGCTATAATTTACTTAGAAGGGTTGGATTTATGAAGAACTTTGATGAGAGAAGAAGAAAATTCAAGAAAAAGAGAGAGTAGAGTTCATCCAAGAAGAGGAGGAAGAAGGGTGGAGAAAATTCTGGAAAATGGGAGATTTTTCTGCCTTTTACATTTGTCTTGAGTGGGCTTGGGCTTGGTTCAACCTATTGGGCCAACCCTAAAGCCCATTTAGGTTATTAAGCCCATATTTCATCCAAAAATTATTTTCCTCACTTTTCAAGCTCAATCTCTCCCAAAATTTATTCCATAATTCTCAAAATATATAATTTAGCCTCTATGTAAAATTTCAGCCCAATCGGAGACCATTTTTTAGTTCGCTAATTCCCTTCCAGTCCGATAAGTCAATTTTCGGTCTTACTGTAAAATTTATTTTTCTTTAGCAATTGATTCCCCATAATATTTCAAGCACAACCATGCTTCTAAATAATTTTTTTGAGGTCCAGAACTCCATTTAGAGCTCAGTTAAACTTTAGTCAAACCTAGTCAAACAAAAGTCAACCGGTCCGGTTCACTGGTTGAACCGATTCGGTTCACTTTTCACCCTTAGCATCAATTTCACTCCTATAAACCCATTAAACCTTGGTTCCATCTCAATTAGGGTCCCTATTCGGTTCGGTTCAATTAAATCGATCCGGTTCACTAATTTTTTAGTGTCTCTATAAAATTTCTTTTTCACCACCAAACTATTTTACACACTATTATGAGTCCATCTATATCTTATGATAATTTTTCAGAGGTTGTTTACTATATTTAGAGGCTTGGTCAAACTTCGATCAAACTTGATTACTATTTGAATCGAACCGGAGGCTTTCTTCAAACTGATTTTCGGAGGTCGTTTTAGCTCCGTTTTCAGTTCCGATTTCACCACTAGACTCCTTACGATACACAGATCATTTTCACGAAATCAAAATTTTTCGGGCACCGAACAGCCGGGTTCGCTGTATAGCCACCCCGGTGTTACCCATATCAGAACCGCTATATTTTTAGCACACTTATCAATAAGTTTTAACACTGACAAACTCACTCCTTACACTGTTCTACACTGCGATCATCGTGGTATCACTGAAATTATGCACTGTCACTTCTAAGCCGGTATTTGGGCCACTACATACTCGCAATCAGTACCCGTAGGTACAAGTAAAATCAGTATAATATCAGTGAATCCATTAAGGATTCTAGTAGAAAGAAGAACCCCAAAGGAATCAGACGCTATCGGCCGCACTTTTGACCCTATAGGCATGCCTACCTATCCACTACTTGACTCGTAGGCTAATTATTATTTCCAGTTATCTATATTTCAATTACAGTATACATTATTCACATAATCGTATGTAGTTTAACTTACACACGATAGATTACATACGCTTGCAAGCATACAATTGCTTTCACATTCTCTTCATAAGCATTCTTACCGAAATATACACCTTCGTTAAACTCATGTTAAACATAAGTCTTAATAATGTTGATATGCAAGTACAAGTTCTATTCCACACCATTGCATAACTTTACACATTAATCTTAGAAGAAATACACATACATATGACTAAACAAGCAAACCCACATTTACTTGTCTCATACACTCCATCTTGCTTAGTCATAATGTTTATCATATGATAGTCCTCAATAATGATGTATAACATGATTGGATTATTGTTCCTACATGTATACAACATTGGCCAAGTCTCATTGTTCAATATGCAAAACAGAGGTACCTCACGGTGACAACCAATTTGGTTGTGACTGTGACATACTTCAAGCTCCCAAAACAGAATGCAAACTTGCATACCTCACGGCGACAATCAATTTGGTTGTCACCGTGACCTATGCAGAATTGCCGAAACACACCTGTGTTCTACCAACGCACAGCTGTACTTTCTAACCCACACCTCACATAAATTTCAAAATCTTCTCAATGCAATTCAAATGTCACTCTTAGCCAAATCATGCTTCTAACCATTCCTACACTTTTAGCTTCTTAATAATATCAATACCAACAAAATTAACCAACTCAAGTAGTTATGTTCAAATGATTATTACATGCTCCCAATGACTCTCATGCACATTTTAATTAACCTAAGGGAAACCATTTAAAATCTTACACTTGTTCAAGCTATTTGTGTTTCCATGTCAAGTTCAATAATTAAAAAAAGCATATATGCACTTAATTTCAAAACAAAACTATTATGCTATCGCATCACTTACATATAATTGCTATTGATATCATTGACACGCGTGTTGGACAAGCTATAGGAACTTGTAGTAAAGTTCGGGTGCATTTCTGGAAGAAAAACACCTTAAATACACAAAACTGGGTTTGTCACGGTGGAAATGAGTTTGTTGTGACCGTGAGGTCCAATTACATGCAATTCTATCTTGTCTCAGCATTGGTCATGGTGGCAACAATTTAGTTGTGACCGTGACATACCAGAATTAAGCAAAATAGAAGCAAAACTCAGGACTACTTCACTACTCTTTTTTCTTCAGCCTAAACCCATATCTAAACAACATTTTTAGGCAAAACTCCCTTCTTGACAGTTGTTCCTAAGGATGTTACATTTCAAATGGAACAAGTTTCAAGACATTTGGACTTATAAAACATCATTTATAAATTAAACAATACAGACTATTCCAGTGAACCAGCCAAGGTAGAGACACGTCTTATTTTTCCATTTTTAGGTGTCTTAGAGCCAGAATTAGCCAATAGTCATTTCTATGATTTTTATAGGTATGGAAGTCATGGTTCAAATTGTGCAACAAAAACTCAATTTTTAGTTTTAAAAATCCAATTACGATCAAAACACTACACGGAGATCTGGTGAAATATAAGCAGAATTTTCCCTAACTAGGGTTCATACTTTAGTTGAGCTCATAACAATTCAATCCATAGTTTCAACACACATCAAATACATATTCCAACTATACCCCTATCAATTAACACATGAACTCATACAAATTCTCAACTACACAACCATGCATCTATTGAACATAAAAGTCCCAAACCTCTTACTTAGAAGTAACTTAGCCTCTTGATCAATCACCTTCTCCTTTCTTTTGATTCTCTTTACTTCCTCAACTACAATTCCGAATCCAATTTCCAGAATTGGATACCAAGTATCAATTCAAATTCAACCGAAAGAGAAAGGGTAGAAGTAGAAGAACAATCCAATAATTAAGCACTTACCTTGCTAAAGTAGAACCTTAGCAATCCAATTCAAATATCATTCTTGGCCAAATCAAACTAAGGGAATAGCTTCCGAAATGAAAGAAGAAAATAAGTGTTTAGGAGAGAGTTAATCCGAAAATGCACATGCTAAGAGTGGATTTTCTCTTTGCATAATGATATTTATATTGCATGTAAAGGAATAGGTTGGCAACTCCACAACCGGACACTTGGTTCCCACTACAGCTTCCTTAATCCCCATTAATAGAAATCTTGATTCCATTAACACTAATTAACAACACTTTGTCCTAAGCATGCACAATTCCACTTTAGCCACTTATAATTATTTTAGTTACTTAATTAAGTCCTTATTTCACTTACATTTGAGTCCTAAATCACATACTCTTCAAATTCACTTTACCCATTTACCACAATTAATCCAAAATTCTACTAGGGTACAATTCGGGCTATTATAAGGTTAGCCATGATCTCGTGACTAATGTTGAGGCGATGACCTGCTACCATCGCCTAGAGGCTCCAAATCTCCTCCCCGTTCACCGATCTAGGATTACCTGCCCGTCCTAGGTAAGAACTAGAAAGCACCCTATGCACGTACCTCAGTGCTTGTGATGAGAGTACCGTGCTCTTCTCCGTATCGTGGTCACACGGTACTCCCGACAAGGCGATCATCTCCTAGTGCTGCCTCCTAAAAGCCCTCTAGGGAACTATGACATCATCCCCAAATGGCAGTCCCATGACCTCAGAGAACCTCTGGCACGTGATACTGTAGTGGTATCCTCTAACCCAAAACTGTATGACCCCCTCCTAGGTGTTTGATCTCTAAAATCTTTCGTAGTGAAGGGTAGCCAGAAACACCCGGATGTCCTCCGAGTGCGTCTGGAGTGACAGCCATAAGAACTCCATCCATCCTGTGGCTGCTACCAAAGCGTCTACCTCCCCCAGCATCCCTATACTCTCCAAGAAAGGTCTAGAGACAAAGCAGCTGGCTCGAAACTGTACGCGAGCAAACGCTCCGAATCTCTCCCTAGCCTCATCGCTCATCCAAAGAGGAGCCTGATGCTCAGCCTGGTCACGAGGAACGTTTCGTCATGGAAGCATCCTGAAAAGAGAAGAAAGTTAGCTTTACATTATTGTTAAAAATAAAAGCTGAACCAAAGATTATGAATTTCGAAAATTTCGGCAACATTTCGGCTACAATGCACTTAACCAAAAAAAAAATTGGCAGCATCCCAAAATTGATGTACCTACCCAAAAATGTAAAAAATTTTCGGCCAGCACCCCGGTAGGGATGTACCCAACTTCCTGCATAAAAAAACACAATAAAGGGATAGGCCTCAGGCTCCAAGCAACAATTTCATCATTGCAAGTTATTTTCACGTCTTATTTAGTTCGGACTACTCCTAAAACTAAGTTAGTCCAGGGCAAGTCCACAAGTCTCTAATTCTTTTTTTTTCAATTTTTTTTTTATTATATTTGTCGTTATTATTTGTTCATGCATATTCACATTTTAAAAGTCATGCTTCATAGATAGTCTCACAAACTAAGCATAAATAGGCAGAATTTAGCCCTACATTTTTCTAAAATATACTAGACATGCACTTTTCATGCAAATTATTTAGAAAGAAATTGAAAAGAGTAAAAAAAAATAGGGTAAACTAACCTATCAGGCGATGAAATATGCTAAAAACAACCTGACAGAAACGCAAAAAAGAAGTCTCCTAAGCGTGTACGACAGTACGAGGGTCGTTTTTGTACAAGTGGTGTACAAAACGGACAACGAATGAAGTAGAAAAGTGAAAAAAAGAACAAGAGGGCGTCGGTTGCAAGGGAAGAGAGAAAAGAAGAAAAGAAAACTGAAGGGGCATCCCTGGGCATCCTTATTATAATTTTTCATGACCGACGGGATTCCCATCAGAACACCAAGTGACGGGTAGCCCGTCTGTCGTTAAAAATTCCGTTTTCTGCTTCGTCTTCATCCCTTTCATTAATGGCCTATTTAATAAGCCATTAATGAATTGAAAACTCATTAAATGCCGTTCCTTTTTTATGTAATACTCCCTGAATGTTTGCTCCGATTTTCGTGTCCAGTGCACACCCCTGTCGAATGGTTAAAGAAATATGAAAAAATTATTTTATGCGCGTGACATGCATGAAACATGCAGGAAATAAACCTGCCCAATGGTCAACCAGGTTGACCAATGTGCTTACCGTCGGTTAAATGACAGACGGGCATGCCGTCGGTCATCTCTTCCTTATAAATACTCCCTTTTCCTTGGATTTTGTGCACTTTCAACACTCCGAGTGTCAGCCCAAGCTTTTTTCTCAGTTTCCTCACTTTTCTTCTTTACTTTCCTTTGCTAGCTTTTATTTCTTAGCTGGTACCCCTAGGAAATGTCTATGTCTGCCATTACTAAGATGCACCGAATCCTGGATAACCCCTAAACTTGGGAAAACACCACCCTTGCTCGACTTTCTGGTATGAAATTCCTGAGAAGGGTTAGGATAGATTACAACCTCCTTCTGGCTACAGTTCGCTTCTAGGACCCGCGCTTTCATGTCTTCAGGTTCACCTATTAAGAACTGTGCCCCCTACCTGAAGAATTTGCTGCCATTATCGAGACCTAGTATCCTCCCAGCGTCTTACCCTGCATTCCCCGTTGCGGTCAGACTCACACCCGGGACATTGCATTGGCCTTAAGTATTGCTCCTTCTGATGTTGCTCGCTTAGTTCCTCAGGGTTCCACATTTGTCTTAGAGCCACTGATTGAGGCATTGGATGAGTTCTCTGATGTTCCCCCATACCGTATGGGTATCATCTTCCTGTTTTGTCTCATAAGGTATTTGATCGTGACTTCAGAGGAGTTGGCTAGTGACTCTCGTCTATTCGGGATTCTGGATGACTTTCATCATGGGCTGACCCCTTTCCACTAATTCTTGCCGAGACTATTCTTGGTCTAGAGTCTACCGATGTTGAGTCTTCTGCCTCCTTTTTCGGGAGCCCCTTATTACTCCAAGTATGTCATCATTTTCTAACTTAGTGCATCCCTTGTGGATTTTCACACTAGCTTTTCTTAGCAGGAAGTGCGTCCTTTTTCACACAACCATATTATGATGCGTACCGGGCCCCGCGTGCCGCCCGTAAGACCGCCCGCTCGAGGGCGATCGGGGCATTCGTGGGTCCGTTGGCAACTTGCAATGAATTGCGAGTGCGTCCATTTTGGGCAACAAGGAGGTTTCATGGAGTCACCACCCAATAGAACATTGGGAAAATTTCTCTCACCTCGGAGAGCCTAAGACTGCGCTTATTATCCATTTTGAGCTAACCAAAGGGGTCTTGGAGGGTAAACCTCTCTCCCAAAGGAGCCTAGGATTAACGTCCAAGTCCCGTGGCACAAGAGGTGTCTTGGAGGTCTTAGTTCCAACGAGTGATCGGATAGACCTCTAGCCTCTTTGAGCCCAAAGACCAGAGCTGGGTTCGGGACTTCTCATCTATTTCTACCTCGACTCATTTTATGATTAAATTTTGAACTCATTAATTCGCTCTCTCTCCACACGATGCAATTTAATTAAAAGCCCATTTTATTCATGTATTAAAGCGATAGATAAATAAAAGAATATTAAATCAAAAATTATAATAACACTAGGAGCGGAATACAACTCCCCTTTATAAATGTGCAATACATACATAAGACGGGAGATTATTTATTTTGAGGACTTTGGTCCTCTCATGCATTTATTGTAAAAATGATGTTTTTATTGTGGGAATTTTTCATTGGATGAAAAATAGGACATCGGATCCTTAATTTTATGAAAATCTCTCTTTATTAAATATAAAACATTCATCAATTTTTATATGTAGCGAGATACAAAAGGTATATTCATGTACATGAAATAATTAATAAATAAACAAATGAATGAATGAAATGACTAAGAAAGTTAGAAAACTAAACCGGACGGAATCCTCTAAGCATGGTAGATTGCCCCTCCAGCTCAGAACTGTCCAAGAAAATCATATATGCTCACAAAAGGTTAATGAGTGTTAATATACAAAAAGCGCAATATAAATAAAGCTCTAAGACTTGAGGGAGATAAAAAAGGGGAAAAGGGGTTTGAAAATATGGAAACAGAACCCAGGAACGGCCGCTGCCGAGTGACCGACGGGCGTCAGTCGAGGTGACCGACGTGCCCCGTCGCTCACTCGAGAGAGGGCGTCTGTGGGTGGGGTGACTGATGGGCATCGGTGAAACAAATGACCCGTTGGTCACCGCTGTCTCAGAAAAAAAAACGACAACAAAACTAATTTTTCAAAGCAAAAACAGATTTTTACCACAAAAATGAGATGAGAAGGATCAAAATAAAGAAAGATAAAAGCAAAAGTCGAAAAAAAACAAGAATAAATCTAAAGATTAAGTAATAAGGAGAAGAAATCCGGAATATTTACCCTCAGATAATATTTTGGTTGGATTTTGATGTCGATTAGAGTCCCGCACGCTCCACGAGAAGACAAAATGAAAGATCAAAAATAAGGAAAATAGATTGTTTCCTTCTTGATCCTTCAAAAAAACTGAAATTTGGAATAAAAAACCTTAGGAAAACTAATTAGATTTAGCTCCTTTTTAATGGTTTGATTCTTAAACTAAAAGAGATTTCCTAATATTTGTATTTGCCGGAGGAGAGAGAAAACACGTGTTAATTTTGACAGAGTTTCCCCTTTTGAAATTTTTCCAACCCTTTTTAAGGTGGGAAATGAAAGCTTTTATAGACTAGGGGCGACCGACGAGCGTCGGTTCCACAGACGGGCGTCGGTTTAATCCTACTGACACAAGGATTCAACCGACGGGACTGCAATTCTCATCGACGGGTGTCGGAGAGGTTGCGTGCTCTAGGAAATCAGGTTGCGTTCTCTGGACGATCAAGTTCCTCCGACGGGCGTCGAAAAATCCCATAGGCCGTCTGTGACCCGAAGCCACGGTCTTGCCTCTGACAGACGGGCAGACCGCCGGTGGAGAAAAATACATCTTTTTGACCCAAAAAATTCCCCATTTCCTCCCTCTTTCCTGCGAAGACTGAAAGAACACATTTCTCGTGAAGCAGGGGACCAAAACCTCCGAATCTCAACCATTTGTACGGACTCAGATATTGATTCCTCATCTGGTAATCTCTAATCCAGACCGCCTCGGAACACGGTGCTTACAGTTGGCCCCAATTTTGGGGAAAACTAGCGCATGAGTGCCTAGATGATACAAAATTCAGAGAAAGGAACAAAAAAAGGAAGAAAAGCGTACCTATAGCGATTCTTACCTTCCGTGTCCCTCATCAGGTAGACTTCATCTCAGTCTGCTCAATGGATGGAAATGTCCTTACCGGTCTCGTCTCGACCTATAAGGCGTTGGTGAGATGCAGCGTTCTCTAGCTACGACCTTGGTGGGAAGAGCAGTGTTCTCTAACTGCAACTTCGATTGGTGAGATGCGGTACTCTCTGACCACAATCTCGAGGTGAAGTTCCCTTGCTAACCCACATTCGATCTGCAAGGTGCGTAGCACTCTTTGGCTGTCGCATGAACTGTGAGATGTAGCGCTCTCTGGATATAGTCCCAAGGTGAAGAGTAGTGTTCTCTAACTGCAACTTCGGTTGGTGAAGTTCCCTTGCTAACCCCCATCCGATCTGCAAGGTGCGTAGCACTCTCTGGCTGCCGCGTGAACTGTGAGATGTAGCACTCTCTGGCTACAATCTCGGTGTGAAGAGCAGTGTTCTCTAACTGCAACTTCGATTTGTGAAGTTCCCTTGCTAACCCCCATCCGATCTGCAAGGTGCGTAGCACTCTCTGGCTGCCGCGTGAACTGTGAGATGTAGCACTCTCTGACTACAATCCCGGTGTGAAGAGCAGTGTCCTCTAACTGCAACTTCGATTGGTGAAGTTCCCTTGCTAACCCCCATCCGATCTGCAAGGTGTGTAGCACTCTTTGGCTGCCACGTGAACTGTGAGATATAGTACTCTCTGACTACAATCCCGGTGTGAAGAGCAGTGTTCTCTAACTGCAACTTCGATTTGTGAAGTTCCCTTGCTAACCCCCATCCGATCTGCAAGGTGCGTAGCACTCTCTGGCTGCCTCGTGAACTGTGAGATGTAGCACTCTCTAGCTACAATCCCGGTGTGAAGAGCAGTGTTCTCTAACTGTTACTTCGATTTGTGAAATGCGGTGTTCTCTATCTACAGTCCCGGTTGTGATCTGCTCTATCGCTGATGTTTATCTTGAACTTTCTTTTTTTTTTTTTCTGCAAAAAAAAGGAAAACGCAAATTTGTAGGGTAAATTATAAAAGAGACACGTACCTGTGGCAGTACCTGCCTGTTGGGGTCGTTGTCAGTTGATGCTCACCGAGAGGCTTTGATGCTCACCGAGAGACTTTGATACTCACTGGGAGGTTTTGATGCTCAGGCTTTGATGCTTACTGGGAGACTTTGATGCTCTCTGAAAAATCTAGAAAAGCGTCTTCTTGCTTCATGGACTCTGACCCACAATCTTCTGACCCGTGTGCATCTTTGCCCCCGGACTTGGGTTGATTGCTTGAAATGATATTTTAACTGATGTTGTCACTCGAATTTTGTCGGTGTCCGCATCAAATCTCTCTTTCTGCAAGACTTAGAAAGCCAAATATGCAGGAAAAAATGGTGAGCATGCACGTGAGATGCATGTGTATGCAGCAATGCAAGATAAGAATTCATCCAAATGGATGTAGAGGCGATGGCCGATTGGTCGCAATTTGCAGTAAGATCAGTGCCTTCTGGAATTGCTTTTAAATTTTGTGCTTTTGGGGGATTACGAGGTTCTCATCTGAAACCTGTAGTCATTACTTTAAGGTAGTGCGTCCCTTGTGGATTTTCACACTACCTTTTCTTGGCGGAAAATACGTCCTTTCGGATTTTCACACAACCCTATGCCTTACTTTTGCCTGAAGTAAATCCTACTTATTCCAGCGGCTTTTTATTTTTTTTTCAGGTCTGCCTGCAAGAGAAGCTGAGGATGTTGTCAGAGCCACCTCCCCGAGTCATTTCGCAGTACTCCTCGAGACACTTGCCCCCGCGTCGACGGCTGTATACATGCGCCACTGCTGATGAAGGCATTGCCAGATTTAGCGAGCTGTCTGATGATGATACCGGTTTCATGTCTGCCTGGTTACCTCTGTCCCATGTGATCATTGATGGACCATCGGGGTGTGTTCCCCTCTGTGGGCTCCGTCAGGCTACTTTCCATATCACAGCTCGGTGTGCTCGCTAGCTTGGGATGATCCAAGATGTGGTGAGGGTCCCACTATCTTTTCGGGGAGGAGCTCTTTCTGCTGCCTTGCTTCTCAGTATCATGAACTGTGGAGCCGACTACCAGTGAAGACTATCATTCCTCGGTTCGGAGCTCATTCTGTGGCTTCCACTAGCGAGTACAAGAGATGGGTCCTTAGCCCGGCATCTAACAATAGGATGCGAGGGCTCAAGCATCAGACCGGCGAGAGCAGCAGAAGGACCTAGCTTAGTTTACATATGTACACTTTTTGAGTATTACATTTCTTTTTAATGCAGAACTAGAAAATGACGGAAATGAGAAGAATAATTCTTATTTTATTTCACGAAATTATGTACATTTCCATAGAATTTCAGCATACATGATCAGTTTTGACATTAACTCGACTGTGCATGCCCTATGAATATATGAAACCAAATTTTAACAGCATCGACTCCTGTTACCAATCGGCCCTCACGGGTTTTCACGCTTGGACATTTTCTCTCGTGCCTCTAATATTTGCACAGGATGCCTTTTTTCGGTTTTCACCCTGTCGAGGCGCCCAATTTTAGCAAGGCCGCCTTTTTTCAGTTTTCGACCCGCTGGGCATTTTATTCTCTTCTTTTTATTTTGTAGTCTTTAGCCATGGAACCTTTTGAGTCTGTCGACATTGATCGGTTCTTTGAACTCATTACCGTCGCTATCCGATAAGATTGCAGCTCCTTTGGACAATAGCTTCTTGAGGATAAACGGCCCCTCCTAGGTTGGTCTAAATTTTGCTCTGATATCCTGTATACCCGGCCTCATCTGTTTGAACACCAAGTCCCCCTCCTTCAGCGGATGCCTTTTCACCTTTTTTCCAAATGATCTGGCCAGCCTCTTCTGATAGATCTGATTATGATAGTAAGCTTTTAGCCTACTCTCATCCAATAAGTTCAAATGCTGTAATCTCTGTCGTGCCCATTCGGCCTTTGGAATCTGAGCTTCCATGACTACTCTCAGCGATTTGAGCTTTACCTCGACTGGCAGCACTGCCTCTATCCCATAAACCAGAGAATACGGCATAGAGCTCGTAGATGTCCTCACCGTCGTTCTGTAACCCTACAGTGCAAAGGGTAGCTTTTCTGCCCAGTCATTGTAGGTTTGGACCATCTTGGCCAGGATCTTCTTCATATTCTTATTGGCGGCCTCTACTGCCCCGTTATCTTGTGGTCAATAGGGAGAGGATTTATGGTGCTCGATTTCGTACTTCTCAAGAAGCTTCCTGGTTTCCCCCATGAACTGCACCCCGTTATCAGACACTATGTTATGTGGGAGGCCGTATCTGCAGATCAGATTTCTTTCAATGAACCTGGCCATGTCTCTTGCGTCGATCTTCTTGAAGGATTCCGCCTCTACCCATTTCATAAAATAGTCGATTGCGACTATTATGCATCTGTGCCCATTGGACGCCATAGGGCGGATCTCTCCGATAATGTCTATTCCCCAAGCAGCGAATGCCCAAGGTGATGTTAGACTGTGTAGCTCTGGCACTGGCAAGTGCCTTAAATCTGCGTACTGCTGGCATACCTGGCACTGCTTAACATATTTTGAGCAATCGTTGTCCATCGTAAACCAATAGAAGCCTTGCCTTATGATCTTCTTCGCCAGGGTTAACCCATTCATATGAGCCCCACAGACGCCTGCATGGGTTTCTTCCATCACCCTCCGGGCTTCCCTTTCGTTTAAGCACCTGAGCTGGATACCATCCGTCTGCCTTTTGTATAACACCCCGTCTAAGGATATGAACTGAGTGGATAGGCTTCGGATCATCCTCTGATCTTTTTCGGTAGCTTCCTCTGGAAATCTCACATTTTCCAAGTAATTCATGATGTCAAAGTACCATGGCTTTCCATTTACTACTTCTACTTCCATTATTGGTTTGATCTCGAAGCTAGGCCTCTCAGAACTCGAAATCAGGACAGGCCTCATACCTATCCCTTTATGATTATACCATATCGACACCAGAGTTGCCAGTGCATCAACCAGACGGTTCTCCTCCCTCGGCATAGAGCGAAACGTACAGGTCTTGAACTGCCCACATAGCTACTTCAGATATTCAACATAAGGTACCAGCCGCTCTTCCTTTATAGCCCACTCACCTCGGATTTGGCTGATTACCAAGGATGAGTCACCAAAAACCTCTACATTCTTTGCCCCCAATGCAGCTAAGGCTTCTAACCCGAAGGTGCACGCTTCATATTCAGCTTCATTGTTGGTGACCCTGTATCTCAACTTCTTGGCCAACGGGAGCTTCTCATCATCTGGGATTGTCAAAATGATTCCGACTCCTACCCCCTTGCTATTTACAGCCCCATCAAAATATAACTGCCATCCTTGGACCGAAATTGTGGCTATGCTCTCATCAGGAAAATTGAATTCAGGTGCGTCGCCCTGAATGGGATGATTAGCAAGAAACTCTGCTACTGCTCGCCCCTTGATAGTTTTGCGAGTGATGTATTCGACATCGAACTCTTGTAGTAATAGCAACCACCTTCCCATCTTACCAAGCAAAGACGGCGCTTCTTGCAAATACCTCAAAGGATTCTGCTTTGCCACTGCATGAACCCTATACGAATGGAAGTAGTGCCTAAGCTTCTTTGACGCCCAAATCACTGCCAGGCAGATCTTCTCTACTTGAGCATATTTTATCTCGTAGGCCAGGAACTTCTTGCTGAGATACTAAACCACGAATTCCACCCCGAACTCATCTTCCTGAGCCATTATGGCTCCCACGGAACCATCCTCCACTGCCAGATACAAGATAAGTGGCTTGATCGGTTTCGGTGGCCTCAGCACTGGCGGATTTAGCAGATATTCCCTGATGCTATCAAAAGCTCTCTGGCAGTCTTCATTCCAAACCACAGGCTGATCCTTTCTGAGCACCTTGAAGATTGGATCGCATATCGAAGTGAGCAATGCAATGAATCGGCTGACATATTGTAGCTTGCCTAGGAAGCTTCTCACCTTCTTCTCTTTTTGTGGCACGTGCATCTCTCTAATGGCCTTCACCTTGTCTGGGTCAATTTCAATTCCCCTCTGGCTGACGACATGCCCCAGTAGCTTTCCTGAAGTTACTCCGAAGATACACTTCTTGGGATTAAGTCGCAGGCTGTACTTATCAATCCTAGTGAAGAACTTCTCTAAAGCTTCGAAATGGCCCTCCCTAGTGGCTGACTTGACCATCATGTCGTCTACGTAGACCTCCACTTCCTTGTGGATCAAGTCGCTTAGGATCTTCGTTACCATTCTCCGGTACGTAGCCCCAGCATTCTTTAGGCCGAAAGGCATTACTCTGTAGGCGTAGGTCCCCCATTCCGTGATGAAGGCTGTCTTAATCCGGTTGACTATCTTGTTAAGGATCTGGTTGTAGCCCACATAACCATCCCCAAAACTGTACATCGCGCAGTTGGCAGCACTATCTATCAACACGTCAATGTGGGGTAGCGAAAAATCGTCTTTAGGGCAGGCCTTATTTAGATCTCGATAATCCACACATACCCTTACCTTTCCGTTCTTCTTTGCTACAGGGACTACATTTGCTAGCCATGTAGGATACTGCACTTCCACCAGGAATTTGGCTTCGATCTGCTGCCGAATCTCCGCTTTAACCTTATCTGCCCATTCTGGCCTAAGTCTCCTCAACTTCTGTTTTACAGGCTTATGGTCTGGATACGTTGGAATAGCATGCTCTGCGATGTTCCGATCAATCCCTGGCATGTCGTCGTAGGTCCAGGCAAAAACTTTTTCATATTTTTTTATTATTCTCTCGATTTTTTCTCTCTTATCAGGATTTATATTCGATGCTATTAAGATTTCCTTCGGATTTTCCGAGGTTCCAAGATCAAAAGGCGTGGTGTCAGTGGAATCAATATCAAAAATAGATGGGATATGATCATGTTCATGCATGTTGAGATTGTTGGAAACATCGCACAAATAAGCAAAATCATTAATCTTACTAATAATATTATTATTGTCATTTACATCATAAAAAAGTTCCGGAATAAAAAGATAATCTAAGCTAGTATCTTCTTCAGCTTCCGTTGAGGTCGATGCTGCAGCAGCTTGTGCCTCGGCTTCCTGGCTTGGCAGAGGCCTTTCAGCTATCCCTGAGGAAATCTTCAAATCCCCAATCTTCAGTTCTGGCTCTACCATTTTTTCCTTCCCTTTCAGCCTGGCAGCTAACATCTTTTCGGTGACAACCTCTTCGGGCTCATTCCTACCCCAGGCAATGCATTGGGTCGTAACTTCCTCATCCCAGAAGTCCTCAGCCACCTCAATAACTCCCACATCCCAGTCAAAAACATCACTGAAGATCTCAAATCCAGGGACAATCTTTCCATCCACTCACTGTGGCTCATCTTCACCAGTGTAAGCACATACTGAGGATGCGGGCACAAAACTTTTTGAAATGTGAGGGATCTTTTACGTCCTCTTTTTCTTGCCAAGTCCGCCTTTGTACCCCAAACTCTTCCGATCTTTCTGACCTAGAGTAGTGATTGCGGATTACGGCCCCTGCAAATTTCTACCAAGACCAGCCCCAGGGAGATAGTGCATCCTCTTCATCATATTAACCACTGGAGGGCTATCCACTGTCCTCTGCTCTTCCCCTATTACCGATACATGAAAACCACTGAATGGCTGATTAGCAATCTCTAGGGCCGATACTTGATTATCCCTGGCCGCCTTAATGGTTACCACCTCGCCTTCATGTGGGAATTTTATCATCTGGTGTAGCGTAGACGACACTCCCCCTAGTTTATGAAACCAGGGCCTCCCAAGCAATGCCGAGAAGTTGGCCGGAATGGGCAAAACTACAAATTCTATCTCTGTCTCAATAGGTCCAGCCTTGACCAAAGTCTTAAACGTCCCCGAAGCTTGCCTTTTAGAATTATCTTAAGCTGTAATAGTCAAATCTAACTCGCTAAGCATACCCTTATCCAAACCGAAAGCCTGAAGTGCCACCAGAGGGCAAACATTTATAGATGACCCGTTGTAAGCACCGTGTCCCGGAGCGGTCCGGATCAGAGGTTACCCTATGATGAAATCAGTATCCGAGCCTGCATAAATGGTTTGGATTTGGAGGTTTGAGTCTCGCGTTCCACGAGAAGTGAGTCTTTTTACCTTTCGTAGGCACAGGGGGAGAAAACAGGGGATTTTCGAGTCAAAAAGGTATGTTTTCCTCCACAGACGGCCGGCCCGTCTGTGAGGCTAGCCCGTCGCTTAGGGTAACAGACGGCCTATGGTATTTTCCGACGCCCGTCGGAAAATCACCGCCCCTGTCAGAGCGCCGCCTGATTTCCCGGAGCACGCAACCTTTTTGACGCCTGTTGGTGGATGTGGCAGGACCGTCGAACGAATCCTTGTGTCAGAAGGATTCTTCCGACGCCCGCCTCTATACACCGATGCCCATCGGTTGTGTCTGGCTTATAAAAGCGCCGGATTTTCACTAGAAAAGGGTTCCAAAAATTTTCAAGAGGGGAAACTCTGCCCAAATTCAAGCATATTTTCTCTCTCTTCCAGCAAACACATTTCATAAAGAAATCTCTTTTAAAGGAGGATCAAATCAATAAAAAGGAACTAAAAACTCATTAGTCTTCTTTAGATTTTGATTCCAAAGTTAATCTTTTGAGGGGTAAAAGAGGAAATAGTCCATTTTTCCTTCCTTTAATCCTTCATCTTGCTTTTCGTGGAACACGCGGGGCTCTAATCAACACAAGAATCTCACCCAAAGCAATTATCTGAGGGTGAATATTCCGGATTCCTTCCCCATATCATTTCATATTTACTCCTTATTTTGTTGATTCTTTCAATTTTGTCATTATTCTTCTTTATTTTGACTCTCCTTATCTCATTTTGTGTTAAAACCATTTTTTGACTTATAAAAAAGAGTTCTTTTTACTGTTTTTTCGGAGACAGCGGTGACCGACGGGTCATCTTCTTTACCGATGCCCGTCGGTCACCCCACTCACAGACGCTCTTCCACTTGAGTGAGCGATGGACCTGTCGATCAATTTGATAGACTCCCGTCGGTCACCTAAGAAAGGCCGTCGTTGGGTTCTGTTTCCACATCTTCAAATCTTTTCTATCTCTTTCAAGTCCTTTTGACTTTATTTATGTTGATTTTTCATATATTGACATCCTTTAACTTTCTGTGAGCAATGTATTGATTTCCCGGGACCATCCTGAGCTTGAGGGGTTATCTACCATATTCGGAGGATTTCGTCCGGTTTAGTTTCCTAACCTTCTTGATTATTTCCTTCATTTGTTATTCATTGACTATTTTATGTACATAGATATACTCTTTTCATATCTCGCTAAGTGTAAAAATGGATCAATGTTTTATACTCAATAAAATTGAGGTTTGTGTAAATGCAAGGGTCCAATGTCCTATTTTTTATCCAATAGAAATCATCACAAATAAAAACATCCAATTTTAATAACGATGTATGCGAGGACCAAAGTCCTCAAAGTAAGCAATGCCCCGATTCGTGTATGCGTCGCACATTTACAAAAGGAGTTGTATTCCGCTCCTTGTATTATTGTAATTTATTGCCTTTGATATTTATTTGCCTATTTACAGCTTTCCAAATGTGAATGGATGCGCCTTTGATTAATTGCATCATGTGGAGAGAGAGCGAACTAATGATAATTAAAATTTGATCATAAAATAATCGAGGTAGAAATAGATGAGAAATCCTGGACCCAGCTCTGGTCTTTGGGCTTAAAGAGGCTAGAGGTTTACCCTCCAAGACACCTTTTTGTGCCACGAGACTTTAGCGCTAATCCTAGGCTCCTTAGGGCGAGAGGTTTACCTTCCAAGACCCCTCTGGCTGGCCCAAAATGGATGCAAAGCGCAGTCTTAGGCTCTCCGAGGCGAGAGTAACTTTCCCAATGTTCTATTAGATGGCGACTCCATGAAACCTCCTTGTTGCCCAACATAGAAGCACTTGCGATTTATTACAAGCTGTCAACGGACCCACAAATGCCCCGATTGCCCTCGAGCGGGCGGCCGCGGGGATCCGGCGCGCGTCACACCCGTCGTCTACCATAACGCAAGTAGTGTGCTTGCCACTGATTTGCGCCTTAATGTACAGTGGTCGGTTATGATTACGGCCTTCGACTGGCAAGTCAGCATCAGAATACACTAATCTCTCTCGTGATCCCCCTTTTATAAGGTCTAACAATTCTGATGGAGAGATTGTAGTAGCCACAGTAGACTCGGTCAAAGCTTCTACCAACTTTTGTCTATGAGAAGGGGACTGCCTCAGAAGATCCCATATAGATATTTGAGCTGTGGTCTTCTTCAACTGTTTGACTATCTGATTCTCTTCCGGCTCTTTCTCTGTTGATGCTTGCACTGGTTCTGGTGACCTTTCTATCTCTGGGACTACTCTTCCACTTCTCGTTATAGCTCCTACTTCTTTTCCCGCTTCATTTGACTTCCACAGATCCAAAGATAGTTTAACTTCCTCCTCATTTTCTTCACCGCTTTCGCTACTAGACCAACAATCAATTATCGCTACAGACATCCTTTCCCCCTTGGCCTCAGGGCGAGTAACAGCAACGTACTCATTCCCATACAAGTCCTGCAGCACGTACCATTCTGGTAGGCTTGATCCAATTATGAAAACAGGGGGTGGCACAGCATTATAGCCAGGCTTCCTTTTTTCCTCTCTCTGCTCGGGGTCAGTGATTTGTTTGTTGTCAATCAAATCCTGGATTGAGTGCCTCAGCACTTTACAATTATCCGTTAAATGGCCCGTATGCTGATGAAAGGCACAATACTCATTATCTTTATGCCCCAGCGCCCCTTGCGTCATAGCAGGCCTGGGAGGCAAAGGCTGCAACTTCCCTTCTTTCATCAATCTTCTTGAAACCCAAGACAGTGGTCTTCCTAAGTTCAAAAACTTCCTCGGGGTAGTTGCATCAGTAGCAGACACCTCGACCGTTCTTCTAGTGCTACCATTAGGACCGGCTGGCTTATTTGTCCCTTGACTGGTATTAGCTCTCTTGGCATAATTGTCATTGCTCGCCTTTCGGACTAAGTATTCCCCTTCCGCTTCTATGGCTATGTCCTTCAAAGATTCCCAGTCTTTTAGACCCTTCATCTTCAAACCTTCTTTCAAGTACGGGCTCGCGTTCTTGATGAACAAACGAATCTGGTCTTGAGTGTCTGGTTTTCTCCTCATCTCCACTACTCTACTCCGCCAGCGGGTTAGGTAATCATGGAAGGATTACCCGACCTTTTGCTGAAGCAAATCCAAATCCTTAAGGGTCACCTCCATCCTCGTATTGCAGTCATACTGCCTTAAAAATTCCTCTGTGAGCATATCCCAATCCTCCTTGGTTCGGCGGTCGAGGCTATGGTACCAATCTATGGCGGGGCCAGTTAGGCTCAAGCAAAAGTACTCCACTTTTTGCCTCTTGGACAAGGTAGTCCCTTTCATGATAAAGGAATACTGCTTTACATGGGTGGTCGGGTCAGAAGTGCCGTCAAACTTAGGAACATCAGGCATCTTGAAATTGTACAGGATCGGGTCATCTCCCTCTAGCTCCTTATCTTCTGGGTTCATCCCTTGGCCTCTACCCAACATACGGGGCATAGCCTCAAACTTTTCTTCCATCTTCTTCCAGATGAACTCTTCGGTCTGGGGTGCCTTCCCCCTCTCAGATATAATGCTCATTTTATCATCCATATTCTCCCGGTCATCTTCTAACCTCAGCGCTTGTCTCCTTCTCTTGACCCCTGAGGCCACTGATCTCAGATCTATAGGTGGTGGTCAATTCGGTTCCTCCTGTCTTTCTACTCTTTCCTCTTCCCGCTCATTTTTTCTCATGGGAGGACGAGGAGGATTTTGCGGAGCAGCCTGCTGAGCCATTGTAGCTAACATATTCATCATACGACCCTCGAACTCCTCAAACCTTCTGCCTACTTCTTCAGCAACCAAAGCCCTGGTAGCATCATTTTCCCTTAGTGAGTTTGCCATCTCTGATATGGTACCACTGGTTTTCGAATGAGTTTCTAGAAGACTCTCTCTTTCTTACAGCTCAAATATAAAAACTCTGATCAGTCATCCGGTCGGTCCTCTCGTCCACCTGGACAGATCTATGATGGCTGCATAGATAAGGTGTTAGAATGATGCATGAAATGCAAATGAAATGCATGGCCGTGGTATGCAACATCCACAAATCACATGCAAGCAGATAGGTCCTTCCACCCTTATTGCTCCCACACACATGGTCGTGCGGTCTCTTTCCTAGGCGGGATTAGTCCATGGGTCAGCGGGGAACCCAATGAACACGGATGGTGCGCGGCAAAAAATCGGCAGCATAACAGTCCTATGCTAATGCACAAGCGCATGGATAATGATCATCATGTATTTAGACATCCCAAATATGTCGACATGGCCCTACCGAGGCATGAAAGCCTTTGGCTAGGTTACCAAGCAAGACATCTGGGTTCACCCAATACATAATGACCCATATAGCAAGCATGATATTACGGTTCATATCACCTAGGGAGAGTATCTACAGCCATTATATGAGCTTTGGTCGAGGGAGATATTACTTTAAGGCTACCCAAGCATGATCCCTACCGATAGGTCTAGCTCATCACAAGCATAACGGCCGATCCGGTCATCATTTTATGTACCAAAAGGTACGAAGCTTGGGCTGGTGATTATCCTTAACACTTCCCCACATTGAGTGAACGTAGGGTTGTGGTTCGGGAATGCACCGAGGTTAAGAAGGGACCAATCTAGCATATTTCTAAGGCTCTAATGGGATGTAAATGCAAATTTGAGAGAAAGTAAATTTATGAATTAAACTTTAATCATAAATGTTAAGCGGGTATTTTCAAATCGAAATCTCGAACCATACGTCCCCAGTGGAGTCGCCACTATGACGCGCGCCGGGCCCCGCGTGCCGCCCGCTCGAGTGCGATCGGGGCATTCGTGGGTCCATTGGCAACTTGCAATGAATTGCGAGTGCGTCCATTTTGGGCAACAAGGAGGTTTCATGGAGTTGCCACCCAATAGAACATTGGGAAAGTTTCTCTCGCCTCGGAGAGCCTAAGACTGCGCTTATTATCCATTTTGGGCCAACCAAAGGGGTCTTGGAGGGTAAACCTCTCTCCCAAAGGAGCCTAGGATTAACGTCCAAGTCTCATGACACAAGAGGTGTCTTGGAGGTCTTAGTTCCAACGAGTGATCGGATAGACCTCTGGCCTCTTTGAGCCCAAAGACCAGAGCTGGGTTCGGGACTTCTCATCTATTTCTACCTCGACTCATTTTATGATTAAATTTTGAACTCATTAATTCGCTCTCTCTCCACACGATGCAATTTAATTAAAAGCACATTTTATTCACGCGTTAAAGCGATAGATAAATAAAAGAATATTAAATCAAAAATTACAGTAACACTAGGAGCGGAATACAACTCCCTTTTATAAATGTGCAATACATACATAAGACGGGAGATTATTTATTTTGAGGACTTTGGTCCTCTCATGCATTTATTGTAACAATGATGTTTTATTGTGGAAATTTTTCATTGGATGAAAAATAGGACATTAGATCCTTAATTTTATGAAAATCTCTCTTTATTAAATATAAAACATTCATCAATTTTTATATTTAGCGAGATACAAAAGGTATATTCATGTACATGAAATAATTAATAAATAAATAAATGAATGAAAATAATTAATAAATAAATAAATGAATGAAATGACTAAGAAAGTTAGAAAACTAAACCGAACGGAATCCTCCGACCATGGTAGATTGCCCCTCGAGCTCAGAACAGTCCAAGAAAATCATGTATGCTCACAAAAGGTTAATGAGTGTTAATATACAAAAAGCGCAATATAAATAAAGCTCTAAGACTTGAGAGAGATAAAAAAAAAGGGGAAAAGGGGTTTGAAAATATGGAGACAGAACCCAGGAACGGCCGCTGCCGAGTGACCGACGGGCGTCAGTCAAGGTGACCGACGTGCCCCGTCGCTCACTCGAGAGAGGGCGTCTGTGGGTTGGGTGACCGACGGGCGTCGATGAAACAGATGACCCGTCGGTCACCGCTGTCTCAGAAAAAAAACGACAATAAAACTAATTTTTCAAAGCAAAAATGGATTTTTACCACAAAAACGAGATCAGAAGGATCAAAATAAAGAAAAATAAAGGCAAAAGTCAAAAAAAACAAGAATAAAAATAAAGATGAAGTAATAAGGAGAAGAAATCCGGAATATTTACCCTCAGATAATATTTTGGTTGGATTTTGATGTCGATTAGAGTCCCGCACGCTCCACGAGAAGACAAAATGAAATATCAAAAATAAGGAAAATAGATTGTTTCCTTCTTGATCCTTCAAAAAAACTGAAATTTGGAATCAAAAACCTTAGGAAAACTAATTAGATTTAGCTCCTTTTTAATGGTTTAATTCTTAAACTAAAAGAGATTTCCTAATATTTTTATTTGCTGGAGGAGAGAGAAAACAAGTGTTAATTTTGATAGAGTTTCCCCTTTTGAAATTTTTCCAACCCTTTTTAAGGTGGGAAATGAAAGCTTTTATAGACCAGGGGCGACCGACGGGCATCGGTTCCACAGACGGGCGTCGGTTTAATGCTACTGACACAAAGATTCAACCGACGAGCCTGTAATTCTCACCGACGGGCGTCGGAGAGGTTGCGTGCTCCGGGAAATCAGGTTGCGTACTCCGGAAGATCAGGTCCCTCCGACGGGCGTTGAAAAATCCCATAGGCCGTCTGTGACCCGAAGCGACGGTCTTGCCTCTGACAGACGGGCAGACCGCAGGTGGAGAAAAATACATCTTTTTGACCTAAAAAATTCCCCATTTCCTCCCTCTTTCCTATGAAGACTGAAAGAACACATTTCTCGTGAAGCAGGGGACCAAAACCTCCGAATGTCAACCATTTGTACGGACTCGAATATTGATTCCTCATCGAGTAATCTCTAATCCAGACCGCCTCGGAACACGGTGCTTACACCTATGCCTTACTATTGCCTGGGGTGAACCCAACTCACTCCAGCGGCTTTTATTTTATTTTTCCTTTCTTTTATATTTTTCTTTCTTTCTTAACAGATATGGCTGCAAGAGAAGTTGAAGTTACTGTCAGAACCACCTCCCAGGGTCATCAGCCAATATTCTCCGAGGCATTTCCTTCCCCATCAGCGACTGTACTCATTCGTAACTCCCGACGAAGGCATCACCAGATTTGGTGAGGTAACAGATGAGGATATTAATTTCATGAACACTTGGCTTCCCCTATCTGCTATGGCAGTCGATGGCTCTTAGAGGTGTGTCCCCCTATGTTGGCTTTGCGAAGCCACTTTTTACATCACAGTCCACTGTGCTCGACAGCTCGGGATGACTCAAGATGTGGTAAGGCCCCCTCTATCTTTTTATGGTGGAGTTCTGTCTTCAGCTTTCGCTTCCTAATATCATGATCTCTAGGCTGAACTACCAGTGAGTCTATCTGTGACGCCCGTTCCCTAACGACAAACTAGCTCAGCTAATCTTAGTTAGGGAAGGTCGCACACACACCCAGAACACATGCGGAAACTGAATAATAAAATTTCATCACACACTATTTTAATTCATGCATCACATGCCAACTACTATTAGTCACACGCCTTAGCTATTCACATGACACACATACATGTGGGAGGTTACATCCGTGATTACTACATTATTACATGCCTTTACATATTCAAAATACATATTAACCATATAAAACTTATACAAAAGTCCCGAATAACAAGCCCCCAAACCTACACTATATACTTCCTATTGTTGACCGTACCAAAATGCGGGGGACGTCCTTCAGTCACCTCTCGTCCGTACCTGCACGGATTAGAGTAAATCCATGCTAAGCGATAACGCTTAGTGGGGAACTCATACATATAGCATATAATTTAGCACACATCAGAATCATCATACATAACATGCTAACAAACATGCCAGATCAACCATTACTATATTCAATCATAAGGCATCAACTACTTATTCACATTTCCATACTTTCTTGTATCACAATCACTTCTGTTTATATTTAATTAACTTTTAGCCGATTAACCAATTAGCCTTTCTGCCACTTTGCCTGCAATTCAATGACGCGGATAACGGGTATCGCATCGGTATCTCTCAGATACCAGTAATCTCATCGAGACTACTTTTTCACATTAGCACCTTCTGGTGCTTCTTATCACATTAGTACCTTCTGGTACTTTTCATCATTTCACATATAACACAATCCAGTAAGGATAATCGCATTGTGATTCCCATGGAATCAGACACATTTAACGCATGGGGCTGCAGCACTTGACCCTATAGGCATGCCTAACTATCCACTACTTGACTCGTAGGCTTAAGTTGTTAAACACGTTATTCAGTTCACTTTTCACTTTACACATTTGTATTAGCACACAGCCATACATTTCATTTGCATATTCAATATGCTTTCAAATTCAGTCTTCCCATTTAATATTCACATAACTTATCACATTCAGAAGTCATCATAGTTGTATGCATTTGTAGATCACTTAACACATATACATTACTTACTCATGCTGTCCTTCATTTCAGCTTAAAGCCATGCCATTTGAATGACCAAACACATTAGGATTATATTGCCAAAACAGGGTGGGTCACGGTCACAATGGATTTCATTGTCACCGTGACATATTGAAGTCCAAAACAGAATGCAAATTGGGGACATGTCACGGTCACAATCAATTTCATTGTCACCGTGATGTGTTCCCAACTCTCGGCAGAATGCAACCTGAGGGTATGTCACGGTCACAATGAATCTCATTGTCACCGTGACATATTCTCATTTGCAAAACAGAATGCCTTCCTGGGTAGGTCACGGTCACAATGAATTCCATTGTCACCGTGACATACCAAATTCCTCTAGGCAGAATTGAACTCAGCATATGTCACGGTCACAATCAATTTCATTGTTACCGTGACCTATGCAAAAATACCAAAACACAGCTGTGTTTATCACTAGCACGGCTGTGCTTTTTCAGTCCACTTCTCCTTTTACGCCTAGACCTCAAATCTCATTCTTATTTGTTTGGCAATCAACCCAAATGCAACAACCACACAATCAATAACACATACCTGATTTTCCCTTCTTGTTTGGCATTCAATAATAGTACAAATCATAATCATATTGCTACTATAATCATACAATTTAGCATCACATAATTCATGCTCAACCTTCAATTTCACATATCATGCAATTCAGTTCAAAACCCTATTTAACCAACACTAATCACATATTCATACAATTAGGGTTTGTTCCCAAACCTCGTCGCCTTAGCTTCTAATTACGACGGACGCTCGGTTCGCCGATTACAGCCTTTCCCTTATCTCTCTTCACTTCTTCAGCTAGCAAAACCAGTTCAAATTCCAGAATTGAGCACAATCCATCAATCCTCATTCCAAACTAAATCAAAACTAAGAAGAAGAGTAGAAGATGAGAATATGCACACAAAACCACTTACCTTAAGGTCTTAACACTTAATTCTTGTTCCAATTAGCTACATGCTCACATCCACTTAAACCACTCTCATCCTTACTCACGGAAACAAGAAGAAAGCCAAAGCCAAATGCAGAAAATGAAGAATGAGGCCAACACACACTCACCTCTCACTTCACTAGGCAAATGCATGCAAAGAAGGAGGTGGCAAAACCTTACAAAGCCACACGGAATCCACTTCAGAAAACCTGCCTCCACTTACCAATTTCTTACTTTATTTTATTCCTAATTAACCCTCCATTAACTAGTTAATCAACCTTTAACTCATGCTTAGCACAAACATTCATAATTACCATTTAACCCCTTAACTATACTGCTTTCTTTCAATTAAGTCCAATCCTACACATTCAATCCACTCACACACATGCCAAATTAAGTTAATTCTCTTAGGGTACAAATCCGGCCATGACAACTCTCCCCTCCTTAAAGAATTTCGTCCTCGAAATTCATACTTGAGTGAAATAGTTGTGGATGCTGTTCTCGCATAGCCGATTCTGGTTCCCAAGTTGCTTCTTCAACACCATGATGCTGCCAGAGTACTTTCACAAGTGGTATCTGCTTGTTCCGAAGTTGTCTGACTTCTTTTGCTAGGATCACTATTGGCTTTTCATCATAAGTGAAATCTGACTGCACTTCCACTTCTGGTAGAGATAGCACATGGGAATCATCTGACCTATATCTTCTTAACATAGACACATGGAACACATCATGTAGCTTAGCCAAAGTCGGAGGCAAAGCCAACCGATAAGCTACAAAACCTACTCTTTCAAGCACTTCATATGGCCCAATAAACCTTGGACTCAGCTTCCCCTTTTTACCAAATCGCAGTACCTTCCTCCAAGGAGACACTTTCAGAAACACTTTATCACCTACACTGAACTCAACATCTCTTCTCTTCAAATCAGCATACGACTTTTGTCTGTCACTTGCTGCTTTCAATCTTTGCTGTATGACTTTAGCTTTCTCTTCTGTATCACGAACCAAATCTCGCCCTATGACTCTGCTTTCATTCAATTCTGTCCAGCAAATCGGTGAATGACATTTCATTCCATACAAAACTTCATACGGTGCCATACCAATACTGGTCTGATAACTGTTGTTATAAGCAAATTCCATAAGTGGAAGATACCTATCCCAACTCTTAGAGAAATCCAAAACACACGCTCGCATCAAATCTTCCAAAACCTGAATAATTCTTTCCGATTGTCCATCGGTTTGTTGATGGAAAGCAGTACTGAAATTCAATTTCGTACCCAACGCTGCCTGTAAACTCCTCCAAAATTTAGAAGTGAATCTGGGATCCCTATCAGAAACAATAGACAAAGGTATCCCATGCAATCGGACAATTTCCCTTACATACAATTCAGCCAACTTTTCCATAGAATAATCCATCCGAACAGGTATAAAGTGAGCTGATTTCGAAAACCTGTCTACGATAACCCATACTGCATCTTGTTGTCTTGAGGTCAGAGGCAATCCAGTAACAAAATCCATCGTGATATTATCCCATTTCCATTGGGGAATAGGGAGTGGATGTAACATTCCCTGGGGCACTTGATGCTCCGCTTTAACTTGTTGACAGACAAGACACTTAGACACATATTCCACTACATCCTTCTTCATCCCTGGCCACCAATACAACTGTTTCATATCTTGGTACATCTTGTTTCCACCTGGATGCATAGTGAAAACTGTATTATGAGCCTCGTGCATCAATCTCTTTCTTAATTCTTTATCGTTAGCCACACACATTCTATTCTTATACAGCAGTATTCCATCTTCATTCACTGAATAGTCAGTCTTATCCATATCACCAACTGACTGCAGAACTTGTTGCAATCTCCCATCACTTCTCTGAGCAACTATTAACTCATCTTTCAGAACCGGTCTTGCTTTCAACTGTGCTAATAAAGCTCCATCTGCAGAAAACCTCCACTCAATCCGCTTTAACTGTAATGCTGAAATTGACTTCCTACTCAAAGCATCGGCCACTACGTTAGCTTTTCCCGGATGATAATCCACAATACAATCATAATCTTTAAACAACTCAAGCCACCTTCGCTGTCTCAGATTCAGTTCCTTCTGTGTAAGCAGATATTTCAAACTCTTGTGATCCGTGTAAATTCTACACTTCTCACCATACAAGTAATGTCGCCAAATCTTTAAAGCAAACACTACTGCAGCCAATTCCAAATCATGAGTCGGATAATTCTGCTCATGCGGTTTCAATTGCCTTGACGCATACGCTATCACCTTCCCCTCTTGCATCAATACACAACCCAATCCGACACCTGAAGCATCGGTATACAATACATACTCTTTACCAGTCATAGGCTGTGTAAGAATCGGTGCTTCTACTAACATCTTCCTCAACCGATCGAAACTTGTTTGACATCTTTCAGACCACTCATATTTCACTCCTTTACGTAACAATCTTGTCAATGGTGAAGCTATTACTGAAAATCCTTTCACAAACCTTCTGTAGTATCCAGCCAACCCTAAGAAACTGTGAATCTCTAACACATTCTTAGGCGGTTTCCAATTCACAATTGCTTCTATCTTAGTTGGATCCACTTTAACTCCTTCAGATGAGATCACATGACCCAGAAATGATACCTCTTTGAGCCAGAACTCACACTTACTGAGTTTGGCATACAGCTGATGTTCTTGCAAAGTCCGAAGTACAACTCTCAAATGCTGTTCATGTTCCTTTTCATTTCTTGAATATACCAAAATATCGTCTATAAACACAACCACAAACTGATCCAAGTACGGTCTGAACACCCGATTCATTAAATCCATGAATGCAGCTGGCGCATTGGTTAACCCGAATGGCATTACTAGAAATTCATAATGCCCATAACGAGTTCTAAACGCGGTCTTAGGTACATCTTCTTTCTTCACTTGCAACTGATAATACCCTGAACGCAAGTCAATCTTTGAGAATACACCGGCTCCCCTTAACTGATCAAACAAGTCTTCAATCCGTGGTAAAGGATACCTATTCTTTACTGTTACTTTATTCAGCTGTCGATAATCGATGCACATTCTCATTGTACCATCTTTCTTTTTAACAAATAACACTGGTGCTCCCCAAGGAGAAACACTAGGTCTAATAAAACCCCTGTTCAGTAATTCTTGCAACTGCTCCTTCAATTCCTTCAACTCAGTTGGAGCCATTCTATACGGTGCCTTCGATACCGGTACAGTTCCTGGTACCACGTCAATTGATAACTCAACTTCTCTTATTGGTGGTACACCGCTCAATTCTTCAGGAAACACGTCAGGAAACTCTCTGACTATTGGTATCTCTTGCATCTTTACCTGTTCTCTCTTACTATCTAATACCAGGGCCAAATAAGCTTCACATCCTTTTCTAATACACCGACGGGCTTGCATAGCAGATATCACATTCACAAGAGGATTAGTGCACACTCCTCTCACTGTCGCTCTGTTTCCCTTACCATCCGAGAGTATAACCATTTTCTTCTTACACTTAACATCCGCATCATACTTAGTTAACCAATCCATACCCAGAATCAAATCAAACTCATCAAACGGTAGTTCAATCAAATCCGCTGGAAACACACTACCTTGAACTTCTAATGCACAGTTTCGATACACTCTGTTCACACTAACATTACCTCCCAAAGGGCTAGACACACATATATCATATTTTAAACATTCAACTTTAGGCATCTTTTCACATATCTTTTTATCACATACATATGAATGAGTTGAACCAGGATCAATAAGTGCAAACATTTCCACACCACAAAGTAGAATAGTACCTGCTATCACCTCAGGCGCGTCCTGATCCTCTCGTGCCCTCATAGCATAAGCCCGCACAGGAGCCTCATCAGGTCTATCCACAATCTCAGAATCGACTGCACCTCTGGACTGACTACCTCTACCACGTCCTCTTCCTCTTCCTCTGTTCGTAGAAGGCAAGTTTGAACCACCCCTACTCTGCTCTTGTTGATTTCCTGACATCTCATAGGTATTCGGGCAATTAGCAATGAAATGCTCAGTGCTCCCACATCTATAACAAGTACCCGACACTCTCCAGCATTCTCCTCTATGCCTCTTACCACAATGAGGACACTCATGAACCTCACTTCTATTACCAGATGTTCCTCTTCCAGAACCAGATGCTGAGGGAGCGCCTCGCTTCTTACTTCTCGCTGCAGAACTAAACCCTGATTCCGCAGGTGATGCCACATGAGAATCTCTTGATCTTTTCCCCGTCTGGGAACCACCTCTATTCGCATTCTTCCTTTGTCTCCATTCTCTTTGGGCTCCCAAAGTCCTTTCAGCTCTCAAAGCTGCTTGAACAATTCGATAGTAACTTATATTCTGCTCTGTTGTTAAAGAAATCAGCAAAGCTTTAATTTCCTCAATCAATCCATCCTCAAACTGTTGACATCGCAACACATCAGTTAACACACCTTTCGGCGCATATTTGCTTAAGCGACAAAATTCTGCTTCATACTCCGCCACTGTCATAGTCCTCTGTCTCAAACTCAAGAACTTCTTCCAATTTGCCTCTCGATGTGCTTTAGTAATATACTTGTTCTTGAATTCTTTTTCAAAGAACTCCCAATTTAATGGTTCAGGAAGCATCGGATTCTGCAGGACCAGCTTCCACCAATCATATGCAGGACCTTGGAGTAATGACTCCACACATTCAACCCACTGATCTGGAGGACATCGTATCTCCTTAAGAATCCTTTCCACCTTCTCGATCCAGTACTCTGCTTTTTCTGACTCATCTAACCTTGTTCCATGAAATTCCTCCAAACCATGCTTCCTCAAAGATTCTATTGGGGCTCTTGGCGCCATCATACGTTCCATCACTCTCGCCATATCTTGTGTCATTTTCATCATGGCTTCCATAGGCCCAAATGGAATCTCATTCCCATAGCCAACCGATCTAGACTGCCCAGACCCTGTCACCTCAGCTTCACAAGGATTCACACTTTCGGCAGATTCCTCACCGGTATGCCTTCCAGAATCCATCTTACTACACAGATTAAACAAGGACTTCCGCATTAGGTCAACAAACTATACACATCTTATCTACCCAATTCCCAGAAAAGACTCAACCTAGGCTCTGATACCACAACTTGTGACGCCCGTTCCCTAACGACAAACTAGCTCAGCTAATCTTAGTTAGGGAAGGTCGCACACACACCCAGAACACATGCGGAAACTGAATAATAAAATTTCATCACACACTATTTTAATTCATGCATCACATGCCAACTACTATTAGTCACACGCCTTAGCTATTCACATGACACACATACATGTGGGAGGTTACATCCGTGATTACTACATTATTACATGCCTTTACATATTCAAAATACATATTAACCATATAAAACTTATACAAAAGTCCCGAATAACAAGCCCCCAAACCTACACTATATACTTCCTATTGTTGACCGTACCAAAATGCGGGGGACGTCCTTCAGTCACCTCTCGTCCGTACCTGCACGGATTAGAGTAAATCCATGCTAAGCGATAACGCTTAGTGGGGAACTCATACATATAGCATATAATTTATCACACATCAGAATCATCATACATAACATGCTAACAAACATGCCAGATCAACCATTACTATATTCAATCATAAGGCATCAACTACTTATTCACATTTCCATACTTTCTTGTATCACAATCACTTCTGTTTATATTTAATTAACTTTTAGCCGATTAACCAATTAGCCTTTCTGCCACTTTGCCTGCAATTCAATGACGCGGATAACGGGTATCGCATCGGTATCTCTCAGATACCAGTAATCTCATCGAGACTACTTTTCACATTAGCACCTTCTGGTGCTTCTTATCACATTAGTACCTTCTGGTACTTTTCATCATTTCACATATAACACAATCCAGTAAGGATAATCGCATTGTGATTCCCATGGAATCAGACACATTTAACGCATGGGGCTGCAGCACTTGACCCTATAGGCATGCCTAACTATCCACTACTTGACTCGCAGGCTTAAGTTGTTAAACACGTTATTCAGTTCAATTTTCACTTTACACATTTGTATTAGCACACAGCCATACATTTCATTTGCATATTCAATATGCTTTCAAATTCAGTCTTCCCATTTAATATTCACATAACTTATCACATTCAGAAGTCATCATAGTTGTATGCATTTGTAGATCACTTAACATATATACATTACTTACTCATGCTGTCCTTCATTTCAGCTTAAAGCCATGCCATTTGAATGACCAAACACATTAGGATTATATTGCCAAAACAGGGTGGGTCACGGTCACAATGGATTTCATTGTCACCGTGACATATTGAAGTCCAAAACAGAATGCAAATTGGGGACATGTCACGGTCACAATCAATTTCATTGTCACCGTGATGTGTTCCCAACTCTCGGCAGAATGCAACCTGAGGGTATGTCACGGTCACAATGAATCTCATTGTCACCGTGACATATTCTCATTTGCAAAACAGAATGCCTTCCTGGGTAGGTCACGGTCACAATGAATTCCATTGTCACCGTGACATACCAAATTCCTCTAGGCAGAATTGAACTCAGCATATGTCACGGTCACAATCAATTTCATTGTTACCGTGACCTATGCAAAAATACCAAAACACAGCTGTGTTTATCACTAGCACGGCTGTGCTTTTTCAGTCCACTTCTCCTTTTACGCCTAGACCTCAAATCTCATTCTTATTTGTTTGGAAATCAACCCAAATGCAACAACCACACAATCAATAACACATACCTGATTTTCCCTTCTTGTTTGGCATTCAATAATAGTACAAATCATAATCATATTGCTACTATAATCATACAATTTAGCATCACATAATTCATGCTCAACCTTCAATTTCACATATCATGCAATTAAGTTCAAAACCCTATTTAACCAACACTAATCACATATTCATACAATTAGGGTTTGTTCCCAAACCTCGTCGCCTTAGCTCCTAATTACGACGGATGCTCGGTTCGCCGATTACAGCCTTTCCCTTATCTCTCTTCACTTCTTCAGCTAGCAAAACCAGTTCAAATTCCAGAATTGAGCACAATCCATCAATCCTCATTCCAAACTAAATCAAAACCAAGAAGAAGAGTAGAAGATGAGAATATGCACACAAAACCACTTACCTTAAGGTCTTAACACTTAATTCTTGTTCCAATTAGCTACATGCTCACATCCACTTAAACCACTCTCATCCTTACTCACGGAAACAAGAAGAAAGCCAAAGCCAAATGCAGAAAATGAAGAATGAGGCCAACACACACTCACTTCTCACTTCACTAGGCAAATGCATGCAAAGAAGGAGGTGGCAAAACCTTACAAAGCCACACGGAATCCACTTCAGAAAACCTGCCTCCACTTACCAATTTCTTACTTTATTTTATTCCTAATTAACCCTCCATTAACTAGTTAATCAGCCTTTAACTCATGCTTAGCACAAACATTCATAATTACCATTTAACCCCTTAACTATACTGCTTTCTTTCAATTAAGTCCAATCCTACACATTCAATCCACTCACACACATGCCAAATTAGGTTAATTCTCTTAGGGTACAAATCCGGCCATGACACTATCATACCGTCCTTCAAAAATTATT
Organism: Excoecaria cochinchinensis; assembly: GCA_947683425.1. Classification (NCBI taxonomy): domain Eukaryota; kingdom Viridiplantae; phylum Streptophyta; class Magnoliopsida; order Malpighiales; family Euphorbiaceae; genus Excoecaria; species Excoecaria cochinchinensis. Next base: position 2,209,118 of record CANTUQ010000158.1, read on the forward strand.
CCGTAACTTCTACCGGTGCATATAAGAGATAGGTACTCAGCCCCGCAGTTGATAACAGGACTCATCGACTTAGGCACCTGGTCGGTGAGAGTAGTGGTAGGACCTAGTTCAGACTTACATGCATTTCAAGCAATATGTTTCTCTTTAAAACGGAACTAGAAAATAATGTAAATGAATAAATTCAGTTTTATTTTATTTCATAAAATTGTGTACATTTCAGTATGATTTCAGTATACATGATCATCATTTAACGCTAATTCAAAATGCAAAGCTACATTCATTCATGGAATAAATCCTGATAGCATCAAACTCCTATTACCAATCATCCCTCTCGGGTTTTCTTGATTGAACATTTTCTCTTAAACCTCTAATTTTTGATCAAGATGCCTTTTCTCGATTTTCACCCTGACGAGGCGCCCAATTTTAGCAAGGCTAGCTTTTTTCGATTTTTGACTTGCAGGGCTTTTATTCTCTTCTTTTGATTTTTATTGTCTTTAGCCATGGAACCTCTTGAGTCTATCAACATTGATTGGCTCCTTGAACTCATTGCTATTGCTGTCTGCTAGAATTGCCGCTCCTTTTTGTTGGGTTTCAACGGAATTAAATCACATTAAACGCAGCGGAAAATTCGAAACCCGAAACAGGATCCAAGTATTTTCGATTGATTCAAAAGGAAGAGATAAAGATTAACTGACCTTTTGAACGAAATAACTCTTTAGATCGGACTGAAGACGCTGCCTTTACACGAACGTCCTCTATCAGTATCCACACGCACGAACAAATGAGCAGGAGTCGCAGGGGTGCTAGCTCCCTTGAATGCGAATGGATTTCTTTTCTTTCTTTCTCAAAGAATAATGGTGGCTCTGTTTTTCTTTTCCTTTCTTTCACAAAGAAGAACGATGGCTGGGTTTTTCTTTTCTTTCTCAAAGATGAAAAAAAAAAATGCTCTGTTTTCTTTTCTTTCTTTTTACAAGAAAAAGATTGCCGCCACACTAATCCTTGTTCTTCTTAATAACGTGATTAGTGTTTTATTTAGGGTTAAACTCTTTTTATTTAAGAGTTATATCTCATATATAACTGTATGTATATTTTCAAATCCTTTTCCTCTTAGGAAAAGATAAATGAGGATATTATCTCTTAATTCAAAATTAAGATATAATATATATAGATATATACATATATTTATATATATATATATTTATTTATTTATTATTCTAAATAATAAGAAATAATTTATTAATACATATTATTATCTCATATTCAAAATAAGAGATATTTATATGCATAAATATATATATATATAAATATGTAATTTCGAAATTAAATATAAATACCTATATTTATATTTTATTCCGAAATAACCCAATAAAATCCATTCTGTTCATTTTGCTCTTGGTGTGTGACCCAATAGGTTTATATTATGTTGGCAGTGGGCCTAATCCCATAAAAGCCCACAAGTTATAATTGGTCTCTAGCAAGACATTATGACTACCCAAATAATATAAGTATCGTTAGTCCGATTTTAACCTTGCAATAGAACATGTTATTATCCTTTTGTCACACGATATCTTGTTTGAACATAAGTCATGGTCCATGTCAAACTTAAATTGTTCAAACATATAATTTCTCGATCACCAAGTAGACTGATAAATTCAAATGACATTGATCACACTATCAATTCATTTGAGCACGGCCATGCATTTTACAGTCCTACTTATCGAGGGGCCCAATAGATATCTCTCTCATAAGAGAGGGACAAATTCCATCTTGATTATTCACTTTCCTCCGCATAATTCTCACTATGTCCGATCATAAACTTTATAATTATCCGATTAAAGATAACGTTTGATTATGTCAAAACATAATGATCCTTATGTAGGAAACTATGATAATCTCAGGTCAAAGGATTCAATAATATATCTATTATAAGAACACTTATGACATTAACCCATGAAGTGATCTTATAGTGGGTCTATCCAGTACTTTGTTCTCTAGCAAGTACATATAGATTTGATTTATATCAACATATATAATCATCCCATGATTATCAATGCAAATCTATACTAGTCTTAATTATCTTTATGCCCTTTATTGATAAATGACTAGGGACAACATGAATAACGTTGTTATTCATAAACATTACAATAATGTAACATGCCAATAATATCAATGCGAAGAAAATAATTATATAAATGAAAAAGTAATGATTACATCAAGGTCCAAATGTTTGGCCTAGGGCATAACCACTAACACTTTTGACAGTAGCTTATTGAGGATAAAAGGGCCTTCCAACGTTGGTCTGAATTTCCCCCTGATGTCGGGCGCACCAAGTCTCATCTGTTTGAATACCAGATCTGCTTCCTTCAACGAGTCTTTCTTGACTTTCTTCCCAAATAACCTTGCTAGCTGTGATGCGCGCCGAACCCCAGGGCGCTCCGAACTGCCCTCTTCTAGAGCCTTCGGCATGAGGTTCATGAAAACTTGTAAGAAATTACAAGTGTGTCCATTTTGGGCAACAAGGAGATTTCTTAGAGTCGCCACCCAATAGAACATTGGGAAAGGTCATATAGTCTCAGTGAGCCTAAGACAACGCTGCTATGTCCATTATAGGCAAGCCGGAGGTGTCTTGGAGCCTTCCACCCTAATGATAGGATGGTCCTCTAGCCTAACGCTTGGGCAAACCAGAGGTGTCTTGGAGGCATCCACCCTAATAAAATATTAGGATGGCCCTCTCGCCTTGTGGCGCCTAGAACTGTGCAATTGTGAGTCTTTTATGGGACACAAGAGGTGTCTTGTAGGCCCCATCCCAATAGAACATTGATGTGTCCCTCTCGCCTCATTGAGCCCAAAGACCAGAGAAGGTTTGGGACTTCCCATTTATTCATACCTTGGCCAATTTTATAATTGAGCTTTGAATTTAGCATTTCATTCCTTTTCTCATTCAATTCAGTGCAGTTTATTTAAAGTACAGATTATCCATTCAGGGAAAGAGATAAGATAAAGTATAATTAAAATAAAGTGCGTAAAAATAAATTATAACAAAACTAGTGGTAGAAATACAACCCCCATTATAAATTGCAAGGAATTCATACATAAATCGGGAAATATATTAAAGATGAGGACATTGGTCCTCGCATGCATATTTATTATAAAATAATTTTGATGTGACAATTTTATTTTAGATGGGAAAAATTGGGACGTTGGTCCCATTTTATCAGAAAAGACTCCAAGTTAATTAATAAAAATATTCTTGTGATTTTCTTTTTAGCGTGCTTAAATAAACAATTTTATATAAAAATACACGAATACGACAAATAAATCGAAATAAAGGAAAATGCGAAATTTAAATATGCAAACCAAAACAAGACTCCTAATTCCTTGATCTCCCATCTTCGTCCACGGATAATGCTCAAATAAAAAAATAAGCATTGTAGCCAAAAAGAAAAAGATAATTAAGGTTAGTAATTAAATCAAATCAAATAAAATACAATAAAATAAATCAATCAAATGAAATGAAATACATAAAATAAAATAATGAGCCAAATCAAATGAGTCCAATTAACAAATATTTTAATTAAGCCAATGAAGAAAATAAATCAAATAAATAAAAAGAATAAAAACATATGAGTGTGAGTAATGAATGGAATAATGTGTGTGTTTGGACAAAATAAATTAATTAAATTAGTAACATAGCGTGATAGACTAAAGATACAAAATTGATTTGATTAAATTAGTTATTTACATGTTATCATAATTAACATAAAATATTTACATGGCAAAAAGATCAGTCAAAATGAATTAATTAATTACATGTTAAAAATAATGAGGAATCAAAGAGAAAATAATTTAATTACATGTTAGAAATAATAAGAAATCAAAGCAAAAAAAATTAATTAATTACATGAACAAAAATAATATGTAACCATATTAAATAAGACAAATATACAAACAATATAATAAATAAATAAAAACAATAAAAATATACATGTTAATGAATTAAATATGAACAAAAATGAATAGAAGAAAAAATGAGATTAGACCCAGAATGTTTACCCTCAGAGTTTCAGATTCGATGAAGGTAAAAATGATGATTGATTTTCTTGTTTTCTATTTTGCAAAATTAGAATTAAAGATTTAAAAAAAATTGGAATTTCATTCCAAAAGAGAAGATTTGATTAAAAATGATGAAAGAAAATAAAAAAAAAAATTCCAAGAAAAAAAAACTGAATTTCTTTTTTTAAAAAATGATTTTTATTGATTAAAGAAATAAAAATCGTCCCAAGAGTAAAGAATGATTTATGTTTGTCTCAAGAAAAAAAATCATTTTATGAAAAAATTATTTTTTAGAAAATCAAATGAAAACTGGATTTTAAGAACAAACCATTATTTTGTTTGCCTCAAAATCCACTTTTTTCATCAAAAAACTCAATATCAAAATCTTTAAAAAACTTATTAGAAAAATATATGTAATAAAAAAAGAGTAAGAAAATTGAATTTTGAGAACAAATAATTACTTTATTTTGTCTCAAAATTAATTTTCTAATAACAAAACTCCTTCTAAAAAATTTTTAGAAGAAATTCCATTGAAAAAAAAGAATCAAAAGAACTGAAATTTTTATTTTATTTTAGGATAAAACCCAGAGAGGAAGAAGAAGAGAAAAAGACAAAGAATCAACCCTAAACATCCCCCCCCCCCCCCCCCCCTCCTTTCTCTTTCTATTATCTTCTTTTTATATGAAAAAAAAAATAGAAAATAAAATTATTTAAGGAAAAAAATAATTAAATCAGATATTAATTATTTTGAATTTTAAAAATGGAAAAAAACCTTTAAAAACCCTAAAAAATGGGATAAAAAATGGATTTTTGGGTGAAAATCGGAAAAAATTCAAATTGGGGCGATTTTGGCCATTTGCGGCGGAACAGGGTCGACCGACACCCGTCGGCGCGCGCAACAGGCGTCGGTCACGCGCCCAGCGAGCGGAGCAATCCGCTCCATGCAGGCGACGGCCTGCGTGTCGCTCGCGTGTGAGCGACGGGCACCGCGCAATGCGCTCTTCGCTCATGCGCGCTGCCGCGCGTCGACATTCGCAGAAAATATATATATATTTTTATTTTTTTAAAATTAACTAAAAAATATTATAATTTTTAAACCCCATTTTTCAAATCTAATTTTCAAAATATTTTTTTATTATTTTTATTTTTCATTCTAAAATGCAAATTTGACCAGAAAATCATCACTTTTAACCTTTTACAGGCATCTTATCATCATTGGGTAACTCCGATTTGGGCTGTCTCAGGACCCGGTGTCTATAGTTGCCCCCAATTTTGGGGAAACTAGTGCACTAGTGCCTAGGTGAGCCAATATTCAGAGAAGAAGGAAAGAGATGCGTACTTGAGGCAGCCCTTACCTTTTTGCAGTGTGGAATATTGCGACTTGTTGCCGTTGAGCTGTAGTGCTATTCGACTGTGGCTCGTTTGCAATCTTTTCTCTCGCATTGTTTCGCTCGCCTCCGGTCGGCTTGCACAGTGTCTGTGAGATGCGGGGTCCTCTAACCACAATCCCGTTGCGATTTGTTCTATCGCGTTTGCCCTGCTGTCCTCGTCTTGGCTTGCACAGTGTCTGTCAGATGCAGTACTCTCTGACTACAACCTCTGTTTGTGATCTATTCTATCATTTGTGTTCTGCTGGCCTCGTATTGGCTTGCGCAGTGTCTGTAAGATGTAGTATTCTCTAACTACAATCCCGGTTGTGATTTGTTCTACCGCATGTGCTAGCCTCGTCTCGGCTCTCGCAGTGTCTGTGAGATGTAGTGTTCTCTAACTACAATCCTCGTTGCGATCTGTTCTACCGCATGTGCTCTGCTAGCCTCGTCTCAGCTCGCGCAGTGTCTGTGAGATGTAGTGTTCTCTAACTACAATCCCGTTGCGATCTGTTCTATCACATGTGATTGAACGTTCTGTCTTGGTAGCTGCTTCTGGGCTTCCACAGCATAACCTTGGTAACCACCAATCAATCCGTGTAACATCCTATCTACAAACTATTATTTGGTTAGTGTAATATCTGCTAACCACCATCCGATCAGTACAATATCTGATCTGCTAATCGCCATCCAGTCAGTATAATATCTAATCTGCTAACCACCATCCGATGAGTACAATATCTTATCTGCTAACCCCCATCCAGTCAGTATAATATATGATCTGCTAACCACCATCCGGTCAGTATAATATCTGATATGCTAACCACAATCCGGCTAGTATAATATTCTGATCTGCTAACCCCCATCCGGCTAGTACAATGTCTGATCTGCTAACCCCCATCCGGCTAGTACAATATTCTTATCTGCTAACCCCCATCCGGCTAGTACAATATTTTGATCTGCTAACCCCCATCCGGCTAGTACACCCCATCCGGCTAGTACAATATTCTGATCTGCTAACCCCCATCCGGCTAGTACAATATTTTGATCTGCTAACCCCCATCCGGCTAGTACACCCCATCCGGCTAGTACAATATTCTGATATGCTAACCCCCATCCGGCTAGTACAATATTTTGATCTGCTAACCCCCATCCGGCTAGTACAATATTCTGATCTACTAACCCCCATCCGACTAGTACAATATTCTGATCTGCTAACCCCCATCCAGCTAGTACAATATTTTAATCTGCTAACCCCCATCCGGCTAGTACAATATTCTGATCTGCTAACCCCCATCCGGCTATTACAATGTCTGATCTGCTAATGCCCATCCGACTAGTACAATATTCTGATATGCTAACCCCCATCCGGCTAGTACAATATTTCGATTTGCTAACCCCCATCCGGCTAGTACAATATTTCTATTTGCTAACCCCTATCCGGCTAGTACAATGTCTGATCTGCTAACCCCCATTCGGCTAGTACAATATTCTGATCTGTTAACCCCCATCCGGCTAGTATAATGTTCTGATTTGCTAATCCCCATCCAGCTAGTACAATGTCTGATTTGCTAAGCCCCATCTGGCTAGTACACTGTCTGATCTGCTAACCTCCATCCGGCTAGAACAATGTCTGCTCTGCTAACCCCCATCCGGCTAGTACAATATTCGACTGTCGACCATCCTTAGGTCAGCATAGTGATGCACTCGTCATTGTCTTTACTAGCGCTTATCATGAACCTTTTTTCTACAATAAAGGACAAAGCAAATATGCAGGGTATATAAAAGAGGTACTTACCTGTGGCAGTACATACCTGTTAGGGCCGATGTTAGACAGGTGCCCCCCTGAAGGACGGTTGGTTTTTCCCAAAATATCGATTCCTCTATCATCTCCAACGTAGCCTCCTTATTGAAAAGACCTGCATACTTCTCAAGAGGGTGAGAGAATTTGATGTTGAGCCTCTAGAGAGGAAAATATATTTGAGCTCCTCAGAGGAAAATTAGATTGGAGGTTCTGGTTGCTTGCCCACAGGCAGAGAGGTTTCAATGTCTTTGGCAATTTTTATGTTTTTGTTTTTGTTTCGGGATTTTATTTCATGGAATTTTTACACTTTGGATGCATTTGAATTTTTACAGTATGTTGGATTTTCAAGGCCTTGAAAACATCTTCTTATTTTTGTTTTTCGTTTTGCTTTGTTTGTTTTTGTTATTTGTGTTTGAGGATTTGTATTCTTTGTACATTTTGAAGTTGGACTTTGTACACTTATTGTGTGATATGTGTGAGCGTGGCTCTTATGACAGGATTAATGTACAAGAATTATGTGTGCATATCTATACATGTAAAAGACTGAATGCATGTGACATGCATGTGATATGTGAAAATGAATAGACCATATCCCAGGTGGTTAAGGGATTCGTTGATAGTACTACTCGGCTGGTCACATTGTCTGATGCTCCCAAGGATCTAGAAAAGCATTATCTTGGCTTTACGGACTCTGACCCATAACCTTTTTAAAGAGAACTGACTCCTGCGCATCTTTGCCCCCTGGTCAATGAGCACCTTGTCCCCAGACTCGGAATCACGATCTGCATTATGCACTACCTGCCTAAAGGGAAGTTATTTGGAGTAATGCCGCCTTATCGCTTCAGGATTCAAAAGTCATTATTTTAAAGATAATGCGTCCCTTGTGGATTTTCACACTAGCTTTTCTTAACGGGAAATGCGTCCCTTTGGAGATTTTCTCAAGACCCTGTGCCTAATTTTTGCCTGAAATGACCCAACCCACTCCAGCGGCTTTTATTGATTTTCATTTTTTGAAGGACAGACTACCTGTTCCCAGGTTTTCACCCTGCCCTTTGGCCTAACTTTTGCTTAGAGTGCCACTTACGATTTTCATCTCTAATGGCCTTTTTTTTTAAGAGGGTATGACTGTAAGAAAAGTCAAAGCTACTATCAGACCCCCTTCTAGAGTAATCGGCAGTTATTCTCTGAGGTATTTCTCTCTAGGCATCAGTTGCATTCCTTTGAATGTGTCGCTAAATTGGGTGAGGTGGCGGATAAGGATTAGGTTCCTTAAGGCTTCATGGGGCTGCTTTTTACATTACCGGCCATTGTGCTCAATAGTTCAGAGGGGTTAACGATATAGCGAAGCATCCTTATCTTTCCAAGATGGACCTTTATCTTCGGTTTTGACCTCCATACATCATAGCCTCTAGTCAAGTTGCCGATGAAGACTATTATACCATTTATCGGGGATTGTTCCTTTACTCCCACTAATGCATTCAAAAGGTAGGTGATTAGTCTTGCAGTTGATAATAGAACTCATTGACTTAGACTTTTGGATGGTGAGAGTGGTAGCAGAGCGTAGTCATTTAGATTTCATGCATTCAGCAATGAAGAACATTTCTCTTTTTATAAATGAAATATAAAATAATGAACATGTGTCTTAGATATAATCTTTGAAGAACAAGGGGTCCTCTGACGTTAGCCTAAACCTATCTCGTATGCCCGGAACACCTGGTCTCATTTGCTTGACAATTGAATCTCCCTCTTTTATTGGATGCTTTTTGGCCGTCTTTCCAAATGATCAAGCAGCATGTTTTTTTTATAGATCCGACCGTGGCGATAATCGCATGACCTGTCCTTGTCTGACTGGTTCAATTGCTGCTGCCGTTGCTATGCCCTGTCGGCTTCTAAAATTTAGGCTTTCATGACTGTTCTTAAAGATTTGAGCTCTATTGTCACACACCGTTTGCCCCCTAGTAGAATGAGCCATGTTTGTGCATGTGCATTGTGTGAGTTTTGGCATGTATGAAGGGCATTTTGGGTAGAAATGCATGTTTTAAGAGTTTTGTTAGCATGTGGGTGCATGTGTGGTGTTAGGGTGTGAATTAGTTGGGTTGCACTTGGGTGTGTTTACTCATATATTTGTAGATTGTGTTTTGGGGTTGTGCTTGTGTGTGTGTGTTCACACACTTGTAGGGTATGCATTAGTTGGGAGAGTCTTGCATGTATGTGATGCATGTGTTTTGGGTGTGAGTGATCAAATCCCACTAATAGGGAAGTGACACTTGTCTAGGGTTAGGAAAAAGAAAAAGAAAAAGAAAAGAGAAGAGAGGGATGGGCGATGGCTGCCTTCATTCCCGTTTTCCCTTCCACTCACTCTCTTCTTCTTCCTTTTCTCTTCCTCTAAGAACCCTAGCTTGGAATCAAGGCTTAGTTGGTGGGGATTGATCATCCTTTAGCATTTTAGAGGTAAGTCTATTGCATTTGTTCTTCTTTTCTTCAATTGGTTCATCATCTTCTTCATATTTTCTGGATTTGGTTTTTAATCTAGAGTTTCTTTGTTGTGGGTTTTGTTGGGTTGTGCTTAGTTGAGCCTCCCCATGAATCGAAGGGTAAAGAGAAGGCGGGATCTAAGCATTAGGAGCAAAGGATTTCAAGGTTTGGGAAATTTCTTATTTTTGTATGTAAATATGTTCATGTATGTGTTCTTGGTGATTTCTGGAAATTGGGTTGTAATATGCTCATGTTATGGCATGTATGTTATGGGTTTTTGTTTGGGTAAGGTAATTTTGCATGAGCATGGGATTATTGTAGTGATTTTGAGGATTGATGTGGTTTTTGCTGCAAATTTATGGGTATTGAAAATTATTGGTATTGTGAGTTTGAATTAATGTTTGGTGTGAAATTACTTGTTGATAAATGTTATATTATGGATATTGATGTTGATGGGTGGCTGGATTCGAGGTAAGAGACCATTTGGATTTGATTTGTGTGTTTGTGGGTGTGTTTTGGAAGAGGAAGAAATCTGCAGAATTCTGCAGATTTTGGAAATCCCGACTCTGTCGCGATCGTGACACTGTCGTGAGCGTGACAAAGACCGGTGATCTTGGCTTGTGCTATCACGAGCACGCGACCCTATGCGAGCTCGCGATAGCAAAAGTTGTTGTGTGCTCTCTGTCGCGAGCGCGACGGCATCGCGATCACGACGGAGCGCAATGCTGGCCTATGCTGTCGCGAGCCCGCGATCTATCACGAGCACGCGATGGCGATGTTTAGACTCTCTGTCACGATCACGACACAGTAGCGAGCGCGATAGAGCCCGGCTTTTCCCTCCTCCCCGTGATTGCAAAGTCTGTCGCACGCGTGCTGCAAAGAGACTATGGTCTCTATCGCGAGCGCGATAACCTAGTTATGCTGAATGAGTTTTTCCTTGGTGTGTGTGGGTATGGTTTTGAACTCCAGTTTCTTTTGGGTGCCTATAAGCCTTATATCTGTTAACCTATGAATTATACGAATGCGAATCCATGATATGAATGTGCCTATATGTATGTAAATATGTATATATGTGATTCAGAATATTATGGAATGAATTGAATGGATTATGCATAACCTGCTAGAGTCAGTTCAGTGGATAGTTAGGCATGCCTAATAGAGTCTTATAGCTGCAGCCTCTGTTCAGTATGGACCCCGATCAGGTCCTGTTTGGTTCGTCGCGAACCCTTTAATGTGTTTGGATCTTGTTTAAGGTCCCTTTATTAAACGTTTTGCAAATGATAAAGTAAATTGGTTTTCGATTCGTACCCGTAAGGTACTGTCTGTAATCGGTTCGTAACCGTAAAGTACTATCCGTTCACTCGTTATCCACTACCTCGAGTTAGCAGGTGCTTAAATACTTTGAACTGTTTTGATTATTATGAGAATGTATTATCCGAATATGTTTATTAATGTGATTTCATGAAGACAGTTACGTTATATCAAATGTATGACTCTATATGTTCGAATGTTCATATTCTTATAAAATGTGTATTTCTGACTATGCCATCTGTATGCGTTTGTTTGACGACAATTGTGAATGGCCGTCCATTTGAATTGTGTGTTTTCCCACTAAGCGTTTATCGCTTAGCATGGTGTGTTTACCCGTGCAGGTGCGGAAGGAGTTGCCTTGGGAGAGTCATCGCAGCCAGGCCAACACAGCTGGCTTTTAGTGTAAGGCTTAATTTTGTAGCTTGATGATTCTTTTTGTATAGAACTCTCTTATTATAATTTTGTAATAGCTTCCGCATATGTATATGTATATTTTGGGTATGTAATTATCTTTTGTACCTGTTGGTTGATCAAACAGTAATGTAATGTTTCCCGTTATATTAATGCATGATCAGCTACTTTCATGAATGGCTTTGTAAAGTTTTTAATTACCCTGTATTTAGGTATGTATGTTTGTGTATGAATGTATGTATATTATGTATCTGCGTGGTGGCACCTTTACCCATATGGCATCTCACTCCTTATCGGATGGGATCGCCTACGTATGAGTAGGGGGTGTTAAATCTATTTTGATCGGCCATACTGTTTCTACCCTATGTATTTGAGAACAAGGAGGTGACTCTTGTAGAGGTTTCGATGGTGGTTCTCTAGCCTCAAAGTGCAAAAGACCATTTCTCTACCCAATCCTTGTAGTTTCGAGCCATCTTGATCAAGATGTTCTTGTTAGCAGTCTCTCCTGCCCTATTAGTTTGGGGGCAATACAGAGTGGACTTGTGGCTTTTAACGTCATACCCCTGGAGCAACTTCCTAGCCTTAACCATAAGGTGTCCTTCTGTCCTTGAACCCTGCGTGGTGCAGGAGACCATCTTGACATGACCCTGTTCGTTGGGGCTGTAGGGCGCAACACCCCTATGATGTCTATTTCAAAGCTCGAGCAACTTATATACATTGCAAGTCGATATAATTCTTGTGGTCCTTTTCGGAAGTCAAGAAAAATGGCAAAGTACGGGCACGTGTAGATTAGCTGGATTTGAACAAAGCTTGCCCCCCATGATGGTTTTCCAATCTACATATTGATTCTTTTCCTTCTCTCTTTTTTCTATTTTATTTTTCTCTTTTTTTTTCTATTGTTCTTTTTTTTCTTTTTGTTCTTTTCAGGATAAGCTTTGTTCAAATCCTAATAGTTTACACATACACGCACTCCTCCTCTTCTCGATTTGGTACAACATTGAACAACCAAGACTGGCATTGAACTTCGACAAGAAATTTTTGCTTCGCTTCTGTTTGTTGATTCCTCCTTTTGATCTTTTTTGCCCCTTCCAGCTTCAATCTTCTGAGCTTCTGCATGACTGGTCCATGATTGGGCTATTTGGAATGGCGTGCTCGGTGATTCCGCGATCAACTCTTAGCATGTCTTCATACGTCCAAGCAAAGAATTTTTCGCATTTTGTTTTAATTCTCTCAAATTTTGATCTCGCTTCAAGAGTTGCATTAGATGCTATTAAGATTTTCTTTGGGTTTCCTAAAGTTTTGAGATTAAATGGAGTAGCATCAACTGAATCAATGTCAAATATGAATGAGTCATGATCATGATTATGCATAGAGGAATCACAAGTAAGCAAAAATGTTCATCTTATTAATGAAATCAGAATGTCATTATTAAATAGTTCAAAAATAAAAAGAACATTCTAAATAGCTAATCATTTTCTATCCTTGCCAACATAGCTATTGCAGTTGATGGTTCATTATCATCCCTAAGAACTGTCCTGCCTTTCTACTTAGGCACTTAGTCCAACTTATTCTTTCCATCTCGCTTTTCTGGGTCGAAGATCTTCTTGGAATCAATCAGATCTTGAATGGCATGTCTTAAGGCCTTGCAATAATCTGTGGTATGCCCAGTGTGCTGGTGGAAGGTGCAATACTCATCCGCTTTGTGATCGGGCTATCCCTGGCTTCTAGTCGGCCTAGCCGGCAATGGCTGTAATATCCCCTCCTTCATCAGCCTCTTGAGGACCCAGGACAAAGATATGCCCAAATTAGAAAAATGCCTTTGCTTTACTTCCGTGCTTGGCGCTTTTATAATATTTTCCTTTTTTGGGCCTGGCATCAGTTCTTAAATGCGATCTCTCAAGGGATGATAGTAGTCTGTTCTATGCCCTAAATACTGGTGATACGCTTAGTACCAATATGCTCTATGTCCAGGGCGTCCTTGACTCAGGGCAGGCCCGACCGGCAAGGGTTGTAACTTACCTTTCTTGACGAGATGGGTGAAGTGCCAGGATAATAGCCTACCCAAAACAGTGAGGTGGGACTGAACTGCTCTAGTGGCTGAGACTTCTGTAACCTTAACATTTTCCTTACTGTTGTTATGGCTTCTTAAGTTTTCATCTTTATGTGTGATTGCAAGGGCCCCATCCTCTTCAGGCACAGTGTTACAATCTAGAGTAGGCCTCCTATTTCCTCCTTGCTCGACTGGTGAATCAAGTGGCCCCTTGCCTCTGGTTTCGAAAGAAAATGGAGGTACTGTAGCCGTCGTTGTATGAGCCTTGTCGACTGCGGCCGGCTTCACTAGGTCGAGAGCTATTGCCATAAGCTGAGCTTGGAGAACCAGTGCCATGGCATCCATTCTTTCTTTGATCACAGCCAATAGCCTTTTTTCAAGCTCTTTAAACCTTCTATCGATCTCCTGGGCAATCAAGGCATGAGTCTCTTCAGTCTGTTATAAAGGGCCAGCCATTTCTACTACCTTTAGATGCTTTAGCAAGGATGCTAAATCTTTTTTAGCCAACCCAAACTATGATCACTCTTTAGATAACTGTTGGGTTCCCTAAACCACCCAAGCAAATGGTCTACAATAGCTGAAAAGCAAGGAGTTAAAATGATGCATGAATAATATGTAATGCATGATTGTGCTATGCAAGTGGTCCTCGATGGCTGAAAGAGATTACAATGATACACGTTAAATATGTAAAAACTATACATAGGTTGATATGTACATGTAATAATTATATGCAGAGAATAGGATGTATACATAGGGAAGAAATAAAAATTTTTATTTGTGCATAAATGACATGAATATGCAATGCATCATCCACAACCACATGCAACCAGATAGATCCTTCCAACCTTATTGCACCCACACATGAGGTCGTATAGTTTCTGTCCTAGGTGGGCTTAGCCCATGGGTTAGCAGGGAACCCGATGGACACGTATGGTGCACGATGGAAAACTGGTAGCATAACCTCTCCTAACTAATGCATAGGCGCATGGGTTATGATTGTTATGTATTTAGACAGTCCGAATAAGTTGACCTGGGCCTATCAGGGCATGAAAGCCCTTGATTAGGTGACCAATCAAATCATATGGGCTTGTCCAATATATAATGATCCATATAACAAGCATAGCATTAAGGTTCATACCACTTAGGGGAAGTAACTATTTCTATTACATAAGCTTTAGTCAAAGGTGATGATACTTTAGGGCTACCCAAGCATGGTCCCTGCCAACGGGTCTAGCTCATCACGAGCGTAATGACCGATCGGGTCTCCATTTGATATACCATGAAGGTACGAGGCTTGGGCTGGTAATTATCCTTAATACTTCCCTATATTGAGTGAACATAGGGTCGTGCTTTGGGAATGCACCGGGGTTAATAGAGGGACCAAACTAGCATAGATCTAAGGCTGTAATGAGATGCAATGCAGTTTTGTAAAAGGAAGAAATTTTTAAATTCAAACTCAATTGTAAATTTTAACCAAGGTACTTTTGAAGTGAAGTCTCGAGTATTGTCCCCAGTAGAGTCACCACTGTGACGCGCACTGAACCCCGGGCGCCCCGAACTGCCCGCTTCTAGGGCTTTCGGGATGAGGTTCATGAAAACTTGTAAGAAATTATAAGTGCGTCCATTTTGGGCAACAAGGAGATTTCTTGGAGTCGCCATCCAATAGAATATTGGGAAAGGTCGTTAAGGCTCAGTGAGCCTAAGACAGCGCTGCTATGTCTATTATAGGCAAGCCGGAGGTGTCTTGGAGGATTCCACCCTAATGATAGGATGGTCCTTTAGCCTCACGCTTGGGCAAACCAGAGGTGTCTTGGAGGCATCCACCCTAATAGAACATTAGGATGGCTCTCTCGCCTCGTGCCGCCTAGGACTGTGCAATTGTGAGCCTTTTACGGGATACAAGAGGTGTCTTGGAGGCCCCATCCCAATAGGACATTGAGATGGCCCTCTCGCCTCGTTGAGCCCAAAGACCAGAGAAGGTTCGGGACTTCCCATTTATTCATACCTTGGCTAATTTTATAATTGAGCCTTGAATTTAGCATTTCATCCCTTTTCTCATTCAATCGGTACAGTTTATTTAAAGCGCAGATTTTCCATTCATGGAAAAAGATAAGATAAAGCATAATTAAAATAAAGTACGTAAAAATAAATTGTAACAAAACTAGGGGCGGAAATACAACCCCCATTATAAATTGCAAGCGATTCATACATAAATCGGGATATATATTAAAGATGAGGACATTGATCCTCGTATGAATATTTATTATAAAACAATTTTGATGTGACAATTTTATTTTGGATGGAAAAAATTGGGACATTGGTCCCATTTTATCAGAAAAGACTCCAAGTTAATTAATAAAAATATTCTTGTGATTTTCTTTTTACCGTGCTTAAATAAACAATTTAATATAAAATACATGAATACGACAAATAAATTGAAATAAAGGAAAATGCGAAATTTAAATATGTAAACCAAAGCAAAACTCCTAATTCCTTCACCTCCCTTCTTCGTCCATGGATAATGCTCAACTAAAAAAACAAGCATCGTAGCCAAAAAGAAAAAGAGAATTAAGGTTAGTAATTAAATCAAATCGAATAAAATACAATAAAATAAAATAAATCAATCAAATTAAATGAAATACATAAAGTAAAATAATGAGTCAAATCAAATGAGTCCAATTAACAAATATTTTAATTAAGCCAATCAAGAAAATAAATTAAATAAATAAAATGAATAAAAACATACGAGTGTGAGTAATGAATGGAATAATGTGTGTGTGTGGACAAAATAAATTAATTAAATTAGCAACATAGCGTGATAGAACTAAGGATACAAAATTGATTTGATTAAATTAGTTATTTACATGTTATCATAATTAACATAAAATATTTACATGGCAAAAATATTAGTCAAAATAAATTAATTAATTACATGTTAAAAATAATGAGGAATCAAAGCAAAAATAATTTAATTACATGTTAGAAATAATAAAAAATCAAAGCAAAAAAATAAATTAATTACATGAACAAAAATAATATATAAACATATTAAATAAGACAAATATACAAACAAAATAATAAATAAATAAAAATAATAAAAATATACATATTAATCGATTAAATATGAACAAAAATGAATAGAAGAAAAAATCAGATTAGACCCAGAATGTTTACCCTCAGAGTTTCTGATTCGATGAAGGTAAAAATGATGATTGATTTCCTTGTTTTTTATTTTGCAAAATTAGAATTAAAGATTTAAAAAAAATAGAATTTTATTCCAAAAGAGAAGATTTGATTAAAAATGATGAAAGAAAATAAAAAAAAAAACTCCAAGAACAAAAAAATGAATTTCTTTATTTAAAAAATGATTTTTATTGATTAAAGAAATAAAAATCATCCCAAGAGCAAATAATTATTTTTGTTTGTCTGAAGAAAAAAAAATTTGAAAAATTGATTTTTAGAAAATCAAATAAAAATAGGATTTTAAGAACAAACCATTATTTTGTTTGCCTCAAACTCCACTTTTTTCATCAAAAAACTCAATATCAAAATCTTTAAAAAACTTAATTGAAAAAAATATGTAATAAAAAAAGAGTAAGAAAATTGAATTTTGAGAACAAATAATCACTTTATTTTATCTCAAAATTAATTTTCCAACAACAAAACTCCTTCTAAAAAATGTTTTAGAAGAAATTCGATTGAAAAAAAAAAAAGAAGTAGAAGAACTGAAATTTGTAATTTATTTTAGGGGAAAAACCCAGAGAGAAAGAAGAAGAAGAGAAAAAGCCAAATAATCAACCCTAAAAATCCTCCCCCCCCCCCCCCCCCCTCTCCCTCTTTCTCTTTCTATCATTTTTTTTATATGAAAAAAAAATAGAAAATAAAATTAATTAAGGAAAAAAACTAATTAAATCAGTTATTAATTATTTTGAATTTTAAAAATGCAAAAAAAACTTTTAAAAACCCTAAAAAATGGGATAAAATACGGGTTTTGGGTGAAAAATAGAAAATAAATCAAATTAGGGCGATTTTGGCCATTTGCTGCGGAACAGGGGTGACCGATACCCGTCGGTGTGCGCGACGGGCGTTGGTCGCACACTCCGCTTGGGCAATGCCCTGCGCGTCGCTCACGCAAGAGTGACGGGCGCCGCGCAGCTCCCGTGCGCTGGCACGCTACCGCACGTCGTCATTCGCGGAAAATATTTTATTTTATTTTTTTAATTTTTTAAAATTAACTGAAAAATATTATAATTTCTAAACCCCATTTTTCAAATCTAATCTTCAAAAGATTTTTTTATTATTTTTTATTTTTCATTCTAAAATGCAAATTTGACCAGGAAATCATCACTTTTAATCTTTTTGCCTGCGAACAGGCATCTTATCATCATTGGGTAACTCTGATCTGGGCTGTCTCAGGACCCGGTGTCTACACTAACCTTTTTTGAAAAATCTAATTATGATAGTAGGCCCTTAATCTGCTCTCATCTAGCATGTTCAGATGTTGCAATCGCTGCTGTGCCCACTCAGTTTTTGGAACTTGAGCTTCCATAACCACCCTCAATGATTTGAGTTCTATCTCAACTGGCAGTACCACTTCTGTCCCATATACTAAAGAATACGGCGTGGCACCTGTAGAAATCCCGACATTCATTCTATAACCCCTGAGTGCAAAAGGCAACTTTTTCGGCCAATATTTATAGCTTTGAACCATTTTGGCCAGGATTTTCTTAACGTTCTTGTTGGCGGCTTTCACTGCCTCATTGGCTTGAGGACGGTACGGAGAAGACTTATGGTACTCGATGCCGTCTTTTTGAAGTAATTTCTTCGTTTTAGCCATGAATTTGACCCCATTGTCGGATATAATGTGATATGGGAGACTATATCTGCATATCAGGTTCTTTTCAACGAATTTGGCCATATCCCGTGTAACATCCCTTACCCATGTGTAGCATACTGTATGGTAATATAGGCAGTATGCGACGATGAGTGAGGAATGCTACAGGCGAAAACATGCAGGAACCACAAATATAAGCAGAACTACATAAATTTTTTTTTTTAAAACAAAAACATTCGCACAACACAAAAGACATCCATATATTTGGCCTTATGCTCCTCATTAACATCTTATTACATCCCAATCACTTAATACAATACTAATAAGGAATTACTTTATAAAGGTGGACTATAATCTCTTAACACTAACTACTACTACGGACTTGAGGGCCAGACTGCTGCAGATTGTCCTCGGCGACACGACTAACTCCACACTTGCATGGATACACACCCATGCTAAGCACAAAGCTTAGTGGGGAAAAACATATAATATGGACGACCATTCACAATGGCCGTCAGTCACCACACATAATAAATATCCAAAATCCAAACATTTAAATATAAATACATGTTTTAACCAACTTAAATATCTCATTTATTAACTACATGAAATTGGTCATAAACGAAATATTCTAATCATAATCATTCACGAGGTGAAACGGGATGACAGTCTTAATTAATCCATGCTTCTCATGTTTTATTGTTCATATATCTCATTATAACCAGCCTATAATCAATTCTCAACATAAAATAATTCTCACACATTAAAAGTCATGAGTAAGTAGCTATAATCTAACTTCGTGTTGATATTTAAAAAGGAAATAACCAAAGCTGGACCATGTAGGCTTTCAAAGGTGTTACCACACTTTTGCATAAGGATTCTTATCGGATCCAAAGCACATAAGTGCATGAAGCACAAACTCATGCCACATAAAAGTCACAGTAGACAATATGATCACATTCTTATTAAGTGCTTAATCTCATACAAGTATTCACATATCTTTGTCAGCACACACTTAGTGTTCAATTCACATAATTTTATTCATTCAATGCCTGCTAAGTCAAAAGGGGTGGATAACGAGTAACACATAGATACCCGAAGGTATCAACATTATTCTCATAACGCATGGATACCCGTAGGTATCAAAAATCATCTTTTCTTTTTGTTTCAAAAAAACATTTCACATGGGATCTTAAATAAGATCCAAACACTAAGGATCGCGAGGATTCGATCGGGGGACGTGATCAGGGTCCAAATCATACACTAGCTGTAGCTACACTAACTCTATTAGGCATGCCTAACTATCCACTTATTTGACTCTAGCAGGTCAAGCATAAAACAACTCGCATTTCATCATAATATTCAATTTTTAATCAACACACTAATTATAATCATCATTGATTGATTAACAAGAGAACATAATTTAATTTAACATTCAAATAAAAGGAAAAAGAAGTGCAAAAGAAATACATTTGAGAATATAAGAAAAGCAGGGCAGAAGAGGGTTACACGGCGGTATGGGTTTACTCATACAGCCGTGTAAATCGTCACACACGGGGGTAAGGCAAAGCCCTACCGCCATGTGACACGACGAGCCTCAAAACCTCACTGGGCAGAATACAATTACATGGCGGTATGGGAAGGACCTTACCGCTGTGTAACACGACATCCTTCATATCCAGAAGGTAATCACACGAGGGTAAGGAAATCCTTACCGCTGTGTGATCTACTGGAAACCCAAAACCTACCAATTTTACACTTCAAGAACATTACTCCAACCTCCACAACCTTAACACAACTCAAATTAACCATTCTTAATAATATAGTGCAACTCAATTCCCAACTTAAATAGCAATTATCATTATTCAAAGTGCACACTTAACAAGATAAAATTCCAAGATTCAAAAACCAGCAAATCTCTTTAAAAGTCATATGAAATCATGCTTTCATTCAATTTTCCACAATAATGCATTTCAACTCTGATTAATCAATACCAACATCATTTAGATACACACACATTCAAATTACACATCCAATTCCTATAATTTAATCACATAATATACCATTTAAATTACACATTTTCACATCCAAGTACTGATAATGTTGTAGCCAAACCAATTAAGTAACTTCAAATCCAATTCCTATAATTTAATCTCATATTGTGTTCAAAATTATTTCTTTAATTATACTCGACTATCAATAATATCTCTTCATATGTAATGCAGAAGTTAGAAATACATTTAGATAGCTTAGCATGAAATAGAATACGAAAATGACAAAAAGCCCCAAAGCAAGCAAATGGCTGAACAAAGAAAGCCATGTAACATATACCCTTATCACGCCTATGACAGAGCCCAAACATGAGGAATATGCTAATTAATAGGTCAAAATTACTTACAGTCTTATCACATTCGCACAAGCAATATATATATAACTCATAGAATATCCAAAATCACAAGCTCTTGCTTTCTAATCAAATTAAATTTAATCATATAGCATATTAAATTTGATGCCTTAATCCCAAATTATAATCATGTTATATAATCCTCATCATGAGTATTTATTCATATAACAAATTATGCTTATAGCTTAATTCATAATTAATCATCATATTAATTAATTTTTCATTATAAGAATTTATTCAATTCACATGTAATTTAGTTCACTGAATTTACATGCATTTTTGAATTAGTAAACGATATTTTTAGACCACCTAGTCTTCATAAAAATTATTCCTCAAGATGTTAACTTTCTAGTGACAAAATTTCAGATCACTTGGAGCTGAAATCAGGGAGATATGCCCAAATGTCTCTACCCTGCTCCAAAGACACACCTGGTAAATTTTGGTATAGTTATGAGCGGTTTGGAGATACTTAGATTCCGAATTAGATTATAGTTTCTTCTAAAACATATTTGGCACCGATGTTATGGTTCTAACCCAATTGGAATCATTTATTTTGGAGTTGTAAAAATAAACTTATACTAAAAAGAAGGACCAAAGGTCTACCTAGGCAGATTCACATGTTGGAATTCAATAAGCTTCAAACAACACATTTGGCACAATCACTTCACCAAATTTAATTCAAATCAACCTAACTCATAAAATAATAC
Source organism: Excoecaria cochinchinensis (assembly GCA_947683425.1). NCBI lineage: Eukaryota > Viridiplantae > Streptophyta > Magnoliopsida > Malpighiales > Euphorbiaceae > Excoecaria > Excoecaria cochinchinensis. The sequence continues at coordinate 2,230,534 of CANTUQ010000158.1, forward strand.
ATCAGAAAATTCAATTCATCAATTAAGAATTATTAACACACAAATTAACACAAAATTCCCAAACCTGAACATCCTTTGCTCCATTAGCTTAAATGGTTGCACTTCTTGTTTCCACACTCTTTCTACTGTTTCATTACTCCAATTTCCTCATCAAAACATAGAATATTACTTAATATTTCTAATTGAACAAAGAAGGAAAATTTCAGAAATTAGAACCCATAACTTACCCTTCCATCTCTAATCTCTCATTAAAGCACTTGAGCTGCAATTTCTATTATTCAGATCTTGGGCTTGTAAGGAAAGGGAGAGAGGCTGGCGTGAGATTAAGAAGAAGAGGAAGAGAAGAAGAGAAAGGGAGAATGTGAGGGAGGAGAGGAGGATGAGCAGAAATCTGCTCTCTCTCACACCTTCTCTCTCTCAATTATTAGTCCAACCTCTTCAATCCTATCCCTAATGCCACTTGCCCCTTTCCTATTGGTCCCTACTAGATCTTTATCTCCAATTATCCCTTTTCGTCCACATTTTCTCCTTTAATCTTACACTCACCTAATACTTAAATAAAATTCTTACATTGGCCCACAATTAAATCCTTATCCCCTTCATTCAAGTCCTAAATTAATACCTTTCAATTTTCAGAATTGGCCGCACTTGCCGAAACTTTTACGTTAATACCGAATTCGTCCTTTCGGCACCCCTGACACCACAACTCGCATACATTTGGCATATTACTAGTCCATTATCATAAATTGGCCCTCATAGTTATTTATTCGATTTAAGTAAATCTATATATGCAAAATGACCAAATTACCCTTGTCTTCCTTTTTCTTACTTATAATCATATCTTTTCTCCTGCTTAATCACTCCGACCATCAAATCATACGGTTTTGATCCTCAAAATCCCTAGAAATGTACAAATCCTTTTAGGGTACGTTTTGGGGTGTTACATCCCGGGCATTAACTTTCTTGAATGATTCAGCCTCTACCCATTTGGTAAAATAGTCGATAGCGACTATGATGAATCTATGTCCATTGGAGGCCGTGGGACATATTTCTCCAATAATGTCTATCCCCCAAGCTGCGAATGGCCATGGTGATGTCAAACTGTTTAGTTCCAAAATCGGGAAGTGCCTCAAATATGCATGCTGTTGACATAACTGACATTGCTTTACATACTTCCAGCAATCCGTATCCATGGTGAGCCAATAAAATCCTTATCTCATGATCTTCTTGGCCAGCATTAAATCATTCATGTGGGCCTCACAAATACTCGTATGGGTTTCCTCCATTACCTTTTCGGACTCTTTCTCATCCAGGCACCTTAATTTGATACCGTTGACTTGTCGTTTGTATAATACCCCATCTATACAAAATTGATTTGAGTTGATAGCTTGCGGATCAGCCTCTAGTCTTTCTCGGTAGATTCTTCTGGGAATACTGTGTTTTCTAAGTAGTTATTGATATCGTGATACCATGGCTTTCCGTTCGCCACTTCCATTTCCATGACTGGATTAGAATCAAAACTAGGCCTTTGCAAACTAGAAATCGGCACGGACTTCATAACTATCCCTTTCGGGTTATCCCAAATTGACACTAGGGTTGCAAGCACATCGGCTAACTGATTTTCGTATCTTGGAAAAAAGTGAAAGGTCTATATCTTGAACTGGTTGCTCAAATCTTTTACGTACTTCACGTAGGGCACCAACCATTCTTCTTTGACAGCCCACTCACCTCGAATCTGATTGATCACCAATGATGAATCTCCAAACACCTCTATGTTCTTTGCCCCTAAGGCTATCAAGGCTTCTAATCCGAAAGTGCAGGCTTCATACTCGGCCTCATTGTTAGTAGCTTTGTGTCTTAACTTCTTAGCTAAGGGAAGTTTTTCATCATCCTGGGTTGTTAAAATAATTTCGACTCTTGCCCCGTTGCTATTTACAGCCCCATCAAAGTGCAATTGCGAGCCTTGTACAGTGATAGCTGCCACATCTTCGTCTGAGAAGTTGAACTCATACGAATCTCCTTGGATCAGGTGCTCGGCTAGAAACTTTGCTACTGTGCGTCCCTTAATGTTTTTCCGGGTGATGCACTCAACATCGAATTCTTGCAATAACAACAACCATCTCCCCATTTTTCCAAGCAAAGATGGAGCCTCCCGTAGGTATCTAAGAGGATTCTATTTCGCGATCGCCTATACTTTGTAAGAGTGAATGTAGTGTCTCAACTTCTTGGAGGCCCAGATCACCGCCAGAAAAATCTTTTCTACTTCTGCATACTTGACCTCATAGGAAAGGAACTTCTTACTGAGGTAATAAACTACAAACTCCACTCCGAACTCATCCTCCTGAGCCATCATGGCACTCACAGAGCTTTCTTCAATGGCCAAATATAGAATAAGCAATTTGACTGGCTGTGGTGGTCTCAAGACTGGTGGATTCAGTAAATACTCCCTGATAGTGTCAAAAGCTCTCTGACAGTCTTCATTCCATACTACAGGTTGGTCTTTTCTGAGTAGCTTAAAAATTGGCTCGCAAATTGAAGTAAGCTTGGCGATAAACCTGCTGACATACTATAATTTACCAAAAAGCTTCTGACATCCTTTTCCTTCTGACGCATCAGCATCTCTCAGATGGCCTTGACCTTGTTCGGGTCAATCTCAATCCCCCTCTAGCTGACCACATGTCCTAACTGTAACACCCCCTACGTCCCCGTTGGAAGGACGCAGGTGCGCTACCGACGCTCACTCACACACATGCACACATACGTTAAGCGAAAGCATACGTTCATGCAAAAACACAGAAAATTAAAAACTTATCTTGAGAAGCAAAACTGGACATACATTAACTCACACACACGCAGGCACTAAGCCGAAACATATACACATGCATACACATGATTATTCAGCGGAAGCATAAAGCGGAGAAATAACTGAAACTTAATTACAATAAGATCCTTACATAATCGAAGGCTACAAATTACAGAAATCAAAATACAGAAGCTGAACAGAATAACATAACACTTCTAACTCCTATGTCGCCGACCCTGCATATGTGTGACTCGAACCGAACCAAACCTGCCACCTGCACGGGAAAAGAGCCCGTGCTAGGCGATAAAAGCTTAGTGGGGAGAACACACAAGCAAGATGGACGGCCATTCACAATGGTCGCCAGAACAAGTTACATACACAAACGACATATGCAAATAATCACAACAGATGGATAAATAAGCCTGCATAGGAAAGCCATGCATTCGGAAGTTCATATTCACATACTTATACATATTACCTGAGTGCTCGTCTCATACCATATTCGTCCGAATACTACACTCTTATATCATATTAAGCAAAGCCCCAAACAGACAAGGGATCACAGTAGATACAAATATTCATGTAAGAAATACATACAGACTCTTATGCATATAGTTATCGGGGCATTAAGTGTCAGTACCCTACCATGCACAGTCACGAGAGATAATACACATATGACTATCACGCCAAGTACTCATGCATTTAACGAAAAACCCATTCACATGCAATACAATTATCAGGCGATACGCACCCAACTATCATGCCGAGAACGCTAGTTAACTAAACATGCTTTTATCATGTCACAAGATGCATACGCTAACTGGAACTCAGGGTATAACATCAAACCACCACACTTCCACTGCGTAACTCTGATACATAAAATATCATACCAGAAACCCTCCAATAGAAGAGACCGAGGACATAATCACATTCATAACATCATCATGCGGAAGGTACAGTTAAATCTTACATACTTACCTTCACAACTGATCCGATTCACATGCTTATATACAATAAAACCATGCTTGTATATACATAAAGCCATTCATCAGAAGATTCATATTAATAATCATATCCTCATAATAGATTATACTTCACCGTTGAATTTATACATGTATAACATATGTTTTCTCATATCATTATTCATACAAAGCACTTTAAGCATTGAAACACCTGCTGACTCAAGTAGTGGATAACGAGTGAACAGAAAGTACTTTATGGGTACCAACCGATTACGGAAAGTACCTTACGGGTACAAATCGAAAACCATTTCAATTTTCATTCACAAACATTTTTCGGAAGGACCTTAAACAAGATCCAAACACATTAAAGGGGTTCGCGAGGAACCAAACGTGGACCTGATCAAGGTCCAAACGGAAAGAGAAGCTGCAGCAGAAGGACTCTATTAGGCTTGCCTAACTATCCACTGAACTGACTCTAGCAAGTTATGCATAATCCATTCAATTCATTTCATATTATCCCAAAACACACACATATATATATATATATATATATATATCATGTATATATACATACGTATAAGCATATTCATATCATGGATTCACATACATATAATTCATAACATTGCCCATGCATAATACATCCACTTGTGTTAACATACTTCATAAAGTAGTCCAAGCATAAACCTAAGAGTATCACAAGTTCGGAATTCACACATTGGCATCACAAAAGAAAACTCAATTTGGAAAACAGGGAGTGTCGCGATCGCGACGGACGTCGCGCTCGCGACAGAGGCTACTTGCCCATTTCGCGATCACGGCAACCTTCGCGATCTCGCGAGGGAACTAGGGCATCTCGCTGTCGCGCTCGCGATAGTGAACTGCCAATCCAAATAATTCGGCAACCGATCTCTCTGTCGTGCTCGCGACAGAGGCTCTGCTGCATAGCTCGGCGGAGAGCTCGGACGCGTGCGAGGGCTGCTCTCACCGGGCTCTATCGCGACCTCGCGACGATGTCGCGCTCGCGACAGAATCGGGAATTCCAACCCTTACACAAGAAATTTGCAGAAAATTCCCTCTTCACAACCCCCAAACTCAACCAACGTCGAAACATCAACTTACCTCATCTCTAGCAAGCCACACATCATTGACAACATAAACACAACATTCATATTAAGAATTCCGATAAAACATGCCACTAACAATATCCATTTACACAATCTATAATATCAACACAATTCACCATTCATCACGAACGCACCTATGTTATGCATTCATATATACGGTACAACATACCTAGGTTACTCATGAGATTGACACATATCCACACTCATCCATAACCCAACCTTCACGAAGTTATATCTATTCTTATTCACTTGATAAATCACCAATTCTTAATCATACTCATAAGTTTTACCAAAGACAACTACTTATATAGTCGTTTAATTACCCTAAAGATGCATAATAAGCTGAGGGAAAGGTACGGGATTGATCCGGGTCAACCCAGGGCTCAAAAATGAAGAAATAAAGGCTAACACAAGTTTTTTTGTTGCGAGGTCGCGACACTTGTCGCGCTCGCGACAGAGGCTCATCTCAAATCCATCAAAAGACTGCTTAACGCCCCAGATTTGCATTGCCTAAACCAAGCTCTAAAACTCATTTTTAGCCAAAACTTCCTTCTTAGAAAATGTTCCCTAGGATGTTATCGTTCAAATTCAATAAATGTCAGATCAAAAAGACATCTATAACTCTAGATATGATCTCCACAACCCATACTGGTCAGACAACCCGACACAAATAGAGACACTACGGTTTTATCCAAATTTCAGGATCTTAGAGCAAGAATTTACCCAAGGCTATTTCTGAGATATTTAAAGGCATGGAAATCATGGTTCTAATGGATTAAGAATCACACTATTTAGAGCTCTTTAACTATAGATATGACAAAAACAATCAACAGAGGTCAAAAGAGAACTGAACAGGATTACTAAAATCACCATAAAACATCAAAATCAAAGAAATCCCCAAACTCATGCAATTCAATGCCAACCCACATATACCTTTATCTCAATAAAATACATGGATTACTAACACATTTACCCAAATTAGTTCATGCATAAACTCATATCAAATACTCAAATTTCCGGAAAGCAAACAACAATACAAACTCATCATCCAAGGAGAATAGGCAAACACAACTCAAAACTCAAATGTAAAATCAAAGCCCCCAAACCTCAAATTGCCGATGAAATCTTCAACCTTCAAGAGGCCACATTCTCTTATCCTTTATGCTTGCTCTTGAAACCCAAAGCTTGCACAAACCCAACCAAGAACACATAAATCAAACCAAGCTCAAACATCCAAAACCAGAATTCTAAGAGTAAAAGAAGATGGAGAAACCCAAACTCAAACACAAGCACTTACCTCAAAATCCTTCAAAACTCAACGCTAGCTCAAAGATGGAAGAATACCCACAAGCAAAACTTGAGATAGCAGAAAATGAAGGTGAGAAAGAGAGAGAGAGAGCGTGGGAAAAGAGAGGGCAAAACCCAAATGGCTTTTACGGGAAGCTACAATTTCCTTCCCTCTCTCTACTTCTTTCAATTCTCATTCAATGCTCCCACCAACCATTGCCACATGGCAAGCTCCTATTGGACCACAATTCCCACTCACTTGACTTTTCCACTCTAAGCACCATACACAAGCCACACACAACTATGTCTTGAATAAATATCTGTAAGGCACCAAACACCACTCACACCATAACATTCCTTAAAACCCACTTACATCCTACTCCCATACATTACAAGCACACACTAGATTAATCCCAAATAACATACCCTACATCCATACACCACCTACACACCTTAATATTCTCCTCTTAACATATTTAATTAATTTCCTTGCACAAAATCCTTAATATCCAAATTTTCCTCTTACACAAATTATGGAAATACCCTTAATACCCCGACTTATCGCGCAAAATTCCGACTGGGCCCTTTTTGGGGTGTTACAAATCTCTCCCCCTTAAGAAATTTCGTCCTCGAAATTTCCCCGCTAATCACTTACGTAGGCAATTCCTTAACAAATCTTCAAATTGCTAACACTCATATCATACGATTCTCAAAACAAATACACTTCACACCAGAACCAACCACATAGAGTATCTCAATTCTAACACCTCAAATTCCTTCGATACACATATCGCTAACACCCAAGACACACATAGGATCTTAACTCTTTCACTAACATACAATTCCTTAACACCCTTCTCTTCTCGATTCTAACCTCGAGCACTTCACACTTCTTAACGCACTACACTCTTATCCATACACTTCTTCCTAACATCAATCAATCAAAGTATATCCTGTCAGCTTTTCTCAATGAAACACATACAATGATGCTTTTCACAAACAGATGAGGGATGTGGATGAAATGGCTATGTAATGATTTATGTATGCAAGTTGATGCGAAGATGTAACGTGAGTTATAATAATGCACTTTTTCCCATCCCCATGCTTCACTATGCTTATGTTCACTTGATTTAAAGGGAATAGCTGACAGGTATACAAAGTCACACCTCAAATTCACCCTATTCACATAGTCTTATATCACTCACTACCAAGGACATCTCACTAATCCTTCATCCAAACACTACACAATCATACACTATGCAACTGCATCTGCAATAGGCCACAACACTAAACAGACTCGCATACAAAGACTCGACACTCAAACAATCACATAGACCAGAACCGACTAAACCGGTGCTCTGATACCACTAACTGTAACACCCCCTACGTCCCCGTTGGAAGGACGCAGGTGCGCTACCGACGCTCACTCACACACATGCACACATACGTTAAGCGAAAGCATACGTTCATGCAAAAACACGGGAAATTAAAAACTTATCTTGAGAAGCAAAACTGGACATACATTAACTCACACACACGCGGGTACTAAGCCGAAACATATACACATGCATACATATGATTATTCAACGGAAGCATAAATCGGAGAAATAACTGAAACTTAATTACAATAAGATCCTTACATAATCGAAGGCTACAAATTACAGAAATCAAAATACAGAAGCTGAACAGAATAACATAACACTTCTAACTCCTATGTGGCCGACCCTGCAGACGCGTGACTCGAACCGAACCAAACCTGCCACCTGCACGGGAAAAGAGCCCGTGCTAAGCGATAAACGCTTAGTGGGGAGAACACACAAGCAAGATGGACGGCCATTCACAATGGTCACCAGAACAAGTTACATACACAAACGGTATATGCAAATAATCACAACAGATGGATAAATAAGCCTGCATAGGAAAGCCATGCATTCGGAAGTTCATATTCACATACTTATACATATTACCTGAGTGCTCGTCTCATACCATATTCGTCCGAATACTACACTCTTATATCATATTAAGCAAAGCCCCAAACAGACAAGGGATCACAGTAGATACAAATTGTAAGCACCGTGTCCCGGAGCGGTCCGGATCAGAGGTTACCCTATGATGAAATCAATGTTCGAGCCTGTACGGGAGGCTGCATTTGGAGGTTTTAGTCTCGCGTTCCATGAGAAATGAGGTTTTTTTGCAATTCCTGGGCAGAGGGGGAGAAAACGGAAGTTTTTCGAGTCAAAAAGGCTTTTTGTCCTCCACAGACGGCCAGCCCGTCTGTGGAGGCAGCCCGTCGCTTCGAGTCACCGACGGCTCAGGGTATTTTCCGACGCCCGTCGGAAAGTCACCGCCCCTATCAGGAGCCGCCTTGTTTCCCGGAGCACGCAACCGTTCCGACGCCCGTCGGTGGATGTGGCATGACCGTCGGAAGTGTCCTTGTGTCAGTAGGATTCTTCCGACGCCCGCCCCCATACACCGATGCCCGTCGGTCGTGTCTGGCTATATAAGGTCCGGATTTTCATTTGAAAATGGTTGGAAAAATTTTTCAGAAGAGGAAACTCTGCCAAAATTCAAGCACGTTTTCTCTCTCTTCCAAAAACACTTTTTTCTAAAGAACTTTATTGAATCAAGGATCAAATCAATCAAAGGAACTAAAAGCTAATTAGTTTTCTTTAGATTTTGACTCCAAAATCGATTTTCTGAAGGATTAAAGGTGAAATATCTCGTTTTCTCCCTCTAATCTTTCACTGTTGTTTCTCGTGGAACGCGCGGGGACCTAACCGACACCAGAATCTCACCTGAAGTGATTATCTGAGGGTAAATATTCCGGATTTTCTCTCCATTTTCATCTCATATTTAACTCATATATTTATTTATTTATTCATTCTGTGAAATTTTTGAATACCTGTCATTACTTTCTTTCATTTTGGCTCCCTCATCTCCTTCTTGGATAAAACTTGCTTTTTGACCTCGAAAGGCCTCTTTTTCCTTTCTGTTTTCCGGAGACAGAGGTGACCGACGGGTCATCTTCATGACCGACGCCCGTCGGTCACCCACCTACGGACGGCCTTTTTGAGTGACAAACGGGCATATCGAATAACCAAACTGACGCCCGTCGGTTAACCAGGAAAGGCCGTCGGTGGGTTCTGTCTCCATTTTTTTTAATCATTTTTCATCTCTATCCAGTCTCTTTGATTTCTTATGTGTTAATTTTATGTATATTAACATCTCTTAACTTTCTGTGAGTGTATATTGGATCTCTTGGATAATCCCGAGCTTGAGCGGCTGCCTACCATGCATGGGGGATTTCGTCCGGTTTAGTTTTCTTAAACCTCTTGATTTATTTCTCTCGCCTATTCATTCATAGATTATTTTATGTGTATGAATAATCTCTTTTTTTATCCCGCTGAATGTAAAAATAGACCAACGATTTGTACTCAAATAAAAGTGAGTTTTATATAAAATTCAAAAGGGTCCAATGCCCTGTTTTTATCCAATAAAGATCATCACAAATTGAATATCCCATTTTTGATAATGATGCATGCGAGGACCAAAGTCCTCAAGAATAAGCAATACCCCGATTTATGTATGCCTTGCACATTTACAAAAGGGAGTTGTATTCCGCTCCTTGTATTATTGTAATTTATTGCTTTATTATCTATCTGATCATTTATTGCTTTCAAGATGTGAATAAATGCGCCTTTTTAACCAAACTGCATAGTGTGGAGAGAGAGCGAACTAATGACTTTAAAATTTGATCATAAACTAATTGAGGTAGAAATAGATGAGAAATCCCGGACCCAGCTCTGGTCTTTGGGCTCGAGAGGTTAGAGGTTATCCTCCAAAATACTTCTTGGGTCACGAGGCTTTAGCGCTAATCCTAGACCTCATGGCTCAATATGGATAAAATGCGCAAGTCTTAGGCTCTCCGAGGCGAGAGAAACTTTCCCAATGTTCTATTGGGTGGCGACTCCATGATACCTCCTTGTTGCCCAACATAGACGCACTTGCGATTTTCATTGCAAGCTGCCAACGGACCCGCAAATGCCCCGATCGCCCACGTGCGGGCGGTCGAACGGGCGGCGCTCGGGATCCGGCGCGTGTCACACAAATATTCATGTAAGAAATACATACAGACTCTTATGCATATAGTTATCGGGGCATCAAGTGTCAGTACCCTACCGTGCACAGTCACGAGAGATAATACACATATGACTATCATGCCAAGTACTCATGCATTTAACGGAAAACCATTCACATGCAATACAATTATCAGGCGATACGCACCCAACTATCATGCCGAGAACGCTAGTTAACTAAACATACTTTTATCATGTCACAAGATGCATACGCTAACTAGAACTCAGGGTATAACATCAAACCACCACACTTCCACTGCGTAACTCTGATACATAAAATATCATGCCAGAAACCCTCCAATAGAAGAGACCGAGGACATAATCACATTCATAACATCACCATACGGAAGGTACAGTTAAATCTTACATACTTACCTTCACAACTGATCCGATTCACATGCTTATATACAATAAAACCATGCTAGTATATACATAAAGCCATTCATCAGAAGATTCATATCAATAATCATATCTTCATAATAGATTATACTTCACCGTTGAATCCATACAGGTATAACATATGTTTTCTTATATCATAATTCATACAAAGCACTTTAAGCATTGAAACACCTGCTGACTCAAGTAGTGGATAACGAGTGAACAGAAAGTACTTTACGGGTACTAACCGATTACGGAAAGTACATTACGGGTACAAATCGAAAACCATTTCAATTTTCATTCACAAACATTTTTCGGAAGGACCCTAAACAAGATCCAAACACATTAAAGGGGTTCGCGAGGAACCAAACGGGGACCTGATCAGGGTCCAAACGGAAACAGAAGCTGCAGCAGAAGGACTCTATTAGGCATGCCTAACTATCCACTGAACTGACTCTAGCAGGTTATGCATAATCCATTCAATTCATTTCATATTATCCCAAAACACACACATATATATATATATATCATGTATATATACATACGTATAAGCATATTCATATCATGGATTCACATACATATAATTCATAACATTGCCCATGCCTAATACATCCACTTGTGTTAACATACTTCATAAAGTAGTCCAAGCATAAACCTAAGAGTATCACAAGTTCGGAATTCACACATTGGCATCATAAAAGAAAACTCAATTTGGAAAATAGGGAGTGTCGCGATCGAGACGGATGTCGCGCTCGCGACAGAGGCTACTTGCCCATGTCGCGATCACGGCAACCTTCGCGATCTCGCGAGGGAACTAGGGCATCTCGTTATCGCGCTCGCGACAGTGAACTGCCAATCCAAACCATTCGGCAACCGATCTCTCTGTCGCGCTCGCGACAAGTGTCACACTCTCTGCTGCATAGCTCAGCGGAAAGCTCGGACGCGTGCGAGGGCTGCTTTCACCGGGCTCTGTCGCGACCTCGCGACGATGTCGCGCTCGCGACAGAGTCAGGAATTCCAACCCTTACACAAGAAATCTGCAGAAAATTCCCTCTTCACAACCCCCAAACTCAACCAACGTCGAAACATCAACTTACCTCATCTCCAGCAAGCCACACATCATTGACAACATAAACACAACATTCATATTAAGAATTCCGATAAAACATGCCACTAACAATATCCATTTACACAATCTATAATATCAACACAATTCACCATTCATCACAAACGCACCCATGTTATGCATTCATATATACGGTACAACATACCTAGGTTACTCATGAGATTGACACATATCCACACTCATCCATAACCCAACCTTCACGAAGTTATATCTATTCTTATTCACTTGATAAATCACCAATTCTTAATCATACTCATAAGTTTTACCAAAGACAACTACTTATATAGTCGTTTAATTACCCTAAAGATGCATAATAAGCTGAGGGAAAGGTACGGGATTGATCCGGGTCAACCCAGGGCTCAAAAATGAAGAAATAAAGGCTAACACAAGTTTTTTCTGTTGCGAGGTCGCGACACTTGTCGCGCTCGCGACAGAGGCTCATCTCAAATCCCCCAAAAGACTGCTTAACGCCCCAGATTTGCATTGCCTAAACCAAGCTCTAAACCTCATTTTTAGCCAAAACTTCCTTCTTAGCAAATGTTCCCTGGGATGTTATCATTCAAATTAAATAAATGTCAGATCAAAAGGACATCTATAACTCTAGATATGATCTCCACAACCCATACTGGTCAGACAACCCGACACAAATAGAGACACTACAGTTTTATCCAAATTTCAGGATCTTAGAGCAAGAATTTACCCAAGGCTATTTCTGAGACATTTAAAGGCATGGAAATCATGGTTTTAATGGATTAAGAATCACCGACTTAGAGCTCTTTTACTACAGAAATGATAAAAACAATGCACGGAGGTTAAAAGAGAACTGAACAGGATTACTAAAATCACCATAAAACAACAAAATCAAAGAAATCCCCAAACTCATGCAATTCAATGCCAATCCACATATACCTTTATCTCAATCAAATACATGGATTACTAACACATTTACCCAAATTAGTTTATGCATAAACTCATATCAAACACTCAAATTTCCGGAAAGCAAACAACAATACAAACTCATGATCCAAGGAGAATAGGCAAACACAACTCAAAACTCAAATGTAAAATCAAAGCTCCCAAACCTCAAATTGCCGATGAAATCTTCAACCTTCAAGAGCCCACATTCTCTTATCCTTTATGCTTGCTCTTGAAACCCAAAGCTTGCACAAACCCAACCAAGAACACATAAATCAAACCAAGCTCAAACATCCAAAACTAGAATTCTAAGAGCAAAAGAAGATGGAGAAACCCAAACTCAAACACAAACACTTACCTCAAAATCCTTCAAAACTCAACCCTAGCTCAAAGATGGAAGAATACCCACAAGCAAAACTTGAGAGAGCAGAAAATGAAGGTGAGAAAGAGAGAGAGAGAGCGTGGGAAAAGAGAGGGCAAAACCCAAATGGCTTTTACGGGAAGCTACAATTTCCTTCCCTCTCTCTACTTCTTTCAATTCCTCATTCAATGCTCCCACCAACCATTGCCACATGGCAAGCTCCTATTGGACCACAATTCCCACTCACTTGACTTTTCCACTCTAAGCACCATACACAAACCACACACAACCATGTCTTGAATAAATATCTTTAAGGCACCAAACACCGCTCACACCATAACATTCCTTAAAACCCACTTACATTCTACTCCCATACATTACAAGCACACACTAGATTAATCCCAAATAACATACCCTACATCCATACACCACCTACACACCTTAATATTCTCCTCTTAACATATTTAATTAATTTTCTTGCACAAAATCCTTAATATCCAAATTTTCCTCTTACACAAATTACGAAAATACCCTTAATACCCCGAATTATCGCGCAAAATTCCGACTGGGCCCTTTTTGGGGTGTTACACTAACAGTTTCCCTGAGGGGACGCCGAAGATACATTTCTTGGGGTTCAACCATAAGTTGTACTTACTGATCCTCCAGAAGAACATTTCTAGAGCCTCAAAGTGACCTTCTCTGGTGGCCGACTTGATCATCATATCATCCACATATACCTCCACTTCTTTGTGGATCAAGTCATCTAGAATCCTTGTTACCATTCTCTGATAAGTTGTGATAAGTGCCTAATTTACGCATTATTTAGTATATATTTTATGTGATTTTAAGGAGTTAATTATGTAAATATATGTATTTTTCATGTCATTTGTTTAGTTTATTTGTTTTTATGTTTTGTAGGGTGATTTGAGTTAAAAGGAGGAAAAGATGCATGAATAAAGCAGAGAAGATTAAATGGATGTGCACGAGTCATGATGGTGGAACACGACTCGTGAAGGGAGGAGTGACTCGTGAATGTCAGAGTGACTTGTAAAGGAAAGAAAAGGAGGCATGACGAAGTGCAGAAGAAAGAAGGCAGACCAGTGGAGCATGACTCATAAAAGGAGAACATGAGTCATGAAGGGCCAGAGAGTAGCTAAAAAAGAAAGAGTGAAGAAGAGAAGGAAGGGAGGCAGAGCACAAGACGTGAGCCTAATGCACGACTCGGAATAAGAGTGCACGAATCATGAAAGGGGATCACGAGTTGTGAATGACTAGAGAGAGACCAGAGAGAAGGAAGAGAAAAGAAGAAAGAAAGAAAAGAAGAAAAGAGCTCCGTGTTCTGTCGCGAGCGCGGTAGAACTATCCGTTAGGGTAGTTTTCTATGAAAAGTCATTTGAGGAGGCATAATTCTCCATCAACATTTGCAACCGTTTGAAGAGACACTTGAAGGGACATAATTTTTACAACATTATAAATATAACATTTAACTGTAAATTTTAGTTGTTGAATTTTTGATTAAGAATTTCTGTAAGTTTGAGAGTAGATTTCTTTAGTTAAACTTTTTAAGTTAGGATTTTTATGTTTTGAAGAGAAGATTACTTACAAGGAAAAAGATATCCTTTGTGGAAGGAAAAATGGTTGAGAGTTCTCCTTTTTCATTTCTCATCTTTTACTTCTTCTTTGTAATTATTAAATGATGCATTTATGAAGTTGAATATTTAATGTTATATTTTATTATTCATATTAATTTGATATTCTTACTTGTAGAATTTTCTATTGGTATTTGATGCATGATCATTATAAGTGTTTAGTTGAAAAATGAATTCTTACTTAAATCTAATAAAAGTTCATCATTGAATTATTATTTGAGAAATCGTAATGTTAGATGGTTGTTATAGATTGTTTATTATTCCTGAAATTTGCATGTATAACCCTCTACTTCATTAATGAAAATTATGAATTAGAATTATAAATGCATGTTTTAGGCATTCTAGTTTATATCAGGGGAGTAAATTGGAATTTTATTCAACTTGGCTTACATGACAAGAATATAATTATAAGCAAGAATAATTAATTCAAGTTCTATTTATTATTACTTTATCATCATTAATCATTTGTCTTCTCTGATAATCAATATTTAGGTTAGATAGTATTAGACATAGTTTTTCCACTTTCATTCATAAAATTAATGATCATTGTAAATAAGATTAAAATTAAGTAGTAATAGTGTGTAATAATTATCACATTTCTCGTGGGATCGACATCTTTTGTACTATAACCAGTACATCGTATACTTGCGGAATTAGCACTAAAAAATAAGCTAACAAGTTATGCCCGCGTTCTTCAAATCGAATGGCATTACCCTATAAGCAAACGTCCCCCACTCAGTAATGAAGGCTGTCTTAATTCGATCGGCTATCTTGTTGAGTATTTAATTATAACCTGCGTAACCATCTATAGAGCTATACATCCTGCAAGCGGCTGTGCTATCCACTAACACGTCTATGTAAGGCAATGGAAAGTCATCTTTTGGACAGGCCTTGTTCAGATCTCGATAGTCCATGCACACCCATACCTTGCCGTTCTTTGTGGCTACTGGGACGACATTGGCTAACCGGGTGGGGTACTGTAGCTCAATCAAGAATTTGGCCTCGATTTGTTTATGAATTTCCTCCTTCACCTTATCCGCCCATTCTGGCCTGAGTCTCCTAAGCTTCTACTTGACTGGCTTATGGTCTGGGTATGTTGGGATGGCATGCTCTACGATTTCACGATATACTCCCTGCATATCTTCATAGGTCCAGGCAAAGAATTCTTCATATTTTCTTAAAATTCTCTCAAATTTTTCTTGCTCTTCAGGAATTACGTTAGATATCAAGATTTCCTTCGAGTTTTTCTAAGTTCCAAGATTAAAAGGAGTAGCATCAGTTGAATCAATGTCAAATATGAATGGATTATGATCATGATTATGCATGTCAAAATCATCAAAAACATCGCACAAGTAAGCAAAATTGTTCACTTTATTAATAGAACTAAAAATGTCATCAACATTATCAAAAAGTTTAGGAGTAAAAAGAAAATCTAAACTAAAAACGTCATCAACGCTCATACCTTCCCGTCGTCTCTCCTACATTCTCACTCGGATCCGACTCCATCTATACCCTACACAAGACAACATCTGCGTTAGGCCACGACTCTAGACAACTCACATACATCTAATCAATTTTCTAACATCTTATTGTCCTGAACCATCTAACCTATGCTCTGATACCACAACTTGCAGCACACTCATACACATGCAAACAGTCATGCGGAAGAGAAAATAATAATCATGCAAGACACATTCGCAGCGGAATATCACTCTAAAGTAGAAGTTACTAAATAAGCCTTAAACAAAATCTTATGGTCATTTACATTGTAAAACATAGTTGTTCTTTATACATTACAAAACATTCTCTTTACACTTACAGTTCGTTTACATATCTTATACAAAATTGCTTTACATATACAGAAGCAGAACATTTACAAAGCTATACAAAAGTTCTATATCATGTATACAAAAATATGCCACATATACAAAAAGACTTCAACTTATACTCCTAGCGGCCATGACCTGCAGATGTCCAACCCTCACTGAACCTGTAAACCTACACGAGAAAACACCCGTGCTAAGCGATAATGCTTAGTGGGGATATCACATATAAAAGACTTCTAACGAAGTCACAAACATAATCATCAAAGCATATCAATATTATTTATGCCAATTAATTAAGAGCATATAAAGTAACAAGCATTTACCATACTTGTAACATACCAAACATTTTATCAACATGCTTTATAACATATCTACTAATCTCATGTAACTTATATCATGCTCATATTCTTCTAACTCTAACTATCAGCTCATATAACATATAATATCATGTCATTCCATATCATATCCATTTATATAGATATAAGCGTAAAAGCATACTTATAGCATATTCATGTACAACTACTAGCTTTCCATGTGCTCTTGTAAACTCATATAAGCATCTCTGGTACAATAGTCATGTACTTCTATTAGCAATTCTTGTAATTCATTTACATATAACATCTCATATACATATAGCAATAATTAATAGCCTGACTCATAACGTAAGTGGATACGGGTACATATAGATACTATAAACATATAGAGACTGGAGTCTCGAATCATCTAGATACCAAACGGTACAAAACATATAGACATCTGTCGATGCCAAACATATAGACATCCGTCGATGCCAAACATCTAGCAACTGCAAAACATCTAACCCTTTATAGGCATGCCCATCTATCCACTTCTATGAAGAATTCAGGCTTTGAATATATACTCTATACATTTGTCTATATACACTACTTATATTCAACTACCATGTTATACCAGTGATGATACAACTCAATAAATACATATACAAACTTTACATAACTATAAACATGTTCATATAGTTCAACATACAAATACACAATCCATTATTCATTTCCACATCACATATATATACATATTCATATGTTAAACACATTAGAATTCCCAAATAATGTATTTAAACTAGTTTAGATTCCATTTGGCATACATATGTAACATTTGATGATGTTTAACAAAGAAATATACAAGTTGAAGGTACCTCACGGTGATAACCTTTTGGTTGTGACCGTGACATAAGAAAATACCAAACGGAACTGAAAATAGGCATACCTCACGGTGGCAACCATTTTGGTTGTGACCATGAGGTCCAAAGATAAGCAAATTTTCCTTCTCTAGGCATTGGTCACGGTGGCAACTATTTTGGTTGTGACCGTGACATACAAAAATAAGCAAAACAGAAGATAAACTTCAGGACTGCTTCACTGCTCTATTTTGGAAAGCCCAGACCGATGTCTAAACCTCAATTGTAGGAAAAAGTCCCTCTTAACATATTTTCCTTTGAATGTTAAATTTCAAATGGGATAAGTTTCAGGTCATTTGGACTTAAAATTAAGGAGTTATGGCCAAAGGAACACAACTGACTCCGGAAGCCCTCCTATAGAATTGTAACTACGCTTATAGTGAATTTTGAAGACCTTAGAGTCCTCAAATCAATAGAGCTATTTCTATAACATTTATAGTCACATAGCTTATGGTTCTAACACAATTAGTCTCACCCCTTTTGGAGTTGTAAAACTCATCTTACACCATAAACAAGTCACTGGGGTCAATATAGGCTTCAACGTCAATGTGACACAATCAGGCTTGTCAAGCTTGAAAATAGCCAACTTGGCCAAACCAAATCACCAAATTAAAATTATAATTCCTATACACATATATGAACATTTAGAAATAGTCAAATTCTCTGTACATGTCATTATCCATGAATTACACACCCAATATCCACATCTCTGAAATTAGGGTTCTTCTAGTTCTTTGTTATGCACATGCTAGATTTCCATTCTCATCACATAGCATTTATAACACTTCAATTATATTTCATCACATGGCACATAATGATGCTCAATATCTCAAATCTCATATTCATGCATCAATTACACATCACGGTCAAACTAATCAACATACATACTCAAGTAAAATCAACATATAAACACATATATCCCAAACCTCAAAAGTAGGTTGCTGGACACTTTCACTAGCTAGACCTTCTCCTTTCCTTTAGCTCTTCTCTTGTCCAATTGTTGCATAATCAATCAAACACATACTCTTAGTCCACTACTCAAATCACTCAACCCAAATTAGAAATGAAGAAGAAGGAGATTTACACAAACTAGCAACTCTTAGTTACCACCTCAACTCACTTCTTCAAACCAATCCAATACAAATTTCTAGATTCAATTAAGAGGAAATGAAGCTCAATCACATGAGATGAAGAAGAGAGAATTATGAAATAGGGCAAAGAAGAATGGCCGGATCAAATGAGTCTCAATCTCATTTTCTACCTCTTAACCTCACTATGTATTGCATGGAGGGGAATGGTTGGCAAGAGGTGGATTTCACACGTGGAATCCACTCACCTCTTCCACCAAATCCCACCTCAATCCTTGGTAATTCTCCATTTAATCCCTCACTTATATTCTGTCCTTTAATAACAACTTTCCCACTTTCAATTATACCCTCGCATACTTAATCTCATACAATTCCACTCACATTTGTACCCTGTTATGCAATTGACACCACTAATCCTTCTAGGGTACACTTTGGGGTATTACAATTCTCTTCCTCTTCTTTCGCCCATGGAGATGTTGCAGCTGACGGTTCTGGATCAACTTGGCACTTTGGAGGTACTGCAGCGTCCCCCTACATGACTGTACTATCTCTGGTAGCTTCGTCCTCCACCTTCGCTTTCACTTTTACCTTGGCAGACATCAACCTCTCAGTTATGATCTCTTTGGGTGCTCCGCGGTCCCAGACTGTCTCCTTGGTCATGATTTCGTCATCCTAAAAGCCCTCTGCTGGCTTGATCAATCCAATGTCCCAATCAAAGACATCATTAAAAACCTCGAATCCCGGCACAATCTTCCCATCGACCCACTGAGCCTCTGCTTCCCCCACGTAGGTGCACACTAAAACTGTTGGCACAAAGCTGTCCCTTATATGGGGGATCTCACCCACTATCTTCTTGCCCTTCTTCACAATGCCTTTATACCCAAGGCCTTTCCTATCCTTCTGGCCTCTCGTAGCAATGGCTATTGGTGGCCCCTGCGAATTCTTACCTAGGCCTGCACCAAGGAGGAATGACATTCTCTTCATCATATTTAGCACATGAGGGCTTCCTTACATATGTTCCTCTTCACTTATCACAGTAACGTGAAATCCACTGAAAGGCTATCTTGCAATCTCCAATATTGAGACCTGATTCTCCCTAGCGGCTCTTATGGTCACAACTTGACTTTCATGAGGGATCTTAACCATGTGGTGTAGAGTGGAGGGCACCCCTCCCAGCTTGTGCAACCAAGGCCTTCTCAAGAAGGCTGAGAAGTTAGCGGGAATGGGCAGGACCACAAATTCTACTTCAGTCTCCACCGGCCCCATCTTGACTACCATCTTACACTCGTCAGTTGTGTGTTCGGTATGCTGATGGTATGCGCAGTATTCATTATCTTTGTGCCTTGGCAAACCCTGAGTCCTAGCCGGCCGGGACGGTAAAGGCTATAACTTCCCTTCCTTCATTAGCCTTTTGAGCACCCACGAGAGGGATCTTCCTAGATTGGAAAAATGCCTTAGGGCAGTGTTAGTAGCTGAAACCTCAGCCGTCCCTCAGATATGGGCTAGCATTTTTGATGAACAGCTGGATCTGAGCCTGAGTATCTGGCTTCCTTTTTATTTCCATCACCCGGTTTCTCCATCGGGTCAGATATTCGTGGAAAGACTCGCCTGACTTCTACTGTAGCAACTCCAAGTCTTTCAGGGTCACCTCCATTCGTGTGCTACAATCATATTTTCTGAGAAACTCCTTCGTCAATAAGTCCCAATCCTCCTTCGTCCTCCGATCTAAACCATGATACCAATCTATTGCCAGGCCAGTTAAGCTCAGACAGAAGTATTCAATCTTTTGCCTCTTCATTAAAGTAGTACCCTTCATTACCAGCGAGTACTGCTTTATATGGGCGGTAGGATCAGAAGTGCCATCAAATTTTGGGACATCCGACATTTTAAAGTTCATCGAGATCAAATCCTCTCCCTCTAACTCCTTATCTTCGGGACTGATCCCTTGCCCCCTCATCAGCATCTTTGTCATTGCCTCAAAATTTTCTTCCATCTTCTTCCAGATGGCTTCCTCTGTCTGGGCTGCCTTCCCTCTCAGCGACACGCGCTCTTCATAATCATCCTCATCCTCTAACTCCTCCATTCTACAAGCAAGCCCCCTTCTCTGCCCTGCCAATACATTAGCTCTCAGGTCTATTGGTGGTGGGTAAACCTCTTCTTGTGGGTCTTCTTTGACCTCCTCTTGCTCATTTTGTCTTATAGGAGGAGGAACTGGGTTCTGTGGTGCGGCAGGCTGGGCCATATTTGCCATCATGACCAACATCCGATTTTCAAACTCCTCAAACCTTCTACCCACTTCCTCTACTATCATGGCCCTGGTGGCATCTACCCCTCTTAGTGAATTAGCCATCTCACTGTGTAGGGAAAACTGGGATGATGTAGCGTGATTGGTTTCAAAAATTGTGTCTAAATACTCTACCCTTTGCGGCAGTTCAAAGAATGGGTTCCTGCACAGACGCCCTTGAGGTCCTCTTGACCACCTGGGTAGATCTATGATGGCTGCAAAACATGTAATGTTATGATGATGCATGAATGCCATAAGATGCATGGTCATGCTATGCAGCATCCGCAAATCACATGCAAGCATATAGGTCCTTCCAACCTTGTTACTCTCGCACACGAGGTCATAGTCTCTTTCCTAGGTGGGCTTGGTCCATGGGTTAATAGGGAACTCGATGGACGCGTATAATGCACGGCGAAAAATCGGTAGCATAACCTCTTTTAACTAATGCACAGACGTATGGGTTATGATCGTTGTGTATTTTTGCAGTCCGAATAAATTAACATAGGCCTATCGGGGCTTAAAAGCCTTTGATTAGGTGACCAATCAAATAATCTGAGTTTGTCTAATACAAGATGATCCATATAGCAAGCTTAGTATTACAGTTCATACCACTTAGGGAAAGTATCTACTTTCATTACATGGGCTTTGGCTAAGGTAATGTTACTTTAAGGCTACCCAAGCATGGTCCCTGCCAACGGGTCTATCTCATCATGAGCGTAATGACCGGTCGGGTCTCCATTCAATATACCATGATAGTTAAAGCACAATGATCACTTTTTAGTCAAACCAATCCATAATTTCCATCTAAATCATACATACCACCCTTAATACTCTAAATTTAAATATTTAACAATAAGAACACAAAACAAAGCAAGTTCCCAAACCTCTTCTCCTATGCTCGTAATGGGCTCCCTTTAAACTTGGTTCTCCAATTGTAGCCTTTCCTTTATCCTTCTTTGATTCAACCACTACAATTACAGTCCAATTTCTAGAATTGGAACACAATGTTATCATCCATTCAATTTCAAAAGAAAGAAGAGGAGATGAAGGAGAAGTCCACTAATTAACCACTTACCTTGCTTAAATGATCATACCACACTTCCAAACACCATGCAACTCACAGAATTCTAACATACACCAACAATTACCTCAAGATTATTCAATTGAGTGAAGAAATGGGGATGAGAGTGGAAGTTCAGCCTTGAAGAAGGAGATGAAATGCAGAAATTGCACTTTCTCTCTCCAAAGCCCTTTATATTGCATGGCTTGAGTGGGTTGGCAAAGCCACCAAGCCACACGTGGATTCCACCTTCCCAAACCTGCCATTTCTTCCTTAAGCATCATTAATCCTTAATCCATTTAATTAGGCTAATTGATCCCACTTAATGTTTAATCATGCATATATGCCAATAAGCACTTAACTTCTTTTGTTTATTCAATTGAGTCCCTAATATTATTACATTTAAGTCCAATACTAACCAATCTATTCCTTCCTCATCCCAATTACCCTAATTAAGCCAATTACTACTAAGGTATAATTCGGGCCATTACAACTCTCCCCTCCTAATAAGAATTTCGGCCGCAAAATTCATACCTGAATCAAATAGGTGGGGATATTGTTCTCGCATAGCAGTTTCCGGTTCCCACATCGCCTCTTCCATTCCGTGATGCTGCCAAAGCACCTTCACCAATGGAATAGCTTTTGGCTTCTCATCATAGGAAAAGTATGATTAAACTTCAACTGCTTATACAAGTATAATGTGGGATTCATCTGAAGGATATCTCCGCAACATGGATACATGGAAGACATCATGAAGCTTGGCTAGGGCCAGAGGTAAAGCTTATCGGTAAGCCACTGATCCCACTTTATCCAGTACCTAAAAAGGTCCAATGAATCTTGGGACTTAACTTTCTCTTCTTTCCAAACCGCAATACTTTCCTCCAGGGAGGCACTTTTAAAAACACTTTATCGCCTACTTCAAATTCGGTGTCCTTTCTTTTTAAGTCCGCATACGACTTTTGCCTATCACTAGCAGCTTTCAAACGCTTTCTCTTCAGTATCCCTTACTAAATTTGGACCAATAATCTTGTGTTCACCCAATTCTGTCCAATAAACTGGTGTGGACACTTTCTACCATATAACACTTCATACGGCGCCATGCCAACACTCGCTTGATAAATGTTGTTATAAGCAAATTTTATTAATGGAACGTACTTATCCCAACTCTTAGAGAAATCCAGAACATAAGCTTACATCAAATCTTCTAATACCTGGATAACCCTTTTTGACTGCCATCAATCTATGGATGGAATGTCGTACTGAAATTCAGCTTTGTACCTAATGCAGCTTGCAAACTTTTCCAAAACTTGAAAGTGAATCTCGGGTCCCTATCAGATACAATAGATGAAGGGATACCATGCAATCCGACAATCTCCTTCACATACAACTCAGCTAACCGATCCATTGAATAGTCCATTTAATTTTGAAAATCGGTCCACAATTACCCATACTGAATCATACCGCTTTGATGTCAAAGGCAACCTAGAAACAAAATCCATGGTAATGTTATCCCACTTCCATTGTGGACTAGAAAGAGGATTTAACAAACCATGTGGGACTTGATGTTCCGCTTTCACCTGCTGACAAGTCAAACACTTCGAAACATATTCTACCACATCCTTTTTCATACCAGGCCACCAATAAAATTATTTTAAGTCCTGATACATCTTGTTTCCATCTGGGTGCATAGTAAAAATCGTGTTGTGCGCTTCACGCATAAGTCTTTTCCTCAACCCTTCATGACTTGTAACATATAACCGGTTCTTATAAAATAGTACACCTTCTTCATTCACTAAGTAGTCAGTCTTATCACAATTTTTGACTGACTGCAAAATTTGCTGCAATTTAGGTTCACTCTTCTGTGCAGCTCATCTCTTAACATAGGCCATGCTTTCAACTGAGCTAACAAAGCTCCCTCTGAGCTAAACCTCCACTTCAGTTATTGTAAAGACAAAGCCGAGATAGATTTCATGATTAATGCATCAGCTACAACATTGGCCTTGCCAGGATGATAATCCACTATATAGTCCTAATCCTTGAACAACTCAAGCCACCTATGCTGTCTCAAATTTAACTCCTTCTGAGTTAGCAAATATTTGAGACTCTTATGATTAGTGAAGATCTTACACTTCTCACCGTACAAGTAGTGTCCCCATATCTTTAAGGCAAACACCACTGCAACCAACTCCAAGTCATGAGTCGGGTAATTCTGCTCATGTGGCTTCAATTGCCTTGAAGCATAAGCCTCCACCTTTCCATCTTACATTAATACACAACCCAAACCTACCCCGAAAGTGTCACTGTACAAAATATACTCCTTGCCATAAATAGGTTGAGTTAAAATTGGCCCGTCCACCAACATTCTCTTCAACTGTTTGAAGCTCGCCTAACACTTATCTGACCATTCAAACTTTACGCCCTTTCGAAGCAATCTAGAAAATGGTGAAGCAATCACCGAAAACCCTTACACAAACTGCCTATAATACCCGGCTAACCCCATAAAACATCGAATCTCAGGCACATTCTTAGGTGGTTTCCAATTCACAATCGCTTCATTTTTGGCTGGATCTACCTTTATACCCTTAGAATACACAACATGCCACGGAAAAAAAACACTTCCTTTAACAAGAATTCACACTTGCTTAGCTTAGCAAATAATTGATGTTCCCTTAGGGTCTGAAGCACAATTCTTAGATGCTGCTCATGCTCTTTCTCATTCTTTAAATAGACTAAAATATCATCAATGAACACTACTACAAACTGGTCCAAAAACGGTCTGAAAACTCTGTTCATCAAATCCATGAATGCAGCTGATGCATTAGTTAACCCGAATTGTATTACTAGAAATTCGTAATGTCCATAACGAGTCCTAAACACAATCTTGGGTATATCTACCTTTTTCACTTGCAATTGTTAATACTTAGACCTCAGATCTATCTTGGAAAATACACCTACCTGTCTCAACTGATCAAACAGATCCTCAATTCTTGGTAAAGGATACCAATTCTTCACTGTCACCTTGTTCAACTGCCTATAATCAATACACATTCTCATGGTTCCATCTTTCTTCTTTACAAACAGAACTGGTGCTCCCCAAGGAGACACATTAGGTCTTATAAAACCCCCATCTAATAATTCCTGTAACTGAGTCTTTAGTTCTTTCAACTTAGTAGGAGCCATTTGGCAAGGTGCCTTAGACATAGGTACTGTTCCAGGCACAACATCGATAGACAACTCCACATCCCTCACTGGCGGTACACCAGCTAACTCTTTTGGAAACACATCAAGAAATTCCCTTACTACAGGTATATCCTGAATTCTCACTTGCTCTCTTTTTGAATCCAGAACAAGGGCTAAGAAAGCCTCACATCCTTTCCTTAAACATCAATGGGCATGCATAGCCGACAACAGATTAGCTGGAGGATTAGAACATACATCCCTCATAGTCACCTTAAACCCCACATCACTACTGAGCACAACTATCTTTTTCCCACAATCAACTACAACTTGATGCTTACCCAACGAGTCCATACCCAATATTAAGTCAAATTCATCAAAAGGCAATTCAATCAAGTCCACAGTAAATACATAACCTTGAGCTACTAACGGCCATTCCCTATGCACTTTGTTCACATTGACACTACTCCCCAGAGGACTAGTTACGCATATGTCATAATTCGAACAATCAGCAATAAGCATCTTATCACATATTCTCTTCGAGCACACATAAGAATGCATAGACCCAGGGTCAATCAATGCAAACATTTCCATATTATAAAGTAGAAATGTACCTGCAATGACCACAGGTACATCCTGCTTGTGATATGCGTCAAACCCCGGGGTGCCCCGAAAGCCCGCTTTTAAGGTTTTCAGGAGAGGTTCATAGAACTTGTAAGAGATTTATAAGGGCGTCTATTTTGGGCAACAAGGAGGTGTTTTGGAGTCGCCACCCAATAGAACATTAGGAAAGGTCGTCTAGCCTCACTGTGTGATGCCCACTCTCAACCACTGGAATCGCTCAGCTGAAGCAGTCGAGAACGTTCGCCACATAGCAAACACATGCACAAAACACTACCATACACGCATACTAAAACCTGTACAATTAAATTTCATAACTCACGCATTCACATGTAGTGGATATCACCTGCTAGTATTAACACATTCACATACTTATTTACATATCATGCACATATTGAAATGATACTTAGATATTACATCCGTGCACATTGCTTTGATACAAAAGGATTAAACATTATATATACAAAACTCATTGCCCAAAACCCAAAACCTACACTATAAGTACTCCTAATGTTAACAGATGGCAATGCGGATTCGTCCTTCACGATCACCTCGCGTCCAAACCTACACGGATTAGCAAACCCATGCTAAGCGATAACGCTTAGTGGGGCAAACAACATGCACACACACACACACACACACACACATATATATATATATATATATATATATATATATATATATATATATATATATATATATATATATATATATAGCATACATTACAATAATTATTCAATTAAAAAATATGACATATTACAAGCATAATAACAATCAATTCAGGTTAACAAGATCCAGGTATTATATATGTGCATATTCTGTATTCATATAAATAGATAGTTACAGCTCATGCATAATCTTCATCGGATTAGTGTACACATTGGCATTGAATTCACAATTAACTTAATCATATATCACATTGATATCTCATTACTCTTATTAGTTTAGCCTTGCCTGCAATTCAAAGATGCAGATAGCGGGTATCGCATTGGTACCCCATGGGTATAGTAATTACATTAGTATCCGTGGATACATCACATTCGTATTGGTTAATCCAGTAAGGATTCAAATTGCATTGTGATTCCAGAGGAATCGGACGTATTGGGGTGCAGCACTTAGGCCCTATAGGCATGCCTATCTATCCACTACTTGACTCGTAGGCTAAACATTATTAGGTCCGGTTTTCATTGTTGTAGCAAATATAACATTATAATATCATTCAGTTAGATCTCGTCACATAGCTCATATTCATTGTAATTTTGCATCACAATTTCTTCACCATAGCATATGCATAAATTCCTATGTATGTACACATTCACCAATATAAATCTTATGTATGCGCAATCATAATCACATGCTTAGTTAACATTTAATGGTTAAGGTGTCACTGAATAAAGATCAACATAAGATCAAGTTTAACAAAATGAAAAAGCACGAAAATTGGAAACTTTCGAATTTCAGGATGGAGGGTATTTACACGGCAGTATGACAATAGCTTACCGCTATGTAAGACATCCTACATGGTGGTAAGGAAAAACCATACCGCCGTGTAGTATGCCGTACACAAATCTCTCAAAACATAATGCATTTACACGACGGTATGGCAATGCCTTACCCCTGTGTAAAATGCTCAACACATAATATGATCAAAACATAATGACTTTACACGGCGGTATGCAAAGTCCTTACCACCGTGGAAAATCACGGACAACCATTTTTAAAGAATAGAATGTGATTACACGGTGGTATGCCCATTTTATACCGCCATGTAGATCACCCCAAATCCTGAAATTAGACAAAATGAACCCTTTAAACACATACTTATTCATCCCATTAATACTTTATATCATACTCCCCTTCAATACTATTTGATAGTTCAAGTTTCAATCACTTTAATTCCAATTATGCATCACCTTAAAAATTCAATTTCATTTCCATTAATTTCTTCCTATTATCAATGTTATACCAAATATCAAATCAATCATGCTCTCATAACCTTCCAAAGGCAAGTTCTCATTTCAGTCATTTACCTATTCCATACTCATCTCAATATTCAAATTAAACACAAATCAAGTCATACACATACACACATAAGAAGTCCAACTTTGGCCTTCCCTTTATCTTGCTTTGATTTCTCAACTACACATATAGTCCAATTTCCAGAATTGGATCACAATATCAGTCCTCAATCCAACACAATCACAGAACTAGAAAGAGTAAGAGAAGAAGAGTTAATATACTCACTTACCTTGCAATTCAAGCAACTTAGTTTACCCTCCAAATTACTTAATTACCATAGTAGGATTCATAAAATCAGATGAAGAATTCATAAGAAGATTGCGGGGGTGAAGAAGGTAAAAGAAGCATAAATTGAAGAGAGAAAAGAGTGGCTGAACTACAAACAAATTCTGGATTTTCTCTCTCCTCCAAACCCTTATATTGCATGCAAAGAGAGAGCTGCCAACACCCTAGACCCACATGTGGATTACACCATTCTCCCTTAATCCTCACTTAACCAAATTCTTAATTCAATTAAACTAATTAATTCATCTTAATGTTAATCATGCACAATTGCCAATAAGCCACTTAACTTTCTTTTAATTATTCAATTAAGTCCTTCATTTTTTATTTCAATTTAGTCCAACAGCATAATTAAATTCCCACACATCCTTAATTAAACCAATTACTACCAGGGTATATTTCGAGCCATTACAACTCTCCCCTCCTAAAAAGAATTTCGTCTGCGAAATTCATACCTGAATCGAATAGGTAGGGATATTGTTCCCGCATAGCTGCTTCTATTTCCCATCTCACCTCTTCCACTCCATGATAATGCTAAAGCACTTTTACCAACGGAATCTATTTGCTACGAAGCTGCCTCACTTCTCTTGCTAAGATTGCTTTCGGCTTCTCATCATATGAGAAATCCGGTTGAACCTCAACTTCTTGCATAGGTATAACGTGAGACTCATCTGATCGGTACTTCCTCAACATGGACACATAGAAGACATCGTGGAGTTTGGCTAAGGCCGGAGGCAAAGCTAACCGGTAAGCCACTGAACCCACTTTGTCTAACACTTCATAAGGTCCAATAAACTTCGGACTCAACTTTCCTTTTTTCTCAAATCTCAATACCTTTCTCCAAGGAGACACTTTTAATAATACTTTATCGCCTACCTCAAATTCGATATCTTTCCTTTCTAAGTCCGCATACGACTTCTGTCTATCACTAGCTGCCTTCAATCGCTACGGAATGATTCTTGCCTTCTCTTCTGTATCTTTTACTAAATTCGGTCCAATAACCTTATTCTCTCCCAGTTCTGTCCAACAAATGGACGTTCGACACTTTCTTCCATATAACACTTCATATGGCGCTATGCCAATACTTGCCTGAAAACTGTTGTTATAAGAAAAATCCATTAATGGAATGTACTTATTCCAACTCCTAGAAAAGTCCAAAACACATGCTCTCATCAAGTCTTTCAAATATCCGGATAACCCTTTCCGACTGTCCATCAGTCTATGGATGGAATGCTGTACTAAAATTCAACTTAGTACCCAATACTGGTTGTAAACTCTTCCAAAACTTAGAAGTAAACCTTGGATCCCTATTAGATACAATGGATAAGGGCACACCATATAGTCTAACAATCTTTTTCACATACAAGTCAGCCAATCGGTCCATGGAATAATCCATTGGAACCGGTATAAAGTGAGCTAATTTAGAAAACCTATCCATAATTACCCATACTGCATCTTGCTGCTTCGAAGTCAAAGGCAATCCTGAAACAAAATCCATGGTGATGTTGTGCCATTTCCATTGTGGAATGGAAAGAGGATTCAACAGACCATGTGGAACCCGATGTTCCACTTTCACTTGTTGATAGGTTAAACATTTAGACACATACTCTGCCACATCCCTTTTCATTCCAGGCCACTAATATAATTGTTTTAAGTCCTGATACATCTTGTTCCCACCTGGATGCATAGTAAAGACAGTGTTGTACGCCTCATACATCAATCTTTTCCTCAATCCACTATCATTTACAACACATATCCGATTCTTATAAAGCAGTACACCTTCCTCATCCACTGAATAATCAGTCTTGTCACCATTTCTAACTGACCGCAAAATCTGTTGCAACTTGCTATCATTTTTCTGTGCAGCTACCAATTCATCCCTTATTACCGGTCTTGCTTTCAATTGAGCTAACTGTAACACCCCCTACGTCCCCATTGGAAGGACATCGGAGAGCACTACCGATGCTCACTCGCATACATGCACACATATGCTAAGCTAAAGCATACATTAACTCACATACATACATATAATCATTCAGCGGAAGTGCAGACGAAAGATAAAATGGAGAAATAACTGATAACTTAATTACAATAAGATCCTTACATGTAACTACATATACAAAGGACTACAGAATTATAAAATCCAAAATACCAAAGCTGAACAAAATACAAAACTTCTAACTCCTAGGTGGCCGACCTTGCAGATGCGTGACTTGAACGAAACCAAACCTGCCACCTGCACGGGAAAAGAATCCGTGCTAAGTGATAACGCTTAGTGGGGAGAACACACAAGCAACATGGACGGCCATTCGCAATGGTCGTCAAAGCATAACACATTCATAATAGCAAATGCATATAGTCCTAACAGATAGATATACATGCTTGCATAAAAAGTCATGCATTCAGAAGATCATAAGCACATTCATGTACACATTACCTGATCGTTCTTTCCATTATCGTAATTATACGGTTACCATATTTCTATAATCATACTAAAGCAACCAAAGCAGACAGGATAACATACAGGATACAAGCGATATCATGCAATTACACATACAAATTAACTTTCACTTACCGAACTCACGGGCATCAGATGTCAAAGATTTCACATGCATAGCTACTAATTATCATGCCTGAAATGTAAACACATGACCGCACGCCGAAATCACTACCCTAGGAAAAGCTAGAGAGAGAACACATAACATAACACAATATTTATAACATTCCATGGTCAAGAGCACATTCATACATATCTTGATTCACATACTTCACCATAACAGTCAATAGCACCAAAATCACGTTCATATACATACTTATTAACCATAGCATTCAGTAATTCAAGTTTACATTTATATACCTATTAATTCATAAGCTTATAAACATAACTAATCGGATTCACATGCTCATCAGCACAACATAATAAACTATAACCATGGCATTCAAGAGATCATGATCACAGTTGTACATCTTTCAATTCACATACTTATGTCCATGACTGATTGTATACGAACACATTCACAATATGATATATGTTGATAATCATGTACGATACACATGCTTGAGTCACATTCAATCTGTTCAGAGATTCATAATCACATTCGAGTACATAACTGATTCACATATCCAGAATTATGCTCATCCAAATATACATTCTCTTAATCATATCAGATAAAACAAACAGGTTACCTACTGACTCAAAATAGTGGATAACGAATGTACTGACAGTACCTTACGGGTACGAATCGAATACAGACATCACCTTACGGGTGCGAATTGAATACAGACATCACCTTACGGGTGCGAATCGAATACAGACATCACCTTACTAGTATACAGTTCATATTAAGTGACAATGTGTACAAAAATCCATAATTTAACATCCCTAAATGATATGAAATAAATAAGATTCTATTGCAAAAATAGGGTAGGTCATGGTGGTAATCATATTGGTTGCCACCGTGACATACCAAGGATCTCAACAGAATACAAGTCTGTGGTACCTCACGATGGTAACCCTTGAGGTTGCCACCGTGACATACCCACTGCCCAAAACAAAATGCTATTCCTTACACTTTATCATATCATTCATACCAACTAATTGTACATTTCTATAAATACTTACTTACCCCGGTTTGCCACATTATGGATCTCCATTTAAAAGAGGAATTCATAAGCTAAAAGCATTAAATCACATTTATCATTATCATATTATATAATCACTCAAATATCCACATGAACCATAATAGCATCATAGATATCTTGCATACTAATACATTCTATTAACATTTATTATCAATGCATGCATCATACAATATTTTTAGGCAATTACTTCAATCACACATTCACTACTCATATCCCATATATATATTTCATTAAGCAAATTCATTTCATGTGATGTCTTTCATGTGTATATAACTTAGATCTTAAGTCATACCTATGCATACTTGTTCATATCATACACTTTTATATAGATTAAAGAATTATAATGTTCAATAATGTCATTAAACTTGACTTGATTCTAATACATACAATTACACATCATTACTTCATTAGTTTGCTATTAATCTTAATCCTATTCATGTTTATTTTCCAAGTGATAACTATTCTTATACTCATTTAATAGTCCTAAACTTGCATCGGATAGATCCTAAAAAGTTTCAGTGGAAAGCGGGTTCAATTCGGGAAGAAAAACACATAAAATGGTCAAGACAGAAGGGGTCACGGTGGTAATGAATTTGGTTACCACCGTGAGGTCCAAACTAAGAATTCTACCTAGCATTTTCATATGCCACGGTGGTAATGAATTTGGTTACCACCGTGACCTACCAAAAAATTGCAAAACAGAAGCTAGAATTCAGGACTGCTTTATAACTCCTTTTTATTCAGCCTAAACGGGCATCTAAACAACATTTTTAGGCAAACCTTCCTTATTAACATTTGTTCCCTAAGATGTTAACTTTCAAATTCAATAAATTCCAGATCGATTGAACATCTATAACTTCAGTTATGATCTAAACAACCTATGGTGCTCCCCTAAACCCGGCCAGAGAAGATAGCTCTATTTCATGACTACTTTGGAGACACTTAGATTCAAAATTAGCTCAACATTATTTCTGACAAATTTGTAGGAATATATCTTAGCTTTCGAACGGTATTGGTTTCATACCATTTGGAGTTCTACAACTCCCAATACAGTTTAAAAACCGAAGAAAGGTTAAGTGCATTCTAACCCAGTTTTTCACCCAAAATCCTATTCACATGCACAAATGAACAATTTAAACCAACACTCACTACCATCATCATATATCATCAACAACACATTCAAGAAACTTATATCACACATGAATATACTAAAATTCATATACATAATAGAGAGTTTCCCAAACCTGGAATTGAAGATCCAAAATCACTCTTCTTCAACCTTCAATCATCAATCTTTCTTCTTAACACCAATCACTTGCACCAGCAAAACCCAGAAATTACTCATCCAAAACCTAACTTTCTGCCAAATCAAGACCAAAACAGAAGGAGAAGAAGAAACAAACACATGCAAACCAAAACTAACTCTTACCTCTTCAATCTTGCCCCAAAACTCAACCAAAACAAACCAAGGATCTTGCAAAACACCAGCCAAGAAGAAAGGAGATGGAGTAGAGAATGAACAAGGAAAAGAAAGAAGAAATCGAGAGAGAGAGAGGAGAGGACGTGAGGCAGATTTCCTTTCCCCCTTTTTCTTTTTCTTTTCCCTCTTCATTAATTGCTCTACCAACCAATCCACATGGCAGCCTACTATTGGACCAAACAAACCCACTTTTACTTTCAAGCTCCAATGCACCATACACCACTCACACACTAAATGATCCCTTAAATCAATGCTTTGAAATATTTGGTATCAAAACACAACACACACCAAACAATTGTTCAAAAACACTTCACATCCTTGGGTACAATACACACACTTCACTAGATAAATGCCACAACAAAACACCCTACAACCATACACCACATGCACACCAAATAATTTCCCACACTTAACTTATTTAATAAATTAATAAATTAATTACTTTAAATCCTTGTCCTCCAAATTCCTTATGCACAAATTACCGAAATACCCTTAAATTCCCGACTGAGCATGCAAATTCTGACCAGGCCTGTTTCTGGTTGTGACACTAACAATGCCCTATCTGCAGTAAATTTCCATTTTACTTGCCTTAACAACAAAGCCGAAATAGATTTCCTACTCAATGCATCAGCCACCACATTGGCTTTGCCAGGGAGATAATCCACTACACAATCATAATCCTTAAACAACTCAAGCCATGTACGCCGTCTCAAATTTAATTCCGTTTGAGTCAACAAATATTTGAGACTCTTGTGATCAGTGAAGATCTTACACTTCTCACCATACAAATAGTGCCACTAAATCTTTAAGGCAAACACCACTGCTGCCAACTCCAAATCATGGGTCGGATAATTCTGCTTATGTGGTTTCAATTGCCTTGAAGCATACGCCACAACCTTCCCTTCTTACATCAATACACAACCCAAACCTATTCACGAAGCATCATTATACAGAACATATTCCTTGCCAGATATAGGCTGAGTCAAGATTGGTGCCTCCACCACCATCCTCTTCAATTGTTCGAAGCTTGACTGACACTTTTCTGTCCACTCAAACTTAACTCCCTTCTGAAGCAATCTGGTCAAAGGTGAAGCTATTATAGAAAACCCTTTCACAAATCTTTTATAGTACCCAGCTAATCCCAGGAAACCGCGAACTTCAGGTACATTCCTAGGTGGCTTCCAATTCACAATCGCCTCAAGTTTTGTTGGATCCACTTTTATACCTTCCGAAGATACCACATGCACCAAAAAAATACTACTCTTAACCAGAATTCACACTTACTCAACTTAGCATAAAACTGATGTTCCCTCAAAGTCTGAAGTACAGTTCTCAAATGTTGTTCATGCTCTTTCCCATCCTTTGAATAAACCAAAATGTCATCAATAAACACCACCACAAACTGATCTAAATACAGCCTGAACACTCTATTCATTAAATCCATAAATGCAGTTGGTGCATTAGTTAACCTGAATGGCATTACTAGAAATTCATAATGTCCATACCGAGTTCTAAATGTAGTCTTAGCGATATCTTCCTTTTTCACTTGCAACTGATAATACCTAGACCTTAAGTTTATCTTGGAAAATACACCTGTCACTCTCAACTAATCTTACAAATCCTCAATTCTTGGTAGAGGATAACGATTCTTCACCGTTACTTTGTTCAACTGTCGATAATCTATGCACATTCTCATGCTTCTATCTTTCTTCTTAACAAACAGAACTGGTGCTCCCCAAGGAGACACACTAGGCCTTATAAAGCCTCTGTCTAATAACTCCTACAACTGAGCCTTTAACTCCTTCAGCTCAGTAGGAGCCATACGATAAGGCGCTCTAGACACTAGCACTGTTCCAGCACAACATCAATAGACAGTTCCACATCCCTCACTGGCGGTACACCAAATAATTCTTCTGGAAACACATCAAGAAACTCCCTAACTATGGGTATGTCCTGAATTCTCACTTGCTCTCATTTAGAATCTAAAACAAGAGCCAAATAGGCCTCACATCCCTTTCTCAAACATCGGTATGTTTTCATTACCGATAACACATTAATAAGAGAATTAGCACATATACCCTTCACGGTCACTTTATTTCCTTCACTATTACCGAGTACCACTGTCTTTTTCTTATAGTCAACTATCGCATTATGTTTACTTAACCAATCCATACACAATATTAAATCAAACTCATCAAAGGGTAATTCAATCAAATCAGCCAGAAATACACAACTTTGCACTACTAAAGGACAGTCCCTATGCACTTTATTCACATTCACATTACTTCCCAATGGACTTGTTACACATATATCGTATTGCAAATATTCAACATTAAGCATTTTATCACATGTCCTCTTAGTGCACACATATGAATGTGTCAATCTAGGATCAATTAATGCAA
Organism: Excoecaria cochinchinensis; assembly: GCA_947683425.1. Taxonomy (NCBI): domain Eukaryota; kingdom Viridiplantae; phylum Streptophyta; class Magnoliopsida; order Malpighiales; family Euphorbiaceae; genus Excoecaria; species Excoecaria cochinchinensis. Next base: position 2,266,369 of record CANTUQ010000158.1, read on the forward strand.
ACATCTCTACACCACAAAGTAAAAAGGTACCTGCTATAACCTCAGGTGTATCCTGATCCTCTCGAGCTTTCGTTGCATAAACCCGAGCTGGTGCTACAGAAAGCCTATCCACAGTTTTCGATTCTGTTCTACCATATAGACTAGTCTCCTCTGCCACGTCCTCTTCCTCTTCCTCTGTTAGCTGGTGGCAAATTAAAACCACCTCTACTCTGCTCTTGTTGATTCCCAGTTACCTCATACGCCTTCGGACAATTTGCTAGGAAATGATCGATGCTCCCACATCTAAAACAGGTACCAGTTACTCTACAACATTCCCCTTGGTGCTTTTTGCCGCAATGAGAATAGTCATGCACTTCACTTCTGGTACCAAATGTACCTCTACCAGTCCCAGACACAACAGTTGTTCCTTGGTTCTTACCTCTACTCGTTGAACTATACATAGATTCAGCTTGCGGTGCCATTTGAGAATCCCTCAGTCTGTTGCCTGAATGAGATCCACCATGATTGGAATTCCTCTTCTGCATTCTTTCTTTTTGTATCTCCAAAGACCTCTCAGCTCGCACAGCGGCTTGAACAATCCGATAATAACTCACATTCTGTTCAGTGGTCAACGAAATCAATAATGCCTTGATTTACTCAATTAAGCCTTCCTCAAACTACTGACATCTAAACTCTTCAGTCAAGACACCAGATGGTGCATACTTACTCAATCGATAGAACTCCTTCTCATATTCTGCCACTGACATTGCCCTTTGTCACAAATTCAAAAATTGCTTCCAATTTGCCTCTCTATATGCCTTGGTTACATACTTATTCCAAAATTCCTTTTCAAAAAGTTCCCAAGTAATCAGATCCGGAAGCATTGGATGCTGCAAGCCTAATTTCCACCAATCATAAGCAGCACCCTAAAGAAATGATAACACACATTCTACTCGTTGATCCGGAGGACAACTTATTTCTCCAAGAACTGTTTGCACTTTCTCTATCCAATACTCCACGTTATCAGATTCATCTAATCTTGTACCATGGAACTCCTCTGCTCCATGTTTCCTCAATGATTCAAGTGGAGCCGTTGGTGCTGTCAGTCGATCCAACACTCTTGCCATATCCTGAGACATCTTTAATAAAGCCTCCATTGGAACTATTGGAACCTCATTACCAAAACTGGCTAGCCTAGACTGACAAACCCAGACACTTTTTCTTCTTGAGGGTTAACACTTTCAGCTATTTCTTCTCTCGAATTATGAGAAGGATCCATCATATTCACAATTAAACAAGAACGTCCGCATTAGGTCAACAAAACTATACATGCCCTAGTCTACTCAATTCCTAGAAAAGACTAAACTAGGCTCTGATACCACAACTTATGATGCCCACTCTCAACCACTAGAATAGCTCAGCTGAAACACTCGAGAATGTTCGCCACACAGCAAACACATGAACAAAACACTACCATACAAGCATGCTAAAACCTGTACAATTAAATGTCATAACTCACGCATTCACATGTAGCGGATATCACATGCTAATACTAACACATTGACATATTTATTTACATATCATGCACATATTGAAATGATACTTAGATATTACATCCGTGCACATTGCTTTGATACTGTGACGCGCGCCGAACCTAGCAAAGGCCCTCACTGAATCTGCTTTTAGAACTTGAGGGATTGGTTTGCGTCTTTTTGATCTTGGGCATCATGAGTCATCTTGGATGACTCCTTCCCAATAGAACATTGAAAAGGATCATCTAGACTTATAACGCCTTTAGGCACCTTTGAGCTATTTTGGAGTCGCCACCCAATTTATAAGAAATTGGGAAAGGTCTCTAACCTCTGGAAAAAAACTGACTTTTCTAAGTAATTATGGATATCGTAATACCAAGGTTTTCCATCAATGACCTCAACATCCATTATCTGCTCAGTTTCAAAATAAGGCTTCTTCGCACTAGAGATCAACACAGGTCTCATAGCAACCCCCGTTGGATTATCCCACATAGATACTAATGTTGCAAGAGCATCAGCCAACTGATTTTCATCCCTGGTGACGAAATGAAAGGTACAGGTCTCAAACTGGCTACTCAACATTTTCAAGTGCTTCACATAAGGCAACAGCCTCTCTTCCTTGACTGACCATTCCCCTCTGATATGATGAATTACTGAGGATAAATCTCCGTAGACTTCTGCTGTCTTTGCCCCCAGAGCAAGCAGTACTTCCAATCCGAAGATGCAAGCTTCATATTTTGCTTCATTATTGGTCGCCTTGTATCTTAACTTCTTAGCTAATTGTAGCTTTTCGCCATCCGGGGTTATAAGAATAATCCCTGCTCCTGCCCCCTTTCTGTTAACTGCCCTATTAAAAAACATCTGCCGCCCTTGTACTGCTATGGCCGCGACATCTTCATCTGGGAAATTGTATTCGAGCTGATCTCCCTCAATAGGGTGTTCAGCCAAGAATTCAGCAACAGCTCTTCCCTTAATGGTTTTTCGGGTAATGTACTCAATATCGAACTCCTGCAATAGTAATAACCATCTTCCCATCTTTCCTAGCAAAGAGGGTGCCTGTTGAAGGTACCTAAGTGGGTTATGCTTAGTAGCCGCTTGCATGCTGAAAGAGTGAAAGTAGTGTCGCAGCTTTTTAGAAGCCCAAATTACGGCTAAGCAATTTTTTTCTACTTCAACATATTTTGTTTCATATGGCAGAAATTTCTTGCTAAGGTAATAAACAGCAAACTCCACTCCAAATTCATCCTCTTGGGCCATCATGGCACCCACTGTACTGTCTTCTATCGCCAAATATAGGATTAGCGGCTTGGCACGACGTGGTGGTCTTAAGATAGGTGGATTTAGAAGATAGTTCTTAATAGTATCAAAGGCTAATTGACAATCATCATTCTACACCACTGGTTTGTTCTTCATGGAAAGCTTGAAGATGGGCTCACATACTGCGGCTAGTTTGGCGACAAACCGACTGATGTACTAAAGTTTTCCAAGAAAACTCCTAAACTCTTTCTCTTTCTGGGGCACTGACATCTTTCTAATGTCCCTGACCTTATCAGGATCTACTTTTATTCCTCTTTGACATACCACATGGCCCAATAGCTTACTTAAGGTAACTCCAAAAATGAACTTCTTGGGGTTAAGGCGCAGGTTGTACTTACTGATCCTGTGAAAGAACTTTTCTAGAGCTTCAAAGTGGCCTTCTCTAGTGGCTGACTTAATCATCATGTCATCTACATATACCTCTACTTCTTTATGAATCAAGTCATCTAGGATTCTTGTTGCCATTGTCTGATAAGTTGCACCCACATTCTTTAATCCGAAAGGCATAACCCGGCATGCAAATGTCCCCCATTCTGTGATGAAAGCTGTCTTGATTCGATCGGCTATCTTGTTGAGGATCTGATTATAACCTACATATCCATCCACGAAGCTATACATTATGCAAGCAGCTGCACTGTCTACCAGTACATCTATGTAAGGCAATGAAAAGTCATCCTTTGGACAGGCTTTGTTCAGGTCTCGATAGTCCACACATACCCGAACTTTTCCATCGTTCTTAGCTAAAGGAACTACATTAGCTAACCAGGTTGGGTATTGAACTTCCACTAGAAACATAGCCTCAATTGGCCTATGGATCTCTTCTTTCACCTTTTGTGTCCATTCTGGCCTAAGTCTTCTGAGCTTCTACTTGATAGGTTTAGACTCTAGGTAAGTTGGAATAGCATGTTCGGCGACCTCTCGATCAATTCTCGGCATGTCCTCATAAGTCTAGGCAAAGACTTTTTCCTATTTTCTTAAAATTCTCTCAAATTTTACTCTCTCCTTAGGAGTTATGTCTGATGCTATCAAAATTTCCTTTTGGTTTTCCAAAGTTTTGAGATTAAATGGAATGGTATTAGTTTAATTAATGTCAAAAATGAATGCATCATGTTTATGATCATGAGAAATGAAATCATCAGAAACATCACACAAATAAGCAAAGTTGTTCATCTCATTAATATAATCAGAAACATTAACATTGTCATCATTAAACAGTTCTGGCATAAAAAAAAAACTATCTAGATTACTATTGTCTTCATCTTCTATCGATGTTGATGCTGCAATAGACTGTGCTTTGGCCTTTTGGCTTGGTGAAGGCTTTTCAACTACCTCTGGTGAAATTTGCAGATCTTCAATCTTTAAATCTGGCTCTGCCATCTTCTCTTTCCCTTTCAACCGGGTGGCTAACAGCTTCTCTGTGACAATCTCCTCGGGCCCATCTCTATCCCAAATACTGCACTGTGTTATAATCTCCTCATCTCAGAAGTCCTCTGCAGATTTGATTACCCCAATATCCCAGTCAAAGACATCATTAAAGATTTCAAACCCTGGATTGATCTTTCCATTCATCCATTGAGGCTCTTCTTCTCCAGTGTAAGCACATACTGAGGACGCGGGAATAAAACTTTCTGAAATATGGGATATCTTTTTTGACTTCTTCTTCTTGCCACATTCACCTTTATATCCCAAACCCTTTCGATGTTTTTGGCCTTGAGTAGTGATAACAGACAGCCCTTGTGAGTTTTTACCAAAACCAACTCCTGGAAGGAAGTGCATCTTCTTCATCATATTTACTACCTATGGGCTATCTGCTGAACCTTGCTCTTTTCCTATCACAGACACGTGAAAGCCACTAAATGGTTTGTTAGAAATCCCCAAGGCAGACACTTGGTTTCCTCTTGCTGCCCTAATAGTCACCACCTCCCCTTCATGTGGAATCTTGATCATTTAGTGTAGGGTAGACGGCACTCCTCCTAACTTATGGAACCACGGCCTTCCAAGTAAAGCTAAGAAATTAGCTGGGATATGCGAAACCACAAATTCTGCTTCTGTCTCAATAGGTCCGGTCTTAACCAGAGCTCTAACTGTGCTCGAGGCTTGTCTTTTAGAATTATCATGGGTTGTAATGGTTAAATCAGACTTGCTAAGCTTGCTTTCATCTAGCCCAAAAGCCTGAAGTGCCACTAAAGGGCAGACATTTATGGATGAGCCATCATCAACCATGACACAAGCGGTGTGCTTAACATTAATTTGTGCCTTGATGTACAGCGGTCGGTTGTGATTGCGGCCCTCAATTAGCAGATCAACATCAGAATACACCAATCTCTCTCCTGATCCCCCTTTGACAAGATCCAACAATTCGGATGGAGAAATTGTGATGGCCATGTTAGACTCACTCAAAGCCTCAACCAACCTTTGTCTGTGTAAAGGGGACTGTCTTAAATGGTACCATATGGATATCTGAGCTATGGTCTTCCTCAACTGCTTTACTACTTGATTCTCTTCCGGCTCCCTTTCTGAGCTATGGTCTTCCTCAACTGTAAATTGAGTCTTTTGGTGGGACACAAGAGATATCTTGGAGATCCCATTCAAATGAAACATCCGAATGGCCCTCTCACCTTGTTGAGCCCAAAGACCAGAGATGGTTCGGGGCTTACCATTTATTCATACTTTGATTAAGTTTATAATTGAGTTTTGAATTTAGCGTTTCATCCCTTTTCTCATTCAATTTTAATGCAATTTAATTAAACGCTCATGTCAAACACATAATAAAAAGCGATAAATAAAGTAAATGAAAGCAAAATAAATTACAACAAAATTAGGAGCGGAATACAACCCCAATTTGTAAATAAAATACAATTCATACATAAATCGGACTATTTATTAAAAATGAGGACGTTGGTCCTCTCATCCATATTTAAAGAAAACAATTTTAAAGTGACAATTTATTTTGGATGAAAAAGCTAGGACATTGGTCCCCTTTTTATTTAAAAAAAAACAAATTAATTAAATAGAGATATTTTTTGTGGTTTTCTTTTAATTAACATGCATAAAAAAATAATTTATTAAAAATTACATATTAAATAAAATAATGAAAGCAAAGTAATGAAAATAATAAAGAAATAGCCAATCAACTCCCAAATCTTCAAGGGCTCCTACTTGGTATGAAAAAGACTCACACATAAAAAATAAGTATTGAAAATAAAATAAAAAAAAAAACAAACAAAAGCGAAGTTAGTAAAAAATTAATTAAACATATAACATGAAAACAATTAAATTAAGGCAATCGAAATTGCATCATATATGACAAGCCAATTAAAATGACATAATAAAAATATGCAATCTAATTAATTAACAATTTAGCATGCATAAAAGATAACATAACAATAATAAAATACAACATGCATAAACAAGCATAAAATAATAATAATAGAATTTAACATGCATTAAAATACAAAATAACAAAAATAACATCCAATCATGCATAAAAAGCAAAAGTAATAATAAAAATCAGCATGCATAAAACATAAATAATAATAGTAATAATAAAATTAAACAAGAATAAGGATAATAATAATAATACTAATGAAGGTAATAACTACAATAATAATAATAACACGATAATAACAAAGAATATGAACAATCAAATATTATAATAATAATAATAATAATAATAATAATAATAATAATAATAATAATAATAATAATAATAATAATAATAATAATAATAATAATAATAATAATAATAATAAAAATAATAACATCAAAGAAGATGAACAATCCAATTAAATATGGAGGAATAAAATGAAAATAAGATAAGCCAATTATGCTAAAACATGTTAAATGATAATACTAATACATTTTATGAACAAAAATGATAACAATAATATGAACATGAACAATTAAATGAGAAGAAAGAAATAAGAAGTAAAAATATGATCTCAAAGAATTTACATGATAATTAATTAAATAAAAACAAAAGAATAAGAAAATAAGAAGAAAATGATAGAACTAGAAGAATTTACATGTTAACTAATTAATTGAAAACAAAAAATGAAATTAAAAATTAAATTAAAAAATTAAGCCAAGAATGCTTACCCTCAAAATTTATCTTAAAGAAATAAAGGTAGATGATCCAATTCCTTGTCTTGATTGTAAGAATATGATTAGAAAAATAAAGTATTGAAAATGAATTTTTACTCAAGAACAAAAAATTGATTTATTTGCCTCAAAGTAAAAATTATTTGATGAAAAGGATAAAAATTCCCAAGAACAAAAATTGTTATTTTTTGTCTCAAGAATTCACTTAGAAAAATTCTTTAGAAAAGTTGAGAGAATTTGTTTGAGAGAAGAAAGAAGAAGAAAATATTTTCTAAAGAAAATCCCCCCTAATTCTCTCTCCAAAATCCTTTTTATTCCTCCCCCAAAAATCAGATTTTTAATTAAATAATTAAATTAAATTAACCCCAATAATCACTAAAAACTCAGAATTTCAAGGGGTAAGGATATAAAAAGTTTTAGCATTGAATTTAAATTAAATTGTGCAAAAAAAATCAATTAAAAACACCTAAAAATGAGTAAAAATGGAAATCGGCAGCCAAAGGGGCGACAGGGGCGAGGGACGCCCCGTTGGAGCGCCCGACGGGCGTCCCCGTGTGCAGGGCGAGCGCCCAGCTGCGCGCGCGATGGGAAAACCCGCGCGCCTACGCGGAGCTCTCGCGCAGCTCACGGGCGAGCGCGCCCTGTGCGCCAAGGCACTGCGACGTGCTCCCAGCGCTGCCGCAGCCCGACATTCGCGCGAATATTTTTTTTAAAATTTCTATAAAACACAATCATTTAAAAACTAACTTTTTATCCCAAAATAATTTTTAAAACATTTTTAAAATACATTTTTATTCATTCCTAACAAATCAAAATGATAAGGAAATTATCACTTCCAACTTTCATTCTTTTTGCCTATAAATCGGCATACTTAATCTCATCATTGGGTAATCCTGATCAAGGCTACTCGGGACCCGGTGTCTACAATGACAGTTAACCGAACATGGTAATCACAAAATATCGCTAAGTCGGTAGTATATGTACAGGGTATAAGGGTGTTACAACAGGATTAGTTCGTTTTTCACCAAATCTAACATAAACCATACTTTTCCCACCGAATCCCCAAAATGATGGAACAAAGACGTGCTGGAGCATGGGGCGCGTGAGAGCTGCATCTCACGTTAGTGAGATGGGCCTCACCAACGTGAGGTTGCCTCTCATATTGGTGAGATGGGCCTCACCAACGTGAGGCAGCATCTCATGTAAGTGAGATGGGCCTCACTAACATGAGGCTGCATCTCACTTAGTGAGATGGGCCTCACCACACAGGCCCCCAAGGCTCTCTCTCCCTCCTTTTTTATTCTAAAAATTAAAAAAATTAAAGACATTTTTTCAAGGAAACCATCACTTCCATTTGTCCTCTTGCCCGTGAACAGGCATCATTTTTGTCATTGGGTAACCTCGGTCTGAGCTGCCTCAGGACCCGGTGTCTATAGATACAAAAGGATTAAACATTGTGTATACAAAACTCATTGCCCAAAACCCAAAACCTATACTATAAGTACTCCTAGTGTTGACCGATGGTACTGTGGATTCATCCTTCACGATAACCTCGTGTCCAAACCTACACGGATTAGCAAACCCATGCTAAGCGATAATGCTTAGTGGGGAAAACAACATATACACGTGTGTGTGTGTGTATATATATATATATATATATATATATATATAGCATACATTATAATAATTATTCAATTAAAAAGTATGACATGTTATAAGCATAATAACAATCAATTCAGGTTAATAAGATCCAGGTATCATATATGTGCATATTCTGTATTCATATAAATAGATAGTTACAGCTCATGCATAATCTTCATCGCATTAGTGTACACATTCGCATGGAATTCACAATTAACTTAATCATATATCACATTGATCACTCATTACTCTTATTAGTTTAGCCTTACTTGCAATTCAAAGATGCAGATAACGGGTACCGCATTGGTGCCCCATGGGTACAGTAATTAAATTAGTATCCGTGGATACGTCACATTCGCATTAGTTAATCCACTAAGGCTTCAAATCGCATTGTTATTCCAGAGGAATCGGATGCATTGAGCAACAGCACTTAGGCCCTATAGTCATGCCTATCTATCCACTACTTGACTCGCAGGCTAAACATTATTAGGTCCAATTTTCATTGTTATAGAAAATACAACATTATAACATTATTCATTTATATCTCTTCACATAGCTCATATTCATTGTAATTTTGCATCACAATTTCTTCATCATAGCATATGCATAAATTCCTATTTATATACATATTCACCAATATAAATCTTATGTATGTGTAATCATAATCACATGCTTAGTTAACATTTAATGGTTAAGGTGTCACTGAATAAAGATCAACATAAGATCAAGTTTAACAAAATGAAAAAGGATGGAAATTGGAAACTTTCGAATTTCAGGACGGAGGGCATTTACACGGCAGTGTGATAAAAGCTTACCGCTGTGTAAGACATCCCACACGGTGGTAAGGAAAAACCATACTGCCGTGTAGTATGCCGTACAGAAATACCTCAAAACATAATGCATTTACACAGCGGTATGGCAAAGCCTTACCCCCGTGTAAAATGCTCAACACATAATATGATAAAAAAAGAATGACTTTAAACGGCGTTATGCAAAGTCCTTACCGCCGTGTAAAATCATGGACAAGAATTTTTAAAGAACAGAATGTGATTATACGGTGGTATGCCCATTTTATACCACCGTGTAGATCACCCCAAACCCTGAAATTAGACAAAATCAGCCCTTTAAACACATACTTCTTCATCCCATTAATACTTTATATTTTACTCCCCTTCAATACTATTTGATAGTTCAAGTTTCAATCACTTTAATTCCAATTATGCATCACCTTAAAAATTCAATTTCATTTCCATTAATTTTTACTTATTATCAACGTTATACCAAATATCAAATCAATCATGCTTTTATAACCTACCAAACGCAAGTTCTCATTTCAGTCATTTACCTATTCCATACTCATCTCAATATTTAAATTAAACACAAATCAAGTCATACACATGCACACATAAGAATAGTTTCCCAAACCTCCTCTCCTATGCTCCTAAAGAGTTCCTTTTGAGCTAGGTTCTCCAACTTTTGCCTTCCCTTTATCTTGCTTTGATTTCTCAACTACACACATAGTCCAATTTCCAGAATTGTATCACAATATCAGTCCTCAATCCAACACAATTACAGAACTAGAATGAGTAGGAGAAAAGGAGTTAATCTACTCACTTACCTTGCAATTCAAGCAACTTAGTTTACCCTCCAAATTACTTAATTACCATAGCAGGATTCATGAAATCAGATGAAGAATTCACAAGAGGATTGCACGGGTAAAGAAGGTAAAAGAAGCATAAATTGAAGAGAGAAAAGAGTGGCTGAATTACAAACAAATTTTGGATTTTCTCTCTCCTCCAAACCCTTATATTGCATGCAAAGAGAGAGCTGCTGTTGTCGATTTTTGCAAGTATATGAAATCGATTCTAGTAATAAAGAGTGAATGAGTTATCGTTCCCACAAGGACTGATGATCAAGTACTAAAACTGTGATAATTTCCTATTATTTAGAAAAGCAAAACTTAATTGATTAAAATAAATAATAATTATTAGAATGTATTTTAACTTAGGATTTTTGTGTGTTTGTGTATTCTTCTTGGGTTCCTAGTTTAGAAGCGCCTACTCATAATCCCAAGGGGAAAGAGAAGGCAAGTGGGAGCGGAGCTCGCAACTAGGAGCATAAGATTTACAGGTTTGGAAATTTTTGTTCTTGATGCATTTTCTTGTGATTTGGTGTGATTGAACGATTTTCTGGAAATCTGATGATTATGAGATGCATGTTAGTATGAAAGTTATGGGTCTTAGTTTGATTTAAGTTAAGATGAATGATTGATGAACTATTGGAACCAAAATTGGATTCGATGATTTTGCTGCATTTTTCTAGGTTGGTGTTCTTGAAAACTTTGATTTTGTAAATGCATGAATTGATTGTATCAAGTGATGTAAGTTGTTTTTTTGTTATTGTTTGTGATGTTGGGAATGCCAGATCCAAGGTAAGTTGAGGTTTGAATGGATTTTTGAAGTTTTGGGTGAGTTTTTCAAGCTAAAGGAAATCTGCAGTTTTCTGCAGAATTGGAAAGGTGTTTCTATCGTTAGCCGATCATCGCGAGTGCAACAAAATCGATGGATTCCAAGTCCTTGTGGCCAAACACTCTGCTACCGAACGGTAGCTGGGCGATTCCCTTCTGACCGAACTACCACCTTCCGATCGGAAGTGCTATGGGCACTCGGTCGTTTGCGCAATAATGCGCTCAACTGCAGAATGGAAGTGGGAAGATCCAATTGAAACACGCGGAAGAAAGCGCGATTTGTGCTTGCGGGAACCAAGTCATGAGTCGTGCATTAGAGCACGACTCGTGAAGGGGCTAAAAGCACTGGCACGAGTCGTACCGACCTGCACAACTCGTGTCCCTTGCTCTCCCTTTTGCGACCGGACATTCGGGTTGGAGAAGCATCGACATGAGTCATGTCAACCTGCATGACTCGTGTCCTTCGCTTCTTTTCTCGCGATCAGTCTTCTTGCCACTGTTGCGAGCGCGATTCTTGTCGCAATCGAGATAGTGAGCCTTTGCCTGTAAGAAATAAAAAATGGCCTAGTCGGAATTTGCATGCTAAGTCAGGAAATTAAGGGTATTTTGATAATTATGCCATGCGGGAATTTGGATAATTAAGGACCTGATTGAAGAATTAATTAAAGTTCTAAGTGAAGAAATAAGTTTAGGGAGTAAAGTGCAAAGTCAAAGAGTTGAATCTTTGGTCCTATAGGAGCATGGCATGTGGACTTATTGTGGAGTGAAACTTGGCTTGGGTAGTTTAGAGCATTTAATTAAAAGTGAATGAAGGAAAGAGGGAAGCAAGAAAAATATATTTTTCCTGCTTCTTGCCCACATTTCACGTCTCCCTCTTCTTCTCCTCGTCTTCCTTTCTTTTCTGCCCTCTTGTTTTCCCTAATGTGAATCTTCAACTTTGAGTTGGATTCTTCTGAGTTTTGAGTTGGGTTTTGAAGAGGTAAGCTTGGGTTCTTCTTCTGCTTCTTCTTTGTTAGTTTTCGGGTTGATGTTTGGTTGAGTAAGTGTGTATTTTGGCTGGGTTTGGTGCAAGAATCGGAGGAGAGAAGGAAGAATAAGGGAAAGGAAAAAGTGGGACCTTGAAGGGATCAGATTGAAACTTCTTTTGTGAGGTTTGGGAGTTCTATTTTGGATGTGTTTGGTTTGGGAGTTGTCTGCTTGCTTTCTCTTTCAGATCAAGTGTGTGTTGTGTTTAATTTTTTGAATTTCGAGTGGTTTTGCATGTTTATATGCATGTGTTAGCTTGATGAGATTGTTAGTAATGTATGTTAGTGATTGAGATGAATGTATGTGAGTTTTGTAGAGAAGATGCATGAATTAGGGTAAATTCTGTTCTTGACATTATTATGTTGTATTCTTTTGATTCCCAGTTGAATTTATTTTTTAATTTAGTGTAAATTGAGTGTATTGTGGTTTACGAGCATGTTTTGGAAGGCCTTATAGTGATGAGGTAGGTGTTATTGTATGATAGTATGGTCTAGATTTGATTTTGAAGTTTGAACGTGTGATTTTTTGTGCTGAGGAATTGGGTAATGCGACTCTATCGCGAGCGCGATAGAGCCGCTTGATTCCAAGTTCTCGCGGGCCGTTCAGATGACCCTCCTCCTGTCTGTTCTGTTTTGCCTGAAATTCTTTCTTCTCTCTCGTTGTATGGCTTCCCTGTATTGTATAAGTTATGTTTTGTATTTTATACAAGTGTATATTGATTTTTTAGAGTCGTGTAAATAATTATTGATATGTTAGTGTTTTGAATACTTGTTTTGCCATTATCTAGTAATGAAAGTTAAGAGTGAGTAAGTTGAGCCTGAAGTGTCATAATAGTGGATAGATAAGCATGCTTATAAAGGGATATAAGAGTGCGGCTGCCTATGTTGGCCCCGTTTGGGCCTTTCGGCCGATCTCCGAGATGGTCATTCATAGTGAGCGATAAAGTGTTTTGAGACTTCGGTCTTCCTTACTTTTGATAAAACTCAGTGTAGTGTGTGATTGAGGCTTCGGTCTCTCACTATTGATACTATTCGTAGTATCCCTTGTAATGTAGCACTCTTGTATCTACGGCTAGTGAGTTTCAGGCTAAGGTTTTGAGTTGTGTGAGCTTATGTGCAGAGTAGTGCTATGTTTGGTGAATGATTTAGCTATTAGTGTATTAAGTCGTGCTTAGTGTTGTTAAGTTAATTGCATGAATGTATAGTGATTATGCTTTGCGCATGTTAATTACTGCTATTTTAGTGATCTCGGTAAGTGATGCTTATTTACATGTTTTTGCATGATTTTACTTGTATTTTTTTAGTGCTCTGCTGTTTTTGTTCCTCCCCACTAAGCGTTATCGCTTAGCACGGGTTCTCTTCCCGTGTAGGTGTCAAGATGGCAGGTTTTTGTTCGGATCGAGTCGCGCATCTGCAGGGTCAGCCACATAGGAGTAGAGTTTTGTTTTATTTTGTATCCATCTCCTATATTTCAGTATACGTATTATTATCTTTTGTATAGTGACAATTTTAATATTCAAATGATATAGATTTTTGTTATGTATATTTAAAGTATTAAGTTATTTCTTTTGTTTTCCATATGTTTTCGCTTATGCGCATGTATGTATGTATATGGTTATCATCATGTTTTGTCGTAGCGCTCCAGTATCCTTCCAACGGGGGTATCGGGGTGTTACATTGCCTGCCCAGTCTTTCTGAAATGCTCCATTTTTCTGGAAATGAATTTCAAATCTTCTCCTTCATGGATTTTACTACTGTATGGATTATAACATGCTTCTGTATGTATAATAGTGTGATTTCTTCATGATAAATTATATGCTATTCTTTGAGCATGATTTGTATTCTACATGACCTGCCAGAGTCAGTCTAGTGGATAGTTAGGCATGCCTAATAGAGTTCGGTAGCTGTAGCCCTCAGTTCCGTTTGGACCCTAATCAGGTCCCCCGTTTGGTTCATCGCGAACCTCAATGTGTTTGGATCTTGTTTAAGATCCCCTCTGTAAAATTTTTTTGAATGAGAAAATGTGATGTTGCTTTTCGATTCATACCCGTAAGGTACCGCCATGCGTTCAGTTCGATTCGTACCCGTAAGGTAACGCCATGCCTTCACTCGTTATCCACTTTTTATAGTCAGCAGGTGTATAATCTGTTTGAGTTATGCTTATGAGAATGAGAAATCCGATCGGCTATAATTATAAGTATGTGAATTTATATGTATACGAATGTGAGCATGGATTTTCAAATGTTATGAATGTGATTCGACTATGATTATCAGCATATATCATTATTTATGCGTTTTGCCTCGACGACCATTGTGAATGGCCGTCCATACTATTGTTGTTTGTTTTCCTCACTAAGCGTTATCGCTTAGCACGGGTGTTTCATCCGTACAGGTGCGGATGATGGTTAGCTTTTGGGAGAGTCGCCGCAAGTCTAGCCAACACAGAGGGTATTGATGTTAGAACTTAGCTTTTTGTTATATGGTTCTTTTTGTAATAGTGAACTCTCATTGTATTTACTATTTTGTTCCGCTTCCGCATTGTAATTTTGAAAGATGTAATTATTTTGGTAATATATGAACTGTTTGTAATGAATATTATTATTGCATCTATGAATGAATGATCAATTGGTTTTAAAGTTTTATTTTTGCTGTATATATGTATGTTTATATTATGTGCATGAATGTTATTGTACCATTTTGCTTGGCGACACCCTTGCTCATATGGGTTCTCACTCCATTGGGGATGAGTTCGCCTACGTATAATTAGGGGGTGTTACAACATTGGTCCTCGCATGCATACTTACAAAAATAATTCTAACACGTCAATTTTATTTGATAAGAGAAATAAGACATTCGTCCTCATTTTAATAGTGAAAATTCCAATTTAATTAATACAAATATTTAACCATATTCATGTTAGCGGAATAAAATAATATTTACAAAAAAACAAAAACTGAAATAAAGTGGAATAAGGGTAAAAGAATAGACCCGAATAGAGGTTCTCTAATCATTACAGTGTCCTCCATTTCTTATAGCCCAAATCCAATAAAGAAGCAATAAAACTCACAAGAACAAAAATCATGTTAGTGTGACAATTAAAATAAATATGAACAATAAATAAAAAAAAGAATCCATGAAGAATTGTCATGAGAATAAATAAGGAGAATAAGTGGTAAAGAAATGAAGAAAATGGGGGAAAAGGCCGAGGGATGGCCCATGGCGAGCGAACAACGGGCATCCCTAGGCTGATTGACGGGTGGAGGCAAGATCCCTCAATGACCCGTCGCTCGGCTGAGCGACGGCCGTCAATGGAGACTCTACCTGTCCGTCATCCCAGACCCAAAAAAAAAGAAGAAAATCAAATAAAAAACGTTTTACTTTAAATAAAATGTTTTTTTTTTGTGCAAAATCAATATGAAATGATTAAACGTAAAGGAGGTTGGCCTAAAATGTTTACTGTCGAAATATTACCTTTAAAGGTGAATGTCGCGTGATTTCTATCCCTTGAATTCTACAAGGATTCATCCATGATGTGTATTTTTAGGAGATTTTTGGCTGCGAAAATCGTATTTTCGAAAATCAAATCAAGAAAAGAAAATTATGTTTTTCTTTCTTGATGTTTTGATAGCAATTATGGATGCTAAAAAAGCTAGATCGGATAGAAATGAATTAGTCTCATTCTCCCCGATTCACCTTAATTCGAAGAATATTCGATGAAAATCTGACGAAAATAAAAAAAAAAACTTTTTTAGGAAAATCCTCGGTTTCATAAAAATTGCTAATCCTTTCTTATAAAAAAAACTGCTAACCCTGAACAATGAGCCTCCATCCCCTATTTATGGGTTTAGAAAAATAATTCAAATTTAAAATTTAAATTTGAAAAAGATTTTCGAAATCGAATGATTTATAGAATATTCTCAAAATCAAATAAAAAATTTGAAAAGATTTGGAAGATATAGGAAATCTTGAAAATATATTTGAAAAGATTTAGGAAATATTTGGAAAATCTAAAAATATATTTAAGAAGATATGGAAAATCTGGGAAATCTCGCCCAAACCAATAGCAGATCAACGACCGACGGGCGTCGGTGATGGGGGCATCCTTAGTCTTTTAGGTGACGGGCCACCTGCGAGAGACGGAGGCCGAGAGATAGCCATCACTTGCGAGAGGCAAATATACTTTACCATTTTCCATCTCATAATATAATTATGTCCTATTTCACTTTTTTTCTTAGACTTTTCATTCTTCTCTTTCACTTATGCATACTTTAGATCTCTTAACTTCAAAATACTTTAACTTATTATCACTTCGAACAATATCTTTCACTTAAACTAACTATAAAGTCCATAACACATTTCTTGTCTAAAGCAATATTCAAACCTATAAGAAAATAATTTTATCGAATCCCGCATAATTCTCTCTCCACTAAATCATTTCCAGATCATTCATTACAATCATAACAATTACTATCCTTATCACTATTCGAAAACCCAAACGTATATGTTTCACATTTAATCCATTCTACACATATTATCTTACAGCACAATTCCTTGACGCCTCAAATTTTCAAGATACACTTATTACTTACTTTACTCATACTACTCATTATCCATTAGAAATCTTAAACACATTTTTTTGTACTAATTTCAAAAATAATCTTTTTATCTTAACTTTGCTTATTTATTCCTTATGCCTTCTTTAACAAACACTTTACTCTTTCTCAGTGTACCCCTTTTTAATACCAAATACTCGATGTATATCCTTTCAGCTTTCTCTCCAAGTGAAATACATACACAAATGCTTATCACATATGAATAAAAGATGTGAATGAAATGAATGTACAATAATTCATGTATGTAAAATGATGCAAATGCAGTTTATGTGATAACAATGCACATTTCCCATCCTTATGTTACAACATGCTCTTGTTCTATTAATTTCAATGAGATAGCTGACAGGCGTACAGAGTGCCACCATATTTTCTTATATTCCACATTATTCTCAATTCCAAAATCATCTATGCCTTTCACAACACACAATTTCCACTGCACAACACATGAATATAGGCAGAAAGATAACCGATGAGTGCCTCTTCCCAAGGGAAGGTCGTCTATCAGCAAAACTTAGAAATTCATATTGAAAACCTCTTTCATATATCCATACCATGTCGAAGAGAATTCTTAGTAGAATCTCTTATAACTCATCTGGTATAGACATTTCAGATCTTATATATATAAAAGAACTCAAAGCGGTTAGAACTTGATCTATCAGGTTAACATTTTAATTATCCGCCTCATCCTTTTCAGAAGACTTATATTTCTATCACTTATACAAAGAGCAAGGACATCCACTTCGGCCAACACAAAACTATATAGACACATTCCTAAACTCCTAATCGTCCAGAATCGACTAAATCTATGCTCTGATACGATTAAATGTAACACCCTTTACCCATACATCGCACACCGTATGATAACATAGCCGATATACGACAACAAGTGAAGGATGCTACCGGATGAAACACAGTAAGAACAAAAATAAATAACAAAAGCAGAATTATAGAATTCCTTTCATTTGAAAACACTTTCACATAATACAATTACAAGGTCACAATTTTACTTTGTACTCACTTTTCTTGTAAGTTTCTATAATGCGCGCCGAACCCCGGGAGCCCCGAAGACCCGCTTTTAGGGCATTCGAGAGAGGTTCATGAAACTTGTAAGAGCTTACAAGGGCATTTATTTTTGGCAACAAGGAGTTTTCTTGGAGTCGCCACCCAATAAAACATCAAAAAAGGTCGTCTAGCCTCAATATCTGTGTCTATTTTTGGTAAGCCAGAGATATTTTGGAGTCCCCACCCAAATTGAGATGGTACTCTAACCTCACAGAGCCTAAGACAATGCATATTGGGCCTATTTTGGGCAATAAGAGATATTTTGGAGATCCCATCCCAATAAAATATTGAGCCTAAGACCAGAGATGGTTCGGGACTTCCCATTTATTCATAACTTAATTAAATTACAACTGAGTTTTGAATTTAATATTTCATCGCTTTTATAATTCATTTAAATGTAGTAATTAGAGCGCATATCAATCATATAATAAAAATGATAAATAAAAACAAGATAAAAAAAGGTAAATAAAAATACAATAAATTACAACAAAATTAGGGGCAGAATACAACCCTCAAAGTAAATGAAATGTAAATCATCCATGAAATGGGGTATTTATTAAGGATGAGGGCATTGGTCCTCGCATGCATACTTAAAGAAAATAATTTTAAAGTAACAATTTATTTGGATAAAAAAACTAGGACATTGGTCCCATTTCATTAGAAAAAACCAAATTTATTAATATAAATATTTTTGTAATTTTTAATTAAACATGCATAAAAGATATGAGTCTAAATAGCTCATATTTAATCCATGTTTTAAGGATAAAATATTGTTTATGTGTTATTAATTGTGTTAGAATTAGGTATGTTTTTTGTTTTTGTTTAAGTTTTGTATGTGTAGGAGAAAATGGTAAAGATTAGAGAAAAGAGCAAAAATGAGCTAAGGAAGAGAACAATCTATCGCGAGCACGACAGGAAGTGCCAAGCAAAGAAGGAAAGGAGAAAGGAAAAAAAGAAAGCAAAGGAGAGAAGTAATCTGTCGCGAGCGCGATAGACGTCCCGAGCACGATAGGACGTACAAATGAAGAGAGCCAAAGAGAATAAGAAAGGAGACTGGCGTGCATTATCGCGAGCAAGGCTGCTGTGACGCGCGCCGAACCTCGTGTCCTCCCGAAATCCCGCTCGGGGCGATCAGGTAAGGTTCATAAAACTTGTAAGGTATTTACAAGTGCGTCTATTTTGGGCAACAATGAGGTTTCTTGGAGTCGCCACCTAATAGAACATTGGGAAGGGTCGTCTAGCCTTATCGACCCTAAGACGGCGCATACATACCCATCTTGAGCTAGCCAGAGGGATCTTGGAGGCCTCATCCTCTACTCCCCTAGAGCCTAGGATTGTGTATTTAAGCCTTTTGGTGAGACTCAAGAGGTGTCTTGGAAGTCCTAGACCTCTCGCCTCTTGAGTATTTATACCTTGATCAATATTATAATTAAGTTTTGAATTCATTGTTTCACCATCTTTCCACACTATGCATTTTAATTAACGGCGCAATCATTCACGTCCAAAGCGGTAAAAGGAAGTAAAAATCAAAATAAGGCATTCAAAAGATTATTACAATAACACCAGGAGCGGAATACAACTCCCATTTGTAAAAGTGCAATACATGTATAAAACGCGTTATTCATTAATAATGAGGACATTGGTCCTACCGTGCATTTATTATAAAGCGATTTCTAGTGAATAATTTATTGGATGAAAACAGGACATTGGTCCTTAATTTTACAAAAAAATCCAAATTAATTACTATAAAACATTAATCCACTTTTATTACAGCGATATAAAATAATTTACATAAAATAATGATGAATAATAAAGATAAATAAATAAATAATAAATAATAGACAAGGTTAGCAGGATCAAATCGGGTGGGAACGCTCAACATTTGGCCAATGCCATCATCTTACATCCAAACCATCCCAAGAACAAATAATATTATCTCAAAAATTAAATAAACACATTAGTGTCAAAAAATCCGAAATAAAGATAAATATAGATAAACAAATAAATAAATACTTGGATAAAGTAAATGAAGAAAAATAATTAAAGGTAATAATGGATTAAATTAAATTATATGGTAAATAAATCGATAAATGAATAATTGAAATAAACAAATGATTAATCAAATGAATTGATAGTTAATTTGGTGTAATTAATGAATATACAACATAAATGATAATTATAATAACCAAATAAAAATAATATAACATCATAAAATAATAATACTAATATATAATATAAAATAATCATAAAATAACAAATATAAAGATAATAATAATGATTATAATAATAATAATAATAATAATAATAATAATAATAATAAACATAACAGAAAATTAAATAAATAAATATATATATAATAATAATAATAAATCATAATAATATAATAAATATATAAATAATAATAATAATAATAATATATAAAATAATAATAAAATAGAAATAAAATAAATAAATAAAAAGGAATAGGGTTTACCGTGGCCAGAGGCTCACCGGATGGGAGGTGGTCGACACTTCCCCCACCGGACGATAGATCAGCGCACCAGGAAGGTGGCGGCGGTGGTCACGGGCCGGAATGTCGCCTGAACTGGCCGGAAATTGTCGCGAAACGTCGCTGTTCTTCACCCGCGTTATTCTTCGACGCGCCTCTCTCCGGCGAGCAGTGGATGATCGGACGGCAGGGGGAGCTTCGTCCGGTTGTGGGGAAGTCGGTGGTGAGGCGCGTGTCCGGTTTCGGCAGCGGGGGTGGCCGGCGGAGGCCCTCTCTTTTCTTCCTTTTTCTTTTCCTCTCCGGCGTGTGCGTCGGTTTGGTTGGCTGGTCCCTTACTCTGTGTCTTGCTTTATTTCTTTGGTTTTTCACTCTCTTTGTTTTCCTTTCTTTATCTTTTGGCCAATCTCTCTTTGATTTTCTTTTTCTTTTTATTCCTTTGTCTTCAGTTCCTTGCTCCCTCTTTTTCTATTTCACTTTGTTTCTTTTCTTTTTCAGTTTCTTCTTCTTAGTTGCCGAGAGAGCCCCCTTCCATTTCTTCATCTTATTCTTTTATACCCAAAATTAGGGTTAATTAGGTGCACATGGTAATTTCCTCCATTTTTCTATTTTCTGATTTTTTTTATTTTAATTATTTTATTCAAATTACTACATATTAATCAATTAAACCCACTATGAATTAAATACTCTATATTTTAATACCTATCTAATTTAATCAATCTATTATACTAACTAGTAAATTAACTAATTAATATTTAATTATATATACTAATTGATATTTTACATATACTTTAATTACCCAATTAACTAATCAATTAACTAAAAATATTAACTAATTAACTAAACAATTAACCTAATCTTAATTTTTACCTTACAATATTAACCAATTAAAATAATCTAATTTATATTTTTTTAATTTTAATTTTTGCCTACATATTTTATATTTTTTGTTGGAGGAAATATCAAGGAGCTTAAAGAGCAAAAATTGTAATTTATTTTTTTTCTTGGGTCGGGACCCGGTGTCTACAGTTGCCCCCAATTTTGGAGAAACTAGTGCCTAGACACCTAGGTGAGCCAAAATTCAAAGAAGGAAGAGAGAGAATTACATACCTGGGGATGCCGGACCTTACCCTTTTTGCTGGGGAAGTAGCGATGCGTCGAGTCTGATCCAGACTTACAAAACGCGAGGGTTGCTCTCCTGAGCTGCATCGAGTCTGCTCCAGACTTACAAAGTGCGGATGGTTGCTCTCTTGAGCTGCACCGAGTCTATTCCAGACTTACAAAGTGCGGATGGTTGCTCTCTTGAGCTGCACCGAGTCTATTCCAGACTTACAAAGTGCTGATGATGGCTCTCCTGAGCGGCACCGAGTCTTCTTTGGACTTTACAAAGTGCTGATGATGGCTCTCCTGAGCGGCACCGAGTCTTCTTCGGACTTTACAAAGTGCGATTATGGCTCTCCTGAGCTGCACCGAGTCTTCTTCGGACTTTACAAAGTGCGATTATGGCTCTCCTGAGCTGCACTGAGTCTTCTTCGGACTTTACAAAGTGCGATTGTGGCTCTCCTTTACAAAGTGCGATTATGGCTCTCCTGAGCTGCACCGAGTCTTCTTTGGACTTTACAAAGTGCGATTATGGCTCTCCTGAGCTGCACCGAGTCTTCTTCAAACTTTACAAAGTGCGATTATGGCTCTCCTGAGCTGCACCAAGTCTTCTTCGGACTTTACAAAGTGCTATTATGGCTCTCCTGAGCTGCACCGAGTCTTCTTCGGACTTTACAAAGTGCGATGTTCTCTTGAAATTGGCACCCTTCTGGCTTGGGTGTCCTCCTGGACTGCTCTTCTGAGCGGGGCGTTCTTCTGAACTGGGTGTCTTTCTGGACTCGTCTAGGCATGCATGGTCGCTAATCTATATTGCCAGTCCCGTTTAGGCTTGTTGACTTTCCTTGCTAACCCCCATTCAATCTGTAAGGTACGATTCTGATCTATTGATTCTCATCTAATCTGTAATATTGAATGTGATCTTGAAGGACATAATGTTTGATCTGTTTATTCTTCCTTTTGACTGTTGGTCATTTTCGAATTGGTGTAAAACCATGTTCCTCATCTCGGTCTACACGACGTGAGGTGAAGTGTTGTCTAACTACATCATCTGTTGCAATCTGTTTTATCGCTGGTGCCCCGCTAACCACGTCTCGGCCTGCACGGTGTCTGTGAGATGAAGTACTCTTTGACTACAACCTCTGTTTGCGATCTGTTCTACTGCTGGTGATCCGCTAGCCTCGTCCCGGCCTGCACGGTGTCTGTGAGATGCAGTACTCTCTGACTACAACCTCTGTTTGCGATCTGTTCCATCGCATGTGATTGAACGTTCTGTCTTGATAACTGCCTCTAGGCTTGCACAGCATAACCTTGGTAACTATCAACCAAATCCGTGTAACATCCTATCTGCTAACCATTATTCGGTCAGTGTAATATCTGTTTTGCTAACCACCATCCGGTCAGTACAATATCTGATCTATTAACCACCATCCGGCTATTTCAATGTCTGATCTACTAACCTACATCCAGCTAGTATGATGTTTGATCTGCTAACCCATCCAGTCTACTTGATGTTTACCTGTTGGGAGCGTTATCAGATGTGTGCCCCCTGAAGGACGGTTGGTTGTTCCCCATTTTCTTGATTGTACTGACTGTGACATGCCAGATATCGATTCCTCTATCATCTCTAATGCAGCCTCCTTATTGAAAAGACCTGCATACTTCTCAAGAGGGTGAGAGAATTTGATGTTGAGCCTCCGGGGCAGAAAAAGATTTGAGCTTTCTCAAAGAAAGACTTAGATTGGAAATTTTGTTGTTTGCCTGCAGGCAGGTGATTTTTCTATTTTGTTTTTGTTTTCGGATTTTCTTTGTTTTGCTTTTGACCTTTACATTTTGAAAGTATTTACAGTATTTTGGATTTTCAAGGCCTTGAAAATGTCTTCTTCTTTTTGTTTTGCTTTGTCGTTTGAGAATTTGTATTTTTTTTTGTGTTGTTTTTGTTTAAGAAGTTGTTTTTGTTATTTTGGTTTGAGAGTTTGTACTCTTGTACATTTGCATTTGTTTGAGAATTTGTACATTTGTATATTTGCATTTGTTACACTTTGTGTGATGCGTGTTAGCGCATATCTTATGATAGGGAAACTTACCTGATTGCCCCCGGCATGGCATGCATGAGTCTGACTGAACTCATCTCTTGAATCATCTTTAAACCTGAGGTCTATTCGGACCCCTCATGTGAACCATGTATATATACAAAACACTACGTACACGTACATACATTTGAATCCAGATTTTGTACACTATGTGTGAGGTGTGGGAGCATGCCTCTTAGGACAAAGAAACTTACCTGTTCGCTCCCGGCATGGCATGCATGGAGAGGCTTATTCTTTTCCCTCTTGGGAGCAGGTCCTTGAAATTCTTCCCTCGTGAGGACTTCATCTTGATTATTGTACAAGCATACATCTCATGGTACAGAAACTTACCTTGCTACTCCTGGCATGGTGTGCATGGAAAGGCTTGTCCTCTTAAATGTCTTCTTAGGAGCGGGTCGTTGAGATTCCCTTCTCGTGAGGACTTTATCTTGATCCGATTGTTCGGCATGGGTGAGCATCGATGTAGATTCAAAACTATACCTTGGCTCACTTTTGCGTCTGATTTGCCTTCGACTATAGTATGTGTGGATAATTCGGCTTCTCAAAGAATCTTATCTTCTACAGATTTATGTGATTCCGGATTGCCCTGAGCATGGTGTGTCCGATAGGCTTGTCCTTCTGGGGCGTTTCACCTCTGTACATATTTACTTGATTTTATACTGGATACAGTGGCTGATAATGTTGAGCTGAACCTATACCTTGGATCACCCTTGCTCTTGAGGTCTATTCAGACCCTTCCCTCTAAGTCATGTACACAACAAAATATACAAAAGATTGTATGTGCGTATGGAATCACGGGTATGAAATATACACATAAAGTTATATACATGAGACATAAGCAAAGGATTAGTGTACAAGAATTGTGTGTACAACCATAAGTGTAACGGACTAAATGCACGTGATATGCAGGGCATTATGCAAAAGATTTATGCATGTGAGATGCAAAAATGGATAGACCACATCCTAGGTGATTAAGGGATCCATTGAGGGTACTGCTCAGCTGCTCACATTGTCTGATGCCCCCAAGGATCTAGAAAAGTGTTGTCTTGGCTTCATGAACTCTGACCCCTAATCTTTTCAAAGAGAACTGCCTCGTGCGCATTTTTTTGCCCCCCTGTCAGATGAGCATTTTGCCCCCAGCACCCTGAATCAAGTTCTGCATTATACGGCACCTGTCTAAAGGGAAGTCATTTTCAGTAATGTTGCCTTATTGCTCCAGGCTTCAAAAGTCATTGTTTAAAAGGTAGTGCGTCCCTTGTGGATTTTCACACTAGCTTTTCTTAGCGGAAAATGCATCCCTTTTTGGGATTTTCATATAACCCTGTGCCTAACTTTTGCCTGGAATGGACCCAACCCACTCCAGCGGCTTTTTCTTTCATTTTTATTTTTTTAAAGGACAGACCGCCTGTTCCCAGGTTTTCGCCCTGCCCTTTGGCCTAAATTTTGCTTAGAGAGCCAGTCACGGTTTTCATCTCTAACGGCCCCTTTTTTTTTCTTTTTTCTTCTTCTTTTTTTTTTTTTTTTTTTTTTTAAGGCTTCATGAGGCTGCCTTTTTCATTACTACCCATTGTGCTTGATAGTTCAAAGGGATTTATAATGAAGTGAGGCATCCCTGTCTTTCCAAAGTGGACCTTTATCCTCGGCTTTTACCTCTAGATACCATAGCCTCTGGGCAAGCTGCCGATGAAGACTATTATGCCATCTATCGGGGGTTATTCTTTCACTCCCCCTAATGCACTCAAGAGGTGGGTGTTTAGTCTCACAGTGGATAACATAACTCATCGACTTAGACATCTGGACAATGAGAGTAGTAGCAGGGCGTAGTCATTTAGATTTCATGCATTCAGCAATGAACAACATTTCTCTTTTTATAAATGAACTAGAAAATAATGAACACATGTATTTGCAAAGATTCTGTACATTTCAATATGATTTCTCCACACATGATCATTATCTAACATCGATTCAAAATGCAAAACTATATCTAATCTCAGAGTATATCTTGTAAGCATCAAACTCCTGTCTCCAATCAGCCCTCTCGGGTTTTCTTGATTGGATATTTTCTCTCGAACCTCTAATTTTTGACCAGGATGCCTTTTTTTTCGGTTTTCACCTTGACGAGGCGCCCAATTTTAGCAAGGCCGCCTTTTTTCGGTTTTCGACCCGCGGGGCTTTTATTCTCTTATTTTGATTTTTAAGCCTTTTGCCATGGACCCTCATGGGTTTATTAACGTTGACCGATTCTTCATTGTTGTCCATTGTTGCTGTCTCGGATAACAACTTCTGAAGAACAGATGGAATCCTCTTGCATTGTCCTAAATTTATCTCATTCATGTGAACATCTGGTCTCATTGAATCTCTCTCTTTCTGTGGTTGTTTTCTGGCTTCCTCCCCAGATGATCGAGCAGGGTATTTTCTCATGGATCAAACTGTGGTAATAATTTCATGACTTATCTCTGTCCAACATGTTTGACTACTGCTGCTGTTGCTATGCCCAACTGGCTTTTGGAATCTTGGCTCTCATAACTGTCCTTAAAAATTTGAACTTTACGTCGATTCACCATACGACTTCTGCCCCCGTGACTCTTGTGGAGGTTCTGATCATGGTTCTTCAACGTTTGAAGCGCAAAAGGCAATTTTTCAGCTACATCTTGTAGTTTCGAGCCATCTTGACCAAGATTTCCTTGTTAGCAGCCACTCCTGCCCCATTGGTTTGAAGGCAATACAGAGAGGACTTGCGTGCTACTAGAGCAACTCCATGGCCCAAGTCATAGCTCATCCTTCCGTTCTTGAATGTTGTGTGGTGTGGGAGACCATGATCCTGCCCGTTGGGGCTGTAGGGCATACCATATGTTGTTTATTCCCAAGTTCGAGCAACCTATATCCATAATCCTTGTCTTCCTTTTTAGAAGTCAAGAAAAGTACGGGCATGTATAGATCAACGGGATTTGAACAAAGCTTACCCCCTATGATGAATTTTCAATGTACACACTGATTTGATTTTTTCTTTTATTTTTCTTTCTTCTTTTGATTTTTCTCTTCTTCTTTTTTTTTTGCTTTCCCTTTTTTTTCAAACAACACTCCCTTTTAACAAGCTCCGCTCAAATCCTGGAGTTCACACATACGTGCATCTCTTCTTAACCATTGGAACCATCATTGGTTAATCCAGTCGGGAGTGGAACTTCGATTAGGGGTTTTGGCCTCATCCCTGCTTGGGGATTCTTTTCTTTAACCTGTTTTACCTCTTTTGGCTTTAATCTTTTGAGTTTCTGTGGGACTGGTCCATGATCGGGATATCTGGAATGATGTGCCTAGAGATTCCGTTGATGACTCTTAGCATATCTTCATATGTCCAGGCAAAGACTTTTTCATATTTTGTTTTCATTCTCTTACATTTTAACCTCACTTCAGGAGTTATAATAGATGCTATCAAGATTTTCTTCAGATTCCCCAAAGTTCTGAGATTAAACTGAGTGGCATCAATTAAGTCAATATCAAATATGAATGAACCATGATCATGCATAATGAAATCATAAGAGATGTAACACAAGTAAGCAAAAGCATTCATCTTATTCGTGAAATCAAAATGTCATTACTAAATAGTTCAAAAATAAAAAGAACATTCTAAACAGCTAATCAACCACACAGCTACCGCAGCCGATGGTCTATCATCATCCTTGAAAACCATTTTGCCTTCTCACCTAGGCGCTTAGTCCATCTTATTCCTTCCCTCCCGCTTCTCTGGGTCGGAGATCTGGTGGGAGTCAATCAGATCTTGGATAACGTGTCTTAAGGCTTTGCAATAATCTGTAGTATGCCCGGTGTGCTGGTGGTAGGCACAATACTCATCTTCCTTATGCCCAGGCTGTCCTTAGCTTCTAGCAGGGTTAGCTGGCAATGGCTGTAATATCCCCTCCTTCATCAATCTCTTGAGGACCCAGGACAAAGATCTACCCAAATTAGAAAAATGCCTTTGTTTTACTTCCCTGGTTGTCGCTTCTATAATCTCTTCCTTTTCTGGGCCTGGCCTCAGCTCTTGAATGCAATCTCTCAGAGGGCGACAATAGTCTGTCCTATGCCCTGTGTACTGGTGATATACACAATACCAGTCCGTTCTGTGCCTAGGCTTTCTTGACTTGGGGCAGGCCTAGCTGGCAAGGGTTGTAACTTCCCTTTCTTGACGAGACGGCTGAAGTGCCAGGATAATGGTCTACCCGAAACAGTGAGGTGGGATTGAACCGCTCTAGTGGCTGAGACTACTGCGGCCTTAGCATTCGCCTTACTATTGTCAAGGCCTCCTGAGCTTTCATTCTTTGGAGTACGCATGATTGCAGGGTCTTCATCCTCTTCGAACATAGTGCCATATTCTAAAATAGGCCTCCTGTTTCGTCCTTGCTCAACCGGGGAATCAAGTGATCTCTTACCTCTAGTCTCAAAAGGAAAAGGAGGTAGTGGAGCTGTCGCTATATGAGCCTTCTCGATTGTGGCCGATTTTCCTTGGTTGAGAGTTGTTGCCATAAGCAGAGCTTGCAGAACAAGTGCCATGGCATCCATCCTTTCTTTGACCATAGCCAGCATCTTTGTTTCAAGCTCCTCGAACCTTCTATCCAACTCCTGCGCAATTGGGGCACGAGTCTCTTCATTTTGTTGCAAAGGGCCAGCCATTTCTAATTCCTTTAGATGCTCTAGTAAGAACGCTAAAAACTTTGTCGGCCCACGTGAACTCTGATCGCTCTTTAGACAACTATTGGGATCCCCTAACCACCCAAGTAAATTGTCTATAATGGCTGAAAAGCAAAGAGTTAGAATGATGTATGAATAATATGTAATTCATGATCGTACTGTGCAACAGATGGTACACATTGACTAAAAGAGATTACAATGATACATGTGAAACATTTGAAAAACTATACATAGGATAATATGTACAGGTAATAATTATATGCAAAGAAAAGGATGTATATATGTAGAAGAAATACAAAAATTTATTTGTACATGACTGATATGAATGTGCAATGCATCATTCACAAACACATGCAAGCAAGTAGGTCCTTCCAACCTTATTCCCCCCACACACGAGGTCGTGCGGTTTTTGT
The DNA here is from genome assembly GCA_947683425.1 of Excoecaria cochinchinensis. Classification (NCBI taxonomy): domain Eukaryota; kingdom Viridiplantae; phylum Streptophyta; class Magnoliopsida; order Malpighiales; family Euphorbiaceae; genus Excoecaria; species Excoecaria cochinchinensis. Next base: position 2,294,878 of record CANTUQ010000158.1, read on the forward strand.
CCTAGGTGGGCTTGATCCATGGGTTAACAGGGAACCCTATGGATGCGCATGGTGCACGGTGAAAAAAACCGGCAGCATAACCTCTCTTAGCTAATGTTCATACGCATGGGTTTTAACCATCATGTATTTAGGCAGCTCGAATAAGTTGACATGGGCCTATCGGGGCATGAAAGCCTTTGATTAGGTGACCAATCAGATTATATGGGTCTGTCCAATACAAAATGATCCATATAGCAAGCAAGTTATTACGGTTCATACCACCTAGGGGAAGTATCTATTGCCATTACATGAGCTTTGGTCAAAGGTGGTGTTACTTTAGGGCTACCCAAGCATGGTCCCTGCCGACGGGTCTAGCTCATCACGAGCGTAACGATCGACCGGGTCTCCATTTAATATACCTTGACGGTACGAGGCTTGGGCTGGTGATTATCCTTAACACTTCCCTAAATTGAGTGAAAATAGGGTCGTGCTTCGGGAACGCACCGGGGCTAAAAGAGGGACCAAACTAGCATAGATCTAAGGCTCTAATGAGATGCTATGCAGTTTTTGAAAGAAGATGAAATTTTTAAACTAAAACTCTATTATAATTTTTAATCAAGGTACTTTCAAATCGAAGTCTCGAGTATGTCCCCAGCGGAGTCGCCACTGTGACGCGCGCCGAACCTCGTGTCCTCCCGAAAGCCCGTTCGGGGCGATCAGGAAAGGTTCATAAAACTTGTAAGGTATTTACAAGTGCGTCTATTTTGGGCAACAATGAGGTTTCTTGGAGTCGCCGCCCAATAGAACATTAGGAAGCGTCGTCTAGCCTTATCGAGCCTAAGACGGTGCATACATATCCATCTTGAGCTAGCCAGAGGGATCTTGGAGGCCTCATCCTCTACTCTCCTAGAGCCTAGGATTGTGTATTTAAGCCTTTTGGTGAGACTCAAGAGGTGTAACACCCCCTACGTCCCCGTTGGAAGGACGCGGGTGCGCTATCGATGCTCACTCACACACATGCACACATACGCTAAGCGAAAACATACGTTCATGCAAAAACACGGGAAAATTTAAAACTTATCTTGAGAAGCAAAACTGGACATACATTAACTCATGCACACGCAGGCACTGAGCCGAAACATATACACATGCATACATAAGATCATTCAGCAGAATCATAAAGCGGAGAAATAACTGAAACTTAATTACAATAAGATCCTTACATAATCAAAGGCTACAAATTACAGAAATCAAAATACAGAAGCTGAACAGAATAACATAACACTTCTAACTCCTATGTGGCCGACCCTGCAGACGCACGACTCGAACCGAACCAAACCTGCCACCTGCACGGGAAAAGAGTCCGTGCTAAGCGATAAACGCTTAGTGGGGAGAACACACAAGCAAGATGGACGGCCATTCACAATGGTCGCCAGAACAAGTTACATACACAAATGGCATATGCAAATAATCACAACAGATGGATAAACAAGCCTGCATAGGAAAGCCCTGCATTCAGAAGTTCATATGCACATACTTGTACATATTACCTGAGTGCTCGTCTCAATATCATATTCTTCCGAATACTACACTCTTATATCATATTAAGCAAAGCCCCTAGCAGACAAGGGATCACAGTAGATACCAATATTCATGGAAAACTACATACATACTCTCATGCATATAGTTACCAGGGCATCAAGTGTCAGTACCCTACCGTGCACAGTCACGAGTGATAATACACATACGACTATCATGCCAAGTACTCATGCATTTAATGGAAAACCCATTCACATGTACAATTATCAGGCAATACGCACCCAACTATCATACCGAGAACGCTAGTTAACTAAACATACTTTTATCATGCCTTGAAATGTAAATACATGACCACATGCTGAAATCACTACAATAGGAAAACTAGAGAGAGGAGGCACGTAACATAACACAATATATATAACAATCCAAGGTCAAGAGCACATTCATTACGTATCTTGATTCACATAATTCACTATAACCGTCAAAAGTACAAAATCACGTTTGTGCACATGCTTACTAATCATAGCATTCAAAACCTATTAATTCATATTCTTATAGACATAACTAATTGAATTCATGGCATTCAAAAGATTATGGTCACAGTCACGCACATCTTAATTCCCGCACCTATATTCATAACCGTTGGCATACAATACATTCAAAATATGTTATGCATATACCCATATATGCAGATAAATATATCCAATACACATGTTTTGCTCACACTTAACCCATTCAGAGATTCATAATCACATTCGGATACATAACCGATTCACATGTCCAGAATCATGCTTAAACGAATATCACATTCTCTTGTTCATATTAGGCAAAACATACAGAATACCTGCTGACTCAAAATAGTGGATAACGAGTATACAGACAGTACTTTACGGGTACGAGCCAATACAGACAGTACTTTACGGGTACGAGCTGATACAGACAGTACTTTACGGGTACGAGCTGATACAGACAGTATTTTACGGGTACGAGCCAATACAGACAGTACTTTACGGGTACGAGCCGATACAGACAGTACTTTATGGGTACGAGCCGATAAATCAAGATACTTTTAACTTTTACAAAAAAATTTCAAAAGGGATCTTAAACAAGATCCGAACACATAAGGGTTCGCGAGGAACCAAACGGGGACCTGATCAGGGTCCAAACGGAAACAGAAGCTGCAGCAGAAAGACTCTATTAGGCATGCCTAGCTATCCACTGAACTGACTCTAGCAGGTTATGCATAATCCATTCAATTCATTTCATATTATTCCAAAACACACACATATATATATATATGTCAGGTATATATACATACGTATAAGCATATTCATATCATGGATTCACATACATATAATTCATAGCATTGCCCATGCATAATACATCCACTTGTGTTAACATACTTCATAAAATAGTCCAAGCATAAACCTAAAGGTATCACAAATTTCGGAATTCACACATTGGCATCCCAAAAGAAAACTCAATTTGGAAAAACAGGGAGTGTCGCGATCGCGACGGATGTCGCGCTCGCGACAGAGGCTACTTGCCCATGTCGCGATCACGGCAACCTTCGAGATCTCGCTGTCGCGCTCGCGACATCCATCGCGCTTGCGACAGTGAACTGCCAATCCAAACAATTCGGCAACCGATCTCTCTGTCGCGCTCGCGACAGAGGCTCTGCTGCACAGCTCGGCGGAGAGCTCGGACGCGTGCGAGGGCTGCTTTCACCGGGCTCTATCGCGACCTCGTGACTATGTCGCGACCTCGTGACGATGTCGCGCTCGTGACAGAGTCGGGAATTTCAACCCTTACACAAGAAATCTGCAGAAAATTCCCTCTTCACAACCCCCAAACTCAACCAACGTCGAAACATCAACTTACCTCATCTCCAGCAAGCCACACATCATTGACAACATAGAAACAATATTCGTATCAAGAATTCTGATAAAACATGCCACAACAATATTCATTTACACAATCTATAATATCAACACTATTCGCCATTCATCACCAACGCACCCATGTTATGCATTCACATATACGGTACAACATGCCTCGGTTACTCATGAGATCAACACATATCCACACTCATCCATAAACCAACCTTCACGGAGTTATATCTATTATTATTCACTTGATAAATCACCAATTCTTAATCATACTCATAAGTTTTACCAGAGACAACTACTTATATAGTCATTTAATTACACTAAAGATGCATAATAAGCTGAGGGGAAGGTACGGGATTGATCCAGGTCAACCCAGGACTCAAAAATGAAGAAATAAAGGCTTAAATCATGCTTTTTTGTCGCGAGGTCGCGACAGAGGCTCACCTCTAAAGCCAAACGAGACAGCTTAACGCCCCAAACTTGTATTGCCTACAATGACCTCTAAAACTCATTTTTAGCCAAAACTTCCTCTTAATAAATGTTCCCTAGGATGTTAATGTTCAAATGCAACAAATTTCAGATCAAAAGGACATCTAGAACTCCAGATATGATCTCCACAACCCAGACTGTTCAAATAACCCAAACAGAAACACTACGATTTTGGTCAATTTTCGAGGTCTTAGAGCAAGAATTTGCCCAAGGCTATTTCTGAGACATTTAAAGGCATGGAAATCATGGTTCTAATGGATAGAGTTCTCTAACTACAGCTATGACAAAAATAATGCACGGAGGTCAAAAGAGAACTGAACAGGATTACTAAAATCACCATAAACCATCAAAATCAAAGAAATCCCCAAACTCATGCATTGCAATGCCAATCCACATATACATTTATCTTAATCAAATACATGGATTACTAACACATTTACCCAAATTAGTTCACGCATAAACTCATATCAAACACTCAAATTTCCGGAAAGCAAACAACAATACAAACTCATGATCCAAGGAGAATAGGCAAACACAACTCAAAACTCAAAATGTAAAATCAAAGCTCCCAAACCTCAAATTGTCGATGCACTCTTCAACCTTCAAGAGCCCACTTTCTCTTTTCCTTTATTCTTACTCTTGATACCCAAAGCTTGCATAAAACCAAAACCCACAAATTACTTTTCCAAAAACCCCAACTTAAATAAACCAAAGAAGAAGAAGAAGGAGAAGAGGAAACAAAAATCCAATTACAAGAACCCTAAGTTACCTCTTCAAATTAGCTCCAAACCCAACCAAAATCACCTTAAGCAAAGCACAATCCAAGCCAAAAGAGAAGAAGAGGAAATGAGAGAGGGAGGGCAACGGGAAATGTAAATTTTCTGTGTTCTCTCTCTCTCTTTCCCTTCTTTTCTTACTTACTCATCAATGCCCACCAACCAATGCCACATGGCAAGCTCCTATTGGACCACAATTCCCACTTTTGACTTATTCCTCCTTGCACCATACACCATCCACACATTAACAATATCTTACAATAATATCTCCAAGGTACCATACTCAACTCACACTATAACTTTTCTTAAAAATCCACTTACATCCTACTCCCATACATTACAAGCACACACTAGATTAATCCCAAATAACATACCCTACATCCATACACCACCTGCACACCTTAGTATTTCTCCTCTAAACATACTTAATTAATTTCCTTGCACTAAATCCTTAATATCCAAATTTTCCTCTTACACAAATTACGGAAATACCCTTAATAACCCGACTTATCGAGCAAAATTCCGACTAGGCCCTTTTTGGGGTGTTACAAGAGGTGTCTTGGAAGTCCTAGACCTCTCGCCTCTTGAGCCCCAAAGACAAGAGTTAGTTCGGGACTTCTCATTTATTTATACCTTGATCAATATTATAATTAAGTTTTGAATTCATTGGTTCACTATCTTTCCACACGATGCATTTTAATTAACGGCGCAATCATTCACGTCCAAAGCGGTAAAAGGAAGTAAAAATCAAAATAAGGCATTCAAAAGTATATTACAATAACACCAGGAGCGGAATACAACTCCCATTTGTAAAATGCAATACATGTATAAAACGGGTTAATCATTAAAAATGAGGACATTGGTCCTACCATGCATCTATTATAAAGCGATTTCTAGTGAATAATTTATTGGATGAAAACAGGACATTGGTCATTAATTTTACAAAACAATCAAAATTAATTACTATAAAACATTAATCCACTTTTATTACAGCGATATAAAATAATTTACATAAAATAATGATGAATAATAAAGATAAATAAATAATAAATAATAGACGAGGTTAGAAGGATCAAACCGGGTGGGAACGCTCAACATTTTGCCAATGCCATCATCTTACATCCAAACCATCCCAAGAACAAATAATATTATCTCACAAAATAAATAAACACATTAGTGTCAAAAAATCCGACATAAAGATAAATATAGATAAACAAATAAATAAATACTTGGATAAAGTAAATTAAGAAAAATAATTAAAGTTAATAATGGATTAAATTAAATTAAATGGTAAATAAATCGATAAATGAATAATTGAAATAAACAAATGATTAATCAAATGAATTGATAGTTAATTTGGTGTAATTAATGAATATGCAACATAAATGATAATTATAATAACCAAATAAAAATAATATAACATCATAAAATAATAACACTAATATATAATATAAAATAATCATAAAATAACAAATATAAAGATAATAACAATGATTATAATAAACATAATAATAATAATAATAATAATAATAAACATAACAAAAAATTAAATAAATAAATATATATATAATAATAATAATAATAATAATAATAATAATAATAATAAATCATAATAATATAATAAATATATAAATAATAATAATAATATATAAAATAATAATAAAATAGAAATAAAATAAATAAATAAAAAAGGAATAGGGTTTACCGTGGCCGGAGGCTCACCGGATGGGAGGTGGTCGACACTTCCCCCACCGGACGATAGATCAGCGCACCAGGAAGGCGGCAGCGGTGGTCACGCGCCGGAATGTCGCCTGAACTGGCCGAAAATTGTCGCGAAACGTTGCTGTTCTTCACTCGCGTTATTCTTTGACGCGCCTCTCTCCGGCGAGCGGTGGATGATCGGACGGCAGGGGGAGCTTCGTCCGGTTGTGGGGAAGTTGGTGGTGAGGCGCGTGTCCGGTTTCGGCAGCGGGGGTGGCCGGCGGAGGCCCTCTCTTTTATTCCTTTTTCTTTTCCTTTTCGGCGTATGCGTCGGTTTGGTTGGCTGGTCCCTTACTCTGTGTCTTCCTTTATTTCTTTCGTTTTTCACTCTCTTTGTTTTCCTTTCTTTTTCTTTTGGCCAATCTCTCTTTGATTTTCTTTTTCTTTTTATTCCTTTGTCTTCAGTTCCTTGCTCCCTCTTTTTCTATTTCACTTTGTTTCTTTTCTTTTTCAGTTTCTTCTTCTTAGTTGCCGAGAGAGCCCCCTTCCATTTCTTCATCTTATTCTTTTATACCCAAAATTAGGGTTAATTAGGTGCACATGGTAATTTCCTCCATTTTTCTATTTTCTGATTTTTTTTATTTTAATTATTTTATTCAAATTACTACATATTAATCAATTAAACCCACTATGAATTAAATACTCTATATTTTAATACCTATCTAATTTAATCAATCTATTATACTAACTAGTAAATTAACTAATTAATATTTAATTATATATACTAATTGATATTTTACATATACTTTAATTACCCAATTACCTAATCAATTAACTAAAAATATTAACTAATTAACTAAATAATTAACCTAATCTTAATTTTTACCTTACAATATTAACCAATTAAAATAATCTAATTTCTATTTTTTTAATTTTTAATTTTTGCCTACATATTTTATATTTTTTGTTGGAGGAAATATCAAGGAGCTTAAAGAGCCAAAATTGTAATTTATTTTTTTTCTTTTTTTTCTTGGGTCGGGACCCGGTGTCTACAGCTGCCCATCGCGAGGTCATGACATAGCGCGGAGAAGAGCTAGCGCGAGGAAGGTGGAGCGAAGATGAAGGCGTGCTTTGTCGCGATCGCGACAGAGAGGACCGTTGGGCAGTTGAATTCAAGCTTTGCTTTGAAGTGTCATGTCTCTCCACCAAGTCTTGCAACCTTTTGAAGAGACACTTGAAAGGACATATCTTTTTAACATTATAAATATAACATTTAACTATAATTTTTAGTTGTTGAGTTGTTGAATTTTATTATTAAGAATTTTCTGTAAGTTTGAGAGTACATTTTTAGTTAAAGTTTTTAAGTTAGAATTTTTATGTTTTGAAGAGAAGAATATTGCAAGGAAGAAGATATCCTTTATGGAAGGAAAAAAGGGTTGAAAGATCTCTTTCTTCATTTCTCATCTTTTACTTCTTCTTTGTAATTATTTAATGATGAATTTATGAATTTGAATCTTTAATGTTATATTTTATTATTCATGTCAATTTGATATTCTTTCTTGTAGAATTTTCTATTAGTATTTTTATGCATGATCATTATAAGTAAGTGTTTAATTGAAAAATGAATTCTTACTTAAATCTAATAGAAGTTCATCATTGAAGTATCATTTGAGAAATCATAATATTAAATGGTTGCTATAGGTTGTTTATTATTTCTGAAATTTGTATGTATAAACCTCTAATTCATTAATGAAAATTGTGAGTTAGAATTATAAATGCATGTTTTAGACACTCTAGTTTATGTTGAGAGAGTAAATTGGAATATTATTCAACTTGGCTTGCATAACAAGAATATACTTATAATTAAGAATAATCAATTCAAGTTCTATTTATCATTTTATCATCATTATTCTTTTATCTTCTCCGATAATCAATAATTAGGTTAGATAATGTTAGATATAGTATTTCCACTTTCATTCATAAAATTAATGATCATTGTAAATAAGATTAAAATTGAGTAGTAATAGTGTGTAATATTTATCACATTACTCGTGGGATCGATATCTTTTGTACTATAATCGGTACGCCGTATACTTGCAGAAGTAGCACTTACAAATAGGCTAACAATAAAATAAATGATTTTATTACTAATTACATGAAAAATAAATTAAAAAGACAAATAAAAAAATAAATATAATAAAAATGATAAATCTCCGGATCTCCTCCTTCGTTCGCATGGATGCTCAAACAAGGAAAAACAAAGATTTGAAACCAAGCACAAATAAAATTAATATTAGTAATTAAATCAATAAAATCAATTAAAACATATTAAGTAATAAATGATAAATTAAAAGCAAATAAAAGTGCATTATGAATGAAACATAAATGAAATGACATGATCAAAACAAATAAATTAACATATTAATAGGTTAATACATGAAAACATTAAATAATAATAATAATAATAATAATAATAATAATAATAACAAATAAATAAATAACAATAACAACAATAATAATAATAATAATGAAAAATAATGATGATAAATAAGAGAAAATGAATAATCAAATAAATTAAAAAGTAACAAAGAACAATATCAAAAAAGTTAAATCTATATTTAAGAAAACATAAAATAAATAAATAAATAAATTATAAATATAAAGATCTACATGATTACTAATTAAATATGAATAAAAAATAAATAAAAGAAAATAAAATTAAGAGATCGAGCCTAAACTATTTACCCTCAGATTTCAGATTTAGTGGAATAGATGAAAATAATTGATTTTCCTTGTTTTGATTCACAAAATAATAGATAAAAATAATCTAAAAATTTTTCTCTAAAAAATTATAAAAAATCTTATTTTTACGAAATCAAATAAAAAAAATTGAATTTTAAGAACAAAGAATTATTCTCTGTCTCAAAATCATTTTTTTCACCCAAAAAACAAGGTAAGTTTTCGGAAGAAATCAATTGAAGAGAAAAAGATTAAAAAACAACAAGTGAGAAAATTAGATTTTTAAGAACAAAAAATTGTTTTATTTGTTTAAAAAAAAAATTCTTCAATAAAATTCAATCTAAAATATTTAGACGAAATTTTAATGAAGTAAAAAGAAGGAAAATAATTGAAGAAGAAGAAGAAGAAAATGCAAAAACCCAAGAAGAGAGAAGAAAAAATGCCTTAAAAGAATTCTCCCTTTTTTCCTTCCCATAATTTTCTATTTATATCAACAAAAATGGAAAACCTAATTAATTAAGGAAGAAAATTGAGTTTTTATCAAATTCCCCTTAATTTGGGTTCAAAAAAGTGAATTATCAATAAAAATTCCGAAAAAATGATGAAAAGTCAAAAAAAATCAAGAAAAAAGGAAAAAGGGCAAAAAATTGCGATTTCGGTAGACCTAGGGTGACCGACGCCCGTCGGTGCCCGCGACGGGCATCGGGGCGCGTACGCGCCCAGCGAGTAGCAACGCGGAGTGACGCTCCACACATCGCTCGCTGGCGCGGCTGACGTCCGAAAAATATATATTTTTTTTAATTTCAAATTTAACTAAAAATACTATAATTTTCAAACTCCATTTTTCAAATTTAATTTTTAATACATTTTGTTATTATTTTTTTTTATTTTTTATTCTAAAATGCAAATTTGACAAGAAAATCATCACTTTCAACCTTTTTGCTTGTGGACAGGCATCTAATCATCATTGGATAACTCTGATCTAGGCTGACTCAGACCTGGTGTCTACAGTTTCCATTTACATTAATCATATTACATAAAAATCGTTATTACTGAAACCGATTCTATATACATACAAATAATCAAATAAAAAAATTTACTTAAGGAACTTCTACAGACTCGTTGGCCATAATTGATGCAGAATGTCCCTGAAGACACATTTATCTTTGATACCTGCACGGATGAAACACTCGTGCTAAGCTAATAGCTTACCGGGGAACACATATGATATGGACGACCACTCACAGTGGTCATCAACAATACACACGAATGATAACATAATACAAAGTCATATATAATTGATTAGATCATGACAAATATAGATCTTAGACATATACGTAAATCATACAAATGCATTTACCCCGTTACTGGATCATACATATTCTTTTAATAAATTAATCACTTATAGTAATATGCTTAACCTTGAGTTAAGCTTCTATATTTGCTTATCACACCTGCTTAGAAATGATATAAGAATGTTCATACATATTCGAGGCATATGGGTTCCTTGCAAAACATGCTCATATTGGTCATTATAGGCATGAATCCTGAATTACTAAAACTTTTATCAAAATGTGCACTCCAAATTCACGTGTATAAGCACCTTCAACACATGCAAATGAATGAATTCAAATTGGTTACCTACTGGTTACTTGATTATAACAAATACAGATATTAAACATTTTAAATATTTTTTTATAATTACTTTATATAAGCAACCATATTCATAACATTTAACATATTAAATATAGCCTAACAGCTAACCGTTTCTTTTATTAACTTTCAAACATCAATTTTGCAATCATTAGAGAATCATACATTTAACGGCCAAAAAATTGTGATTTTCATGAATAGTGATTTTTGATCTAGGAATAGTGACACCGGAGTGAATAATACCTCCCAAAGTCGAAAAATATTTGATTTGATCACTGGAAAGAGGTCACCAAGAGTCCGAATATGAAATTTGGGGTCAAATGGAGGTTAAATCGGCCTTAAAAATGCAAAAATAGGTAAACAAATTGATTTTAGGCATAAGGGGTTGAGGGATGGGCGTCCCTAGTGAGGGACGGCCGTCGGTCAGCTCTGATGGGCAAAAATTAACCCGATTTGATCAATTTTGACCAAATTTGACCGGACCATAACTTGAGGTGTAGACCTCAGAAAAATAATAAAAAAATATGGGCGTACTTGTATGAATGAGTAGAATCTAATGGTGTTGAAAAATTAATACTTTGATGACACTGGAAATTCGGCTATCGGATAGGTAAAAAATTATCGGACCGAGAAATAATATCTGATTGACTCGAAAATATTCGTGGAGCCTAATGAATATATTTTGAGAATTATGGGAATATTTCTGTGAGGTTTTGAGCTAGAAAAGTGTGAAAAATTAATTTGGGGCAAATAATGGCTAATTAATGGATTTGGGCTTGGCCCATTTGTAAAGCACTTGAATGGCCAATTGGAGGGCCTATAAATAGAGCAAAATATATGCTCTTCTCCAGAATTTTCTAGCAGTTCTCCCCCTCCTCTCTTCCCCCTCTTTGACCGTGGCTTCCCTTTCTCCTCACTTTCATCATTTCTTCTTCACTTTTCTCTCAACCCTTCTCTTAATCTAAGCCTTTTAAGTGATAATCAGCCCCCTATTAATGTTCAGTGCAGCCCCAAGTCTTATAGTTTGGTGGATTTTATGGATGAAATCAAGGGATTAGGATTTGGGCGAAAATTCAAGGTAAGGGAAATTAGTGTTTTTAATTCAATTTATGGGCTCAAATGATTATATTAGGATGTTTTTAGAGTTATTATGTTCATTTATACTAGGGTCGAAAGTGAATGGAAATGTGTAATGTATCAAAAGTATGTTAATTAGCATAAGTGAATAAGAGTAATTAATGTAACAAAAATGTTATAACTGGCATAAATGAAACAAGTGAATGAATGTGTAGTTAATCTTTGGATTTAATTGCATTATTGAATTAAATGTGCTGATTGGAGGATTAAATTGTGCATTGTATGTTAAATAAAGAAATAAGGTAGTTATACCATTACTTGATGGAAATGTATAGTTAAATAAAAATTTAAGGATTTTATAGGAATACGGTTCTAGTATAACTGATTGTCTATATTGTAATTTAATTTATAACATAGTTTATAATCGTGTCTAACTAAAATATCGAATTTAATGTTAGTACAACAATAATTGAATAAATGTGACAAAGATGTTATTGTAATGGCATAATTGTAAATACTTGTAAAAGAAAGATAAAACTATAAGTTGAAGGGAATGGTAGGGACTAGAGTGTATTTTAATCATGTTAGTGTAAAAAGGAAAGTTAATAAGCAGTTAGATTACGAATATGGTAATTTAGTTGAATTAAAGGAATAATTTGGATTAAATAAGTAATGTACATTTGAGAAGACAAATAAAATTAATGACGATAATAGAGTTTTGATGAGGAAGTAAATATAGCAGGTTGTAAGATTTGTGTGAGGGAATTGAAAATATATGTATAGTTATATTATATGCATGTATATGTAAATTAGTATAATGTTAAGTATGCATGAATGTGATAAATTAATTGATAAAGTATAGATTATGTATGCATGGAATAAAGTGTAACACCTTATCTCTTCCATACACTATATACATAACAGGGTCAATTTCACTCATGGTCACTCAACTTATCACTTATCGCGCAAAAGTAATCGACTTTTTTTTTCTTACTTAAATGTCACTGAACTTTTAACATTATTGCACAAAAGTCATGTTGACCGGAATCCGGCGACGACCCTTGCCGGATTGATGACTTTTTTGCAAAAATATTAAAAGTTCAGTAACATTTAAGTTGAAAAGAAAAAAGTTAATTACTTTTGCGAGATAAATGATAAGTCTAGTGACCGTGAATGAAATTAATTTAAATGTAGTATTTGTTGAACTTATCAATCCGGCAAGAGTCGTCGCCGGATTCCGGTCAACATGACTTTTGTGCAACAATGTTAAAAGTTCAGTTACATTTAAGTAAGAAAAAAAAAGTCGGTTACTTTTGCGCGATAAGTGATAAGTTGAGTGACCATGAGTGAAATCAACCCATACATAACATTGCTTATACTATTCTCATGGTTGCTTAATTACTGTCTAATTGATACTTATGGTCAACATGGTAATTTTTTTTTTCTTTTTTTTTCTACTTATTCTTTTGTACTGTTATATCACTAGCAAACTACAATCAATGTAGTCCAACCATTACATTTAACATATCATGTCATTTAATAATCCTTTATAACATTCATCATGTCAATAATACACAGTACAAAATCAACTCTAAACTAATACATATACATGCTACTAATGATAACAAACATACTCTTTTTAGCTTCAGTGCGGAGGTCCGATCTGATCTCGCATCTTATAGCCCGCCTGCTCCTTAAACGTCCCACTTGGTACCTACACACAGTTAGATAAACTACTTGCTGAGCATTAAAAATGCTCTGTAGTGATTACGAATCTAACAATTTCCAACTCTATCTTAGACATACGTATACATACATCACATTCATGAACATCACTTTAACCCTCACTTTTAGGCTTACCAATGTCATCTTGCTATTTAGTCTTTCACTATTCTTTAATTACGACTTTACACTATTTCTTTTTATTTTTCACTCTTAACTTATTATCTCTCTTGTAACAAATACACTTTGGCCCCTTTTAAACTTATTATTTGCCTTATTACTCTTCTAATCCTCAGATTAACATTGTTCTCTAATCTTATCATCTAACTTCTCTGCTTTTCATTTAACTTTAACTTCATTTTTTATAACTAATCATTCTATTTCTTTAACTTCTCTATCTCTACGTTTATACCTTTCGCTTCATTTACTTTAATCAGTATCTTTCTCAATACAGTGCATTTTACATCTATATTACGTTTACTCTCATACACTTACTCTATTTACTCCATTTCTCTTTGTTTCACTTCATATACTTCTATAGTGCATTTTACTTTACTTAATTGCTTAATTTGATTTAGGCCACTTACTAAACCTCAGTCAGTATCATTGTACACTTATTGACTCATTTGATATATAAATTACGGTTTAGTCCTCAAATTATTGCTTTGATGTCTCTTTTTCATATTAGGCCCTAATAAGCCCTTACATTATAATTAGATCAATTCATCTCTCATTTGATTATTTTATTCATTAAATTTACTCTTTAACATAATTGCTCCTTTTTATACTCTAATTACGATTTTTCCCGCCATTAGTCACTCACTTACTATCGTGTCATTAATTCATTTATGTCATATAATTACACACTATTTTCACATCACTGTTCAATTATTCTATTAGGTGCCATCAATATGGCAAACTTTTTCTTTAGTCATTAATCTGTCAATTAATTACAATTTTCCCATTCTTACAACATAATTACGATTTTGACACTAGGTTATTTCTCTTTTCATCTTATATCATTTTTTGGCTTACAAATTACAAATTGGTCCTTAATTTAACATTTTCAAGCCAAATTACATTTTAGTCCTCACTTTGCAATTTTTTCATACCAGTCATTTTAATTTCATTTTCTTTTATATATCACTTATTAACTTACTTTCACACATCACTACAGTTTTGCCCCTAAACTTTTATCAATTTACCATATTACACTTCTTTTAGCGATTAATAACAAATTTGTGATATTTTAGCCATATTTCCACTTTTATTCACTTCTTAACTTATAATTTACCAATTAGTCTCTCAACTAATTATTTTTATTGTAATATACATTTTGGTCCTTAAACTTTTATTTTCTTTCATATGAGTCCTTTCTTACTCAAATTATCATTTTCATTTCCTTTTTACATTTCCATGTCATTTGACTATTATTATCTATTTAACTTATTCTTTGGGTAAATTTCATTTTTCACCCTAAACTTTTCATTTCTTTCAATTAAGTCCTTTTTCATTTAAACACTCATTTCCACTCTTACTTTTTTACAATTTTATATCACTTTTACAATTATGCCCCTAGTACAATTCCGACAGAAAATCTGCAGACTTGATATACGGGACATGGACCCCAAAGGTCCACTACACTATAGGAGGGAATGACCTCGAAGGATCACTCCAACACTATCACAGAACAAAACACAGAATATAGAACGAATCTATGCACGATGGGAGACCATCGCGAATCTGCCATAGTAAAGCAAGTCGTCATGACTTACACTGCTGTATGGGTGTCCCTATGGCTAGCCACACATGTCTTGAACTAGATTTAGACCGCCAGACACTACTAAGGGCAATACTTTTCAAAAGACTTTCAAATCCACTTTTCATACCTAACACTTCCATTTACATTTACATTTCATTTCCACTTCAGTTCACTAATTACTCAACATTTTCATCAATGTTGTACATTTCATATTATATACTTATTTTACGTAATAAGTATGCTTAGTCCAATAAGTGGCTATAAGTTCATTTCAAGTAACTTTCATTCTTCTCTCATCATTTATACTTCAATTATTCATTTAAACAAAAACAATTTCAATAAACATATAATTTTAATCATTTCAATAATTGTCAATATTTCCCACCATGCACATAATGGGAAAACATTCTCAAAAAGACTTAAATAATTTCTTATAATTTGAATTAACTTTCTATACTTTCAAATCATATAGATATTCATTTTACAGTTTTATTATCATTAATTGGACTAATTACATTTTTTATTCATTATATCAATTATTCTATTTTTATGTAATTCTTTTCATTAGACTTTCTTTTTCTCTTCTAATTCACTCATTTATCTAACTTATCACTCACATATCATATATATCATATAATCTCTCACATTTTCCTTACTAAGCCATTCGGCCACCACTAATATTATACCCTAACATTTTACTTTTCATCCATTCATCACTCAAGCTACTAGATTGAGCTCCAATTCACATATTTATACCATTTAATTTCACTTAATCACTAAGTATACTATAAATATACCTAAGCATACCATTATAGTTCACTATGTCCAAGACTTACACTTGGTTTTCTTTCAAGTTAATCATCCTAATTAACATATTTAACCTCCTTAACCTCACTTATCAGTTTAATTACAATTATACATGCAATTTACACACAATCACAATTCACACATAATACAAAACCATAATTTTCATATGGAAATACTTAGATTAGGTAATAACAAACCACATATCCGTGCTCTAGACTTCATCACCTCCATAATTCTTGTCCTTGACCTTTGAAATAATTTTTCCCCTTAATTTCCTCATCCATGGCTGAATACACAAGACAATAAAACATTAATCAATTTCTTCCTTTTATGCAATATAACTTCATAAACACTCTTGATACACCTTAATCTATTATCTAAAACGAAGAAATCATATTAAACTAACTTATTTCTATTATCTCCATTTGAAGACATAAGCTTAAATCCTTGCTTTTCCTTGCTTTTAATCCATCAAATGGATGCTAAAGGTTACTATAATCTCATAGAGGGGCTGAATTACATTTAGGGTGCTAAAATTTAGAGAGAAATCAAGAAAAGATTTAAGAAATTGGGAGAGAGGAGGAGGAAGAGGACTTAGGCCATCAAGAGGGAGAGAAGAGCTGGAGGAGATAAGGATAACTTAACCACCAATCTGCCATTTAAGTGCTTTTATAGTGGACCAAAATGGTTCAACCAATGGTCTAACCTATCAAACCCAATTTACCTAATTTAACCCCACTTGACAATTTCCTATGGTTTTCTCATTTCCCAACTCTAATTCTTTCCAAATTTGATTTAATAATTCATACTTTGTGAAAACTAGGCTATACACAAAATTTCACTTCAATCAGAGTCCGTTTCCAGTCCGGTTCAATCAAACCAGTTCGATCAATAAATTTTCAGTGTCCTCAAAAAATTTCCTTTTCATTACCAAAAATTCCTACATATGACTTAGAGTCCATCTGGCAATTTTCATTAATTTTGGAAATCATTTGCTATTTTTAAAACCTTGGTTAAACCTCCGGTCAACCTGAGTACTATTTAAAATAAAACCATATATTTTTCTTACTTTCTAAGTGTAACTCCTCATAAAAATTACTCCATAATGCTTAACATATATTCATTAGAGTCCAATAATATTTTTGGATCAATCAGAAACCATTTCTTAGTCCGGTAATTATTTATCACTTCTATACTTTAATTTTCTTGTGTTGCCAAAATTAAATCTTTCATTACCATATGATTCTACTCATCAATACGAGTGCATCCATATTTTCATATCATTTGTCGGAGGTCCATAGCTCAAGATATGGTCCGGTCAATCTCGAGTCAGAATTGGTCAAACACGACTAAAGAAAACTTTCAGACGACCGTCTGAAGCTAAAAGCAGCCTAGCCGTCCCTCATGATCGATGGTATGGCTATCTGTCGCCCCATAGATGCCCCTCTATCAACATAAATGACCGTTTGTCAAGGATAGATGCCCCAAAACCCCCCATTTTTCACCTGTTTCACACTTTTCGGACCCTATTTCACCTCTGTTTGACCTCAAATTTCACATTTGGGCTCCCGTTGATATGCTATATCCAATTATCTAATAAAATATATTTTGACTCCAGGAAGTGCTATTCACCTTGGTGTCACTATTCACTATCGAGAAATGCTATTTACAGCTAACCCAGTATTGGGGCCGTTACAAATCTCCCCCGCTAATAAAATTTCATCCTCGAAATTTGCTTACATTGGATAGTCTATCTACTATATTCCATATCATTATCATCCGCATTCATTCCTATTACTTCAATATAGTCATATAACACTAACATTCTACACTTATAACCTATACACTTCACTCGTTTCAATATACCTTCCTTTTCTATACTTTTCCATTTTATTTACTTAAGTCTCCATTTTCCTTGTTCCCAAATGCTACTGTCCAAAAACAACGGTAGCCTACTTTCGGAATCGACAACATTGCTATCTAAATAGCAAGTCGTCTCACTCAAATCAACATCAACTATTATTGTCACAATATGCCACCTTGCATCATTATCACACAATCTAAATCATTCCTAATAGCATCATTTTATATTAGAAAAAATCTTTCTCTAAAGGTAAGAATCTCTAAAATTTGAGTTACAGATCATTTACATTCTAGCACTATCATGTCCTTAATGTCATTTTCAATCCATCCTTTAATATGACATCAAATTCTCGAAAAAATAACTCAACCAATTTGGCTAAGAATACACATCCTTGTGCACTATCGGCAAAATCTCAATATACGATATTCACTATAACACTATGATCTCGAGGATTTCTTATTAAAACATCCTAGTCTAACTATGCATCCTTCAGATCCTTTTTCCTTAAATGGCATGTATATGAACTTAATCCAATCAATTAACACCACTCCGATCTTAAAATCGCTTAAACCCACTCTGATACTAGTAAAATGTAATACCCTTATCGCTTCCATACATTACATACATGACATTGCCTATACTATCCTCATGGTTGATTAATTATTGTCTAATTGATACTTGTGGTTAATATGGTAAAAAAAAATATTCTTTTTTTTTTCTACTTATTCTTTTATACTATAATATCATTAGCATACTACAATCAGTGCATATTATATCATTAGCATACAACAATCAATGTAGTCCAACCATTACATTTAACATATAATGTCATTCAATAATCCTTTATAACATTCATAATGTCAATAATACACACTACAAAATCAACTCTAAACTGTTACATATACATGCCACTAACGATAACAGAATACTTTTCTTAGCTTCAGTCCGTAGGTCCAATCTTATCTCGAACCTGATAGCACGCCTGCTCCTCAGACATCCCACTCAGTACCTGCACGCAATTAGATAAACTACGTGCTTAACATTAAAAATGCTCAGTGGTGATTACGAATCTAAAAATTTCCTAGTCTATCTTAGACATACGTATACATACATACACATTAATGCACATCACTTTAACCCTCACTTTTAGGCTTTCCAATGTCATCTTACTATTTAGTCTTTCACTATTCTTTAATTATGACTTTACACTATTTCATTTTATTTTTCACTCTTGACTTATTATCTCTCTTGTAATATATACACTTTGGTCCCTTGTAAACTTATTCTTTGCCTTATTACTCTTCTAATCCTCAGATTAACATTGTTCACTTATCTTATCATCTAACTTCTCTACTTTTCTTTTAACTTTAACTTCATTTCTTAAAACTAATCATTCTATTTCTTTAACTTCTCTATCTCTACATTTATACCTTTCACTTCATTTACCTTCATCAGTACTTTTTTCAATACAGTGCGTTTTACTTCTATATTACGTTTACTCTCATACACTCACTCTATTTACTCCATTTCTCTTCGTTTCACTTCATATACTTCTATAGTGCATTTTACTTTACTTAATTCCTTAATTTCATTTAGGTCACTTACTAAACCTTAATCATTATCATTGTACACTTATTTACTCATTTGATATATAAATTACGGTTTAGTCCTCAAATTATTGCTTTGATGTCTCTTTTTTATATTAGGCCCTAATAAGCCCTTACATTACAATTAGATCAATTTATCTCCCATTTGATTATTTTATTCATTAAATTTATTCTTTAACATAATTGCTCCTTTTTATACTCTATTTACGATTTTGCCCTCCATTAGTCACTCACTTACTATCGTGGCATTATTTCATTTATGTCATATAATTACACACTATTTTCACTTCACTTTTAAATTATTCTATTAGGTGCCATAAATATAGCAAACTTTTGCTTTAGTCCCTAATTTCAATTATTTCTCTTTTCATCTTAAATCATTATTTGGCTTACAGATTACATATTGGTCCTTAATTTAATATTTTCAAGCTAAATTACATTTTAGTCCTCACACTTTGTAATTTTTGCATACCTATCATTTTAATTTCATTTTTCTTTTATATATCACTTATTAACTTACTTTCACCCATCACTACAATTTTGCCCCTAAACTTTTATCAACTTACCATATTACCCTTCTTTTAGCGATTAATTACAATTTGGTCATATTTTAGCCATATTTCCACTTTTGTTCACTTCTTAACTTACAATTTACCAAATAGTCTCTCAACTAATTGTTTTTATGGTAAATTGCATTTTTGTCCTTAAACTTTTATTTTCTTTCATATGAGTCATTTCTTACTTATATTACCATTTTCATTTCACTTTTTACATTTTCTTGTCATTTGACTATTATTATTTATTTAGATTATCCTTTGGTTAAATTTCCTTTTTCACCATAAACTTTTTATTTCTTTGAATTAAGTCTTTTTTTATTTAAACACTCATTTCCATTTTTACTTTTTTTTACAATTTCATATCACTTTTATAATTATTTTGCTAGTACCATCCCGATAAAAAATCTACAGACTTGATATAGGGGACGTGAACCCCAAGGGTCTACTACACTATAGTAGGGAATGACCCTGATGGATCACTCCAACACTATTAAAGAACAAAACACCGAACATAGAATGAATCTATGAACTATAGGAGATGAGACGTGGGCCGAACCCCGGTGACCCCGAAGACCGACTTTTAGGGCATTCAAGAGAGGTTCAGAAGACCCATAAAGATTACGAGGGCATCTATTTTGGGCAACAAGAGTTATTTTGGAGTTGCCACCTAACAAAACATTAGGAAAGTTCGTCTACCAGCTTTGAGTCATTCCAAAGGTTGAAACTTTTGTGGCTCCAAAATTTCTCCCATCTATTACCACCGAGACTCGAGCCCCTATGATTACCCCCTCTCATAACATTGTCCCCTCCTTTGAGGATTACAAGCTGCTCGTTATTAATAGGATCCTGGACTTGACCTTTCAGGGTTTGGCAATCGTCCATCAGATATCTAGCGTGCTGATGATGATTCAGTTGCCCCAGATCTTTAGCTGGCCTAGCCAACCATGATCGCGAGTTTTCCTTCAATGCTTGAGGTAAAGATCTGCGTAAGCCAAAATAATATTTCTAGGTTGTTCTAGTCGCTGATACTTCTTGTAACAACCCGAAATAGGCCTAGTCGAAATCTGTGTGGTATGTCAGAATATTTAGAGCATATCAGTAATTTTAGTAAAAGAAAATTTGGATAATAAGGACTTTATTACAAAGAATTAATTTAGTTAAGTTAATTGAAGGAATTATATGGTATACATGTGATGTATGGATGTAGGGTACTTTTGTTGTGGGATAATCTAGTAGTATTTGTGTATGGTAACTTGGATGTAAAAGTGATTTCTTGGAGATTATATGGTGTGAGTAAAGGTTGGTGCCTTGGATATTAGTCAAAGATGAGAGAAAAAGGGACCATTGGGAGTGTTTCACATCATCACTTTGGATCATGTTTTTGAGTCAAATATTGTTGTTGTTTGTGAGTTTTGGTATATGAAAATGCATGAGTATAACTGATTTGTGTACATGATTTGTGATGAGATAGTTACAGTGGTTGGCATGTTGATTTAGAGTGTATATGCAGGAATATATGATGAATTTCTGGGTTTGTGCAACCTTAATATATATTGCTTTGATTTGTTTAATTATTGTGTAAGTGAGTTATGTTGTTATAAGCATTATAAGTGTAGCATGGATATGAGTTCATTATGGTATATGCTAAGGATATGATTAAAGGAATGAATGATTATGTATGATTATTTAGGGTTGTGATGGTTTGGGAAGGCTTGAATATATGTTTGGGTGCTGTGGAATTGGAATTTCACATAGGTCACGGTGACAACCAGTTTTGTTGCCACCGTGATGTATGTTAAGATTGCAGTCGCCCACGTGTATTTGGTATGTCACGGTGACAACCACTTTGATTGCCATCATGAGGTACCCAGTTTTGCTTTCTATTTTTGAGTTTTGAGGTATGTCACGGTCACAACCACTTTGATTGCCACCGTGAGGTACCTCAGTATTGCATTATGTTTTATTTGTTATGCATGTCACGGTCACAACCATTTGGTTGCCATCGTGAGGTATCTTCAACATGTAATTTTTCTCTTTTTTTTGCATTCCCAAATGTTAATTATGAGGATTATTGACTTTCATAATAGGTTTAACATATCTAAATAAGTTTTCATAGCATGATAAATAGTATATGTATATTAGTTATTCATTTGAGAGTTGTATGTTTATTATACATGTAAATGATTTACATGACTTTACTTATGATCTATATACATGTGTGGTTAAGTTACATGAATACTTTGGTAGTTTGTACCTCTATATTGAAAGGAGTTATATATATGTATTTATTGTAGTATAAATGCAATTTGAGCTTGGTAGTCATAGTTAGTTGATAGGTAAGCGCTTATCTAGGGTCAGAGTGTGAGTGCAGCTGCTAGATCTTATTTGCTACATTTGGGCCCCGTTTGGGTTATATTAGATGTATGAGGCCTCGGTCTCCGGTATACCTTCGAGTATACATGATTATAAAATGTTTTGAGACTCATGTCTCCATATGCTTGGGATACTGTGTCCTATCAGTATTATTAGTACTCGTATCCACTAGTTAGCGAGTAATCAGGCTATTACTTGAAGTTATTATACGAGCTTAATTTATGCACCCATTATTTATATGAAATGAATATATGTTACATGTATATGTATATACGTTATGACGTGATGAGATGTAATACATGTATTCGAATATGAATGGTTATTCTTCCAATATACTTGAGTAAGATGAACAATTGTTATATGCATGAGTACTATATGTTTTTATGCTTTGTTATTATTAAGTTTATATATATGTTATTGTGACTATATGTACATGCATGTGTTGTTCCTCCCCACTAAGCGTTATCGCTTAGCACGGGTTCTTTTCCCGTGTAGGTGGTAGGTTCTTTTTGGGAGTCAGAAATCTGCAGCTCGGCCACTAGAAGTATAGAATTGGAGTTATTTTGTTTTCCGCTGTATTTTTGTAAATGGAGTATGATTTTGGAAATGTAATTTTTGTAAAGGATTATTTTGTATATATATTTATTAACAAATCCCTTTTTGTAAAATGTTATGATAATATTATTATATGTATATGGATTTGGTATATTTTGATTAAATGTACTTGTTTCTTAACATGTCTTAAGTATATGTATGCGTTTTAGTGATTTGTACGCGTGGCGCCCCGACATCCTTCCAATGGGGGTATCGGGGTGTTACATTTAGTGGTATCAGAGCATTAGTTTAGTCGGTTCTGGTCCTATATGATTTGTTGAGTATAGAGTCTTTGCATGAGAGTCTATCTAGAGTTGTGGCCTAATACAGATGTTGTTTTGTGTAGTGTCTAGATAGAGTCGGATCCAAGTGAGTGAATGGGCGACACGAGGGAAAGTGTAAATCCGGTTGGGAGTAATCCGGTCGGTCAAGATAGGCCTGCACGTGAGCGTGCACCAGTAGAAGGTCCGGGTTTCGATCCGGCATTGGTACAAGGTTTGCTACAAGTGGTAGATAGATGACTGCTCCTAAGGCTCCTTCTAAGCTTATAAGGAAAAGGGGAGCAGAAGAATTCTATGGAACCTCTTTGGACGAGTCGAATGTAGCGGAATTTTGGTTGAAGAGAACAGATAGGATTTTACAAGAGATAGCTTGCCCTCTGCATCAACAAGTTACTTGTGCTGTATCGCTATTGCAGGGATCAGCGTATGATTGGTGGAACCTTGTGCTCTTCAGTCCCCAGAGACCAGCTGAATTGACATGGGAATTCTTCGTGTCAGAGTTTGAGCAGAAATATGTGACCAAGGCCTACCGAGAGGCAAAGTGGAATGAATTCATCAATTTAAAACAGAGGAACCTATCGGTCAGCGAGTACGAGAAAGAGTTTAGTCGATTAACCAAGTATGTGCCCAAACTGCTGTTGAAGGAAGACTTTAAGTGCCAGCATTTTCAAGGAGGATTAAGGGAAGTCATTAGAGGTCCACTATCAGCAATGGTGGTTATGCATCCGGTTGGCTACTGTCAGTTAGTAGTTGTAGCAATTAAATTGGAAGAATCAAAGTTGTCAAAGCAAAAAATAGAGCAGAAAAAAAGAGCCTTTGATGGTGGAGCCGCTAGCAATAAGAAGTCTAAGGGTGCTTGTGACGCGCGCTGGATGTCCACTCGGCCGCCCCTATGACCGCCCACTTGAGGGCGATCGGGCACTTGAGGGTCCGTTAACAGCTTGCAATAAATCGCAAGTGCGTCTATGTTGGGCAACAAGGAGGTTTCATGGAGTCGCCACCCAATAGAACATTGGGAAAGTTTCTCTCGCCTTGGAGAGCCTAAGACTGCGCTTAGTATCCATTTTGGGCCAGCCAGAGGGGTCTTGGAAGGTAAACCTCTCGCCCTAAGGAGCCTAGGATTAACGCCAAGTTTCGTAACACAAGAGGTGTCTTGGAGGGTAAACCTCTCGCCTCTTTGAGCCCAAAGACCAGAGAAAGTTCGGGACTCCCCATTTATTCATACCTTGGTTAAGTTTATAATCGAGTTTTGAATTTAGTATTTCATGCCTTTTCTCATTCAATTTTAATGCAATTTAATTAAACGCATATCAATCATATAATAAAAGCGATAAATAAAGTAAAATAAATTACAATAAAACTAGGGGCGGAATACAACCCCCATTTGTAAATAAAATGCAAATCATACATAAATCGGGCTATTTATTAAAAATGAGAACGTTGGTCCTCTCATACATAATTTAAGAAAACAATTTTAAAGTGATAATTTATTTTGGATAAAAAAATCTAGGACATTGGTCCCATTTTTATTAAATAAAATCCAATTTAGTTTAATAGAAATATTTTTTGTGATTTTCTTAATTAACGTGCATGGAAATAAATTTATTATTACAAATTACATAATAATCAATTAAACCAAAATAATAAAAAGCAACAAAAATAATAAACAACTCCCAAATGGATCTTCAAATCTCCATGGGCTCCCACTTGACAAAACTCACATATGAAAATAAGTATTGAAAAATGAAAATAAAAAAACAAATAAAAATGAAGTTAGTATAAAAATAATTAAACATATAACTTGAAAATAATTAAGTTAAGGCAAACAAAATTGCATCATATATGATAAGCCAATTAAAATGACATAATAAATATGCAATATAACAAATTAACAAAATCAACATGCATAAAAAAAATTACATGATAATAATAAAATTCAACATGCAAAAACAAGCATAAAATAATGATGATAGAATTTAACATGCTTAAAAACACATAAAATAATAATTATAATATCCAATCATGCATAAAAAGTATAATACATATAAAATTCAGCATGCATAAAACATATTAATAATAGCAACATGTATAAAAAGCAAAAGTAATAATAAAATCAACATGCATAAGAAATAAATAATAATAGTAATAATAAAATTAAACAAGAATAAGGATAATAATAATAATACTAATGATGGTAATAACTACAATAATAATAATAACACAATAATAACAAAGAATATGAACCATCAAACATAATAATAATAATAATAATAATAATAATAATAATAATAATAATAATAATAATAATAATAATAAAAGATGAACAATATGAACAATATGAACAACATGAACAATTAAATAATATGAACAAAAGTAATAGCATGAACAATTAAAGAAGAAATAAGAAATATGAACAATTAAATAAAAAATAAGAAATATGAACAATTAAATAATAGATCTAAAAGAATTTACATGTTGATTAGTTAATTAGAAAATAAAAAACAAGAAATAAGAAGAAAATAATAAAACTAAAAGAATTTACATGTTAACTAGTTAATTAAAAATAAAAAGACAAATTAAAATTAAACTAGGAAATTGAGCCAAGAATGTTTACCCTCAAAATTGATCTTGAAGAAATGAAGGTGAATGATCAAATTCCTTGTCTTGATTTGAAAAAATATTATTAGAAGAAAAAATAAAATATTGAAAGATAACTTTTACTCAAGAACAAACAATTAATTTGTTTGTCTCAAAGTAGAAAATTGTTTGATTGAAAATAAGAAAATTTTCAAGAACAAAAATAGTTATTTTTTGCCTTAAGAATTGCTGGAAATTTCTTTAGAAATTGAGAGAATTTGTTCTTGAAAAGAAGAAAGAAGAAGAAAAATAATTTTCTCAAGAAAATCCCCCCTAATTCCTACTAAAAAACTCTTTTTATTCCCCTTAAAATTCAGATTTTTTAATTAAGAAATTAAATTAATTTAATTCCCATAATTACAAAAAACCACTGAATTTATTGGGTTGGAAGATAGAAGGCTTTTTAAATTAAATTTTGCCAAAAAATGAGTTAAAAAGCATTTAAAATCAAGAAGTTATGGCCAAAATGGCCAAAATAGGCAAAACGGACGAACAGGGGTACGAAGGGGCGACCGACGGCCTGCCCGTCTGAAGGCGCGACCGACGGCCTGCCCGCCTGAAGGAGCGACCGACGGCCTGCCCGTCCCTCGTTTTTTTTTTTTTTTTTAATTTTTTTTTATTATAAAATATAATAATTTAAAAACTCACTTTTTTCATCACAAAATAAATTTTAAAATACTTTAAAAATATTTTTGAAATATATTTTTATTTAATTTTAAAACAACAAATCGACAAGGAAATCGTCACTTCCAACTTCATTCTTTTTGCCTATAGATCGGCGCACTTAATTTCATCATTGGGTAATCCTGATCTTTGCTACTCGGGACCCGGTGTCTACAGTGCTCCAACCGAACAAGGAACTAGAGGGACTGCCCAAGCGCCTTCTGAAATAGAAAGTGTAGCACCGCCCCCGAGTAGAGGAAATAGAGCACCGGAGTGTGAGCATTGTCGAAGACACCATTGGGGTACTTGCTGCAAGATCACGGGTGCATGCTTTAAGTTTGGAAGCATGGAGCATCGGTTTGCTAATTGCCCCGATCGACAAGAGAATAAGAGCCAACAAGAAAGCAAAACGGGTGGAGGAAAATCGAATGCAACCAAAGGCAATCGTGATCGAAATAGAACTCTACAGGCGCCATCCATGCATCGGCCAAGGACTACGGGAGAGTATGCTCCAGCTAGAGTATATGCAATGATCAGAGAGGATACTCCAGAGGCTGCAGGACCTTCCGGTAAGTTGTGCTATTAGCTTTTGTCAAGTTTGGTTTTGAGTTTTGGGTTGTTCGATATAAGTGGTTAGCGGGGAAATTTCGAGGACGAAATTTCTTAAGGGGGAGTAATTTTAACAACCCAAAATAGGCCTAGTCGGAATCTGTGAGGTATGTCAGAATATTTAGAGCATATCAGTAATTTTAGTAAAATAAAATTTGGATAATAAGGACTTTATTGCAAAGAATTAATTTAGTTAAGTTATTTGAAGGAATTATATGGTATACATGTGATGTATGGATGTAGGGTACTTTTGTTGTGGGATAATCTAGTAGTATTTGTGTATGGTAACTTGGATGTAAAAGTGATTTATTGGTGATTATATGGTTCGAGTCAAGGTTGGTGCCTTGGATATTAGTCAAAGATGAGAGAAAAAGGGACCATTGGTAGAGTGACATGTGTTTGGGTTGTTGGGAGCATTGAATGAAGATTTGATAGGAGAAGAGAGAGGGGAGGAAGAAATGGTAGCTTCCTAGGGAAGCCACTTAATTATGCCCTCTTCCTTCTCACGTTCTCTCTCTCACTCTCCCATCTCCATTTTCTGCTCTCTCTTCCTTTCATATGGGTATTTCTCAAGCTTTAAGCTAGGGTTTAAGTTTTGAAGGTTCCAAGAGGTAAGTGGCCGTGTTAATTGGTTTTGATTTTCTTCTTCTTCTCCTTCTATGGGTCTGATTATGGGTTATGTGGTAGATTGCATGGATTAACTAAGCTTTGGTTTTGATTAGTTGCAAGAATCTAAAGAAAAGAGGAAGGATAAAGGGAAAGGAAAAGTTGTAGATTGAAGTCAGTGGAATTTTGAGCTCCATTCCAGGTTTGGGAGTGTTTTATATCATCACTTTGGATCATGTTTTTGAGGCAAATATTGTTGTTGTTTGTGAGTTTTGGTATATGAAAATTCATGATTATAATTGATTTGTGTACATGATTTGTGATGAGATAGTTACAGTAGTTTGCATGTTGATTTAGAGTGTATATGCAGGAATATATGATGAATTTCTGTGTTTGTGCAACCTTAATATATATTGTTTTGATTTGTGTAATTGTTGTGTAAGTGAGTTATGTTGTTATAAGCATTATAAGTGTAGCATGGATATGAGTTCATTATGGTATATGCTAAGGATATGATTAAAGGAATGAATGATTATGTATGATTATTTAGGGTTGTGATGGTTTGGGAAGGCTTGAATATATGTTTGGGTGCTGTGGAATTGGAATTTCACATAGGTCACGGTGACAACCAGTTTTGTTGCCACCGTGAGGTATGTTAGGATTGCAGTCTGCCCGCGTGTATTTGGTATGTCACGGTGACAACCACTTTGATTGCCACCTTGAGGTACCCAGTTTTACTTTCTGTTTTTGAGTTTCGAGGTATGTCACATTGACAACCACTTTGATTGCCACCGTGAGGTACCTCAGTCTTGCATTCTGTTTTGTTTGTTATGCATGTCACGGTCACAACCATTTGGTTGCCACCGTGAGGTATCTTCAACATGTAATTTTTCTCTTTTTTTTTGCATTCTCCAATGTTAATTATGAGGATTATTGGCTTTCATAATACGTTTAACATATCTAAATAAGTTTTCATAGCATGATAAATAGTATATGTATATTAGTTATTCATTTGAGAGTTGTATGTTGATTATACCTGTAAATGATTTACATGACTTTACTTATGATCTATATACATGTGTGGTTAAGTTACATGAATACTTTGGTAGTTTATACCTCTATATTGAAAGGAGTTATATATATGTATTTATTGTAGTATAAATGTAATTTGAGCCTGGTAGTCATAGTTAGTAGATAGTAAGCGCTTATCCAGGGTCAGAGTGTGAGTGCAGCTGCTATATGTTATTTGCTACATTTGGGCCCCGTTTGGGTCATATTAGATATATGAGGCCTCGGTCTCCGGTATACCTTTGGGTATACATGATTATAAAATGTTTTGAGACTCGTGTCTCCATATGCTTGGGATACCGTGTCCTATCAGTATCATTAGTACCCGTATCCACTAGTTAGCGAGTAATCAGGCTATTACTTAAAGTTATTATACGAGCTTAATTTATGTAGCCATTTTTTATATGAAATGAATATATGTTACATGTATATGTATATACGCTATGACGTGATGAGATGTAATACATGTATTTGAATATGAATGGTTATTCTTCCAATATACTTGAGTAAGATGAACAATTGTTATATGCATGAGTAGTATATGTTTTTATGCTTTGTTATTATTAAGTTTATATATATGTTATTGTGATTATATGTACATGCATGTGTTGTTCCTCCCCACCAAGCGTTATCGCTTAGCACGGGTTCTTTTCCCGTGTAGGTGGCAGGTTCTTTTTGGGAGTCGGACATCTGCAGGTCGGCCACTGGAAGTCTAGAATTGGAGTTATTTTGTTTTCCACTGTATTTTTGTATATGGAGTATGATTTTGGAAATGTAATTTTTGTAAAGGATTATTTTGTATATGTATTTATTAACAAATCCCTTTTTGTAAAATGTTATGATAATATTATTATATGTATATGGATTTGGTATATTTTGATTAAATGTACTTGTTTTCTTAACATATCCTGAGTATATGTATACGTTTTAGTGATTTGTGCGCATGGCGCCCCGACATCCTTTCGACGGGGTATCGGGGTGTTACACTTCTTCCATCCCTTGAGTACCAACACAACTGTCACACCTATACAGTCGACTTCCCATTTTTAAGTTCATAGCAACAATAGTGACTTTATTGCGAGCAGCCAGGGTAGTTTTAAGTTTAGACTTTAAAATTTCTTCTTCGAGGACGTCTATCCTTCTCTTCAGGCCGTATGTCATTGCCAAAAACCCATCCTCTAAAGCATGTCCTTTGCCTTTTCGTCTAGATGATGGAGAAAAAGGCACCTTTACTCTAGACTCAGTTGGAGGTAATAACACTTCCTTAGTTGGATCATGATCTTTCAATGACATGGTAGGAGCAGTAGGTTGTTACTTGGTGGGTGGTATCATGGCGGCGGTTAAATTCTCTATCATAGTCATCATCCGGGCTTCAAACTTTTCAAACCTCCTTTCCATTTCTTGTGACCATTCATCCCATCAATAATAAGTTCAAGGGTTGCGTCATGCTCTCTTAGTGGGTTGGCTATTTCTAAAAATTATTCTGAATGCCTGTTAATTGCACTTGATTTTGATTTTGGTTGCTCAATCAGAACCCTCTGATAAGGAAGCCAACGGAACCCCTAAACCAACTAGGTTGATGGTCTACGATGGGTAAAACATTGAGTTAGAATGATGCATGAATGACATTTAATGCATGACTGTGCTATGCAAATAGTCCTCGATAACTGAAAGATCAAGAGATTACAATGATACATGTGATGCATGGAAAAAATTATGCACAGGATGATATGTACATGTGAAAAATAATATGAACATAAAAGGATATACACACACAAAAAGGAAATTAAATTTTTTTATTTTTTATGTTTTTTTTTATTTTTTTATGTTTTTATGTGCATTAATGACACATAATGCATGAATATGCAATGCAACATCCACAACCACATGCAAGCAGATAGATCCTTCCAACCTTATCACTCTTACACATGAGGTCGTGTGGTCTCTTTCTTAGGTGGGCTTAATCCATGGGTTAACGGAGAACCCAATGGACGCTTATGGTGCATGGTGGAAAACCGACAGCATAACATGTCTTTATTTAAAGCGCATACGTATGAATTTTGTCCTTTACGTATTTAAACATTTTAATCGAATTAGGACGGGCCCACAGGGGCATGAAAGCCTTTGATAAAAGACCATTTTAATTTGGTTGATCTCGTTCAATATATAATGGCCCATATAGCAAGCACATTATTACGGTACATTTCACCTAGGGGAAGTATCTATTTTCATTACATGGGCTTCGGCCAGTGTGATGATACTTTCAGGTTACCCAAGCATGATCCTTACCAACGGGTCTAGCTCTTCATGATCAAAGTGACCGGTTGGATCATCATTTGGTATACCAAATGGTATTAGACTTGGACTGGTGATTATTCCTAACACTTCCCCACATTGATTGAACGTAGGGTTATGCTTTGGAAATGCATCGGGGTTAAGAGAGGGAGCAAACTAGCGTAGATCTAAGGTTCTAATGAGATGTTATGCAATTTCGAAGAGGGATGAAATTTTTAAATTAAAACTCAATTATTTGTTTTAACCAACATATTTTCGAAGCGAAGTCTCAAGCAATCCCCAGCGGAGTTACCACTATGATGCGTGCTGAACCCTAGTGACCCCGAAGACCCACTTTTAGGGCATTCAAGAGAGGTTCATAAGACCCGTAAAGATAACGAGGGCGTCTATTGTGGGCAACAATAGGTGTTTTGGAGTTTCCACCCAATAAAACATTGGTAAATTTGTCTAGCCTCACTGAGCGTAAGACAGTGCATATATGTCTATTTTTAGCAATAAGAAGGTATTTTGGAATTCCCCTTCCAATACAACATTGGAAAGGTTCATCTAACCTCATGAAGCCTAAGACAATATAGAAAGGTCTATTTTGGGCAACAAGAGATATTTTTGAATTCCCTTTCCAGTGGAACATCGAAAAGGTTCATCTAACCTCATGAAGCCTAAGATAATGCATAAAGGTCTATTTTGGGGCAATAGGAGATATTTTGGAATTCCGTTTCCAGTAGAACATTGGAAAAGTTCATCTAACCTCGTGAAGTTTAAGATCAGAGAGAGTTCAGGACTCCACTCTTATTCATACCTTGGTTAAAGTTATAATTAAATTTGAATTTAAACTTTCATTCCTCTTCTCATACATTTAGGTGCAGTGATTATAGCGCAGATCAATTACATAATGGAAAGTAGTAAATAAGAGCAATAATAAAGCAATGTAAGTAAAAATACCATAAATTACAAAAAAACTTGGGATCAGAATACAACCTCTAATGTAAATGAGTAGAAAAAGAAATCAACCATCAAACGGGGTATTCGTTAGGTTGTAGGACATTGGTCCTCACATGCATGCTTCAAAAAAATGGCATAAGTAATGGCAATTTATTTGGATAGGCAAATAAGGACTTTGGTCCCGTTTTTATTTAAGGAAAACCCAGTTCATTTGTAGGAATCCTTTACCTTTTTCATATTAGCAAGCTCAGAAATAACATTTACAACAAATAAAGATTTAGAGAAATAAACGAGCGTGAACAGGGTAAAAGAAGTGAACTGTATTGACATTTTCGCGTCATTCTAAATAGCTCCCTTTTCCAGCGCCCAATGCTCAATAAAATAAAAACTCACAAAGAACGAATAACATGTTAGCAGAATAAGAAAATAGAACAATAGTAAAAAAAACTAACAGAAATAATTTAAATACAAGAAAGGAGTAAAATGAATTAAAAAAAAGGATAGAAAATGATCTTTAAAAGAAAGAACAAAGGAAACAACAAAGAAATGAAGGAAAGAGACCCAGGGATAGTCGAACCGCGAGAGCGACGGGCATCCCTGGAGCGACCGACAGGCAAAAGAGGTTCCTCACTCCGGCCAGTCGCTCGCTTGAGCGATGGCCGTAGGTGAGGCCTTCAGCCCAACGGTCAGCTATAAACCACAAAAATATGAAAAAATCAATCAAAACCCAATATTTTCACTTTAAATTCACTTTTCATGCAATAAAATGCCAAAAAAATAAATAAAATAATAAAATGGGCTAAACCAAAATATTTACCCTTGGACTGTTGATTTTCGAAAGGTAGAAATCGTGTGAAGTTCACCTGAACTCGCAAGAATCAGTAGAACGATAAAAATATTTTTGGACAATTTCTTTAGTAAAACAGTTCTGCTTAAATGATTCGAAACCCTTTTTTGTAAACAAACCAATAAAAAAAAGAATTTACTTCTTTTTCTCGATTTTAATTTGGTCCCTTATAGACTATTTCGAATTTGAGAAGGAATAAGTTGAGGAAAGAAAATTGTTTTTACTTTCTCGAGCTTTCCTGATTCGTTACAAAGAGTTTTGAAAGAAAAAGATGGAAAGAAAAAGATGAAAAGAAAATCCTTTGCTTATGAAAAGTGTTTAATCTCCAAAATTGCCAACCAAAAAAATTGCTAACCCAAATTTTCTAACCTTGATTCTCGAACCTCAGCCTGCTATTTATAAGCTAACTAAGGATAAAGATAATAAATTCAAATCTTTTTAAAATTCAAATTAAAAATTTAAATCTTTTTAAAATTAAAATTATCTTTAAAGATAGATATCACATCTGTTTGAATTCAAATTAGATTTTAGGAGATAAAATCGAATATTTTTTAATTCAAATTAGATTTTAGGATATAAAATCAGATATTTCAGAATTTAAATTAGATTTAGAGATAAAACCAAATCTTTTTGAATTCAAATTGGATTTTACAAGATAAAACAAAATCTTGGATATTTATCTTAAAGATAAACAATAAGAAAATGCAAATTTGTCCATAAAAATCAGGACCTGATTGACAGGGGTGCCTTAGCCCACCGAGGGGCATTGGTCTAAAGGGAATGCTGGGCATTTAAGCGGCGGGCACTCGCTCGCACAAGCGACAGGCGTCGATCGCCTATGCGAGCAACGGACGTTGCTTGCTTGCATGGGCAATGGCTTAGCGCACAAGGGTGACGATCGTCGCTCGAACACGAGCGACAGGCACCCGGTTGACTGATGGGCATCGGTCAACCCAGAAAAACAAAATTTTGAATTTTCTTGAACTAAAAAGCTCCTTTTCGACAAAAAGGTTTTTGGTCACTGAAATCCTCTGAACTCACGAATTTCAAGGGCGAAAGTCACTCCTTTACCTATAAAATAAATACTGGTATCTTCATTGCGTAGCTTTGATCTAGGCTGCCTCACGACCCGGTGTCTACAGGAGTCCATCGTGAATTTACCATAGTAAAGCAAGTCGTCATGACTTGCACGGCTGTATGGGTGTCCCTATGGCTAGCCACACATATCCTGAACTAGATTTAAACTGCCAGACACTACAAAGTGCAATACTTTTCAAAAGACTTTCAAATCCACTTTTTATACTTAACACTTCCATTTACATTTACATTTCATTTCCACTTCAATTCACTAATTACTCAACATTTTTGTAGCGACCCAGATATTGGCTTGGAAGTGTCCGTGAATAATTTCAGTAATATTATGACGATCGCAGTATCAAACAGTGTAGGCAGTGAGTTTGCGAGTATTAGAATTTACTGATAAGTGTGCTAAAAATATAGTGATTTCGGGACGGGTGACACCGGGATGACTATACATCGAACCCGGCTGTCCGGCGCCCGAAAAATTTTGAATTCGCGAAAATGATATGTGGGTCGTAAGGAGTTTAGTGGTGAAATCGAAACTGAAAATGGAGCTAAAACGACCTCCAAAAGTCAGTTTGAAGGAAGCCTCCGGTTTGATTTAAATAGTAATCAAGTTTGACCGAGGCTTCAAATATAATAAACGACCTCTAAAAAATTATTTGAAGGTATAGATGGACTCAGAATAGTGTGTAGAAAAGTTTGATGGTGAAAAAGGAATTTTATGGAGACACTGGAAAATTAGTGAATCGGACCGATTTAATTGAATCGGACCAAATAATGACTCTATTTGAGATGGAATTAAGGTCTAAAGGGCATATAAGAGTGAAAATGATGTTAAGGGTGAAAAGTGAACCGAACCGGTTCAACCAGTGAATCAGACCGGTCCAGTTGACTTTTGGTTGACCAGGTTTGGCTAAAGTTTGACTGAGCTTTAAATGGAGTTCTAGACTCAGAAAAATTATTTGGAAGCATGGTTGTGCTTGAAATATTATGGGGAATCAATTTGTAAAGACAAATAAATTTTACGGTAAGAAAGAAAATTGAGTTATCAGACTAGTAAGGAATTAGCGGATCGGGAAACGGTCTTCGATTGAGTTGAAATTTTATGTAGAGGTTAGATTATATATTTTAAGAATTATGGAATTAGTTTTGGGAGAAATTGAGCTTGGGAAGTGAGGAAAATAATTTTTTTGATGGAAAATGGGCTTAATAACATAAATGGGCTTTAGGGTTGGCCTAATAGGTTGAACCAAGCCCAAGCCCACTCAAGACACATCCAAAAAGGCAGAAAAATCTCCCAATTTCCATAATTCTCTCCACCCTTCCTCCCCCTCTTTTTGGCCGAACTCCACCTCCTCACTTTCTCTTGAATTTTCTTCTTCTCTCTTCAAAGTTCTTCATAAATCCAACCTTTCTAAGTAAATTATAGCCTCTCTTTTCATTGATGATGGTTTCAAAAGCTCATTTGGAGTGAATAAAGTGGGAAAAACCAAGTGTTCAAGGTTATGCCCTAAAAGTGAGGTAAGAGATTTTGAGTTATATAATTTAATCTAATGGTTCAAATAAGTAGTTTAGGGTATGTAGAGGATAATTATGAAGTTATATTGAATAAATGAAGAGAATTAATGGGTGTTTTTTTGGGTTATGTATTCTGCCACATGAGGAATCTTATGGAAGTGATGGTTTTTCATGGAGTAAAGGCATGGAAAACAAGCTTAAGTGGTGGAGAGCATGGAAATAAGGTTAGTGGATACAATATCCTTTCTTTTCCATGGTAGAGGCATGATTTTAAGCTATTTTGTATTGTGTGTATGTGAAAAATGCATGAATAATTGAATCTAACATAATATATGTGATTAGTGGACCTAAAATAGTGTAAAAGTATGATTAGATGAAATTAAAACTAAGTTGTATGAAAATTCTAATGTTGGTCGAATAGTATATTAAAGATTTCATCAACATTAAATGAAGTTTATGGCTGATAATTGATGGTTATTATATGTATAACATATTTAAAACATGATGGAGTGATTAAACGAAATGAAAGAACACATAAAGAAAATCAAGTGTTGTGGCCGAATGGAATATTAAAGAAAATAATGAGTTATGTTGTGTAACAAGGCAAATAAATGACATTTATGGCTAATATAATATGTAAATTGAATGATTGAATGTTTAAATGAAATTAAAATAAAAAAAAATTAATAAGAAGTTAGTGTGTTAGCCGAATTGAATAATGAAAAATTTATTTAGGTATATTGGAAATGATGGCTTATATAGGATGTTTATAATAAGTATAACATGTAATTGCAATAATTAAGTGATTAAATAAATTAAAAGTGAACATAATGATATAGTGATGCTTTGGCCGAATTGAGTGTAGGGGAATAATAAAGTGTATTTTGATGATTTATTATAATTATTGGCATTAAATGATTAATTGATTATAAACGAGTGTGTATGCAAAATTACAAGTGAAAATAATGTGTATATCGAAATGTATATGATGATAAAGTGTGATATTTATATGAAGGATGATGAAATATTGCCCTTAGTAGATGTCTGGTAGTGAAATCTAGTCCAGGATTTAATTGGCTAGCCATGGGGATTCCACACCGCGGTACGAGTCATGGCGACTCGATATTGATAAGCCAGTGACGGCCAATGTTCATTGTAAATCAGTGTTCAGTGTAGTACAGTGCAGTGAGAAATGGTCCTATTAGGATCATTTCATAGTGTAATGGGTCTATGGGGCTCATGTCCCGCATATCCGGTCAGTAGATTTTCTACAGGGTCCATACTAGGGGCACAATAATAAATATGTGATAAATATGGTTAAAATAGTGATAAAAGTAAAAATGAGTGAAAATGGACTAAAATGTGATAAATAGAAAGTTTAGGGGTAAAATGGTAACTTTGTAAAAAGTTAACAAAAAGTGAGAAAGTTAGATGAATAGTGTAAGTGTAAGAGCAAAATCGTAATTTTGACAAATTAAGAGAAGGAAATAGTAAATTAGTGGAACAGTGATAAAATAAGGACTTAAATGTAATTTAGTGAAAATATAAGGTTAGAAATGGAATATAAGTGTGAAAAGGGTAAAATAGTAATTAAAATAAGTAAATAAGGGTAAAAGTGTAAAATGAAAAATATGTAAGGTTAAAAGGGTAAATAATAAATAATGAAGGGCAAAGTGGTAATTAATGTGAAAGTGAGGACATAAAAGGAATTAGTGTAAAAGAGAGGACATAGATGTAAATAAGCTAAAGAAAGGATATGGATGAAATTAATGTAATTGCGGGGACATAAATGTCATTAATGGAAAAGAGAAGGGTATAATTGGAAACCATGGAAAAAGAATAAGGATTTAAGTTTAATTAAAGAAATAATAAGTTTAATTAAAGGATTGAAATGTAATTAGTGAATAATGTGATTTTAGATAAGTAATTATGTGATTAAATTGTTGAATTTAAATGAGTAAATATGGTTAATGATTTAATAGGAAATAATAATAAACTAAAAAGTGGTATTAAGAGTAAATAGTGGAACAAGTCTAATTATAGCAAATTGAAGTGGTAAAAATTGGAATTTAAGGAAAAGCAAAGTGTAAAGTGTAATTTGGATTGAAGTATTATGGTAAGAATTAAATGATGAATTGTATGACAAAATAATGAACAAATATAGTAATATAATTAAGTAGTGGCATTTATGTAAAATAAATCAATTAAGAATAAGAATGTGTATTGATAAAGTGTAGGAGCCAAATTGTAGAATTATTATGTTGAAGTTAGTTAGTGGATTAAAGTGTAAATTAGTAGATGATATGGATAATAAATATATATATAATTGATAATTGATGAATGAATGATTTGTGAAGCATAGAAAAATTATTGCATGAATAAATGTTAAATAAATAATAATTATAATTGATTTGTACATATATAGTGAATGTGAATGTATGTGTAATTTGATGATGTTTGGAATAATGATGTAATTATGAATAAGTGGCAATGAAAGATAAAGAGGTAAGATGGTAATATTGTGAATAAGTAATTAAGTGGGAATTTAATTGTAATTGACTATTATAAGATAAAGTTGAGACTTAAATGTAAGTAATAAGAAATTGACTAACAGTGAAGTGAAGAAAATATTGATTTAAATATACATAAGTCAATAAGGGGATACACGGAAATAATTAGACTAGTAATATAAATAGTGATGATAATAGTGATGCAAGTACAATGGAAATTAATGAATTTGACAACGAGCATAATAATAGTATTAATTAAGTGAAATGTTCAAAGAATAAATCGGAAATTTATTATGAAGAGATAATTAAGGGGCCATAGTGAATAAAATTACAGTGCAAGATTTTGTGAATAAGGTTATAAAGAATTAATGAAATTGATGGTGTATTTTACTAAGTAATAATATAGAAAGAGTTTAAATAGAAGTAATGGGAAATAATAAATGAAAATTTAAAAATGATAGATGTTAGTGTGAGTAATAAGAAGGTGATAAAATGAAAGAAATTTATAGATCCGTTATAATGATAATTGTATAAGTGAATAGAATTTAAATGGAAGGTATGTATTAATAATAAGGCTGTAAGTATGAAGACAATGTCAGTAAATATAGAAACAACATTGATTAAGAAATAAATAAGAAAATAGTGATGGAATAATCAGTATTCAAGTAACCCAGTGACTGAATTCTAGCGTATTCATTCAGTGATAAAATAACTCATAAATAATTAACTTAATGAAAGATTTGATGCAGTGAAAAATATTAATGTAAAGAGTTAGTGTAATGCAAAAAAGTAAAGGAAATGTAAACAAATAAATAAAGCAAGTCATAATAGTAAGTCAGTGTTACGAATATTGAAACAATGACTATTTGATAAGTAACTACAAGAGATAAAATAATAAGTGACTAAAATTAAGAAGTGACTAAAATTAAGAACGTAATAATTAAATATCGGAAGAGTTAATAGTGAAAGTGACATGAAAGTGATAGTGAAAGTGACAGTGTAAGTGAAAGTGATAGCGATAATTGGTGACAATATATAAAATGATTATTGGGAGTATAGTGATAGTGAGAAAAATAAAGATAACAAATACCGTAAAAGTGTATGATAATCATTCAAAAGTCACAAAAATTAATACTCTTGTAATTCAAATAAAGCAAAAAGAATCTATGTGTGTGTATGCATGTATTATTAGTGCGGAAAACTTAGGATATGTATCTACCACTGGGCATTTTAATGCTCAGCACGTAAGTGTTAATGCACGCAGGTTAAGATAGTAGATCATAATGTGGTTGAAGTTTTAGTATCGACTGGACGAAGATATTGACAGCTAGAATCGATGTTTGGCATGGCATGTTTACGACCGCGGAAAAAAAAAATATATACGAGGTATATGGTATTGTTCTGTTTTAGTATGTGTATGCTTGTTTTTGTTATAAAAAAAAAATTCTACAAAATGATCGAGTGTATTGTAGTGTTGTCAGTGCAGCATCATAACATCCGGTATCCGTATCATTTACGGGTATAAGGGTGTTATAATTTTCATCAATGTTGTAAATTTCGTATTATATACTTATTTTACAAAATAAGTATACTTAGTCTAGTAAGTGGCTATAAGTTCATTGCTTTCATTCTTTTCTTATCATTTATACTTCAATTATTCACTTAAACAAAAACAATTTCAATATACGTATAATTTCAATCATTTCAATAATTGTAAATATTTCCCCCCATGGACATAATGGGAAAACATTCTCAAAAATGCTTAATTAATTTCTTATAATTTCAATTAACATTCTACACTTTCAACTCATATAGATATTCATTTTATGGTCTTATTATCATTAATTAGATTAATTACATTTTTGATTCATTGAATCAATTATTCGATTTTTATGCAATTCTTTTCATTAGACTTTCTTTTTCACTTCTAATTCACTCATTTATCTAACTTATAACTCACATATCATATATATCATATAATCTCTCACATTTTCCTTACTAATCCATTCGGCCAGAACTAATATTATTGTAACGGCTGGTGGGGTACCGACCGAGGGCTATCCCCGGAACATATCCCGTCGAGCCTTCCTTGCGCGTCGCTCAATAGCCACCGCGCCGTACTCACGGTCTTTACACTTCCCCTTGTGCATTTTTGCCTTTCGTGGGATTCGAACCAAGGACCTGGGGATAAGTCCTTAATTCACAGAATACCACTATATCCCGTCGGGCCTTCCCTGCACATCGCTCAATAGCCACCGCGCCGTACTCACGGTCTTTACACTTCCCCTTGTGCATTTTTACCTTTCGTGGGATTCAAACCAAGGACCTGGGGATAAGTCCTTAATTCATAGAATACCACTACCATTAGGTGGTGGTATTCTATGAATTAAGGACTTATCCCCAGGTCCTTGGTTCGAATCCCACGAAAGGCAAAAATGCACAAGGGGAAGTGTAAAGACCGTGAGTACGGCGCGGTGGCTATTGAGCGACGCGCAGGGAAGGCCCGACAGGATATGTTCCGGGGATAGCCCTCGGTCGGTACCCCACCAGCCGTTACAAAAAAGGCCCCCCACCGTCGTCCCCATTGGAAGGACGCCGGCGGGCGCGCTACCCGACGCTCACTCACACAGATATACACATGCACAACGCGGAAGCATACATTCATACATAACATACATACGAAAATACGGGGTAATTAAAAACTTGACTTACCTCGCGGGTACAGACTAATCATGCAATAACTCACACACACGCAGGCACTTAGCGGAAGCATAAACACATGCATACATATAATCATACAGCAAAAGCATAAAGCGAACGATAAATCAAAGGAATAATCTTAACATAAAAACTTACTAACGATTGCATATACCAAATAAAATCTCTAGATTTTTACATATAATTACATATATACAATAATATAGAAATACAAAAGCAGAAGTACAGAAACTGAACAAAATACAAAACTTCTAACTCCTATGTGGCCGACCTTGCAGATGCGCGACTCGATCCGAACACAACTTGCCACCTGCACGGGAAAAGAGCCCATGCTAAGCGATAACGCTTAGTGGGGAGAACATACCAGAATATGGACAGCCATTCACAATGGTCGCGAAGGCATAACACATTCAAATGACAAATACGAATATTCATAATACATATATGATCAAACTTGCATAATAAAGGCATTCATTCGAGAACCCATATTCATATCCATATACTTATATTAAAATAAGCCAAAGTAAAAGCCATGCCATACATAGTACAAATATTATCATGCAAAACTACATATAATATCACATGCATCATACTTACTGGTTCGCCGAGGTATCAGATAGTAACACTTCACCGTGCATAATCTCATGAAAATTACATATGCAAATATCATACCAAGGTACCCTTACCTTAGTGGAACCCGTTCGCATGCAACCCAATTACCAATCATTACTACACCCAACTATCATGCACCATTAGGAGATACTAAAACATACTTTATCATGTCACAAGACGCATACACTAAATAAAACCCAGTGTATAGCATCAAACCACCACACTTCCACTGCGCAACTCTGATCCATACAATATCATGCCATGAATTGCAAACACACAACAACGTACCAAAAACACTGCGATAACTGAGTTCAAAGGAACATAAAGCATATCATTACATTATGGCACATGCACTTACAGGACGTCAATCCACATGCATTGCATCACAATAGGACAAATACTCGTTCACACATTTAACCAAAGTATTCAATGAAGCAAGCCAGTGTACTTATACATACTAGTTCGCATGCTTACATACCCAACTGTTCAATTAAATCCATTCACAATACAATATAGGCGGAATAGCATATACAAATACATACTTAAGTCACATTCAGATCACTCAGACTTTTATGATCACTGTAAGCACCGTGTCCCGGAGCGGTCCGGATCAGAGGTTACCCTACGATGAAATCAATATCCTAGCCTGTATAAATGGTTTGGATTTTGGGATTTTAGTCCCTCGTTTCACGAGAAGCGAGTCTTTTTACCTTTCGTAGGCAGAGGGGGCAAAACAGAGGTTTTTTCGAGTCAAAAGGCTTTTTTTCCTCCACAGACGGCTAGCCCGTCTGTGAAGTCAGCCCGTCGCTTGGGGTCACCGATGGCTTGTGGTATTTTCTGACGCCCGTCGGAAAGTCACCGCCCCTGTCAGAACGCCGCCTGGTTTCCCGGAGCACGCAACCCTTCCGACGCCCGTCGGTGGATGTGGCAGGGCCGTCGGACGAATCCTTGTGTCAGAAGGATTCTTCCGACGCCCGCCCCCATGCACCGACGCCCGTCGGTCGTGTCTGGCTTATAAAAGCTCCGGATTTTCAATAAAAAAGGGATCCAAAAATTTTCAAGAGGGGAAACTCTGCCAAAATTTAAGCATATTTTCTCTCTCTTCCAGCAAACACATTTCATAAAGAAATTTATTTCAAAAGAGGATCAAATCCATCCAAAGGGACTAAAAACCAATTAGTTTTCCTTTAGATTTTGATTCCAAAAACAATACTTTGAAGATTTGAGAAGGAAGTAATCTGAATTCCTCTTTTAAATCCTTCATCTTGCTTTTCGTGGAACACGCGGGGCTCTAATCAACACAAGAATTTCAACCAAAGCGATTATCTGAGGGTAAATATTCCGGATTCCTTCTCCATATCATTCCATATTTATTCTTTATTTGTTAATTCTTCCAATTTTGCCATTATTTTTCTTTATTTTGACTCTCATTACTTGATTTTATTGTAAAATCAATTTTTGGCCTTAAAAGGATTTTTCTCTTTCTGTTTTTCGGAGACAGTGGTGACCGACGGGTCATCTCTATCACCGACGCCCGTCGGTCACCTCATCTATAGACGCCCTCCTTTCGAGTGACAGACGGACATGTCGGTCACCTTGACTGACGCCCATCGGTCACCTAAAAGAGGCCGTCGGTGGGTCTGTCTCTTCCCTTTCAAACGATTTTCTATTTTTTTCAAGTCCCTTTGGATTCCCACATATTTATTGTATGTATATTGACATCTTTTAACTTTCTATGAGTGTATATTGATTCTCTTGGACTATCCCGAGCTTGAGTGGCTACCTGCCGTATTCGGAGGATTTTCGTCTGGTTTAGTTTCCTAACCCTTTTGATTATTTCCTTCATTTGTTATTCATTGATTATTCTATGTATATGGATGTACTCTTTTCATATCTCGTTAATGTATAAAAATGACTCAATGTTTTATATTCAATAAAATGAGGTTTACACAAAGGCAAAGGGGTCCAACGGCCCATTTTTATCCAATAAAAATCATTACGAACAAAAATATCCAATTTTGATAATGATGCATGCGAAGACCAAAGTCCTCAAAACAAACGATGCCCCGATTTGTGTATGTATCGCACCTTTATAAAGGGAGTTGTATTCCGCTCCTTGTATTATTGTAATTTATCATCTTTTGATATTTACTTGCTCATTTATGGCTTTCCAAACACGAATAAATGTGCCTTTAATAAATTGCATCGTGTGGAGGGAGAACGAA
This sequence comes from Excoecaria cochinchinensis, assembly GCA_947683425.1. Lineage (NCBI taxonomy): Eukaryota > Viridiplantae > Streptophyta > Magnoliopsida > Malpighiales > Euphorbiaceae > Excoecaria > Excoecaria cochinchinensis. Next base: position 2,338,620 of record CANTUQ010000158.1, read on the forward strand.
TCAATGATAATTTAAAATTTGATTATAAAGTAATCGAGGTAGAAATAAATGAGAAATCCCGGACCCAGCTCTGGTCTTTGGGCTCAAAGAGGCTAGAGGTTTACCCTCCAAGACACCTTTTTGTGCCACGAGACTTTAGCGCTAATCCTAGGCTCCTTAGGGTGAGAAGTTTACCTTGAAGGACCCCTCTGGTTGGCCCAAAATGGATACCAAGCGCAGTCTTAGGCTCTCCGAGATGAGAGTAACTTTCCCAATGTTCTATTAGGTGGCGACTCCATGAAACCTCCTTGTTGCCCAACATAGACGCACTTGCAATTTATTGCAAGCTGTCAACGGACCCACAAACGCCCCGATCGCCCTCGTGCGGGCGGTCGAATGGGCGGACGCGGGGATCTGGTGCACGTCACAGTGGCGACTCCACTGGGGACATTTATGGTTCGAGATTTCAATTTGAAAATACCTCGCTTAACATTTATAATTAAAATTTAACTCATAAATTTGCTTTCCCTCAAATTTGCATTTGCATATCATTAGAGCCTTAGAATACGCTAGTTTGGTCCCTCTTCTAGCCCCGGTGCATTCCTGAAGCACGACCTCATTTTCACTCAATTTGGGGAAGTGTCAAGGATAATCACCAGCCCAAGCCAAGTACCTCAAATGGTATATCAAAATGATGACCCGATCGATCGCTATGCTCGTGATGAGATAGACCTGTCGGCAGGGATCATGTTTGGGTAGCCTTAAAGAAATATCTCCCTTGTCCAAAGCTCATGTAATGGCCGTAGTTACTTTCCACAGGTGAAATGAACCTTAATTCCATGCTTGCTGTATGGGCCTTCATGTATTGGGTGAGTCCAGATGTCTCGCTTGGTAACCTAGCCAAAGGCTATCATGCCCCGGTAGGGCTATGTCGAAATTTATGGAACGTCCAAATACGTGACGATCATTATCCATCTGCTTGTACATTAGCAAAGGAGTGTCATGCTGCCGGTTTTTCGCCGCGCACTATGCGCGTCCATCGGGTCCCTCGTTGACCCCTGGGCTAATCCCACCTAGGAAAGAGACTGCATGACCACGTGTGTGGGAGAAATAAGGGTGGAAGGACCTACTTGCTTGCTTGTGCTCTGTGAGTGTTGCATATCATGACCATGCATTATACCTGCATTTCATGCATCATGCCTAACGTCTTATCCCTGTAGCCATCATAGATCTGCCCAGGTGGACTAGATCACCAACCGGACGACTGATCCGAGTTCCTACTCCTGAGCTGTCAGATAGAGAGGGTCTACCAGAAATCTTAGCAGAAATCAGCGGTACTGTATTTCAGATGGCAAACTCGCCTAGGGGGGATGACGCCACCAGGGCCATGATTGCGGAAGAAGTTGGCCGGCAATTTGAGGAATTCGAGGGTAGGATGATTAATATGTTGACTGCCTTGGCACAGCAGAATGCTCCACAGAATCCTCCTCCTCCTCCTCCTCCAGTGAGACAGAATGAGCCAGAGGAAGAAAGGGTTGAAAGACGAGAAGAGCCTATTAGGCCGCCGCCAGTAGAGTTAAGGTTAGTAGCCTCAGAAGAACAGAGAAGAAGGCCCGTGCTGAGAATTGATGATATCGAGGATGATAGGATGAGCCTTGCATTTGAGAGGGGGAAGGCACCTCCGGCCGATGACTTCATTTTAAAGAAAATGGAAGAGAGGTCCGAAGCTATGGCTCGTATGTTGAGCAGGGGTCAAGGGATGAATCCAGAGGATAAGGAATTGGAGGGAGAGGACCCGATCCCTTATAACTTTAAAATGCCAGACGTGCCGAAGTTTGATGGAACTTCTGATCCAACCGCTCATGTGAAACAGTATTCTCTGGTCATGAAGGGGACCACGTTGTCCATGAAGCAGAAGGTAGAATACTTTTGTCTGAGCCTGACCGCGCATGCCATCGACTAGTATCATAGTCTTGACCATCGCACTAAAGAAGATTGGGATTTGCTCACTGAGGAGTTTTTGAAGCAGTATGACTGCAATACCAGAATGGAGGTGACTCTAAAAGATCTTGAACTGCTCCAGCAGAAGGCCGGAGAATCTTTCCATGATTATCTCACCCGATGGCGGAACCGAGTAATGGAGATGCGGAGAAAGCCTGACACCCAGGACCAGATTCGTTTATTCATCAAGAACGCAAGCCCGTACTTGAAAGATGGGTTGAAGATGAAGGGGTTGAAGGACTGGGAGTCTCTCAAGGATATAGCCATCGAGGCAGAAGGAGAGTTCTTCGCTAGGAAGGCTAACAATGATAATTTTGCCAAAAGGGCTAACCCCGGTCAAGGAACCAATAGGCCGGCGGGTCCCAGTGGTAGCACCAGAAGAACAGGCGAGGTGTCTGCTACTGAGGTAACCACCCAGAGGAAGTTTTCGAACTTGGGGAGACCTTTATCTTGGGTCTTGAGAAGATTAATGAAGGAGGGTGTAGACACCGAGTCCCGAGGCGGTCCAAGATCAGGATTACCCGATGATGAAATAGAAGACCGATTTTCGGCAAGAAATGTGAGAATCGATCGTTCCCTTGTCAAAGGTGTGTTTTTCGGAAAATAATTAAAAATATATATTTTTAGGAAATTAAAATTAAGATGAAAAAAAAAATATATATTAATTTTGTTTCAAAATTTAAAATTAAAAATTAAAAAAAATATAATAAAAAAAATTTTTTATCGCGAGTGCCACTGCGGCAGCGCGGGGCCGCCTGCGAGGCAGGCCGCCCCAGCGCGCAGGGGCGCCTGCGAGGCAGGCCGCCCCAGCGCGCAGGGGCGCCTGCGAGGCAGGCCGCCCCAGCGCGCAGGGGCGCCTGCGCGCGAGGCTGGCGCCTGCGCGCGAGGCTGGCGCCTCGCGCGCCCCCCCCTGCGCGCGACCCCCCCTGCGCGCGAGGCGGGGCGCTCCGCGCGACCCCCCCTGCGCGCGAGGCGGGGCGCTCCGCGCGACCCCCCTGCGCGCGAGGCGGGGCGCTCCGCGCGCCCCCCCCCCCCTACGCGCGAGGCAGGGGCCTCGCGCTACCTGCCTGCGCGAGGCAGGCTGCGCGCAGCAGCCTGCCGCGCGCGGTGCCAGGGCACCACGCGCAGGCTGCCGCGCGCCCTTTGGCTCCTCCGCGCGACCTGTTTTTTCCTGTCCGTTTTTTTTCGCTATTTTCAGTTTGATTTTCAGATTTTTCTTCAGTCTGACATTTTCCATTGTTTCACCAATTTATGTTATTTTGGATTAACTAAAAATAAAGCCTCTTTTGTCCTTTGCCATTTTTGGCCAAGGCAACATTAAATGAGGAATTTGCCCTCATTTTTGAGAGGGACGGCAAATATTGAAAAAGAATTTTCTTGAGCTTTTCCTCTCTATCTTTTTCCACTCTCCAGGAAGCTTTTCTTGCTTCTAAAAAACCCTTCAAAAAATCTTCAAGTTTTCTTCAAAAATCTTAGTTTTGCCATCGCAACATATTAAATATTGGGTTGATTTGAGCAAGAAAAAATAATTTTCTTTGTTCCTTCATCCCACAAAAAATATTTTTCTCAAGATAATTTGTTTAGAACACAGATTTTATATTTATTTCAAATATTATTATCATCAAAAAAAAATCCGACAAGGAAATCGATCGAGACATCCTATTTCCAATCTCAAAATTTCTGAGGGCAAACATTCTTGAACTCATCCTCATTTATTTTTTGTATGTTATTTATTGTTGTTAATATTATTTTTGTTGCTATTATCATTTTTATTCATGGTTAATAGTTTCCATTTTTGCTACTGTGGACACCCTTAGCTTTGCTTTTGGTCCAACTTCTCCATGTGGATTTGATTTAATTTTATAGATTGATTTTTACTTGTTTTTGCCGTTGGTCACCAATCCCCACTTATATTATCATTTCTCTTGCTATTTAATATTATCCTCATGTAGTTATTATTATGGTTATTCTATTGGCCATCCATTCCCTTATTTTGGCATTATTATTACTATTATTATTATTATTATCATTATTATTATTACATATTCATGATCGTTGCTATCATTATATTTATTTATTTGCTATGTATCATTTTTTATTGTTATTATTATTATATATTCATTGTATATTTATTGATATTATGTTATTATAATTGTTAGTATTGTCATCACCTACTTATTGTCATACTAATGTTTATGTGCCATATAATATTATTATTTATTATCATAATATTATTGTCGTTATCATTATTTATCATTTATTATTATTGTTATATTTCGCACTTGCTTGATTAATTTGCCTAAAATATTTACTAATATTTTGATATTAATTTTTGTATGAGTTTTAATTTGAGTCGGGCCTTGTGAGCGCCGCGCGACTCCCCAGATGGGTCGCGACGCGTGGATGGACACTCCATTTTGGTGAGATCTTTTCAATTCTCCTTTGATGTGTTATGTGTTTATTTGTATATATATATTTATTTTATTCGTGCACGCGTGTGATAAAAAATCACAAAAATATTTCTATAATTAAATTAGAATTTTCACTAATAAAATCGGGACCAATGTCCCTTGTTTTAGCCCGACTATAAAAACATCACAATTAAAAAACGAGGGGTCAATTTTCAATAAAATGGGATCACTCATCCCGGTTTTCATTCAAACAATCAAAACGACTCTTCGAACCCTCTTTAAATTAATACGAAGGAACCAATGTTCCTAAATTTCGAACAAACGCGAAGGAACCAATGTTTCTTAAATAATGCCCCGATTTATGTATGTTCTTTTATTTTAATCTTGAGTGAGTGTTTTAAATTCAAGTTATTTTTGTTTGGGCCCTTGTAATTAATTTTGGGGCAATTTTATTTATCTTTAGGGGATTGTATTCCATCCCACTTACATCTTCAACCTCCTTTCATTGGGGTTGTATTCTGCCCCTATTTCTATTGTAATTGAGTGCTTGGGTGTTTACCGCTTTCTGTACTTACTTTGCTTATCGCTTTTATTTATTTTCTTTACGTGCTTTCAATGCGCTATCTAATTTAGATGCATCAATCGCGTGAGATGAGAGATATAATCTTAAGAAGTTAAAAATCCATTCATAATTAACCAAAGCATGAATAAGAGGGAAGTTCCGGACACCATAACTCTGGTTTAGACCGTTAGAGGTGAGAAACCTTTTCCTAATTTCTTGCAAATTGGGTGGCGACTCCAAGTACCTCAAAAGGTGCCTTTAGGCGTCAATAGGCTAGGTTATTCTCCCCAATGTTCTATCGTGGAGGAATACACCGATGATGCCTCATGGCGCCCATGATCAAGAGACGCGAACCTTTCATACCTCGAATCCTAAAGCGGATTCAAAGCGAGGGCCCTTGCTGGGTTGTATCGGGTTCGGCGCGCGTCACAGAGGGAAAATTGCAGCCCTTAGCTCCTAGACCTGCTTTGACGCTGGGAAAGCCTGGGCACAAAGACAATGAATTCTTTGCGTTTCACCAGCACTCAGGCCATGTCACAGATAAGTGCAAAGCACTGTGGCACGCTATCCAAGACTTGATTGATAATAAGCAGATTTCTGACCCCGAAAAGAGGGAAGCTGAGAAGAAACCCGGTTTTAATGCCGTACCACCACCCGTGTTTATGATCGGATCTAGCTTGCCAGAATGGTACGTGCTACAAGATCTATATGGGAGCGAGAATTCTGCTGCTGATTGTTTCGCGATTAGAGAGGAGAGAGCAGTCGTGGCAACCCTTGATTGTTGGTCTAGCAGTGAGAGTGGCGGAGAAGCCGAGGGGGAAGGAGAGATGAACCTTGACTTGTGGGGGTTTGATGAAGATCAAGAAGAAATAGGGGCTGTAACGAGAAGCGGGAGAGTGGTCCCCGAGATTACCAGGCTGCCTGAGCCAGTGCAGATGCCAGCAGAGAAAGAGCCAGAGGAGAATCAGATTGTCAAGCAATTGAAGAAGACTGCGGCTCAAATATCCATCTGGGATCTTTTGAGACAGTCCCCCTCTCATAGGCAGAAGGTAGTGGAGGCTTTGGTTGAGGCCACGGTCCCCACCACGATTTCCCCATCAGAACTATTGGGTTTGGTCAAGGGAGGATCCGAGGAGAGATTGGTCTTTTCTGATGCCGATCTACCGGTCGAGGGCTGTAATCATAACAGACCCCTGTACATCAAAGCGCAGATTAACGACAAGCACACTGCTTGCGTTATGGTAAATGATGGGTCTTCTATCAATGTGTGCCCCCTGATAGCTCTGCAGGCTTTTGGTTTAAACGAAGATATGCTCAGTGGATCAGATCTGACTATCACAGCCTACGATAATTCGAGGAGGCAAGCCTCGGGAACCTTTAAGACCTTGGTCAAGACAGGACCCATTGAAGTGGAGGTAGAATTTGTAGTTCTGCCCATCCCGGCTAACTTCTCAGCTCTACTTGGGAGACCCTGGTTTCACAAATTAGGAGGAGTTCCATCCACGCTGCATCAAATGATAAAGTTCCCACACGAAGGGGAAGTGGTGACTATCAAGGCAGCCAGGGAAAATTAGGTCTCAGTGCTTGAAATAGCTAATCAGCCATTTAGTGGCTTCCACGTGTCCATGATAAGAGAAAAGCACGGGTCAGTGGATAACCCAGCTATGGTTAATATGTTGAAAAAGATGCACTATCTCCCCGGGGCTGGTTTGGGCAGGAACTCTCAAGGGTTGCAAACAGCGATCACCACTCGAGGTCAGAAGAACCGAAAAGGTCTAGGGTATAGAGGCGGCTTCGGCAAGAAGAAGGCGACTGACAAGATCCCTCACATTTCAGAAAGCTTTGTGCCCGCATCCTCAGTTTGCGCATATACTGGCGAAGATGAACCGCAGTGGGTGAGGGGGAGAATTGTCCCTGGGTTCGAGATCTTTAATGATGTATTTGACTGGAGAGTCGAGTTTATCAAGACTGCTGAAGACTTCTGGGATGAGGAGGTCATGAATTAGGGTATCACTTGGGACAGATGCAAGCCTGAAGAGGTCGTTACCGAGAAAATGATAGCTGCCAAGCTGAAAGGGAAAGAGAAGATAGCAGAATTAGAGCCGAAAATGGGAGGTTTGAAGATTTCCTCCGACATGCCTGAGGGGCCTCTGCTGAATCAGGAAGCCAGTGATCAAGCCGCAACAACATCAACCTCGGGAGTAGCAGAAGAAGACTCTAGTTTAGATTGTCTTTTTATTCCAGAACTATTTTATGATGTAAATGACAATTATAATATTATTAATAAGGCAAACAATTTCTCTTACTTGTGCGATGTTTTTAATGATTTCAACATGCATGAACATAATCATATTGTAACACCCCCATACCCCCGGTAAGGAATATCGGGGCGCTACGCGGACACTTACGTATACATGTACATGTATTAGCGGAAGCGATAGCACTATACACATTCGTATAAGAATAATAAAATAATACTACACTAGGGCCCACTTGAATTTCATATTAACTACCTATACATTTACATGTTCATATTACATCTGTTTTCATTTAGCTTTACATATACATTTACATGTACCTTTACTTTGTGATTTTTCTACTTATATTATATAATGATGTTACTCAAAATGTAAAAACTCTATCTCTAACTTATACAAAAAAGAGATCAAAATAAAACTCCTAGTGGCCTTGACCTACAGATGTCCGCTCACTGATCCGAACCTATATACCTACACGGAAACAAACATCCGTGCTAAGCGATAACGCTTAGTGGGGATGAAAACAATGCAAAGGACTTCTTTACGAAGTCACAAATAGCTCACACATATGTCATATAACAAAAGTCAAGTAGTTCATGCATATAGCTCTGATACTTGTATAGGTTTCATTTTCAAATATCAAATACTATGAGTTCACATGCATATAACATCTACTCTTTTACTTATTCATATACACTACAACTTGTGCATTTCGTTTATTCAAATATACATTATCATGTAACCACATTCATTTCAATACACTCATGTAATCATGTACTTGTATACAAAACTGTAATGTACTTAAACATTACTTTCATGTACTATAGCTTTATTCGAAGCAACACTATAATCATCTCAAGTCTACTGCACTACATTTAACAAAACAAGCCTGAATTCCTTTCATGGTGGATACGGGTAACTCTGGATACTGTTTACAGTATCTTACATATGGAGAATTAACTCAAACTCTATGGAATACACGAGGTATTCCGAACTCTGGGCACAATTAAGGCCAACTCTAGCAGCTGCACTCTAGCCCTTTATAAGCATGCTTATCTATCCACTATAACGGTAATCAGGCTCAATACCAACTCACACACAATACACAGATATCAACTCACCAATAAAAATTCAAGTGCATTTATCAAATTCAGAGGTATGTAATTCATATACAATCTTGTTCAACAACTAAAAGCATATAACACTTAAATTCATTACATAAACATATAAATCATGCAAAGCAAGACAGAAGAAAACACTCTCTTCAAAACAAATAAAACAGGATGCGAAGAGGTTCACTATCGCGATCGCGACAAGAAGTCGCATTCGCGACAGAAGCCAAGTTCATTGTCGCGAACGCGACAAGATGTCGCGCTCGCGACAGAAGCCAAGTCCACTGTCGCGATCGCGACAAGATGTCGCGCTCGCGACAGAAGCCAGATTGCAAAAAGGCTCTATACTCTATACCAAATGCATTATGTAACAATTCCTAAGTTCATACATATTTATCATGTCATGTACTATACTTCCTACAACTATACATTGTTACTTTATTAGTTAAATTACCATCTTTAATCATACTCATATGTATTTTTCCATTAACAACTAGTTTGTAATCATTTAGGAGCCCTAATCATGTATAAAACGTTAAGGGGAAAGGCAAGGGGTTGACCCATGCCAACCATGGGCTCAAAACGAAGAAAAAAGAGCTTAATATAGGTTGTTCTGTCGCGAGGTCGCGACCTGTGTTGCGCTCGCGACAGAAGCTCCGCTTTGGTGCCTCACTAGACTGCTTTTTACCCTAAACTTGTATCGTATAAATGAACATCTAAACGTCTTTTTTAGGCAAAACGTTATTCTTAGAAATTGTTCTTTAGGATGTTAGCTTTCAAATGGAACAATTTTCAGGTCTTGTGGACATCTATAACAAAAGATATGCTCTAAACAATCCATACTATTCTATGGAACCCGCCAGAACAGGGTAACCTACGTTCTAATTACTTTTTGGGATATTTAGGGCCTGAATTAGATCAAGATCCCTCTTAGACATTTTTAGATACGGATATTATCTTTCAAATGAAATTGGAATCAACGCAATTGGAGTCTTATAGCTCTACTTATCACAAATACAATACACAGAGGTCTGATGACAAATAAGCATAATTTCACAAAATCAAGCTCTATCATCAACACAAACACTCAAATGATCAAGTTACATACTTATAAACATATATACACATGTCATGAGCACTGTAAGCAATCAAAATGAACATCTTGAGCTAATTAAAGCTCATCAAACATCTCTCATATAAACACATGCAAAGTTAACACAGTTACACTCGATCCCTACCTTTAGGAACTCGATCACAGCTCTCTACTCGTTCCAATCTTCTCTTTTCCTCTATCGACTCTCTTGCCTCCAGGTTGCATCAAAACCACACACAAAAACACTTGGGGTTACTCTTCTTTTTACTTTAAATCAAAAACAGAAACCAAGTAGTAGAAGAAGACTAATGCTATCATAATAGTACTACTTACCTCTTCTCAAAAATCCACTCTCTTCATCCCAACCCAAATGATTCTCTTTAGGAGTAAATGGAAAAGAGAAGAAAATAAAGGAAAGTGGAGCACGGCAACTAAGAGCAAAGAAAACAAAAAGGGGAATTAAAAAGCCAAATGAAGAAATTGAAATGGGAGTAGGGAAAGTGGCCGGTCAACTAAATCCAAACCTTCTCACATAATGCCAACCATCTCATTTAATTCATCCCTATCTTAAGCCAAGCCAAGCCAAGCCAAGCCAAGCCAAGCCAAGCCAAACCAAACTAAGCTAAGCCAAGTGTCACCCTCTCAAGTTGCCATGTGTCAACACCCTATGATGCCACTTGTCACTCTCATATGCCGCCACTTGTCACTCTTCTACGATGACACTTGTCACTCTTCTACGATGCCACTTGTCCAATACACATCTCAAGGTCTCTTAAAACCCACTTATGCACACATTTCGCGAGGGGGTTCTGTCGCGCTCGCGACAGAACGCTCACGCCCGCACTCACCCGCTAAAGTTCGAAAACTGCTGGAGGGCTCTGTCGCGCCCGCGACACTTGTTGCGCTCGCGACATAACTCTCGCACATAAAATTTACCTTTTTCGAACCAAAAACTCTGTAATTCTTCTAGGGCCATTTTGGGGTGTGATAAATCTCTCCCCCTTAAGAAATTTCGTCCTCGAAATTTCCCTGTTAACCACTTACACCATACAGCTATCAAATCTAACACACTTTACACTTTTCTTAATGCACTGCACTCTAATCCATATACTTCTTCTATGCATCTAGCACTGAATGTATATCCTGTTAGCTTTTCTCAATGAAACGCATGCAATGATATTTTTTTCACATACAAATGAGGGATGCGGATGAAATGGTCATGTAATGATTTATGTATGCGAAATGATGCGAAAATGCAATGTAGGCTACTGTAATGTACTTTTCCCATCCCCATGTTTCACTATGCTCATGTCAAATGATTTCAAGAAGATAGCTGACAGGAATACAGAGTGTCACCTCGAACTCTTACCAATTCACATCTGCTGCTGTCTCTTCTACGCTCTCATGCGAGTCGGATTCCATCTATACTTTACACAAAATGACATCTGCATTAGGCCACAACTCTAGACAAACTCTGACATTAACCTATACTCTATCACCTTCTAGTCCCGAATAATAAGAAAACATGAAAAAGTTTTGAGAGAATAATAAGAAAACATGAAAAAGTCTTCGCCTGGACCTATGAGGACATGCCAGGAATTGACCGAGACGTGGCAGAACATGCTATCCTGACTTTCCCAGATTACAAGCCTGTGAAGCAGAAGTTGAGAAGGCTCAGGCCAGAATGGGCAGACAGGGTCAAGGAGGAAATTCGTCAGCAGATCGAAGCCAAGTTCCTTGTTGAAGTGCAGTATCCTACATGGTTGGCAAATGTGGTCCCTGTAGCAAAGAAGAACGGAAAAGTCAGGGTGTGTGTAGATTATCGAGATCTGAACAAGGCCTGCCCCAAAGATGATTTTCCACTACCTCATATCGATGTATTGATAGACAGTGCCGCCAATTGCGAGATGTACAACTTTGGAGATGGTTATGTGGGCTACAACCAGATCTTGAACAAAATAGCTGACCGGGTTAAAACTGCTTTCATCACGGAGTGGGGGACCTATGCCTATCGGGTCATGCCTTTCGGCCTGAAGAATGCAGGGGCCACATACCAGAGGATGGCGACCAAAATCTTAAGTGACCTGATCCACAAAGAAGTGGAAGTGTATGTCGATGACATGATGGTCAAGTCAGCCACTCGAGAGGGACACTTTGAAGCTCTAGAGAAGTTCTTCACCAGGATTGACAAGTATAATCTGCGACTTAACCCCAAGAAGTGCATTTTTGGAGTGACTTCAGGAAAACTATTGGGACATGTCGTCAGTCAGAGGGGAATAGAAATTGACCCGGACAAGGTGAAGGCCATCAGAGAGATGCCCGTGCCGCAAAAGGAGAAGGATGTAAGGAGTTTCCTGGGCAAGCTGCAGTATGTCAGCCGATTTATTGCCAAGCTCACTTCAATATGCGAGCCTGTTTTTAAGCTGCTTAGAAAGAATCAACCTGTGGTCTGGAATGAAGACTGCCAGAAAGCCTTTGACAACATCAGAGAATACCTGTTGAATCCGCCAGTGCTAAGGCCGCCGCAACCAATCAAACCGCTTATCCTGTATCTTGCAGTAGAAGGCAGTTCAATGGGCGCCATGATGGCTCAAGAAGATGAATTTGGGGTGGAATTTGCAATTTATTACCTCAGCAAGAAGTTCTTGGCTTATGAGATAAAATATGCTGAAGTAGAAAAGATCTGCCTCGCAGTAATTTGGGCGTCAAAGAAGCTGAGACATTACTTCCACTCATACAAAGTTCAGGCAGTGGCCAAGCAGAATCCATTAAGATATTTGCAGGACGCGCCGTCTTTGCTCGGTAAGATGGGGAGGTGGCTGCTCTTTCTACAGGAGTTCGATGTGCAATACATCACTCGCAAAACTATTAAGGGGCGGGCCGTAGCAGAATTTCTTGCCGAGCATCCTATTCAAGGAGACACTCCTGAGTTTACCTTTCCTGATGAGAGCATAGTCACAATTTCTGTCTAAGGATGGCAGTTGCACTTTGACGGGGCAGTGAATAGCAGAGGGGTCGGAATCGGAATCATCCTGACAACCCCAGATGTTGAGAAACTCCCCCTAGCAAAGAAGCTGAGGTACAAAGCAACCAACAATGAAGCCGAATATGAAGCATGCACTTTTGGGTTAGAAGCTTTAGCAGCATTGGGGGCAAAGAATATAGAAGTCTTCGGTGACTCATCCTTGGTGATTAATCAGATCCGAGGTGAGTGGGCTGTAAAAGAAAAACGACTGGTCCCCTACGTTGAATATTTGAAAGAGGTATGTGGGCAGTTTGAGACTTGCACTTTCCACTTTGTGCCGAGAGATGAAAACCGTCTGGCTGATGCGTTGGCCACCTTAGTGTCAATGTGGGATAACCCCGAAGGAGTGGCTATGAAGCCAGTGCTAATTTCGAGTTCTGATAAGCCCAGTTTTGAAACCGAGCCTGTAATGGAAGTAGAAATGGCGGATGGGAAACCATGGTACTTCGACATCATGAATTACTTGGACTGTCACACCCCATTTGCCCCCTAGTAGAATGAGCCTGTCAGTCAGTCTGTCTGTCTGACTGTCTGTCTGTATGTGTAAGCATTCGCATGTGTTCAGCATTCATAAGGGTAATTTAGTAAAATGTATGCTTTTGGGGTTTTATTATTATGTGGGTGCATACATGGCATTAGTGTGTTTAATTAAATGAGAGATACTTGTGTGCATGTGTTCATACCATGGTAGAGTATGCATAAGTGAAGAGGGTTTTAGGTGTGTGTAGTGTAGGTTATTTAGGTGTGAGTGGTTAATTCCATCAATAAGAAATGGACACTACTTAGGGTAAAGAAAAGGAAAAGAAAAGGGAATGAAAGAAAAGGGACTTAGAGATTTACGTTTCTTTTCTTTTATCACTCACTTTCTTCTTCTTCACTTTCTTTATTTCCAAGTACTGTATTATTGATTCAAGGTCTTATTGGTGAAATTAATCCTCTCCTTGCACCCTCTCTAGTAAGTAATTGAATTCCCTTATCTAATTGTTTCATTTACTTCTTCTTCTTCCTTAAGTTTAGATTTAACTTAGGGTTTTCTTTGTGGATATTCTTACTGTGATTGTGTTTAGCTGAAGCTCCACGTGATCCAAAGGGGAAAGAGGTTGCTGGACCTAGTGGAGCTAAGTGATAGAAGTTAGAATCCAGGTTTGGGAATGTTTAACTGTGAAATTGTGTGATTTTGATTCTACTGTAAATTTCTAGGGTTTATGGTCTTGTGAGTTTAAATGCATAAGTTCTTGATTTGATTTGATGAATTAGTTGACGAATTGAGTTGTATAATTATTGCCTATGTTGTTTGAGATGATTTCTGGAAGGTAATGACAGGTTTGTATGGTGTAAAATCAAATTGGGACTGAAATTGTTGTTCTGAGAATTCTGGAAATCCTGGAAAAGTCGAGGTACTGTTGATGTTCTGTTCTTCGCGTGACTCGCTACAGAAGAAGGCAAGTCACGAGACGTGACCCTCGGTCACGCCGTGACCTGCCTGCTGAGAAGCCAGTCGCGTGACCAGCTGAAGATCAAGCAAGTCACGCGACGTGATCTTCGGTCACGTCGTGCGACCTGCGAGAGAGAGTTGCGTGATCTACGAGATCACGCGACGTGATCTGAGAGAGAGGAGAAGCACGTCACGAGTCGTGACGTCCAGTCACGCCGTGACCTGCGTAGGACGTTGCGTGATTTGTGAAGATCACGCAATGTGACCGGCGAGAAACAAGCACGTCACGTCGCGTGACCCTCGGTCACGCCGTGACCTGCCTGTTGAGAAGGCCAGTCACGCCCAGTGACCAGCCGATCTCGCCCGTTTCTCCGCTCAGCTCGTTTTTCCGAAATTTTCTAGTTTTTAACTCATAAATGAATTTGGTATTTCTTCTGAATGGACTTTACTGTGGTATGATGCATGTCTTACTGTTTGATGCTTCGATATGCGCGATAGCATGACTTTCTGATGAATTATATTCTGTACTCTGAAATGTGATCTGTTTGACGCATAACCTGCTAGAGTCAAGTAAGTGGATAGTTAGGCATGCCTAATAGAGTCTTTAGCTGCAGTCCTCAGTTCAGTTTGGACCCCGATCAGGTCCCCGTTTGGTTCCTCGCGAACCCTTCAGTATAGAATCTTGTTTAAGATTCCCTCAGTATATAAATAACATGTTTTGATAAATGATATAATATTTGACTTGTACCTGTGAGGTACCCTCAGTATTCGATTCGTACCCGTAAGGTACCCTCAGTACACTCGTTATCCACTGTCTAGAGTCAGCAGGTGTTCTTTAAATGTTAATGGAAATGTTCTGATCTGATCCGGCTATGAAATGGAATATCTGAATGAGTTTAATGATGAAATGCATGTTGGATTATTCTGTAATGGATATGATTATTGAGATATTGAACGTTTGACTTTTAAATATGAACATGCTTTTAGCAACTATGCTGTAACCTTTGCATAATGCCATTGTGAATGTGATCTGCTTCGACGACCATTGTGAATGGCCGTCCATAATTTATGTGTGTTTCCCCACTAAGCGTTTTATCGCTTAGCACGGTGTTTTTACCCGTGCAGGTGCGGAAGGTGTTTTGCTTTGAGAGAGTCGCCGTCATCAAGCCAACACAAAAGGGACTAGTGTAGGGCTCAGTTTTATACCAGTTATTGATTCTTTTTGTATAGAACTCTCAGTATCAGCTTCCGCTTTTGTATATATATTTTTGTGTATGTAATATTATTTTGCTTCAGCTAGTTGATCAGATCATTATTGTAATAGTTTAATTATAGTAATGCATGATCAGCTTTTGTTTTCTGCATGTAAAGTTTTTAATTATTCTGTATTTCTGAATGTATGTTATGAATGGATGTATATTTTGCTTTGCTTTTGTTTGGTGACACCTTGTCTCATACGGCATCTCACTCCTTATCGGATGGGATCGCCTACGTACGGGAAGGGGGTGTTACATGGACAATAATAAATTTCCAGAAGAAGCTACTGAGAAAGACCAGAGGATGATCCGGAAGCTATCTACTCAGTTCATATCCTTGGAAGGGGTGTTGTACAAAAGACAGTCGAACGGGATTCAGCTCAGGTGCTTGAATGAAAAGGAAGCCCGCAAGGTGATGGAGGAAACCCATGCAGGTGTCTGTGGGGCCCACATGAACGGTTTGACCTTGGCTAAGAAGATCATGAGGCAAGGCTTTTATTGGCTTATGATAGACAACGACTGCTCGAAATATGTTAAACAATGCCAGCTGTGCCAATAATATGCAGACTTGAGACACCTGCCAGTATCATAATTACATAACCTGACATCACCTTGGCCTTTCGCTGCTTGGGGGATAGATATCATTGGAGAGATTCGCCCTACGGCGTCCAATGGGCACAGATACATCATAGTCGCAATTGATTATTTTACCAAATGGGTAGAGGCGAAATCCTTCAAGAAGATTGAAGCAAGGGATATGGCCAAGTTCATAGAGAGAAATTTGATCTGCAGATATGGCCTCCCTCATCACATAGTGTCTGACAATGGAGTACAGTTCATGGGAGAAACCAGGAAGCTCCTCGAGAAATATGGTGTCGAGCATCATAAATCCTCTCCCTACCGACCACAAACGAATGGAGCAGTAGAAGCCGCTAATAAGAATATGAAGAAAATCCTGTCCAAGATGGTCCAAACCTAATAAGACTGGGCTGAAAAGTTACCTTTTGCCCTGTGGGGATGTAGAACAACAGTAAGGACATTTACAGGCGCTACACCATTTTCCCTGGTATATGGAACGGAAGCAGTATTACCAGTTGAGATAGAGCTCAAATCACTGCGGGTGGTCATGGAAGCCCAAATCCCAGAGGCCGAATGGGCGCAGCAGAGGCTACAGCACTTGAATTTACTGGATGAGAGTAGGCTGGAAGCTTATTATCATAATCAGATTTACCAGAAGAGATTGGCAAGAACTTTCGGAAAGAAGGTAAGAAAGCATCCGTTGAAAGAAGGGGACTTGGTGTTCAAGCAGATGAGGCCAGGTATACCAGATATTAGAGGGAAATTCAGACCGACCTGGGAAGGGCCGTATATCCTTAAGAAACTGCTATCCAAAGGAGCTGCAATCTTGTCAGATAGTGATGGGAACGAATTCAAGGAGCCGATCAATATCGACAGACTCAAAAGGTTCCATGGCTAAAGACCAAAATAAAAAGAAGAGAATAAAATGCCCTGCAAGTCGAAAACCGAAAAAAGGCGGCTGTGCTAAAATTGGGCGCCTCGACAGGGTGAAAACCGAAAAAAGGCATCCTGTGCAAAAATTAGAGGCATGAGAGAAAATGTCCGATCGTGAAAACCCGAGAGGGCCGATTGGTAATAGGAGTTGATGCTGTTAAAATTTGGTTCTTTGTATTAACAGCGCGTAAGCAGCTGAGTAAATGCCAAAACTGATCAAGTATGCTGAAATTATATGAAAATGTACACAAATTTGTGAAATAGAATGAATATTATTCTTTTCATTTTTGTCATTTCCTAGTTCTGCATCAAAAAGAAATGTAGCACCAAAAAGATACATATGTAAGCCAAGCTAAGTCCTGCTGCTGCTCTCGACGACCAGATGCTTGAGCCCTCGAGTCCTGTTATCAGATGCTGGACTAAGGATCCACTTCTTGTACTCGTTAGTCGAAGACACGGAATGATTGCCGAACCTTAGGATAACAGTCTTCACTGGTAGTCTTCCCCACAGCTCATGATACCGAGAAGCAAATGCAGCCGAGAGAGCTCCTCCTCGAAAAGACAAGGGAACCCTCACTACATCCTGGGTCATCCCGAGCTGGCGTGTACATCGAGAGGTGATGTAGAAGGTGGCCTGACGGAGGCCGCAGAGGGGAACACACCCCGATGGCCCATTAATGACCACATGAGATAGTGGGAGCCAGGCAGACGTAAAACTGATGTCGTCGTCTGACAGCTCGCCAAATCGGGTAATGCCTTCACCAGTAGTGGCACACCCATGAAGTCATCGACGCGGCAAAAAGTGGCTCGGCGAGTACTGTGGAGTAACTGGAGGGGGTGGCTCAGATAGCATCTTCAGTTTCTCTTGCAGCCAGATCTAAAAAGAACAAAATAAAAAAGGAGAAAAAGAAAGAAGAGAAGAAAAAGAAGAAGAAAAAAAAGAAAAAAAAAGCCGCTGGAGTAAGTAGGGTTTACTTCAGGCAAAAATAAGGCACAGGGTTGCGTGAAAATCCGAAAGGACGCACCTCCCGCTAAGAAAGGTTGTGTGAAAATCCATAAGGGACGCACTACCTTTAAAATAATGACGTACCTGGAGCAATAAGGGGCTGCCGGCAAAGGTTGTAGTGGATCCAGAGCTCACAGCGTCCAAGCCCAGAATGGTCTCGGCCAGGATGAGCGGCAAGGGTGATAATCCCAGATGAAAGTTGCCCAAGACTCCGAACAGGAGGGAGTCACCTGTCAAACCCCCTGGAACAACAGTGAGGAAGTTCACCATGCAAAACAAGAATATGATGCTTACCCGATAGGTGGGGATGTCGGTGAACTGATCTAGAGCCTCGATCAATGGTCCCAGAGCGAAGGAAGGGCCCGGGTGAATCAGCCGGACGGCCTCAGAAGAAGGTATGCCGAGGGCCATGGCTATGTCCCGGATCTGTAATAGACCACAGCGGGGGACGCAAGGCAGAGCACTAGGAGGGAACCAGGCTCCCAGGATGGTAGCTAACTCTTCAGGCAAAGCGCACAGTTCCTGGTAGGTGAAGCGAAAGACGTGAAACTGGGGGTTCAAGAAGTGGGTAGCCGCAAGAAGGAGGTTTTGGTTGACTTTGACCCGGCACAGGTATTTCAGCCCGGACAGAGAGGAAAGGGCGCCTTCTTCCCAAGTGTGTTTGTCATCTAAAATACGGTGCATCCTTTGGGCTAGAGAAGAAGACATGTTGAGAAAGATGAAAGGCTCAAGATGTTGGAAAATGAAGAGACATAAGAAGGGCAAAAATTTTGAAAAATTTATAGGGAAGTGTCACCGACGGCCTACCCGCCCCTACACAGCGACGGCATGCCCGCCTATCCTGAGGGACGGCCTGCCCGCCTCTCCTAAGAGACGGCCTGCCAGTCGGTGTAGATCCACCTGGCAGACGTCGGCATTGCATTCATCACGCGCATTAACTTGCATTTATGGCATGACAGACGGCCAGCCCGTCGGTCACATGCAGACGCCCAGTCCATCGGTCACGAAATTCTATATAAGGGCGAGTGACAGACGGTGCAAATGCTGCTGTCCCTTTCATTTCCTCTCTCAAACCGTTTTTTTTTTTGCGTTTTTTAGCGGTTTTTCAAGCATTTCCTCTTATTTTTTCGCGATTTCTTCATATCTTTGCATTCTCTACTCACCGGGTGCTTGGATATTTATTTTTCTCCAGTTTCTACACTTCTCACGACTACAAGTAAGTAAATAACTACTTTCTTTTGAATTTTATTAAATTTATTTCTTCTTTCAACTTTAAAAATGTTTAGAAAATTTTAGATGCCTTAGGAATTTAGGGAGAATGCTGCCCATTTTTTTTTATTATTATTTTAGTGCAATTAAACCTGAATTTTTGCATGATCACATAGAAATAGATTTTTTCTATAACTTTGGTGCTTTAGAAATAGACAGTTTCTAGCGCACTATTATGTGTATATATTGCTTGTGAGGCCTGAGGCCATTATTTTTGTGTTGTTGGGGACTCACTCTTGCCGGGGTGTGTCCCATTTACATGCGTATATTATTGTCAAGGCCTGAGGCCTATTTTGTTGCCTTTTTATGCAGGAGGTCCGGCATACCCCTGCCGAGGTGTTGCCCAATTTTTTATTATTTATTCTAGAATTGGATATTTTCATGCATAATGCATGCCTTGGGACCTAGAAAGCCCATTTCCTTTACTCGTTTCAAATTATTTTCATGCTAATTGCATATTATTTTTTTTGCCTTGATATGTGCAAAGCATGTGGGCAGCCATTGCCCTTTTCATTTATTATTAGTCTTCTCTATTTAGTTTTCGGGCCACCATTGCCCTGGTGAGGCCCAAGTGGGCCGTCCCCTTGAGAATAAGTCTAATAATACTTGTTTTATCAAATTTTTGCTATCTAATCTTTTCGTCTTTGCAGGATGCCTCCCAGACATAGAGTACCGCAGGCCCAGCCCGAGATCGTAGTTCCGGATTGGATGGATGCTGCGTCAGCTCAGAGGTATAGAGCATTGGCTCAGGTAGAGCTTCGGGCCAGCCGTTTTGTATCCAGGCCGTTCCTGGAGGCCTTAGGGATGGCCCCAGAGTTCGATTTGCTCGTCGAGGGTGCTGGGTGGACAGAGTTCCTTGAGCCCTCCTTCCAGACTTTTCCAGAGGCTACTCGCCAGGTCCTGGCCACTCTTCGCTACACCGATTTTCAGAGTGCGGATACCGACCCAGGGGTGGTTCAATTTTGGTTCGACGGCAACAACTTCAGTATCACTAGACAGAGATTCGCTCAGGCCATGGGGCTCCCTACAGAGGAGGGGGTCGAGATCCCACTGCGAGCTGTTAGACGGGCCCATTGGACGGCTATTTCCATACCGGGAGTGCAGTATGATCATGATACAGCAAAGAGCACCGTACTGGTGTCTCAGGCACTCCGGTATTTGCACAGAGTGCTATCCAGTTTGTACCTCGGTCGAGCTGGTAATCCAGGGTCGCTTAACGCGGCCGAGATCTGGAGCCTCTGGGCCATAGTGGCGGGCCAGCGTCTCAACATTAGCCATGAGATCTTGGCCAACTTGACCAGAGTCGGAAGAGGGTTGACACCTGTGGTGATAGTGGGAGGAGTTATCACCCGGCTACTTCTGAGGTTGGGAGTTGCCCCTGACAGATTGAGAGCACCCTTGGGGGAGGGGATCCAAGTGGACGCCACAATGGCAGTACAGATGGGGATGATCTCCCCGATATCAGGCCAGGCGGAGGCCTATAGGGTGCTGACCATTCACGAGACCCGGCGGATGTTCTCACTTCCCCCCTTGGGTCCAGATCCAGATCACCCGGAGCACCCAGAGGATCAGCCTCTGCAGCCAGAGCCCCAGCCTCAGCCCGAACCTCAGCCCGATCACCAGCCTCTACATCCAGAGCCAGAGCCTCAGCCTCCTCAGCATCAGACTGTGCCACCGCCACAGCAGCAGGAGCAGCCCAGGACCCCATCGGACTTTGATATAGAGATCACGATGGATGATCTTTTTGCAGCCTCACCAGCATCCCGAGCACCGACTCCTGTCCCATCGCCAGGCTTCAGAGTACGTAGGACTACCCACGGGCCCCCCGAGAGATATCATCCTTATTCTAGAGGCGACCCGGGGGCATCCACCTCTACAGCACCGCCTCCAGAGCCACCACAGCAGCAGCCAGCACAGCCCGACTTCCCTCAGCTCCTCACCTCCATGTTCGCAGCTTTAGAGCGACGACAGGATGAGGGGGACAGAGCTATTCATGAGAGGTTGGACCGCCAGCAGGCTGCTATTCAGGAGCAGTCCCAGTCAGTGGAGCGGCTGGCCCGAGAGCAGGCTGGCTATATCGAGCATACTACGCGGGAGCAGGCTCGGGTTATGGATGCTTTCAGGGATGAACAGGCTCAGGTCCTAGGGACCTTCAGAGGTGAGCAGTTGAGGCTGATTGAGCAGGTTGCTCAGGGTCAGGGGGAGCTCAGACAGCAGCTCGCTCATGATTTGAGGATGTCACAGGACCAGGCGTCTTAGAGGGTTGACATGACCCTGCAGATGATTGACGAGTCACTCGACTCTCTGAGATCCCGCGTCCAGGCGATAGAGGGGATACTCCCACCTTTGTCTCAGACCATGAGGGAGTTCAGGGACCAGACAGAGCAGCGTCTAGAGCACATGAAGGGGGCCGCCAGCGAGCAGACCACTCAGTTGAGCAAGGCGTTCAAGAAGTTGGGAGGCACAGTATCAGAGACATTGGAGTTCATCAGGACCTGCACCCGACCTTTCTTGGATGGCCACGCTCAGATCCTATTTAGGCGGGCCCACGATGCTGAGGCAGGACCCTCCACAGCTCAGCCTCCACCTCCGGCACGGCCAGCTCCGCCTCGACCTCTGCCCGAGACAGTGCATATATCGGATGATGAGGACCCTGATCAGCCCTCTGACTACACACCTCTATGACGTTCAGGGAGTCATATTTTTTTTGTATATTTGTACTTTGTATATACGTTGTACAAAATAGATATTTTTAGTGAAAAACTTCTATTTTCAAAATTTATGATTCATTCATATAGCAGATGAATATATACCTTCACAATCACTCATACTCTAAAACAAAAACTGGTGAAAAAATGATGAATAACAACTCAATAAAAAAAAAGAACAAATGAAACATGGCATAACAGATAAAAGCGAAAATCCCGCCATTAATAAACAGGTTAAAAGATGACCACTTGAACATGAACTAACAAAACCTTTTCATCACACAGGTACAGAGAATATCGCTTCACTTCAGATCGAAGCTGCAGTTAAAGAAACACTGCTCTTCACCGAACCGGGATTATAGCCAAAGCCTGCTACGTCTCACAGATCGCGCGGCAGCCAGAGTGTGCTACGCACCTTGCAGATCGAATGGGGGTTAGCAAGGGAACTTCAGATCGAAGCTGCAGTTAAAGAAACACTGCTCTTCACCGAACCAGGATTGTAGCCAAAGCCTGCTACGTCTCACAGTTCGCGCGGCAGCCAGAGAGTGCTACGCACCTTACAGATCGAATGGGGGTTAGCAAGGGAACTTCAGATCGAAGCTGCAGTTAAAGAAACACTGCTCTTCTCTTCGAGTCCGTAGCTAGAGAATGCTACGTCTCACCAACCCCTACAAGTCGAGACGAGATTTGGTAGGGATATCTTCGCATCGCTGACCAGGCCGAGACGAGGTCTACCTAGCAAAAGGCGCGAAAGGTAAGAATCGTCGCAGGTACGCCTTCTTTCTTTCTGTCCTTTCTCTGAGTTTTGGCTTATCTAGGCGCTTGTGCACTAGTTTCTCCAAAACTGGGGGCAACTGTAAGCACCGTGTCCCGGAGCGGTTCGGATCAGAGGTTACCCTATGATGAAATCAATATCCTAGCCTGTATAAATGGTTTGGATTTGGGGATTTTAGTCCCGCGTTTCACGCGAAGCGAGTCTTTTTACCTTTCGTAGGCAGAGGGGGGAAAACAGAGGTTTTTTTTGAGTCAAAAGGCTTTTTTTCCTCCACAGATGGCCAGCCCGTCTGTGAAGTCAGCCTGTCGCTTGGGGTCACCGACGACTTGTGGTATTTTTCGACGCCCGTCGGAAAGTCACCGCCCCTGTCAGAACGCCGCCTGGTTTCCCGAAGCATGCAACCCTTCCGACGCTCGTCGGTGGATGTGGCAGGGCCGTCAGACGAATCCTTGTGTTAGAAGGATTATTCCGACGCCCGCCCCAATGCACCGACGCCCGTCGGTCGTGTCTGGCTTATAAAAGCTCCGAATTTTCAATAGAAAAGGGTTCAAAAAATTTTCAAGAGGGGAAACTCTGCCAAAATTTAAGCATATTTTCTCTCTCTTCCAGCAAACACATTTCATAAAGAAATTTATTTCAAAAGAGGATCAAATCCATCCAAAGGGACTAAAAACCAATTAGTTTTCCTTTAGATCTTCTTTCCTTCAATCAATGCCCACCAACCAATGCCACATGGCAGCTCCCTATTGGACCAAACATCCACTTTTGACTTTTCAACCCAAGGCACCATACTCTCACATACACTATATTATCCCTTGAATAAATATCTTCAAGGCACCAAACACAACTCACACCATATAATTCCTTATAATCCACTTACATCCAACTTCCATATACCATAAGCACACTCTAACATTTCTCTGCTTAACATACTTAATTAATAATTACCTTGCAATTAAATCCTAATATTCCAAAATCTTCATTCACATTTTACCGAAAAACCCTCCACATATTTGACTTAGCTCGTTAGATCCGATTAGGCCTGGTTTGTGGTGTGACAATTATACCCTAACATTTTATTTTTCATCCATTTATCACTCAATCCGCTAGATTGAGCTCCAATTCACATATCTATACCATTTAATTTCACTTAATCACTTAGTATATTATAAACATACCTAAGCATACCATTATGTTTTACTATGTCCAAGACTTACATTTGGTTTTCTTTCAAGTTAATCATCTTAATTAACTTATTTAACCACTTTAACCTCATTTATCACTTCAATTACAATTATACATGCAATTTACACACAATCACTATTCACACATAATACAAAACCATAATTTTCATATTGAAATACTTAGATTAGGTAATCACAAACCTCATATCTATGTTCTAGCCTTCATAACCTCAATAATTCTTATCTTTAACCTTTGAAATAACTTTTCCCTTAATTTCCTTGTCCATGGTCGAATACACAAGACAACAAAACTCTAATCAATTTCTTCCTTTTGTGCAATATAACTTCATAAACACTCTTAATACACCTTAATCTATTATTTAAAACTAAAAAATCAAATTAAACTAACTTATTTATCTTACCTCCATTTGAAGACATAAGCTCAAATCCTTATTTTTCCTTACTTTTAATCCATCAAATGGATGCTAGAGGGTACTATAATCTCATAGTGGGGCTAAATTACATTTAGGGTGCTAAAATTTAAAGAGAAATCAAGCAAAGATTGAAGAAATTAGGAGAGAGGAGGAGGAAGAGGACTTCGGCCATCAAGAGGGAGAGAAGAGCTGGAGGAGATAAGGATTACTCAACCATCAATCTGCCATTTAAGTGCATTTATAGTGGACCAAAATGGTTTAAACTTGGTTCAACCAATAGTCCTACCTATCAAGCCCAATTTAACTAATATAAGCCCACTTGATAATTTCCTATGTTTTTCTCATTTCCCTCCTATGTTTTTCTCATTTCCCAACTTGAATTCATTTCAAATTTGATTCCATAATTCATATTATGTGAAAACTAGGCTGTACACAAAATTTCACCTCAATTAGAGTCCATTTTTTATTTGGTTCAATCAAACTAGTTTGATCAACAAATTTTTGGTGTCCTCGAAAAATTCCCTTTTCACTACCAAAAATTCCTACATATGACTTAGAGTCCATCTGGTAATTTTCATCAATTTTGGAAATCATTTGCTACTTTTAAAACCTCGGTCAAACCTCTAGTCAATTCGAGTACTATTACAACCGAAATCATATCTTTTCTTACTTTCTAAGTGTAACTACTCATAAAAATGACTCCATAATGCTTAACATATATTCATTAGACTCTAATAATATTTTTGGACCCAAAATAACTCAAAATCATAAACAGAACTAGGTAGAAGAAGGAGATAACTTTAACTTCCAAACCCATACTTACCTCTCCAACTTATCACTTAACCTCTTCAAACCAATTCAAAGCTCTTGAAATTCAAATAAGGAAGAAAGAAAGAAAGAAAAGAATAGAAATGGGACAAGGAGCTGGACAAAGAATGCAAAGAGAAGACAATTTCCGCCTCTACACTCTCTTAAATATGCATGTAGAATCTTAGGTGTCACTTTCACCTCATGCCACTTGTCAAATGGCAAATACCCACTTAGTGCTTGGCAAACTCCCATTAAATCCCTCATCTTAAATTCTTTCTTTTAACAACTTATATCTCTTTTCAATTACCTCCTCATTTATCCATTAACCTCATACTTATATAATTACTCTTGTATTCTCACAATACAATTAACACTACAGAGCCATCTAGGGTACACTTTGGGTCATTATGGATGTTGAAGTAAATATTTCTTAGGGCAATTAACACTATAAAGCCATCTAGGGTACACTTTGGGTCATTATAGATGTTAAAGTAAATATTTCTTGGGTTTTCTTGTGAGGGGTTTTGGCGAAGATAGAATTTTTGGAGGATGGAGTTTTTTGTCCGTGGATTAAGGCTTAGAGATGGAATTTTGAGTGGGAAACTAAAGGATTGAAGGTTAGTGGATACAAAATCCTTAATTTTCCATGAATTTTGTTTGAATTGATGTTTATGTATGTCATGTGTTATTGTGTATAATGCATGTATAGTTGAAATTAATGTTATAAGCATGAAATTGGAGGTTAGAAATAATGAATTAAGTGATAAAAATGGAAAGAATAATTTTATCTGTAAAAATCTAACCTTGGCTGAATTAATGCTTAAGGAAATTATTGAATTACTTTGGTGTTTTAAGTTGTAATTGGTGTATTTGAAGTGTCTAACATGTAATTTAGCTAATTGAGTGAGAAATGGAATGAAAATTAAATTTGGCAAAATTTTAATGGTTGGGTCGAATGCATTAAGTAAGCTTTTTAATGTATATTTTGTTAATTAAATGATTATAATGCTTAAAAGTGAAAGTAGAGATTAATTAGAGTATATAATAATTTATTTGGAATTTTTGGAATGAAATTAATAATAATTTATGTTGGATTTGTAGTATGTTTTAAAAGAAAATAATAGAATATGATAAGTTTAAATGAAATCAGGGTATAATTTAAGCTAGAAAAAAAAGGAAGCGATTTATAATAGAATTTAGTGGGGAAAGTACTTGCATAAAGAGTTTGTACAGGTTGGTCGTATTGTATTTAAAGAATTGAAGTTGTGATTTTGAATGTTCAATGATGTATAATTGTGAAATTCTATTAATTGACATGTAATTTAACAAGATAAGTGATAAATTGAATAAAAATATTTATGTGCATAATGTATGTGCAATGGCGGAATGGACTATTGTATGTATGATTATTAAAGCTTAATAATTTACTAAGTGTAATGGCATATAATGAATGTATGACATAAGTTAATGAATTGGGAAATGATATGAATTTATTTGAATGATTGGAAATAAATCATGTATTATGTTTCAATGTTAATTAATGGTGAATACATGCTAATTAAGGTATGTTTTAAGTTAAATAATAGTTAATGGAGGAAAATGATTTCTTGAGCAAAGATTGTATAATGGTCAAATTGAATGTGTTTAAATTTCAAATATGAATAATTGTAAATTGTTCAGTGATAAGCTATATAAATGTGGTTAGAGGTGAAATATTCAGAATTATATTATAGAATAATTGTGTTAGAATTATATATTTAATGATTTAATGTTACATTGTTGAGTAATTAATGAATTGAAAGTAATTATACCATGTGAGCTTATTGGTATTATAAAAGACATAATATGGTGCTTTGGATTCATATTATGTGTTTGAATGAAAATTGAGGAATTTGATTAATAAGTTGCCCTTAGTAATAGTCTGGTAGTCAAATCTAGCTCAAGATATATTTGGCTAGCCATAGAGACACCTATACCGCAGTGCAAGTCATGGTGACTTGCTTTACTATGGTAGATTCGCAATGGTCTCCCATAGTGTAGTGTTAAGTGTTCAGTGATAGTGTTGGAGTGGTCCTTCAGGATCATTCCATAGTGCATTGTAGTGGTCCTGTGGAGTCCACGTCTAGTATATCCAGATCGGAGGCTTCTGCTGGGTTTGTACTAGGGGCATAAGTGAATAGAAATGTGTAATGTATCAAAAGTATTTTAATTGGCATAAGTGAATAAGAGTAATTAATGAATCAAAAAAGTTTTAATTGGCATAAATGATTGAAGTGAATGAATATGTAGTTAATCTTTGGATTTAATTAGATTATTGAATTAAATGTGCTGATTAGAGGATTAAATTGTATATTGTATGTTAAATAAAGAAATAAGGTATTTATACCGCTACTTGATTGAAAATTTATAGTTAAATAAAAATTTAAGGATTTTATGGGAATATGGTTCTGGTATAACTGATTATTTATATTGTAATTTAATTTATAATATAGTGTATAATCGTGTTTAACTAAAATATCGAATTTAATGTTAGTATAGCAATAATCGAATAAATGTGGCAAAGATGTTATTGTAGTGGCATAATTGTAAAAACTTGTAAAAGAAAGGTAAAACTATAAATTGAAATAATGGTAGGGACTAGATTGTATATTGATCATGTTAGTGTAAAATGGAACGTTAATAACCAATTAGATTAAGAATATGGTAATTTAGTTGAATTAAAGGAATAATTTGGATTAAATAAGTAATGAACATTTGAGAAGATAAATAAAATTAATGATGATAATAGAGTTTTGATGAGGAAGTAAATGTAGCAGGTTGTAAGATTTGTGTCATGGAATTGAAAATATATGTATAGTTATATTATATGCATGTATATGAAAATTAGTATAATGCTAGGTATGCATGAATGTGATAAATTAATTGACAAAGTATAGATTATGTATGCATGGAATAAAGTATGGAAATAACGATAAAAGTAGTGTTAATAGATAAATACTTATCTATAATTATTTGAGTAACATATGAATCTATTGGCATGGAGTTGTGTAAGTAGGTATGCATGAATTTGAAAAGTTAATGTACAAAGAGAAAAGAGTATAATCGTATTGAGAGTGGAAGAATTGACTAAATTGTTAAGTAGTGCAGGGATAAAATGAAATGAATAATTGGATAATGAATTAAAAGTAAGAATGTTAATAAGGGTATAATTATAATTATAATAATGGAGAGGCAAGACTATAAATTGATGAAAGATAGAAAGTTAGGTGGCAATTTAATGATAGTAATATTAATTGAAAGTGAAGGGAAAATAATATTCCATGTGCATATTTGGAGGTAACATAATCGGGTTATATGCTACCTACCTCTTGTAGTGTAGATATTTTAGTGAAAGCTTTAACTAGGATCCCTTCTGGTGTCACTGGTCTAGCTGATATCCACGAAAAGGATAACGGCAACTAAACGACAGTCTAAAAGCCCCTTAGAGTGAAAAGCAGGCGAGGGGAAAATCTAGCAGAGTTTCAGTATAAGAACTTTTTCTTCTTTTTTCTTATCTTTACCTTAGCCATATTTATAGAGAGCCTTATGCTCTTAATTAGGAGGGCTATTAATTAAGGTAATTAATAAGAAATGACAGTTAAAAAATTAATGGGAATTAAATGGACAGTTACAACTATTAATTAAGGAATTAATATGTAACCTCCCTTATTTAATCCATTTAATTAAGGGATAAACCCTTAATTAAAGGACCTTAATATGGAACCTTTTTCATACCCGTGTAATTCCCATATAGATATGGATTCGGGTCCATATCAGGAGTCATGGGCGTATCCAGACTCCAACATCTCCCACTGGCACAAGACAGAATGATTTCCATTCGAGTTCTCTAGTTATATAGGTAGGTAGACCATGTGACCAGCATACATCAAGAGCACTAGTGCTATACACCTGCTAGGGATATATAGCATCTCGAAAAGATGAGATCCTCTTATACACGTATGCCAAACCCTAGATTGCCTTCTCACATTCACTGTTTTAACTCATGATCTCATAAAATAATTTTCGTGCTGCCTATTATATCTCTACTGATAGAAACTACAATAGGCATGCCGGTGAACAACGAAACAATTGAATGTGATCAAAAGGCTATCTTCCCCTCTTACTATTGCCATCCATTAAGATTTAGCTCGCTTTTCTAGCCAGCTCCGCCAGGCCCAAATTATCCTATGGCCTCTTGGAGACTAACTAAGCTAGCCACATTGAACCATACTTCAGGAATAAGTTAAGGGTTCTAAGGGTCGAAAAATAGTAGGGTCTTACTATAGGGAAAGTTGAGATCAATAATATTGACTTCCCATCCCTTGGTCACATAAGCACCCATGGTATAAAACATGTGTTATGGTGTTCATTCCTTCCATTAAAGGAGCGCATGTCATACATTTAAAATGTATATATATAACACCATACAGAAGCATCCAACATTAGTCAACTTACTTAAGTACTACTTCTTGCTTTTAGACAGAACATGGTAGTTACATTTAACTCATCATGGGATTACATTCAATCCTTAGTTGTATCTCAATCCAAAGCATACAATCTTTATGCATGTCTTTTTCTCGCACCTTAACAAGACTCATCTTGTAATTTCTGCAAGACAGCACTTTTATTTTGAACAAGCTCTCGAGCATTCTCATATTTTTAAAAATTGCTTCATCTTAGTCTTTGCCAACTCATTGAAAAAACTAAGGTAAACACCCTTGTGAGTGGGCTACTTCTCTGTCCAACATGCTCAATCTCATACAAATAACAGTAAATATTTACACATAAACATTCACACTAATGTATTGCCAACAATGAACTTTGGTTATTATTCACAAATAATAACATTAAGCGATTATATAAAATATAACAGTACTAATTAAATTCTATGCAGACCTCGAGATCTAATGTGTCTCACAAAGCACACTCTCATTACAAGTTTACTCTATGGATCTGCATGCATAGAAACGTACTGTAAATTCTCCTCTCCCCGTGCAACAATATCTCTTAGATATTAATACTCAATGTCAATATGCTTAGCTCTTCTATAAGCTATCGACGATTGACTATCACTATTGACTATCATTGGTTCCTGAGAGGCAGTTACTCTTAAATGGCTCACAAATCATTTTAGCTAAATTATCTCTTGTACTGCAACTGCGGAAGTGATAAATTTAGCCTCAATTATTAATAGGGATACACAAGTTTACTTGTTGATACTCATATGAGATGAAACTCTTGCCAAGCAAGAGTAAAAAACCTGAAGTGGATTTTCTCTCATCCACATCTCCTGCCCAATTAACATCTCCGTATTCTCTAAATTGCAGATCCTTGCCTTAAGAACATAGAGAATAACCTATTGTATCTTTGATGTATCTAAGTATCCTCTTAACTACTTTCCAATGTGCTTTGCCTGGGTTAGATTGATATCTACTTACTATGCCCATTGCGTAGCATATATCATATCTTGTATGCAATATTGTATACATAAGACTACCCATGGCACTAGCATATGGAACGTTCTTTATATGTACCATCTCTTTCGGCATCTTAAGACATATCTATTTGCTGAGAAACTAATTCTTAGCAATAGGGGTATCAATGGGCTTGCAATTTTGCATATTAAATCATTAAATGGTCTTAATCAATCATGTTAAACCCATTCGACATGATTATCTCATGAAATCTTAAATACGATTATCTTGAAGACTATTTAAGGCCATAGATTGAACTCATCGATCAGCAAACCTTATGCTCGCTGCCTTTTCTTATGAAACTTATAGGTTGTTCAATCCAATTCTCCACTAAGAAAAGCAATCTTCACATCCATTTGATGTAGCTCTAGGTCCAAACTTGCCACTATGGCTAGAATTAACCTTGTGGACATAAATCTTACAACAGATGAGAAAGTCTCCTCATAGTCAATCCCTTCCTATTGTGTAAACCCCTTAGCAACTAGCCAAGCCTTGTATCTTTCGATACTTCTTTTTAGCTTATAGCTTTACTTTGAGAATACATTTATTCCCAATTGGTGTCCTTCAGCAGATTAACTAGTTCTCAAACTTGGTTTGATCTCATTGATGCCTTTTTTCTTCCATTGCTTTAATCCACTTTTCTTAGATGGGCATGAAAGAGCCTCTTTAACATTTTTAGGCTCTTCCTCATCTCGTGGGGTAACTAAAAGAGCTTCATTCGAGCCTTTGATCTCAAATCGTCCACGTGGAACACTTTTCCTTTTAGATTTTTTGCAACTCTGAATCTTGATACACATGTCTCATATATTCAGCGTAATTCAGAATGCTCCCACTGGGACCATGTTTCTTACTGCCACTAGAGTTAGGAATACAATATTCTTTACACCCACTAGAGTCAAGAATACTTCTATTTAAATCAGGGTCTTAAACATCCGGATCATTTGGAGGATAAGGGTTTTAACCTTCTTCCTCTAACTCTCTCCCACTCATATGGAGTGATCCTGATAGTTCCTTTTTCCTGAGTTTTATATAAAGTGAAAACTTGATTCACTTTGCCCAAATTTGGAAATTCATTCTCTAAGAATATGACATCTCGCGATCCGAATTCTATCATACTACCATTTTCTTGCTCACCCATGAAAATGTATCCTTTTGATACTTCAGAATATCTCATATAGATACTCTTTTTTACTTTTGGTCTCAATTTACCAAATTAAGGTAAGCAGTACAACCCCAAGATTGTAAATGGCTTAGGTCAACTTGTCGACCAATCTATAACTCATAAGATATGGAAGTGACAGATATAGAGGGCACTTGCACTACAAGAAATAGTAGATTTCGCGATGGAAATTTAGCGACGGAATAATTTTCGTTGCTAAAAGGACATTCCATCGCTAATTAGCGATGGAATTGTTTTTTCGTCGCTAATTAGCCACGGAAAAAATTTTCATCGCTAAAAATGGCGAGAATAATTTCCCTCTAGTTTTAACGACCGCAATTACGACGGAAATAAAATCCGTCGCTAATTTTAGCGATGGAATTTCAATTTCCATTGCTAAAATTATTAAAAGAAATAATTTCTTTTATTAGCGATGGAAATTAAAATCAGTCGCTAATTTTAGCAACAGAATTTCAATTTTCGTCACTAAAATTATATAAAAAAAAATTTCTTTTATTAGCGATGAAAATTAAAACCCGTCGCTAAAATTAGCGACGGATTTTAAATTTCCGTCGCTAAAATTAAAAGAAAATAATTTCTTTTATTAGCGACGAAAATTAAAATCCGTCGCTAAAATTAGCGACACATTTTAAATTTCCGTCGCTAAAATTATTAAAAAAATAATTTCTTTTATTAGAGACGGAAATTGAAATCCGTAGCTAAAATGAGTGACGGAATTCAATTTTCATAACTAAATTTATAAAAAAATAAAAAATTTTTTAAACAGCGACGGAAATTAAAATCCGTTGCTAAAATTAGCGAAGGAATTCAATTTCCGTCGCTAAAATTTTCCTATAAATTTTGACTTTTCTCTCTCTCTCCTTCCCCTCTCTCCTCCCTCTCCTCTCTCTCCCGATCTCACCTCCTCTGTGCCTCTGGCCACCGCCGCCCTCCTTCAGCATGCCCCCTACCGTCCGACGATCTCCCCTCCCCCTCCCCTCCCGGCACGATCTCCCTCCCCCTCCCCTCCGGCGGCGGTTTCCTCTCTCCCTCTCCATCCCTTTCTCCCCTGCTCCATTCCCCCGTTTTCCCTTCCCCCCCCCCCCCCCCCCCCCCCGCCCCCGATCTCCCTCGCCGGCAAGCTGCGGTTGGTGATGCATGGATCTCCGCCTCGCCCTGCCATTCCGTTGCCAGTTCTACCTTCGTTGGTCTCCTCCTTTGTTGATCGATTTTGGGTAAGTTGGTTTTTTTTTGGTATTTTATTAATTATAAATTTAATTAATATTATTATTATTATTATTACTATTAATATTTACATGGTCCTCTCTGTTCTCTCTTCTACCACCGATCACCACTGCTTGTCGACGGCCATCTATCACCACCACTGAACCGACGAGCCTGAGCAAACTCTGTTCACCAGAAATATGTTAAGGTTAGTTTTATCTTCTTACTTTTCCTAATTTCTTTGAAATTCCTAGGGTTTATTTTTTTCTTTTAAACTACATAAATAGGATTTGGGTTTTGTTCGTTCTTTAATGGTTCTTTATTTAATGGGTTAATGAGATTTAGGTTTTGCTCAAGTTGTAAATGGATTTGAAATCTACTCAAGTCGACAATTTTCACTTGTTTGAGGTTTTTTATTTCCTACATTTCATGGAACAGGATTTATTATGGCTTTATTCCTAATTTGACTAAAAAAATGTCATTTTTTGAGTTATCTAACAGTTTTTATTATAATATATTTTTGTCAATAGCTTTCATGTGTGAACTTGCTTGTATTTGCTCATGTTCTAATTAACACAACAAGATTGCTTTTCATGTAATCCCTTTGCTTATTTGAAGTAAAAATTCACTTTCCTTAAATGTAGGATTTAGAGTAGGATGTTTAGTCAATGTGTCTTAATTGTGCTTTTTTGCCAGTTTTATTCATTGCATTTTACTTCTTTTGCAGGTTCATTAGAGTGAATCAGGTTGAACATAGTGATGGTGGTTCATTTGGTTTAGATGAAAAGAACAGACGTGGATCAGTAAGGAAGTCAGGACCTCTTTTATTTGGAACAACCTACTGCATATTCAATAAGGAATTTAAATGCTTATTTGGCAATTTTATAGACCCTAAGGTAGATACTTTATATTATGTATCTTTTCATAAACCTCTTACTAGTATTTCTTTTATAATACTGTTGTTATAAATAATTTTCTAGGAAAATATTGATATTATAAAAAAGGGTCTGTATTTAATGCTTTTTGGGAGGGTGTTGACGGATGGGAGAATGAATGTTAGAGTGAGATGTGATTTGACTGATGATCTTACTTTGAAGGATAATGCATATGTAAAACCTATATTGCTTAAGTTGTGCTGTGCCAGTATTTTAGTGTGAAGCTAACTAATTTATGCGCTAGAAGACTAGTGAGATTATGATTGTAAACTGTTGAGTATTTTAGTGTGAAGCTAACTGATTTTTCTTGTGCATGATTATGAAACACAATAGACCTAATCTATTTGCTTCATTTTTCTGCAGAATTTAAGTTGTTGCCTGCTTGTTGCAAAAGTTATTCAGATTTTATAAAATAAATTCTTGGCTTTGGGTATAAGGTATTGTGCTTGATTGTATTCTTATCATTTAAGGTCATTTAATACATTTCTACCCATGTGATGTTGGATTGGAGAAGTGCCTTGTGATATTTATGACTGCGTGGCCCATGTTTTCCCCCAAGGTTTGCCCCTATTCCTGATCTACTGCTACTCTTTTTTTTAAGTGTTTGTGTGGACATACTGATTTCAGCTGATGCCAATTTATTGGTATGCATAGTTTTGAATTTGCTTTATCCTAAACCTATTTTTTATTAGGCCAGATACGTGTAGTGTTAATTATTGTTATTATTATTATTGTTAATTAGGTATGCTAATTAGTATTGTTATTAGTATTGTTATTAGTATTATTAAATATTTACTTGGGCATATGTTTTAGTTTAAATTTTTATTTTGAGCTGCACTGGAATTGTTTTATTTAATTTTTTTATTTGGTTTTTATATTACTGATGGAAAATTTCTTCAGTAATTTTAAAAAAAATAAAAAATTTTAGAATTTCCTGATGGAAGTTAAATTCCGTCAAGAAAATAAAAAAAATAAAAAATTTCATAATTTCTCGACGGAATTAAATTCTGTAGGGAAAATTGAAAAAACAATTTAAGAATTTCCCGATGGAATATTAAATTCCGTCGATAATAATATTCCCGTCCGTAAATTACCGACGGAATTTAATATTCCATCGGGAAAATGAAAAAAAAGTAAAAAATTTCAGAATTTCCTGATGGAAGTTAAATTCCGTCGGGAATTTACCGACGAACTTTAATATTCCTTCGGTAAATTCTAGACGAAATTTAATATTCTGTCGAGAAATTAAAAAAAAAATAAAAAATTTTAGAATTTCCCGACCGAAACAAAATTTAGTCGGGAAAATTGCCGACGAAATATTAAATTCCGTCGGCAAAATAATATTTTAGTCAGGAAAAATTCCCTATGATTACTATATCGACGAAAATTTTTTTTGCCGGCAAATTAGTTTCCTGATGGAAATTGCTTATTTTTCATCGGGAAATCGTTAATTTCTTGTAGTGTTGGTTTAAAATGTATGTGACAGTAAATAAATTATCTCCCTGATAAGAGATTGACAAATCTGCCTCTGCCATCATAGATCTAACCATATCTAGGAGAGTCTTATTTCTCCTTTTCGCAACACTATTTTGTTATGGATTTATGGGCATGGATAACTGATGTGCAATCCCTCTTTCATTACATAAAACTTTAAATATATCTGAAAGATATTCTCGACCTCGGTCAGTTCTCAAAGCTTTAATCCTTATGTCTAATTGATTCTCAACGAAGTTCATAAAAGTATTGAAGCAACTCAATGCTTCTGACTTGTGAGAAATGAAATAGACATGACCATACCTAGTACAATTATATATAAATATGATGAAATAGTAGACCCCATGCCTTGCCCTCACATTCATTTGATCACATACGTTATAATGAACTAATTGCAATGAAAATTTGGCTATAGATCCTTTTTCGAATGATTTTCTAACTATTTTTGTTTGTAGGCAATGCTCGCACATAGGCAATTCAACCTTATTTGAATTGTCTATTAAACCTATATTGGCTAACCGACTCATTTGGTCTTATCCAATATGGTTTAATTTCGCATTCCATAATTTCACATTGTTCTCATAACTATGTGAAGAGAAAGGAATTAAAGAAAAAACTTATTTTCTTCAAATAGCCATCATACACATCCATAACAATAAAATCATTCAGCACTTTACTAGAACCATAATAATCATCATTTAAGCATAAGCATGAATTATTATTCTCAAAATGTAAATTGAAAATAAATTTCAATAAAACAAGAACATAAACTGAACTCTTAACAAAGGTATCTCGATCCCTTATTACATGGTCCGTTAATTTTGAATCTATCACCCACAAATGATGAAATTCAGAACTAGATACATAAATTCCACTCACTCTTGAGTCAGACTAGTGTATCTATTTGGGTACATTGTAGCCTTTTGCATAGTTTCATTTCTGTAATCAATTAAAACATTTCACTCTTGAAACATTGACCTTCTTTTTTCCTTTGGACCTTTCATGTCATGGCCGGACATGTACCCTAAAAGAATTAATCTAAATTGGCATGTGTGTGAATTGAATGTGTGGTTTGGACTAAATTGGAATGAAGGCTGGACCTGATTGAAAGTTGAGTGGATAGTTTAGTGGCCAATTGGTATAAATATGAGATTAAGTTAGGAATGGTCTAAGGGCTGATTAGGTAATCTAATGATGGATTAATTAAGAATAAAATAAGGTAAGAAATCAATTGGTGGAGGTAGGTTTTGTGAGTGGAATCCGTGTGGCTCCTTGTGAGTATGCCACCTCCACCTTTTTGCATGCAAGTGTCCCTTTGAAGAAGAGAAACGACCCATTTGCGAAGATGGAGTTATTTTCTGTGTTTCTACCTCCTCTTGTTGTGAGAGTAGTCTTTAGGTTTCTAAATCAAATTGCATACTTGTAAGGAAGGTCAAGTTGTTAAGTTGCTTAAGAATTAAGTTGTTGAACTTTAGAGGTAAGTGATTATGAATGCTTATTCTCATCTTCTACTCTTCTTCTTGGTTTTGAATTGGTATTGGAATGAGTATTGATGGATTATGATCAATTCTGGAATTGAACTGGTTTTGTTAGCTGAAGAAGTGAAGAAGGATAAAGGAAAAGCAGTAATCGAAGAGCCGAGCGTTCGTCGAGATTAGGAGCTAAGGCGACAAGGTTTGGGAACAAACCCTAGTTGTATAACTGTGAAAATTGTGTTGCTTGAATAGGAATTTGGTATGAATTATGTGCGTATGAGAAGTAATGGCCTTGAGCATGATATTGTATGGCTAGGTTAAATATTGGTTGTGGAGATATGCTTTGTGAAAATGTTGTTTGAGAATATGTATGCCATGTGTATAATGGGAATGTTTGTGATTTGTGCTATAAATGAATGCCAATGTCAAGATGGGAAATCAGGTATGTGCCAATTGGGTATGTGGTTGATGAATTGGTTTATTTGCTAAAAAGGAAAATGGGTTGG
The DNA here is from genome assembly GCA_947683425.1 of Excoecaria cochinchinensis. NCBI lineage: Eukaryota > Viridiplantae > Streptophyta > Magnoliopsida > Malpighiales > Euphorbiaceae > Excoecaria > Excoecaria cochinchinensis. The sequence continues at coordinate 2,375,756 of CANTUQ010000158.1, forward strand.
AAGTCCTTGAAGGAAATGAGAATTGAATGTGGAATTGGAGAAATCTTGCATGGGTCACGGTGACAACTAAATTGGTGTGACCGTGAGGTATGCTTGAGTTCGATTCTACCTAGATGAAATTGGGTATGTCACGGTGGCAACAAAAATGGTTGTGACCGTGAGGTACCCAAGGAAGCATTCTGTTTTGCAAAGCATGATATGTCACGGTGGCAACCAAATTGGTTGTGACCGTGACATACCCTCAAGTTGCATTCTGCCGAGAATTGGGAACATGTCGCGGTGGCAACCAAATTGGTTGTGACCATGACCTACCCTAAATTTGCATTCTGTTTTGGACTTTAGCATGTCACGGTGGCAACCAAATTGGTTGCGACCGTGACCTACCCTGTTTGGCAATATAACCCTAATGTTTTTGGACTTCTAAATGGCAAGGCTTTAAGCTAAAATGAAGGACATTATGAGTAAGTATTATGTGTGTATTAAGCAATGTACGTTTGCATACTACATGATGATTGTTGAATGCAATCAAATATGTGATTATTAACTATAAAAGAATGAGTTTGGAAACACATTGAGTATGCAAGTGAAGTGAATAGCTATGTGCTAATGCGAATGTGTAAAGTGAATGTGATATTGGTCAACGACATATGTGATGTGAAAAGTGATCAATGTGAAATGGATAAAATGTTTAACAACTTAAGCCTATGAGTCAAGTAGTGGATAGTTAGGCATGCCTATAGGGTCAAGTGCTGCAGCCCCATGCGTTAAATGTGTCTGATTCCATGGGAATCACAATGCGAAAACAATGCGAATAATCCTTGTTGGATTTTATTACAAGTGGATTGATATTATGTACCTGAGGGTACTAATGCGTAAATGAGATCTCAATGCGATTCTAGTACCTGAGAGGTACCAATGCGATACCCGTTATTCGCGTCTTTGAATTGCAGGCTAACCAACTAATCAATAAGTGGAAATGATTGTGATACAATATAGTGTGTGATGTGGATATGTGAATAAGTGATTGGTGCTTTATGATTGAATATAGTAACGAACAATGTTATGCTTGGAACGGTATGGATGAAGTAATATTTAATTAAGCATGATTATTAGCATGCAGTGTATGGTATCCTTATTTGTGTGTTAAATTACTTGTTATATATGTGTTCCCCACTAAGCGTTATCGCTTAGCACGGGTTTACTCTAATCCATGCAGGTACGGACAAGAGGTGACTAAAGGACGCACCCGCATATCAACGGTCAACAATAGGAAGTAGTTGGTGTAGGTTTTGGAATCTGTTATCTTGGGAGTTTTGTTCAAGCTCTTTGTATAATTAATATGTGTATCGGATATGTAAATGCATGTAATAATGAGATAACTAAGAATGTTAACCCAAGGGTTACATAAGTATGCATGACAAGTATTGTGGTTATGGTGAATGAACTGTATGTAGTTGGCATAGGATGCATGATGTATGATCGTATGTGATGAAATCTTTTTGTTTAGGTTTCCATAAGGTTATGCATGTGTTCTGTTGTGTGTGTACGGCCTTCTCTAACGAAGATGAGCTAAGCTAGTTTGACGTTGGGAAAAGGGCGTCATATTTCATGATCCTATTTTATCTTTTGCCCTTTTAGGCTCTTGAGCCTTTTCATTTTCCCTACTTTTGAGGCTTCTTTTATTGTTCCGATTAGAACTCATTCTATCAGAATGGGACTGTGCTAAATTAACTTTGATATTGACCTTAATCACTGTCAAATAGTCATCTCTAAGCTCCAAATGATAAGCAGGATCATCAAATATCTTAATGCTTGTCCATATGAGTTAGTTACTTCTCACATGCTTCTAACTCTTGGATAAGGAACAGATAACAGCTTGGACCCGCTGCTCATTGGTCAAGTTATGACCAACCTCACTAAGCTTACTAATCCTATTTGTCTCTCATAGATATTTTTGCATCGAATAATCAAATTTCTTTTGATAAGTATTAAATTTGATCACTAATGATCAAAAACCTTAGTTAGAGACACAACTCTGAACTTTGCTCGCAAAGCGATCCATAGATCCATTGCATTTTGATACTTATGAAACTGCTTAGTGATATTATCATCTATTGCACCTAACAAGATGATATGAGAAGTGGAATTTTTCTTTTTCCATGCCACATAGGCATTTCACTCCCGCCTATACTGGGATGTAGATAACCGAACTTAAGGGCTCAATAGACTCTTGCTCTTCAAGCACATACTGGATTCTCATACTCCAAATTTTATAACTGTCATCATTCATTTTAATATCTTTATTAAGTTTGGCAACAATTGACTTTGAAAGCAGTATCTATTAGAATCCGCTGATCTCAAATGGAACAATGTTGCACAATTTTAAAGGAGATAAGGCAATACATGCTATTTACTATGCATCTGAAATAATAACCTAGTAAAGTTTTCTATTAGGCTTCAATTCAAAAAGGCTACTAATAGTATCCAATTACCCTGTAAGTCCTAATGTCCAACCTTACAAGTCAAAATTTCATGCATAGTAAATCTGAATTATTGGATTATTAAGTTCTCAAACTTAAGTGGGGAATAAAATTGGTTTAAATTTATTAAGCCTCTACTTAATAAACATGCAATTATTTTGCTCATAAAATATTGCAAGGCAATTAACAATAAAATAAATACATTTATTATAAAGTTAAATATTATCATAATAAATAAACGTATTTAATCATCCAATAAATAAAATTCAATAACTCAAAATAAGAAACTCATGTCAAATAACAATAAGAAACATAAATCCTATTAAATAAAATTAAACGCTAACCAAAATTGACACTTATATCAACTAATCTAGAAGTATAGATTTTTGCAAAATCTTTCTTGATACTAGGACTGATTCATTGATCATCTTCATTAATTCATCATGTAACTCATAAGTTCATTGAATGCACAATATGTAACACCCCCTACCCATACATAGGCGATCCCATCCGATAAGGAGTGAGATGCCATATAAGTCAGGGTGCCACCAAACGGATACAAAGCAAACCATACAATCATTCATAACATATATACCAAAATACGGGATAATTAAAAACTTTAAGGGAAAAGAAAGCAATAGCTGATCATACATTAATATAATAAATCATTACAATAATGTTCTGATCAAACCAGCTGATACAAAAGATATTACATGACCAAAATATAAGTACAAAAGTAGAAACTATAATAAAACTGATACAAGAGAGCTCCATACAAAAAGAATCATCAACGATTACAAAAGCTAAGCCCTACAGTAAAACCTTCTGTGTTGGCTTGACGGCGGCGACTTTCACAAAGCAAAACTCCTTCCGCACCTGTACGGGTAAAAACACCGTGCTAAGCGATAAACGCTTAGTGGGGAAACACACATAAAATATGGACGGCCATTCACAATGGTCGTCAAGGCATAACACATTCACAATGGCAAATGCAATAGTTTATAACATACTCCATATAAACATGCGCACAATTTAAAGCCATACATTCCGCATCTCACATTCCTGTCCATTCCAAAATAATCAAACATACATCTCATCATTATACTCATTCAGATATCACATTTATATAGTCAAATCAGAGCAGAGCAAGCCAATCGAACACCTGCTGACTCGAGGTAGTGGATAACGAGTGAACTGAGGGTACCTTACGGGTACGAATCGATTACTAAGGGTAGCTCACAGGTACAAATCAAATGTCATTTCATTTTTTTTATCATTAACACAATATTTTTACTGAGGGGACCTTAAACAAGATCCAAATACTGAGGGGTTCGCGAGGAACCTAACGGGGACCTGATCGGGGTCCAAACTGAACTGAGGGCTGCAGCTAAAAGACTCTATTAGGCATGGCTAACTATCCACTTACTTGACTCTAGCAGGCTTTGCATCATTCAAATTATGTTGTCAAGTGTAATCTCAATAATAATACTCACATTCATATCAATGAATCATAAATAAAACATGCATAACACAAATTCTGTTTCAAATTATAGTATATAATTTATCATACGTAATAAATACAATAACAGTCGTATACACAAGTTCGTATAACATATAGTACAAAAAAACCATGAAAAATACATTTAAAATACATTTTTGGAATTCTGGAGGCAAAGGAGCAAGGGACACGAGTCGTGCCGAAGCACGAGATGAAGGGCTTCAGCACAGCACGAGTCGTGTCGTGCCAAATCTCCTTCATTTTTCCCTCCGTCTCGCACACCATAATCCGACTCACACATTGAAGGAGCACGAGTCGGATGAGGGAGCACGAGTCGGACGAAGCTGCCCTCTTCCCTCAGTCTCATGCTCCACAGCACGTCTTGCACGCTGAAGAACACGACTCGGAGGATGGAGCACGAGTAGGATGCCTCACTCACACGTACTGGAAACGGAAAATCACTAGCATCGTGATTTTCCATTCCCAGAATTCCCAGAACTCCCAAAATCAATTCCAATTTGATTCAAAACACTACAAAACTCATCTTACCTTCCAGTAGATCATCCATACATCATAAATGACATAAAACCAACTTAATTCAGCAATCAATACAACCAAAATCATGCATAAACACATTCAATTATCTCAAGAACACATACCCTAAAAATTACAATAAACTCGAAATCAAGCAATCTTATCAAACAAATCCCAAACCTGAAATTCTAAGCTTCAAATCACTTAGCTCCGCTAGTCCCAGCAATTTCCTTGCCCTTAGGATCGCGAGGAGGATCAACTAACAATCAACACACCAAGAACAACCAAAAATATAAACCCTAAGTTAAATCTAAACCCAAAGAAGGAGAAGGAGATGAAAACAAAATGAAAAGAATACATTCACTTACCAAAAATGATGTAAAGAGATGATTAATTCCACCAATAAAGATTTGAATCCACACAAGAGCTCTTAGAGTGAAGAAAAATGAAGAAGAAGAAGAAGAAGAGTGAGGGAAAGAAGGGAAACGTAAAATTCTGCCCTTCCCCTTCTTTCTTTCCTTTTTCTTTTTCTTTTCCAAAACTCTAGACACATGTCATCTCCCTATTGGTGGGAATCAATCATTCACACCCAACAAGCATGCACTACACACACCCAATGCACTCCCAACTAATGCACACCCTACAATGGTATGAACACACACACTATGCACTCCCAACTTAAAACACACTAATATGATATGCTCAAATGCACACAATCATTTCCCAATTAATTCACACTTTAATGACAAACATATATCCATATGCTAATAAAACCCTAAAAACGTGCATTTTTATTAAAATACCCTTAAAACACATGCTAAAATACACAAATGCATGCACACACATATGGCTCATTCTACTAGGGGGCAAACGGGATGTGACACAATACGTCCACTTCTCAATTTCATCACAGATGTAGTGTTGCTCCTCAACACTCCTCTTTTGGCAACTCTAGCAAAAATATGGATGATAGATTTTCTATAAATTCTATCTCCAATTTACAAGGTAGTTTCCAATAACTCCCTGAGTTCTGGATCATATACAAATGAGTCAGCCAATGCTTTGATCAAGACTTTGTCATCCTTTCCCATACTTAAATCACCTAACCAAATGCACTCCTGCATTTCTTCATGCATAAACATTATGTGATGCACTATTGCATCAATGTTATCAGCTTGGATCTTCCTTCGCATTCCTATGTTGCTTACTAAATGCACTTTTGCATTTCTTAAAGCAATTCCAAATGGACTGCGAGGAACCACAGGAGTCGTTATCATCACCATTTCTGTAACACATCACAGAAACAAAATGTAGTTAATACACTCATGTATAAAAATATATGATTAAAACACATTTCAATCAACAATAAGGACAAATCCACAAAATTTTTCAAAAATCATTTTCCAAAATTATTTAAAGGCAAAAAACACATTTTCCACAATTTTATAATATTTTTAAAAATTTAAAAATAATAATTTATTTTCTGGTCATCAAACAATTTTGGAAAAATAACCAAAAAATTTGTAATATTTTGAAAAATGGTTCTGTAAAAATTTGGAGATGATTTGGTGGTCGGAGAAGGCCGCATGTGCCCACACGCACAACCAGAGGGAGGGATGACACGCCCACGCAACATCACGCGCACCTCCCACTTGTCCCGCCACGTGTCACAACCATAGTGAGCCACGTGTCGAAATATGGTTGGTCCACCTGTCGCCAACGTGGCAACCATGGACACATCATCGCCATGTGGCCTGACACTTATCAGACACGTGGCAACAACCTATTGGACCATGTGGCATCAATGACATATCACGTTGCTAACAAGGCCCAACACGTGGCACGACTTCATTCGTCCATGTGTTACCCCCTAACAGGTCCACCTAGCGCACACGTGGCACCTTGAGAACATGTCATCATCACGTGGCTTGATTTGGGTCCGCCACGTGGCAGAATCCAATTGGGCCACGTGTCCACAGTGATGCATCACTATGGACCCGCATTTGCGAACGTGTGGGCCACCGCCCATGCACACGACCCCAACATTTAGCGGTGTGTGTATGCCAGCGCCGCTTTCCTGACGAATTCTGAGCTCTGAATTTCTACCGGTGGGGGATTTTTGGGGTCTATGATTTCAATAGTATGGTTAAATATTACAAATCTGAATTTCTAGTCTAGCGTTTTGAAAAACCATATTCATCCCGTCGAATTACGGTGTACACATACATGATTTTAAACCCAAAAAATATATACAAATATATATTTTAACACAAAAATAAATATATTGTATTCATGCATCCTAGATCTACCAATTTTACATATAAAATTTTAGATCCGATTTTACCCACATGCCAGGACACCAAAAATTTAGGCTCTGATACCAATAAAGGGAAAATAACATGCCATATCCATATTTGGAGGTAACATAATCGGGTTATATGCTACCTACCTCTTGTAGCGCAGATACTTTGGCTAAAGCGTTAACAAGGATCCCTTCTGGCATCACTGGTTTGGCAGATATCCACGAACAGGATAATGGCAACTAAACCGCAGTCCAAAAGCCCCTTGGAGTGAAAAGCAGGCGAGGGGAGAATCCAGCAGAGTTTCCGTATAAGAAATTTTTCTTATTCTTTCTTATCTTTACCTTAGCCCTATTTATACAGAACCTTATGCTCTTAATTAGGAGGGCTATTAATTAAGGTAATTAATAAGAAATGACAGTTACAAAATTGATGGGAATTAAATGGGCAGTTAAAAGTATTAATTAAGGAATTAATATGTAACCTCCCTTGTTTAATCCCTTTAATTAAGGGATAAACCCTTAATTAAAGGACCTTAATATGGAATCTTTTCCATACTCGTGCAATTCCTATATAGATATGGATTCGGGTCCATATCGGGAGTTATTGGCGTATCCAAAGTCCATCAGAAAGTGTAAAATGCAAGTTAATTAAACAAATAGTATGATTAATAAGTGTAGTGTTAGGAATAAAATGAATTTAATGACTTGATAAATATAGTGACAGTAATACTATTGGTAGTCATGGTGGTATTATTCTAATTGGTAAAGAAAATGTAAGTATCAGGATAGAAGGGAGATGATTGATGATTGGATAGTTAAGCTAATAACTGAGAATGTTTATAGTTATTTATGCATGGATTTTCTAAACATGAACATGTTCATGCATGTGTGTCCATTCATGAAGTAAATTAGTGGGATATTTTGGATTTGTATCCACCACTGGGCATTTTTAATGCTCAGCGAGTAGTTTGTGTTTGACTGTGCATAGGTCTGGATCGGGTCTAGAGCGAAGCGAGCAAGCTGGTCAATTTTGGAATCTTGGTAAGCGAAGTATGGAGCAAAGTGTATTTTTTTATGGCTTTGACATGTATATGTGCAGCATAAGTGATTTAAAGGTATAATTTTGATTGGGGTATTATGTATAAATATTATGAGTATTGGTGAGTGTAAATGGTAAATGTTATATGGTGTATGCTATAGATAAGTCTAATGGAGTGATATTGATTGTAGTGTTGTGATTGTTGGATGATTGATTATATTGTTGTGGCGATGTTGGCCTGTGTATTGTTTGATTTTGCATGAGGTTAGTGTTAATGTTTAGCCGTTATGCTGTCGAATTTTCTATTGAGTAATTAGGATATTGGAATAGCTATAGATCAATTGACAAGTAAGATAAGTAAAAGATTAAGTAGTGTTGCAAATCGAAGTGAAGGAAATAGTGATTGATAGAATAAAAATTACCTGTTTTAAACTTTGACTAATATTAGATGAAGTCAATCAGTCATTGAAATCGTTGAACCTATGTTTGTCCGATTTTCATATGTACAGTATAGTGTGAGAAGGGTGTTACATTTTATTGGTATCAGAGCAAAGGTTTAGGCGACTCTAGGACGAAAGAGGTTGTGATAAGGAGGAAGTGGTACATATACATTCCATGAATAGGTAGTGAAAATGGAAGTGAGTAAAGGTAAATGAAGGGAGATAAAGATAAGTTGAGTTTATTGGATTCCAAGGATCAAAAGGTACCAAAACTAATGGAAAGTAAAAGAATTGAAGTTACTTAAATTGAATACACCACAAGGATTATGTATGGTAATTACGGTATACCAGTAAATTTCAAGGATAAAATTTTCTTTAGTGGGGGAGAATTGTAGCGACCCAAAAATCGTGGCTTTTATGAATAGTGATTTTCGAGCCTGGAATAGTGATACCGAGGTGAATAGTACCTCCCAAAATTGAAATATATTTTATTCGATCATTGGAAAGAAGAGGTCAGTAGGAGTCTGAATATGAAATTTGGGGTCAAACGGAGCTCAAATAGGTCTTCAAAATGCAAAAAAAAAAAGTGAAAATTTTGATTTTGGGCATCCGGGGTTGAGGGATGGCCGTCGATCAACTCTGAGGGGCAAAAATCAGCCCGGTTTCACTAATTTGGACCAACTTTGACCGGACCATAACTTAAGCTACATACCTCAGAAAAATAATTCGAAAATATGGGCGTGCTCGTATGAATGAGTAGAATCTAGTAGTGTTGAAAAATTAATATTTTTTTGACAATACAAATTCGGCTATCGGACAGGTAAAGATTACTAGACCGGGAAACGGTCTCTGATTGACTCGAAAATATTCATGCAGCCTAATGTATATATTTTGAGAATTATGCAGATATTTCTATGAGGTTTTGAGCTAGGGAAGTGTGAAAAATTAATTGGGGCAAATAATGGCTAATTAATGGATTTGGGCTTGGCCCATTCGTAAAGCACTTGAATGGCCCATTGGAGGGCCTATAAATAGAGCAAAATGTCGGCTCTTCTCCAGTACCTTCCAATAGTTCTCCCTCTCCTTTCTTCCCCCTCTTTGACCATGGCTTTCTTTTCTCCTCGCTTTCAATCTTTCTTCTTAATTTTTCTTTCAACCCTTCACTTAATCCAAGCCTTTGAAGTGATAATCATCCCCTTTTAATGTTTAGTACTGCCCCAAGTCTTCTAGTTTTGTGCATTTTATGGATGAAATCGAGGGATTAGGATTTGGGCAAAAATTCAAGGTAAGAGAAATTAGTATTTTTAATTCAATTTAAGGGCTCAAATGATTATATTAGGATGTTTTTAGAGTTATTATGTTGGTTGATTGAGATATTGTAACACCCCAATACCCCCTAGAAGATATAGGAGCGCTTCACACACAATTATACCATCTTATTCTTGAAAGAAAACAACTAAATTATAATAGATAAATTAAGTCATACTTGCATGTACAAACTTTAGTTATTTACATTAAAAAATAACAATAACCTCCATATATTACATGAACATTCTCTAAAACTTCATTTAATATACAAAATTCTTTACATAAATAACTACACCGATCATTACAAAAAAAACCATATCATATACTAATAGAAACTTCACATTATACTCCTAGTGGCCTGCAGATGCACAACTCTCTACTGGAAACATACATACCTACACGGGAAAAACACTTGTCCTGAGCTAAAGCTCAGTGGGGGAGAAACAAAATTAAATAGACTTCTAATAAAGTCGTAAACATCAAACAATATGCATATCCATAATAATCATGCTTAACACATAATAACATTCATTAGTAAACACTCCAAAACAAGCACATTATTAACATATCTATATTATTTGCATGTACCGCCTCTTATACATGATTTCTAGTTCTAACAATTATCATCTACAATAAGTTATAACTTATCACTACATCTCACATACATTCATATACATATACATTTAATTTATCATTGCATCTCTTATATAATCATAAACATACAATAGTCTGAATTCGCATCGATAGAGGATACAGGTACTCTAGATACTAACAGGCAGTATCAAACATCTGGAGACCGAAGTCTTAAATCTCTAGATACCAAAAGGTACCAAACTCTAGACAATAGTCAGTGCCACACTAGCAGCTGCAAAACTCTAACCCTTTATAGGCGTGCCTATCTATTAACTATTATGAATAATTCAGGCTTAAAATAAAACTTTATTAATTATTCCATATGCATTACATTTATTAACTTTTCAAACCACTACACAGCCAACTCAAATCATATATTAACTATGCGTAACCATGAACATACATACATATTTCTTTATCTGTCATGCCAAAATAATATCTATTTGACATTCTCATAATCGTTCAATATATTCGCATAGTATATACAAATATCTTGAATTCGTATTGCACACTAAACATACCAAATCTCATCAAGCATCTCATATATATTCTCTCTTAAATTATCACATTTATAATTTCCATATGCATAGTTATTCATAAGCTAGTACAATATCTCTTACTAAATAGAACAACTATCAAGCATATAAGAATCTTAACTGTGTTGCGCTCGCGACCCTTATCGTGCTCGCGACAAACCTCACGTAATCCTGCTATCGCACTTATGACCAAACATGCACACGCGATAGAACACTCAAAAGGCTTCTATCGCGCTTGCGACAGAACACAATTGGGAAAACTTTGCCCCACGGAGCCCTCTATCATGCTTGTGATAGAGCCTGAACTGCATGTTCAAACTACCAACTTCACATACCTCTCTTTATACAATTTACTATATCCATATACACATTTCTAGTCGACATGACCTTAATCAAATAATCACATATGGGATATCATCCTCATGGCACAAATTATGTCTAACACACAATCATCATACAAACAATCAAAACATGGTACATCTTAACAGGACTTCATCAACTCATCAATATTATCCCATGTACAATTTAACAACTAGAAGTGTTATTGAACTCTTCAAAATCCATAATTAACCCAATCTAACCAATCATGCATCTAATTAAGAATTACGAATATAATTCCAAACCTCAAAAAGAAGCTTAATCAACTCCTCTTTTAGTTCAAATCTTGTCTTTGCCTTTGTCTCTTCTATTATCCATAGCTTCTTGCACAAAATCCAATAAAACACACTTAATTCATAAACAAAAATAACTCAAAATCATAAACAAAACTAGGTAGAAAAAAGGAGATAACTTTAACTTCCAACCACACTTATCTCTCCAACTTATCACTTAACCTCTTCAAACCAATTCAGCGCTCTTGAAATTCAAACAAGGAAAATGAAGCTTGTTAAGAAATAAGGAAGAAAGAAAAAAAAGAATAGGAATGGGATAAGCAGCCGAACAAAGAATGCAACGAGAAGACAATTTTTGCCTCTACACTCTCTTAAATATGCATGTAGAATCTTAGGTGTTACTTTCACCTCATGCAACTTGTCAAGTACTTGGAAAACACCCACTTAGTCCTTGACAAACCCCCATTAAATCCCTCATCTTAAATTATTTCTTTTAACAACTTATATGTCTTTTCAATTGCCACCTCATTTATCCCTTAAACTCATACTTATACAATTACTCTTGTATGCAATACAATTAACACCATAAATCTTTCTAGTGTACACTTTGGGTCATTACAGATATTGAAGTAAATATTATTGGGTTTTCTTGTGAGGGTTTTGGCCAAGATGGAATTTTTGGAGGATGGAGTTTCCTGTCCATGGAAAGATGGAATTTTGAGTGGGAAACTAAAGGATTGAAGGTTAGTGGATAAAAAATCCTTAATTTTCCATAAAATTTGTATGGATTGATGTTTATATATGTTATGTGTTATTGTGTATAATGCATGTATAGTTGAAATTAAGGTTATAAACATGAAATTGGAGGTTAAAAATAATGAATTAAGTGGTTAGAATGGAAAGAATAATTTTGTGTGTAAAAACCTAACCTTGGCGGAATTGATGCTTAAGGAAATTATTGAATTACTTTGGTATTTTAAGTTGTAATTGGTGTATTTGAAGTGTATAACATGTAATTTAGCTAATTGAGTGAGAAATGGAATGAAAAATAAATATGGCAAAATTTTAATTGTTTGGCCAAATGCATTAAGTAAGCTTTTTAATGTGTATTTTATTAATTAAATGATTATAATGCTTAAAAAAGAAAGTAGAGATTAATTAGAGTATATATTAATTTATTTGGAATTTTTGGAATTAATTTAATAATAATTTATATTGGATTTGTAGCATGTTTTAAAACAAAATAATAGAATATGATAAGTTTTGATGAAACCAGGGTATAATTTGAGCTAAAAAAAAATAAGTAAGCTATTTATAATAGAATTTAGTGGGGAAAGTACTTGTATAAAGAGTTTGTATAGGTTGGCCATATAGTATTAAAAGAACCGAAGTTGTGATTTTGAATGTTCAATGATGTATAATTGTGAAATTGTGTTAATTGACATGTAATTTAACAAGATAAGTGATAAATGAAATAAAAACATTTTTGTGCATAATATCTGTGTAATGGCAAAATGGACTATTATATGTATGATTATTAAAGCTTAATAATTTACTAAGTGTAGTGGCATATAATGAATGAATGATATACGTTAATGAATTGGGAATGATGAGAATTTATTTGAATGATTGGAAATAAAATCATGTATTATGTTTCAATGTTAATTAATGGTGAATACATGCTAATTATGGTATGTTTTAAGTTAAATAATGGTTAAGGGAGGAAAATGATTTCTTGAGCAAAGATTGTATAATGATCAAATTGAATGTGTTTAAATTTTAAATATGAATAATTGTAAATTGTTTAGTGATAAGCTATATAAATGTTGTTGGAAGTGAAATATTCAGAATTCTATTATAGTATAATTGTGCTAGAATTCTATATTTAATGATTTAATGTTACATTGTTGAGCAATGAATGAATTGAAAGTAAATATACCATGTGAGCTTATTGGTATTATAAAAGACATAACATGGTGATTTCGATTCATATTATGTGTTTGAATGAAAATTAAGGAATTTGATTAATGATTTGCCCTTAGTAATAGTCTGGTAGTCAAATCTTGTTCAGGATATAGTTGGCTAGCCATAGAGACACCTACACCGCTGTGTAAGTCATGGCGACTTGTTTTACTATGGTAGATTCGCGATGGGCTCCCGTAGTGTAGTGTTCAGTGTTCAGTGATAGTGTTGGAGTGGTCCTTCAGGACCATTCCATAGTGCAATGTAATAAACCTATGGGATCCACGTCTCGTATATCTAGATTGGAGGTTTCTGCCGGGTTTATACTAGGGGCATAAGTGAATAGAAATGTGTAATGTATCAAAAGTATGTTAATTTGCATAAGTGAATAAAAGTAATTAAGGTAACAAAAATGTTTATCTTTGGATTTAATTGTATTGTTTAATTAAATGTGCTGATTGGAGGACTAAATTGTGTATTGTATGTTAAATAAAGAAATAAGGTGGTTATACCCTTACTTGATGGAAAATTTATTATTAAATAAATATTTAAGGATTTTATGGGAATACTGTTCTAGTATAACTGATTGTTTATATTGTAATTTAATTTATAATATAGTTTATAATTGTGTCTAACTAAAATATTAAATTTAATGTTAGTATAGCAATAATTGAATAAATGTGACCAAGACGTTATCGTAATGGCATAATTGTAAAAATTTGTAAAAGAAAGGTAAAACTATAAGTTGAAAGAATGGTAGGGACTAGAGTGTATTTTGATCATGTTAGTGTAAAATGGAATGTTAATAACCAGTTAGATTAAGAACATGGCAATTTAGTTGAATTAAAGGAATAATTTGGATTAAATAAGTAATAAACGTTTGAGAAGATAAATAAAATTAATGACGATAGTAGAGTTTTGATGAGGAAGTAAATGTAGCAGGTTGTAAGATTTGTCTGATGGAATTGAAAATATATGTATAGTTATATTCTATGCATGTATATGTAAATTAGTATAATGTTAGGTATGCATGAATGTGATAAATTAATTGACAAAGTATGGATTTTGTATGCATGGAAGAAAGTATGGAAATAACGATAAAAGTGTTGTTAATGGATAAATACATATCTAGAATTATTTGAGTAACATATGAATCTAATGTGCATGGAGTTGTGTAAGTAGGTATGCATGAATTAGAATAGTTAATGTACAAAGAAAAAAGAGTATGATCTTATTAATAGTGGAAGAATTGACAAAAATGTTAAGTAGTGCAGGGATAAAATGAAATGAATAATTATATAATGAATTTAAGGTAAGAATATTAATAATGGCATAATTGTAATTATAATAATGGAGAGGCAAGACTATAAATTGATGAAATATAGAAAGTCAAGTGGCTATTTAATGATAGTAATATTAATTGAAAGTGTAAAATGCAAGTTAATTAAACAAATAGTATGATTAATAAGTGTAGTGTTAGAAATAAAATGAATTTAATGACTTGATAAATATAGTGACGGTAATACTATTGGTAGTCGTGGTGATATTATTCTAATTGGTAAAGAAAATGTAAGTATCAGGATAGAAGGGAGATGATTGATGATTGGATAGTTAAGATAATAACTGAGAATGTTTATAGTTATTTATGCATGGATTTTCTAAACATAAACATGTTCATGCATGAAGTAAATTAGTGGGATATTCTGGGCATTTTTAATGCTCAGCGCGTAGTTTGTGTTTGACTGCGCATAGGTATGTATCGGGTCTGGAGCGAAGCAAGCAAGCTGGTCAATTTTGGAAGCTTGGTAAGCAAAGTATGGAGCAAAGTATATTTTATTTATGGCTTTAGCATGTATATGTGCAGCATAAGTGATTTAAAGGTATAATTTTGATTGGGGGTATTATGTATAAGTATTATGAGTATTGGTGATTGTAAATTGTCACACCGCAGCTGCCCCCTAGTAGAATGAGCCATGTTTGTGCATATGCATTGTATGAGTTTGACATGTATAAAGGGCATTTTGGGTAGAAATGTCTGTTTTAAGAGTTTTGTTAGCATGTGGATGCATGTATTGTGCTAGAGGGTGTTTATGGGGCTATGCTTGTGTGTGTGTGTGCTCTCACACTTGTAGTGTTTGAGTGAGTTGGGTGTGATTGCATGTGCATATATATATCATAGTTGAGTATGTCTAAGTGGGAGAGCTTTGTGTGTGTGTGTTGTAGTCATGTAGTGTGTGAGTGGTTAATTTCCACCACTAGAGAGATGCCATGTGTCTAGGGTTGGGTAAGAGTAAGTAAAAGGAGGAAAGGAAAAAGGAAATCAGATTTTTCCTATCTTTTTCCCATTCCTCTCCTCCCTTTACTGCTCTTCTTCCTCTTCTTCACTCTTTAGTTTGCCCTAGCTTGGATTCAAGCTCTTGGTAGTGGGAATTGATCACATCTTGCATTTAATTAGTAAGTTTTATGCATTTTCCATCTTATTCTTCCTCTTCTTCATCTTTTCTTCTTCTAGCTGGTTTGGGTTTTAATTTAGGGTTGTGTTTTGTGTGTTCTTGTGGTTTGATGGTTAGTTGAGCCTCCTCGTGAGCCAAAGGGCAAAGAGAAGGTTGGATCTAATGGATCTAAGCATTAGGAGTTAAGGAGATTCAGGTTTGGGAATTTGTGATTTATGCATTTTTGGTGATTTATTCTTTGAATGAATTTCTGGAAAATGTGGTGTTCTTATTGTTTTTACTGGTTATTATGTTATGGGTTTTGATTCTTATTGTTCATAAAACCTTGATTGTGAGTTATTGAGCCAAATGTGAGATTGATTGAGTTGTGGTATGAATAGTGATGAGATTGAATGTGTAAATTGATGTTGTTTTGAGAATTCATGAGTAGGATCTTATATTGGTATGATTTTATGTTGTTAAATGGTTTATTAATGTAGTTTCAGTGAGGAGAATTTGGTTGGAATGAGAAGTTTTGGATTTGGCCTGGAAATGAGGTGAATTTGGCTCGATGGTATCGCATCTGGGCATGGGTCACGGTGGCAACCATTTTGGTTGCGACCGTGAGGTATCTACAAGATGCATTCTACCGAGAGTTTGGACATGTCACGGTGGCAACCATTCTGGTTGTGACCGTGAGGTGTCTAAATTTCGCTTCTGTTCTGGGTTCTGGACATGTCACGGTGGCAGCCATTCTGGTTGTGACCGTGAGGTGTCCAGACTTTTGCTTTTGTTTGGTCTCTTTGGAATGTCACGGTGACAACCATTTTGGTTGTGACCGTGAGGTACCCTAGACTTGCATTCTGCTGAGAGTTTTGGTATGTCACGATGGCAACAAATCTGGTTGTGACCGTGACCTACCCTGTTTTTGCAATAAAATCTTATTTGTTCAGGGTGATTTAGAGATGTGAAATTATTGTTTTAAGCACACACAATGACATTTAATAAGAGCTTTATACTAGTAAGATGGATGATGTTTGCTTGTATTGATTAATCAAGGTATGTGAGTTCTTTGCTTGTTATAATTGAACGATGGATGTTAACTGTATAATTCTAGCCTGCGATTCAACTAAGTGGATAGTTAGGCATGCCTAATAGAGTCTTATAGCTGCAGCCTCAGTTCAGTTTGGACCCCGATCAGGTCCCCGTTTGGTTTCTTGCGAACCCTTTAATGTGTTTGGATCTTATTTAAGGTCCCTTAATAAAACGTTTTGCAAATGATAAAGTAAAATGGTTTTTGATTCGTACCCGTAAGGTACTGTCAGTAATCGGTTCGTACCCGTAAAGTACTGTCCGTTCACTCGTTGTCCACTACTTTGAGTCAGCAGGTGCTTAATTGCTTTGTATTGTTTTGATAATTATGAGAATGTGTTATCTGAATATGCATATTAATGTGATAATATGAAGGCAGTTATGTAATATCAAATGTATGGCTCTATATGTTCACTTGTTCATATTTATATCATATGTATATTTCTGATTATGCCATCGGTATGCGTTATGCTTGACAACCATTGTGAATTGCAGTTCATTTTCATATGTGTGTTTCCCCACTAAGCGTTTATCGCTTAGCACGGTGTGTTTACCCATGCAGGTGTGGAAGGAGTTTGCCTTGGGAGAGTCGTCGCAGCCAAGCCAACACAGCTGGGTTATAATGTAGGGCTTAATTTTGTAGCTTGATGATTCTTTTTGTATAGAACTCTCTTATGTCAATTTTGTAATAGCTTCCGCATGTGTATAAGTATATTTTTGGATATGTAATTATCTTTTGTAGCTGTGGGTTGATCGAATAGTAATGTAATGGTTTCCATTATATTAATGCATGATCAGCTTCTTTCATGAATGGTTATGTAAAGTTTTTAATTACCCTGTATTTAGGTATGTATGTTTGTGTATGAATGTATGTATATTCTGTATGTACATGGTGGCACCTTTACCCATACGGCATCTCACTCCTTATCGGATGGGATCGCCTACGTATGAGTAGGGGGTGTTACAAGTTGTGGTATCAGAACCCGGTTTAGGCGTTTCTGGGTGTTGTGCATGTGATACTATGTATAGGTGCGTATATTTCTAGGGCTGTGTTGGCTGATACGGTTCTCTTTATTTGCTTAGATGGCTTCTAATTCTGCTCGTGGATCACTTGAGGTGTCCGATGAAAGTGTGAACCCTCAAGCTAGGGATCCTTCTGTTACAGTGTCAGCTCAAATTGCTAGGGTCCAGCTCGAGGCCGCTGCCATGCCTTTTGAAGCCATGTTCAGGCTGTCACAGGATATGGTGAGGGTCTTGGAGAGAGTGGTTTCCCCCAGTTCTCCCATGGAGAATTTAAGAAAAGCTGGGGCCGAAGACTTTTATTGAATAGGGTTGGATGAATCAGAGTTAGCGGAGAGATGGCTAGATAAGGTGAAGAGGGCTTTGAGAGAAGTTAGGCGTCCTCCGGATCTGCAAGCAGAATGTGCTGTGGCCTTGCTTCAAGGGTCGGCGTATGAATGGTGGGAGCTGGTGTGCAGACAACCTCAGATGCCCGATCCCGTTGCATGGGAGTTCTTTGTTGAGGAATTCACGAAGAAGTACATAACTCAGACTTACAAAGATGCGAGATGGGCACAGTTTCTGAGTTTGAAGCAAAGGGCTAAGTCGGTTTTGGATTATGAGAAAGAGTTTAATCAGTTGTCCCGATATGCTCCGCGAGGGGTCATGACAGATGATTTTCGATGCAAGCATTTTGAGGCTGGGTTAAATGAGTCCTTAAGGGTACCTTTGATCTCCTTGATGAGCACGCCAGGGGTGAGCTACTATCAGATTGCAGATGCTGCCTTGAGGGCTGAAAGGTCGGAGTCAATGCTGAGAGAGAGAGCTCTGAGTCAATGCTGAGAGAGAGAGAGCGCTGAAAGTTTGTCTTCGGGTAAGAGAGCAAGGGATCCACAAGATCAGTCATCATCCGGTTCAGCCACGAGGGGTAGAAGGTAGGGTTCAGCAGCTGTGTCTGGTTCTGGCAGGGGTGATAGATCTGATGCTATACCTATTTGTTCGCACTGCAGTAAGACTCACCGGGGTGAGTGTAGGTGGCACACTGGTGGGTGTTTTAGGTGCGAAAACATCGAGCACCATCTGGCTAGTTGTCCACAGTTGAGTGAGGATTCAGGTCCACAGAGAGGGGCTAGCGGAGTTGGATCAAATGCTACACAGGCTGCCCGTGGTAGGGGCCGAGGTAGAGGTCGAGGCGGTCGACCTAGAGATGGAGCTGTTTCGGAGACAGTTGAGCGTCCTCCACCAGTCGCAGCCAGGGCTTATGCTGTGAGAGCTAGAGAGGAGCAGGATGCCCTTGATGTGATCGCTGGTAAGTTCCTACTCCATGACACTGAATTGTATGCTCTAATAGACCCTGGTTCCACACACTCGTATTTGTGCACATATAAGATTATTGATAAGTTGCATGTTCTAGATCAGTTAGACTATGAGATATGTGTGACCAATCCATTAGGGCATAATGTCAATGTGAGTAGAGTTTTTAGGAGTTATCCCCTATTGGTTGAAGGAGTTGAGTTCCCTGCAGACTTGATAGAGTTGCCTTTCAAAGAGTGTGATCTGATTTTGGGTATGGACTGGTTGGGTAAGCATCGGGCTGTTGTTGACTGCCATAGGAAGACCTTTGTGCTTCGAGATAGGAACAAATTTCCAGTGTTTGTAAGAGGTTTGTGTGCTAGTTCTGTGAATAATATGATCTCAGCGATGCAAGCCAAGAGGTTTATTAGGAAAGGTTGTGAGGCTTTCCTAGATGTGGTTTTGGATTCCAAGAGGGAGCAAGTAAGGATTGAGGATATCCCTGTGGTACGGGAGTTCAGTGATGTTTTCCCGAGTGATTTGCTTGGGTTTCCTCCGGAGAGAGAAGTTGAGTTAGCCATAGAGATTAGGCCGGGTACCACACCTATATTGAAAGCACCTTATCGGATGGCTCCTGTAGAGTTGAGAGAACTTAAAACTCAACTACAAGAGCTATTGGATAAGGGGTTTATTCGACCCAGCATATCTCCATAGGGAGCTCCGATTTTGTTTATTAAGAAAAAAGATGGATCCTTGAGGATGTGTAATAACTACAGGCAGATCAATAAGGTTACAGTGAAGATTAAGTATCCGCTGCCTAGAGTCGAGGATTTGTTTGATCAGCTTCGGTGTGCAGGTGTGTTTTCCAAGATAGATCTTCGGTTGGGGTATTATCAGCTTCGGGTTCAGAATGAGAATGTGGTTAAGACTGCATTTCGGACTCGGTATGGCCACTATGAGTTCCTTGTCATGCCATTTGGTTTAACCAATGCTCCAGTGGCATTCATGGATTTGATAAACAGAGTGTCCAGGCCATACTTAGACCGGTTTGTGGTGGTGTTTATAGATGATATCTTGGTGTATTCCAAGGATGAGAATGAGCACGAGGAGCATCTTCTGTTAGTTTTGCAAGTTTTGAGAGATCATCGGCTATTCGCTAAGCTTAGCAAGTGTGATTTTTGGCTTCAGGAAGTGTCATTTTTAGGCCATATAGTTTTAGATAAGGGTATCCAGGTAGATCCAGCCAAGATTGAGGCGATAGTTGATTGGAAAGCGCCTAGAAACGTTCAGGAGGTGAGGAGTTTCCTTGGTTTGGTGGGTTATTACCGCCGGTTTGTTAAGGGTTTCTCAGTGATGGCCGCTCCGATGACCAGGTTGTTGAAAAAAGGAGTTAGGTTTAAGTGGTCAGACAGATGTCAGGCTTGTTTTGAGCAGTTGAAGAAGTTGCTAGTTGAAGCTCCTATACTGACTCAACCCATCTCGGGTAAGGAGTTTGTCCTGTATAGTGATGCTTCGGGTGTTGGCCTTGGATGTGTTTTGATGCAAGAAGGTAAAGTGGTAGCTTATGCTTCTCGACAGTTGAAGCCGCACTAGAGGAATTATCCGACGCATGATTTAGGGTTGGCGGCAGTGATCTTTTCTTTGAAGATTTGGAGCCATTATCTGTATGGGGAGAGATGTAGGATATTTACGGATCACAAGAGTTTAAAGTATCTCCTCACGCAGAAGGAGTTGAATATGAGACAGCGTCGTTGGCTTGAGTTGTTTAAGGATTACGACTGCATTGTGGATTACCATTCGGGTAAGGCCAATGTAGTCGCGGATGCTTTGAGTCGAAAGTCGGTTTCTGCTTTATTTCTGAGGCGGTTTAAATGGAGATGGGGCTTTGATGGCTCAGTTGAGAGTGAAGCCTAACTTGAGACAGAGGATAGTTGATGCTCAAAGGGATGATGAAAGGCTACAGCAGATTGTACAAGAAGTTAGTTTGGGTAAGCAGTCAGAGTTCTCAGTTCAAGATGGGGTTCTTTTGTATAGAAACCGTTTGTGTGTACCGGGGAATGAGGAGTTAAGAAGACAGCTGTTGAGTGAGGCACATAATACGGTTTTCACTATGCATCCTGGTAGTGAGAAGATGTACAGGGACATGAAACAGTTTTATTGGTGGTCCGGTATGAAAAGAGACATAGTGGATTTTGTGTCCAAGTGCCTAACATGTCAGCAGGTAAAGGCTGAACACCAAGTTCCCTCGGGATTGCTCACGCCTCTATCCGTCCCCGAATGGAAATGGGATGACATCGCCATGGATTTCGTTTTTGGGTTGCCTTTAACTCAGATGAAGCATGACTCAGTATGGGTGATAGTGGATCGGCTTACAAAGTCAGCTCACTTCTTAGCGATGAGAGTGGATTATCTGATGGACAGATTGGCCAGTATCTATGTGGATAAGGCAGTTCAGTTGCAAGGAGTGCCGGTGTCCATAGTTTCAGATCGGGACCCAAGGTTCACATATAAGTTTTGGAATGAGTTGCAAAGTGCTTTGGGTACCAAGTTGAACTTCAATACAGCATTCCATCCTCAGACAGATGGTCAGTCTGAACGAGTTATACAGATTTTGGAAGATATGCTGAGAGCTTGTGTCTTGGACTTTCCAGGTAGTTGGGACAGATATGTGTCGCTTATGAAGTTTGCTTACAATAACAATTATCAGTCGAGCATCGGTATGGCACCGTATGAAGCTTTATATGGTCAGCAGTGTAGGACTCCGATTTGTTGGACCGAGTTGTCCGAGCGATCGGTGATTGGGCCAGAATTGGTTAGGGATACAGAGGAAAAGATCAGAGTTGTGCAGCGAAATTTGAAGGCAACTAAGGATCGACAAAATTCTTATGCCAATCTGAAGAGAAAAGATGTGCGGTTTGAAGTTGGGGACAAAGTTTTCCTTAAAGTGTCGCCTTGGAGAAATGTGCTTCGGTTTGGAAAGAAGGGGAAGCTTAGTGCTCGCTTCATTGGTCCGTATGAGTTTTTGGCCAAAGTTGGTCTGGTGGCTTATAGATTGGCTTTGCCAATGGAGTTATCGAAGTTGCATGATGTGTTTCATGTTTCAATGCTTCGTCGATACCGGTCGGACCCATCGCATGTTTTGTCAGTGCAAGAGGTGTAAGTTCAGCGTGATTTTTTGTATGATGAAGAACCAAGAGCAATTCTAGCCTGAGAAGTGAGACAGCTGAGAAGCAAGCAAATTTCGCTAGTGAAAGTGTTATGGAGTCAACACGGGGTTGAGGAAGCAACTTGGGAGCCAGAAGAGTCGATGAAAGTTCAGTATCCGCATTTGTTCAGCTCAGGTAAGAATTTTGAGGACGAAATTCTTATTAGTGGGGGAGAGTTGTCACACCCTGTCTGCCCCCTAGTAGAATGAGCCATGTTTGTGCATATGCATTGTATGAGTTTGACATGTATAAAGGGCATTTTGGGTGGAAATGTATGTTTTAAGAGTTTTGTTAGCATGTGGATGCATTTATGGTGCTACAGGGTGTTTATGGGGCTGTGCTTGTGTGTGTGTGTGCTCACACACTTGTAGGGTGTGAGTGAGTTGGGTGTGATTGCATGTGCATATATATATCATAGTAGAGTATGTCTAAGTGGGAGAGCTTTGTGTGTGTGTGTTGTAGTCATGTAGTGTGTGAGTGGTTAATTTCCACCACTAGAGTGGTGCCATGTGTCTAGGGTTGGGTAAGAGTAAGTAAAAGGAGGAAAGGAAAAAGGAAATCAGATTTTTCCTATCTTTTTCTCGTCCCTCTCCTCCCTTTACTGCTCTTCTTCCTCTTCTTCACTCTTTAGTTTTCCCTAGCTTGGATTCAAGCTCTTGGTAGTGGGAATTGATCACATCTTGCATTTAATTAGTAAGTTTTCTGCATTTTCCATCTTGTTCTTCCTCTTCTTCATCTTTTCTTCTTCTAGCTGGTTTGGGTTTTAATTTAGGATTGTGTTTTGTGTGTTCTTGTGGTTTGATGCTTAGTTGAGCCTCCTCGTGAGCCAAAGGGCAAAGAGAAGGTTGGATCTAGTGGATCTAAGCATTAGGAGTTAAGGAAATTTAGGATTGGGAATTTGTGATTTATGCATTTTTGGTGATTTATTCTTTGAATGAATTTCTGGAAAATGTGGTGTTCTTGATGTTTTTAATGGTTATTATGTTATGGGTTTTGATTCTTATTATTCATAAAACCTTGATTGTGAGTTATTGAACCAAATGTGAGATTGATTGAGTTGTGGTATGAATAGTGATGAGATTGAATGTGTAAATTGATGTTGTTTTGAGAATTCATGAGAAGGATCTTATATTGGTATGATTTTATGTTGTTAAATGGTTTATTAATGTAGTTTCAGTGAGGAGAATTTGGTTGGAATGAGAAGTTTTGGATTTGGCCTGGAAATGAGGTGAATTTGGCTCGATGTTATCGCATCTGGGCATGGGTTACGGTGGTAACCATTTTGGTTGTGACTGTGAGGTATGTAGAAGATGCATTCTGCTGAGAGTTTGGACATGTCACGGTGGCAACCGTTCTGGTTGTGACCGTGAGGTGTCCACATTTTGCTTCTGTTCTGGGTTCTGGACATGTCATAGTGGCAGCCATTCTGGTTGTGACCGTGAGGTTTCCATACTTTTGCTTCTGTTTGGTCTCTTTGGTATGTCACGGTGAAAACTATTTTGGTTGTGACCGTGAGGTACCCCAGACTTGCATTCTGCCGAGAGTTTTGGTATGTCACGGTGGCAACCAATCTGGTTGTGACCGTGACCTACCCTGTTTTTGCAATAAAATCTTATTTATTCAGGGTGATTTAGGGATGTGAAATTATTGTTTTAAGCACACAAAATGACATTTAATAAGAGCTTTATACTAGTAAGATGGATGATGTTTGCTTGTATTGATTAATCAAGGTATGTGAATTCTTTGCTTGTTATAATTGAACGATGGACGTTAACTGTATAATTCTAGCCTGCGAATCAACTAAGTGGATAGTTAGGCATGCCTAATAGAGTCCTATAGTTGCAGCCTCAGTTTAGTTTGGACCCCGATCAGGTCCCCGT